>JAPYKT020000003.1:4276250-5665000 GCA_028749325.2 Caryopteris x clandonensis | reverse complement strand
ATTTTATGACTATTCGATGTATATTCCTACTGCGCAATAAGAAACGAATATTTTATAAGTCACAAACTATATGGAGGAATGAACTAAATTTGTAACTATAGAAACTAGAATCATATGAAAGTGTCATATAAAAAATTCAAATCATTTTGAGAAGAATTTCTATATGTTTTGAAATTTTGAATGGAATAGCTAAAGCTGTAAATCCTGTACAACCGTAGAAAATAAATCATAACACATAAACTATAAACTGGATTGACTTGAGATTTTTTTTAAAGATGAATAACACATATAGTAATGAAATATTAAATATTAAAGAAATTTGGATAACTATAAACCTTTCTTCTAATTTTCAAATCAGAAACGTAACATTTTATAAATCTGGATCTTGAGTAATAGAAAATTCATATAAAATAAAATTGATACCCAATGGACCTGAAATTTTAAGTATGAATTGAAATCATAGGAATGAATGACATATTCAAAATTCAAAGGAATATGTATATATGTATAAGCATATATTCTAAATTTTACAACGCGCTCAAATTTGTAAACCTGGATAGCAAGTGGTAGAAAATTCGTATAAAGCATAATACATATCCAGTTTGCTTGAAATTTTAACCGTGATTCCAAATCACAATAGGAAACAACATATTAAAATTTCATAGAATTCGGAGACGTATAAATAAGACTTTCGATTTTTTTTTACCATAATAGTACTTGAAAATAGGAAGGAACGAAGAAAGAAAGAAGAAGGGACGATGGCGGCTCACTGGAGAATCCCAAACTGATTAATCCTCCTATTCCATATATATATATATATATATATATATATATATTCGGGCTTGTCACCCTATTGGGCTCCGGGCCTTAGTTTATGGACTTTAAATATTAAATCTAATTTTATTTAGACCAATTATAACTTAATAAATTTAAATTATGGCCAATGTTAATCAAATAACTTAATCATTATTTTCTCAATTTCATTCCACATAAAAATTATACAATCATAAAAATAATATAATTGCAATATTTATATAAGTTGTAAATCAAATCATGGAATGATTTTATAAAACCATGAAATCATAAAATTTAATATATAATAACATTTCATGTCAATTATCAATCTATTAATTTTATTCAATTAGTCATACATAAACCATGAAAATCAAGATCTTATAATTGTACATATAATCATGAAAATTTCTATTGAATCACTAATCATGCTCTAACTCCAATTCCACAAATAAAATCATAACGATATTAATTAGAATACCTCATAATTAAGTCATAAGAATTCTCACATACATTCCTAGAAAACTTTCATATTATGATTCATTAAATCATGATCATTGGTACTTTCATAAAAATAATTTTAATAATGCAATAAAAATTCGGGTTATCATAGGACTTGACCCAAAATCATTTTGAGTCAAAACCTTAAAATACACATTAAACTAAAAAAATCGCATTTAGCACACATGCAATTCACGCCAACAATTTTTAATTTCCGGTTGGGCGCATAATATTATTAGTTAAACTAGTAATATTTTTAGATATATAAGTAATATCTGTCATTGATGTATTATGCTTTTTAGTTAAATCAGTAATATTTTTTAGATAAATAAATAATGTCTTTCAATTAAATAAGTAAGTATGGAACAAATTTTTGGTTCAATTTCTTAACACATATATTATTGTTTAACCATTAATGTATTGTGATTTGTGTTGCAAGATATTACTCTTTAATCCTAAAAGTATTACTCATTATGTTGCAATATATTAGTTTATACGTTGGAACGTATTATCGTTTAACATATAATGTATTACTATTTGTATTGAAAGATATTACAACTTTACTATAAAACATATTACTTTTTGTGTTGAAGTGTACTATTGTTTAATTGTGATGATATTAGTTTTTGTGTTAAAAAATATTATATATTAACTATAAATAGTTTAAGCTTTAGAAAGTATTACATGTAAATCATAAATGCATTAATCGTTAAAAAGTAATACTCTTTGTGTTGAAATTTAGTATTATTTAAATGTAAATCGTAAATGTATTGCTGCTTAATAGTGAAGGTAATTTATATTTACCTAAAATATAATAATATTTCTTATTAATTGAAAAAGTATCATGTTATATTAGGTAATGTTTGAAGTTTTGGGAGGTAAAATTTTATATGAACACAAATTTCCCACCACGTACAATCACTACACACTTTCACACATATCTAATATTATTCTAAAATGAATTTTTTTAAATACAACTCCAAAATACTCTTTTTTATTTTTTTCAACATAACAAAAAAAAGCTATAAATTAAAATACTAAAATATCCCTTAACTATCTATTTACAATCCCTCTCTTTTCGTATTTCATCTTCTCGTTCCTTAACTCTTCATCTCTGTTTATTTTTGAGTTATTCTGCTTCAACTTTTTATCTCTTTGTCCGAAAATCAAGAAAATTGTGTCATAAATTTAGATATGCAAAAAGGGGTAATTTAACTTTACCCCTAACTAATTGTTTATTATGTGAAATATATTTGTTATTCAAAGTACTATAAATTACATTTTATTAATTTTTATTTCACCATAGTTTAAATTTTTATCAAATTGTTATATTTGGTCTATATATAAATTACTGTGTACTGACATTTATATTTTACAGTTATCACAAAATATTAAAATTTGATACATAGACTACCCAACAAATATTATTATTTGGTACAAACATTAACCATTAAAATTATATATATATATGTGTGTGTGTGTGTGTGTCTCACCAATATTTTTAAAATGGAAAAATAATAAAAGAGAAAGAGATCCAATATTTTTACTATGATGTATTAGAATTTATGGGCAAAGAACGAGATATATGAATGTTTTGGGGTTTGTGGATTTTGGGGTGTATAATTATGTAAGAGTATAGAGGTATATTTGGAGTATAATAAGTTCTATGTGTAATTTTAAAATACTTAAAAAAATAAAGGACTGTAGTTGTAAATTGGAGCATAGGGAGAGATTTTATGGTCATTGAAGTATAAAAAAATTTGTGCATCGCATCGTAAATTTTGATTTACAATATTATTTGTTTAATTAAAAAATATTAATATTGATTTATTATCTTAATAAAAATAGTAATATATTTTAATTAAATAAATAATATTATAAATTAAGTAGAAAGTAGACGCTATGCATGAGAAAGACACATGTTTAAAATATTCCCGTTGTAAACTTAATGGCTATCTCCTGTATTAACATCAAAATTTTGATTCATTGGTGATATAATTGAAATCAATAGAGTAGTGTACTGGTTACTGGTAGGGACACAATACTTAATTCTGATATGAGATGCGATTTATGAGGATTCACGACAATCAATATTACGAGGTGTATGGTATGTTTAAATAAGCCTTTCCTCCAAATCTTAAAATTATAAAATTATTTTTTTAATTTAATTAAATGCTACCATATTAAATATACTTATAGTTATTATGTACTTTATTAAATATATATATATTATTATAAATATAATGTAATGTTATAGTTATTTTTGTATAATTTTTCCTTACACAATAAATAAAAATTATTACTACTCAACTTTATTTCACAATTCAAAGATTTTAAAGTTAAAAATATCCACCATTTATTTAAGTCTAATCTAAACACCACCGAATATCACAAAATTCTTTTGCATTTTTTTAATTTAACATAACAAATGTTGGTGCATGAAAGATATGTTGAATGTGAAATATCAAATTAATATAATTTTGAAAATGATGGTCAACTCATCAGTTAACATCAGCTTTACCGTCCAATGCTAAAGTAGTAACATAGTCAAACAAAAATATAGAGAGGAGCCTCGATCTAAAATATAGAGAGGAGCTTCATCCAATTTATAATATTATTTATTTAAGTAAAAAATATTATTTATTTATTTAAAATAAGTAACTATTAATTTATTATGTTAAAATAATAATAATATTTTTTATTTAAATAAATAATACTATAAGTCAGATGTACAGAAAATCCAACGCGCAAGAAACTCGCTCTTTATATTTTCATATAATCTTTAAGTTTATTATCTGTATTTAAGAATATTTCCATCAACCTTGCTATACACTGACAAGATCAAGAAAGTGGTGGTTAAATGTCAAAATAAAATATAAATAATCAAATACTACTGTATATAAGAATATTAAATTAAATTTGCATTTTATATATGTAACACTCATTATTAAATATCTTAATATGGATCATTGAATTTCTATTATTATTTTTTAAATATCTATCTTTTGACCACACAAAAACGGAAAAGAAAAAATCTGTCTTTTTGTTGTACCAAAATGGCAAAATCTATACCAAATTGTTGCAATTTGCTGAAGCAAAAATAATTCTATATCCATTTATAAAGTAAAATGAAGGCCAGAAAATATAAAATATTATCTTTTTTTTTCACTCAATTGTGAATTTAAACGTTATGTTGGCTTGTAGGGTCTAAAAGTCAAAGTTGTCGTGTTTTCACCATTTTATTAATTTTTTTCTTCTAACAATTTTTTCTTTCAATTCTTTGAAATACAAATTATATTTTATTTTTATTTTATATATATAATATATCATATTAATGTCTCCTTCGTTATCTTTTTGACTATCACAATGCCTTTATATAGAGAAATACTGGATGGTTCTATGTGCGATGCACATGATATAACATATTTTATTATATTAATAATATATGATATAATTATATTGTTATTGTAAAAATTATATAAGAATTATTTATGTTAATAATATTTATATAAATATTATGCAATTTGATTTTTTTATTATATTATATTTTATTATCATTCTCTTAAAAGTTATTTTTATTGTATAATAAATTGCACGACTTTTTGAAGTTAATTTTAGTGCGTTTTCAACTTATTATAGAATATTCAGCTTACTAAAACCTATTAAGGTGGGACATTAAATTATAATATTATATAATTTAAATCATACAATATTTTTAAAAAATATTTATACTTTTAGATCAAATTTATAATAGAAATTAATATATTGCTTATTCAAATTCACTACACTAGTATTTCTCCCGCATGTTGTGGTACGTCTGAACCACGCCTTATTTGAGACTGCTGAGGCAGACGGTGGACAGCAACCCATACTATGTCATATAATAATAAATTATAGTGAATAATAATACAATTACTAAATTATATCTTTTGTATTGTGTCATGCGAGATTATTTCACTTTTATATACTAAATAAATAACTTTATAAAATAATAATATTTTCTAAAAATAAAATTCATAATATATAAAATATATATTTTTAATATAATTTTATTTTGTATAAATATCAGCAATTTTATTTTATAGAGTGAAGAATTCGTTATTGAATTGATCTGTTTTTTTAAGAAAGCAATTTGATAAGTTATAAATGGGTGACACTCATGTATTCAAAATTCCAACTTTTATTCATCAACTTCAAAATTACAAACAAAAGCTCTTTATCAAGAATATTAATAATTATACCACATGCTCTCGTCTAAACTCAATTTCTCTAATTGTTAAAAGAAATTAAAACTCAAAAGTATAAAGTTAAACAAAAATAATAATAAGTCCCAAGTAACTAAAAAAAAGGGAAACAAATTTTTAAAAATAAAATAATTCTTTAAAAAAAGCTGAATTTAATAATAATAATAATAATAATAATAATAATAATAATAATAATAATAATAATAATAATAATAATAATAATAATAAGAACAATAACAACAACAACAACAACAACAACAACAATAATAATAATAATAATAAACAACGCATTTTGACATAACTCACTCTAGAGCAGCTTCTTTTGGAGGACGAATCCCTTCAAAACTCATTTATCACATAAAAATTGTTTCTATATTTATTATTATCATTTTTTCTGGGTTTTTTTCAAAATAATGCAAAAAAAAAAAATTACGAAATAGGTATGTTTCCGAACAGTTTTTAAAAATAGGTAAAACGTCACCGGAGGTGACGATTTTAAATTAAAATGAAAGAACGTCAAGGTGACGTTCTTTCTTTTATCATATAATTACATATACACATACATCATATATATATCATATACATGCATATATATATATATTATATATATAGACACTAACATATATATACATATATATACATATAACTAAAAACCTAAGGTGACGTTTTTTTAAAAACGTCAGCTTTATTGTATTTTTTTTTAATTTCATATATATATTTATGTATTATTATTAACTGGCACAAAACTTTGGGTTGGAATGTTCATTATGCAAATTTATTTAAATTTTTAAAAAATTTGGTTAATAGATGTAAATGATACAAAATAATAAATACTTTGGATTTTAAATTAATTGTGGTGTTCTGTTTTATTAATGGACGACTTGTATAGAATGTGTCACAATTATGCACTTAATTAATTTAGAGCGAAAATGAAATGCTAAAATAAAAAATTGAAATTCAAAAAAATACATCTTCGCGGAAAATTTCTTTTTGTTATTTATATACTATAAATTATAAGTAAACATAGAAAATAATACATAAATAAAAAAAAATCAAATTCACTTTAAAACAAATATGAAAAAGAATATCAAAATTAGATGCAAAATTATGAAAATTGCAACTATAATTTCATTGTAATGAAGGTGTCATGGGTATAAAATCACGGTTTTTTTTTTCAGATTAGTAAATAAAAATAATTGTTTGTTTGTTACAATCTATATTCACACCTATTACAAATGACCTCCTGTACCACAACCTCGATTTCTTCTAGTTCGGCGACCTCTTCCTTCACCTTGCCCGACATTTCCTGATGTTTTTTATTGTCTCCTTCGAGTTCCACCTCGTCTACCTCTTGTGTGAACAACGGGTGGTTGTGGCTGTATGTCTTCTTCGACGTCATCTTCCTTTGAGGTTGGTGTTAAATGAATTGTCATTCTGCTGGAGGATGACGTAGAGTGGTCTTCTACATCCCTGAAAGTAGCCACATCTGAATACTGGAATTGAATCGGAGTAGGACGGACATAGTCGTAGTTTGGCATATTGCTCGTGTCTCCTGCTCCGAGGTCAACGTTCATACCAGGAAATGGCGAGTGAGTGGACATTAATGGATGGTAGGGTGTCGGAGTATACGGTGGTGTACTCATTGAAGGCCTATATACATCCGACATATGTCCTTCAGTTTGGTATTCGGGTCGCGAAGATGTTGATGCAAAGTTCGCAGGTGGTGGCATCCGATCTTCAGGGGTACGACGCCTTCTAATTCTCATCTGATTTTCTGATTGACTTTGCGTCTGTTGTTGATGTACAGGCTGGGTATACATCATTTGCGAGGTTCGGGGGACAGTCTCTCAATTGTTCGCTCAATGAGAGATGTTCATCTAACAAAGTATTAAGTTGGTCAATGTCTAACCTATTTCTATTCTTTATATTTCTCTTCATGGGTTCCAACTGTTCAATCTACAAATAAGATAAAAGATGCACATTAAAACACCAATCATGTTGAATAGATATAAAATTAATTGTAGAATTACATATATGTTGCGTACCATGTAGTGCATCAGTGAAGCATCTCCAGTTTTTATTCCCATTATTTCATGCGTATCTACAGGGGATATAAAACGACGTGTAATCGAGTTATACCAATCATAGTAATCGGGTGTCGTCGTTGGGTTCATTGCATATTGGGTTCCCGTGAGATACTCATGTCTTTGATTCCACTGATGAACATACTTCGCGTGTATGTCCATCCAGTTGGCATTTTTTCGCCCTTTACGATCAATCTGATGCACGTTCGTCTTCCAGTCATCAAGAGGGTCGATCCGATTAGGTATGTCTTGCAACATTCGGAACTGACGTAAGACTCTTTCTGGATGATGGAACTCCACAAATGAGAAGAAAATCAGTGGACATATAGCTCGTACATTGTCCGAGAAGCACCGCGAAGGTAAATGGAGTACTTCCGGTTGCGACCAATCATATGGATCCCATGTAAACTGATGACACACAACAACCAAAAACCAAAAAACATACATGTGTTTTTAATTAATACATATAAGAATTATTAAAATGAAGTAATAAATCGAACCTGGTCATGTGTCAATTTATCTAATATTTCTCGGAAAACCTTGACCTGGCGCCTACCAGTGTGCACAAAACTGCTATCAATATTCCACCTGTTACATATATTTTACTAGTTAATCAGTAGATGCATTACATTTGGGTGTGCACTGTAAATATTACCAATAACGATAAAATAACCAAAATAACATGGCTTGCATTGTAAATATTACCGGACACCGAATGGGGGGACAGGGAGTGTACCACCACCCAAATGATCAGGTCTTTCAATTTCTTGCATATTTAATCTACTCCTCTTATATACAGGCACAATGGACGATATGCGCGACCATGCCCAAATCTATCAAATATTATGAAAACGTAAAAAAAGAGTAATTACCCAGGTTACGTAATTAGATTGATTAATATATCAAAAATAATTTATAAGTACCTATAACAGTTGAAATGGGCCACCGAGATTTTCTTTATACTCCAAGGCGCCATCGCACAAGTGACGGTATAGAGAAGATAGTACGGCACTGCCCCAGCTGAATTCAATAACTTTCTTTATGTCTTGCAGACATTGTAAATATACTAGTGGTAGCAATTTCCCACTGGCATCAGGGCACATCACACCGCAGAGTAATGCACAATCATATACTGATTTTGCTCATTCAAAATATCAGTATTGGTCGCATATGTCTGTGGGTCATGTGGTTACCCAGATCGATTACCATGAGCAATCTGCTATGGTGGTCACGAAACCAAGACCAGGCAAAGGGGGCCACATGCATGCTGTTAGGCTTTCTACTAGAGACTGCTCTTGCGGCAAGTGGACCTTATATGGTATTCCATGTTCGCATGTGATGAGTGTATGCGCTGATTTACGGATTAATGTTACTTCATTTGTGCAACCGTATTATTGCTTGGTAAACTACAAGCGAACATATGCTGCTGCATTCCAACCCTATTTAGGGGAGGAATATTGGGATGAGCCTGATTTTCAGTTATTTCATGATACCACTTTAAGAAATATTTATCGCCGAAGAAGAAATCGAAGGTCGCGAATTCCAAATGAGATGGATTGGCCTCAAGCACGAGCTAGACAACATGCTAGGAGAAGACATGCTCGTCGACAAGGAGAAGGAACCAGTCAACAACCTCTTCGACATTCTCAAACATTGCAAACACAAGAAACTCAACAAGCAAGCTCACCATCTGAAGATTTCTAATATCATCTACAAACCTTATGAAGATTTGTGTAATGTAAGTGATTATGTTAAAGGGAAAAAAACCATGTTATATGTGGAGTTTCATGGTTTGATATATGTGTAATTTAATTTCGAATTTTTTTTAACGTCACCTCAAAAAGAAACCAATATATATATATATATATATAAATTATTGAAGTATCAAATATATATATATATATATATATATATGTCAATATCATTTACCTGCTTTCATTTACGTATGCTTTGTACATTTTTTTTATATGTTAATATGAAACGAATACAAACGTCCCATCAACAATTTTAGTAACTTTATGCCCAAAAGCAAAAAAAATAAATAAAAAAAATTAAGGGACCCAGGAAGAAACCATTATAAATATGTGTGTGCTAAGTGATTTTACTTACCTACAAATATGGATCATCCCCTAGAATTCTCTCCTCTTCCTCCACAATCAAAATGCTATAACATGTTTGAAGCTCAGTTATACTCGAACACCGACTGGACAAAGGAAATGGAGACCTTGCTTGTGGATACTCTTGTGAAGGATGTCGAAGCAGGTGATTGGGAAATCGGTAACCATAATAGCAACTGCTTGTTGAACGTAAGAAATGTGTTGAAGAACCAATTCAAGGAGCATAACTTCTCTTACGCTGATGTGAAAAGGCGAGTTGATTTGCTACAATCGCGTCACTACACGTTCAAAAAAATGATAATGACGGCCGGAGTTCGTATGGTTGGTGAAAGACGGTATATAAACCATAAAGACTATTATTGACGTTTATGGGTAATTTTCTCTATACTTTAAGCAATCATTTATTTTCTTCATTGTAAATATATATTTCACGCTTCTATTACTTATTCTTACATTTATAGGATCGTGATCCCAAAATGACAAATACAATTGCATACCTAATGGATGATGAGCCATTCTTCGACCAACTTGAGAAGCTTTTCAATTTTGAAGATAATGATGTCGTCAGTGGACCATCTTCCTCAACTAGGCAATAAAATGAATTGGTTTATCTATGATTGCTATTTCAAATGTTGGACTTTCATGAATATTGTAATGGTATTATTGTATTAATTATTGTATAGAGTGATATATAGGTATCTTAAGTTTGTAAAAATTATGAAATAATTTAATAAATAAAGTTCATTATTATTATATAACATATATATAACACAACAACAAACTATTATACCGAATAAATATATCCTAAAAAAACACAACAAACAAAACAATAAATCTTTATTGGAAATTTGTCATCGACACAATTACGAGACTCTGCAATACAGATTTTAATATAATTTCAGAAGACGTGCACGCTAAAAAACTGAATTCAATTCACGATACTCTGTAAAAACTAACAATTGATGAGAGTCTGAAAACTGAAAACAAAAAGTGATTGATTGAAATAAAGAAATAACGACAATTCAATTATATTTTATTTTAAATTATAATTTTTTCATCTTAAATCATAAATTTCAAAAGTAAATTATTATAATGTTACATAATATATATTTTATATATTTAGTTAATAAATAAAATTATATATATCTATATATAATATATAAAACAAATAAAAAAATGTCATCTTGCCGCTTTCTTAAAATCTAACGTTTATTCAATTATTTTTATTTACTTAATAAATAAAAAATATATATATATTCAATAAATATATTTAGAATATATATATATATATTTTATAAATATATATCTATATATAATAAAAAAATTAAAAAAATGTTAACTTAATTGAAATTATGATTTAATATATATTTTTACTTAATAAATAATTTACTTTTAAAATTTATAATTTAATATATATTCTTACTTAATAAATAAATAAATATATATATATTCAAAATAAATTATATACATATAATAATAATACGAAATTAAAAAAACAATAAACGTCACCTAAGGTGACGTTTTTAGTTATATATATTATAGGTTATATATACACACATATATATATTTATTTATAAAATATATATTTATAAATAATAATATATATAATATCCGAATATATATATATAAATTTATATATTATTATTATATATATTTTTTATTATTTTAAAAGATATTAATTAATAATAAAAAATTATTATTTAATTTAATAAATATTTTTATATATTATTATTATTACATATATTATTATTACTATATATATAATTTTTTTTATATATTTACTTAATAAATAAAAATATATATATACATATTCAAAATATATATTCTTATTTATAAATAATAATTTTATAAATACATATATATATAATATATATTATAAAAATAAATTTAAATATTTTTTATTATCTTAAATAAATTTATAATTTTTTTATTTTATTAATTATATTTTAATATTTATTTTGATATATTTACTGAATAAATAAAATATATTATATATATATATTAATAAAAATATACATTTAAAAAATATATATATATAATACAGGTTATATATATATATATATATGCATGTATATGATATATATATGATGTATGTGTATATGTAGTTATATGATAAAAGAAAGAATGTCACCTAAGGTGACATTCTTTCATTTTAATTTAAAATCGTCACCTCCGATGACGTTTTTTTGAAATAACGTCATTGGCGGTGACGTTTTACCTATTTTTAAAAACTGTTCCAAAACATGCCTATTTCGTAATTTTTTTTTTTGCATTATTTTGAAAATAAAAACCCATTTTTTCTGCCCATTTTTCTTTCGACAAATGAAAAATCAGATTTTAGAAAATATTTATATATTGCTAACCAATAAACATTCATTTTAATTTTTTATAATTTTATTTGTTAATATGGGTAATGTTACTAATTTGATCAAAACTAATAAAAAAAGTTCATATATCTCCATATGATAATAAAAAATGTTCACATTGATATACTAGATTTTATTCAATTTTCTTAATTTCAATAAAAAAAATCTATATATTTAATAATTTGATGCTTGTATTTTATGAATAAAATTAATTAATGTTTTTATATAATTTTATGCATAGTATTTATATTCTTATTATAATCATGGTATATATATAAATTATTGAATATAATATTTATATATATTTTTTAAATATTAATTTTATATATTTTAAAATTTAATAATATTATATTATAATAATATGTTGGATAAGAAAAAATACTAGCATTTTAAAAGCAAAACTAAAATCCTAAAAAAAAATTAGAAAAAATTAAATAAAAAAGGACAAATAAATTTAATGCGATATTAACAACCACATAGTTGCCTAAATTAAATGTCACCCAAAAATCGAAGTCCTGGAATTAAAAGAAAAAATGGAGCATGTAATGAATTCTATGGACAATAATTAAAGAATTTCTTAATACTGTCTGTTTGCTTCTCCTCCTCCATTATCAGCGAACAACTCACTCCCATGGCGGAAATTCCTTCCCTCCAGGGCACGAGCATCGACCCTAAAACCGGCTACTGCTCCCGGACCAAGATTTACCACAACCTCCGCCCCGCCGTCCCTCTTCCTCCGCTCTCCGAGCCCCTCTCCATTTTTTCCTACACCCTGTCCCTTCTCCATTCCCCCACCACCCCTACCTCCGTCGCCCTCTCTACCACCGCATTTCTCATCGACGCAGACACCGGCTGTCGCCTCACTTTCTCCGCCTTCCTCCAGCAAGTGAATTCTCTCTCATCCTCCCTTAAGTCGTTCCACCCTTCTCTCTCCAAGAATGACGTCGCTTTCATCCTCTCCCCGCCTTCACTCCACATTCCCATCCTCTACTTCTCCCTCCTCTCTCTCGGCATCGCTGTCTCTCCGTCCAATCCACTGTCTTCTCCTTCCGAGTTAACTCACCAAATCCAACTCAGTAAACCCGCCATCGCCTTTTCAACTTCAGCTTTCGCTCACAAACTGCCCCGAAATCTTCCTGTTATCCTCCTCGATTCCCCGGAGTTCCTTTCCATGCTTGAATCGGGAGTTCCGAGCAGTATAGACAACGCCGTTGTGAATCAATCGGACTCTGCCGCCATCCTCTATTCTTCCGGCACCACCGGCAAAGTGAAAGGCGTCGTGTTAACTCACCGGAACTTGATATCTGTGATAGCGGGATTCTATCACAATAAGGTTTCCAATGACGAGAAAGCAATGGAGGAAGGAAATAGCGTCTATATCCACCCTGTATCGCTTTTCACGTTGCCACTGTTTCATGTTTTTGGTTTCTTTATGCTGATAAGGGCGGCGTCACTGGGGGAGAGCGTGGTGCTGATGGGGAAGTTTGATTTTGTGAAAATGCTGAAGGCTGTGGAGAGGTTCAAAGTGACGTATATTCCGGTGGCGCCGCCGCTTGTGTGGGCGATGGCGAAGTCGGATTTGGTGGGCAAGCATGACTTGAGCTCACTGCAGGTCCTAGGATCCGGCGGAGCGCCGCTGGGGAAGGAGGTCGCCGAGCAGTTCAGGGCCAAATTTCCCCACGTGGAGATTATCGAGGTACTACTTCGATTTGGCATTTGATTTTCAGACAAGTAGCTGCTGTAGTTTGTTGTCGAAGAATTTTGGTCGAGTGTCTGAACATTTCATGTTTTAAATTTAAAGAAGGTTAAACACTTGAAGTTTACGAATCCCATGCATGTTCTCTTGGTAGCAGTAGTCATCACAAGGTTAATTATAAATATGCAAGTAAGATTTCTAAGATGAAGTATTAGTTACTAATGAAAGTATTTTTTTATTCAAATAATTGTCTGCTTGTTTGCATTTTGGCCTGCTTAATGCCTTTCCGAATCCAAAAATCTGCCGAGAGTCTCTGTTGGATCCATCCATATTGAAAAGCTCCATATCTGTGTGCAGTGATTCTGATTTGAGATTCAAACTGGGGCAAAGGAAATTTTATCTATTAAATTTTTTGTATGTACTTGCTAAAATATCCAATTCTTGAAATATTCCTAACTTGGCTTGTATCTATTTTGATTAATGACCAAATAACTGGACTTTGGAATTTATCAGCATCAAATTCGGCACTCGACTCAAGTATACTTTTATGAGCAAAAGCAGAAAACTGCTTTAAAAAATTCTGTGTTTATGGACACATTAGTAAAATAGTGTTCTGTAGGGCTATGGTTTGACTGAGACTGCAGGAGGGGTCACACGAACAAACCCCGAGGAGGCCAAGCCATATGGATCTGTGGGCCGCTTGGCTGATAATATCGAAGCCAAGATTGTTGATCCTGAGAGTGGAGAGTCCTTACCTCCTGGACAACGCGGAGAATTATGGTTGCGGGGGCCTGCAATTATGAAAGGTTATCAGTTATTTATTTGATTTTGCAAGTCAAAAGTGTTTCCAGCATATATGTCCTAGTTATCTGATCTTTTGTACGTTTTCCTACATTATCACTTGTCCAAGTAATTCATGTCCTTAATCATTGTAAGGCCTGCTTCCTCTTCATGGTTTAGAAATCTGAATGGGCTTAATTTGAGTTTACGAATGAATACAATATGCCATTTGAACTATGGCCTTTTATGAGGTTTGCCATCTTTTTTCCCCCAACTTTACTATCTGAAGTATACGCAATTTTAGACTTTACCAAAGCTCACACATGTCTTGAATGCTAATCACATGTCCGCAGGGGTTGGTTCTGGGAGATCGTAGAGGGTGGTGCGTAAAATTTGTGAAGTTGGTTGATAGAGTTAATCAGGGTGATTCATGGAGGAGATAATTTGGATCTGCAGTGATTGAACAGTCAATTATTTCCTTTGCTGTTTCTTTATTTTTTGGCATGATTGGGAGGATCATTTTCTGCATGATTGGTACGGTTTAATAAGCCTGTTAGCTATATAAATAAGGGGTGAGACGGAGTTTAAGTTTAGACTGAAATTGTATTGTTTTCGGCTTTAGCTGGGCAGACCATAGTTGGGTCTGACGGTAGTGGTCCTGGCATTGTTATTCACCTACTCTCATTTTCTTTTTACACTTCTTGATTATCCATAAATAAAAGCTCCTCCTCTGTTATTCATATGTTGCTCTTTACTCTATCATTGGTGCTGGCAACATGTATAAAATATGAGTTTTAGATGGCAAAGTTAAAAAAACACCTTGATTATATTCTACTTATGGGCTGTGTAGAAGCACATGTATGTTCTTGAAATTTACCAAAAGGAATGAAACTTTGGTGCTGCTTGTGCAATTGGCTAAGATAAGAGAAAGCGCTCATGGGAATTAGCCAGTACTTTATGCCCCCGGATATATTTTCATCGTCACAGTGAAAGATTGACCAGATATCTTATACCCCTGGATAGCTTTTCGTCGTCACAGAGGCTCTTTGAAATCCAAAAAGAAAATACTACACACTTTACCAATTTCGATATCCTTGCTCTCCAATTTCCAATTTCTTTTCAATTCAATGAAGGTTCCTCTATGAATGTTCATCCTCCTATATGTGTTGGCAAGTTTGATGAACACTAGCTAATTATGTATATTGCAGAAAAGAGAATCCTGATGTTTTGAATTGTACATATACATAAAAGTATTCCACATTCTATTCTTGAACAACAGTAAAACTCAACCATATATGTGTTGGGTAATCCCAGTTATATTTAGATTGACAAGAGTAGTGTGGCTATTACAGGCTATGCTGGAGATGATGCAGCAACAGCTGCAACCTTGGATTCACAAGGGTGGCTAAAGACTGGAGATCTCTGTTATTTTGACTCAGATGGGTTTCTCTTCATTGTTGATAGATTGAAAGAGCTGATAAAGTACAAGGGATACCAGGTCATCCTCTAAGCTTAGAAATCTTCACCATGAAGTAATTTTTCTCACAGAAAAATGCGACGTTGCAGGTTCCTCCAGCTGAGCTGGAAAATTTACTTCAGTCGATGCCTGAAATTGCTGACGCAGCAGTGATTCCGTAAGCATTATTCTGGATTCTACCTTGTTCCTTGTTCTTATCTTGCTAAGGTTTGCAATATTTCGATTGTTCTATCTTACTAACTGAACAAACAATAATAATTGCAATATTTTTTTTTTTTATATTTTTAATTTGGAAAAAATTATGGTGGTAGTGGCTATTGTCAACGCATCTAAATTGTCTGTTAGCAATTCTCATATTATGTGTATTTTTGTTCATTTGGTCTTTGCTTGGTTGAAATTATGAATATCAAAAGGTTGGAGCAGATTTCGAGCAGAAAAATTCTAATGTTTTCTGAACTTTACAATAGACTAGAACTTTATTTATTTATTTCGACTCCCCAATATATTTTAGAGGAAAAATTAGTGCATGAAACTATTATTCTTTACATGAGTATCTAGAAGTTCGGATCTGAATAAGCTTTTTTCTGAATACTGAATATCTTTCTACTGGTTCAACAATGCTCTTTTGCGGTTAAAAAACTGAGTAGGTTTGTTATTCGTCTAACAAATATTGATGCTACGTAACTGAGTATGTACAAATCTGTAGTAGGACATGTTATCCATTACTATTAGTGGAAGTATGTAGGTAAGTGGGTTAAACCTTATAAAATTTTCTTTTGAATGTGTCGTTTCATCTCTCTTTCCTCAAAATTTCAGATAGAAATGGAATTATTTGAGGATAATTAAGCTACAACTCATTAATTTGTGACAGTTCAGAAGCTCGACTCTAAAAAAAGTTGTTACTTTGTCCTACAAAGTCTTCTCTAGGTCCATGATCTATGTTTGATAAGTTCGAAAAGCCTAGTTTTATATATACTATTTTTACTCAATAAGAAAATATCTGAAAGATAACTTGGTACAGAAACAAACTTCTGAAACTTGGTTGTTATCTTTAGTTGGAACATTCTAGTTGGAGATATTGCATACAATCAAGAAAAGTGAAGTTCTCAAGGAATAAACTTCAGTGCGAAAGATGATCTGCTATAGATTGATCTCCAACTTAGTGAGATGGATTCGGTCTGTATTTGATTTCATAGCTAATTGGTTCCATATTGCTCGTATATTCTTTAATTTCAGCGGTTCCAGTCCAATTTGTATGCATTAAAAATTGCAAATTGTGAGAATTGTATTAGACGTTTTTGTAGAGAACATTCTTGGACTTGTGATCTTTCGTTGGGCTTCAAGATGTGATGCTCGATGTTTGTGCTTATAGAGAAAACACTCAAGCATGGCGCCAGGGAAAAATCAGCATCTCAATAGTTTTTCATAATGTTATCAACGCACTCATTTGAGCTGCTTTAGATTCCCGGTTCCTCTCTTGTAGAGAAATTTACATGTGTTGGTTTTTCCCTCTTGTCGGCCATGCCAATCAATATGTGACCTAGTGTTCTGTGATGAACGGCAGATATCCTGATGAAGAAGCAGGTCAAATTCCCATGGCATGCGTTGTGAGAAAGCCTGGTAGCGCCGTTAGCGCAGCTCAAGTTATGGAATTCATCGCGAAACAGGCATGCCAACTATACTTGGATAAGCTCTCTGCAAGATTTCTGTTGGCTTGAATATATTTTCTTTAATTTTCCAATCTTGTTAAAAATGTATGCACGCCGTACATTGCAGGTTGCTCCCTATAAAAGGATTCGACGTGTTGCATTCGTCAACTCAATCCCAAAATCTCCAGCAGGGAAGATCCTGCGGCGGGAGCTGGTTCATCATGCTCTTTCTAAATTGTAAAATCTAAAGAATTTTCGTTTATTCGTCTTCTCTTATGTTGTTCTTCTTTTTTTGACGGAATGTGTTAAAGAGAAGACCTAGAAAGTGCTTGAAATGAAACTATTTCAACCTTTCAACGAGAATAAAATGATTCTAAGGAACACTCATCTTTTACACTTAGAAAGTGCTTGAAAAATTCTTTCTCAGATTAGGAATGATGAAAAAAGAATTTTGATATCCTAAGGAAAGTACTCCCAATATTTCATTTATTATTTCACCTTTTCTCAACCAAAATGAATCCATTTTTATTTTTGGTATGAATTTCGATATTTTTCAATTATCCAAACTGAAGATCATACCGAATCGTTTTCAACACATAATAAACGATTTAAGATACAAAAAAATATTAAAAATCAAATTAAATGTTGACCTATATGATCCTTTTAAATACAAATACGAATTAAATTAAGTTTGTATAATATGACCAATTATTTTTGCTTCTAGTTTCTTTATTATTAGAGCGGAAGAATTTAGTAGATGTTGCAAATGATGAACATTATCTTTGTTTTGTGTTTAAGTTAATTTATTTTCTTTATTAATGTTAAAGTGGATTATTGTCGTAGATGATACTTACTAAGGACTGCTCTTTGTTTAATTGCATAAAGTGAATCAGTGGTGGATACCTAACTCCAATTTTGAAGTTTGATGTCTAAAACCAGACCATACATAAAGTGAAGCCAATGGGTTGAAGACGCGTGGAACAATGTTCCAGTGTTGTATTCAAGTCAAATGGGGGCGCAGAATTGTTTTAATGCCCCTTCCCTTTCACTCTCTGTCTTCAAAATATACCACAATTTCGTGTGGCAATCATCCCCCAACGTCCGTCCGCCTCCCTCCGCCTGCCCGATTCAATACATTTTAAAAATAATATTATTTTATTTGAAACCAACTTTATGCTAAAAATGGCGTGATTGAAACGACACAAGATAGTGAAACAACTTTATTCCTAACAAAATTATATTATTAATAATACTAGATAAATAAATAAATAGAAAAAAGGAAAAAGGAAATACCTTAGGAAAAAGTTATATGTTTTATGTTCCATCACTCTAATTAAATCAAGGGAGTTTTTTCCACCATATCTTTTAAGTACATTATAAAAAGTATATTTTAAAAATTAAATTTACTTGATACTAATTATCAATTACATCCTTTTTATAAAATCAAATAATAAAAAAATAGTGAAGAAAATGAATGGCTTAATACACCACGACCCTCCCCCTCTCGAAAATCAAACATCAACAACATCACATATCTCCCCCGACAACATCAATTTTTGCTCTTTGTGTGTTTGGTTTATCATCATTGAACACTCAAATTATTCAAGAATATAGGGTTCAACAACTTTTCTTCATCGTTTTCTCCTGCTAAAGTTGACTCATTTTTGTAGAATTTTTAGAAAGATTTTCACTCTTTTTCGAGTCTTACTTTATGGACACTAATGATAATTAATCCATCGACTTTGGTTAACAAAAAAGCAATGTATATTTTTTTGATTTCTATGATTGAAACACTCTATGCAACACTATGAGTTGAACATTTTATAAAGTTTTTAATATTTAATTTTTTTAAATTTAAAATAAAATATATTTATTATTTATAGTTTTATACTAAAAATTAATATAGTGTGAAATGTAAATTTGTTGTCATGCACGTAGCAACATCCTTAATCAATCAATTTTGTGGTATTTAATAATCAATTATTCTTATGTGTTATTATTGTCATTTTGTTGGGAAGCTAGTCTTTGACTGAACATTGATATTCATCCTTAATTGATTCATGGATATTGTGGTTTGTTGGTTAATGTATTATCTAATTATTTATTTTAAATATTTTGTTAATAAAAAAAAGTAAAAAAATTGAAAATCAATTACCAGGTAAAAAGATATTAAAGAATGAAGGGTATGATTGATAATCAAGAAAAGTAGAAGCACGTGGCTGCGGACTAATCGATAAAACAAAAGAAAGAAAAAAGACTGGGAGGGCGACAAGCACTTGCACCTTTTTTTTTGTTTCTATTCTTTTTACCTTTTCAATAACATAATAAGAAGATTTTTCTCCATTTTTTCGATATTTCTCTTTATAATTTATTGACATGCATATCTTTTTATTTTTTTCTTTTTTATATTTTTATTAAAATTTTAAATTTTAAATATTTTTGCGTATGATGTATCAAATTGAATATTTTTTTGTGATTTTTAATTTTTAGCAATTTGCATATTTTAAAATAAAGAAATATATTTAAAGTATGAAATATAATTTAGTTTATAGATTGAATAATTTATTTTGTTTTACATTTGGATTTGAATTAATAGTATATTATTATTTATTTATGGATTTAATATAAAAATATAAATATGTTTTTAATAAAACTAAAAATATCACACTATTAAATTATATAATATTATAATTGATTGTTTCACTAAAAAGGTGTTAGTGAGTAAAAAAATGTGTATTGAGTTCCAAACTATTTTAAAATTCACTACAAAATGTCATGCAATTTGTTTTTTTTAATAAAAATAACTTTTAGGAGAATGAAAATGTAATATAATATCAAAAAAAAAAAAAATCACATAATTATTTATATAAACATAATTGATATATAAATACATATTAATAATAGTAATATAATTTTACATTATATTATTAATATATTAAAATATTTTATTTCGTGCATTACATGAATAGTGATGTAATAAAAATCAGTGTTATGATGATGAGAAACGGGTAAGTAATTTTAATTCCTCGTTGTTTGTAAGTGGTATTACTTTCGATCCATACACATTTTCTATCCTAGAAATCCCTCAACCAAACACCCCTCAATTTGTGGGCAAAAATGACACAATATTGTGTTTTTCAAAAAAAATTGCAAAATTATAGTAAAAAAAAAAAAAATTTAATTTTAAGTGAAGTCGCCCCTGCGAGGGGCGACAATCAACTTAATTTTTTTTTTAATTTTTTTTTTTAAAGTCGCCCCTAGCAGGGGCGACCAAATTTTTTTTTTTTTAAATGCTGGAGCCTTCACCCGGTCGGGCACTCGGTCGCGCGCCGTACTCGGCCGGCCGAGTGCGAACTCTTACTCGGCCGAGACACTCGGCCGAGACACTCGGCCCCCGTATTACTCGGCCAACCGAGTACTGCCATCCACTCGGTCACGGCACTCGGTCGACCACTTCACTCGGCTGGCCGAGTGCGAACGCGGATTCTGATTTTTAACATCCACTTCAATTTTTCTCATTTTTGTATTCTTCTCGTTTTCTCGTTCGTCGTCCTGTTTTTGTACATTTTCCTTTTTTTTTATCATGTTATAGTTAAATTAGATAATTTATTTAGTTTGGTAAAAATTCGATGAAATTGTTAAGTGAGATTGTTATAACATCTTGAAATGTATTGATTAATTGAATTTCCAACAAATAACTATAATTTTGTTTTATAAGTAAAAATTATGTTTAATAAAGAAATAATGAATAAACAATAAAAAACCAAAAACATGAATAAACAATAGTTCTCAAAATCATGAATGAAGAACAAAAAACAACAAAGTCAAGTGTTTGAAATAAAAACAACAAAAAACAACAAAAAATTAGTCGGCGCCGGCTCACTGAGGGGGTCGGTAAGGTGTGTTCGATGGGCCGAATGGTTGATACGGTGGATATTCCCTTTCCTGGAAATGGCCTTGTTGCACATGCCACTCGTATTGTTGCCTTTGCATGTCAAGTAAAATTTGGGAGTTGTAAGCTTCACGATGGATATACTCTTTCATGTCGGCAACATCCCCTTCTATGTTGGTCAGATGTGCATCCAAGGCGGTTCTCCAATCCGACCAATCATTCCACCCCCCTTGATACTGGGGTGGATACTGTGGATGCTGTGAAGGTCCGGCCTGATCGTCCGAGGGCATTTGTGCTTCACCCATCATTTCATCGGCCTGTGCATGATCCACATCAAGTTCCATCGGCTCTGATCGGGCATCCGTAGTCCTTCTCCTCCTCTTCCTTCGTTCCTCCTCATTCCTCAATTCATTCTCGCTCTCTTCAATAGCTTCCGTATGAGCCGAGCCATTCAATAGAAGATTATGGCCCTTCCCTCCAGCAATATTAGTCAGGCGAGAGTTGGGCAGTGCAAACCTCTTCTTGTCTGATAAAATCAGATACAATCGTCTGGTGCCGGGATGTAATTGGCACATCTTCATGTTGCACAGCATTTCCAGGTTTATAGTTGTCTCGCCTGGTGTCTCTTCCATCCCTTCCAAGTTCACCCCGAAGTGGCGAGCAATGGGAGTGATCAAACCTCCAATGTGGATAGCAACTTGTTTTTTGGATCGAACGAATTGCCTTAACAGCATTGGTGCCACATTGAATTTCTTCCCTTTCACCAAGCACCACAGCACAAACAACTCATCCACACTGACCGCTCCAGGCTCAGGTTTTGCTAAAACTGTATTGGCGATGAACCTGTGAAAATATCGAAGGACCGGGCTTCGAATACTAGATGCTTTCGACCGACTAACTTGGTACTCCGATGGGTGAGCTGGATCAGACTCTGTAATGTCCTTCCAAAAAGTCACAACATTGAACTCTGGAAAATTGACCCTCTCATTGGGCAGATTTGAGTACCTCTTCTTGGGAAATTCAAAAATCCCATTGAGGTCTTCGGCCGAAAGATAGCGAGACTCGTTCCCCAGCTGAAATATCACGGATTCGGGCACCGTGTCATTGTATCCAACCTGAAGCTGGGAGAAGAATTCAAGAACGAGAGGCTCATACGTCTTCTCGTGCATGCCAAAGAACTTAGTCCACCCGATAGCCTTGCACATTTTTTTTAAATCTTCGTAGATGCCCATTTCTTGCATGCACTCAACATCGGCCCATCGAGTGGCTCGCCTTCTTTTCTATTGTACCTCAAACCACCTATGACTTTCGGTCTCCCAATCAGGAAAGTTTATGCCGTAGGCATCCGGCATGGTCGCTAAAATTCTTTCGTACTCAGCTTGTTGTTCTTCAATGGAGTGTTCGCTCCATTGGAAAGTAGAATTCACAACATCCATGCTATGCTCCATTGTGGGTACCTAGATGATAATGAATTAGTATTACATCCAATCCATGTGAACAAAAAATGAAGATTCCTATGATACAATATTCATCTTTGCAATTTCATAATTCAACATTGAAATTCATGGGGTATTAAGAGCATTTCATCATGGTCTCACTCTAAATCATGCCACATTCCCAATTTCTATAATGCATATCAATTGTTCGATAAAAAACTTCAATGAAAACTAACCAAAAATCTATATTCTTTCATGCCATAATACTCCAAATTAGTAGAGCATTAACATAATCAAACAACAACCTTAGATTAACATGAAAACATATCTATATAGAACAAAAAATCATGCACACCAAGTGTTCGATAAAAAACTTAAATGAAAAATTGCAAGAAAACATATCAAGTTTCATGTCAAAATGCTCCTAATAAGACTCTCATCAACATATGTAATGAACAAAAGCAATGGTTAATGAAAATATACCTTTAGATTGAAAAAACGAAAGTTGGTGTTTTTGGTTGAATCCTTCAAATATCCACCACCTTATCCCAAAATTGGAGCAATTTGTTGTTTGAAATAATGGGTACAATGATTTTGACTGAGAAATTGATGGCTTTGAATGAAAATTTTTGGATTGAGGATGAGAGATTGGAAGAGGCTAGGGTTTGGGTGTGTTTGTGTGTGAGAAGAATGAGGAAAAGAGGGGTTATAAAATGTTTCCGTGCTCTCGCACTCGGTCGCGCACCTTACTCGGCCGCCCGAGTGCACCTGATATACTCGGTCTCCTGCACTCGGTCCGCGCAGATACTCGGCCGCCCGAGTGCGAAGGAAGTCCGAAATGCTTTGCACTCGGGCATCACGTTGTGTTACTCGGTCATCTTGCGGTACTCGGCCGACCGAGTGCGAACAAAATCCTGCACCCTTCGCACTCGGTCGACCCCGGTCGGGTAACCGAGTACGAACCAAAATCTTTTTTTTTTCTTTTTTCTGATTTTATTAATAATGAAAACAATAATAATAATAATTATAATTATAATTATAATTATAATAATAACAATAGTAAAGATTGTACGTCTAATTACATCGTATGTAAAATTAAGTAACCATTGTACGTTTAATTACATAGATAACAAATTAATAATCAAAATGTGATCTTGTAAAACAACGACGCCTTATTTTTTTCCTTTTGCCCCTACCTCGCTCTTCTTCTGGCACAGGTTCGCTATCCGAATCATTATCATCTGTCGTAATATTCAAACTAAAAGATGGACGACCTGATCATGATGATGATGCAGTCCTCGAAATCACATGATCATGTACTATATTCAATGGCGTGCTAGAATGGGAATATGAGATCGGGGATGTATTGAACTGAGGCAGAAAATTTCCATAAGTGCATGATGCTGGAGGCGGAGATGTATAACGGCCAGATTCTAAGAGAGAAGTGAACGACTGACCGTGTGCCGTAAAATCCCAGTCTGGGGTGGCGGCGTAATAACTGTCACTTTGCATGTCGATACCGGTAGAAATGGGTGGT
Source organism: Caryopteris x clandonensis (assembly GCA_028749325.2). NCBI lineage: Eukaryota > Viridiplantae > Streptophyta > Magnoliopsida > Lamiales > Lamiaceae > Caryopteris > Caryopteris x clandonensis. Next base: position 5,640,429 of record JAPYKT020000003.1, on the reverse strand, counting down.
TCTGGGCTATATTGTGATGTATGTTGCGGTTCGGGATCATAATGTGAATGTATACGTTGGAATGATGGGCGACGATCATGAAAGCGAGCTCTAGCTTGCGTGTATATTTCGTCTACTGATCATCTGAAGGGCTCCCTAAGATACGGTTCCTCATCTATGACAAGTTTGTTTAAATCTTCCCATAAACTTTCCTGCAGTAAGTTAGCAATACACAGCAAAAACATGAAATACATATTCAGCACACATATAAATTTGAATACTAAAATATTGCCACATACCATTTTTTCTATGGGTGCATTCGGTTGCGGTTGATATCCCACTTGCATATTTAACCCTGGAGTAATTAGACGACGTGTTATTCTTTCATACCATCTGGTATAACCATCTTCGACGTCTGACTCATTCCAACCAATTGCAGGAGCAGAGACAATATTCCAATTTCTGTCAAACCACCATTCCACAAAAAAAGCATGTGTTTCAACCCAGTTTGTAGTGGAGCGGCCTCTACGGCATATATTATGCAATGTATCGTGCACATCCGTAATGCTTTCTGGAATTCGTTGTCTCATCCCGAATTGTCGCAATACCCGATCGGGGTAATATAACTCCACAATTGAATTATGGATCATAGGGCATCTTGACATCCACATATCCGTGACTGTAATAATGCCAAGGTCTATATATGCCCTCACAGCAGCTGGGTATGGGTCGTAAGGTTTCCAATTAAACTGGATAAAAATCGTGTTAGCTAACATTTAATCGAAATTTAACATAATCTGATCAAGTACCAAACATACCTCTTGTTGAGTTTGCCTGTCCAAGCTCTCCCGGATAGCCCTTAAGTTGTTCGTCAAGCTAGTTGTAAAGTTGTGGTATTGTAACCACTCAGCACCGTACGGTGCAACCGGTAGAATTCCATCCACAGCCACAATTGCCGCTGTATTTAGGCGTCTGCCTCTCGTAATTTGCGGATTGAGAAAGGTAATTCTTGACCAAGCCCATATCTGCAGTAGTTGCATGGGTCCACCAATTTGTGTACGACCCCTATGTGATGCGTTGCACAGCTGATGGTACAAATAACCTAGTACCGCTGAACCCCAACTCAAATTCCTGCATTCATCAATATCCTCTAGTTGATTCAAATATACCAATGACCCCATATTCCCAGAAGTATCCGGGCACATTATGGATCCTAACAAAATCAATGCACATGCACGTGCATATTGGACAACATGTTGTTGTGAGCTGTTATCGGTAACAGGGTGCATGCTTAGGTGTGTACCCAAGGCTAAAAGTGAAAATCGTGACCCTTTTATGTCTTCTGCATTGGGTTCCCATCCCAGTTGGACTTCACAACGTGCAGTCCAATATGCCCGACCGGTTGAAATATCTGAACTTATAACCGGCCCACCTTCAATTGGCAGTCCCCAAATAAATGCGACATCTTGTAATGTCACGGTCGCCTCTCCAACTCTAAAATGAAATGTATGCGTTTCTGGCCGCCACCTCTCAACCAGTGCAGTGATTAATGATTTATTAATTACATAATCACCACATCGGTAGACACCATAAAATCCCATACGATACAACATCGATATGACTCGATAATGCAACCTTTGTGTACGTCTGAGTATTTCCCTACCATCATCGTCTGGGTCAACCTCATAAGGATCATGGTCATCGAGTCTCCAAAAGATACCACTTCCGTGTCTGCACTTTAATTTTAGGTCAATTTCTCCTGCAAATACATCCTCAGATCGGTGCATGTGCTGTTGCTTTAATATATCCCCACTAATAGGGCCATATTCTCCGTAGAACTCCATACTGCAATTAGATTAAATCAATAAGATGAACAATAAATGAGTGAAAATGGAACAAATTACATAAAATCGGAAAATTACATAAAATCATCAAATTACACAAAATCTGCAACCCATCTCACTAAAAAACCAGTGCGAAGTTAACATCAACGCTAAATCAAATTTCAATACACATTATCAAAATACATGTCAAATATCTAAAACAAGCACCATTACAATATTTCAGACACAACAATCTCATCTACGGGCAGATGAAGTTCCGGCCTGGGTAGCAGCTTGATCCTGTGCCCGATATTGTTGTCTAGCGCGTGTTTGTGCCCAATCCATTTCATTTTCAATTCTACTCGTCTTGCCTCTTCCTTTAGTCCTCTTCTCACGCAAGGCTGGATTATGACACAGTTGGAAGGAAGCCTCATCCCAATAATATTCATCAGGCAATGGCTCAAACTTACCACTATAGGTGTCCACATACGTACTTGTATTGAAAACTGAGTTCATGTAAATCACCGGATTTACTCCAAAATGTCGACAAGTCTGCATTGCATGGGAACATGGTATGCCGTTTTGCCTCCAGTCTCCACAGCTACACTCTCTTAGCATCAACTTGACAATGTGGGTATAGCACCTCGTTGTTCCTGGCACGAATGTCTTCACTGAAGCTGTTTGATCAGTGAAATCGACCTTATAGACTTGATGTTCCATTGCCTTTCGTTGTCGTTGATCATACTTCTTGTACACCTCATCAGGCCATGGCTGGTTCCTTTGCTGCATCTCACGGCCCAGTGTCAACCGGTCAAGAAAATATTTAATCGACCGATAAAATGTAGCCTGCACAATGGCACAGATTGGGAGCCGTCGTGTACCTTTTAACACGCCATTCATGCACTCTGACAGATTTGTTGTCAAAATTCCATTTCTCCAACCTCCGTCATGGGCAAGAGTCCATTGTTCCTTTTCAATTTTCCACAGGTAGTCATATGCCCTCTCATTCAACACCTTAATTTGATCCATTATATTTTCAAACTCTCTGGTTGTGAACGCTGAGCCGGCTTGCCAACACATGTCCTTTAACTTCACATTCTTGACCTTGCTATTAAAATTCGAACACACATGTCTCAAACAGAAACGATGGACTCCAAGAGGTGGCTGAAAATCTGGAATTCTTTCCACAGCTTTCAAAAGACCGGCGTGTCTATCTGAAATCAGACACATTCCTTCTCTACCGCGAACAATGTGTTTCGATATCATACGAAGAAACCATGACCAAGAACCAAAACTTTCTTCGTCCACAAGTGCATACGCCAAAGGTAAAAGATGTTGATTTGCATCCATGGAAACAGCAATTAACATCTTGTGCTTGTATCTAGTGTAAAGATGAGTTCCATCGACACTAATTATTTTACGACAATGCTGGAACCCATCTATACATGGCCTGAACGCCCAAAACACATATTTCAACATTTTTATACCATTTGTCTCTTCGGGCATGTGGCGCCACTCCACAACTGTGCCTGGATTCCATTTTTGTAAAGCTCCCAAAAATTTGGGTAGTCTTGAAACTGAGCTCTCCCATGTACCATACACATTTTCTCTTGCCCGTTTCAAACCATGCCATGCCTTACCGTATGAGATTGTATATTGAAATTTATCATACACTAGCTGTTGAACACACTTAATCTCATACCCGTGATCTGTCTGAACCATCCCAGTTAGCAGCGCAGCGATCATGTTTTTGCACAAGTTCCGATGGTCAACAGACACCGCGTTCATTAGACACGTATGAGGGCCTCCATACTTAGTGATTTCCCACATATCAATCCTTTTTCTGTAACCTGCACGCAACCACCAGTTGCAGCGTGTAGTCTCACTATTATTTTTGCATTTGATTTTCCATATAAGAGGTGTGCTTTCATCTACTCGATATTCACGCCTCGCTATACGTATTGCAAAATCTTTAACTGCAGACTGCAAACTCTTCTTATCTTTGAAAACCATGCCTTTTGTGAGCACTCCTTCAGTAGGATCATAGTATCTAAAATTTTTGGGAAGATCAAAGGAGTCCGCAAGCATTTCATATGATGATGCATTGAAGAACGGGATATTCGGATGCATGGAGTATCTCTGAGCACTTGATGGAAATGATGGTTGTTGATTGGATGGTGATCTCTCTTGATTTGGGGAATACATAGTTTGAATATCACCAATATCCACCCCATCTTCATCTGATTCACTAGACAACTCGTCTTCATCGGGTTCAGAGTCTTCTAGTTCATTCGCACCAAAAGTGTCAACCAATGGATCATCTGTTTGATCATCGGTCTGAGCATTTTCTCTTTCACTTGGAATACCCTCATTATTGGACCTTGAGGTTCCAACTGTATGCTCTTGCCTGACGACTGCCGGATTATTAATGCCATCCCCTCTTAAATAAGCAGCATATTGAAAATACTCATTGCTTGGCATAATATCTGGAAGAACATTATCTTGCAGTTTCTCTGGATCAATATGAAATTCTACATATTGATTATCCGCATCCGGTGCAAAGAAAAACCAAAGATTATCATCGTTGTTGATTGGTATACGATGATATCTGTTGTTTGCATGTAGTGAAGCGGATATGTTCAATTTGTATTCATTGCTATCAATCCTTGTCAATTGAAATAATTTTGATACCAAGCTGGAATATCCAATGTCGCGAGGTACCCTAGTTGCACAAACAGGTGGAACATCGCTACAATCCCCAATATAAACAACAATACCGACGTTGTTTGAAGACCCCATATCTTAAATAATAAAGATGTGTTAATGATCTTAAAATAGGGAATTAATTACTTTATTGCAAAGTTTAATAAAACTAATTTAAACTAATACATTAGAAAAATTCAAACCTGAAATTGAAATAAATCAATATGTCAACGCAACGGCAACAATTTGAGGGTTACGATAAATGCACAACAACAGCAACAATTTCAACAGTACCTACATCAAATAATGTATAACAGAAAAATATCAACGACAAATTTATAACAATATATATAGCAACAACCATACACCGACCGACATACATATATCCAAAACACGGCACACAACCATACACACGCACCTATCACACACAAAAATGCAACCCACACACAACACACAAACACACACAGCAACACACACACAAGCATACACCACAACATACATCACACACACCACAACACACATCACAACACACATTTCATACCCACATTTCATACCCACATTCCATACATACATTCAATACATACATTTCATACATACACCACACCTACAACATACAATACAAGCAATGGAGAAAAAACCACTATCTACACACACACAACACAAAGCAACACACAACACAAAGCAACACACACACACCATACACACACCAAAATACCACAAAAAAATCATATACACACCCACACAACAGTACACACACACACCACCCAAACACATAAAATTTAAAATAAAAATTACCTTTGAGAAATGGAGAAACCCGAAACGTGAATATTGAAGAAAAATTGAAAGGAAATTGAAGGATAATTGAAAGGAGAAGTGAAGAAGAAGTGAAGAAGAAGTGAAGAAAGTGATGAGGAAGAGATAAATGTGTGGTGTGTGTGGGTGGTAATAGATATGATAGAGAGAGAAAAATTGAAGTGGATGTTAAAAATCAGAATCCGCGTTCGCACTCGGCCAGCCGAGTGAAGTGGTCGACCGAGTGCCGTGATCGAGTGGATGGCAGTACTCGGTTGGCCGAGTAATACGGGGGCCGAGTGTCTCGGCCGAGTACGGCGCGCGACCGAGTACGGCGCGCGACCGAGTGCCCGACCGAGTGAAGGCTCCAGCATTAAAAAAAAAAATAAAAAATTTTGGCAGGGGCGACTTTAAAAAAAAAATTAATTTGATTGTCGCCCCTCGCAGGGGCGACTTTACTCAAAATTAAATTTTTTTTTTTTTACTATAATTTTGCAATTTTTTTTGAAAAATACAATATTCTGTCATTTTTGCCCAATTTGTGATTTCTTAATATTTTATTAAATATGAACCTTAATTTAGATTAGATCTGCCTAAATTATGAATTTAATTGCAGAGAAATTTGGAGAATTAGATTTAGATCCATGATTTGTTTGTACTATGGATGAGAATACAATTTAATTAATTAAAGTAGGTTGATTAGATCTTACAAAACCATATTATATTTGGTATAATAGTAATTAATTGGACGATTATTGTGATTGTCACAGTGAGAGTCCCAACAGGCACATGCGGCTTTCTTCAAACAAGGTTTGACTTTTTTGGACGTCATTCTGTATATGTATGTCACACTCACATATTAAATTTACTATAAAAAAAATTATACATATTGGGCTTAGTGTTTGGACAAGGTTTTAGACATCCATGACTCAACTAGTTGTGGATTGTAAGATTGTATACAATTAAATATATAGTAAAAAATATTATTTATTTTGAATTGTAATATGATGAGTTGTGTTACTGTAAATATCAAATAAATAGATTTAATGAAATTTTGTTTGTAATATTATATTATAAGAAGTAGATAATTGTTAATTTAATAATTATTGATGAATGAATGATATATATTCCTAATACATAAAAAAATATACAAGAATGATAAATAAATTATAAAAAATATATATACAATAAATATATTATCATATCAATATATTCCTAATATACAAAAAATATAAGTATGATAAATAAAAAACAAAAATATATATAAATATAGATATGTTGTACATAGTGTATATTGAGTGTGCACCATACCATCAATTTTTTAATTGTATTATATAATTTTAAGTTAATTAATATTAAAAATATCTAAAATATTTTTATTATCAAAATAATAAAAAATATTATGTCTCATCAAAATCCTACTTTTTAACTGTAAATATAATATTTGCAGTTCTTATTTTATTATTATACTTTAATATAAACATAAATTTTTTATTTCTTGTTTATATCATATGTATATTATAAAGTTTTGTACTCTGAATTCAATTTGCAACATCCAACCTTTGTGTTTGGTAAAAATTAATGGTAGTAATTTTTTATAAATAAATATTCTTAACAATTTTCCGCATCAATAAGAGAAGACGCGTGGGGCGAGCTTTGTTGTATCAAATCAGCCCCAAGGAATTGCCGAAAAAGGACCTTTTGCCGCTTTTCAACTCTATTGATTTCTCAATCTCCGACCACCTTTCCTTATTTAAAACACATTTCCCCTCCTCTCTCTCTCTCCCACACTCCTCTCTCACTCTTTACTGCATCGCTACCTTGTACCTCGCGAATACGCACTTGTACCTCAATGGCGTCGGCCGAGCTTCCCCTGGTGCAGGACTCCGACTCGGAACTCGACCGATCCTTAACCACTCTGGAAAACTTCCTCGGCCTCCTCGGCTTCCGCCAGCACACTTTTATCCGCGCTTCACTCTCCTGGCTTGCTTTCTTCCTCTTCGCCGTTGCGCTGCCGGTCTTTCAAATTGAGTTTTCCAGGTGCTTTGGATGCGAGAAGTTCGAGATCGAGACTTTCGAGCTTGAAATCCTTGTTTCGCGGGCGGTTGTCGCCGCCGTTTCCCTTCTCTGCGTGTCGCGGAACCTGAGCAAGTATGGCATCCGGAAGGCGCTGTTCGTCGACCGATGCCATGGACACATGACGCAGTTCCGGAAACAATATATTCAGAAGATCCGCGTAAGAATTTATATGTGTGTTTTATTGGGTTAATATTTAATTAATTTAGAGAAAGATGGTTATACTGTTTGTGATTTGGTTAGAATCAAATCTTAAGAATGCTTCGACTGTCGTAAGCTGGTGATGATCTCTTTCATGAATGCTGGGGTTTTTCAGTCACCACATGTTTCCAGATGATGATCATATAGAAGAGCTGTCCATATGTCTTTGCTGGAGTATTACGTTCACATTTCTGCTTGGAATGTTAGCTTATTCAATTTTTATTGTTCATTAGGTCTTCTACTGCTTGCTGGCTTCTTGGTTTGGGGTTTGCTTTCTGTTGAAGACGGCACGTGAGGTTGCTCGTTTGATGTATCTGCCCCATGGTTCGTGGTGGTTGTCTGTTATGTTGTTTTTCGCTTGCTTATTGTCTTGGTCGTATTCAACCCTCGTATTTCTATCTGGATGTGCTTTGTTCAACTTGGTCGGGAACTTGCAAATCATACACTTTGAAAATTATGGGCAAGTTCTGGAGAGAGATTTGGATGTTTCTGTTTACATCGAGGAGCACATGAGACTGACCTTTGACCTATCAAAAATTAGTCACAGGTTCCGGATCTTTCTTATTCTCGAGTTCTTGATTATCACTGCTAGTCAATTTGTGACATTATTGCAGACAACAGAGAACCAGGGAATCATCAACCTCATCAATGGAGGGGACTTTGCAGTAAGTATCCTATTGTTTACTTTTCGCAGGCACCATATAGCTGTTGCATGCTTTTACACCCTTAGGATTTTGAAAATGTTACATCCTAAAAACAAATATAAAAGCAAATATCTGGTTATCAATGGATTACTAATAATCTGAAGTTCTTTTAAAGATATTTTGATGAGCTATAAAACACCAGATTTCATGCCGTATACCATATTAGTTGCCTTCATCAAGTTTGTATTGGCTGTTATCACTTGACTATTCCTGTTATTATGCCCAAGTAAAGCTATTTGTTTGTTGATTATATTCTAATCGAAAGTATTAACTTATTGGTTTGCTCTTTCTACTATACACAGCTATTATCTATTGTTCAGCTAGTTGGAGTAGTTCTCTGTCTAACTGCGGCAGCGAAGATATCACACAGAGCCCAGAGTCTTGGTGCAGTTGCTAGCAGATGGCATGCATTAGTTACTTGCAATTCTAATGATGCTTCGGGATCCGGAATTTTAGACAATGGTGGAAATGCTGAATTCCGTCCTCCTTCCAGTGCATTGACTGTAAATTATTCAGAAAGTGATTTGGAGTCTTCTGATTACATGGCTCTGCCCATAAATGCTCTGCTGACCTCTTCTATGTCGTCCTATCAGAGGAGGCAAGCCTTTGGTATGTGTTTTATCTCATGAGCTTCTACGCACTATTACAATTTTGTTGTCATGGCCATATCTAAGTCTCATGCAACAATCAAACTCATACATAGTTTATACAACTTCAACCAGTCTCATGGTATTCAACATAAGAGTTCCTAGCTGGATATTTACAATGCTCAGAGTTTAAAATTAAACTTCAGAAGTGCCATTGCCCACCCTAAATTTGCTAAGGGAGATTACAACCTCCAAAACTCTGGTATTGCTGTATTAAAAAGATTTAGCTTAAGCTGATGCATTTTTGGGAGTATCCATAAGTCCATAGTGCATAGACTTATCTAATGTTTCCCTTAATTTGGTTTACTATTATTGGAACATCACCACTTTCAAACTATTTGGCCCTCTGCCCCATATGATACCCCAAAATTCATCATAGTACCACTATATTTCTTTGACCCAAGGCCTAATGGTTTTTTTTTTTTTTTTTTTTGGCCTCCCTACGAAAACCTCATTCTGAAGATACTGCCCACACTTATAAACTTAGAATCATTCCCTGTTAAACCAATGTGAGACTTTTCTTGCTCACACAGAAGACATATTAATAATTTTCATGTCACAAGCTTGTTCATTTGTCTTTTATAATAATTTTCCTGTCTAGTACTTGGGAATCACAAACATATGACAAATATCTGTGTATTTTGTCTGATTGCTTCAGTGTCAGCATCTGTGTGTTAATTAGTTCCTGAAAGATCTATGCTTTATTGAGGAATGTGTTATTGGCTGCTGCTTCTCTTAGAAAGCATATTTGTCCATTTGAATTCTCAAATGCTCCTTAATATTAATATGACGATCATATCCAGATTTAGAGTTGGGTTGCTCAACCCCTTACATATCACCAGATTTTTGTCTTCTGCTTCAGTAATTTGTTTCGCAATCATAATGCTTGAATGACTTCCATTAAGGTTTAGAGAAAGCAGATAAGATTTCATGTTATAATGATGCACTAACATAAAACGGTGCACATGGATGGTCACAGTAATGCACATTACTAGACATATGTGAAAAGTAGAGAGTAACAACTTCTTGGTACTGGCAGCATATGTGTTGGTGAGTTGGTCAATGAAAAGAAAATTTTCCAAGTTGATGCGGAAATTCTATTTTTTATTTTTTTTGCTAAGGACTTGTTTTACTTTTCTTTTTGCCCCCTCTTGATAAGTGAGGGTTTAAATGCAATGGAAGGAAGCAAGATGCACCACTTGTATTGCCATGCATTAACATTTCATTGTGTCATGCTGCTATCCTTCTCCTTATGTTATTGCTATGCATAAAAACATCATTATATCATGCTGCTATGTTCTTCCTTCTCTATCTCATTTTTTGCCTATGATATTGTTCCATATTTTTTTTTTTAACTCTCTTTTGTGATAATGCCAAAATAAACTTTACGTGTGATTTAGTGTCAAATGCTGTAATGAGATGCTCACTCTGCTTGGTTACATTTTGTAGTGACGTATGTTCAATCGAACACGGGTGGATTCACCATCTTTGGATGGATAGTTGATCGGGTGCTTGTAAACACAATATTCTTCATTGAGCTGTCCCTGGTGTTCTTCGTTCTAGGGAAGACAATCACAATCACTGTTAGATAATGGCGAGATGAGGAAAGTTCGATTTCCCCCCTCATCTTCAACTTCCGAAATAGGTAATACTTCTTGGGGTAGGCCGCAGTTGGTTTTATTTCCGGAAAAGAGAAAGGACTGTTGCTGTTTGTACTTTGTAGAAGCCCACTTGTAGCACCTTGTCATTTATATTTAAATACGGATGGTATTATAATTTTTTGAGAAGAACGGATGGTATGTATTATAATAATTATTATTATTAAAATATCTGTGTATCCTTAAGGAAGTTTGAAAATTTTGGGAATCCTTTTCTCGACTGCGACTTGTAACTGCTCTACTACACCTTCACTGAATTAAATTCTTTTTTTTTTTAATTAAAAAAATGAAAATTAGTTTAAAATGTTAGATATTATTGTTTTGATATTAAGAAAGAGAATAAAGAAGAAGAAAATGCTGAGTATGGGGTCGGTCATAGCCTTATTTTATTTATTTTCTTTCTACTTTTTTTAATGATCAATATGAAGTATGAGCAAAGGCAAATGCCATATAAATAGGAACATAAACAATAAACTTCGTAATCAAAATAGATTTTAGTGTCCTTCATCATTATTTTAGTTGAGTTTCAAAATGTTCGATTTTTTTAGCTCGATATATGCCAAAAAAAAATATTATTTTTGGTTTAACTAAATTTTGGTAATATTAGAATGTCCACAAGCCATGTAATTGTAGTGCTTATCTTGTTTTTTGTTTAATTTATTCATTAAAAATATTTAAAATTTTAATAAATTTTTAATTAAAACCTTATTGTACTTGAAAAATATTTTCTACTAATTTAGCTCATGGCACAAATGACAAAAGTATAGCAAAAAATGCTAGGATAATAAAATTTCAACAAGAAATTGAATTTAGCAACTACATAATATATATCACGTTTCCAAATAGATTTAAATTTATATAAAAACACTTTATAAAAATTTGTTATAAGAAATTTAGTAGAAAAGTATATTGATTTATATAAAAAAAGGACTGGAGAGTGATTTCAATTTACGAGGAAATTAATTGTATATCAAAGGGAAATCTGGAGAGCCAATTTCATTGATTTTATCTTATTAGATTTTATCCAACTAATTTTATTGATTTATTTACTGTGCTTCAAATTTATGATTGTTTGTGCAATTTAATTAGGGAATGACATGCTTTAATTTTTCGCAAATAACTCGTGTGCTTTGATTGTATAATTGGTTTTACAATATTGTTTGTTTAAATAAAAAATATTATTTATTTACTTAAAAAATATTATTATTTTTTAGTACCTTAATATTTTGTTTACCATGGTAGGGTAGATATGATTGGATTATGTTTGAAGTTCATAATTATTTATATTTGCTTTACAATTGTTTTATGGGTAGGATAGTTATCCTATCCTTTATTTAATCTGTGGTATTTTGTTATGTTATTGTAATGAAATAATATAAAATTTAAATATGAAGAATATTAAAAAATAGGTTTTGTGTTAATATCAGGGTAAAAAATATAATTGTGTCTGCAAATCCCAAAATGAATTGCTTCCATTTTGGATGGCTTATCAGCCACTTTTGCATTGAAACCAATGTCTAATAGTAATAATAGTTTTCAAACAAACAATTAATAATGTCGATCGAATACACGATGCACCTGATGCACAAGAAACCGACTCTTAATTTTTTTTGCTACAATAAATCTACTTGTCTTGAAATAATAGTCTAATTTAAATAAATCTGCTCGATGTATTTTTATTAATTAAGGTTGGATCTCTCTTGTTATTAATTTCATAAAAAATATTAATTATATTATGCTTTGTTAGGGTTATTAAAAAGTAATTAAGGAACATCGATAGTTAATAATGTCATTAAATAAACGCGATCTTTAATGGTTGTTATAAAGAAGAAATTTAAAAAATAAAAAAATAAAATAAAATTTCAGAAAACAAAAACCAGTGATTTTGATTTATTAGCAGGAAAGAGTAAAAGTGAGATTACAAGGACGGGAACAAAGTAAGCAGAAATTGGGGGCCAATGATTTAGAGCCTGGAAGATCCGATGGGATGATGGACGACAATGTGGTTATAGGCATCCAGGGTGAGGAAATCATCCAAGCTTGCCGCCCTGCATTGCCTACTGAATATCCTGCATGCCTCTTTATACATTCCCTTCCCGAACTTCTCCTTTCCAACCTCTCTCTCTATCCTCCCCATCTCCTCTTCCACCACTCTCCCGAAAAGCTCTCCCGTCACCTTCACACCGAGCCCGTCTCCGTTCAGTTCCACGCCGTACTTGAGCCACTGCCAGTTCTGGACTCGGCTTATCTCAGCTGTAGCAGCATCCTCCATCAGGTTGTAAAGGGGGACGGACCCGGTGCCGGTGAGCCATGCTGCTACGTAGTGGATACCGACCCTTGTGTTGAGACGGAGGCCCTCCATTGTCCGTTTGCCTCTTGGAATCTGCAGGAGGTCTTCCTCGGTCAAGTTGGCAGCGTCTTCCCGTTTTACAGACTGAATTTGGTTGGCCTTGTTGCCCATGTTGTTGGTGAAGACTTCCATGATTGCTGGGACTAGTCCGGGATGGGCTGCCCAGGTTCCGTCGTGCCCTGCCCTCACTTCCCTCAGTTTGTCCTTCTTAACCAACTCCAGAGCTGCCTCATTTGCTGCTGGGTCATCTCTGATAGGAATCTGTGCTGCCTGCATCATAAACACGTGCGTGTGTCCTGATTATTTTGAGATACAAAATGCAAATACCAAATCGAATAGAAGATCCAACCGGACAAATTGACACAGAGAAAAATAGAAATGTAGGATTTTACACTTTTTTATATTTATGTGTCACTCCTCTCGAAACTATCCAAGTATCAACTTTGGTACAACTAAATTCGGGAATCTAAGATTTAACTGAAAAGATTCAGATGGAAAAATAAAAAAAAAGAGCATACCATCCCTCCCATGGCGTGGACTCCCCTTCTGTGACAGGTCCTGATGAGTAAATCGGAGTAGGAGCGCATGAAGTGCTGAGTCATGCCGACTTGAACTCGGTCGGGCAGCAGGCGGTCAGGGTGAGCCTGGAAGGTCTTGATATAGCTGAAAATATAATCCCATCTGCCGCAGTTCAAACCCACGGAATGATCCTTCAGTTCGTACAGAATTTCATCCATTTGAAACACCGCTGGAAGAGTTTCTATCAGTACAGTCGCTCTGATGCTTCCCTTTTCAATTCCGACCATTTTCTCCGCCATCTCAAACACACTGTTCCATATCCTAGCTTCTCTGTACAAATTGTTTGTAGCATCTTATTACTATATATGTTTGTAGGATACTACCAATAATTTGCATAAAATACAGAGAGTTTACCTGGAGTGCTCCATTTTGGGGAGATAGAAGAAGGGGCCGAAGCCTTGTCCTTGGGTCCTGCGAAATGCAGACCAATTATGGAAGAAATAGAGGCCAAAGTCGACCAAGCAACCGGTGACCGGCTCGCCGTCGATGAAGATGTGCGCCTCCGGCAGGTGCCACCCTCTCGGCCGCACGAAAAGCTTCGCCGTCTCTTCATTCAGCTTGTAAACCCTGTTTCTGGCTTTGTCATGGAAGCTTATACTCCCATTAACAGCATCCCTTAAGTTCACATGCCCTCGCATCAGGTTCTCCCAGCTCGGTGACAATGAATCCTCAAAATCAGCCTGTAACACACATGAATATCCATTATTTTTTCTCAATTGCATAGAAAATTAACTGGTGAATGATTTAAATTACCATGAAAACTTTGGCCCCAGAATTGAGTGCGTTGATGATCATCTTCCTCTCCACGGGTCCGGTGATCTCCACCCTCCGATCGGCCACCGCGGGAGGCGGCGCCGCGCAAACCCAGTCGCCATCTCTGACGTGCTTGGTGGCGGGATCAAACGCGGGCAGCGCCCCGTTGTTGTACCTCATCTTAGCCTCCTTCCTGGACTCCATTGCATACCTGATGTGACTCCTGAACTGCCTCTGCAAAGTGGCTACAAATTGCAGAGCATCCTTGGTGAGAATTCTGGCAAACTCAGCGTCGTATCTCCCCCTAACATCCACACCCTCAGGAACATCATAGCCCACGACAGTTTTCCTTTCCTTTGAAGGGGTTTCAAGAAAGCTTTCAAAACCCACCATTTTTTCCTCTGTTTTTGAAACTCAAGAAAATGGGGTTAAATATGGATCGTTAATGGAGGTGGTGGCGGTGTGACTGAGATATATATAACCATGTTGCCCTCTATCTTCGCTTCCATTTTTTGTCCTCTTTCACTTCTGCTTTATTTCCAAAATTTAATTATTATATATATATTTTATTTGGTATTTTCATTGTTTATTTAAGTTCTAAAATTTAGATTTTAACAACTAAAACAAATAGTTTATTCATAATATATAATTTTACTTATTAAAATTCAGGATTTATAATTTTAATTCAGTGAATACGAATCTGATATGAAAGAGGTAAGATGTACAATTTAATTTCAACGTTTTACAAATTTATTTTAGTACAATATTTAATTAATAAATTATTAAAAATATAACCGATTAAAAACTCAACATTGTACCATTTCTTAATAGTTTCATTTAATTTTTCCGCCGTGGCCTAAGAAATTTCACATGAACTTCGCATATCATAGTACATTTATAATTTATATTAATTCAATCGACATTTTAATTAAAAAATTAATTAATTACTGGAAACAACATGACAAAATTTCCAAAAGTAGTTTAAAATATTGAAAAAAAATGAAATAAAATATGAGAAATATTCAAATGAATAAAAAAGAATCTGTAATTGCAATTTAAATAGTTGTTTTATAAATATTTAATAAAAATAAATTCTAGAAAAAAAGGAAATTTAAATTGATAATATATATTTATAAAATTTTGAAACAAGAAATATAAGAGATGTTCAAATTGAAAGTAGTTAAAAATATTTAATTTTGATTTGTAAGTTCTTTATGTTTTATTTCAAAAAATATAAAAATATAAAAATATTGAAATAAAAATTTGAAAAAAATATTTCAAGAACATTTTTAAAAATTAAAATAAGTACAACTTAACTTTAGTTAATAATTTTATTATGCTTATTTAGGTTATTTTCAAACATATTTCATATAATTATATATTTCAATTTTTTTTTGGAAATATATGATCAATTGATATTTAACAAATAGCTATTTCAATTGTGACTGTAATTTTGTTTTTATTTGTATATTTCTCATATTTTATGTCACCCCACTCTCTGTGTTTTTTTCTATTATTTTTCATAATTTACTTATAACTTATTAATTTAAAGGAAAATTTTGAATGAACGAGATATATAAAATTTATGATGTTTAAATTATATGTATTATGAATGTGTGTTTACGTGTAATTTCACTTGACTACGTTCGACAGCTTGAACGAAAATATTAATAGAGATTACAATTAATCATAATATAATTAATTATTATTTATATTTGAAGCTCGAAATGAAAAAAAAAGAAAAGAAAAAAGTTGTAGATTTAGTTTATTAGAAAAGTGGGAGATGGGATAGGCATGGGCATGGGCTAAAAATAGAGAAATGGATTGATGTGCGTCACCGGATGGATATATACATATATCTTGCTTTTGAAATATGTGCCTACCTCGGGACCTGCATTTTCCCCTATCCATATAATTTCAAATATTTCTATTTTTTTATATTGTATTTTAGTGTACAAAATCTAGGCAAAAATGCCAAAATATGGCAAAAAAAAAAAATTAATTACAAAATTATAGTAAAAAAAAAAAATTAAAAATTTAAGCAAAGTCGCCCCTCGCAGGGGCGACATTCAATTTTTTATTTTTTTTAAAAAATTTTCTTTTTAGTGTCGCCCCTGCCAGGGGCGACTTTCCTTTTTTTTAATGCTGGAAGGCTCACTCAATCGGGCACTCGGTCGGGTCACCACTCGGCCGGCCGAGTGGTACTTGTTACTCGGCCGACACACTCGGCCCCCGTATTACTCGGCCGACCGAGTTCTGGGAATCCACTCGGTCACGGCACTCGGTCGCACACTTCACTCGGCTGGCCGAGTGCGATGGCGGATTTGAATTTTTGACATCCACTTCAATATTTCTCTCTCTATCATATCTATTACCACCCACCCACACCACACATTTCTCTCTTCCTCATCACTTTCTTCACTTCTTCTTCACTTCTCCTTTCAATTATCCTTCAATTTCCTTTCAATTTCCTTTCAATATTCACGTTTCGTTGTTCCCATTTCTGAAAAGTTCGTTGAGGTAATTTTTATCTTAATTTTTATGTGTTTAGGTGGTGTGTGTGTGTAGTGTTGTGTGTGTCTGTGTATGTGGTTTTTGTGTGGTAATTTTTGTGTGGGTATGGTGTGTGTGTGTTGCTTTGTGTTGTGTGCTTGTATTGTATGTTGTTGGTGTGGTGTATGTATGAAATGTATATATGGAATGTATATATGAAATGTGGGTATGAAATGTGTGTTGTGATGTGTGTTGTGGTGTGTGTGATGTATGTTGTGGTGTATGTTTGTGTGTGTGTTGCTGTGTGTGTTTGTGTGTTGTGTGTGGCTTGCATTTTTGTGTGTGATGGGTGCGTGTGTATGGTTGTGTGACGTGTGCGTGTGTGCCGTATTTTGGATATGTGTATGTCGGTCGGTGTATGGTTGTTGCTATATATATTGTTATAAATTTGTCGTTAATATTTTTCTGTTATAAATTATTTGATGTAGGAACTGTAGAAATTGTTGTCGTTGTTGTGCATTTATCGCAACCCTCAAATTGTTGCCGTCGCGTTGACATATTGATTCATTTCAATTTCAGGTTTGAATTTTTCTAATGTATTAGTTTAAATTAGTTTTATTAAACTTTGTAATTATATAGCTTAATAATACCTCTTGCATGCAAAAAAATAGTTAATTCCATATTTTAAGATCATTAATACATCTTTATTATTTAAGATATGGAGTCTTCAAACAACGTCGGTATTGTTGTTTATATTGGGGATCGTAGCGATGTTCCACCTGTTTGTGCAACAAGGGTACCTCGCGACATTGGATATTCTGGCTTGGTATCAAAATTCTTTCAACTGACAAGGATTGATAGTAATGAATATAAATTGAACATATCCGCTTCACTACATGCAAACAACATATATCATCGTATACCAATCAACAACGATGATAATCTATAGTTTTTCTTTGCACCGGATGCGGATAATCAATATGTAGAATTTCATATTGATCCAGAGAAACTGCAAGATAATGCTCTTCCAGATATTCTGCCAAGCAATGAGTATTTTCAATATGCTTCTTACTTAAGAGGGGATGACATTAATAATCCGGCACTCGTCAGGCAAGAGCATACTGTTGGAACCTCAAGGTCCAATAATGAGGGTATTCCAAGTGAAAGAGAAAATGCTCAGACCGAGGATCAAACCGATGATCCATTGATTGACACTTTTGGTGGTAATGAACTAGAAGACTCCGAACCTGACGAAGACGAGTTGTCTAGTGAATCAGATGAAGATGGGGTGGATATTGGTGATATTCAAACTATGTATTCCCCAAATCAAGAGAGATCACCATCCAATCAACAACCATCATTTCCATCAAGTGCTCAGAGATACTCCATGCATCCGAATTTCCCGTTCTTCAATGCATCATCACATGAAATGCTTGCGGACTCCTTTGATCTTCCAAAATTTTTTAGATATTATGATCCTACTGAAGGAGTGCTCACAAAAGGCATGGTATTCAAAGATAAGAAGAATTTGCAGTCTGCAGTTAAAGATTTTGCAATACGTATAGCGAGGCGTGAATATCGAGTAGAGGAAAGCACACCTCGTATATGGAAAATCAAATGCAAAAATAATAGTGAGACTACACATTGCAACTGGTGGTTGCGCGCAGGTTACAAAAAAAGGATTGATATATGGGAAATCACTAAATATGGAGGCCCTCATACGTGCCTAATGAACGCGGTGTCTGTTGACCATCAAAACTTGTGCAAAAACATGATCGCTGCGTTGCTAACTGGGATGGTTCAGACAGATCCCGGGTATGAGATTAAGTGTGTTCAACAACAAGTGTATGATAAATTTCAATATACAATCTCATACCATAAGGCATGGCATGGTTTGAAACGGGCAAGAGAAAATGTGTATGGTACATGGGAGAGCTCAGTTTCAAGACTACCCAAATTTTTGGGAGCTTTACAAAAATGGAATCCAGGCACAGTTGTCGAGTGGCGCCACATGGCCGAAGAGACAAATGGTATAAAAATGTTGAAATATGTGTTTTGGGCGTTCAAACCATGTATAGATGGGTTCCAGCATTGCCGTAAAATAATTAGTGTTGATGGAACTCATCTTTACACTAGATACAAGCACAAGATGTTAATTGCTGTTTCCATGGATGCAAATCAACATCTTTTACCTTTGGCGTATGCATTTGTGGACGAAGAAAGTTTTGGTTCTTGGTCATGGTTTCTTCGTATGATATCGAAATATATTATTCGCGGTAGAGAAGGAATGTGTCTGATTTCAGATAGACACGCCGGTCTTTTGAAAGATGTGGAAATAATTCCAGATTTTCAGCCACCTCTTGGAGTCCATCGTTTCTGTTTGAGACATGTGTGTTCAAATTTCAATAGCAAGGTCAAGAATGTGAAATTAAAGGACATGTGTTGGCAAGCCGGCTCAGCGTTCACAATCAGAGAGTTTGAAAATATAATGGATCAAATAAAGGCGTTGAATGAGAGGGCATATGATTACCTCTGGAAAATTGAAAAGGAACAATGGACTCTTGCCCATGACGGAGGATGGAGAAATGGAATTTTGACAACAAATCTGTCAGAGTGCATGAATGGCGTGTTGAAAGGTGCACGACGGCTCCCAATCTGTGCCATTGTGCAGGCTACATTTTATCGATCGATAAAATATTTTCTTGACCGATTGACACTGGGCCGTGAAATGCAGCAAAGGAACCAACCATGGCCTGATGAGGTGTACAAGAAGTATGATCAACGACAACGAAAGGCAATGGAACATCAAGTCTATAAGGTTGATTTCACTGATCAAACAGCTTCAGTGAAAACATTTGTGCCAGGAACAACGAGGTGCTATACCCACATTGTCAAGTTGATGCTAAGAGAGTGTAGCTGTGGAGACTGGAGGCAAAACGGCATACCATGTTCCCATGCAATGCAAACTTGTCGACATTTTGGAGTAAATCCGATGATTTACATGAACTCAGTTTTCAATACAAGTACGTATGTGGACACCTATAGTGGTAAGTTTGAGCCATTGCCTGATGAATATTATTGGGATGAGGCTTCCTTCCAACTGTGTCACAATCCGGCATTGAGTGAGAAGAGGCAGAAAGGAAGAGGCAAGACGACTAGAATTGAAAATGAAATGGATTGGGCACAAACACGCGCTAGGCAACAATATCGGGCACAGGATCAAGCTGCTTCCCAGGCTGGAACTTCATATGACCGTAGATGAGATTGTTGTGTCTAAAATATTGTAATGGTGTTTGTTTTAGATATTTGACCAGTATTTTGATAATGTGTATTGAAATTTGGATTAAGATTGATGTTAGTTTTGCACTATTTTTTTTTCAGATTTTATGTAATTTTCATGTTGTTTTATGTAATTTTATGTAATTTGATAATGTGTATTTTATGTTGTTTTATGTAATTTTCAGATTTTATGTAATTTGTTCCATTTTCGATTTCACTTATTTATTGTTCATCTTATTGATTTAATCTTATTGCAGTATGGAGTACTACGGAGAATATGGCCCTATTAGTGGGGAGATCTTAAGGGAACAACACATGCACCGATCTGAGGATGTATTTGCAGGAGAAATTGACAAAAAATTGAAGTGCAGACACGGAAGTGGTATCTTTTGGAGACTCGATGACCATGTTCCTTATGAGGATGACCCAGACGATGATGGTAGGGAAATACTCAGACGTACACAAAGGTTGCATTATCGAGTCATATCGATGTTGTATCGTATGGGATTTTATGGTGTCTACAGATGTGGTGATTATGTAATTAATAAATCATTAATCACTGCACTGGTTGAGAGGTGGCGGCCTGAAACGCATACATTTCATTTTAGAGTTGGAGAGGCGACCGTGACATTACAAGATGTCGCATTTATTTGGGGACTGCCAATTGAAGGTGGGCCGGTTATAAGTTCAGATAATTCAACCGATCGGCCATATTGGACTGCACGTTGTGAAGTGTTTCTGGGATGGGAACCCAATGCAGAAGACATAAAAGGGTCAAGATTTTCACTTTTAGCCTTAGGTACACACCTAAGCATGCACCCTGTTACCGATAACAGCTCACAACAACATGTTGTGCAATATACACGTGGATGTGCTTTGATTTTGTTAGGATCCATAATGTGCCCGGATACTTCTAGGAATATGGGGTCATTGGTATATTTGATTCAACTAGAGGATATTGATGCATGCAGAAATTTGAGTTGGGGTTCAGCGGTACTAGGTTATTTGTACCATCAGCTGTGCAATGCATCACATAGGGGTCGTACACAAATTGGTGGACCCATGCAACTACTGCAGGTAAATATGTCTCAATATTGTTAAATATGCATATGTTATATAAAAAGGTGAAAATATATGTAACATATTATTGTTTCATGATAGATATGGGCTTGGTCAAGAATTACTTTTCTCACTCCGCAAATGACGGGAGGCAGACGCCTAAATACAGCGGCAATTGTTGGTGTGGATGGAGTTCTACCGGTTGCACCGTATGGTGCTGAGTGGTTACAATACCACAACTTTACAACTAGCTTGACGAACAACTTAAGGGCTATTCGGGAGAGCTTGGACAGGCAAACTGAACAAGAGGTATGATTGGTATTTGATCAGATTATGCTATATTCCATTAAATGTTAGCTAACATTATTTTTATCCAGTTTAATTGGCAACCTTACGACCCATACCCAGCTGCTGTGAGGGCATATATTGACCTTGGAATTATTAGAGTCACGAATATGTGGATGTCAAGATGCCCTATGATTCATTATTCAATTGTTGAGCTATATTACCCCGATCGGGTATTGCGACAATTTGGGATGAGACAACGAATTCCAGAAAGCATTACGGATGTGCACGATACATTGCATAATATATGCCGTAGAGGCCGCTCCACTACAAACTGGGCTGAAACACATGTTTTTTTTGTGGAATGGTGGTTTGACAGAAATGATCATATTGTCTACGCTCCTGCTATTGGTTGGAATGAGTCAGACGTCGAAGATGGTTATACCAGATGGTATGAAAGAATAATACGTCGTCTAATTACTCCAGGGTTAAATATGCAAGTGGGATATCAACCGCAACCGAATGCACCTATAGAAGTTTTGGTACGTGGCAGTTTTTTAGTATTCAAATTTCTATGTGTCATGAATATGTAATTCATGTTTTTGCTGTGTATTGTCAATTTACTACAGGAAAGTTTATGGGAAAATTTGAATAAACTTGTCATAGATGAGCAACCGTATCTTAGGGAGCCCTTCAGACGATCAGTAGAAGAAATATACTCGCAAGCTAGAGCTCACTTTCATGATCGTCGCCCATCATTCCAACGCCAACAATCACATTATGAGCCCGAACCGCAATATACATCACAATATAGCCCAGAACCTTTTGTTTCTACTGGTATCGACATGCAGAGTGACAGTTATGTGCCCCCACAAGATTTTCAAATTCCAGATTGGGATTTTACGGCACATGGTCAGTCGTTCACTTCTCTCTTAGAATCTGGCCGTTATACATCTCCGCCTCCAGTACTTATGATCAATACATCGCCGATCTCATATCCCCATTCTAGCACGACAGCAAATATAGTACATGATCATGTGACTTCGAGGACTGCATCATCATCATCATCAGGTCGTCCATCTTTTAGTTTAAATATTACGACAGATGATAATGATTCGGATAGCGAACCTTGGCCAGAAGAAGATCGAGGTAGGGGCAAAAGGAAAAAAATAAGGCGTCGTTGTTTTACAGGATCACATTTTGATTATTAATTTGTTATCTATGTAATTAAACGTACAATTATTACTTAATTTACTTACGATGTAATTAGACGTACAATAAGTACTATTGTTATTATTATAATTATAATAATAATAATAATAATAATAATTATTATTATTAAGAAAATTAGCACATAAAATTACCATAGAAAAAAATCAAGTTTTTGGTTCGTACTCGGCTGACCGAGTAATAACCCCGACCGAGTGCCCGACCGGAGTCGACCGAGTGCGAAGGATTCAGGATTGTCTTCGCACTCGGTCGGCCGAGTACCGTGCGCGGACCGAGTGCCACAACGTCATGCCCGAGTGCGAAGGATTTTGGATTTCCTTCGCACTCGAGCGGCCGAGTACCCTGCGCGGACCGAGTGCACCAGATCGAGTATTGTTTTCTTACTCGATCGGCCGAGTACCGTGCGCGATCGAGTGCGAGAGCACGGAAACATTTTATAACCCCTCTTTTCCTCATTTTTCTCACTACCCAACACACCCAAACCCTAGCCTCTTCCAATCTCTCATCTTCAATCCGAAAAATTACCTTCAAAGCCATCAATTTTTCCATCAAAATCATTGAACCCATCATTTCAAACAACAAATTATTCCAATCTTCCTATAAAGTGGTGGAGATTTGAAGGATTCAAGCAAGAACACCAATTTTCGTTTTTTCAATCTAAAGGTATATTTTCATTAACCATTGCTTTTGTTGATTACATATGTTGATGAGGGCCTTATTAGGAGTATTTTGACATTAAACTTGATATGTTTTCTTGCAATTTTTCATTGAAGTTTTTTATCGAACACTTGATGTGCATGATTTTTTGTTCTATATAGATATGTTTTCATGTTACATTGAGGTTGGTGTTTGATTATGTTCATGAGAGACTAATTTGGAGCATTATGGCATGAAAGAAGTTAAGATTTTTTGTAAGTTTTCATTGAAGTTTTTTATCGAACACTTGGTATGCATCATAGAAATTGGGAATGTGGCATGATTTAGTGTGAGACCATGATGAAATGATCTTAATACCCCATGAATTTCAATGTTGAATTATGAAATTGCTTAAGATGAAAATTGTATTATATGACTTTTGATTTTTTGTTCACATGAATGTAATATTAATTCATTATCATCTAGGTACCCACAATGGATCATAGCATGGATGTTGTGAATTCTACTTTCGAATGGAGCGAACACTCCATTGAAGAACAACAAGCTGAGTATGAAAGAATTTTAGCCACCATGCCGGATGCCTACGGTATAAACTTTGCTAATTGGGAGACAGAAAGTGATAGGTGGTTTGAGGTACAACAAAATAAAAGGCGAGCCACTCGTTGGGCCGATGTTGAGTGCATGCAAGAAATGGACATCTATGAAGATTTGAAAAAAATGTGCAAGAACATCGGGTGGACTAAATTCTTTGGCATGCACGAGAAGACGTATGAGCCCCTAGTTCTTGAATTCTTCTCACAGCTTCAGGTTGGATACAATGACACGGTGCCGGAATCCGTGATATTTTATGTGGGAAACGAGTGTCACCATCTTTCGGCCGAAGAGCTCAATCACATTTATGGATTTCCCAAGAAGAAGTACTCAAATCTGCCCAATGAGAGGATCAATTTTCCGGAGTTCAATGCAGTGACTTTTTGGAAGGAAATAACAGAGTTTGATCGAGCTAACCCATCGGCCTACCACTCTAGTCGGTCGAAAGCATCGAGTATTCGAAGCCCGGTCCTTCGATATTTTCAGAGGTTCATCTCCAATACAGTTTTAGCAAAACCTGAGCCTGGAGCGGTCAGTGTGGATGAGCTGTTCGTGCTATGGTGCTTGGTGAAAGGGAAGAAGTTCAATGTGGCACCAATGCTGTTAAGGCAATTTGTCCGAACAAAAAATCAGGTTGCTAATCACATTGGAGGTTTGATCACTCCAATTGCTCGCCACTTCGGGGTCAACTTGGAAGGGATGGAAGAGACACCAGGCGAGACAAGTATAAACCTGGAAATGATGTGCAACATGAAGATGTGCCAATTACATCCCGGCACCAGAAAATTGTATCTGATTTTATCAGATAAGAAGAGGTTTGCACTGCCCAACTCTCGCCTGACTAATATTGCTGGAGGGAAGGGCCATAATCTTTTACTGAATGGCCCGGTTCATACGGAAGCAATTGAAGAGAGTGAGAATGAATTAAGGAGTGAGGAGGAACGAAGGAAGAGGAGGAGAAGAACTACAGATGCCCGATCAGAGCCAATGGACCTTGATGTGGATCAAGTACAGGCGGATGAAATGATGGGTGAAGCACAAATGCCCTCGTACGATTAGGCAGGACCTTCACAGCATCCACAGAATCCACCTCAGTATCAAGGGGGTGGAATGATTGGTCGGATTGGAGAAACGCCTTGGATGCACGTTTTGCCAACATAGAAGGGGATGTTGCCGACATAAAAGAGTATGTCCGTCGTGAAGCTTACAATTCTCAAATTTTACTTGACATGCAAAGGCAACAATATGAGTGGCATATGCAACAAGGCCATTTTCAAGAAAGGGAATATCCACCTTATCAACCATTCGACCCATCCAACACACCGTACCGACCCCCTCAGTGAGCACACTCCATTCCAATTAAACGGCGCCGACTAATTTTTAAGAATGTATTGCTTTGATTTCAAACTCTTGACTTTGTTGTTTTTTGTTGTTTATTCATGATTTTGAGTACTATTAAATTTTATTTGGAATTTTTCCTTATAAAACATAATTATTGTTATTTCTTGGAAATTCAATTAATCAAATACATTTCAAGATATTATAACAATCTCATTTAACAATTTCATCGAATTTTTACCAAACTAAATAAATTAATAAATTTAACTATAACACGAGAAAATAAAAATAAGAGAATGTACAAAAATAGGAGAACGAACGAGAAAACGAGAAGAATAAAAAATCTGAACCGAGTGGAGAGATTACATATTTTAGAAAATTTGCCTTCGCACTCGGCCAGCCGAGTGAAGTGTGCGACCGAGTGCCATGACCGAGTGGATTCCCAGAACTCGGTCGGCCGAGTAATACGGGGGCCGAGTGTCTCGGCCGAGTAACAAGTACCACTCGGCCGGCCGAGTGGTGACCCGACCGAGTGAGCCTTCCAGCATTAAAAAAAAAAAAAAAAAAGGAAAGTCGCCCCTGGCAGGGGCGACACTAAAAATTTTTTTTTTAAAAAAAAATCAAAAATTGAATGTCGCCCCTGCGAGGGGCGACTTTGCTTAAATTTTTAATTTTTTTTTTACTATAATTTTGTAATTAATTTTTTTTTTGCCATATTTTGGCATTTTTGCCCAAAATCTATCCATCTTTTATATACAAATTAGTCGGTTCGATCCATAAAATTAAAAAAAATTGTAAATTGTAATTCATAATGATTTTTTATACTGTATAGAATATAATATTTTTTCATAAAATAATAATATTTTATAAAAAGAAAAGTTAATATCCTTAAACAAATTTAAAAAATATTAATTTCAAATATGTGTTGGATCATATTGGTTAAGATTCATTTTTTTGTTATTAAAATCAAAATCTTTAAATGTGAAAAGACATGCATATTATACACACAAATTTTTATCTTTATTTTATGTTTAAATGTTACAAATATATATGTGGATTCAAAATTTTAAGTGAAAATTTAGGACTGGTATGTGGGTGTTTATATTTTATTCGATTATAAATCAAGATTATATATTGTGAAAAGTGTATTGGAATACCAAATTATAGGGTTAATAGGAGGTGTGAATAATAGTTGAATCTAAATTTATATTAGTATAGTCTAAAAAAGTTAGGTAAGAAATGATGGACTAATGAATAATAACCGAAAAATTGATAAAATTTATTAAAGTGATATAGTATTAGATGACAAAAATGGGCACACTTCCATGTACATCATATAAAATAGATGAAAATTATTTTAAAAAGGAAACAACTCCCAATTTAAAAAAAAGAAATTGAAAATATTGGAATATTAACACCCGTATGGATTTGTAATCAACCACTTTAAGTCAAACAAATTTTAATTTAGTCTTGATTTGATGAAACAGCATAATGACCAATTAAATGAATTTAACTTATTGGTTAACTTTGCTTGTATCAAAACTTGATACTATGATTGTCAATTTACTTTACTCAACTAGTAAGTTCACGCGCGGATATATTAACTTTTTTATGAATTATTTTCATATAATTTTGTAGTTCAATATTATTAAATTTAAAAATACATAAAATTATTATTTTTAAAAATATAATTATATTAAATAATTTGTATATGTAGTATGATTATAATAAAAGATATAAATATTATATATAAATCATATAACTATATAATGGATAAAATAGAATAAATTCAATTTGAAGATTAATGAAGTAATTATATATAGTTCACATTGAAGTAATATGTTAATGTATGCCTAAGAATAAAACTATGAACATAAACAAAATTATATGAAATTTGTAATATCTTAATGTTGTATATCAGCAAAGTTATTCAATACTTTTCTATTATAGTAACCATGTTTCGGTCGGAAAATATGACAACTACAATAAATAGCTGATATTCCTCTTTATATATATATATATATATAGATTTTAACAAATTATTATATTATATTATTTTTGAAAGAAATTTTAAAAAAATCAGAATAATTGAGGCACCACTTTTTGATATAATGTTATTCCATAATCCCAAATTTTATGTTAATTAATTTCAGAGTTGCAAAACCACTTCCAAATTTTTAGTGTGAGATTAATTTTCTTAATTTACGGATGAATTAATTATTTACTAATAATAATATTGTTCAATAATTAAAAAGATATTATATATGATTTTAAAAAAATATACTTAAATTTACAAAGCTATTTTAGCTAGTGCTTCTCTTTATATATATATATATATATATATATATATTGGTACAGACCTTTTATATATTATATATAATATGTCAAATTTACTATAAAACAAATTACGGAATTTAAAAAAAAATCTAAACAACAACTATATTCTAGCAAATCACGAAATTCTCTAAAAAATCTTAACAAACAACCTCATTCTTAATATTATAATAAATATAAAAATTAATAAAATAAAAAAATTAATATTACTATTTTTGTGAATGAAAAAGGCGGGAAAAACATATATTACTATAAATAGATGGACTTATGCTCTTATATATATATATGGTACTATTTTATTTGTAGACATATCAAATTTATAAAAATAACACAAAAATATTCTACACCTTTAGTTTAATATATTTAGTAGATAGTAGATGGTATATGTTCGTATATATATTGTTGAGAATAGTATTTTGTGTATCGGATGCACTATAACGAGCAATTAATATCTTTAGATAAAAATTAATAATACATAATAGTCAAATAATTAATATTGTTAAAAAATTAACAATAATAATGTTTAGAGCAACATATAGTATAATTTAAAGGTAACAAATAATATTTTTTATTAGTAATTTTTTAAGTAAATAAATAATAGGTTTTAGTTAAATAAATAATAATGTTATATTAAATTATAGGGTAATGCAATTCGTAAAAGTTTTAGTGTATTGTTTGAAAGGTGATCAATGTAAAGGTACATAAATATGGGAAAGCACAAGATATTAACCACCATTGACCAACTGTATAATTAGATCCTGTATGTACACCTACAAAAATTATTTCTCATGCCAGTTACCTCCAAACTAGTCCTCAAACATTCCTTCATCTGATAATCTTGAAGATTCAGTGCCATTGACATGAGGCTGGTTGGACACAGTAGAGCTTCCAGCGCCCAATATGCTGTAAAGGTACTCGTCGTCCTCATCATCATCATCTTCATCCTCTTTGCCTGAATCATCATCTTCATCATACTGTTTGGGCTTGATTCCAAGTTTTTCCCTCTCCAGTTGCTGCTTCATGACATCTTCATATGACATCTCATACCAAACGGTTCCCTTTCCAACTATGGATTTGTTGTGCGCATCAGTCATGCGCTCTTGCTTGCTCTTCTCGGAATTTTTTGGCTCCCCCCAGTAGTCATATCGATACAGGTTACTATCGGGGTCATATTGGTCCTTTCCGAAGAAGCTCGGATCCACATACCTTCCGGGCTCTTCCAATGGAAGCCCAAGTGCCTGACGACTGCAAGTTATACAATAGAATTAGCAACAGACAACTAGTTAGCAAATAACCAATGCCTCTTTATGTTTTTTTTTATTTTTTTATTTTTTTTTATTTTTTATTTTATGGTAGTGAATGCCTCTTCCTATTCAAGCATAAGTAATGTAATAGCATTCTATATAAGTATAGAGAATAAATTTCTGTCTTAACATTTTGAAAAGTGAAAACATACTAAAACGAAATTGACTTAATGCAGGATGGATCCAGCTGTTTTACACATCTTTCAACAGCTACTTTGGAGTACGGTAAAATTGGTTAAGAATCGGAAGAAAATTGAACATTGGAGAATAAACTTACCAGCTTATATCTCGAAGGAGGGCTTCTCTTTCTTCAAATGATCTTCGCCAATGGATAAAGTCATATTCATCCATTTCCTCATTTCGCCTAAGCTTGGTAATTTTGAGCTTCTCTCCTCTTTTCGCAGCTTCTTTCGCTAGTTTATAATGGAGCTGAAATAATGCAGAAAATAAACATTAGAGAGAGAGAGAGAGAGAGAGAGAGAGAGAGAGAGAAACAGAGAGATTTTGGGAAGATGAAACTCAAATGTTGATTCCAAATGATCACCCAAACTGGGAATTAGCAAGATCAAATATTCAATACTTGTAACTTCCGTTGGTACATGACCTAAAACAAGTTGCCTTAACATCACTTATCGACCTTTGGAAAATCAAATTGTCATAGAAGATATTAGCAGTCTTGAATCATTAGAAGGAACGTTATTAGTGTCCACCTAAACCACCAATAAATTCTACAAAGCACGTTGTTTGAATAATCTAAACAGTGCATATCATAATTATGCTGATTTAGTTTCTTTCTTTTATCCTCTGCAGTTTAAAATGCTTATGAGTCCAAAATAATAAATTCCTGCTCCGTAAATTCAATCTGAGAACCAGGAAAGTTAAAAATCCTTCACAAGTACGCTATAAAGTCTGAATAATCTTACTTACAGATCAACCTGATCCCAGTAGATAATAGCAACAATGTATTACAAAAGGAAAAAATTATTATTTGTAGGAAACAGTAATGTTGAACAGCATACAGACCTGACGCTCGGCAACTGCAGCTTCCAAGTCAAGTTCTTTGACACTTACTTTCTGCCAGTGAGTATTGAGCAATATCATATAAATGATCCCAAGAATAAACTGCATAATGAAAATTGAAAAACACTTACCACTGTCATTCTGGGAACTACTGTTTTCTTAAACTTAGCCTTTCCATGCTCTACACTGTTCTCTTCATCAAGTTCTTCCTCATCAGTCAATTCTGTTAACTTTTTTCCTTTATATTTATCTGGATTGGCATCCATATCATCCAGGATCATCTGTTCCGCATTATGTATCTGCCACAGCTGCAAAACAAACAAGAAATGATAAGAGCAGACTAAGAAGTGCTGTGTAATAGACACATTCATAGTTGGTGAATGAAACTCATACATGCTACAAACATCATAGTCTTCGGTTTAGAAATTTGCAAATACCAATACTAAATTTTTTTACTAGCTAATTATCTACCCAAAGCTATGCTCAATGGTAGACAACAGTTAAGAGATAAAATTAACATTTCAGATTAATAAACCAAATAAAAGATAAACAACGAAACAGAATTAGCAAATACAATGAACTTTAACAAGAAAGCATACTTACATGGTCGGACATATGTAAACCAGCATCATAATAAGTTAGGATTATGCATAGTACTGACATGTAGGGATACACAAAAACAATTACGCATTTACCCCGCTACAGTGCTTGAAAAGGCATAAGGCGCCCCGAGGCACCAAACCCCTTTCACTGCCTAGGCGCGAGGCGTGAGGCGAAGAGCTCGCCTCACTCAAGCGAGGCGCCCAAACTAAAAAAAAAAAAACATGTAGATATATATAAACACATTTAACCATAATAAAAAACATAATACATTCATCCAAACATGATCCAAAACATTAAATATAGAAGTTCAAGACATAATAATTAAGCATAATCACTAAGGCAAGGCACTAATCGTCAATCATTATAGTTCATGTCAAATTGTGGATTATCATAGGATTTGTATCCATCCACACCTTCTTCTTCTGCCTCATTTGAATCCCCTCCCATATCTTCCCATTCATCTTCCTCATCTACAAGTCCAAAAGAACTAGATCTAGATGATGATGTTTTAGAAGTCTTTGAAGTTGTTGCTGCCGGTTTTCTGGTCGCCGGCGGGAGGGTGCAGCAAAGGGGGACTTAGGAAGGGTTTCACTTCTAACCAAAATAAAAGGCGCTGGGGAGGGCTGCGACGGCTGGTTGGGTGGGTTAGGCCCGTTAGGGTTTCTCCTTACATGTTATAAATATATTTAAGTAAAAAAAAAAAAAAAAAGATTGGGGCAAGGCGCGCCTTTTTTGTGCCTGCGCCTAGCTGTGAGGCGCCTAGGCGGCGCCTCGCCCAAGCTCACTTTGCCTCACACCCCTAAGGCACTGCGGGCCGAAATATTGGCGCCTAGTGCCTAGGCGCGCCTCTTTAACCACTGCCCCACTATATGAGGTCAGCTATCTAGATTATGTTTCGCCATCATGTTTCGTCAAATAATCATATATGGATATAAGAAGAGGATGGCGGAGTAGGGAGTTGACATGATTCAATCTAATATAGCAATGAAAATGTGAAGCAGGCATAGAAAACTAAGGAATTTCAATTGGAGATGCATGAATATTGAAAGTTTAACCAGTGGCAAGTCAAAGGGAGATACAATAGATGTCAAATATAAAGAAACTTGGAAGAAGAACAAAGTCCTACTTTGGCTGTTTGACAACATAATCTCCACTTACAGATTTTAATCACACAATCTGTGCATAAGTATCATTAATACATATATTTATTGTAGAAGCACAAACAACTTTCACACAATGTTTTCTACAATTATCCAATATGAGCAATTACGTATATGTAGGAAAGGAAATGAGAAACCATTCTGATTTTGTAATCCACTTGCTTTATAAGGTCTCACAGCCAAAATCAGGCAGCAGTGCCTCTAACTTTTGTAATTAGCAATGTGTATCCTTCACAACATCGAAACAGTCTAATGTTGCATCTGGAGTGAAGGATTTGGAGAAATCCATAATAACAATTACACTGATGGCTGTTTAGATTGGGTTCTTAATGAAATATGAAATCCATCACTCAAATTTTGAATTATTTTTTGAGTGATTATGGTAGATTTGAGACCCACTCTATGTGGGGTCATTTGAAATCATTCCCGAAAATCCTGTCAAACCAAATTCTTCAATCCAATGCAACATAAAAAAAAAAAACATATATTTGAGACAGCACTAAAAAGCTAAATTATTGGCATGCGTTCAAAATGGAAGCAAATAATTTAGTTGACTTCATCAATTCCAGAATCTTTTACCAAGTATGGAATGCCAAAGTGATAGCCAAAAAAACAGGCTTTTTTGCTTTTGCTATCACCGTAGCAGGCACCCAAATATCATGATCGTATTTATTGAGCTCTTAGGTGGAAATACAGACACATCTGTTGGCAAACTTTTATCCCACTGTGGCCAGATACACTTTGTCAAGGGCAAGCATGTCCCCATAAGACATTTAAAGTTCACTTTATACCAGAACTGACAGGATTGTAACACCAAATCATCACCAAGTTTAATATACTATTTCTGAAGAAGCCAATACATGAATTTCTGCAAGAGCTTACACGAAAATACTTATAGATACAAAGTCTATTTATTTCAAGGCAACAACTTACCAATTCTCAACAGATTAATTGTACTGTTCAACCATTTCTCATCATTTTCACATTTTAGTAATATACAATACAATCAATTAATTAATATAAATGACTCGTGATGGAGCAAATTAGACTAATTTATTTGTTGAACCTTTGGTTTGTACTGAGACATTAGAAGTGATCCATGCCCCTGTCTAAGAATAGGGAACTCCCTATTATTCTAACATTTAGATAAGTGGCACACTTTAAAGATATCAAGATGCAGACATAAACTATGCTAAGGAAAAAAGTAAAAGTTTGGTTGTGCGGTTATTACGCAAATATCCAGTGAACTCACTCTTAAGAAAAAAGGACCAACCAAACAATGAACAATAACTTTAAGAAGCTGTGTAGTATACCTGTTTTCAGAAATATATGATACAACGTAAATTTTTTGATTTCATGACTAATAGAAAGTTGTATTATTTGGAATACTTTACACTACTATAAATAAAATGAATATATGCCAAAGATCACCTTATCAACGTATGGGTGGTTTGATAATAAAGGTTCTTCCTCCCATTTGATTCCAGGATCCTTTCTAGGAACAGGAGGTCTTCCACAATCACGCTGCAAAAGCAACAAATGGCTCAATGTGTAAACATAAAACTGAAATTGGGGCTTGAATATCATGATCTGGGAGATCTATTAGAGCAATAACGGATGTAAATATGATGTGAACAAGTCCAACAAAAATATCAGAAAAGTAAAGAAAAGAAACGAGAGCACAGTCACATAAAAAAACTGAAGTATCTTTTCATATGGAGATTATACAAACTCAATTTAAATCTCTTTGCATAATAAAAACTATAGTCTTCTGAATACACGCAATGTGTCACTAGTGAAAAACATGTAAGTGACACTCACACTAAAAGGAAGGGAAGAACATACTAATAATTAAGTGCTGGTTTTGTCACCATTAACCTATGTAGCTATGAAATGTATTGTATGCTCTGAGATCTGAGTTCTTATGGGTCAAATGGTGACAAGAATCTAGGTGATCTTGCTTCTAATAATATATATTCATAAATGAAATACAATCATAAATTACATGTTTTTCAGTAGTGACACATTGTGTGTGTTAAGTAGTTTGTAGTTTTTATATAATATGAAGGAGCAAAATACAAACTAAATTGAAACATCAAGCAGAATAGAATTTACTCACACGTATTTCATCTGGATTTGAATCGTCACGATGGAATATAGGGGGGAAATCAAATTTATTGAAGCTGCAAGCACAACATCATATATGACATCAGAGTTCGGAAATGATCAGATTGAATCTATGAGATTATTAGCAAGCAAGCAGAGTTTTATATGTTTACAAATAGAAAAAGCACAAAACCCATAGAAAAGAAGAGAGACAGTTCTAATTAAGCGTACATATAAAACTAGGATGTATAATGCCTCTGAAGTATAAGTTTAAAAATAGGAAGCTCACATTAGGTGATCGATATTAGGATAGACAAACCGCATCTCTATAGGAAATCGAAAGCGATAAGGATCTCGTTTAGCCTGCATACAGAGGAAAACATAAAAAACAACTCCTCAGCAAGTATGATTTGAGGAAGGTTGGTGGGATAAATAAAAGTGGAAGTCCAAAATGAGCAGAGAACCCTTTTCCACATTTTAACCCACACAAAACATTTCACATCATATAGTGAGTATGAAGGGTAGGCTACGCTATTTTCCCCTTCAAGATTAATTGTGAAACACTTGCATTCATTACTTAGTTAAATAGGAAACTCATCAAATGTGAGGACTACATGCCAGATCTATGGATCCTCGTTCTTACTCCCATGGATTGGATTCAACATAATACTAATGGGATAAGTGAAAGTCCTCTTTAACTTGTGAATTGAGTGCTTCACTTGATCACTCCAGATGAAATCCAGAGTCTTCGCCATGAATAATTTTGAAGCATCCATTTCGTGGTAGCATATATGGGTGACATCCCAAAATATATATTAATGATGATTTGTCCACCTTCCTGTTAGAGTCTTTACATTAAAGTCCATGCTATGCTCATAATTTTCTCTGTCAATCTTTTCCCATCACTATCCTTTGATTATTTTTATAACGCGGCAAGAAGAATAATCCTTTCCCATGTCTTTCAATTTTGATGAGTTAAGTGCCAGTGAACTATCTAAAAAGAATAATTGTCACATACAAAAGTGATGGATAACTACAAATCAAATATACCAATGATAATGTAAGAACAATCACAATTAAGGATTACTTACCAAAATTTCAACAATGACATGCATACCAACTTTGATGTGATGTCGGATCCAGTACCAATCATTACGCTTGATAGGGACCCACCTGAAATGCATCTAATACATTACACCATTTAATACAAAAGGCTGAAAACGAAGAATTAGATATAA
The DNA here is from genome assembly GCA_028749325.2 of Caryopteris x clandonensis. Taxonomy (NCBI): domain Eukaryota; kingdom Viridiplantae; phylum Streptophyta; class Magnoliopsida; order Lamiales; family Lamiaceae; genus Caryopteris; species Caryopteris x clandonensis. Next base: position 5,605,467 of record JAPYKT020000003.1, on the reverse strand, counting down.
GCAGACTGTTTTGGGGGTTGGATGCATTGATGAATACGTATAACTTAGTCACGCAGGTTGAAGGATGATTACGCTAGGAAGCAAGGATATACTTATAGGTTTTGTATGTGGTAATTTACTAATTCTCATCCATATGGATGAGAGCCCCAGGTACGGACAAAGGGTCGTGATCCCGCGAGGATGGGCTAACCCCAAAACCCATCCTCAGTTCGGAATGCAGGCTGCAACTCGCCGGCATGAATCAGAATCGCTAGTAACTGCCTGTCAGCCATATGGTGGTGAATTTGTTCCCAGGCCTTGTACACACTGCTACGCTATTTAATTGTCTACACTTCACAATAACTACACTTCAAGTAGATTTCAACATGATTAAAGATCAAATAGAAATTATTGCTAATGCATCTTGTAAATCAATCACAAATTCACAATCCAATTAATCAAATAGTTCTAGCAGAACAGTTGCTATCACAATGAGAGAGTAAATTCTCTATATATGTCCTATTCCGCCACAAAGTTAAGTTCAATTCCAGGAAATGTGTTGGTTACCCCTCTTCTTAGTTCAAATATTTGATAATGAGATCATACAGAATTGGAGATCACTACCATAAGCACCATGTCACACCATTTTAGACATGACTATAAGAAAGAAGGATAATTTCAGACTTAATGTTGGGGAGGAGTGTTGCAACTTTTATTAGCTTCTAATCTCTCACTTAGCATGTAGTGAGTACTACATAGCATGTAATCGCTTTTGTTTTCAAGTCCTCTGAGATATGATTGTGGATAGCGTAGTATTGAGTCTAAAACAGACATGTGATTGCATTACTTGAACGCAAAGAAATATTCATATTTTTCTTAAGCATCTAAAGATAAGCTGAAATTTAGTTCCTGAATGAGCATTTCATTAGTCAAACTAAAGGTCAATCTTCTTACTTTTTGGATGGGATTCTTTTTTCAAATTGTCAGAACAGACTCCAGAGATTCAACTTGAAGAAAGGGAATCAATACAAACACTTTTTGAGTTCCAGAAGAAATAGTGCATACCCATCATGCACGCCTCCAATGTCAACAAATGCTCCTTGATAAAGATGCACAGCAGTCACTTTACCCGCACAAATCTAAAATAAAAAGAAAAAGAATTCTCATTACGGGCATTTCATTCCAAGGAAAGTGAAGCTTATCCGCAACTCGAAGTCTTAACCAAGAAAGATGGAAATTCTTTGTAACAAAACCTTCATATTGATATACATACACTAACAACAGAAATCAGCCCAAGTATTATGCATTAATTTTGCTTTGACAGTTCTTACATTGGAAATGATGCTGCTTTTTTAGACAATAGATTTATCTAACACCAAGAATCACAAAGAACCCAGCAAACAGAACAGAAAATGGTGGAGACAAAAAACCTAGATTCATCTGCTGACATAATCTGGTATAGAAAGTGCAGTATAAGCACAAATCTACAATGTAGATACCATCATCAAGTTAAGAAAAATGGTATAATCCAAAACAAAACAGCTAATGAAGTCAACTATTCCTCTCAAAGAAATTCAAGAAAATGTACATAAATGGTTAATAAAGATGTTTGAAGTTGGACTTGTCCCACATCGCCATATGGCAGGCAGTAGCATAGAAATGTGGTTTCGGCACCCACATTTTTTAAGCTTGAGTTCTACCTAAGACCCATTTTCATGTTATCATAGCATTTGCAAGCAATAGTGTGGTTGGATCCGAGATGGCAAATTTGTACGGCACACTTAGTATGAGCATAGGTGCCAGAAGTTGGATTCCTCCGACATCGCTATCATAATGAGCTTATAGAGTGTATATATACTGCTTGGGCACCCTCATTATGAGCCACCTTTTGGTGATGAGTTCAACCCAAAAACCCATTTATTGAAGTAGTTTTATCTTCAAAGCATAACAACTTCACCAGAATGTCACTTCATTATATTAAGGATAGATTAAACTGTTAGAAACAATGAAATGGAACTAGTTAATTGAGTACCATATCTGGACAGGTGATCAGACAAACAAAAATAATCACCTTATACATTTGGATGATATGGACGTCAATAAAAAAAGTGCACATAAAAGGATACAAAGATTAGTTCTATGTAAGAAGGGGCAACTTTAAATAATAGGGAAACCAAAAACATAGGAAGAAAATAACAGTGAAAACTCTACCTGTCCAGGGTAATAGAATGGAAGCTCGTACTGCAAGCCAAACAACAACAAAAGGAGAACATTTAGCTCGTCAATAATTATGCATACCTTAAAAATTTATGAAATTGGATAAGGATAAAAGGTATAACATATCACTTACCATATCCTCATTGTAATCCTTTCCCCTTTTCCTCCGGCCAGGATAATAATCTTGATCAAGCTGCAAAGGTAACAAAAAACTCCTCATAACTATCTTAGATGACATTACTAAGAAAGCTTGTCTCCCGTAGATACACACACACATGCACAAACACACAAAAAAAAAGGACATGTATTCTATTTTCTATCAGGGAGCACCAATTACACTTTAGCAAGATCCAATCATCTTTTAGCATCACACAGCATTTAAATGAAAACCATGCATTAAAATTCTAATCAAAGATAGCAAATGAGCACAATTTCCATGTTGCCAGCTTTACAGGGACACACGTTTCAAAATAAAATGAACAAAGATCACAAAGTTATTCAAAAGAATGGGTAAACTAAAACACAGTTAAACACTATAAGTCGATCTATATCTAGTTTCTCTGTCACTATACAGATAAGCATCTATTAGGAGAACCATCCTGAGATATAGCAATAAGTTGTATTAATTGTTCAATCCAATCGATGACACAAACAAAATGAAAATGCAGCAGAAACCCCTAAAAAAGAATAAATAAATTAGAAAATCACTGAATCCAGAAGTAACCTTATAAGATTCATCCTCCAGTCGATCCCTATTGGCCTCCACCCACTCATTATATTGCTTCAAGAAAACCTTATACCTATCTAAGCACATAGCCTCTGTATCCGTCTCCTTCTCCAGCATATCCTCCACCTTCTCATCATCCACTCTCAGAGCAGAATACAGCTTGTGCGCACCACGAATAAATTCCAATTCCTCCTTGTCCACCTCCCACCCTCTTGGTGGCCAATCCCTGGGAGGCACGAGACCTAACACAAGTGGCCCACTCCAAGAAGTTTCAAGCGGCTCAGGAATTTCTCCCTTTATCTCAAACTGCTTTGCGTAATACTCCTCCTCAGTGAGCCCCATTTCTGCAATTTTCTGCTTCCGGTACTTGGGACTCAACATTTTGAAAGCCTCAATTGCTTCCGGGGATTGAAGGGGCACTTCTTCACCTTCATTGAGTGACTTTCGCGCAAAATCAGCTTCAGGGGAGAGGATTTCTTCCCACGGAGCCCATCCCCTTTCAATCCAGTTCTTTCTTCGGGCTTCCTCTTCAGACATATTCTCCTTGGGGCCAAAGGAGGCGAGAAATGCGTCATCGTCTCCCACTGGGTACTCATCGGAGGAGTAGGAGCGGGGGAGAAAGGGAATGGGAAGCTGGGGCTTGAATGGTTTGTTGAGGAAGTGGAATTTGTGAGCTATTGAGGGTTTAAGGAGGGGTTTCGATGGTAGGGGAAGGAAGGGTGTGGAGAAGGAAAGGGTTTGGAGAGCTTGCATTTTGGGGTTTTGGGAGAAAAGCCTCTTGAGATGGGGTTTTTGTACAGGAAGAAGTGGATAAAGTTCGTTTTGTTAGTTATTTGAGGTTAATTGCATACATTATTTTTCTTTTTAATTTTACAGTATCTTTTTAATTTTTGAATTCAAAATGCGTAACAGTTTTATGTAAACAAAAATTTATATTTAACTTAAATCATTATTATTATTATATTTAAAATATTTTCTATAAAATAATATATAAGAAATTATGTTTTATATATTATTATATTACATATGAAATAATGGTAAAAATATGTGAAAAATGATGTTTTGTATATTATTTATCTTACATATGAAAAAATTATAAAATATAGTACCAACAAATGTGTGTAATTTTGATTTAATTTAACGTTAGATCATATGTACCAACAAATACAATAATATTTCATATATATAAATTAATTATAATTAAATTGTAAATTAATGCATTTAAATCTAATTCTAATCTTGATTTTAAACGTTCAAATAGACGAACTATATACTTATTATAGAAATTCAATTTTAACTAAAGAAAAACACATAGTACCGTGGTTTTACTGTCTTTTCATATATAATATACAAAATATCATTTCTTACATATTTTTACCATTGTTTCATATGTAATATAAATAATATATAAAACATAATTTTTAATATATAATTTCACTGAAAGTATTTCAAATAATAATAATAATAATAATAATAATAAAATTTAAGCTAAAATATATATAAAAAAATATTTTGAAATAAAACGATCATGTGCTTTGAGTTGCAAATTGAAAAAGTGGTGTCTGAAATTACAAAATCAAAAGACCATAATTAAAATTCAAATGTCATAATTTTTTATACTATTTATTTTGAAGGAAGGTTAAGATTGTGTGAGAAGGTTATGTTTATGTATGGATGTGCTTTGTTTTTCCAACAAGAGAATACCTCATTTTTTTCAAAAGAGATCACCCAAACTTATATCCATCTTCCTTTTATTTTGGAGTAACTCGTTTGGTGATACCCTATTATGTCTGATACAATATTATATAAATTAATAATATAATATTTTATTTTTATTAAAAAATATTTATATATTTCTAGATTAAATCCATATAAAAATTAATATATTATTTATTTAAACCCAGCCCACATATCAAAGTCAAAAATTAATAATTCAATTCATAAAAAAATATAGTTCATCTATAGAAACAATATTTCATACTTTAAATATAATTATTTATTTCAACATATACAATATTTATGTCGAAGTAGATAGATATTTCACTTAAAGGATAGATTGCTAATAAGGTGTTGGAGAAAATTACTATAAAAGATGATGCATATAGCCTTTCTATGACATGTTATACTTGTTTTTGCCGATTTTGACCGATTCAACCTAAAAATAATTTTAAAAATATTTCAGGTAGATTCAAACACCAATTCTGAATTATCTATTGAATTAGTCAGTCCAATCCAATCATAAAAATAGTGATTTGAGCAAAGGCTTGGAGGCATGTAATGACAAATAACACGATGAATATTAACCCACCTCATGCGTGTAGAAGCAATAATAAGCACTAGCAATGGAGTATACAACATTTACCAAAAGACATGACGTAAATGAAGCAATAACAAGCGGTGGCAATGACCTATACAATCATTAACCCAAGATGCAATACAGGTATGTGTAATCCGAGTCGGATCTAATTATATTTTAGTTTGAGTCGAATTTTTTAAATGAATCCCTTAATTTTATTTTTCTTCAAAGTATAAATTTAAACATAAAAAATTAAAGCATTTGCAATACTCTAAATATTTATATTATCGTAAAAAATAAAAAACAAACAAGTAAAAACTAATTACTTAAATATAACTTGCCTCACGATTTTGGCAATAGAAATATTAATCAAGTCCGTAAAATCAAGTTACTAAAAAACCTTCAAGTATTTACTTTGATTTTCTTTTAATTTCAATTCCCAATTTGTAGTTTTTGTTTTGCAAATTACAATTTTGCGTGAGTAGGAACTTAGCAAATAAAAGTTGAACCATATTTTTAGGGCAAGAGCCCCGAGAACTCCGGAGTATAGGAACTACTGCGAAAAATGTAAGAATTAGAAATCAAACTCACATTTTTCAATAAGTGAGAAGTGTCTTTGTCCACTCAACTGATAAATTATTATCAAAATTCAATCTATTATATACAGACATATATGCCCCAAAAAACTCAATCGAGATAACGGGCAATTCCAACTAAGAAAAGGTTGGCCCTGTGATAACATCTACAAGCATGATTTATGGGGAGAAAATTGTCCTGCAACAATGATTTCAAAGAATAATGAGATTATCGAAGTTGCCATTGCAGCATGCCTCATTCGAGCCACACAATGCTTAGGGCATGCACATCATAGTTCAGCACACATAATTCGATAACGACGCCTCAAATAAAAAATATAGAGCATCTTTAAATTTGTTGAATGTTATAGTACAAAAGGGTTTCTCATGTTTTAGTGCGCCTGAATGATCATCTTTTAATAACTTTGATGTTTTTTTCCAACCAAATTGTACCAATCCATAACATGCAGGAGGCGACTTCCTCTTTTTCATTTACTCAAGTTAATTCATTTTTTTTTCAAAGTCGCCCATAGTATGGGCGACATATATTTTTTTTTTGTTTTTTTAATCCACAAAAAAAAAAGAAAAAAACACCACTCGGGCGTCTCACTTGATCGAGTGATCACTCGGATGGCCGAGTGGCATATGTGAGTCGGCTGAATCACTCGGCTGACCGAGTGAGAAATGTTCACTCGGTTGACTCACTCGGTCGGCCACTTAACTCGGCTGGCCGAGTGAGAAAAACTTTATGAAATTCTTTCAAATATCTCCACTCGGCTGGCCGAGTGGAGTTTCTCTTTTCTTCATCTTTTCGGCTTTTCGCTCGTTCTCCCATTTTCATCCTTTCTCTTGTTTCACCGGTTTGATCCATGAGTTTGTATATATCACAACAACTATTTCTTCTTTTAATTTTTTTCTCGTGTGTTAGTCCAAGTTTTTGATAAAAAGATAATGAGTTGACAAATTGCTTAATTTATTGAGCTCCAACAAATAACAAGAATTACGGCTTACAAGGGAAAATTTCAAATGATTGATAAATTTGGGATTTGGCTTATCAACAAAGATGGCATATGATCATTTCTAAGGGTCATGTACAGTTGCAACATTCCAACAGATTCGAAACAAGTTCAAGATATCAAAGATTTGTCTACAGCACACAGTGAGGCTCAAAACTCGCAGTTAAAATAGTCATAACCAAGTTTTTATACTACTCAAAATCAACAATAAGTAGCTAACTCAAACAATTCATCCATATTTTCCACAAACATGCACTTCTTTCAAATCAAAACAATTTATTCTTAAGAAGTAGTCATTTTCTCATACTCTTAGTTCATGCACTATCCTCTCAAAAGGGATTGGGATGTGCTCACTGAAGTGGTCGGTACGGTGTGATAGATGGGTTGAATGGTTGATAAGCTGGGTATTCACGCTCCTCAAAATGGCCTTGCTGCACATGTCACTCATATTGTTGCCTTTGCATGTCAAGTGCAATTTGAGAATTGTATGCTTAACGATGCATATACTCTTCTAGGTTGGCGACACACGCATCCAAGACGTTTCTCCAATCTGACCAATCATTCCACCTCCCTTAAAATTGAGGTGGATGGTGTGGTTGTTGTGAAGTTCCGGCTTCAGATTGGGAAAACTCTGTCCTTGTTCGTCCTTGAGCGTATGCCAGCAGTGGTGCTTCCCTCATCATTTCATCCTCATGTTGTTCTTGAATATCAACCTCCATAAGCTCTATTCGTGTATCCGTACTTCTTCTCCTCCTTTTTCTTCTTTCCTCCTCATTCTTCAATTTGGTTTCACTCTCCTCGATGGTTTCCATGTGAACCGAGCCATTCAGTAAAATATTTTGGACCTTCCCCCAGCAACTTTTGTGAGGCGAGAATTGGGCAGTGCAAACCTCTTTTTATCTGATAAAATCAAATATAACTTTCAGGTGCCGGGATGTAACAGGCACATCTTCATATTGCAAAGCAATTCGAGGTTTAGAGTGGTCTCGACTGGCGTCTCTTCTAACCCTTCCAAGTTCACCTCGAAGTGTTGAGCAATTGGAGTTAGCAACCCTCCAATATGATTAACTACTTGATGTTTTGTTCGCACAAATTACCTTAAGAGCATTAGCGCTACATTGGACTTCTTTCCTTTCATCAAGCACCATAGTATGAATAGTTCATCCAAGTTAATCACCCCAGGCTCAGGTTTATCCAAAAGTATACTGGAGATGAACCTCTAAAAATATTCGATGATCGGGCTTCTAATACTCGATGCTTTTGATCTACTAGGATTGTATACAAATGATTTATCTGGGAAAGCCTCCGTTATTTCCTTTCAAAAATTTATTGGGTTGAACTCGAGAAAATTGATCTTGGCATCGGGTAGATTAGAGTATTTCTTCTTCGAAAATTCATAAATCTCATTGATATCTTCGGCTGAAAGAAATTAATACTCGTTTCCCAAATAAAAAGTCATGGATACCGGCACCGTATCATCGTATCCTACATCAACTTATGAGAAGAATTCCAGGACCAATGACTCATACGTCTTCTCATGCAAGCCAACGAATTTAGTCCACCCTATATTCTTGCACATTTTTTAGATCCTCATAAATGCCCATCTCTTTCATGCATTCTACATCAGCAAAACGAGTGGCTCGTCTTTTCTTCCTTTGGACTTCAAACCATCTTTCACTTTCATTCTCCCAATTTTGAAATTCTATTCCGTAGGCATCCAGCATGGTTGATAGAATTTTCTCGTACTCTTCTTGTTGTTCTTCGATGGAATGTTGACCCCATTCGAAGTCAGTAATGACTACATCCACTGTATGAATTTGAGATCTCGACAGATATGTATACATTGTCTTAATGGTACCTAGATGACATGGAGTTAGTAATTTCATCATTCAACATTGAACTTTATGGGATATTAACAGCATTTGATCATTGTTCTAGACAAAATCATGCCGCATTCCCAATTTATATGATGCATACCAAGTGTTCGATAAAAAACTATATTGAAAAATTGCAAGAAAATATAACATGTTTCATGCCATAATACTCCAAATTAGCCTCTCATCAACATATTCAATCAACAAGAGAAATGGTAAATGAAAACATACGTTAGTAGAGAAAAATATGATGCATACCAAGTGTTCGATAAAAAACTTTAATGAAAAATTGTAAGAAAACATAACGTGCTTCATGCCATAATACTCCAAATTAGACCATCATCAACATATTCAATCAACAAGAGAAATGGCAAATGAAAACATACCTTAGTAGAGGAAAAAGTGAAAATTGGTGTTCTTGCTTCAATCCTTTAAATCTTCACAACTTTTGTGAAAATTGGAAAGATTTGTCATTCAATGTGATTTCTTGGATGATTTGAACGAAAAATTTTGTTGTATGATATTGCTATTTCGATTTTGTGAAAAAGAGAGGAGAAATTGAAGAGGGTAGGATTTTTGGAATACGAGGAATGAGAGAAAAGGGGGAGAAAAAAATGTTTAAAAACAAACCTAGAGCCTCACTCGGTTGAACCACTCGGTCTGGAAGGCCACTCGGGCGGCCGAGTGATGGCTCTTACTCGGGCATGTGAGGTTATTCTCCACTCGGTCAGCCACTTCACTCGGCTGGCCGAGTGCGAAAAACTTTCTGGATTTTGTCCACTCGATCAACTCTTTATCCACTCGGTCTGGCACTTCACTCGGGCAGCCGAGTGGGATTCAGTGTACTTTTTTTATTTTTTTAGTTTTTTTAAATTTATTTTTTCTTACCTTCTAAATCACTACTAAGTTTTTTTTTAATTTGCCGAAATACGTCGTTTGTGGCCATCACTACATTCTCGCATCCCTTGCAATTGTGGTGTACACTTTTCGAAGATGGCAAAATCAAGGTAAAATTAGTAGAAACGGACAAAAGTAATAATAATAATAATAAATACTTGAAATCAAGTAATTTGTTTCATTACATAGAGAACAAATTAATAATCATAATGTGATCCTGTAAAACAACGACGCCTAGCTTTTTTTTCCTTTTGCCTCTACCTCGATCTTCTTGTGGATCAGGTTCACCATCTGATTCATTATCATCTGTCGTAATATTCAAACTAAAGGTTCAACGACCTGATGATGATGATAATGTAGTCCTCGAAGTCACATTATCATACATTATGCTTGAAGTGGTGCTAGATTGAGGAAATGAAACAGGGATTAATTGAATTGTGGTCGATAACTTCCATAAGTGCATGATACGGGAGGCAGAGATGTATACTGCCCAGAGTCTAAAAGGGAAGTGAACGACTGACCATATGCCGTAAAATTCCAATTAGGAGTGGTGAAATTTTGTTGAATTTCTTGTGGGGGCATATAGGAGTCAGTCTGCATGTTCATACCAATAGAGACAAATGGTTATGGGCTATTGTGCGATGTAGGTTGTGGTTAATGATCATGTTGTGATTGATGGCGATAGAATGATGGTCGACGATCACGGAAGTGAGCTCTAGCCTGCGCGTATATGTCTTCTACGGATCGTCTAAAGGGCTCTCTAAGATACGATTGCTCGTCATGACAAGTTGATTCAAATTTTCCCATAATCCTTCCTATAGTTAATTGACAATATAAATCATATGATTAAATAAATAAATACATAATAGAAACGTAAATAACAAAATAAAGACACATACCAAAATTTCTATAGATGCATTTGCTTACGGTTGGTACCCCACATGCATATTTAACCCTGGAGTTATTAGACGTCGTGTTATTCTTTCATACCAGCTCATATATCCATGGTCGACGTCTGACTCATTCCAACCAATAACAGGAGCTGAGACAATATGACCATCTCTGTTGAGCCACCATTCTACAAATGAAGCATGAGTTTCAGCCAAATTTGTAGATGTGCACCCTCTACGCCATATATTATGCAATGTATCATGCACATCAGGAATCTCCTGTGGAATTCGTTGTCTCATACCAAACTGTCTCAATACCCGATCTGGGTAATATAACTCAACAATTGAATAATGAATCATAGGGCATGTTCACATCCACATATTGGTGACTGTGATAATTCCAAGGTCAATATATGCGCTCACAACAATTGGGTATGGAGTATAAGGTTGCCAATTAAACTGCATAAATAATAAGTTAATTAAAATTGAAGAAAGATAGCAAAATTTTAATAATCAGTTATCATACCTCTTGTGGAGTTTGTCTGTCTAATCTCTTCCGTATAGTCCTTAGGTTGTTTGTCAAACTATTTGTAAAGTTGTGGTATTGTAACCACTCAGCACCATATGGTGCAATAGGAAGAACTCCATCCACACTAATAATTGCCGCTGTATTAAGACATCTACCTCCCGAAATTTCTGGCGTGAGAAAAGTAATTCTCGACCAAGTCCATATCAATTATGAAAAAAACAATATTAGAGATGTTTCTCATTTTTAAGATAATATATTGAGATTATGCAATAAAGAGACAAATTTACTTACAATAGTTGCATTGGCCCACCAATTTGCGTACGACCTCTATATGCTGCATTGCACAACTGATGGTACAAATAACCTAGTGCTGTTGAACCCCAACTGAATTTACAACATTCATCAATATCTTCTAGCTGATTCAAATATAATAATGACCCTATATTCCCAGAAGTATCTGGGCACATTATTGATCCTAACAAAATCAAAACGCATCCACGTGCATATTGCACAACATGTTGTTGTGGGGTGTTATGTGTAACAGGGTGCATACTTAGATGTCTACATAACGCTAACAGTGAAAATCTTAACCTTTTTAATTCTTCTGCATTAGGATCCCATCTGAGAAGCACCTGACAACGTGTAGTCCAATATGACCTTCCAGTTGAAGTATTTGAACTTATAACGGCCTCACCATCAATTGGTAGGCCCCAAATAAATGCAACATCTTGTAATGTCTCGGTCGCCTCTCCAACTCTAAAATGAAATGTATGAGTTTCAGGTCGCCACCTCTTACCCAATGCAGTGATTAATGATTTATTAAGTGTAAAATTATCACATCTATAAACACCATAGAATCTCATACGATATATCAATGTTATGACTCGGTAATGCAACCTATGTGTACGTCTGAGTAATTTCCTGTCATCCTCATTATGGTCTTCCTTAAAAGGATCAAGGTCATCAAGTCTCCAAAAGATACCACTTCCGTGTCTGCACTTTAATTTTGCGTCAACTTGTCCTACAACGACATCCTCAGATCGGTGTAGATGTTGTTCTGTTAAGATCTCACCACTAATAGATCCATACTCTACAAAGTGCTTCATACTGCAATAAGATTAAATACACGAAATAAAATCACAAACATAATAAATTCAATATATAATGAAAAAAATAATAAGTGATAATTAATAATTGAATTCATTATAGTATCTAAGTATATGTTCAGCCTCAATAAAAAAATAATAAGTGATAATTCAAAATTGAATACACATTATATTAAAAAATCAATATTGATTACAACTAAACCAAAACAACATTACAACAATCTATATTGGTTGGGTGTTACACAACAAGCTTATATATGGTCAGTTGAAGTTCCTCTCTGGGTAGCAGCTTGATCTTGTGCACGATATTGTTGCCTAGCACATGTATGTGCCCAATCTATTTCATTTTCAATTCTCGTAGTTTTGTCTCTTCCTTTATGCCTCTTCTCGCTCAATGCTGGATTATCACACAATTGAAGAAAGCCTCATCTCAATAATATTCATCTGGCAATGGCTCAAACTTACCACTATAAGTATCCACATATATATTTATATTGTAAAATGAGTTCATGTAAACCATCGGGTTGACTCCAAAATATCGACAAGTTTGCATTGCATGTGAACATGGTATGTCATTTTGCTTCCATTCTCCACAACTACACTATCTGAGAATCAACTTTATAATGTGTGTGTAGCATCTTGTTGTTCTTGGCACAAACGTTTTCACGAAAGTTGTTTGATCAGTAAAATCAACCTTATATACTTGATGTTCCATTGCCTTCCGTTGCCGTTGATCATACTTCTTGTACACCTCATCAGACCATGGTTGGTTCCTTTGTTGCATTTTACGGGCCATTGTCAATCGTTCAAGAAAATATTTTATAGATCGATAAAATGTAGCCTGCACAATCGCACAAATTGGGAGCCGTCGTGCACCTTTCAACAATTCATTCATGCATTCAGATAAATTTGTTGTCAATATTTTATTTCTCCATCCTCCGTCATGTGCAAGAGTCCATTGATCTTTTTCGATTTTCGCTAGGTAATCATATGCCCTCTCATTTAACACCTTTATTTGTTCCATAACATTTTCAAACTCTCTTATTGTGAAAGCTGATCCAGCTTGCCAACACATGTCTTTTAACTTAACATTCTTCACCTTGCTATTGAAATTCAAACAAACATGCCTCAAACAGAAACGATGGACTCTAAGAGGAGGCTGAAAATCTGAAATTCTTTCCACTGCTTTCAAAAGACCAGCGTGTCTATCTGAAATCAGACACATTCATTCTCTACCGCGAACAACATCTTTCAATATCATACGAAGAAACCATGTCCAAGAAGCAAAACTTTCTTCATCCACAAGTGCATAAGCCAAAGGTAAAAGATGTTGATTTGCATCCATGAAAACAACAATTAACATCTTGTGCTTGTCTCTAGTGTAAAGATGGGTTCCATTAAAACTAATAATTTTACGACAATGCTGGAACCCATCTATACATAACTTGAATGCCCAAAACACATATTTCAATATTTTTACACCATTCGTCTCTTCGGACATGTGGCACCACTCTACAACTGTGCCTAGATTCCATTTTTGTATAACTCCAAAAAATTGGGTAGTTTTGAAACTGAGCTCTCCCATATACCACAAACATTTTCTCTTGATCGTTTCAAATCATGTCATGCCTTATGATATGAGATTGTATATTAAAATTTATCATAAACTTGTTGTTGGACACACTTAATCTCATACCCGGGATCTGTCTGAACCATTCCAATTAGCAACGCAGCAATCTTGTTTTTGCACAAGTTTTGATGGTCAACAGACACTGCATTCATTAGGCACGTGTGAGGGCCTCCATACTTAGTAATTTCCCACTTATCAATCTTCTGTTTATATCATGCATGCAACCACCAGTTGCAATGTGTAGTCTCACAACTATTTTTGCATTTGATTTTCCATATTCGAGGTGTGTTTTCCTCTACTCGATACTCACGCCTTGCTATACGAATTGAAAAGTCTTTTACCGCGGACTGCAAATTCATCTTATCTTTGAAAATCATCCCTTTTGTGAGCACTTCTTCAGTAGCATCATAAAATCTAACAATTGTTGATAGATCAAATGAGTCCACAAGCATTTCATGTGATGATGCATTGAAGAACGGGATATTCGAATGCATGAAATATCTCTTGAACAACAATACCGACATTGTTTGAAGTCTCCATATCTTAAATAATAAAAATGTATTAATGAACTTAATATATGGAGTTAACTAATTTTTTGCATGCAAGGTATTATTAAATAATACAATTACAAAGTATAATAAAATTAAATTCAATTAATAAATTAGTAAAATTCAAACCTGATATTGAAATGAAGCAATATCCCAATACAAGGGCAATAATTTGATGGTCACGATAAATGCACGACAACAACAACAATTCCCAAAGTTCCTACTTCAAATAATGAGAAAATAAAATTATTAACGACAAATTTATAACAATTTATATATAATAGCAGAAAATTCAACAAAATCTATTGCAAATTAAACGAATTAAACCGGCCGACATACACACCAGAATACACAAAACACACACATACCAGAACACACACAAAACACAGCACACACACGCATACATCACACAACCACACACAAGCACATCACATAAACACAAACACATCAACACACACAAGCACATCACACAACCACACACAAAACAACACACATACAGCAACACACACAAAACAGCACAACACACCCACACACGCCACACAACACACGAAAAGGACCATGAAAAATAATTACCTGAAAAAATTTCATACTTATTGCTGGAGAAAGAGAGAAGAAAGAATCATGAAGAGAAAAATATGAAAGAAGAATAGTGAGAGAAATGAGAAAGAGTACTGAGAAAAATAAAAAAGATAATAATGATAAAAATTGTAAAAAAGAAGAAAAGTAATGGTATGCATGTCGGTGCAGAGCAGCCTTTGACCAAAAAAAAAGAGATATTTTTTTTAAAAAAAATTAAAATTCCAGCCGAGCAGTTAAATTTTAAAGAATTCCAGAAACTTTGGCTCACTCAGCTGGCCAAGTTAAGTGGCCGACCGAGTGAGTCAACCGAGTGAACATTTCTCACTCAGTCAGCCGAGTTATGCCCAGGCCGAGTGATTCAGCCGAGTCACAGATACTACTCGGCCATCCGAGTGATCACTCGATCAAATGAATCGTCCGAATAGCGTCTTTTCCTCTTTTTTCTGGGTTAAAAAAAATTATTAAAAAAAAAAACATATGTCGCCGATACTATAGGCGACTTTAAAAAAAATATATCAATTTGAAACGCCCCTAGGAGGGGCGACATTGAAAATGGTAAGTCACCCATGGCAAGGGTGACTTTACTTAATTTTTTAAACATTTCAAAAAGGTTATATTTTATTAAAAAAAAAAAATTTTAAAAACTATAATATTTGGAAAGCCCCCCTACTACCCCAAGTCTTCGTGACTAGTTTTGCTTGGCTTTTCTTTGTGATTGAGAGAAAGATCTCAATATACTTTTATGGTCATAAAATCTTTGTGGTCTTTCACCATGTGTTTACAGTGATCATCTAAAGAACCTCATACAAAATAAATTGAGCCAAAAAGAATGACAAAGAACTCAACACCCATACCTAAGAGCTATATTCATGATTTCCCCCATCATCACTATCTATATTGTCTTGAAGAAACATTAACTCCACCAAAATTAACTTACAAAATAAGAAAACAAGATTTTCCACATGTTTTACCAATAAGGACGGTCACCTTGAAATTCCAGCGCGAGTCGGTGATCAAAGCCTATATTATTTGTCTAACCATGAATAAACATTCGCATGTAAATTACACTGAAGAAAACTTATTACCATATCTTTGGGTTTTTTTTCAAAATAATGCAAAAAAAAAAAAAAATTTACAAAATAGGTATGTTTCCGAACAGTTTTTAAAAATAGGTAAAACGTCACCGCCGGTGACGTTATTTCAAAAAAACGTCACCGGAGGTGACGATTTTAAATTAAAAGAAAGAACGTCACCTAAGGTGACGTTCTTTCTTTATGATATAATTATATATGTACATACATCATATATATATATATATATCATATACATGCATATATATATATATATATTATATATATATAGATACTGCCGCCTATATATATATACATATATATACATATATATAGCCTGTATTATATATATATATATATATATTTTAAATGTATATTCTTATTAATATATATATATAATATATTTAATTTATTAAGTAAATATATAAGAATAAATATTACAATATAATTAATAGAATAAAAAAATTATAAATTTATTTAAGATAAAAGAAATATTTAAATTTATTTTTATAATATATATTATATATATATGTATTTATAAAATTATTATTTATAAATAAGAATATATATTTTGAATATTTATATATATATATTTTTATTTATTAAGTAAATATATAAAAAAATTATATATATAGTAATAATAATATATGTAATAATAATAATATAAAAAATATTTATTAAATTAAATAATAATTTTTTATTATTAATTAATATCTTTTATATTAAAAAAATAATAATAATAATATATAAATTTATATATATATATTCGGATATTATATATATTATTATTTATAAATATATATATATGTATATATAACCTATAATATATATAACTAAAAACGTCACCGTAGGTGACGTTTTTACGTTTATTGTTTTTTTTTAATTTCGTTATTATATGTATATATTATATTTTGAATATATATATATTTTTATTTATTAAGTAAGAACATATATTAAATTATAAATTTTAAAAGTAAATTATTTATTAAGTAAAAATATATATTAAATCATAATTTCAATTAAGTTAACAATTTTTTATTTTTTTATTATATATAGATATATATTTATAAAATATATATATATTCTAAATATATTTATTGAATAATTATATATATATATATTATTTATTAAGTAAAAAAAATAATTGAATAAACGCTAGATTTTAAGAAAACGGCAAGATGATGTTTATTTATTTGTTTTATATATTATATATAGATATATATATATATATATATATACATAATATTTTATTTATTAACTAAATATATAAAATATATATTAAGTAACATCATAACAATTTACTTTTGAAATTCATGATTTAAGATGAAAAAATTATAATTTAAAATAATATATAATTGAATTTTCGTTATTTCTTTATTTCAATGAATCAATTTTTTTTTTCAGTTTTCAGACTCTCGTCAATTGTCAGTTTTTACAGAGTCTCGTGAATTGAATTCAGTCTTTTATTCGGTATAATAGTTTGTTGTTGTGTTATATATATGTTATCTAATAATAATGAACTTTATTTATTAAATTATTTCATAATTTTTACAAACTTAAGATACCTATATATCACTCTATACAATAATTAATACAATAATACCATTACAATATTCATGAAAGTCCAATATTTGAAATAGCAGTCATAGCTAAACCAATTCATTTTATTGCCTAGTTGAGGAAGATGGTCCACTGACGACATCATTATCTTCAAAATTGAAAAGCTTCTCAAGTTGGTCGAAGAATGGCTCATCATCCATTAGGTATGCAATTGTATTTGTCATTTTGGGATCACGATCCTATAAATGTAAGAATAAGTAATAGAAGCGTGAATTATATATTTACAATGAAGAAAATAAATGATTTCTTAAAGTATAGAGAAAATTACCCATAAACGCCAACAGTAGTCTTTATGGTTTATATACCGTCTTTCACCAACCATACGTAATCCGGCCGTTATTATCATTTTTTTGAATGTGTAGTGACGCGATTGTAGCAAATCAACCCGCCTTTTCACATCAACGTAAGAGAAGTTACGCTCCTTGAATTGGTTCTTCAACACATTTCTTACGTTCAACAAGCAGTTGCTATTATGGTTACCGATTTCCCAATCACCTGCTTCGACGTCCTTCACAAGAGTATCCACAAGCACGGTCTCCATTTCCTTTGTCCAGTCGGTGTTGGAGTAGAACTGAGCTTCAAACATGTTATAGCATTTTGATTGTGGAGGAAGAGGAGAGAATTCTAAGGGATGATCCATATTTGTAGGTAAGTAAAATCACTCAGCACACGCATATTTATAATGGTTTCTTCCTGGTCCCTTATTTATTTTTTTCTTTTTTTTTTGCTTTTGGGCATAAAGTTACTAAAACTGTTGATGGGACGTTTGTATTAATTGCATAGTAACATATAAAGAAAAATGTAGAAAGCATACGTAAATGAAAGCAGGTAAATGATATTGACATATATATATATATATATATATTTGATACTTCAATAATATATATATATATATATTTGTTTCTTGTTGAGGTGACGTAAAAAAAATTCGAAATTAAATTACACATATATCAAACCATGAAACTCCACATATAACATGGTTTTTTCCCTTTAACATAATCACTTACATTACACAAATCTTCATAAGGTTTGTAGATGATATTAGAAATCTTCAGATGGTGAGCTTGCTTGTTGAGTTTCTTGTGTTTGCAATGTTTGAGAATGTCGAAGAGGTTGTTGACTGGTTCCTTCTCCTTGTCGACGAGCATGTCTTCTCCTACTATGTTGTCTAGCTCGTGCTTGAGGCCAATCCATCTCATTCGGAATTCGCGTCCTTCGATTTCTTCCTCGGCGATAAATGTTTCTTAAAGTGGTGTCATGAAATAACTGAAAATCAGGCTCATCCCAATATTCCTCCCCTAAATAGGGTTGGAATGCAGCTGCATATGTTCGCTTGTAGTTTACCAAGCAATAATACGGTTGCACAAATGAAGTAGCATTAATCCGTAAATCAGCGCATACACTCATCACATGAGAACATGGAATACCATATAAGGTCCACTTGCCGCAAGAGCAGTCTCTAGTAGAAAGCCTAACAGCATGCATGTGGCCCCCTTTGCCTGGTCTTGGTTTCGTGACCACCATAGCAGATTGCTCATGGTAATCGATCTGGGTAACCACATGACCCACAGACATATGAGACCAATACTGATATTTTGAATGAGCAAAATCAGTATATGATTGTGCATTACTCTGCATTCTCCTCACAGCTTTTTTTCGTTCTCTAAAATATGCAACGCATCGCTTGAACGTGATCTCCACTATAGCTGTTAGAGGAAGACGTCGAGCACCCTTTAAGACACCGTTAAACGATTCAGACACATTAGTGGTCAAAATACCATGTCGCCAGCCACCATCATGCGCGAAAGCCCATTGTTCTTTATTGATTTCATTGAGATACAAGAACGCAGCTGGATTCAGATTTTTGATTTCATTCATAACACTGTTATGCTTAATGATTTGGTGTTCAGATCCAGCACG
Organism: Caryopteris x clandonensis; assembly: GCA_028749325.2. Classification (NCBI taxonomy): domain Eukaryota; kingdom Viridiplantae; phylum Streptophyta; class Magnoliopsida; order Lamiales; family Lamiaceae; genus Caryopteris; species Caryopteris x clandonensis. The sequence goes on along the minus strand of JAPYKT020000003.1, from coordinate 5,585,994 downwards.
CCAACACAGATCTTTCAATTGCACATCTTTAAAATGCGAATTGAAATTTGAACAAACATGTCTCAAACAAAAACGACTCACTCCATGTGGGGCATTAAATGTTGGTATTGACTCGATTGCACTTAAAAGACCTGCATTTCTATCTGAAATAATGCACATCTGAGCCCTCCCACGTATGACGTACTTGCAAATCAAATCCAAAAACCACTTCCAAGATTCAAAATTCTCCTCGTCTACAATAGCAAATGCTAGGGGAAATATCTGTTTGTTTCCATCCACCGCAACGGCTATCAGCATTTTATGTTTGTATTTTGTGTATAGATGTGTCCCATCAACACTGATAATCGGTGGACAGTACTTGAACCCAGTATAACAAGGCTCGAACGCCCAAAAAACATATTTGATAATCTTTTTATGTGGGACGTTGGTGTCATAGTGTTTCCACTCTACAATAGTGCCCGAGTTCCACTTTTGCAATGCACCCAAAAACTTAGGCAGCTTTCTTACGGAGCTCTCCCATGTCCCGTAAGTGTTCTCAATCGCCCGTCTAATACCATGCCATGCCTTCTGATAAGAAATCGAGTATCCGGTTGCATTTTTAACGTCTGCTTGTGCCTCAGACACGCTGATTGCAGGATTGACCCGAACATTTTCCTTAATCAAGAAAGCTACGAAATTTTTGTCCAGGTTGCGATGATCAGAAGATATATCATTCATATAACATCTATGATCTCCACCATATTTGGTTATTTTGAACATCCCCAGTTTTTGCTTAAATGATGCTCTAACATACCAAGGACACTCTTGAGAAGGAGCACTGTGTTGACATTTGAGAACTAAAAGGAGGGGTTTACTTTCGACAACTCGAAACTGACGTCTGGCATGTCGTATAGAGAAATCCTTAATCGCTGCAACGAAAGCGTTCTTATCCCTGAATAACATGTCCTTCTCAATTATCCCCCGGCTAGGATCGTAAAACTTTCCCCATGAAGACGTAGGATCATGCATGGAGTCAGCTGCAACTTCGGGTCCACTCATTGTGTAAAATGGAATGTTGGAGTCGAAGTCGATATTGATTGTTGCTTCGACACCATCGGAATTTACATTAGCTGCCGTAACATCTTCTTCGTCTACTACTGCTTCATTGTCATCCAAATTTTCATCTGAATTTTCAACTTCCGTTTCAGATGAGGAAATTGGACCTAAGGAGTCGGCACAAGGGTCCGTGTCTTCTATATTGGCCGTATCACTAGGACCAATTATATCTTCAGGTTCATTCCTAGTATTACTAGGACCAATACTGATATTTTGGACACTACATTCTTCCCTTAATAAAGTGTTTGTGAAAGCAATGTTCTCCAATCCCTGTGTGACTTCGGGCACGTAATCACAAGGGTTAGTTAAATCTTGGCTTGATGTCGTGGGCAAATCCTGTTCGGACAGCAACGATATATAATATCCCCACTCCTGGCTCATAAGCATACCTTCATGTTCGCTAAGATTTTCAAATGGTTCTTTCTCAACGAATATGTCCATAGAGTTTATTCCATCATTAGGATCTAGGAAGAACCTAAGATTATCGTCAGTCTCAATCTGAACTACAGACTCTATAATATTATTGTGACCGTATATTTCCCCCCATTTAGTGAAAAGTTTCAGATGAAACTGGTCTTTAGCCACACCAACATATTGATAAATTAGATCTTTCAATGCAGATAAGTCTGTATTTCGATCAATTCGTGTGTAACCAATAGGCGCAGAACTATACAATACTTTTCCGCTTTCATGTAAAATTTCGCCTCCGCAATAAACTCTAATTGCAACTCTTCGTGTACTCGCCATTGATTGGAATATATTATATGTATGTACTTTTCACTGTGGAATATATTAATTAAAAAGAAAAATGAAGAACAAACAAAATAAATATTACATTATTTAAACAAACAAAACAACATATGTATGAAAAGCATGTTAAATAATGCATTATATTTCACAACCAATATACATTTACAAGGAATATACATCACTCTGTGAATGATCATTTTCGGGAACATTTTCTACAACATTATTATCATCCACGAATTCTTCTATATCAACATTTTCATTATCTACTGGACCCTGCCACATATTCAAGCCAGGGGTGACATCTATAAGATCTACTATGCGTGATCGCATCATATTCACGTGATTAAAGTTAGCCGTACTCTCTTGTTGGATAATATCATTTTGGTGTCTTTCGTTATCCAATTGAGCACGCAAATCATTCACCTCGTTTTGTAGGGCGTTTATATGCCCGTCTCTAGCCCCAAGCTGCTCTATTATATTATTTTTTTCCGTTGTTATACTACTTATAGTACCACGTAGTAAGTTTATTTCATTCCCTAAGACTTCTTCTTGCTGCCTAGCACGACCTTGTAAATCAGAAATACGGTTAGATGACCATTCGACTTCATCTCGGCACATCTTTACACGTCGCCGTAATTTCTGTATTTCTTGGTCTTGCATGTTGGAAATCACGTTTGCAGCAACATCTTTTATCCTCAATTCCTCTACTTCTTCATTTACTTGTTGATTACATATTCTTAATTGAACGAAACTTGTAGATTTTTTAACGATAGACCTATAAACCTTGTATGTGATTTTCCTATTTGCTCGTGTGGAAGTTGATGCTGATGATCTTGATGTTGAAGCCATACCTATCAAACATAATTTGTAAGGGTTATTATAGTGTTTAAATTTAATTTTTTGTTAATATCCTATAATAATATTTTAAATATTTAAATAACTTGTACTTAGTCAACATAACCGTCCGTAAATCATAACAGTTAAAACATACAGTACATGGAAAATTATGCACATATGAATGTATATACGAAAACAAATAAACATTCAGTTATGAAAGTAAATATATATACTAACCTTAGTTCAACGACAAACTTGATGGATGAGTATATAAGGAGACGTGATGAGAAGGAAGTTAAAATTGAGAGTGAAAGAAAACAGAGAAGTTAAAGTTGAGAGTGAAAGAAAACAGAGCGTCTTCACGTATATATATACTTATTCAGAATATATATTATTATTTATAAATATATAATATATATATATATATCTATATATAATATATTAAAAAAATCTGAACACGTCAACGTCGCATTAATTTGGTATGCATTATTTCCTTTCACGTGATTGAAGAAGACAATGTTTGGAAAACAGCTTTCTCCTTTTTCAAACTTGCATTAAATTTGGCGTGACTTTTGCCCCGCACAAATTTGTCTTCAATACATTATTATTGCAGCCTTTGCAGAGGACACGTTTTTACATATGTATATTATATCTAATATATATATATAAATTCATTTTTTTTTATTATATTTATATATATTATTAATTTAAAAATTATGAATTAATAATAAAAAATTATTATTAAATTTAACAAATTTTTTTAAATTTTCCTTAAATAAAATTATATCCTATCCATTTTTAAAATTATAATTTAATATATCATTTTATATATTTACTTATTAATTTAAAATATGTATATATATTCTAAATAAATAAGATATATATATATATATATGTAATAATAATACATAAATATATTATAAAAAAAAAAAAAAAGGAAACATCGTCACCTAAGGTGACGTTTTTAAAAAAACGTCACCTAAGGTGACGTTTTTAACATTATGTATATTATATCATATATATATTTATAATATACATATATATATATATATATATATTTTTGAATAATAATATATATATATTCGAATATGTATATAAATATATAAATTCATATCTTTTCATTATATTTATATATATTATTAATTTAAAAATTATGAATTAATAATAAAAAATTATTATTAAATGTAACATATTTTTTAAAATTTTCCTTAAATAAAATTATATCCTATCCATTTTTAAAATTATAATTTAATATATCATTTTATATATTTACTTATTAATTTAAAATATGTATATATATTCTAAATAAATAAGATATATATATATATATGTAATAATAATACATAAATATATTATAAAAAAAAAAAAAAAAAAAAAAGGAAACATCGTCACCTAAGGTGACGTTTTTAAAAAAACGTCACCTAAGGTGACGTTTTTAACATTATGTATATTATATCATATATATATTTATAATATACATATATATATATATATATATTTTTTTGAATAATAATATATATATATTCATATATATTTATAATATACATATATATATATATATATATATTTTTGAATAATAATATATATATATTCGAATATGTATATAAATATATAAATTCATATCTTTTCATTATATTTATATATATTATTAATTTAAAAATTATGAATTAATAATCAAAAATTATTATTAAATGTAACATATTTTTTAAAATTTTCCTTAAATAAAATTATATCCTATCCATTTTTAAAATTATAATTTAATATATCATTTTATATATTTACTTATTAATTTAAAATATGTATATATATTCTAAATAAATAAGATATATATATATATGTAATAATAATACATAAATATATTATAAAAAAAAAAAAAAAAAAAAAGGAAACATCGTCACCTAAGGTGACGTTTTTAAAAAAACGTCACCTAAGGTGACGTTTTTAACATTATGTATATTATATCATATATATATTTATAATATACATATATATATATATATATATATTTTTGAATAATAATATATAATAAATTCATATCTTTTCATTATATTTATATATATTATTAATTTAAAAATTATGAATTAATAATCAAAAATTATTATTAAATGTAACATATTTTTTAAAATTTTCCTTAAATAAAATTATATCCTATCCATTTTTAAAATTATAATTTAATATATCATTTTATATATTTACTTATTAATTTAAAATATGTATATATATTCTAAATAAATAAGATATATATATATATATGTAATAATAATACATAAATATATTATAAAAAAAAAAAAAAAAAAAAAGGAAACATCGTCACCTAAGGTGACGTTTTTAAAAAAACGTCACCTAAGGTGACGTTTTTAACATTATGTATATTATATCATATATATTTATAATATATAATATATATATATATATATATATATATATTTTTTTTTTTTTTTTGAATAATAATATATATATATATTCGAATATGTATATAAATATATAAATTCATATCTTTTCATTATATTTATATATATTATTAATTTAAAAATTATGAATTAATAATCAAAAATTATTATTAAATGTAACATATTTTTTAAAATTTTCCTTAAATAAAATTATATCCTATCCATTTTTAAAATTATAATTTAATATATCATTTTATATATTTACTTATTAATTTAAAATATGTATATATATTCTAAATAAATAAGATATATATATATATATGTAATAATAATACATAAATATATTATAAAAAAAAAAAAAAAAAAAAAAAAGGAAACATCGTCACCTAAGGTGACGTTTTTAAAAAAACGTCACCTAAGGTGACGTTTTTAACATTATGTATATTATATCATATATATTTATAATATACATATATATATATATATATATATATTTTTTTGAATAATAATATATATATATTCGAATATGTATATAAATATATAAATTCATATCTTTTCATTATATTTATATATATTATTAATTTAAAAATTATGAATTAATAATCAAAAATTATTATTAAATGTAACATATTTTTTAAAATTTTCCTTAAATAAAATTATATCCTATCCATTTTTAAAATTATAATTTAATATATCATTTTATATATTTACTTATTAATTTAAAATATGTATATATATTCTAAATAAATAAGATATATATATATATATATGTAATAATAATACATAAATATATTATAAAAAAAAAAAAAAGGAAACATCGTCACCTAAGGTGACGTTTTTAAAAAAACGTCACCTAAGGTGACGTTTTTAATATTATGTATATTATATCATATATATATATAATATATATATATATATATATATATTTGTGAATAAAAATATATATATATATATATTCGAATATATATATATATAAATATATAAATTCATATCTTTTTATTATATTTATATATATTATTAATTTAAAAATTATGAATTAATAATCAAAAATTATTATTAAATTTAACATATTTTTTTAAATTTATCTTAAATAAAATTATATCCTATCTATTTTTAAAATTATAATTTAATATATCATTTTATATATTTACTTATTAATTTAAAATATGTATATATATTCTAAATAAATAAGATATACATATATATATATGTAATAATAATACATATATATATTATTAAAAAAAAAACGAAACATCGTCACCTAAGGTGACGTTTTAAAAAAAACGTCACCTAAGGTGACGTTTTTAAAATTATGTATATTATATCATATATATTTATAATATACATATATATATATATATATATATATATATATTTGAATAATAATATATATATATATTCGAATATATATTTTTATTATATTTATATATATTATTAATTTAAAAACTATGAATTAATAATCAAAAATTATTATTAAATTTAACAAAGTTTTTTAAATTTATCTTAAATAAAATTAAATTATATCCATTTTTATAATTATAAATGTAATATATCATTTTATATATTTACTTATTAAATAAAAATATGTATACATATTCTAAACATATATTATTATTTATAAATATTTATTAGAAATATATATATATATATATATCTATATATAATATATATAAAAAAAACTATAAACATCACATTCGCATTAATTGAGCATGCATTATTTGCATGCATTATTTGAAGAATCACATCAACTTTTGCAGAAATTTGTCGTGCAAACTTTATCATTGCAGCTTTACAGAGGAGACCATATTTACTGTATTGCAGGATGTGGCGTGACTTTTTCTCCTCAGAAATTTGTCGTGAATACTTTATTATTGCAGGAATGCATTTATAAAAAGTTTAAGAAATTACGAAAGTCTTAAAGCATTTAATGAAAGTTTGAAAACTCAGGAATGCCTTTAAAAAAGTTTGCCGTGAAGAAATAATTGAAGCATGCATATATCACATCAACAGTCTGTATTTTACACCTATATAATGACAACTATATCTCCCTTCTATTCACGTTTCATTTCATTTTCCTTCTTCAACATTCTTCGTCCATTTTCCTCCTTCTTAATTCTCGTTCAACATTGATTGTGCTCACCTCGTTTTTTGGAAGAATTTATTACTGCTGCAATCGCGTCTTTATTTTCTTTGTATAAAAAGGTATGTTTTATGGAGCCAAGTATCACATACTTGAATATATTTTTGTTCTACTTGTAACTTAATTTTTTTTTTTTAATATCAATAGATATATGTTATAAATTTTTTTAATGTTGTTCTTTCATTTGCAGTGATAATGGATATTAATTCACACAACCACTATGGCCCGAAGGAACCGACCGTTCTCACCCTTCAATCTCAGCACATTTCCGAGGGCCTACTGAAGCCCGACGGTGATTTGAACTTTTTCTTTCGCTTTAGGCGGTGCGATAATGATTTTTGGGAATTATTTGACCAGGAAGGGTCTGAGATCCACACACGCGTACTGGATTTGTTATTTCAAATGGGTCTCTATGGTGTGTATAGGTGCGGGAGGTTTTACCCGGACAACCACCTAATAACCGCTTTGGTGGAGAGGTGGCGGCCTGAAACCCATACATTTCACCTGCCTGTTGGTGAAGCAACGGTGACTTTAATGGATGTCGCCTTAATATGGGGTTTGCCGATTGAAGGGGATCCGGTGTGCGGACTTGATCCTACAATGTCTCCAAATGAGTGGGCTAATTACTGTCAGGCGATGTTAGGTTACACGCCAGACATATCCCACATAAAAAGTGGAAAGATTAGAGCTACCTCTTTAGCCGCTCATATGCGATCGCATCCAGTGACGGATGATAGCACAATTGAACATGTCGAGCAATATGCTCGGGCATGTGCTTTATTCTTGATATGCGGTGTAATGTGCCCTGATGCCAGTGGAAATTTGTTACCACTAGTATATTTACAATGTCTGCAAGACATAAAGAAAGTTATTGAATTCAGCTGGGGCAGTGCCGTACTATCTTCTCTATACCGTCACTTGTGCGATGGCGCCTTGGAGTATAAAGAAAACCTCGGTGGCCCAGTTCAACTGTTACAGGTACTTATAAATTTTTTATGATATATTAATGAATCTACCATACGTAACCTTTGTAATTACTCTTTTTTTGTGTTTTCATAATATTTGATAGATTTGGGCATGGTCGCGCATATCTTCTATTGTACCTGTATATAAGAGGAGTAGATTAAATATGCAAGAAATTGAAAGACCTGATCATTTGGGTGGTGGTACACTCCCTGTCCCCCCTTTCGGTGCTCGGTAATATTTACAATGCAAGCCATGTTGTTTTGGTTATTTTATCGTTATTGGTAATATTTACAGTGCACACCCAAATGTAATGCATCTACTGATTAACTAGTAAAATATATGTAACAGGTGGAATATTGATAGCAGTTTCGTGCACACTGGTAGGCGCCAGGTCAAGGTTTTTCGAGAAATATTGGATAAATTGACACATGACCAGGTTCGATTTATTACTTCATTTTAATTATTCTTATATGTATTAATTAAAAACACATGTATGTTTTTTGGTTTTTGGTTGTTGTGTGTCATCAGTTTACATGGGATCCATATGATTGGTCGCAACCGGAAGTACTCCATTTACCTTCGCGGTGCTTCTCGGACAATGTACGAGCTATATGTCCATTGATTTTTTTCTCATTTGTGGAGTTCCATCATCCAGAAAGAGTCTTACGTCAGTTCCGAATGTTGCAAGACATACCTAATCGGATCGACCCTCTTGATGACTGGAAGACGAACGTGCATCAGATTGATCGTAAAGGGCGAAAAAATGCCAACTGGATGGACATACACGCGAAGTATGTTCATCAGTGGAATCAAAGACATGAGTATCTCACGGGAACCCAATATGTAATGAACCCAACGACGACACCCGATTACTATGATTGGTATAACTCGATTACACGTCGTTTTATATCCCCTGTAGATACGCATGACATAATGGGAATAAAAACTGGAGATGCTTCACTGATGCACTACATGGTACGCAACATATATGCAGTTCTACAATTAATTTTATATCTATTCAACATGATTGGTGTTTTAATATACATCTTTTATCTTATTTGTAGATCGAACAATTGGAACCCATGAAGAGAAATATACAGAATAGAAATAGATTAGACATTGACCAACTTAATAGTTTGTTAGATGAACAGCTCTCATTGTATGAAAATATAGAGCGAACAATTGAGAGACTGTCCCCCGAGCCTCCGCAAATGACGTATACCCAGCCTGTACATCAACAACAGACGCAAAGTCAAGCAGAAAATCATATGAGAATTAGAAGGCGTCGTTCCCCTGAAGTTCGGATGCCACCACCTGCGAACTTTGCAACAACATCTTCGCGGCCCGAATACCAAACTGAAGGACATATGTCGGATGTATATAGGCCTTCAATGAGTACACCACCGTATACTCCGACACCCTACCATCCATTAATGTCCACTCACTCGCCATTTCCTGGTATGAACGTTGACCTCGGAGCAGGAGACACGAGCAATATGCCAAACTACGACTATGTCCGTCCTACTCCGATTCAATTCCAGTATTCAGATGTGGCTACTTTCCGGGATGTACCAGACCACTCTACGTCATCCTCCAGCAGAATGACAATTCATTTGACACCAACCTCGGAGGAAGATGACGTCGAAGAAGACATACAGCCACAACCACCCGTTGTCAACACAAGAGGTAGACGAGGTGGAACTCGAAGGAGACAACAAGAAATATCAGGAAATGTCGGGCAAGGTGAAGGAAGAGGTCGCCGAACTAGAAGAAATCGAGGTTGTGGTACAGGAGGTCATTTGTAATAGGTGTGAATATAGATCATAACAAACAAACAATTATTTTTATTTACTGATCTGAAAAAAAAAAAAAAAAAAAAAAAAACTTACTTTATACCCATGACACATTCATTACAATGAAATTTTAGTTGCAATTTTCATAATTTTGCATCTAATTTTGATATTCTTTTTCATATTAGTTTTCAAGTGAATTTGAATTTTCTTTATTTATGTATTATTTTCTATGTTTACTTATAATTTATAGTATATACATAACAAAAAGAAATTTTTCGCGAAGATGTACTTTTTTTAATTTCAATATTTTATTTTATCATTTCATTTTCGCTCCAAATTAATTAACTGCATAATTGTTACACATTCTATACAAGCCGTCCATTAATAAAACAACACACCACAATTAATTTAAAATCCAAACTATTTATTATTTTGTATCATTTACATCTACTAACCAAATTTTTTAAAAAATTAAATAAATTTGCATAATGAACATTCCAACCCAAAGTTTTGTGCCAATTAATAATAATACATAAATATATATATATATATATATATATATGAAATTTAAAAAAAATACAATAAACCTCACCTTTAAAAAACGTCATCTAAGGTTTTTAGTTATATATATATATATTATATATTATATATACACATATATATATTTATAAAATATATATTTATAAATAATAATATATATAAATTTATATATATTATTATTATATATATTATTAATTTAAAAGATATGAATTAATAAAAAAATTTATTATTTAATTTAATAAATATTTCTGTATATTATTATTACATATATTATTATTATTATATATATTTTCTTATATATTCACTTAATAAATTTAAAAAATATATATATATATACATATTTGAAATATATATATAATACAGGTTATATATATATATATGTATACATATATATATATATATATATTACAGGTTATATATATATATGTATACATATATATATATATGTGTATATATATATGTCAGTATCTATATATAATATATATATATGCATGTATATGATATATACATATGATGTATGTACATATATAATTATATCATAAAGAAAGAACGTCACCTTAGGTGACGTTCTTTCTTTTAATTTAAAATCGTCACCTCCGGTGACGTTTTTTTGAAATAACGTCACCGGCGGTGACGTTTTACCTATTTTTAAAAACTGTTCGGAAACATACCTATTTTGTAAATTTTTTTTTTTTTTTGCATTATTTTGAAAAAAAACCCCCATATCTTTGCAGTTGTGTGTATTAAAAAAAAAATTAACAAAACAAAACACACAAGACACGAGGGCTATCTCTCATTTCCTCAAATTTTTTTACCTAAGTTCTTCAACGAGTCAAATCACTGCCTCCTCCATCTTAATGTTTTCTAACTCCTTTATTCAAAAGTAAATCATGTACAAAATCCAACACTAATCACAATTCAAATGCACAACCATGGTAGACAGACTCACATAATGATCTCTTTATTTTTACCTATATTCTATATTTTGTTGATTTCAAATTTCAAATTTATAGATTCTATGTACACTATGAGAGATAGAGAGAGAGTACGCTTGAACAGACTCACCCAATAAATTCCACCACCATTATTTACTCATCATTGTGAAAAACCTTAAGCTGTCAATGTGGGTTTTCCTTGTACAACAGGGAAGGTGGGTTTGGTTTCGTTATCAAGCAAAGAAGATGGTTTTATGCTTATAAAGAAATACCTGACTCAAAACAAAAGGCACTTTTTAAACAATTAAGAGATGCTGATGTTTAATTTAACACCCTACCAGTTTGTAGTTGAGCAAGAATCCCGTGCTGATGAAAACATGCACTAAAATCTAATTCCAGTGTGGTGTAACAAATGAATATTCATTTGGTATCAAACCAGGCCACATATAGGGCATATCCCTTTACTGCTAAAGCACAAGCACCAGGCAAGGTAACATATAGGGTACTAAATACTAGTAATTCTGACGTTAGAGAACATACACCATGTAGTGTAGTGTAGTGTAGTAGTGTGTGTGTGTGTGTGTGTGTGTGTGTGTGTGTGTGAGAGAGAGAGGCACCAAGAACACAAAAGGTGCTTTATTACCCTCCAACAATCATCCAAGAAATCGATCCTGACAAGATATAAGAAAAGTCGCAAGTCCCTATCCGTTGCTGCACTCTTTACATCAATCCAAACACAAAATTGCCGAATAGCCGGCCCTCACGCCTTTTCAGACTACCCAGGGGTCAAGAATCAATAAGAAAGGTAGCATGTTCAGCCCTTACTTTAAGCATTTGACCTTTGCAAAGCAAAGCCAGACAATATAGCATTATTTCACACGAGACATTTAATGATTAAATTCACCACAAAATTCATCAAAAACTTGGGAGTAGCCTATATCCCATTAGACTTAATTCATGAAAATGCACGCATATCCACTAGAACAGGCCATGCACTATTAGAAAGTAGAAAGTCGCCAACAGACCAAACTTTATTCCAACTCAAAATCACAAAATCACAAAATCACAAAATCACAAAACCACCAAAGCTAATGCCACACCCATAAAGGAGAACGGCAAGCTCCAATAAGTTACTGAGAAGCAATGTGTTTAATCAAATCAACCACGCGTGTGCTGCAAAATGACAGATAGAACATCAGCTAAAAAGATTACGACAAAGGACAGCTGTTTGACAAAATAAGACACATCAGCATTACCTGTAACCCCATTCATTGTCATACCACGAGACAACCTTGACAAACTTGTCGCTCAAAGCAATACCTGCCTTGGCATCAAAGATACTGGACCTGTGAAAGTTCCAAAATTACAAATAATATTAGTATAATTCAGTGAAATTTCACACTATAATTGCCATAACATTCCCGTTTCCTGATGTTTCACATTATAATTGCTATAACTCCTTTACAAGCTCACCTGCTGTCACCGACGAAGTCAGTAGACACCACGTCATCTTCGGTGTAGCCCAAGATTCCCTTCAAATTTCCCTCAGACTCCTCCCTATTGAAATCCAGGAGATAATCAGATGATTCAGATCACATGTACAACCCCATAAAGTACAAAGCATAAGCTGGATATTGATTTTAAATCTTACTTGATTGCTGCCTTGATGTCTTCATAAGTAGCTGGCTTCTCTAATCTCACAGTGAGATCAACAACGGAAACATCAACAGTTGGGACACGGAAGGACATTCCAGTCAATTTTCCATTCAGAGCAGGAAGAACTTTGCCAACAGCCTTCAGATCAAACAGGAAAGAAAAATCAAGCATATGACATAGAAAAATCAGACTCAACTTCTAGGTCATTAAACTACCTTTGCTGCTCCAGTGCTGCTTGGAATAATGTTAAATGAAGCAGCTCTTCCACCCCTCCAGTCCTTGGCAGATGGCCCATCAACAGTTTTCTGAGTGGCTGAGGATCAGGCAAACATATTCAGTTTTCTCTCACACATCAAAGTGAAATGGAAACAAAGTTATACCTACCAGTAATAGAGTGGACTGTTGTCATAAGACCTTCAACAATACCAAACCTATCATGAATGACCTGCAAGTTGAAGCATTATAAACCTTAGAAAAGGCATGCAAATGAGTAAACATGAATATATGACTTGCATGAGTACACACCTTCGCCAATGGGGCAAGGCAGTTTGTGGTACAGCTAGCATTAGAAATAATGTTGAGATCTGGCGTGTATGTCTTCTCATTGACACCAACAACGAACATGGGTGCATCCTTGCTTGGAGCAGAAATAATGACCTTCTTTGCACCACCCTGTTATTCACAAATTCATCAGAGATTTCCACTAACCAAACAACAACAAAAAAAAGGCATGCGGAAAACGCAGCAAAACTGCAAGTTCACCATCTAAGAGACTGCAATTGCAAGAAAACAAGCAAGTACTGTACTTGACTGCATGTCAAATATAGATGCATGACTTCATCAACTTACTATTCTTTGAATTAAAATTGCATTAACCACCACTTGATAGTTTACAAAACTTAAGATGCAGCAATCCTACATTCAAATCACATGAAAGAATGATAAATTATTTGTCAAACCTTAAGGTGAGCTGCAGCCTTATCCTTGTCAGTAAAAACTCCAGTAGACTCTACAATGTATTCTGCGCCAGTCTCACCCCATGGGATCTCTTCAGGGTTCCTATTGAAGCAAACCAAGTTAAAGAGGTCAACAATTAGCTCATACCACATACCCACAATAAAAGATATATATGATGCTGTGTTTCCACAAAAGCTGAAGGCTGTACCTGAATCCAAAAACAGACACAGACTTTTCACCAAAGAGAAGGGTCTTCTCATCTTTAACCTTGAGCTCATGGTGTTTCCACTGGCCGTGAACACTGTCATACTTGAACATGTAGGTCTGCAGCAACATGGCAGAAACATCAAACACAGTTTTTCACAATATGTTGAAACAAGTGTAAACTGCTATCCGGAGATCGAACTAATTACCCTTAAATACTACCAAGAAGGAGTTACATTTAACATTGAACATGAAAACCACATCATAATACTAGCACAATCTTGTTAAAAATTAAAATGTTAAATATTAGTTCACCAACAATATCAGCCACAAATCTTATTCAATTTCAAGAGCTTCCATCCAACAGAAAATTCATATAAGACTGAACACAGAAAAAGTGCAACTAACAACACAAAGAGGAGAGAGGTTCTAACATTTTGGTTAATCATTCACAGATAATTATTTAGCTCAATTTGAGAAGCAGACCAAAAAAATAAGGATAGAAATAGTTTTAACTATTCGATTTTTCTTTCCATCAGAACAAATTTCAGTTATTTGAGTGACCATTCTTTTACACTTCCAATTCAATAATAATTTCAAATATAGCAAACTCTAGTGGTCATTCCTAAATCAACTCATCAAGCCGGAATAAATTATGGAAGTAAGCAGGCCCCAAGATAAAGCCATTTCGCATGGTGCTCCAAACTTCACCAACTACCATCAGAGAATTTAAATTCACATATGGGAAAAAGTGTAAATTACACTTGATGAAGTTCAACTGTGAGCTGGAGACGCAACGCAATCTAACAAGCAGAAACTAATACCGATCACAAAACCCCCCACAGAAACTGAATACGGAACGCAAAGGACTTCAAATGGGAGAGAAAGATGGGAAAGAGTACCATGTAGTCAACGGTGATGAAGGGATCGTTGACCGCAACAAGCTCAACATCGTCTCTTTGAAGAGCGACCCTTGCCACCAGTCGTCCAATTCTTCCGAACCCTTCATTAAACAAGCAAAAAAACACCGTATCTAAAATAGATCTATAGTTCATCAGCAGTAACTCTACAACAAAGAAGGAACAAAAAAAGTATCACAAGTATTATGATCATATAAGAGTAGAGATCAGATCTAGTACCATTGATTCCGATCTTAATCTTTGCTGCACCCAAACAAAAAATAAAAAAGAACCAAAATCAGACACAAGAAAATTCAATACAAAATAAAATTCAACTGAAAGATGCTAAACCATAAATTACCCATATGTTATCCTAGAGAGAGAGAGAGAGAGCAAAAGGTGTAGAGAAACAAGAGTCAAGATACAGTGAGAGTGTAGAAAATGAGTAGAAGAGATACGTTGTTACGTGCAGCTGGCAGCTGGTTTAATTATTAAGAGGTGGGTGTTTTATAATGCATCCGGTGTATAGACCCTGAAGATTAGATTATGGTGTTTGGGAAGACGCAAGAATCTGAGCCGTCAGCTCATACGACAAGTATTGGTAAAGCCCTTGATCTGCGTGAAATTGGAAAGTGGATAATAATTATCAAGCTGGAGAAAACACCATTTTATCCGCTTAAAAAGAAAAAGTAAACACTATTTTCTGGAATGTTCCCAAGCATTGAACGGCTGAGATTGCTTTCTCTTTAAAATGGTGGGTCCCGCCCAGCCAGCCCACCCATCACAATTGTCGCCCTTGTGTGTCCGCGGCTCTGTGCTATTTCTCCATTATAATTCTTTTAATAATATTATGCGTAAATAAGAATGTTATAATTTTATTTTATATAAAATATTTTAAATATCAAAATATAAAAAAATTAACATAAAATAATTATATTTAAAAAAAAATATTTTATTTTTATATATTCAATATAAACATTAAATTATGAAATAGAACTTATTTGATATATCTTTCTTAAAAAACAAAGTTAGATGAAAAATGTATCATCTTTTTTTAAATTGGGATGAAAAAGTTAAAAAATATATATATATATTTGATTGGCATTCAGACGTACTAAATATAGTAAGTAGTTTTGATAGAAAATTTTAACTTATTACTATTTTTGTTATGATTCTTGTAATTTATATATATATATATATATATATATATATATATATATTGAAATGCTACAAGATTTTCTCAGACTACATATGAACTTGGTATAAGGTATCCATTGTATATTAATTGGAAAAATTAGATGTGTTCATGAGATGCACGTGATATAATATATTTTTATTATATTAATAATTATAATAAAATTATGTTATTATTATTAATGATGTACATAATCAATTATCTATATCATTTATATTTTTTTTTTAAAATTAGTTTTATTAAATAATAAATTGTACAACATTTAGAAATAATTTTTGAATTGTCTCTAAACTAAATATAAATATTTTAATTTACTAAAGACTATTGAAGTTAAATAATAAATTATGAATATTATATAAACTAATAGTAGTATAATATTTTTATTTTTATAAAAAATTTATTTATATTTTTTAGTTTGAATCTATATAAAAAATTTGGTATACTATTTATTCAAATAAATTACATATATCAACATTTTAAAATTAATAATTCAATGCATGAACAAACTATATTCCATAATTTAAATGTAATTATTTATTTCAATATATACAATATTAGTGTCAAATTAAAGATTATAAAAAAAGAAAATTAATTCGATATATGATATATTAAAACGGGACATAAAATGAAAAAAAAGTTATTTTAAATTTTAAATTTTAATGAAAATAAATATAAAGAAGAATGAGAGAATGCGACACATGTCAATTAATTATAAAAATTCTTGTACAGAGAGTAGAAAAACTCTGACAGTTCGTTTTCTATTAAATAAAAAATAAAAAGATTTTTAGATGTACAAAATTAAATATATTGTGGAAGTTAAATATATTGTGAAAATGTTATATTTATTTTGAAATGAAATAGAGTTGGAAAGTAAGAAATAAATATATTTAGCTGATAATATTTATATTATTATATTATAAAATTGAGTAATTAATAATTGTATAATTAGTGATGATTTTAGTAGTTGCCGGGGGTTTGTGAAGTTATTGATCGGTGATTGTGTGTGTGTGTGTGTGTATATATAATAAACATAGAATAATACAAAATTATAGTTTGAAATCTAAATGATAATACTTATTGTTGTGTGTATATATATATATATTATAATTGGGGACAATTTTTAAAATAGTGCAAAATAAAAAACAAATTCACAAAACATGTTAGTTTTAGAAATGTTTCTCAAGCTAGAGTAAAATATCAGTTTTGGTGATTTTTTTGTTAAAAACGTCAGTAAACCTAACATTGTTTAAGTGGGTCAACTGAAAATTAAAAACATCAGACTTAGTGACGTTTTTTATTTTTAGTTATATATATATATATATATATATATATATATATATATATATATATATATTACATGACGCATGCATTAATTTTACATATATACACACACACTATATGTATATAGTGAACACGTGCATCATACCCAACACATGCGCACATATATACTATAAATATATTAAAGAATACTTATTATAAATTATATAATTTATTATAAAAATTATTTGAATAATTTAAATATATATATAAATTCGTTTTAAAAAAAAGAAAAAAATATAACGTTAGGCCCACTGATGTTTTAAAAAAACGTAAGTGGGCCTGACGTTTCTTTATTATTTTATTAATTATTTTTTATATATATTCTTTACATTTTAATATATTTATTAAAATGTATCTAAAATTGAAATCCGAAGTTTCATTATCATTTTTTATTTATATTATCAGTTTAAGGAAATATTTTTTCTTATATTAATATATAATTACAAATATATATATATATATATATATATATATATTTCTATTACCATATAAATTAAGAATATAATTAAAAACAATAAAAATTATATTTTATTATATATAATAATTTTATCATATCATAAATAAATTTCGAAATTAAAGAATATTTAATAATAATTTTATATTTTATTATAAGAATTATTTAAATAATTTAGATAAATATATATATATATATTCGAATTAAAAAAATTAAAATAACTTTAGGCTCACTGATATTAAAAAAAAAACGTATGGGGGACTGGTATTTCTTTATTATTTATGTATGTATGTATTTGTATATATATTCTTTATATTTAATATATATATTAAAATATATCCAAAATTAAAATGTGAACTTTCATTAATTTTTTATTTATATTATATGTTTTAAGAAAAACTGTGTATATATATATTTTTTTCTTATATTAATATATACTTACAAATATATATATATATATAAATATTTCTATTATCTTATAAATTAAGAATATAATTAAAAAATCAATAAAAATTATATATTTTTATTAATAGTAATTTTGTCATATCATAAATAAATTAAAAAATATATATTTATTAATAATTATATATTTTATTATAAGAATTATTTGAATAATTTAATATATATATATATATATAAATCCATTTTAAAAGAAAAGAAAAAAATAATGTCAAGCCCACCGACGTTTTAAAGAAACGTCAGTGCGCCTCACATTTCTTTATTATTATTTAAATTTATATATATATATTATATCTGAAATTGAAATATAAAGATTCATTAATTTTTTTATTTATATTATCTGTTTAAATAAAATATATATGTATATTTTTTCTATTCATATATTAATATATAATTACAAATATATATATATATATATATTTCAATTATCATATAAATTAAGTATATAATTAAAAAAGAATAAAATTTTATTTTTTATTTATAATAATTTTATCATATCATAAATAAATTTACAAAAATTAAGAACATTTATTAATAATTTTATATTTTATTATAAGACTTATTTGAATAATTAAAATAAATAAATAAATATATATATATCCAATTTTTAAAAAATTGATATAACGTCTGGCCCACTGATGTTTGTTTTTAAAACGTCAGTGGCCTGACGCTTCTTTATTATGTATTTAAATTATGTTTGTATGTATGTATATATTCTTTATATTTAATATATATATATATATATTAAGATATATCTACATATATATATATATATGTAGATTTGATAGGAATAAAAAATATAATTAAATATATATATATATATATATATATCTATATATAGTATGTATATGTGTGCGTGGATACGCAAGAGTGCATATGTTGGGGTATGATGCATGTGTTCATATATACATATGTAGTGTGTATATCTATGTGAAATTAATGTATGTGTCATGTAATATATATATATATATATAACTGAAAATTAAAAATGTCAGTGGGGCCGATATTTTTAATTTTCAGTTGAGTCACCTGAACAACATCATGACCACTGACATTTTTAACAAAAGATGTCAGTGGGTCTCACGTTTTATTCTAATTTGAGAAACATTTATAAAACTAACTTATTTTGTGAATTTATTTTTTATTTTACATTATTTTAGGAATATTCCCAGGATAATTGTAACAATTCATATTTTTAAAAGCAATTTTGGGGACATTATTTTTTGAAAGGAAATAATAAAGCAATAATTACACTACAAATAAGTTTAAGCCTTCAAAACATAGTAATTGAACAATGAGAATCCAATTTTTTTTTTTATACATTTAATGAAATCTGCACTCAATTCCAATTTGCAATTGCAATGCACTTTTTTTTTCCTATTCTTTTTATCCATTTTATAATAAAAAATAGATTCTTATCAATTTTCTTGACAAGCGTCTCTACAATTTAATGACATGTTGATTTTTCTTATTTGTCTTTTTATATTATTACTAAATTTAAAAAATTCATATAATTTTTTATTTTTAAGTTTCTTTTTGACATATTATATATTAAATTAATCTTTTTTTGTGATAGTTAATTTGACATCAATATTACATATTTTAAAATAAATAATTTATTTAAAGTATGAAATATATATTTTTATATAATATATATTTTTTAAATTATTATTTTTATTTTGATATATATGTTGGACTTGAATAAATAATATATTAATATTTATATATAGATTGAATCTAAAATATATTAAAAATATTATATTATTAATTTATATAATATTATAATTGATTGTTTCACCTTAATAAATTTTAGTGAGTAGAGAGAATGACAATGCAATATAACATTAAAAAAAATGAATCACATAATATTCATACAAACATAATTTATATAAATAGTTATTATATAATAATAATAATAATAATAATATAATTTTATCATATATAATTAATATAATAAAATATCTTTTATTTCGTGCATTGCATGTACAACCATCTAGTTTAAAATTAATTGCCTAAATAACCCAAAAATGCTTAAAAGTAACTTTTGTCTCTTAAATATGAATATTTTCTGAATTTTTTCCATCAACATTCGTCCGACTCACTGTGCTCGCTATGAACTTGAACTATTAATTTCATTGGGGTGAGATGCCTCCTCATGGAGGTTAAATTGATAAAATTAAATATAAAGAAAGTAACCAGACTATATAAACAAAATATGCATATTATTTGTAGCACTAAAATTTGTAAATCAACTAATGTATGCTATAACTTTATTAAATTGACTAACGGATCACATAATCTTATTAATCAACTAGCGGATCACATAATCTTATTGATCAACTAGCGGGTCACATAAATCACATACATTATATATAAAGCTAAAGCACTCTAATCAGTATCGTCTATTTCTACACCAACATATTCAAGCCTTAGTAAGTTTGTTATTAGTGATATTCTTATATAAAGGAAAATAAAATAATAGATTGGGAGACAAAAAATATTAGGGCTTAATATAATAAACTTGGAAGGAAAGGTGTAAAAATTTTAATTTAAGAAAAATTGGGACAGAACTTTGAAAATATTAAAGAATTTGGGAGTTAAAAATATGAAATTTTAAAAAGTTTTGAATCAAAATAGAAAATATAGAAAATTTTAATCCTTTTTATCCATAGATTTTTTTTACCAAAATATAGAAAATTAAATTAACAATTTTTATTTTATGGTGAATTGAAAACAATTTACCAATCTACTATAAAACATCACATTCGGGGTTGTTTTTTTTTTAAATATCATTGAGTGTGACATTTTTATTTTTAGTTTATATATATACATAATACACATGCACATATATAATATATGTATATAATACACATGCATACATACGTACAGACAATATATATATATATATATATATGCACACACATATATATTACATTAAATATACACATTCGCTATATAATTATTATATACATATATAATTCTCATAAATATTTACGTATACATATTTTATGTATATATATTATTATAGTATATAAATAATATATATATATATATATTTAAAAATACATATTTAATTTTATTATTATATTCAATTACATTTATAAATAAGATATGTTTTTTTATATTTTTATATAAATATGTAAAGTAATTACATAATACCATATTTATATAGGAAAAAAGTTATATATATATATATTTATATTGTATGATTAAAACAAAATTTTATAATCTATTTAAAACTAACTATGTGTAATATATATATTCTTGAAATATTATATATGCATCTATTTTATAATTTTAAAAAATATTACATATAAAACATAAATCTATGTTATGTTTTGAAATTTAAGAAATTTATGTTACAATAAATCTATAATGTATAACTATCTAAAAACAGGACATTTGAAATAATTTAAAGTTAAATGTCATTTTTCCGCTTAAATTATTTTTTTATTTTTGGAAATTATGATATTCAATCCGAAATTTTCTTTTTCTTTGCTTTTTCACTCAAATTTTCAAAGGATTATAACTTTTTTATTCAACTATCTTTTTTATGATCTTCAATTTGATTTCATATTGCATACATAAAAATAAAATTTAATTTTTAAATATGAAATATTTAATTAATTTTTGTATATTTTAATATTTAATATATTTTTATATTATGAGATATTTTTATTTAAGCAGTTGTTATTAAAAAAATATTATATATAATTATATATTTAAGTTTTAAAAAGTATATTATTATTTATATAAAAATTTATTATATTATTATATTATAAATGAGAAAAATACTACTTTTCAATAATTACACTTGGTCTATTGGTTTATGGCTTATATTGAGTATCTAAGGTAATAGATTGAATCCTACTCTCTACATATAAATGTTTTTTCAAAATAAATAAACAAATAAATAAATAAAAACAGAGAGAAACAACACGGGCTTTAACAACACGGGCTTTACAGTTTCCTTTTGTTTGTTTTTTTTTCCTTTTTCTTACGAAATATTTTATTATTATTATTATTATTATTATTTACCATAAGAAGTATAAATATAAAATACGAAAAAAATTGTAAAAGGACCTGAACTGTGGCCCACTTTTAAATTTATTAATATATATAAATATAAATAATATATATTAAATATATATAAATAATATTATAAGTTTATAATATTATACTTTACATTTAAAAATAGAAAAAAATCCAAAACTTAAAAAAAAATTAATATACAAAATAATTTTATAATTTCATTTTTTTGACTTTGTAATGGAATTTTTAATTTTATAGTTATAAATAAATTAAATTTATAAGCATGGTCATAATTTTGATTTTTTTTACTTTGCAATGGATTTTTTGCTGAAATTACAAAAAAATTTATTATGAAATAAAAAGGTTTTAAAATAACAAAATTTAGAAACAAGTATTTGAAATAATATTGTACTATATATATCTAATCATATATAATATATAAAATAATATATATGCAAAAATATGTATACATAAATGTATATATATATATTTCTTCACATATAAATATATACAGTAATATATATATATAAATACCTACATATGTAAAATATAAAAATATAAATATGTATAATCTGTATAACTATACACACACACACACACATAGCTATATATGTGTGTGCGCTTGTTATTTATGTATGTGTGTTATATATGCATGTATATGAAGCATATATATTATACAGATTTGCTCCAAAAAATAATGATGTTGGGTGTGATTTTTTTAACAAAACAGATCATCTCCGTTGACGTTTTACAATAATTTGGGAAATCCCAAAAAACTTTTAAATGCATCATAAAATATGAATTTTGTATTTAAAATATAATAATTAGACCCTTATACATACTAATATGTGTGCACATATATTTATATATAAGGATTGGGTCTCAAATCCCCATTTTCTTGTTTTCTTGTTTTCTTTATTAGTGTGAGATTTGTGTGATGCACAAAAGTTATTTTTATATATTTTTATTATTTGAAAATATGAACAAAAAATAATAATAATTATATGTAATAGTCAAATATAAATTTTCGTATTTGAGTATGAATTTATTTTAAAAATTCAAATCAAAATATCATTGATAATTTTTCATGATTTTAGACATATTATATCTATTGCAAATTTAGATATTGATTTATTTAAATTTTTTGGATATGCAATATTAATAGCTAAAATCACAGAGTCAATCTTCATTATCCAAATTAATGTATTATTTTTTAAATAATGATGAAATATTTTTTAATGTTAATATTATACAAATAATATTTAATAGCAATGTATATGCAAAAAAAAACATTTGGGCGAAAAAGTGAAAACATGCATTTTACTTATATATATATATGTATGTATTTCCATGATAGTCTGTTTGTCTAAATCTACACGCTAACTTGCAAGTGTACATGTTAGTTTATAGAATAGTAGTGAGCAAGGTCGTGTCCACGAGGGTTGGTGAAGATTACTAATTACTATAAATTTATCTTTGACTTTATCTAGAGGATCTAATAAAGAGTGTGTGTTTTTCTAATTACTAATAAACATAAAAGAAACTAACATACGAATCAATAAACCAAAAGATAAACAGACAAAGATCTAGAGAAATGAGAGAGGAGAAACGAGTCCTAGGTTCATTCTTCAACAATTTACAATTTTATTGCTAAATCACTTCAGTCCAAGTCTATTCATTTCTTCGTTCTTATAAGATAATTAATATATTAAATTACCCATTCTGTCGAAGTGCATGCAATTCGTTGATTAATTATCTATGTCAATATCTCTATTTTACAGAAATAATCACCTCCCAAAAGAATAATAAGACTAATAACTCTTCATAAATATTGCAAACAAACAATCAAATAAATATTTATGTCATATATGGGTTTCATCTTTCGAATCTTGACATGCATAATTGTTGGTCACGTAATTAAGCAAAGAATATAAAATTATATATATGAATAATAACTCAGGTGAAAAACTCGAATATGAACTTAAAATAAAATCAATGTAATTGCAAAATTGTATCAAACATGTCTTAAGACTACGATGGTTTAACTAGATATGGCAGAATTAAACACCATAAGAAATCTAATTCCATCTTTATCTGGACGAATGATCAATTGAAGCACCTTGAGTAGATGGAGTATTGCCTCTGCCTTTCTCTCTCTTGATAAATTGATGTGTATTTATATGTAGAAATTAAGGTATTTAGATGTGTAGAATATGAGATGACGAAGAGGTGATGAATCATCTATTTATAGGCAAAACACAACCCTGTTAGGGCTTGTCCTGACCGTTAAATTTGACGAAAAAAATGAAGATATGAGCGAAAATTTGCGTTCGACGCTCGACCGGGCAGAAAATGGTTTGGTCAAGAAGAATTTTGGTGTGCTCAAGCATTGGTGCTCGATCGGGTGAGAAACAGCTTGGTAGGCCAGAATATTGGCGGGGTCGAGCGTTGGGCTGGATCGGCTTTTAATTTTTAAACTTCAAATTCATAAAAATTGCTACAAAATGAGCAAAAATGTAACATTCGCTCGATATAACAAATTATGAACTTAACGAGATGATTATACATAATTTTGTATAAATAATGCATCTTAAATCAACCTAAAAATACATGTATAATCCTCGTTTATCACAACCCCACCCCATCCTTCCTCATCTATTTCTCCTTTGACCACATCACATACACGGGTTCAAACATGTCCGAAGACAGGAGGTGGTACCTGGCGACGAACAGGCGATGATGATGGCAGCAACGAACTGATGTGGGGTGTGGATACTGTTTTGCCTTTTTTTTTTTTTTTTTTTGCACTGGCTTCTGTAGCCGTGTGTGTGCGTTGGCATATACAATAATATGAAAGTGGAGGTACGAAATATGAATGTAAGATAGATAACTAAAAAATTACTTTCAAATATTATTTACATTTAACTTTATACAACTCAAAGTAAGTTGTGAACTATTTTTAAATATTTTGCTTCTTTTCCAAAAAAAAAAAAAAAAAAAAAAAAGAATTATAGCAAGAAATATTGTTCAATTATTTAAAAAGAGTTTTGTAAAGTAGAATGTGTCTTACCGCACAATAAAATAATAAAAACAATTCATTTTAAATTAATAAAACCTCATTTGGGACATATATCGTACATCATATACTGCTACTATTATTTTACTGCTACTATTAATTTTTTTTGTTTTTTGTTTTTTTGTAAGGATCCAAATTTCCTATCTCTCTTTCTAAAAATACATTAGATACAACTTTCTATACAGTGGGATAATACTGAACGTCGAATTAATAAAATAATAGTTTTTGTTTTTTTCAAATCTAATATATGTATCAAAATTTATTTTATAAAAAATTTTGTTTTATTTATAAAAAGTATTTCATAATTATTTATTTTAGCATATAAAATATTGGTTTCAAATTAAAAATAATGAAAGAAAATTAATTTGATATAACATATGTTAAAAATATATGAAAAACAAAAAAAGAAATTATTTGAAGTTCTTTATTGTAGTGAAAAATAAAGATTAAAGTGAGGAGGAGGAAGACATATATGAATGAAGTTTGAGTGTGAAAACACATTCGGTTAACCAGAAGCACTATCTACAACTGATTGTTTTACTCTGTTTATTATATATCTTTAGACTTGACGCCAGTGGAGGGAGGAAATGGCGGTGAGAAGGAGACTGGCAGCCAAGGCTTCCGGCTTGATTTATGCATCAATGTATAGCTGTAAAATGTTCATTAATTCAAGAAATAAAAATTTCCCTGATCTTCGTCTGCTTACCCACATTGGTAACAGATCATTTTTGGAGGAATAAAAATATGATGAAACTCAAAAGATAAAGGCAAGTTTTCGGTCCTTATTTTTTTTGTTTAGGCTAGCCGGGGCTTGATTTCAAAAAAGGCTTATTTATAAAAATACTAACATGGAATTTCAACAATACTGATTAACATCGAAATAGTGGAAGTAAGTGATAGAATCAAATTCTAAATAAAAATCATTACCAAGGGTTCAAAGTCATACATAGTGATAGATAGAACTGCTATTTATTTGTTGAATAGACAAATTCATTAAAAAAAAAATCATGACTATGCTTAACTATAAACTACTTGAAAAGGCCCATATCCGATAAAGACTTTTTGTTATTGCCGCAAAAAGAAGACATCCAACTCCCGGATATTTTTATATATAAAGGTAATTCAAATTGAGTCTTAAATTTGGTAAAATTGATTTAGATGGGCTCCTCGCTGTTCGGGATGCTAATCTAGGAGCACTACCAAAGTGTTTTAGGGGCAAGATTATCTTTAGGGGTGGTATGGTACAATATATCAAAAATTTTACGTCGTATTGTATACTGTACTTAAATTTTGGTATATGAAAATTCATACTGATACCATACCAAAACTTTTGATATACAAAAATTTTGATATGACACACTATATAATTATACAGTACGGTACCAAAATTTTGGTATATTGTTTCATATGAAAATTTTGGGTATACCGTTTTATACCAAAATTTTCGGTATATCATATCATATCGAATTAGTGGTGTAGCAAAATTATTTCAATATAACGGTATTTTGGTATATTCCAAAATACTAGTATACCAAATACCATTCGGTAAACCAGTACACCGAAAAACTTGTATATCAAATATCATTCGGTATACAAAAAAATTTATTTTTTATATCCTTACCGTACCAAAAATTTTCAGTACAGTACCATACTGTACTGAAAATCTTTGTATACCAATTTTTTCGATATTTTTTAGTATGATAAATACAGTATATCGATATTTTTGATATATTTTCCACCCTTAGTTATCGTCTGCCTTTGGCCTAATTATTTTAAGTTAAATTAAGTCAATGAGAGCTTGTTCAGAATGAAAGATGGGCCAAGTTATCTTTAGAGAGCTAGCATAGATATGCAAGTTGGAGATAGACTCGTGACTTCTCATCAAAGGAATCAGTCAGAGTTCAAGCTGCCGGGGCTCCTAGACTAGTTCTCTTCGTAATAAAGAGTCTTAAATCGATTCCATATACATATAACGCTAATCTCAAGGGGTTAGCTACTTGTTCAAGGGCAAGAAGGGGATAAAAGATACAAATTTGGGCAGCAACTAGATGTTGACGGCTTTCACTCCACCAGACATCGTAGTGCTAGGTGCTAAAGCATGGGTAGTTCGTATCCATTGAGAAAAAAAACGTCGTAATTTTATAGTGACATCTCAATAACATATGTTGAGGATGTCTTATGGCACTTGTGGTATCGTTATGAAATATATAAATCTGATAAATGCATGCTCACTTATGTGATATAATTGTATCATAATATCTAAAGAAATGATCTAATATATTGTTGTATCGAGTGGTTAGATCATTGTTTCTTACCACAAAAATGGTTGCATGCGCAACAACTCCAACTATGAGAAGCATAGGGAGAAGTAGGACTGCCCAATAAACTTCTTCTTTGCTATTTTCTCCATGGATAAGGGCAGAGGTATTCAAGCTTTCTCATAATTTTAAGGAGAGTCTTCCTAGATGATTCACAATCCTTAAAAGTAGGAGTCCAGTTTGGCCACGAACTTGAAATTCCAATAGCTCTAAGGAAGGCTATCAGCATAAGAAGGGCTTCAACAAACACAAACACGGGGACGGAAACCAACCCAAAAAGGTAAAGATTGGAGATTTGACCTTTATTGCTTCATGGCATAAGTAATTCAACCCCTTCATGTTAAAATCATGAATGTTTGGAATCCCTATTATGCAAGGAGAGATTTGCTTTTGTCAATTCAAATTGAAGAGTGTTATAAAATTGATGTATTAACATGTGATATCCCGTACCTCTCATTGCTTACTGGTCAATATAGTTTATACATTCTATTTATCTTATGATTTATATACTATTTAAATTGCATTTTTATTTATATTACAACTCGTATTTAATTATATTTAGTATAATAATGCTAAATTTTGAAGGATTTGCATTATAGGTTGGACACCCTTAGCCTAAATATCAAAAGAGATCTGGACTCAAGTCTTAATATGTAGATTTACACATGGCACGTTTTGAAATTTGAAGCCCACTAAATTACATGTGGAAATGTTAGAAGCTTATAGGATGTCATTGACGAGTATATTATAATAATAATAATAATAATAATAATAATAATAATAATAATAATAATAATAATAATAATAATAGTAATAATAATAATACAATGTATATATATATATAATAGGTTATTAATATAAATTAGAAGGCGATGCAGATATTGATAAGATAAGAAGCACTGTTTTATGAGCTAATCCTATAAATATTATAAATAAGATTTTGAAACACAAGTTATTATTTCACTAATATGCATTTTATGTTTCTTTGAAAGTTCTTGCACAAATTTGAATTACTTGATATGCATGATTTCTGCTTATTGAACTTTAGTTCACCTAATTTGTGCATTATAGATAAGCCTGATGACGATGTGTAAGCTCACGGCTTACTGTCAATGTTGTTTGTGCTTCTGCAAGCTTTTGGGCATTTATATACATGGATGAAGATCTTTAGGGCTAAACTATGGGTTTACTATGCTTTTGTGTAGTTTTTGAGCTCGTATAATATTACTGAACTTTTGACATATAAATGTGTGTGAATGTGATGAGATACTTTTGCATGTAACACAGATCTTTGTGTATATGTATAAGTGATGTTTTGTGTGTGTGATGTGTTATGCATGTGTTATGCATTGTAAATCAGTCACATGTTTATATATATATATATATATATATACACACACAAGTACATTTTTAGTCGGTTAAAAATAATCCAATTCAACCAATTTGGTCCTACTTGTCTCAATTTGAGCTAAATTAATAAATTATATTACAAATTAATTTTAAAAAACATATATATAAATATGTGTGTATTGTATTTAATTTTGACAAAATGCATTCTAAAGTCCTTCTGATATTCGTAAACATCTGTAAATGTCCCTCAGTAACGAAAATATTTATGTATGCCCCTCATTTATCAAGAAAGTTATTTTATTGAATATAATACATAAGGAATGAAAATTTAAATAGCATTAACAAACTTAATCATCGGTTATCTTCTAAACATATGGTTGAAGATATAAAACTTATTTAATTCTGATAGATGGGAAGTCATTGATCATTTATGTACCTATTTTTTACATTAACCA
Organism: Caryopteris x clandonensis; assembly: GCA_028749325.2. NCBI lineage: Eukaryota > Viridiplantae > Streptophyta > Magnoliopsida > Lamiales > Lamiaceae > Caryopteris > Caryopteris x clandonensis. The sequence continues at coordinate 5,556,173 of JAPYKT020000003.1, read as the reverse complement.
ATGTATTCAATAATAAGAAGATTCATATTATATTTCATTAATAAAGGTAAATATTATAATAAAGATAAATAATTAAATTTTGGAAAATCAAAGAGTTTGAATTTACCTTAAACCTAATTCATAATTAACGGTAGGTGGAAACAGAGAGAAACTTTTAACAGTCCTTTGAAAGTGTAGAACAAAAATGGGAAAAAAAGGTCCTTTGAATGTTGATGAATATTATAATTATATATACACCCATGTAAGTATTATGAAACTCTGATAGATAATTATATATCCCCTGTAAGCTTGTTTGTTAACCATAGATATTAGAGCTAGCATGCCCTCAAGCATCCTAAATTCCTAATTATTATTTCCCTTTTCCTAAAAGAAAAGTAAAATATAACACTGTAATTGAAATTTATGTGCATTGAGTGTATCACATTGTTTGATTTATAATATTATTTATTTAACTAAAAAATATTATTTATTTACATAAAAAAATATTTTTATTGTTATCTTAAAATATAATAATATTTTTTAAGTAAATATATACAATATATCCAATGCATAAAAAGGACCGTCAAGATCTAAAGAGTTTGGTCCACCCTGGATCTCTTCTCTTAATAAATAAAGAGGAATTAAACAATTAATAATAGTCATGTTTGTTAGAGCCTATACATATGGAGCCAGCTAAGAAAAAATCTAGGGTAAATAGTATCCTAGGTTTATGCAACATGATGCAAAATATTTATGTTATTTTAAACTTTTATAAAATAAAAACTATATAAAATGAATATACAATAAGCAGAAAAATATGCACATTGATAAATCCGAATGAAGGGAGGCCCAGTCCCCATTAATTTAGTGAGGGTCAAACCAGCAAATATGAGTTGCTGTTGGAATCACCAACACCCCATTTTCCTAGACTCATGGCATGGCCCCTTCATTATGGGCACATATACTCTACACCCATTCCTTTGTCCCTTTCAATTCTTACAAACAACATATATATATATATATATATATTGAATTTGCTACCAATTTTTTTCTTACAAATAGTGGTCGTTTTGTTTTGGTAATAATTGAATGCTCTCATCTACATCGCCTTGTTTACTTGTCCATTGTTCAATTAAATATGTTGTGAGATGACTAAGCTTTTTCTATTTTTTTTTTTAAGATTTGTACGTGAAATTTAAAAAATTTTAACGCAGACGTTTAACACTAATCTTACATCGTCATTTATCATTTTATTCATGCTTCTTCAGGATTCCTCATATGTTTGAAACGCTTAATTTAGGTGTGCGTAGTTTAGCACATTTTTCTTTTTTCATCTTAGCATTTTGCTTAGTTTAAAAATATTTTTTCAAGTTGGTCGAAGGATTTTGCTCTTGTTGACGTTGTTGATGCCTGATCAATGATATTTTATGTTCTAATTAAAATATAAAATAAAAATAAAAATATTGATTTTAATTATAGGAGATAAAAAATATTAGAACGTCAAAAGATTTGCTTTCGCAGTCCCTATGTGCAATTTTTGTTCTTAAATAAGCTTCGCAACCTTCTTTTTAAATGAGTCTATCCCAATTCAAATATGCACGTATATTTTAGGAATTATACGACAAAAAAGGATTTAGGATCTCAAAGAAATGAATGAGGTTGTCCCACTAAGCTTGGCCATGTTTTTTTCCTAGGGATTTAGGATCTCAAAATTTAAACTCCTATTTAATAAATTTAAAACAATACAATTTTATTTTATTATTAATTATACATATTATATAAAAGCCATATTCATGGCAGCTGGAACATGGTCACATGGCTTTGCACATGCACATCCACCTTCTTTTTTTTTTTTTTTTTTTTTTTTTTTTTTCTTTGGGACAAATTGTGACCCAAACTCTTAATATTTGTTTAATGATCAATTTTATTTTTAGTAATTTTAAAATACTAAAGGTACACTAATTTTGTTAAAGATCTTCACTTAAATAATATATTTCTCACTTGAAATTTATTTGAATTTAAAATTATAATCAATCTTGTGATAAAAATAATTATTATATAATATTAATATTCAAATTGTATAATTTTTGAATAAAATGAGAGTTTACGGTAAATTTAGATATTAAAATCACACATATATATTATTTTAATTTTGGAAAATGTTACATTTGATAAAATGTTATGCGTAAATTCACTAAAATTATAGATTATTTCAATTTCATGCATGTGCAATTTTATCTTCTGTCTCATGCATATATTTTAGCTATGCAATCATTTTCCTCTCAGCAAAATAGGAAAAAAAGAAAAACAAAAAAGGGTATGCAATGATTATGAAGAAGAATCTTAGGATCTAAAGGAGAGCTACTTATTTTTGGATAATTGAAGTTAATTTAGTATTTATTTCTTCAGTGCCAGCTTCCTCATAATGTCTGCTCAAATCCTTATTTTATTAATCTTTTGAATTTTCTATCAATTTACTCATTGTTACATCCGCCTCAAAGAGGGAGAATCTTTATTGTCAAACAAAATAATTGGTGTGTATCAAGTGAACCCAATAATTAATTTATAATATTATTTATATAATAAAAATATTATTTTTAATTTTTATTTTAATTAAATAAATAATATGATATATTAAATGCACAAATTATCTAAAGCACACAAGACTGCGCACCGTAAAAAGCTAATTTGTAAAAATATAATTAGATAGAGATGTTGAAATTATTGAAGACAATTTATGAGGGGTTTGGGGTTGAAGGTGAGTACTCTATGTAAACCAATCATGTGAAATCATTAGGGAGCTCATCATAGATAGGAGTTGTTGGGATTAATATATAATAACATATATATAATTATATAATATACATATAGAGAGAGAGATAGCCTTTTTCCCAGCTGGTTTTAGACAAAAGATGAACAAATTAATTATTATCTCCGTTAATTTTTATATATATATATATATTTAAGAATACAATTGTTTAAAAAAAATTATGTTTTTTAGATATACAATTTTATTTATTTATAATCAATTTAATGAAATTATAATTTTCTAAATATTATTAATTGACATTCTTACATTAAAAAAATCTTAATATGAGAACTTGCAGAAAAATTTAATTACGTGCCATGTAAAAAGAAAATAAATTAAAATTTTACTCTATATAATATTTGTTGAACTAAATATGTTAATTGACAATCAATTATTAAATCACGATTTGCCTTGCTGAACTAAATATATATATATATATATATATATATTTATCACAGATTATCTTTTATACTGTGAGAGATTTATAAAACATAAAAAATTGAATTATGAAAGATGATTTCATATGTTTCAATTTTTTTTTTTAATTTACAATAATTATCCCTCAGATCATTTAACTATGATTGCCTATGTTATCATAATTAAAATTTTCTTCCAAATTTACAGTATTGGAACAATCCAATTTTTTTCCTTCCAAATCATTGGTGTGTATATCGTTTATATGTCAATTAAAATTAGAAATATTATTGTGAATGTATAATATATAATAATATAATAATAAAGTAGTTTAAAAATAATTTTCACTCATTTTTAGTTTTTAAAAATAGAAATATTTTTAGAAAGTGATGTGTTAGCTTTTGATTAGTTGAAATTTTTAATTTTCTTCAATTATTTTAAAAAATTATCTTTTTTCAATTTGTTAAAATAATAATAACTTTTTCTAATTTATTTTTACATTTAATTATCGAAGAGAGATTTTAGTAAATCTTATAATTCACTTTATTAAATGTAATTAAAATGTAATGTATAAGATATAATATTTTAATTTATTTTGAATATAAATAGTAATTATTAATATATAAAGTCCTCAATATATTTATTATTTAAACAATTAAATTGTATTAAAAAATTTATTTCCTTACAAATATTTTCCACCCATCACCCATATTTTCCAATTTATGAAAAATAGTTATAAAAAAAAAAAAAAATAAAAGAGAGGGAAAAACACACACATTGACACACACTAATAATTACGAAGTTGAGTTGCAATATAGGTGGATCATCTAAAGACCCAAAAGCATTGCTTTTGCTTGCTCTCCCACAAGATCTCTCCCATCCCAACTACCTCACTTTATCATCAACTTTATTGTCAAAGAATTATGACCAACTTCCCAATCTTTCACCACCTACTATATAACTCAACTGTAGTATTACTACTCTAGTTAGGACTATAATAGGAATAGTCATGTTCCAATTAAGTCTTGTAACGTTTGCACTGAGTTGGAGGGATATATCGTAAATCTATCCATGAAAATCTTAGAATATATAAGTTCAAAAGTAAATTGTGTATTCAATAAAACATAAATTGTATAATACATGTCAGGTCATAATGGATAAACATTGGAAAACAGTTTTGTAATGATAAAATAGATTAACTAATCATAATGTTATTAAAAAATTTGTAGGATCATTGGGTGAGAGGGGGAAAGACCGAGAAATAGAAAAAGAATGAGAGAGACATCAACTGAGTGAGTCATAATATCCGATATGATAAATCCATTTAAAATAAAATTGGAGAAGCAATTTGGCATGGATAATAATTTGGTAGGGCAAATAAAGTGAGTATTGTAGCTGTCAAGAAAGTTTGTTCATCATTGTTTACCTGTGAAACTTTACAATTCTAATGGGAATTATTCATTTTCTTTCTTCCTACCCTCCTTACCTGATTAGATGTCCCAACAAATTGGGTTCTATTTCTATTTTTTTTTCTTTTAGTAATTTTTAATTTTCTTCTTAGAAATGCATTTCTTAGATCCGTTTAATTAAAAGGACATTGATAGTATCATGGGGGATACATTTATTTAAATGAAATTAATTATGTTTAACCAAAAACTCCATTTAAATATAGTGGTTGGAATTTGACGTTGAATGATGAATATAAATTCACGATCAAATTCATTCAACAAACAAATTAAATTAAGGAATTTGAAATCCTATATGAATTTTTAGCAACTTTTTATGAATTTGAAATCAGTGCTACGACCTAATAATTTTTAACATTTATCATCAATTTCTCATGTGTATATATATGCATATAATTACACGCACTACCACATTGCACGGGCGCAAACAAATACTGTACATACTGAACGCACACACTACTCACACTGAATACACATCACACACAACACTTTTCAAACAAGATAAAAATCAAACAATTCATTTTCACTCATTTTAAATTCAAACATTCAAACAAAGAATTTGAAATGAGTAGGTTTTCAAGTATACAAAATTTAAAATCGATTCATTTTTAGTTACTTTGATTTTCGAATTTCTCCTTCCAAATGTTGTCTAAGTAATTTGTTCTATTGTATATGAGAAAGACATAAATGAAAATCAAAATAACATTATTATTTTGGTCGAAAATATAAACTTCCCTTGTTTCAAAATAAGCTTTCCATATTAAAGTTAATGTTCTAAAGTAAAAGTTGTCCTTAAAAAATTATTGTCTTATTTTATTAGTGAAAAACAAAATGAAATATGAAATTTTATGAATTAATTATATATAATTGGTTAAGTCAAATAAATAAATAAACAAAATCATCAAATAAATTATAAAAATTTGTACCTTTATTTAATTGAAAAAAAATAGGTTATTAACATATACAGCTCTTACATTGAGGTAGAAAGAAAATAAGCTAACATTTAGGGCATTATATTTATGTCAATGGTAAGGTTTGTGGCGAAAGTTAGTTATTTTGAAATTCGGAAGAAGAAATTTGAAATCACACAGGAAATAGGATAAAGTATTTCTGTAACTTTAAATTGTTACTTTATAGAATATTAAGCAAATAAAATCCAGCAAAAGACAAGTATTCAACATTTGAAATCAAATCCCCATTCCAATTCCCTCCTCATTAACTTCCAACATTATTACAAATACTTTCAGTGGTCCAATAACTAATCTCTCTCTCTCTCTCTCTGCTGCAATGTGGCGGCTATAAATAGAGGATGTATTCGTATCATTTTTCATGCAAAACAACAACTGAGACAGCCCATCTCTCTCTCTCTCTCCCCTCTCTCTCTCTCTGTAAAAAAAAAAAAAAAAAAAGGAAAGATCGATCAAGAAGTAATGGTATCCAGGGTGGAAGAAGCGTTGAAGGAGAAGAAGGAAGTAATGGTAAAAGGGAGGGAAAGTTATCAGCAACAGCTGCAGAAGCAGATAGTGCAATGCAACAAAGGGAAAAGCAGCAAATTCAAGAGAAGCACCTCCAATCTTCAAGAAGATGGACTCTCTGCAGCCATCTTTTTCCTGGCCTGCGTTGCCTACACCCCCTCTCTCTAATTAATCCCCTCTCTCTCTCTCTCATCAGTTTTTGGTTAATTATTTTGTCTACGTAGCTAATTCATGGCTGTTTTTTATTTTAGGAGGAAGATCATGTTGATTACACGTTTTCTTGCTGTATAATTACATATTACGAAATGTTTTAATTTGATAGAAGTATATGTAAGCTGGGTGTTAAATAGATTAATGCTGAGCACTTCCTGGTTTAAATTTCGTGGATGAAAGAGAACTATTTTCTGCCAATTTAACGTAATTATTACCCACTTTTTAATAATTTATACTTTTATTTTATCACAATTACCATGCTACCCTTACTATAGAGCAGTTAAAAGAGGTGTTATGAAGTAAAAAAAAAAAAAGTTATGTGGAGAGCGCTTCATCCACAAGTGTTTGATCCACTATATTATCTGTTTGATTAAAAAATATTATTATTTTATATAAAAAATATTACTATTTTTTGAAATGTAACAAATTAATAATAATATTTTTCAAGTAAATAAATAATACTTTTTAGTTCAAATAAATAATATTCTATATTGTATTACATGGCACACTTGACCTATATAATTTTTTTACGAAAAAAAAAGAATATGTCATCTATCCCTTACAAAAATTATTTTAGTCTTCAAAGAAAAAAAGAAAGGAGTATACATAAAAATGGTGTTGATTCAAAGTGGGTAGAAAAATGGTTTTGAGTAAAAAAAAATATTTTTAACAAAAATATAATGTAATACAGTAAATAATATTTACCATTAAAGGGGGACAAGTATAATTACTAGCAAGATGCATTTTGAAAATTGAATAAAGAAATATTGTCACCCCTATAGAGACAAGATTTTTATGATTATATATATATATATATATATATATATGTGTGTGGGAAAACAAGAGAAAGAAAGAGAATGTATCTAAATGAATTTTGGTACATGGATGCACATGATGTATGTCTAATCACATGAGGTACCCGTTGTTGCCTTTCCCAATAATTTGGTGCAATGCTTTGAGACATTTTTTTATTTCCCAACATTTATCCCCTTATTATTGATCCTCTCTCTCTCTCTCTCTCAATAATGGATGGTTTTGTTTTATAGCATACTAGTCTGAAATATGTATGTTGCATAAAAGATATTTTTTAATTATATTTTGTAATATGAGTATATATTCAAGTTATATGATATGTTATAGAATTTGGTGTGACTGAGTGGTAACAACAAATGTCCTGTTGGAGAGTGACGACATCATATAGTGGTGGTTTATTGTGTGAAACCAAGAAAGAAGATTAAAGATTTAAAAAAACAAATTAATGAGAGAGAGAGGAGTTTATTAGAGAAGGACAAATAGTGATACTTTATATTCCATTATTTGTAGAATTTGAAGATTGGAAAAATAAAGTTTAATTGTTTCAAAATTAACGTGATTTAATTTTTAAACTTACCAAATCTTATTCAAATACCAACTTTTATTCAAATTGCAAATTTATTGGCCAAAATCAACCAATTTCTAATTTTATTTGATAAAATTAAGTGCTCAACATTTATAGGCTTGTTTAGTTATTTTTAATTTAAAAATTGATTTAAAAAATTATACTTTATTACGTAATATATAATTATATTTTTAAAAAGTACATTTGAGTGGGAAAATATTATTGGAAATAATCATTTTACTTTAATATATATATATATAGATAATAATAATAATAATAATAATATATCTAAAAATAAAATGAATCTAAAAGTAATATTTTGAAGAGTGTAGGCTTTGGTGACAATTGAAATAGGACACATATTAAAGAAATAACACGCAAAAGACTTCAAGAGGAAGGAGAACAAAAAACAGAAATCTTAAAACATTTAGCATAATCTTGATAAAATATATAGAAAGAAGATAGAGACAAAAATGAGAAATGATTTTGAATTATGGTAAGATCAGTGAAAATTTAATTTTATATTTAACAAGATCAAATTATATCTACGTGATTGGGTGATTTTAAATAATTGATAGCTTAATATAGAAAAATTGTTAATGATTTTCCACAATATAATGAAACTACAATGATTTAGTGTTACTAACAAATTTATTTCTTATTTTAAATATATTATGAGTTAATAAAAATTCCTTAAAATTTGAATTTATTTATATTGAACAACAGAAACTAAGCAATTTCCAAGAATTATTGATATTAATCTTTGCAATTAAATTGAAATAATGTATCTTAAAAGAGTTCCATAAATATATATAGTTTTACATTTATTAGGCGGACAAAAATAAAATTTTAAAAAAGTCATTTTACTTATATATTGATTTGGTTTAATAAAATGAATTGAGAAATTCAAATCATATATTTATTAGATTTCATATATTTCTTGAATTTCATAATTCAGTGATTTAATTAATATTCGATAAAATATCTAGATTTTGAATCATATATTAAATGTTGCAGTATATTCATCTTTATATTATCTATTTTTGAAACACCTAAATTTGTGAAATAGTTTAGATTTTGAAATCGAATTAAAATTTCTAGAATAAAAATGTTTAATTTTAATTTAATAATAATATAGTTATTCTAAATTAAGTAATGAAGTTTAGGCGGGAAAACAAAATTGTGATACAAAAGATATTTTCGCCTAAATTTCCACCATATTAAGTTCCTTCATCTGTTGCATTGCAAAATTTTCCACAAAAAAACACACCAAACCCATCATTTGTAATGACAAAAAATAACTTCATTAATAATAATAATAGAAACCATCCAACAAAAGAGCTTTCAATAATAAAAATATAAAAATCCTATCTTAGATAAATCCACCAAAGTGACTCCAGTATGGAGTAAAATCACAAAGACATTAAAAGAAATATAAATAGAATTGGTAGTATTACATAGTCATCCAGTAGACGGATTGAATCATTCTATTGTTTTATAATAATTGGCTTCTCCTTTCTTTTGGCATTGGTAGTTGAACATTCGTCCATCAACTCCCTCTTTACTGTTGTCCCCTCAATTCCATTATAATAGAAAGAATGACTCTTTCCATTAGTTTCTTCATCCACACCAACCACATTAATTTCTTTAATTTTCTTTTGAGGAGTATATACTTCATCCTCAGAATAATCGACCTTGTAATATATACATATATATATGTCAAGTTAAATTTGTTATCTAGGTCGTTAAACTAATTATTGAAGAACAATTAGATATATGTGGACAAAAAGTATCTTACCTTCTCATTATCCATGAATCTTCTATGCAGCTTTGAAATAAGATCTGATTCCTATTGTGTAACATAAAGTTTTAAAATACAAATGAACTGACTATCAAATTAATTAAATCAGCTAAGTAATGTACGATAAATAGTGAAAATATTAAAATAACATTACAAAATATAAATTACCTGACTCTCAACATAAGAGAGCAACGGTACCTAGCTAGAACATCAGTTTTATCCCGACTCAAAAAAGGGAAGGAGCACACTAATGAACTTGTTCCAAAGTGTATACGTCAATCTATTATTCCTACATTAAAAAAAAAAAATCAGTATTGTTTTGTGAAATAATTGTAATAACTGAATAAATATTAAATATATTACTTCAAATCTTCAAGCTATATCTCCATCATTCGTGCTGAACCATCTTTAGTGGGCATATCCTTAGGAGTTTGCATAGCAGAAACTCTTCAAATGACATCTAAACATTATACATACAAAGACAAATAACTCATCAATAACAATATACAATCAAAAAATATAAATTACTTTTATAACATAGTAGTATACCAAAAAAAAAAAACAATTGGATAAAATACTTTGATTATGTGTATAACACAGGACATACTGAATATAATAGTTTCATCATCTTTGCCTAAACCTTGAACCCACTCAAAAGGCTTAATATGGAACATGTTTTTTTGGGAAAGATGAATCATCTAAATCAACGACTCTTGTCTTACCCCAAAAATTAAATTTATACTTATGAGTAGCTACCCTAAATTTCTTTTTAATATCCTCTGCTGATACCCTAAAATTTCTAATGACATAAAGTTTTCCTTCCTCAAGAAGTGGTTTGAAAGTATTGATGTGCGGAGATTGAACAGATCCGAGAATTGTGTTACCATTTAAAAGTAAAAGGGTTAACGTAAGTGAATAACATAGCAATAAAGATAACAAATAAATTCTTATATAATTCATTTATTGAAATATTGTACACATATACCTTGCAATCACGGAAAATACAGTCATAGCTAAAGATTTTATTCTTATCTCCGAATGCAGAAACATCATAGGCCTGAACCAGACGAATTTTCAGTGCCCATAGAGTTTATGTGGACAAAAAGTGTCTTACCTTCTCATTATCCATGAATCTTCTATGCAGCTTTGAAATAAATCTGATTCCTATTGAGTAACATAAAGTTTTAAAATACAAATGAACTGATTATCAAATTAATTAAATCAGCTAAGTAATGTACGATAAATAGTGAAAATATTAAAATAACATTACAAAATATAAATTACCTAACTCTCAACATAAGAGAGCTATGGTATCTAGCTAGAACATCAGTTGTATCCCGACTCAAAAAGGGAAGGAGCACACTAATGAACTTGTTCCAAAGTGTACACGTCAATCTATTATTCCTACATTAAAAAAAATCAGTATTTTTTTGTAAAATAATTGTAATATCTGAATAAATATTAAATATATACTTCAAATCTTCAAGCTCTATCTCCATCATTCGTGCTGAACCATCTTTAGTGGGCATATCCTTAGGAGTTTGCATAGCAAAAACTCTTCCAATGACATCTAAACATTATACATGCAAAGGCAGATAACTCATCAATAACAATATACAATCAAAAAATATAAATTACTTTTATAACATAATAGTATACCACAAAAAAAGAAAAATATAATTGAATAAAATACTTTGATTATGTGTATAACACTTGACATACCGAATATAATAGTTTCATCTTCTTTGCCTAAACCTTGAACCCACTCAAAAGGCTTAATATGGAACATAGTTTTTGGAAAAGATGAATAATCTTAATCAACGACTCTTGTCTTACCCCAAAAATTAAATTTATACTTATGAGTAGCTACACTGAATTTCTTTTTAGTATCCTCTGTTGATACCCTAAAATTCCTAATGACATAAAGTTTTCCTTCCTCAAGAAGTGGTTGAAAGTATTGATGTGCGGAGATCAAACAGATTCGAGAATTGTGTCACCCTTCAAAAGTAAAAGGTTAACGTAAGTGAATAACATAGTAATAGAGATAATACCAATTGATTTGAATTAGTTGTAAATATTGATTTGATTTGATTTGATTTGATTTGTGTCTATCCTATATTTTAAGTATACCTTGACCATATCCTTTCCTTAATTATATGATATTGTTGTAACTACACATACGTGTATAAATATGTGAATATACCCTCACCAGTTCTCACGGTGATTTTTTCAATCTTCTCTCAATTCTCAATTATGTGCTGTACATATTCTGTCATGGTATCAGCCTAACTCGTTCCTAAACCCTAAATTCTTCCGCCGTCCTCCTTTTCTAGCTCGCCGGTGTTTACATCCGGCTCTCCTCTTCTCTTGTTTCGGTGATATTGGTCGGTATCCGCCATCGCCAAATCTCAGTTTCGTCATCATCATGTCTTACTCTGCTAATGATTCTCTCCCTGTTATCACAATGATAAATATGATGCAAATTAAACTTGAAGCTTCCACATATTTGATGTGGCGCCGCCAAACAATACACATGGCTGAGTGTTTTGATATTTTGGGTCATCTCGATGGTACGACTCCAGCGCCGTCTTCCACGATCACGCCGGAGAGCGGCGCTGCCGCTGCCACTGCAAACCCGGATTACACGATGTGGCGTCTGAAGGATAAACGCCTTCTCAGTGTCATAGATACCTCTCTCTCTGCCGACGCGGCCTCGGAGGTCATCGATTGCACATTCGCCAATCAAGCGTGGGAGGCGCTTGAGAGTGTCTATGCCTCTGCGTCCCGTTCTCATCAACTCCGGGAGGAGTTGTTATCACTTCACTGAGGAGATCTGTCCGTTGAAGACTATGGCAAGAAGTTTAAACATCTCTGTGATCAGCTGCAGGCCATCGGCAGTCCCATTGACGCCGACGATAAACGGCACTGGTTCCTCCGCGGGTTGGGGGTTCCATTTGCAGGTTTTGCCGACACTAGGATGGCTATCTCTCCAGTTCCACCTCTCCGTGATCTCCTCTACCAGGCTGTACAATTTGATATGATGCTTAAATCCATGGAGGGTTCGTCTCCCTCTCTTACCTTCTCCGCCGTTCGCCAGAATTTTCAGACGGCTGCCCCTAAGCCGTCGCCTCGACCATCGTCTCCCACCTCTCAGCAGCAGCACTCTTCTCGCTCAGGAGGTAATTTTAATTATGGTAACAATGGTTCAGGTTCAGGTGCTTCATTTAATTCTGGTCGTCGTGACAATTCTGGTGGAGGTGGGTTTCGTCGTACGCCTAGATGCCAAATATGTCGTGGGGAGCACTACGCTGATAAGTGCTCTAAATACTTGAATGCTCTCAACTCCAACTCAGCTGCCCACCTTGCTCAGGCGTTCACGTCCACTTGTAATGTCTCGGATCAAACTCCTGATTGGTATCTTGATTCGGGCGCCTCGGCTCATATGACGAACCAACTTTCAGCTCTTGACACTCATGAGTCCTATTCTGGTAACGGTTCTGTTATAGTTGGTAATGGCAATGTTTTAAATATCTCGCATATTGGCAATACTAAAATTTCTGAGGATGTTAAATTGTTAGATGTACTTGTCGTCCCTCATATCACAAAGAACCTTTTGTCTATAAGTAAATTAACTGCGGATTATCCTGTGGATGTTATTTTTTCTGATAAGTTCTTCGCCATTCAGAACCGGCTCACAAAGAAAATCCTGGCTCAGGGAAGGTGTAATCAGGGACTTTATTTACTTGATCGGGGTATTCCAGCTTTGGTTGCAGCTATTCGGGTCAAGAGGTTGAAAGCAAGCTTTGATTTGTGGCATTTACGCCTGGGGCATGTCCCATCTTCTGTTATTTCATTGTTAAATAAGCAGGGTTGTTTATCTGTTACTTCAGTTTTACCAAACCCTAGCCTCTGCTCTTCTTGCCAGTTGGCCAAGAGCAAGCGTTTACCATTTTCATTGAATGACAAACGTGCTACTGCTGTTCTTGACTTAATTCATTGTGATTTGTGGGGTCCTGCACCCGTTTCCACTTCTGATGGGTTTAAATATTATGTGGCTTTTGTGGATGATTTTTCTCGATTTTCGTGGATATATCCTTTGCGTGCTAAGTCCGAGTTTTATGATGTGTTTGTTCGGTTTCATGCTTTCGTCTGCAATCAATTTTCTCGAACTATTAAAACATTTCAGTCTGATGGGGGTACTGAGTTTATAAATGGAAGGGTTCGTGATTTTATGCATCTGCATGGTATACATCACCGGATTTCTTGTGCTTATACACCACAGCAAAATGGCAGGGCCGAACGTAAACATCGTCATATCTCTGAATCTGGTTTATCTATGTTATTTCATGCTCAGGCGCCAGCTTCCCTTTGGTTTGATGCTTTTGCCACTGCCGTTTATGTCATTAATAGGCTACCCTCTGTGATACTTGATAACATTTCTCCCTTTCAGGTGTTATTTGGTTATCCGCCTAGTTATGATATTTTTAAGCCATTTGGTTGTCGTATCTATCCGTATCTTTGTGACTATGCAGCTAATAAATTGGAACCTCGCAGTCGGCCTTGCATCTTTCTGGGTTATAGCAGCACGCAGAAGGGTTTTCGTTGTTTTGATCTAGACTCTTCTCGAGTTTTTATCACTCGCCATGCTCAGTTTGATGAGCTCCACTTTTCTTTCTCACGGGTACCGTCTGTTACGAAAGTCACTGATCTAGATACCTCGACGTTTCTCGATATCTCATCTGACTCTTCTCTGGCTCCTGTCTCGGCTCCTGTTCGTCCTCCACATCGTTTTTTGGTTGATAACGATGCTCGTTCACCGTCCTTGGTTCTCGATGAACCTCCTTTGGAGCCGCCTACTATTGATCCTGTCGTGCTTCCTGTTCCCGACATTGAGCCTCCAGCTCCAGAACCACCCCAGGACATTGAGCCTCCAGCTCCAGAACCACCCCAGGCTCCTCAGCCCACTCATCATATGATCACTCGAGCTCGTGCTGGTATTTTCAAGCCGCGCTATCCGGTTGATTTAGCATCTTCTGCCCTTCTCTCAGCTCTTGTTGTCACCTCTGAGCCCCGTGGCTTCAAGTCTGCTGTTAAGCTTCCTCAGTGGCTTGCTGCCATGCAAGAAGAGATTGATGCTCTTCGCTCAAACTTGACTTGGGATTTAGTGCATCGACCTTCTGGCACTAATATTGTTGGCTCCAAGTGGGTCTTTCGTACAAAGTTTCTTGCAGATGGGTCAATCGAACGTCACAAAGCTCGTTTAGTGGCTCAGGGTTTTACTCAGGTTCCTGGTTTGGATTTCCATCATACATTCAGCCCTGTTGTGAAGGCGGCCACAGTTAGGGTTGTTCTGGCCTTATCTGTTCAGCGTGGTTGGCCTCTTCACCAGCTTGATGTTAAGAATGCCTTCCTGAATGGGGTTCTTCACAAGCCTGTCTTCATGGCCCAGCCCCCTGGCTTTGTTGATCCTCGGTACCCTGATCATGTCTGTTGACTGAAGAAGGCACTTTATGGTCTTCGCCAGGCTCCCCTTGCCTGGTACCAGCGTTTCAGCTCGTTTCTCTTCAGTCTAGGTTTTTCACAGAGTCGTTCTGATTCGTCTCTATTTCATCTGCATCAGGGTAAGACCATTATATATCTTCTCTTGTATGTTGACGATATTATTGTCATAGACAATGATCTTGCTGCCCTTCGCCAGTTCATAGCTGATACTGGAGATGAGTTTGCCATCAAGGATCTGGGCTCCTTGAGCTATTTTCTTGGTCTTGAGGTCTCTCACACCGATACTGGGTTGTTTGTTGGTCAGGCCAAGTATGCACTTGATATTCTTGAGCGTGCAAACTTGGTTGAGGCGAAACCTGTTTTCACCCCATTGGCGTCAGGTGAATCTCTTGTTAGTACATGTCCTGCTTTCAAGGACCCCACATTATACAGATCTCTGGTTGGTGCTTTGCAGTACTTGACCATCACTAGACCAGATTTATCCTATGCTGTCAGCTCTGTTAGTTAGTTTCTTCAGTCGCCTACTGAAGATCATTTTTTGGCTGTTAAGCGTATCCTTCGCTATGTGAAGGGTACTCTCCATTTTGGTCTCTCGTTCACTAAGCGTCCTGACTCTTCCATCTTGGGATACTCTGATGCGGATTGGGCTCGTTGTGTTGAGACCCGTCGCTCAACTTATGGGTACTCTATATTTCTTGGGGGTAATCTTGTTTCTTGGAGTGCAAAGAAACAACCAACTGTTGCTCGTTCCAGCTGTGAGTCTGAGTATCGGGCCCTGGCCAATGCAGCTGCTGAACTTGTTTGAGTTATTAATCTTCTTCGGGAATTGCGGGCTCTTCCTCCTACTCGGCCAGTTCTGTTGTGTGATAACAAGAGTGCCATTTTCTTGAGTCAGAATCCTGTTGCACACAAGCGAGCTAAACACATTGATTTGGATTATCACTTTGTTCGTGAATTGGTCTCATATGGGCGCATTTCCACTGAGTTCGTTCCCTCTCATCTTCAGCTTGCGGATATTTTTCACGAAGAGTCTTCCTCGTCCGGCCTTTGAGTTTCTACGGTCCAAGCTTTGCGTGGGGTGAAGCGCTTGACGGGGGGTAATAGAGATAATACCAATTGATTTGAATTAGTTGTAAATATTGATTTGATTTGATTTGTGCCTATCCTGTATTTTAGGTATACCTTGACCATATCCTTTCCTTAATTATAGGATATTGTTGTAACTACACATACGTGTATAAATATGTGAATATACCCTCACCAGTTCTCACGGTGATTTTTTCAATCTTCTCTCAATTCTCAATTATGTGCTGTACATATTCTGTCACATAGCAATAAAGATAACAAATAAATTCTTATATAATTCATTTATTGAAATATTGTACACATATACCTTGCAATCACTGAAAACACAGTTATAGCTAAAGATTTTATTTTTATCTCCGAATGCAGAAACATCATAGGCCCGAACCAGACGAATTTTCAGTGCCCATAGAGTTGTTTTTGGCTCCACATATTTAATCAAGCTAAATAGTTGTATCATACCGATAACCTGTTTGTGAAATCCGAGAAAATTCAACCTAAAATAAAAGCGGTGAGGTAACAAGATAATAAGTTGAGCTTAATATTTAAAATGATCTGAGTTAGGGTTTAATTGGATTCAAAATAATTCAAATTTTGAATTTCCTAAATTTGTTGAGTAAATAAGAAATCTGCTTCATATATTTTTGGATTTGGTATATTTCTTGCATCTACGTATTCAATATTTTTGTAATGTATTGACTTAGCTATCTTGATTTATTATTTCATTGTGTATTTGCTAAATATATTAGGTTAGTTTTGATTTTCCTAAATATTTGTAATGCATAAAAGTAGCTGTTTTGATATATTTGACTGATTTTGAGCTTTATTGATTGACTTAGCTATCATGATATATTATTTCACGGTGTATTTGTTAAATATAGCAGGTTACTTTTGATTTTCCTAAATATTTGGAATGCATAAAATTAGCTGTTTTGATATATTTCACTGATTTTTTGCTTTATTTATTAGGTAAGTTTTGAATATCCTAAATTTGTGAAATAAAATGAACGAAATCTTTCCAAAATATTAGGAACTGAATTTCAATTATAAACAAAAAATTTCTTCTAAATTAGTTTGCCACATTTAGTACAAAAGTTTGAGCGGGAAAACAGATTTGAGAAAAAATTATTTTGTTTTAATATATATATATATATATATATATATATATATAGATAAACTAGAAAGTAGACGTTATATGGTTTTGGTCCTCAGTTGGTTTCACTTATGATTTCATATTTAAATTGTTAGTTTTGAATCGATAATTTTAGATCTAATTTTTTTGGTTATTTTTAAATTAAATATATTAAAAAAAAGTAAAAATAAAAAATTAAGATTAGAATCTAAAATTTAATAGTTTCAGAACTAAAATAAGAAGAATCGTACCCACATCTACAATAAAGTGACGAGGGAGGGTAAAATAATTGAAACCTCAGGACATTTTGTTTTTACGCAATTGATTTTAAACTTCTTTTCAAAATAATGGACTAAAACGTAGCAAAACTGCTAAGCTCTTTAAATTACTCATGTATAATTCAAAAAATTCGAAGATATATTATGTGAATTTTTGGTGTTTAGTTAAAATATTATCTTTTATCACAAAAAAACATTTGATCATAATATTTTAATATAATTTAAGAATTATTTAAAATATTCGTTTGTTGTTTATATATGAATTTTTTTTTAAATATTCATTTGCTATTTAATTTTTTTTTATACATTTGTGAATAATTTAAACATCTTTCTAACATGTTTGTGAATAGTTTAGAAATTTTAAATAAATATTTCTTTAAAGCATCAACAAAAGATTATATTATATGTGTACAAAAAAGTATATGAATATATAGATAAAAAGTGATCTATCTTAATGAGCTTCTTTCTTAAACTTTATTTTATGCACTAATGATATATTCGTAATAAGATTGAGTCCACAAAAATTTAAAAATTATTTTACAGCAATGATGATGTTATAAAGTTTGGCATGTTTGTGTAAAAGCTAATTTGTCAAAACTAATAAACTAAAGTATTAAATCTGATGAGCTAGAAAACAGTGTGTTCAGAAGTCGTAATCATATACTATCATATGCTAAGAAGTCAACGTAAAAAATAAATAAAAAAAATGATTAAACAATAAGTAAAATTGTCAAGGCGTAAATCATTATCTCTCTAAAACAACAAATGCACTGAATTAGAATGAATTCAATGTTTTATTCTAAATTGCATTAAACCTAGATAATTTCATTTTTTGTTGATTTGTCCTCTTCCTTTTAATTTGAAATTAATTTTATTATTATCGTCCGTAGGATAATAATATAACACCAATTTAAAAATTCTAACAAACATCAATTAATAAACCATGCCTTTTCAGGAGTGATACCAATCCAAAACATTGAAAACCACTGATTAAGAAATCTTAACAAATATCTTAAGATTATGATACATTAATAATAATTAAAAAAAGCTACAATTTTAATTACGTTTAGGCGGAAAAATATTTTAGAAAATACTTATTTTTCTGTTATATATAGATTAAGATACACTTAGAAAAACAATTAATTTGACACACAAAAAAAAAACTGTAAAATATAACAAAACAAATATTTCTTTATTCAAGTTTTTCATATTTATCAATCGTGACAATAATTCAATTTCTTAATGATATACTTATATATATATTTTTATTTTAGAGGAAAACTTGTCTTCTTTATAATAACGACAAATAGACACTATGATTTTTTTTAATTATTATCTTTACAATTTATTAATTATTTTTTATGCACATGTTGTTTGTTGAGTCTTGAGAAAAAGTAAAGAAGAATCATGCTCCTGTGAGTTCTACTTTTTTTTTTTTGTCTAGACATGGATGTGGTTCTGTCGATTTTGATTTTGAAACTGCTGATTCTTAAAATTATAAGGAGTGGATTTGAAATTGAACTGGCATATGCTGGATCTTGCAATCATGGGGATGAACCTGGAATCAAATTGACATATAACCGATTTTGGTTTCATTTTACAAAAAAAATTAACATTTGAAAATGTCGTTCTGATTTAAACTGAAATCGAACGGGCCAATTCTCAATTTTGATTCTTATTTCAAAATAAAAACAAGTAAATGATGAAATTGAACAATTAACCTACGATTCAAATCGTCAATCTCGATTCTAGGCCGGAACTGCCACGACTATCTTGGATGATAGCAAGACAACGTCATTGTGCTACCAAGACCTCTGGAAGTTTATGTTAAAAAATTATGTAAATGGGCCTATAGCGGGAATATGGGCTGTATCCAGCCCATTAAGTTTTTTGTAAATATTCCCGCGCTCCTATAAGAAGCTGTCCAAATTTGGCGCCTTAGTGTATGAGCCAAAATGTTGAAATGATAGTTTTTCTCTCTAAACAAGTCACCCGTTTCCTGTGGCGATCAGTCAAGGATGTTTGGTAGAGTGAGGGCATCGTCTATTAGCTCCTTGGAAATGGAAAGGCCTCCTCCCAAGATCATCAAACACGATTCTCTCTCCATCTATGGTACCTCCTTCCATTCTCTCTCCTCTTTATTTTATTTTGTAAATTCTGTCGATGTTTCGCTCCGATTGTACGTGCGGGAGAGTTCGTCTTGTCGGAGAATTTTGCTACAATGATACGGTGTCCTCTTGGTAAATGCGTGGGTTCCGTCCAGTTTATGTTGATTTCGTTGAAACTTTTACTGTCATTGTTTATCTCGTTAAATTAAAATGCAGATTTAATTCCCCTGCCAACTTGTGAGAGTTTCGTATCATGAAAGATTTGTGATTTTCGTTCTATTTAGGAGTTGATTAGTTCCATAGTTGCCCTAGTCGTTAGTTTTCTTCAGGGGCAGTCCTTCGAATATTTTGCTTTTTACTGTTTGTACCTTAATTTCGACGCGACTTGACATCAGAATTTGTCTCCCAAAACTCTGCCCCTTTAAACTCCAAAACTTAATGTATGGTAGCCTATATAAATGCACCCAGAAATGTTCAAAGAATTTTGTTTGTATAACTAAATGAGTTATACCAAGGACTCTTGTTCGGGATGGAGGAAATAATAAGCTTCTTATATTTGCCTCTTTTAGGAGAACTTGTAGTTTCAATTTGTTAAGATGTTGCAAGACTGAGGTTTAGAGTAAAAGGGTCGGGCTTCAATTCTCATTAGTGGTGGTGTAGCTAACATGATCAAAATGCATTTTCTTATAAGATAGCTTTTCTGGACATAACTAAGATGCTAACTGGGGAAGTTTTTACCTTAGTCTGACTTATTAACCAATGTTGTAGAAGGTGCTAGTCTCCAGGCAGGGGAGCCTAGCACCTAGTCAAGTTAGGGACGACCTAGGAGGGGCCAATTCAGGAAAACTGCACAAGGTGCGAAGAGCATCCCAGTGTACTGTTGATACTAAAGCAAAATGGGACTAGATAGTGATCGAGGCACATTTTTTAACTCTGTAGTTACACATCTAGATGTTGAGTGTGGTATATTCATTTCTGCTGCAATTGTTGCAGAATCCACCCTTTTGAAACTCAAACAAGGCTCTCATTTTAATCCAAGTTGCAACCCAGAGGATTCAACTCGGGTGGCTGCATCTTGTATCATGGCAATTGACTCAACTCAGGATGCTATGACTACTGATGCTGATTGTTCTTCGACAGATTACCTTCCAAACACGACTTCTAGTGTTCAATCTACATGCTTCTCAAAAGAGCACGCAACCAGAAGTATGTCTATTCTTCATTTCTTCTCAAAATGTAAGAGTTCAAAACAATGTAACAACTCAAATGACGAAGAGGTGATGGTTATATAGGGTGATTATTCCTCTTCTTCTAGTATTTCTCCGACATCTAGCAGTTGACAGTTAACGGGTGGTTGAAGATGTCACTGGGATAAGGAAAATATCCGCTTCTCTCTCTCTCTCTAGCTTTCAGTTTCCTTGTTTTTCTTTTTTAACTTGAGGTTTGCTCAAGTTGAGAGATGCACCGACTGCTCGACTAAATATGTGGTTGTGGCTCAAAATTTAAATTATGAACTATTACTTGCTGAAATATGTAGCAAAAGGTAGATTAGTGTTGCTTTCTTGACATTTTATTACTATGTAATCACAGCCGGATGATTGTTCAGTTCCTGTTTATCTATTTATTGACATTGAATACTAAATAATTTGCTGAGAATAGATATGTAGTAGATGCACATTATATTTTAGACAAAGCCCAAGTTTGATTGGTCATCAGCTTGATGAGTACTATGGTAAAAATACTAGAAAGATGCAGAAGATTAAATATACAAATCAGTGATTCAACATTGCATACTTGCAGGTTTTCTTGGAATTGAAATATTAAAAATAATTACAGCATTTTCAACAGTAGCCTCACTAAAAATACAAGGTCAAGCTCACCCAGAATCTCATAATCTTATAATTGAGGATATTTCTGTAAATATCTCTCTTATACAAACTCTTATCATGTGCTCCCCTACGAGCATGCCTCCGTCCCGTTTTCAGGAGAAAGTAGCAAAAATCAAACACAACAATAGGGTTTCTTCTCTAAATGGAGCACAACTTTTATGCTAATTATAATAAAAAACAAGAATCATTGGATTACAGAGAAATACAGAACTAAACTGTTTCTTCAGAAATTCACAGGCAGAAAATGCCTGAATTGGAATCGAACCGTTTATTACATTCCTCAAACATTGGGAGTCGCAAAAATGAATGAAGAACTCTCATTAAGGGGAGATCTGAAACTAAGAGTTGTAGCATAGTAGCTTCTCTATTCCTTGAGCCAAGGCTCTAGAATTGGTGCCCATTCGCATACTTCTCCTTCCTTGAACCAAAGGGCTGCAGAGAAACAGTAACCTGAATCACTTAATCATATGGATAGATTGCATAACAACTATTACTTTCCATGCACTAGAAACACTTCATTCTGTGCCCTCATAACATAGTCAATTATGTCGTAGAAATACCAAGAGTTGTTCAGAGCCATAATACTTTCTGCTCAATGGTGGGCTTTCGGGTTTCTAAAGAAATGTTTAGCACAGTAATTTTATCTGGCTCTTGTTTCGGCAAAGAATTCACAAATAAAAAGAGTGCATATTGTATGGAGATTCAACGGCAAGATTTCAAATGTATGTTAATCCCCATCACTTAGTATCTGTAAGTACTATTATATACTAATGCTTGTTACGTTGTCAACCAAATTCAGTATGTCCAAGCATCACCAGGAATCATGTTTCTGATCCCAAAAGACAGATGCTACAAAAAAGTTCTATCAAACTTTACCTATTTCCCTTTTGCCATTTTCAGGACTGTCGCTTCCATGAACCACATTCCTGCCAATGAGGATAGCATAAAGAATCTTTAGAGTCGAGAATTGAAAAAAAAAAAAAAAAAATTCAGATTATAGTCCAAATTTCTGCTACACTGCAGAGAATATGCAGAACTCATATAAGGAAGATATAGAAGTTTCACCTTCCAGTTTGAACAGCAAGGTCTCCTCTAATGGTGCCTGGCTCTGCATTAAGAGGATTTGTTGATCCAATTAACTTACGTGCTGAGGCAACAACGCCCACACCCTCCCACGCCTTCGGCCAACAGATATCATAACAACATATTTGTCAGAAACAACTTCAGACGCAATAATATAATCTATTACAATAAATAATAGACAGAAGAGGACCAAATATCATTGAAAGCATACCATACACACAACAGGACCAGAAGTGATGTAGTTAATAAGTTTGGGGAAGAATGGTTTGGATTGCAGTTCCGTATAATGCTCCTGTAACCATTTTCAAGACATATGGAAACAGCATAACTACATAAATCTCGAATACCAAGCAATTGCAATTCTTTAACACCATGAGCAACATCATGAAAACGAGAACAAAGAAACATACAAATTATGCCAAAATGAACATAAACACTAATTTAAAACAAGTTTACGTCAGATGTTTCGATTTTCAGGGAGGCCCTTCTTGAAATAAAATGAAGAATCGCATTATAAATGCAGTTAATATTCAATTACAATTCTTGTAAGACAGACCTCTGCGAGTTCTTTGGGGCATTGAAATAGCTTCAATCCAGTCAACTTGAACCCCTTCTTCTCAAACCTGGAAATTATCTCTCCAACCTATCCATATCACAAAAACTCAACTCACCAATAATCAAAACTTAAATCACTAATAACAGAACCACATTAATGCCTGATACTGAAAATCTTACAAGACCACGTTGAACGCCATCTGGCTTAATCATGATATAAGTCTCCTCCACTTCTTGCTATGCAAACGCAAATAGAACAAACGGAATAAGTAAACATTAGAGAAAATGAAAAAATAGAAACTAAACAAAAAATGGAAATAAATACCATGGAAGCAACTAAGTGGGGAAGGAAGATGTGGGGTTTGTGGAGGTGCCTGGAAGCGGAGAGGGGAGATGGGCGGTGGGTGAAAAGATGGGAGGGGGAGCGGAAGGCGGCGAGGTGGGCGGCGCGGCGGTTAAGGGTGGGGGATAAGCGAACATTTCTTGCGGCCGATGAAGAAACGGAGGGAGTCAGAGTTGCTCCACCAAACACAGCTACAGCATCCATTTTTCTCTGTCCTGGGCTTCAATCCTTTCTCTCTCTCTTCTCAAGTGAGACCTCGCGTCAAAAACAAATTATATACATACTCGTTAATTTTAGGATTTAATTTATTCCAGAGCTTCTCAAATTTTAAATCTTCTCAATTTTTTTTTTTGTTTTTTTTTTTAAATTTTAACATATATTCATAAAATCTAATTCTCAATTCAGAACTTAAATCTAATAATATATCTATATATATATTTTTTTTCTTTTTTTTATTTGTTGAATATTTTGTTTTTATATTTGACTTTTTTACGATCACAATTGACTCCAAGACAATGTGATGTAGACATAACAATTTGTCTCTTCAAAGACAATTTTTCTTGATCGTATTTCTATCTCTGTTTTGCATACAATAAAATGAATGAAAAAATGAAGAAAAAATAACATCTTTAATTTTCTTAATTATTTTTTAGGTATGAATCTTGAATTTCGAATCAAAAGGAACAAGCCTTAGAGATTTTTTTTTTGAAAAGTTTTAGAAGTTGGGTCTTAGGATAAATTTGATTTTTTACTGAATTTATAAGAGAAGATAAAATATATTTATTATAAACATTATTTTTTCTACTGCTATCATTTCAAAGATTTGTGCACACATTTTTTTGGTACAATACTCATTTTCTAACTACATCTCATCATGTTCTTTTTTTTTTTTTCTTAAAATTATAATTATACTTAAATGTATTCATAAATTAATTATACTTAAATGTATTCATCAATTAATTTGAGTTGAATGCGCTTGTTTCCCGTGGCTTGTATTTAGTGTTATTTAATATAGTACTTGTTTATTTTCTAATACTTTTAAAAATAATAATGTCCTTTTCACTAAGGGGGCGGCCATATTATAATAGCACATGTGACATGTATATAGGCTTCGGCGACTCCACATTTTAATATAATTTTCAATAAATAAAGAGATACTTGTTGATTATTCAAAATTGTGGGCTTTAATCAAATTGTTGATCTGATAACCCAAGTTTTATTGTATTGTTAAAATTATTTCTATGAAAGTATCAATAATTATGATTTTTATGATTCATAATATAAAAGTTTTTTTTTAAGATTTCATGTGAGAATTATATTTCATAATGAAATATTCTAATTGATATCATTATAATTTTAGATGTGAAATTGAAGTTAGAGAATGATTAAGTGATTGAATAGAAATTTTATGATTTTATGTGCAATTATAAGATTTTGATTTTCATGGTTTATGTATAATTAATTGACTTAAATTTATAGAATGATAATTGAGATTATAAAATGTTATTATATATATATATATTAATTTTATGATTTCATGATTTTATAAAATCATTCCATGATTTAATTTGCAATTTATGAAGATATTGCAATTAGATTATTTTTTTTGATTGTATAATTTTTATGTGGAGTGAAATTGAGAAAAATCATGATTAATTTATTTGATTAATATTGAGCCATGATTTCAATTTATTAAGCTATAATTGGGCTCAATAAAATTAAATTTAATATTAAAAATTCAAGTTCCAAGGCCCGGAGCCCAATAGATATCAAGACTGGATATATATATATATATATATATTTACATTGAATAAGAGGATTAATTAAAGATTAATATTCATTTACTTACATCTCAAAGTAAAGAAAATTAGGGTTAATTTGAGCCGCCATGGTCAACTCAATCTCATTCTTCTTTCATTATTTTCAATCTTTAGGTACTCTTATTGTTTAAAAATTAGAAAATTCTATTTTTCAGCATCTCCAAATTTTATAAAATTTTAATATGTTGTTCCTTCTTGTGATTTTGTGCCACGGTTAAAACTTCAATCCGATTGAATATCTATTTTATTTTATATGAATTTTCTATTACTCGATATCCAGATTTTTAAATTCCTACGTTTCTGATTTTAAAATTCAGAATATATAGTTATAGATATTCAAATCCCTTGAATTTTTAATATTTTGTTAATTCCTATGATTTCAAGTCACTTTTAAAATTTAAGGTCAATTGGATATTGATTTTATTTTATATGAATATTCTATTACTCCAAATCCAGATTTATAAAGCGCTATATTTCTGATTTGAAAATTTTGAATATAGGTTATAGTTATCCAAAACTCTTAAATTTTTAATATATTGTTCTTATAAGTGTTATATATCTTCCATAAAGGTTTCAAGTTAATCAAATTGATATTTTATGAGTTATGATATTTTTCCTACGGCTGTACATAATTTACAACTTCAGCTATTTTGATTTAAAAAATCCAAAATATATAGAAATTCTTCTCAAAAAGATTTGAATATTTTTTATGAGACTTCCATGTGAGTCTAGTTTCTACCGTTCAAAATTCATCCTCTTCCTCCATATATCTTGTGATTTATAAAATATTCATTCATTGTTGTGCAATGAATAAACACATTGAATAGTCATAAAATCTTTGTTTTAAGTCTGATTGGGCTCAAGTGAGTGGAAAAATGTCACAAATTTCATCATCTGTAGTTTGATATTGAGAAATATAAAGTTTTGTATTTATATAATGTGTACGAACTTTGAGAACATAACCTGGCTAAATTCAATAAGAACTCGTTTTCACAACTTTTATAAAAGTTAGTCCTCATTTTCGCTTCCAAAAATCTTCTAAATTAGTTTATAAGATTGTATAAATTTCAAGTTTCTCTTAATGGTTGAGTAAACCTCTTCACCATTTTAAAGACTCTAATAAAAGGAATTTTCTTATTGTAGGAGCTCCGGAGGCCTAAGAAACTATAGGACAAACTTTATTAAAAGCAACAACAATTAGTGTCCGTTTACGAGGTGGGTGATACTCTTACACTAATCGTGTGTTGTGGTTTGTTAAATTACCCTATAGAGAAGTATGCATGATTATATGATAAATCTATTATATGCGTTGATATTGTGAAAGTTAAATGTGACATGATATTGGTTTTGATGACATGATTCTATAAACATAATATTGATATATGATTTCTTATTTGCAAAATTTGCGGTAAAGATGCACAATGTGTAAGGTATACGGATAATACCGTACATATATATGGCTATGATTTGCGGATATGACTCGTACAAGATTTTGATCGAAAGATCACTTCAGGTAGCTCCCAAACTCATGATGCTCGAGCAAGATAAGGCGCGTCCCAAGAAAGATTGACGTGCTTTTATGTGTACTATAATAAGTAAATATTATACATATTACATGATTCATGATTTATGGTTATATGTGAGGTGCTTTAATGTATAATATACCTCTATGCGATGTAAATTGTTATGTTTTCATGTGTATGTGCTCTTGTGGGTAAAAGAGTTATCACACGGAGTGTTTTTCAACACTCACCTCTTCACTTTTTGAGGTAAAGAGGTTAGGAAGGATGAGCTTGACCGTGGTTTCGATTCCGACTGTGTCAGCTTTTTCAATTAATCAAGTGTTTTAAAATTTAATTATTTTCTCAAAAACTGTTTATGTTGTGTAAATAAATTTTTTGCACAAGCTATATTATGTTTATTTCCACCATATGATTTCCCAATTAAACTCATTTGTTTTAAAGTAACATCTTTTGGAACATTGAAAAATATTTAAATTAAGTGTCAAGTAGTAATGTTCCAAATATGAATTTGGGACGTTACAATGTGGTATCAGAGCGGGTCCACTTTTCTAGGACTAGCTCACTAACGTTTTCCACGAGAAGGAATCTTTCTACAATGTAAAGTTATATAAATGCTTTAAAAAACAATTATTTGTCTTGAAGAAGCATAGTCGAGATGAGAATCATAGCCAATCATCCTGCCTCATCAACTCGGTATGATCATTTGAGTTGATTAATTATTTGATGCTTTGTTTTAGTATCAATAAGATTTCCTTGTTAGAATCCCCTAATAAGTTGGTATGAACACGCTCGTATTTTGAGTCTCTAAGTTAGATTGAAGATATAATTTGTAGGATTTGATTATGAACTTAGACACCTTAGTTGAAAACTTTAGGGCAGACCACAACTAAGGACAAATGTTTAGATAACTTGTAGTAAGTATACTCAAGAAGACTATGAATTCATTGTTTCCACCAATCAAACTTTTTCCCAAAAGAGATCCATATTTTCTTTCAATTTTATGTCCATAGTCAATTTCTATCGAGTCAGTGACTCAAGTCTTTCTCCTATCCACTAAAATTTCATAAATCATCTTCACAATCCCTGTCTAAATGATTCCAAGAAAAGATTTTCTCATTCTCAATTTAGAGCGTATTTCAAATCTCCTATTGAGAAAATTACTTTTAGACTCCATGAGCTCTTTAATCTCTATTTTTTTCAAAGGACAAAATCTAAACTACGATTTTAAATTCCTAATGTTCATTCAATAGCGAATTTCAATAAGTCGTATGATTTTCAAGAACATTGTTACAATATCATCCAAAGCGCTACTTCTAAAATGAGAATTCTCAAATGATTTAAATTTTTATTCAATATTTTAAATTTGTATTTATGATGTAATGTGAAAGCTAGTTTCATGCAAATCTAAGAATTTTTCTTTTGTACTATTTTTTATGACTAGGAGTTTGATAAAAGTAGAAGTTTCTATAAATTGTAAGATTTAACATAATTTTTATGAAAATTCGAGTTTATAACAAAAATGAAGCTTCTTCAGCGTTAGGAGGATATTGTTAATTTTTTTTGCACATATACATATATATATATATAAATAATAATAATAATAATAATAATAATAATAATAATAATAATAATAATAATAATAATAATAATAATAATAATAATAATTCAACATTTTTAATAAAGTTATAAAGTTGCTCTTGTTTTGTGAAAATATATAGATCTTTGAGGAAAAATTATTTTTGAGATTTCATAATTAAAAGAGTAGATTTATAAAGTACGTGTTGTATGAAAACTTAAATTATATTTAGAATTGAGGTAACAAAGGACCTAGTGCCACAAGAACATCCCCAAAAGTTCTAAGTATGACAGAAACCAATATATCTTCGGGTCTGGTTGGTTACCGATACAGGAAGCCATGTCATAATCCTTATAAGTGTCCTTATTCAGGCTTTACGAGGATATTGTTATTTTTAACTAAGGAAAGTATTTTAGGCTTTCGAGTTATATGAGTTTATCAGTTTGACATTTTCATAAAATAGTGAAATAAACATATAAGTTATTAATATATATATATATATATATTTAAATAAAATAGAGTAAGAAAATGTAGAGTTTAAAGATAAAGATCAATAACCTATGGGTCATTATGATTTATTCATTAATTACAATATTTCCTTGAAATTCTTTTCCAATGATTATGAGAATTTCCAAATATCTTTCGAGTTGATTTCAATTGATTATGAAAGAACTCACCTTTCTTATTCCACTATTCGAAGACAAAATCCAGTTAAGATTGTTTTATCATCTTCAAGTAAGTAGACTTGACAAAATTTCAATTTGCTTTAGAAATTCATCTCAAATTATTTAAGGTTTTGAAGGATCTCAAAGTATTTATCCCTCTTTAAAGTGTACCATCATCATATCCGATATGTTTTTTCCATTTTGAGTCAAATTGATTTCAAAAAATCTCATTTTCAAAATATTATCATTTTAAGTACGGTCAAGCCCAACTATTTCTTTTATTATTGATATTATTTTCTTTAAACAAGTCATCAGATTGTGATTAAATCACTATTCACCGTAGGATGTAATTCTCACTTATTCAAAATTCTTAACTGCTAGAAACATGTTTTTATCTCAGATTGTATGTACCATTGATATTATTTCCTTTTAAAGTCCAACAATAGAGAAAGAAACAAGTCTTCTAAAGTATTTAATAAGCTGCTTATATAGTTGAGGATCCATCATTGAGTTAGTACTTGAGGTTTAAATGAACTATTGATGTGTTAGGTGTAATCATACAAGTTATGGTATTCTATAAGATGCTTCATAATATGCTAGACTGTTTAATGAAAATTCATGATATGATGGTAACTTGTTCATTAATGATATGATTTTGGCGATTGGTGTATGCACCACATGATTTAAAAGGATGTGTTGAATTGCGATGCTATCAATGAGTGATAATCTATGTGGTTCTATAAGATTATCTCGGACATTTTTAGCTATTTCATGAGTATTCATTATATGATTACAATTTATGCATGAACTATGTGATTCATGAGAATTTGTAATTGCATCACATATCTGTAAAGATGTATGTTATTACGATGATTGCATAGAGCTAGAGTTTATGTGAATTATATGTTCAATATGTATACTGGGTTTAGATAATGTTACTAGCAACTATCCGCAACAACTCTCTAGTGTGTTTATCTTACCCACATAATGTGTTATACTAGCTTCAAAATAGTTACAGGCCTCTGTCTGCGGCAGTGTGTTTGGGCGTACTTGTTTTGACCCACATGACACTTTTCTTAAATACATGTAAATCATAAATATAATTTTAGTAGCCATTGCATGGTTGATATTTCACTACTATACGATGTCACAACTTTCAATACAATATACTTGACTACCATCATGGGACCGTTGACTGCAGTAATGTGTACTCGTGTGTTTGTATGAAATGTATATTTGTCTTTGAGAGTTGTGGTCGTGATCAAAATTTATAGGCATTTCATGCATATGTTTTAAAGATCATTGCAGCAATTTTTATAAAAGGACATCTCTTGCGTTTGAAAGCATAAATGTCATAAATGTTTCATCTAATATCATTTTAAATTAAACAAAGTTACTCGTCGAAAAATTCTCGTCCTCCTTATACATAATTATGTTTGCGATCATCGGTGTTGTACCTATATAGTTTCCAATATGTGACTTTGTGTCAATTACTTTGCCAATTTTACCCATTCATTATTCAAAGACATTTCACTTTCATAAAATTCAATCTTTCAAATTTCACTCATATGATCTAAGTTTATTTCAAAATCGTCTATATCCTGATGGTTCAATTGTCAAAACATAACTTCGAAATTCAAGGTTTTCAAAAATATTCTTTAGAATTTGGTTATAAACCAAACACGGTCCTTTTCTTTTAATCCACAATTCCGACTAAGTTTACAAAATTTCAATGGTACTCAATGAAGTGCAAAAGAAGCCTGATTGTAAAAATTTATTCCCAAATTTTCTTTATCAAACTATGGTTTTGGTTTTGTTCAAAGTCTGGTCAAGTCAAAATTTCATACTCCTCTTGATAAAACTCATAATTTCCAAATGTGTTAAACACAAAAATTTATTAAATTTCATTAATAACAAATTAGACACAGTGTTTTGATTTAAGGTCCACTTTCAAATCTTTGACAATTTCAATCTATCCTAAAAAAAAATCATCATTTCAAAATCTTATTTATTTCCAAGTTTCATCTATATTTTATAGAATCATAATAAATTTTTGAGTATAGTCAAGGTATGCTGATAAGGTGTTCAATGCTGATATCTAATCAGAAAGTTCTAATTTTCTTTCAAAGTAGTCAAAATTCAAATACTCATCCTTCATTTATTGGCGCATGATAATATGTCGACTTTTAAGTAAGCTTCGAACTAAACTTTATTTTCAAAATTGGGGGATCTACACTGAAAAAAAATAAAGTTGCCTAGACCTCTTATTTATAAATCAACCAATTCATACTTACGTGTAATGAGATGATTAGGGGGACAAGGGATGACTTTTTTTCCTCGAATTTTTTATTATTTCTTATGAGAAAGAAACTACATGACATTTTATTCATACAGTGGGGTAGTACTCGAAAGATAAATTAAATTATGCGCTTTAAGCCGACGGTCCTTTTGTTACGATAGGTAAGTGGAACATGTGTCATTAGGTGATAGGTAGTGATAGGTCAATTTTCTTTTGACTTCTATAATTAGAAGTTTAGCTACTATATTCCTTTTGATTATGATGAAATGATACATTTTTTTTTTTTTTCTCTCTTATTATTATAGATCTGCAACCATGTTTATACTATCTGGAGCTTTAGGTATTGTAGATAATGCAGAATTGCCATAGAAGTAGATGAGCAAAGAAGATAAAAGTAGAGAGAGAAAAATCTCTATATATTTCGTATGTAGAATGAAACAAATGAGTGGGCATTTATAGCCATAATTATGTTGCTAAACAATTTTACTCTCCAATCATGTGATGCCACATCACCATTCTCCTAACAAACTTATAACAGATAAATGCATGTACCCACTGAGATGCAACAATAATAATGCACCCAACATGATGCAACAATAATATCCAAAGCCCCCTCCCTGGTCAAGTTGGAATAGGGTGTGAAGCACATATGCCAAGCTTGCCAAGAAAGCTGCGAGACTAGGATCCTCCAATGGACTTTGTGAACAAATCAGCAACCTGTAAAGCATAAGGAATAAAGAAGTAGGCACCACAAACCCGGACTTATATTGATCACCAAGTGATAGTCAATGTCCAAATGCTTAGTTACTTATATTGATCACGCACCAAGTGATAGTCAATGTCCAAATGCTTAGTACGTTCATGAAACACCAGATTTTGAGTAATGTGAATAGCTGCATTATTGTCACACCAAAGTGTAATAGGTAATGGACGTTGTATCCCGAAATCCATAGCAATGTAGGAAAGCCATTGAAGTTCACAGACTGTGGAACTAAGAGACCTATACTATACTTCAGCCGACAATTTGGAGATTGTTTTCTGCTTCTTTGTTTTCTAGGAGATGAGAGATTGGCCTAGAAATACAAAGTAACCTATAAGAGAATTTCTTGTTTCAAGACAAGAGCCCCAATCAGCATCGCAATACCTTTCTAAACACAAAGAAGTCTGAGAAGGGTAAAATAGCCTTTATGAAGGAGTTCCCTTAAGATACTTCAAAACATGCACTGCTGCATTCCAATGTGTATCTATAGGGGTATAAACATACTGAATTTACTGTTGTATAGTATGTGAGGTGTCTGCTCTAGTTAGATTTAAATACAACAGTCTCCCTACCAGTCTTCGATACCTCTCTAGATCATCAAATATGGAACCCTTCTGTGAAGATAAATTGTGACCATGAGGAAATGGGGTGACCACTGCCTTGCAATCCAACAAATCAGCATCCTTTAACATATCAAGAATGTATTTCCTTTGGTTCAAATGAGTACTCTTCACCCCTCCAACAATTTCCAAACCAAGGAAGTACTTTGCATATCCCAAGTATTTAATAGTAAATAAACTATCAAGATAATCTTTCAGGCCCTGAATGTCTGTATCACAATTTCCAGTAATCAAAACATCATTCACATATATAAGTAATGCCAGAAAAGAGGGATCGGTTATCCGGAGAAAAGACAATGATCATTTTAGATTGCACAAAACCAAGCTCTATCATTTTACTGCAGATTCAGTATTCCACTCTCTGGATACCTGCTTTAATCCACAAAGACTTCTTTTCAATAAACAGACTTGCCTAGGATTGGCTTTAATGTACCCATCAAGTGGAGTCATATCAACTTCATTATTAAGGAATCCATGCAAGAAGGCATTGTTAATGTCAATGTGATGAAACGGCCATCCTTTAGCAGTGGAATAAACAATAAAAAATCTAACAGTCACTAGTTTAGCCACTGGTGAAATACTGTATGTATAGTCTAGGCCATGAACCTGTAAATACCCTTTTGCTACCGATTATGCTCAAGTGCTTCTAATTCTTTATTCATAGCCTCTACCCACTGAGACAATTTCATTACTTGAGAGTATGAGGTAGGTTCATAAAGAATATCGACATTAGCCAGAAAAGCACTATAAGAAGGGCTGAAAGGATGATGATCAAAGTAGGGAAAACAAGGAACAACAAGAGGATTGATTTTATCAGATTGGGGAGTATGCACAATAGTAGAAAAATATGTGATGTAATCCGATAACCAAATGGGAGGTTGAAGTTTTCTGCGCCTTCTACCTAAATTTCTGGTGGGGAAGAGGATTTGGTTTCTGGATTAGGGGAAGTAGACGTGGAGTAATGAGTATCGGATGATGCATCTATATCAAGATATTGGAAAGGAGTAGGCAAAGGGATGGTAGGGAAGGGATCTGTGATATTTTGGAAAGGAAATACATGTTCATAAAATGTGACATCCCTAGATACAAAGATATTCTTAGTGTCAATGTCAAGAAACATATATCCTTCGTAACATATCCGAAGAAGATGCAAGCCTTAGCTCTAGGACTGAATTTATCCTTATGTGGAATGGTGTTAGTAGCATAGCACAAGCAGCCAAAAGCATTGAGATGGGTGTAACAAGGTTGGTGTCCATAAAGCTTGTGATAAGGTGTTTTCCCAGTAAAGGAGTTGAGATGGTAGGAGATTGAGAATGTGGACAATAGTTAGAAGACAATATGACCAGTAAGTAGTGGGAAGATGAGATTGAATCATGAGAGACCTAGCAATTTCAAGAATATGTCTATGTTTCCTTTCCACTACCCCATTTTGTTGACGAGTGTATACACAAGTCTTTTGGTGTAAGATTCCATGTTTGGTGAGGATGTTCTCCATTTCCGTGCTTAGAAATTCAGCACCATTATTGGTTCTGATGATGTTGATCTTTGATTCAAATTGATTGGAGGCCATGTGAATGAATTTGGATATATATATTTGTGAACTTCAGATTTATGTGTAAGCAGGTAAATCCAGGTAGCTCTGCTTAAATCATCAATAATGGTTAACATTTAGGGTGTATTGATGATAAAGTGTTGATTATAAGGTCCCCACACATGTAGATGTAAGAGTTAAAACAATTTAGTGATGTGAATTGTCTTATGGAAGAAAGGCTTCCTAGTTTGTTAGGATAGACGACATATTGAACAATGCAGAAGATAATGAGAATTTATAGAATCCTATATTACATCAAAGATGTTTGAGTGCATTAAAAGTAGCATGCCATAATCTTCTATGCCAAACAAGGGATGGATTTTGATAATTCACTATTTCAGAATTACAACTCAAACTATTACAGAATGGATTTGTATTTAACAGGTAAAGACCTACTATGGCTTGTCCAACTGCAATCATCCTTTTAGAAGTGAGGTTTTGCAAAAAACATTGGTTCTTTGTGAAGATGCATTGTAAGTCGGAGGAATTAAGAAGCCGAGTGATGGAGAGCAAGTTATATCTGAATGAGGGCAGATAGAGAACATCCTTCAATGTAATTAAATCTGTTAAAAAGTACATCACTAGATTGGGAGACAAATTTGGAAGAGCTGTCTAGCTGATACACACAGATTGGTATGGAAATGGTTTTTAGATTAGAAATAAGGTGTGGATTTGAACAAATATGCTTACTGGCTCCTAAATCTACTATCCAATATCCTTTTCCCATACTCCCAATTAATGTCATTGCATAACAGGAAGAAGTCAAATAATCTTTACCTGCAGAATGAGCATATATTTGATCTTCTGTTCTAGTTTTAGTACCAGAAATTTGTCTCTGTCCTGAGAAATATTTAGCAAACTCCTATTGTATGCCTTTTTTGTTACAATGCATAAATATCAGGTGTTTGTGTTTGTTTCTCTTCCTCTAGTTTGTTTGAACTTGTATTATCTATGAAATTTTCAAATTGTGCTGCTCTCTAATCCCTCATTTGTTTGTACCATGTAGTTTAAAACACTCATTCATCTCATGTCCATTACCTCCAAATGTTCACACACTAATTTAGCCTTTTCCTCTTTAGATTTCCTTCCTTTACTTCTACCTCCATTTCCTGTAGGATTGAATCCTCTTCCTCTTCCTTTTCCAATATTGGAACTCTTGTCATCATTGCAACGCTATCTGAAATCTCCTGTGAAGCATTCTGAAAAGATCTTTGTTTTTCAACAAGTAAAATCATCTTAATAGTAGGTAATGGATCCATTATCAATATCTGATTTATGATATTATCAAAACTGTCATTCACACCCATTAGGAATTGAATGAGTTTATAATTTGTATCTGTATCATATATCCTCTTATTCACTTCACAGGTACAAGCTGGTATAGGAGTAATGCTAGCATATTCATCCCATAATTGTTTAAGTTTTGTAAAAAAAAACTACTACAGACATATTACATTGTGTAAGGTTAGTAATGTCTTTCCGTAATTTGAAACCAACGGGCCATTGCTTTCCCCCAAATCTTTCCGCAAGTTCATCCCAAAAAGACTTTACACTCTTTGCATACATAAAAGCACCTACCAGCTCCCTAGAAATTGAATTGAGAATCCATGCCATAACCATGTAATCAACCTTTATAAAATGTTCATATGCTTCTTCATTTTGTTCAATCTTCAACAGTCTATTAACAAATCCTAACTTATTCTTAGCACTTAATGCTACTTTCATTCCTCTACTCCATTGCATGTAATTCATACTTGTAAGTGGAGCTGTGACCAACATCATACCAGGATGGTCAAATCCATATAACAGAAGTGGATCCGACTGATGAACATATTGTTGGAGTGCCTTACTTTCAGATGCAGAAGCTTCCTGCTTCTCTATAATCTTCCTCGCGATAGTTGTGTTAATATTCCAAGCATTTTGTCACTCAAATGGTGCCAGAATCTTCACCAT
The DNA here is from genome assembly GCA_028749325.2 of Caryopteris x clandonensis. Classification (NCBI taxonomy): domain Eukaryota; kingdom Viridiplantae; phylum Streptophyta; class Magnoliopsida; order Lamiales; family Lamiaceae; genus Caryopteris; species Caryopteris x clandonensis. The sequence goes on along the minus strand of JAPYKT020000003.1, from coordinate 5,519,858 downwards.
GCTCTGATACCATGTAGATAATGCAGAATTACCATAGAAGTAGATGTGCAAAGAAGATAAAAGGAGAGAGAGGAAAATCTCTATATATTTCGTATGTAGAATGAAACAAATGAGTGGGCATTTATAGCCATAATTCTGCTGCTAAACAATCCTACTCTTCAATCATGTGATGCCACATCATAATTCTCCTAACAAACTTATAACAGATAAATGCATGTACCCAACCCAACGTGATGCAACAATAATATCCAATAGGTACTTCCATGGAGAGACTTAATAATGCGATTGGCCAGCTTTACCTTGTTTTCCACCGAACAAAAAACAAGATCTTCAATCAACGAGAGCTCTACAAATGTATCGTGCAAGCAATCACTTCTACTCTATGATCCAACAATCATGGGTTGTAACTGGTTTCTATACCTCTAACAAGTAATAACTACTCACCATGGAGTAGAGCCAGTTAACTTACACTATTATTGAGTCGAAACTTGAGTTTATAACTAGATGGATTGAAGTTCATAAGGAAAGTTCTACAAGGTTTGAACAATATAAAAAAAATAGATTGTTTGGAGATCAAATGGATCATGAGTGCACTTTAGACGGAGATAGTAGAAGATTTTATATACTAAATTAGCAAAGGAGTTGTGGAATGAAATTGTTGAGCAATTGTTATACAAATGGGTGTCAAATCTACTTTGGCAGATTGTTCAAGTGGTTGGAAATTTAATTTAAAGGAATTCAATAACATATAATTAATTCACATTTTGAGTAGATAATTCTAGTATGTTCAATTTCTCAAAATCGATTTTTGATAAGTGAAAAATTAATGTTCAAAGTTTGCTACTTACAAAGGGTGTTATGTGATGTAGGGTGTGGACGAACGGGACAAAATGATTTAGGGTGTGGACAATAGTTATGGGTGTTATTTCAAATTGATGGCATTGGACCTTGTTGGCTTAAGTCAGCTTGGATTAGTGAAGTCAAATTTTGCTTCTCGAACTAGATCTAAATCCATTGTAAGCTTTAAAGATCCACACCCACATGGACAAGTGGACATTGAAGTTCATTAAAACTATAAGGACTTAATCTCTTGAAGTTATGTATATTTTAGTGGGGAAGTAACTTCCAGAAGTTACTCCAAGGGGCTTGGATGCTCACTAACGCCATCAATTTGAAATAATTAATTCCAAAGTTGAACTTAATGCCTTAAATAAGTTATATCAGTTCATATAAAATTAGGTAAAAATTTGGCATTGCACTTTCGAAAACACAGCATAAATCTCCTAAGAATTTTAGTGAGCGCCAAGTTCTCACATTGTTTTAGTTCATTGAAATTTCTTATGTAGTGGTGCTGCTATTCAAAAGACGGAAATTGTTTCATCTTTGGGAATGATACATAAAACCGTGAGCACTAGCTGAGACGTATGCGTTTTGCGGTGAGAGGTTTACCTCGACTTGATTTCGCCCGTTCCACTTTCTTTTCCAGTTTCGATTCAAGCCTGAAGATTGCATAAATTATATTTCAAAGTCCAAAAATCAAACCGATAACACTCCTCATCTCTTCTAGAATCCAAAAAAAAAGAAAGAACTATCAATTTATATTTCTTTTATTTGTATTACACACTATAAGTTATTATTGGTTGTTATAAGCAGTGTCATTTATTGGTAAAAACTTAGAAAGACTTCATATTATGGAGCAATCTCATAACATCAACATCTATTCAATTTGAAATATGTCAGCTCAAACTTGTCATTTCAATAAAAAGAGATGATGTTTTCTAATAAAAACAAAATAAAAGATAGAAGTAGATTTGGATTTTGAATCTTGCTTCTTGAATTTCTATATCTTAAATTCTCCTTAAATTTTGGATCTACCCTGAAGTTCAAGATTTATTTTGCGTTGTGCAAAACTCACATTTTCAAACTTTAAAAGAAGATAAATATAGGCTGGAAATTGATGGCTCGTAAAATAGGTTGAGTTGATTCAGCTTAGTTGAGTTGTTTTGTCTATAAAATCTGCATGGTCGAACTTTGGTCGAGCTAGAGCCATTTCAGCTTCAATCCTCTTAGTCAAGTTATGTGTGTGCCAACTTTATAGTGAATTTTTAAGGTCTTCCTATGCGAATTTGACTTTGAATATTTTAATAAAGATGTAGCCCTATTTGTTAGTTCTCCAATGCAACTAGTTCTATCACAATTAGAGATGCACTATAGATATGGTATAACTATGTGCACACAATGAGAGAGTAATAGGCGGTTTCAAGATTAGCTTAAGCGAGGCATTGATCAGAGGCACCCATAGGGCAACTATTGTGTCCACTGTAGAGTAGTAATGCTAAGAAATAGCCTTACGGTAATAGAGAGCAAATGTACGAGCACATGTATGAACATACAATGGAACATAGCAAATCCTATAGAGGCAAGCATTTATCTGATTCTAAGGTCCCAGCACAAGTACATGATTGACCACAACACACCAAAATTCCACAACTCCCTGAACAAAGACGATCAATCGAAGATAAAAATAAGATCCAAATAGCATCTCAAATAGAAGCCAACTCCTCATCTGGCTAAATACGTAACACAATGAAAACATATGACTGAAGCATTCATCAGACGACCCATAAACAACCTCATAAGTTAAAAGAGTAAAGAGATTTGGCAAACAAATTGGAAACGTTAGAATATTATCAAGCATACACTACTAGAAATAATTCACCTTCAGTATGTGCGCAATGTACGTAGTGTGTGTACAATATGTATGTGTAACATGTGTGTGTGTGTACAATATGTATATGTGTAACATGTGTGTGTTCAATACATATGTGTGTAATGTGTGTAAAATGTATGTAGTAGTGTGAATTACATCCATCAAATATTAACTATAAATTTATAGGGATTTTAAATCAATTGATTTGAATTTTTTTTTTTTTAGACAAAAAAAGTTGAACAAATTTGATTGTAAATTTCAAATCCATCCTTCTAAATTAATTGTTACATTCTTCCATCCAAATAAAGCCTTAGGAAGGGAGGTACCTAATCCACACCTTGTTAATTGATATATTTGAAAACACCTATTAACTTTTACTAAATCCCAACCGTTAATTGTTTGTAGGTGCATTGATCACTCATGTACATGTGCTAGTGAGCCTTTTCATGAAATTAGGCAACCAAAAAAAGATGGGAGTTTAGGCGAGAAAAAGCATAAGATGAGAAAGTTTCGTAGGCAAAGCCATAGCCATTGTGCGGCTGCGGTAGCATAGGATTAGGAGCTGCCGTCAATAAAAAGTCTCTCTCAATAATTAATGTTTCATAGCATTTGATTTTGAATGTTCATAAAAAAAGGTAACTCATAAGCAAAAATGGGATTAACAAATGTTCAACAATCAGAGTTTGAGGTTTGAGGAAGTGGGGCGGGCCGGGACTCGGGTTCCATCGACCAACATTTCCCTCACTTGCGTTTTGACCCTTGTCAGTGTAACAGCTACCTCCCAAATATTGTTTTGAAAAATCCATGTCTACGACCACCTTTCAGATCTTTATCTGACACGTTAAGCCCAAAAAACAAATGTTCGTGAAAATACAGTCAGGATTGAGAGAGAGAGAGAGAGAGAGAGAAAGGACATGCAGGTAAGGGATTAACAGCTGGGGAGCTCACCTGTGAGCCTGCCAGCAAGATAGAGGGCTTCTTCTGCAATGGGTCTCCACTGCTCCGCACATGAATAGTTAAGTCCGAGCCCTACGCTAAGCCCTCTCAGTAAATGCACCGTCCGAAGAACAGAGAACAGTTCTTCTGGGAAAGCCTATCCTCACCGCACCACAGGAAACACAATAAATTTCAGAAAAAACACACGACCTCAACTATTCAACTATCAAATGACGCACAAAAGATTAGGGAAATGATTTATCTACTGTGAGCACCACCTAGTAAATAAAACATAAGAAAAACAACATAATATCTCCATATATTTATTCCAGTTACATATTCACATCAAAGATAATATATCTCTAGTACGGAACATTATGATGAGCACAAGTGCATATACGAAGAATTGAAGAAGGGAAGAGGGAGGAGAAGTTCCAACTTGTTCTAAGAGAGAGGGAACTGGGAACAAAGGCTGTCAATCTAATGTACTAATATGCGTGTACCTGAACAGCGATTTTTTTAATTGAAGATTCTTCTGAAAAAGGTTGCAACATTTTTACACCAGGTGGTAGCTTTGTGTCAAACATAGTTTGTGCCAATCTAAGCATCTCCTTTTGCTCATCCTCACAATTGCTTAGGGTGTCTATACCAAGCTCCCTAAAATCAGAATAGGAGTATGTTAGATACAGACCAAACAGATAGAAAACATGGATAGCAAAATGGTCAAATTCAATAATCTTCTCTCTCTATGTACGTATCCAGTTATAGGTCATATTGTGTTGAGGGTTACAAGATTACACACATTTGAAGACGTGCATTTGTAGAATAAATGCTAAAAAAATAAACCCAATAAGCTTAAAGCACAAAAAAAGCAGCCGACAAAACAAATCCCTAATTGAAATCCCAAATGGAACTACAGAACCTGACAATTCAGAGAGGACTTCCCCGGTATTGTTCTCCAGAAAGCATATTGAACATGTCACAATTTGCTGTAAGGAAAACAAATTTGATGGTGCACTAAGAAAATATGTTAAGTGGACAGGATTAGTCACATATTAAGCAGAAATCAAGTAGTATTAACACTAGAGGTCAAACCTCCATTCGGCGACTACTTGCATCTATCCCTCAAAAGTCCAGGTAAAGCATTAAAACTTTTGACATGGAAATGGTTCCACTGTGACTTAAATAACCATAGTTCCATAGTAATTTATCAGATTTCTTGACTTTACATGATGCTCAAACATCCAGAGGATGTCGAACTTTTTCAGAGAAAGGAAAAAAAAATACACTTGTTTCTTATTCCAAAGATGATTGCACCTGGTTAAAGGGAGCATGACATATCCAAAATCTCTAATTTTTAGTGTATTAGGAAATCCGCTTTAAGATCTCAAGACGAAATCCAGTTTAAAGATTAAACTGAAAAGAAGAAATCACTTAAGAAGAAGAGATGAACGTTGAGAGTGATAAAGGTGGGACACCGCAGAGAGAACACAAAGCTAGAATCTCATATCTCGAGTTTCCCGCTAATAACCACATATTGGACTGTTACATCCACAATAAAACTTTCATGGAAAATCTCGATAAATTCATGTCTGGTCGCTACTTAGGCTTTGATAGGTCAAATTAATAATTTTGCCAAAACAACATGAACCTAATTTTATAAGATTCTTTATGTAGCTATGTGATCCCTTCATATCATAAATCATAATTTGTCGAAGTTACAGAAATAGTTTATTATGATATTTTCTCAAAAATATGACTCTCAGATCTAATTAGGAAATGCCAGCCTATAAAATATAAGCTAATGACCACAGAAAATCTTAGTAGTACCCAAAAGTAACTTCATATGTTCACAAATAATCAAGCATGCCTAATTTAAAAATCTTTTCAGAAAAGAATACATTATCAATCTAATACATGAATGTATTTCAATAATAGAGGTGATTACAATAAAGTCATATTTAAGGGGATAAGTGATTGATCCACATGTAATGAATTAAACAATAAATTGATCTGGTAAAACACATAAAATTTTGTTGTATCAATGTATGCTTACTAAATTGTAACAATACTAGGATAAATTCATATTCGATTGATAAACTTGATTAAAAAGACTAAAGTGTCTGCTGAATTATAAATACACTGGTATCTATTAATTTACAATTCAGTAAATTAACTCAACAGAGGGATTGGGAAGTGAGGACTACAAAATTGTCCAGTGCCAAACCATGGTAGCTACCATATTGATTTCCGGAATTTGGCATTTCATATGTCATTGATATGACTCATACCATCACATATAATACAGGTCCTTTCTTACAAAATAATCAGTTATATCACAATATGCACCCTGAATAAACAAAAAGATAGTAGGAGTTAGCACCTGTAGCTCTCTGATGCCTTGATAGGGTCATTATCGGCAATAGCAAGCACCAGACTAGCATATCCTAACCTCAATTTATCAGGAAGATCCTTCACTTGCCCGTAATCAAGCAATGCAACCTAATTATTGGGGGAAAAGAAATTACTATGCTATTGAGAGAATTAACTCATGTATTTGTGTAAACTACTGGTAGGATTGATCAATGAAATGAAACAAGAGATTTAGAAAAAAAAAAAAAAAAATACTGGAAATGAACTTACCTCAGAACCTCTACAAATCAAAATATTTCCAGGATGAGGATCTGCGTGAAAGAACCCACTCCTCAGTATCATTTGTCCATATGCCAGAGTCAAACTTTTGAGGATATTCCTGAAATGTCAAATATGTGAGTGAGAATAAAGCCTTCTGCACCTTTACCTAGAACATGAAAAATGTCCCCCAAATTGAAGATAAATGAACGGGAAGGAATCTGAAGACAAAAAATTTCCAAGTTACAGCATACACAGGTCATCCACAATATAGAGGGTTAACCAAGTTTATGGTTCCATACACTACTCAATGGTTTTCATTTTATTTGTCTAATTAATCTTTCACAATGACAGGCATAGATAACCATCATTCCTCAATACACATTACTCTAAGGGAAATAAATTCCTCTGATTCAATTTCTGTTTACACAAACATTCTAATAAGTTTAAGGCCATATCACTTCTCAATACAAGCACTTCTCATATTGAACTGCATGCTATGTACAGTTCGATTAATTAACCAACATTCATCAATTTAATTTTGTTGTAACAAAAACCACCCAATGATAGGAGGGGATGAGGAATTGTATCTCGCATGTGTACATTTCAAGAAGGTGAAGTACAAAGTGTTTTAGAGCGAGAGAGCAATGGTTTACAAGGGATATTATCCTTCTGCAGCAATCTCAAAAGAAATATTGATGACCATCTTAGTCAATTCACAAACAAGAAATCACAAACAGGCATCCTTTCAAGATACAATCATAACATCTTGTAGTAATTTGTTGATATTGGAACCATAGGAGTAAAGAAAGGCATATTTTAAACTCTAGAAGCTACTTAATCTATCCGATCAAAATATCAACTGAATCCAGAATCACAATATACAAGTGCCTCCGGTCAAGAGAAAAGAACTTTTTGAGAGAATTTTGCAAGCATCACTAGTATCAAGTGATGGGACAAGACTCTAGACAAAGTCATTTGCATGATAGAATTTGAACTTAACCCAATTGAGTGCAAACATTTGAGTTGACATATAACAGCATCATGTAATGTGTCAGACTCCCAAGAAATATTACTTCCATTAGAATCACAAAAGTTTTGACGAGGGACTGAAAATGGATACGTCTGAGAAATTATTTTCAAAATTACCAGGAAAAAGAAAAATAATAATAATAATAAAGAAAGAAGGAAAGCTCAACTGCATAGTGATAATAGTTTGGAGGAATGGTTAATTTTCAAAGAAAATGTCATAAATGAAACAAATTAAGTTCAAAAGAAAGTGATGAATTTCAAGTTCATATCAATCCAAAAATCACCACTGGATTTGCTATTATGAATTTCATATCCATCATCAAGTGTTTCAGTCCAAACGCAACTTAATAGTATTTACACGTAAACTACACAAGCATATGTTCTCAGTGACTATGTACTAACTGGTACAATTTACAATAAGCACAGAGATCAAAATAAAGAGGATTTTCATACTCTCTGGGATGATCAAGGGTCTTACTGCTTTGCTGCCGCTGCCACCTTACCATCAGGATTTATGCCTCTTTTTGCCATCTCATCTCCAAGCTTTAGAATCGGGATCCCGTCAATGTGTTCCATCACTAGAACCCTCCTGACCAATAAATTGAATAATATTTAGCATGTGATATATCCTGTTATGGATGGATTTTGGGCAAGAAATATGGCAGGCACAATTAAGCTTGCAGCCTGATTTCTTGGAGCTTAATTGCAAGAAATTAATTCTTGAATTTTGGGAAGTTTTAGATATTCTTATTTTTAGGAAGGATCTGAATTTCTGTCAATCGTAGATTAGAATAATTTAGGGCAGTCTTCCTCGATCCTTGCTGTCCTAATTCTAGTGATCCATATTTTGTTTTCGTTGTAATCTATATTTAAGCAAGGCATGAGCAATGCATAAAGCAAGCAGAAAATTGTCAAATTATATGAGATTTGGTCTCTCTCTAATTGAGTCCAAGGAGCTTTAATTGAGTCCAAAGGTCAAAGCTCCCTTCAACAAGCTTAAGCTAATTCTTGCCACCACAGGTCTGTCATGAAATCACAACAACGATAAAAACCAGTCCCTAAATTTAGATTTTAGGGTGGATCATCCGGTTACCTGATCCTGGTCTAGTAACCACAACATATCCAATAAAAAATGGACATTTTGCGTTCGATTGTTTCAGGAAATATATGGTTCTATAATATAAAATTCTCTAAAAGTTTCAAATAATCTAATGTCTGAAATAACAAGATGAATGACTGAACCTGCAAAATTACCCCAAGAAGATGAGAATCCTATCATACCTTGTGTGCATATCTCGGATCAATCGTGGCACTGAAACTGGGGCCTTTTTGTTAATTCCATACAGGAAACGCCGAATTTTATCCATAGCATCAGCTTCCCTCAAAAAATTGAATTCATATCCAATCTTAGAAGACAAAACAAAGCCAATGTCACTAAAAAAAAGGCATTGTCAAAACTCTCAAAATATAAGCTTCAAATACAAGGCAAAAGCATGGAATAATTTTTCAATCTAGCAGGAAGGAGAAAATAAATAAAGGAGATCTAGCAAACAAATCTAGTGATGACCATAAAGACATATTGTAAGGAGAAAAATTAGGGCAGCAATAAGGAGACGTAGAATTCATTGGTTGACATTGATATCAACATATCTAAAGTTAGAGCACTTGTCCAGGTGACTGGCTAAGGATAATGGGGAAACTAGATATATGAAGAGTGAAAGCAGCTTTATATTTGGAGAAAGATGTCAATATCGAAAAGCAATAAAGCCCAGTCATAGATAGACAATAAGAGTGAGAAAAGCTGGAGGCAGTGTCACAGAGATCACTAGGTTCTAGTTCTGGGGGTAGCCCAGTAATTTTCTTTCTTATGTTTTGAATTATTTTGAAACATGTTAATCTATTTGTCACCTAAGGGCTTGCTTCAACAGGCTAACTCAATTGGAGATGGATGTAAAATAGAAATATAAATATTATATAAAACAAAATAAATAGCTCAAATAACTCGAAACCATATATAAATGGTCCCAATTGATGTTGATGTATCAATGTACAAATAGTTGACTCTGTTTTTTTAACAGAAAATTAAAGAAAAAGACTAACACTGGTCATGTTGGTCATACTTTCATTTCTGAGAAATAAAAAATTAGGCTACGTGAGTGCCTGCCACGCCTACCTAGGCATATCTGGGACCATGAAAGGCCAATTAAGCCAAAAGCGGAATGGCTAGAGGCCGTGATTTTTGCAACACTGGCAATTAAAACCCTGACATGCAACACTTGTCTATTATTCTTAAGTTGTAAAAGCTACTAACTTACGACTCGCTCTGACCTGTTATTTTGAGTAATTATCATTCAAACTACCGTTATATTAGAAAGTTAAACATCTGGGTTCAACTACAATGAAAAAATTCCACACAAGATGGAATAAATTGTATAAGAGATCTAGAAAATAATTAATAGACAGAAATCAATGAATTCAAATATCTTTGAAAAAAAAAATTAGACTGCAGTAATAATGGAACTGAATTCTGGGATTTTGTATTTTACTTCGTAAAAAGTAAACGACTAAGAAGTTGCATTATCATCAACTCGACGACTAACCAAGTCAGTTCATGATCTCACCATAAGCAACAGAGTACCCAGAATACCGGCATATTGATGGAAGACTTGTATTAGTAGAAATGAAAGAATATAAGCTAGCAGAAGAACGATTCAAGCACCAAATAATACCTGTTTCTCCATTTCCTTCGTTACAGAAAACAAATCGAACTTTATATCTGTCTTTTGCATGTATAAGGCGAAAGCTTGCAAGTTTCGGATATCAGTCATCATCAATTCTTGGACACCAGGATGTTGAACCTACAAAGACAAGACAATTAACATTAAACACATATCAGATCCAGAAGCTGAGACTGAAGCTTCCTTACCTTCACAACAACGTCAATGTTATCACCTTTGAGTCGTGCTCGGTGAACCTGGTTAGACAAGAGTGGGTATAACAAAATTGTGAGCACACGACCAAATTAAAGTGAGATCGAATCAACAAAAGAACAAAATGTTCTCTACACATAATGACAACTGGAGATGCTGAAACAAGTTCAAGCATATTCCAAATTAGAAGTTCTAATCCTCCTTTAGTGCACAACTCTAATAGGAAAGTAACATCAACATCAATAACAGGCATAAAACATGCCGTAAGCCTTAAATATAGTTTCATAACCATTTTTCTCAAGGAGTATGACTGACATGCTCATTCAAAGCATCACATTTTTGGAAGATTCTCAATGAAAAACATTTGTTTGGCATGTTCCCTTCAACTGGAAATATAAGATTAAATTACAAACTTCTCAAGAGAATTGAATTTTAAGAGATCTCGTCTCCAGAAAATGAAGTTATATCACATCCAAAGCACAACAGGTTTATAGCAAAAAGAAGTGTCCCCCCATTTTCCTTCACTCCTTAAACCCTTTTTCTCAACTTTCCTTCATTTTAACTCTTTAGACAAAGTATTATCCATTTGTGTATACTTCTCAACCCTCCTCCTAATAACTTTACTTGATTTTATGTCTCTGGACTGAATAATTCCTCCTCTAGGACCACTACCACTGATGGAAAATATGAGAACTCTTAAGTTGTTTTAGTATGTAGTCAATTCTAAATGTAGTATACATACATTAACATATATAAATATTTCCATCAGCAAGCAATACCAAGCTATCATCAAATCAAAGTAATACTACAAGAATCCAATTTTTAATCTAGTGAGCACATAAGATTACCTGTGCAATTGAAGCAGAACCAAGAGGATCAGCATCAAATCTTTCAAATAGTTCATCAATACTTTGACCCAACTCCTTCTCCACCACAACCTTGACCACATTGTACGGGGTGGCAGGGGCCTGATCACACAGTGTAACTAGCCTTCTCACCCAAGCAGCCGGTGCCAAATCCGGTTTGCCAATAATTTGAGCGACCTAACCGAATCCAACATCAAAACAGAAAACATTATTATGTAAGCTAATCAAAATCTTCCTCCTAAGATAATATTAAATCCTCGCTCAACTACACAAGGCTGTAATTATTGATACGTAGACAAAAATTAATATCAACTTGGAGAACCCAATTGAAAAGAACAAATGAAGGAGTTGAAAAATCACAAACCCATATAAAAATATATGTAAACTAAAAGCATAAGATTCTAGACTAAATTACCTTGAGAAAGAACCCGCCGAGGTCAGCACACATGTTATATATCTTATCGGCGGCAACTTCGTGTTGCTTCTCCCACAATGCCTCCCTCTTCACCGCATCTTTCTCGAAATTTACCCGGACTTGAAACGCCTAAAATACAAATCAAAAGATTAAAATTTAGCGCAATTTTCAACAACAAAATTTATGCCCAGAAATCATACAATTAAAGTACCTTGTAACCGGTATAGATATTAACGGCTCGAACCCAGAACTGGAATGAGCGTTGCCACGGTCTGAAATGAGTAGAAACATTTTCTTGAAATTCTTTCAAATCAAGAGGAAGCATGGTCTCAATATGTGCTTCCCTGTGGATTGTAATCTCTGTTCTGCGGTTTATCAATTTTCAATTTATTACATTATTTTTTAGAAGAATGTCATGCAATTTGAAAGGTTACAATATGATAGTTTATCTGTTTGTTCGGGATGGCAGCGCGTTGAGAGCCAGACAAGAAACCTCTTCAAGTACGCTCCAAATGAGTACGGCGCGAGAATTTGTTAGATTGCGTGTTCCGCCTTTTTTCTCTCTACTTGGCATTGCGTAAGCTAAATGCTCAGGGTCCGCTTATTTGCAACTATTCCACTTATATTATTGCAAAGAATCTTTCGATGATTTGAAAATGTTAAAAAAAGTTTAACGTCGTTTTAAAAATACATAAAATTTTCGTGTGATCTACTTAATACAACCAACTCAATGATCTCCTCCGGTTAAATGATTGGTGAACGATGTTAAAAAAATTTAAAAATATCTTATAATTTTTTGTTTTTTACTAATATTTTAAATTTATTTAGAAAAAGTTGTTTCTATTGACACCAAAAATATTATTTTGCACACCATATCAATATTTTGGACAACCCTTATTTTAAATTAATTTTTTTTTAAAAAAATCAACATATAATCTAAATCATTCAAAAAATTTCACATACTTTCTTAAGAATCCAAAATATCCTCTTTGAAGAATACAAAAAAAAAAAGACCTTATTTGAAGCATTGAAATAGAGATTTTAACGATGAACAATCGACATTTATCTGTAAACTCGATACGTTTTTAATATGTTTTATTAGAAGTTTCTTCTTTTTATACATTCAAAAAACATAGCAGAAATCGTAAAATGCAAACTCTGGAAAGCGTTCGACCTAGATAAACTGAACACAAACAACAACGTTCGACCTGCATCAGCCGAACACCAGGGGTGACGTTCTGCAAAGGTCGGCCGATGAAATGTTCGGCAAGTACAGGTCGAACGCATTATAAGATGTTCGGCGCACGCAGGCCGAATACATTCAACAACGTTCGGCATTTGCACATCGAACGTTTATAGATTGTTCGGTTTTTATTTGACCGAATGTTGTAACATTCTTTTAGCTTCTTTTGGTCGTTTTATGTTCAATTTATGTTGCTAAGTAGTACATTTATTATATTATTTGCATGAGTTATCAAGAATAAGTACTTTTATTTCAAGTAACAATGAGTTAGTTGTTGATTACCCGGATGTCTTTAATACAATGAAATTATTTGAATCATGTGAAAATTTGATATCTTGGATATGTGAAAAGGTTATCTCCTTAGGCATGATGGTGGTTGTGATGAGGTCTGAAATTGGAGATGAATGGAGACGACCTCGTTTGTGGTTAGGTTGCGAACGAGGGGTAAATATCGTCCACGAGAAAAAAAACATTCCACAGAGAAAAGTGAAAATAAAGAAAGAGAAGAGGAAGAGGTATAGGATATGTCAATGAAAGGAACAAAAATTAAGAATCGTCGTTCCGAAACCAAGAAATGCAATTGTCCATTTCGTTTAAAAGGAACACATTACAAAGAGACCGATGCATGGGCATTGGAGGTTATTTGTGGTTCGCATAATGATGAGTTGGCAAAATATTTAGAGGGTCACTCTTATGCTGGTCGTTTAACTTCAGATGAATTGAAATTGGTGTTTCATCTGTTTACAGGTAATAGTCGTCCTAGGGATATATTGTTTACTTTGCAGAAGAGGTATCCAGAAAATAAGTCCACGATAAAGACTATATACAATATTTGACATAAAAATAAACAAGTCGAACACTGTGGCTAGTCACAAATGTAATATCTGATGGGTAAACTTAAAGAGAATGTTTTTTTTCTATACTAGGCGGTGTGAGTAAATAGATATTGTCAAAGATATGTTTTGGGCCCATCCGACAAGTGTAAAGTTGTTGCTTGCATTCCCAAATGTCTTGTTAATGGACTGTATATACAAACCGCTACAAACTATCGTTGTTAGAAATTGTCGGGGTGACTTCCACAAACATGACTTTTTCAGTTGCATGTACCTATCTAGAATGTAAAAAGGAGGACAATTACTTATGGGCATGCACTGTCCTTAAAGATTTGATGTACCGATCCAACCTACCAAAAATATTTGTAACTGATCGAGAACTTGCATTGATTAATGCAATCAAGAGCACTTTTCCTAGTTCTCGTCATTTGCAATGTCGGTGGCACATCAACAGAAATGTAATGTCCAAATGCAAGAAGTGCTTTAGTACGAAAGAACAATGAAATTCTTTTTATTGTAATTGAAATTCGTTGATCTTTGTTAAATTTGAGCACATGTTTGAAGAGTTGCTGAAGAGATTTGAGAATGATTTTTCTTATAAAAAAGATGTTGTAAAGTATGTTTTGGACAATTGGATCAATGGATATAAAGAACGATTGGTTGCTAAGGAGCTGTCGTTGCTCTTGTTGAGAGCTGAAGGTGAAAATACCACAACACATAGGTAATAAAAAATCATGTGCCACTTATATGCTATATCATTTTTTATTATGTATATAGTGTATGTTATATGCTCATTGATTTAACATTTTTTGTAATATAGGGTGGGAGCATGCCAAGTTGAAAAAATAACTTCAATCGAGTATAGGTAATTTTGAAACGTGTTTGGGAAAAAAAATTATTCTTCTCGAAACATCGCATAATGCAATCAAAAGTTCTTTCGAGAAGAGCATCTATATAGTCCAACATCGATACTCATATCCTGTATTCAAAATGTTACGGGGTATGGTTTATATTTCTGCTTTGAATACGATTTTGGATGAAATGGTTGGTGTTGGAGAAAATGGAATGGATCTTTTATTGTGTGGGTGTATTTTGTGAAAGACTTGCGGTCTACCATGTGCTCATGAGCTAGCTGAACATGTTAAGGGGAACATGTCCATCCCTCTAGATAGAGTTGATAAGTTCTGGAGAAAGCTTGATGTGGAACCTATGGATGGGGTAAATAAAAATGTAAGAGATGACATAAATAATAGTTTCAAGCAGACACTTGGTGAAATTGTCAATCAATTTGAAGGTGCACATGATGAATATGAGAGGTTGTTAATGTTGAAGAGGTTGAGAGAGTTTGCACACCCAACTATATCATCCCTTATTGAACCACAAGTCCAACCACGTATGCGTGGACGACATACCAAAGCAAAAGCAAAAAAAAAAAAAAAAAAAAAAAAAAAAATTTCAACCAAAAGAGATCCAAGTGCATTTGAGTATGTCCAGTCCATCAATGACAGTTGTTCGCCAATTGAGGAAACATTTATCATAAGTGGAGAAAATGTACCCGGTGCTATGTTTAGTTTGACTCGTAGAGAAAAGAAAAAAGTAGTTCTCATTGATAAAACAACTTGTGTTTTTCTTTTATTTTTCATTTAATTTATGATAATTGTATGGTTTACATGTGGTTCGTCTTGCATCTAACCTTGTTAGCACAAACAAGGATATTAAAATTTTTGAAGATATTCCACCTATCTTTCGGCCATATATTTATGGGACTACGAATATTAGAGGAGCCGAACATTGCAGATGAGTTAATGAACTTTGAGGAAGAATCGTGGTCTAGAGTTCGTTGTGACCTCATTAATGAATTACAAACATTTGCGGAAATGTATGCACCAATATTCAAAGAATATAGACGTGTTGGGGAAGTTGAAGATGCATTACATTGTTTTGAAGAGAGAGCCTATAAATGACACTGACTAGATATACATGATATGGGACACATGATTGCAACTGTCTACAATATAGTACTTGTCGTGTTAACACCAATTGCAAACTATACTCCCCTTCCCCTGAGAACAGCAAATCCACAAGATCCGAAACTTATTTGCATAATATTAGAGGAACAAAACAGACGTTTTTGCGGGGTGTGTTACTATTATTATTTTTTTCATATTAATCTTTGTGGATTAGTAATTGTACGTTTATTGTGGCATGTCTCATTGATTTTTAGATGCCCGTTACCTTATGTTCTTGAGGTATGGCATGAACATCGTAGTGCTTGTGTAGCTTGATGAGATATATTCTACATAACACAATTTCAGATGTATAATACACATTGATTAGGAAATACATGATATGTACTTAAACAGTTGACATTTTATGTTTTGTTTTGTTTGAAATTGTCCATCGACTTCAATAGTCATTGGCAATTTTTTTTAAACTTCAAGTCCAGAATACAAATTATATAAATTATCTACATATTTCATAAACCAATGCAAAATATATAAGTCGTCTACATAGTTCACAAAAAAGAGTATAAAATAAATAAATCGTCTACATAGTTCATAAAACATAGAACAAGATATATAAGTCGTCTACAAAATTCATACAAGATAATACAAAATATATAAGTCATCTGATGACTACTCATCTGTGTCATGTACATCATCTAATGTTAGACCGTTGAGTACTCTTACAGCTTGCTCAACTCTTGACATAATGTAATCAATAGATAATTGTGGATCATGAGCTGTCCACATGTAAACTAGTGGATCGAGAATATTCTGTGCCTCAACGATTCGATCCCACAATTGACGGGGGTTCGCACCAATAGAAAAGTGTCATGCTGCAAATGTACAATCAAGATTTTATACTTGTGGATAGGAAAATGTTAGGTACCAATCGATATACTCAGGTACAATCTCTCATGCTTGGTCAGCAAGTCTCCCTCATCGTCGCATGGATAATATATGGTTGTCCCATGATAGAAACATGGATCCCAGTACACCCCATGCAGGTACATATTACCCGTGATTTTTTCCTCTTCTTGTATAGTCTAGATACAATGGAGGCAATGGTATATGTTGGACGCGGCCAAACTGCCTCAACACACGATCAGGATGATACAGTTTGACAATGTCAAACGTCCTTATGCAACCATGATAAAACGTCACTTCAGGATGTTGAAATCAATCACACACCTGCTGGTAAGGATCCCAATTTACCTACGCAATGAATTGTTCAAGTTATATATTTGAAAATATAACTAATATAAAAGTAATCAACATAAATTAAGAAGGCATACTTAATTTGTGAGGTTGAAGTGAATCTAACAACTCCCTACAAGCCTAAAGTATTGGTTCCACCTTGTCCATGTTGTGACCATCTCATAGCAACTGGATATCTAGGATCGTACTCAACATTGAGTTGAGGTCGTGGGCTGGTTGGAAAATGCTCGTAAATCCATGCCTACATATAGAAATACAATTTTTCAACATATTAGAAACTATAACATAATGTTAAAATAAAATATTTTTAAATAATGACTTACCTCCAATAATGTAAGATACCCAACCCGATCTTGATGCAAATTCTAGTTGCCTGTAAAGATAGGCAAGAGCTGCAGCACCCCCTGCATATTCCCGAACAACACTTGTATTTTCTAGTAGTTTCAAATAGCTAACCGCAATTCGAGTACCACTTTTGTAAAAAAAATTTGTACAACCAAGAATATATAGTATATATGTTCTCCCTGTCTTTTCTAAAATTGCTCTATCCGAAATTTGACATATGTCCAAGAAGGTGTTGCGCAGACACTCTAACTTCACCGATTGACCCCTTTCGTCATTAAGTGTCGATATAGCATTCTCAACTGACACACCTAACAATCGATGAATCGGCGCAGACGAGAGTTCTGAAGTCTCATCTTCGACATGCACTGGCTGTCCTATCACTTGTAAACCATGTAGACACAATACATCATCTAATGTGATCGTCATCTCACCAAATGGTAAATGGAATGTATTGGTCTCCGGCTGCCAACGTTCTACAAATGCAGAAATCAAGTTTCTGTTGGGAGCTTTATATGAAATTTTGCTCAAAATGTGAATACTAGATCGTTTTACATACAACCTCCAAACTCGTGTCGTCTCATCTCCGTGATACACCTATTTCAGAAGCTTATAAGTGTGACAAAGGCATTTTAAAAAACCTCTCTCAATACTGTTCCAAACGTTGGCAGCTACATGGGCTTTAAAACTTCGTAACAATGATGGATCATAAGGACCACCAAGAAATGGGCCCATTAGGATCTCATCATGTTCCCCTCTTGTTCTTGAGGCACGTCAGCATATGCCTCGAATTCTTGAGGCCTACCAATATCATCTTCCGTAGAACGACCTGCAACAAATTTAGATTCTTGTGCAACCCTTAATTTTCTGTTAAATGTTGTTTGTCGTCTCCTTCTTCTTTCAAATATTGTAACACAAGAAAAGAAAAAATGTTAACAAAACATGTTCGAACAAAAAATATAGTTTTATGTATAAAAACCACAAAAATAAGTGTTCGGCAAAAGGAATCGAACCTTAGAAGCGTTCGGCCTGCTTTAGACGAATGCCCTGCAATGTGTTCGGCCAGGGGACGCCGAACTCATCGCAAAGCGTTCGGCCAGGACACGCCGAACGCAAGCAGGGCATGCTGAACGGATTGCAGGGCGTTCGGCCAGGGAGCGCAGAACACAATTTAGGGAATTTGGAGTGTTATGTTTAATCACTCAACACTATATGCACACAACAAGCATGAAATCCACATTTTTTTTATGAATTTGGACTCGAGTCAGTATAGATTGAAAGGCTCTGTCTACCTTAAGTATTAGGGATTGCGTTTGAACACAATCAATGTCAATACACTATATTACAACAATTAGATTTAGGAAAGATAATCAGCGTATTACTACAAGTAGCCAAGCTAAGGTGAAATGCTAACTCCACAACCAATGAAAGGGCGTTCGGCCAGGGTGTGCCGAACGACTTGCAAGGCGTTCGGCTAATGCATGTCGAACGTTTCACAAGTATCTCGGCCAACCAACGCCGAACGCTTTAGAGTGCTAAACATAAATTTTCGTTGTTTTTTAACATGGAATAAAAATATTACCTTGAGTACTCGAGACATTATCACCTTCTACATCCATTACTAGTTATTGACAAGAAGAGGAGGAAAATGAGTTGTGAGTCCAAAGATTTTTGGATGGGGAGAGAAAAGAAGAGTATGGATAGGATGAAGTTAGGGTTCCAAATTGGGAGAACTGAAGTTACGGTTTCAAATTGAGGATTTTTTTTTTTTTTCTTTTAAGAATAGATATTTTTGGGGGTGGGTTTAATAAAATTAAAATTTTAAATATAATTTATGTAGTGTGTATAGTAAAAGTAATATATAAAGTAATTTTTGTGGTTTTACTAGAAACACCCCTTGAAAAATTTCTTAATATCATTATATTTTCAAAATCTTAAGCAAACAAGATTTGCTTCTCAGGACCATTAAAAGTGAAGATGAAGGAATTTTCGTATCCAACACAGCGTGTTTATTATGTATGTTATCCAGAATTGAGAGGAACAAACTACAATGTGTAAACACATGAAAATTTTATGCATTTTCTAAACCACACGAGAATTTTGTACAATATTTTCTAATCACGAAGGGGTCTTGTACTATTAACTCTTATATTATTGTGTACATTTATATTTATTTTTTTCTCAACAAAAATATCTTTGGCAGAAGGAAATTTAACTTTTTTTACTTTCATTCTATTGGAACTGAACAAACATATGTCTCGACCGATTCTAGTCAAACATAAATTTCGACCGACTATGATTGAATATTCTTAAAATACATAATCACTTGAGAGCGAACATTCTAAAATTTTCAAATTTTAACAATAAAATGTATATTAATTTAAATATATTTGCAAGCTTGAATTTAGTAATTTTCAAAATATTCTTTTAAGTAAATCTAAAAATTATAATTAATATTTCAAAATTATTTGAACCAAATTGTAGAATCACCGAATTAATATATAAATATTGAATTAAATCTGAAGTAATAAAATTATCTAAATAAATTTAAAATAAAATTGAAAACGAACAAATTAAAACTTCCAAATTTATTGAAATTAATAAAGATTAGGGATAAAACATGAAAATATTAAGTCATAACCAATTTCGTTGTCAGAAAACTCTATGTTTTAGATATTTTATTTCTTCTTTATAAATCACAAATTCCAATCTCTCCTCCAATGCTCTTAACTCTGAAAAAGTAATAAAAAAATAAAAAAAAAATTGCCCCAATATTTTTGGTATGGAAATATAAAATGAATTTATCACAACCTGAGTTCAATTGTCTAAAACATAAAATGAACTTGTCAAACTTTGAAATTAAATAATTGAAAAGTCATGTTATGTTCAGAGGAAAGCAGGCAAACTATTAAGAAATAGGAAAAAAAGCATATTGTGCACTCTGAACTTCGTTTTTTTTTATTTTTATCTGTACACATCGCAATTTATGCGTTCGCCCCTGCACTTATAATTCTATGAACTTTTAAATTCATGACAATCTATATATATATATATATATATATATGTTTGTGTGTGTGTGTGTGTGAAAAGAATTATAAATAGAAAAGGTGTCTCATCAAGAATCAATTTTTATTTTGAAATGCATTTACAGCATTCCGTGGGGGGTTGGGAGAAGCATAAAAAGTGTTACATGTGGCTCTTTCAATGACATATGTTCGCCTCAAATCCTTGACTTCTACCATTTCCTCTTGCAATCATCAACACATCAATTCAATCCAAAACTTGCAAAATAAACTACTACAATTCAGGTAAATTTTAATTTCTTTTAATATTCAAGGTAGATATAGAAAACCGTCTACTTAAAGAAGCAACCACAGCATACAGTCCATTCCAAATTTTGCTGAAAAGCCTACTCAAAGATCAATAACACGAGACAGCTTTTGAATACGGTTCAAGAGGAAATCCCCCTGCTTGATGGTCGCCTGGTAAAGAGCATTTTTGGCATCAGGACGATTAGTTTCCAACACGCCTGCAACTTTGTCTATCTTGCAGTGTAGCTTCCCCTGCAATAAAGCGAGACAGCTCCCTAAAAAAAGAAACACCTTATTAAGAACCAGTGGACTGCAAACATCCTTAACAAAGGTTAATGTCGTACTTATGGCCTGACAGAACTTCAGTTTGCCACTGTATTGTAGGAACTTCGGATGGATTTGAAATCCATCACTGGTATTTGGTCTAGTTTTTTAGAAAATTTTGGATGGCTTTTGAAATCAATTGATTTTAACCCCTCTATCTAAATGCAACATTAAACTACTTACAGATCAATAAAGTCCACTGTGACTCCAAATGCATTAGCCATAGCTTCAATTGTCACGCTCTTGTAGGACTCCAGGAACTGGGAGTAAACGACTGTTCTGATCTCCCTCATGTAGTACCGAAAGTGTGGATGCAAATAGCGGTCCAACTTAATATGCTCAGTCAACCCAGCTGAATACAAAACATGGAAATGTAATCAGCCCTTTGACTAGCAGAACAGTAGCATCAAAATGTAATGTGCAATTACAGGAGAAGAACTCCTTACTAACCAATTCCAACCAAGATACTTACCAAAAGCAGTAAAAAATGATTTATACTGGCATCCATACAGGGAGTTCAAGAAGTCTGATAAGTATCTGATTTTGCCAATGACGGTCAGTATCTCTGGTGCATCAACTACCTGCCACATATCCAAACCAAAGGTTTGATTAATTGCCATAACATCCTCCTTATTTTTATTTTGGGAGGGGGGGGGGGGGGGGGGGGGGGGGGGGGGCGGGGTGGCGCAGCAGACAACATTGCCTTTTCATTGTCTACCATGAGATGGAGTTTCAAATATAAGGCCACCAAATGAGTAGCCTTAATATTGACTTTGAAGCCACAACATGAAGTGGCTCCTTACTATTGAAGGTGCATTGAAAAAAAAAAAAAAAAAAAAAAAAACTTAGGGGTAACACATTTTTGCAGTTAGAAATGAAACTTCTTCAGATTAATAAGAATATAACAGTTACAATTTGATGATCCATCCACAAACACCACTTTTAAAGAGTGCTATTCTATGTTTTTTTTATGCAAAAGCTAGATCATAGTTAATATTGCATCAATATGATATATCTATATTTCCTTGAAAAGTGATATTATTCCAACTTCGACAAGTTCAAACAATATGACAAAAAACGAAATTGATCCAGAAAACTTCTGCCTATTATTGTAAAATAATGCTTTTCAGTGTCATTTGTATATTATGGAGAATAATGCATGTTTACAATGCATTAAGTTTCATAAAATATCAAGTATTAGCTTAATAAATTTTGAAAATGTTAACTACCAAAAGTACAGCACACCCAAAACATGAAAATGATAACCATCTTTCCTTTAATTTCAATATGAAGAAGTTTCCTTGAAAATAATTTTCTTTAAATTTATATAGGAGCCACGACATGACTATCCCCTCATACTGATGGCACAACGTCAGCCACTAAATAAGTTGGTGTGGCAAAAATCTAGATATTTGTTGTTGGTTTAGTTATAACAGACTTCTTTTGAGAAAAATAACATACCTTTTGCTTCAGTGAAACTCTATCCAAGGATATGATGCTTGTAAGGACTGTGTAAAATATAAAAGTATCATAAGGGAAGAGCTCATAAGTTGTGAAAGTTGAAATAGAATCAAGGAAAAGATCAGCTGCTTTCTTGAAGTTGCGAGTAGACATGCAATATAAGCCCTCATACACCTTCAAACGATTCTTCCTCTCCCAATCACCACCCTCTTCAAACAAGCTGTAATGTTAAAAGTCAAAACCAGTACTCACTCAATAAAATAGAAGGAAAAAGAAAAACCAAGGTTGGGTAAAGAAATCTATCTAAGAGCAACACAAAAGTTGATCCTTACTTCTTTGCTTTGTCAATGCTTTTAGAGATGAGATCAAAGTCCATGTGAAAGAAACCAATAAGCAGTGTGTAGAACACCAAATCCATCTTTTGTCCGACTGCAACAGTCTTGCTCTCTGTTATTTTAAGTTGTTCCAATGCTTTTTCCTGGATTATAAAGAATATGAAAAGCTATTCCTGTAGGAACAAGAAGAAGGAAACAGAAAGCAGTGGGTACCTTGTCGCCAATTCGAATGTAAAATAATGATTTGGCCAAGTGAGCTTCCCTAACTTCACTTTCACCCAGGTTCTCTTCTGCGTCCGCAATCCTAGATGAAACAAGTCACATAAATATAAGCATTAAAGCAATGGCCTGCTGACTGCCTTTACTTAAGAAGGCATAGAAGATGTTCTTCCCTCTCATACATTAAAGATTTAAAAACTGCAACAATATGAGACAGCAGAAGCCTTTCCAAGGAGTATACCGCATTAAGACATCCATGAAACGTAACACAAAGGAAATCTGAACCGAATAAGTTAACAAACTACCGGTGAGTGAAAAAAAGGACACAGAGCTCGCAAGTAGCTTTTCTGATTCCATAATAACATTCATAAAACGGCAGGTACAAAATTTGAGTATTATTATAGACTGAATCTCTTGGGGGGAGGATTTTCCGTTTGTAAGTTTCATTTCTTTTCCTCGAGTGTAATCAAAAGATCCAAGGAACACAGTCTCACTAGAGTGTCATCATCAGAAAGTCCATTCCTTCTACTTGCGAGGTTTGTCGCATCACATGGGAGTATTTATTCTCCGTGTTATGTAACTTTCCTATATACCATCTATTAGTCCAAGATCCATAATGAGCTGATGTAGCAAAATAGAAGATACAAACAAATTATCCAAGGAACATATAATCTCACTGGAATGCTAATGAAGCAAAATTGAAGATACAAACAAGTGAGCCCATCCAGATCTGTAAACAATCCAATCTAAAAGCATGAGGACGTCTAACCATAAGTGTAATTAAGTATAGATCAAGTAACCAGTACAGAACAAAAGTTCAATCAACTCACAAAAGATAGGAAAACAAAACTTAAGGTGGTGGCATATATCTAGAGGCCTTACAACTATAAAATCTCTCCCCCTTTTTGCCATTCAAAACCCACACGAGGAAAACATATTTAGGACAGAAAAGAGCTGATGTAAGGACTTTCTCAGAACTCGCAAGAATTAAGTAGAAGATAAACAACAGGCCTATTTATCACAAAGAGCCATAGATGAAATCATGGTATGGAATCCAAAGATTAATGGTAAATCCACAGTTGTTAGAGGTGTGAAGCACACTAAAGCACAAAGGAATCTCCAGCACCTGAGTAGGGGCGCTTCTTGAACACAAGGCACACAAAAAAAAGGGAAAAGAAAACTCAAAACAAGTTTATATCATAAACTGATAATAATCTGTTAATCATTTTATTCAATCATTATATCTTTTGTCTTCAAATGCGTAATTAAATATCATCCGACTCTAACACCCAACACTCAAAAGCAATTATTGAGTTTAAGAGCAACATTGAAATTATATATGACAAACGAATTCAAATAAGTTGATATACAAAAAAAAGGGCACTGATGGAACTAGTACCCCCCCACCCCAAACGAAGGGACCGGACATATCACCCTCAAACCATAAACAACACAATTGAGTAGTTAAAGTTTCATCAATGGACAATCTTATAAGTCAAAGAGACGGCATAATGCAATTGCAATTCACAACAAACACTAAATCGACAACTGAACTGGTAGTAAAAGTATAGTAATTATCGAATGAAAAACTCACTTCTCTTCGATCTTCTTCAACTCGTCATCAATCTTAGCCCGCATCAAATCAAGCGCCTTCTGATCCAGATTCAAAACCTTGTTTGCAACTAGGGTTTCGTACAAGGGAGCCATATCTACAAAACTCAAACAAGAACTCAAAATAAACCCTAATTCACCGTTGAGAAGAGACTAAATTGAAGAATGATTGAAAGAGACAATGCTTAAATACCGTTGGCGATGATGAAGTTAAAGACCTCATCTCGGAGTCGGACCTTCTCAATGTCATCGACGTCGTCTTGAGTCAACATAAACAGATTGTGAGCCAGCACAAGCTGCGGCTGCTGTACTCCTTCTTCACCTTCCATTGGCGAGGTTTTTTCTTGTGTTCTGTTTGAGGAAATATGAAAGGTTTGCTTGAAGAGGGGGAAACAGCTACGAGAGAGACGACTGGTGTTGTGCTTTCTTCAGATTTCGTTGGATCTTTAGAAAGAGGAGTTTAACTATTCACATATTATGCTCAAACCCCATATTTATTGGATTTTCCTAATTCTTCCTTTTTCTTGAGCCTCTTCGGTTGCAATTACAGAGGTGGTGGACTCTTATATGAAAATATTGAATTAAATAAAATAGTTTAAATATATTTTATTTATTAAATATTATATGTTACTTTAAAAAAATTTAAGTGATAATGTAAAATTAGGAACATAGAATGTATCAACTTGTTTGATGAAATTGTTGAAATATTTCTTTAGTTCTAGATTGAATTCTGTTTTTAAGAATGGATTCAAGCGTATTTTAGATTATTTTTTTAAAAAATTTCTTTAAAATTAAAATTAAACTTTAATAATATTGGTATTTATTTACAAGTATGAATTTTTTTTTTAAATTGATAATAAAAAAAATTTAAAAATTTAGTGGATGAAAAATATCAAATATGTTTCATAATTACATACATTTATAATTGTTGTATGGTATTTTTTAAAAATAAATCACAAATAGTTTTTCATCCTTTATTACATATGAATTCCATTTTTATTATATTCTCAATTAAAAAAATATTAAGATTTATAATTTGCTAATATAATATTTAGTATACGTGCATCTCACAAAAACGTAGAATTATCTCTTACTAAGCTACCTTTCTTGCGATGAAGCTATGGTACTTATGACCACATTGCTAGATTATAGATTTAAATAGGGTTAATGACTAAAAAAACATATGTGTAAAATAATTTTCAATTTTTTGTTATTTTACCTAATTCTTTATCTTTAATTTGTTCCATAAATTTACAAAATAATAGTGATTTTATCTAAAAAAAAAAAAATAGTTCAGGTCAAAATTGTATGATTTCAATTTTCAACTAATATTACGTCACTTATGTTATCTTTGTTCTTTAATTTTACCTTTTCAGTCACTTTTACACTTATAACTTACCTTAAACAACAAAATTTGACTTGCATGGTGACTCAAATTGTTTTACCTTTCTCAAATCAAAAAACATAAGTACGTAAATAACTAAAATTTAAAAGTTAATTTTCACTCCCAATCTATTTAGATTCTTGGACCTTGTTTGTTTCATGGGATAAGGGCTTGACAGATAGGGTATATCTTATTATCTTATGTTTGTTTTACAGTATTAATAATCACTAAAGCCTTTTTAATGGATTGACCCGAAATATGTCATTCTTAAAACATAGGATTATGAATCCCACCTAATACATTCTCTATTATTTAATATCATATGAATTAGCTAAAAAAATTTAAATATGTGTGTAATTATTTCAAATTAAGAAATGAAAAAAAATGAAACATTTACATATTATATTAACTAAATAACTACATGGAATTAATTTGTATGCAAGACATGTCTAAATTTATAAATATTAATTTTTTTATTATAAATATATTATTAAATTACAAATAAGAATTCTATAAAGTAAAAATATGATAACTTATAAAAAATAAAATTGGTATTATGAAATAAAAAAAATTAAAAACTTGAAATAAAAAATAAAAATTTGGATATTTAAAAAAAAAAAAAAAAGAAAGTTGAAAATCTAGAAATTGAAATTTAAAATTCTAAATAATTTTCTAAGAATTAAAAGTTTACTATAAAAACACGATACTCTTAAAATTAGGAGTGATAATGTACGGTACGGTATACCAATAATTTTACGTCGTATAATAAACCGTACCGAAATTTTGGCATATGAAAAGTTCATACCAATACTATATACCAAAATTTTTGTATTATACACTATTCATACCGTACCTATCAAAATTTCATTATATCATTTCATACATATATTTTGGTATATCATTTTGTATAAAAAAAAAATTATATGCTGGTTAATACCTAAATATTTGGTCTACCATGTCATACCAGTATAGCGAAAATATTTTAATATATCGGTATTTTGGTATATATCAAAATACTGGTATATATTTTAATGTAATTAAGCCTATTTTTAATGTTCAACTAAGGAGCAGTGGTATTATGTTTGTGTAAACTTCTTTGCCTAGTGTAGATTCAAATTTGCAGTTGTTAGTTTAATGCCCTTCTTCTGCTATAATTTAATCTTGAATTTTGTATTCGTGTTTTGTTGTCTTTAGTAGTGGTGGAATAACTTAGTTTCTTGTGCTGTACTGCATTTATTTTTCCATTTGCATCTATGTACTAGTGATTGATTTTTTTTTTTCTTAATTTTAGTATTATTTTTTAGCTTTTTGTTAAAATTGTCTTTCTTAGTATTGGTGGTGGCGACAGTGGCTGTGATGTTAATGTTAGTGTATTAGTCTTAATATTAGTTGTGTTAGTGAATTAGTCTTCTTATTAGTGTATTAGTAATTCAGTATTGCTATAAAAATTGGCGTATCAGCATTTGTTTTAAGTGTATTAGTATTTATGTTAGTATTAGTGTATTTTTTTGTGTATTGGTATTTGACTTAGTGTATTAGTGCGTGTATTAGGATTATTATTAGTACTGTTGTTTCTCCCGTGTGATGCACGATTTATAATATTTGTACTAATATAATAGTTAGTAAATTATAATTAATAATAATTTAATTATTACATTTCGCATTTTGTTTTGTGTCGCGTTATCACATTGTGTGACATTTTGTTACTTTTATGTAATAAATAATAAATTTATAAAATAATAATATATTTTTCTAAAATAAAAATTCATGATATACAAAATATATTTTTAATATAATTTTATTTTGTATAAAAATCTCACAATTTTATTTATTTAAAAATATTTTAAATATCAAATATATTACAATTAATCTAAAAAATATTTTGTATTTTTAAAAAATTATTTTTATATATGGAATATGGATATCAAATTGAAGATCTTGAAAAAATAAATTATTTAATATATTTTTCATGAAAAAATAAGTTAGGACATAAAAGTTATAAGCGTTTCAAATTAAGGTGACAAATTAAAATAAAATAAAAAAGAAAAAAAAGTAATTGGTCAACCATTTATACACTATCTCATATCCCCACATCCCCACCTCCACCATAACAGCTAATCCTTTTTTTTTTCTTTTTTTAATTTATTCAACTTTATTAATAAAATAATGATTTTGGCGGGAAAAATATTAATATAGATTAGTGTATTACTATTAGTATTAGTTAATCATATTAGTGTATTAGTTAATATTAGTGTATTAATATTAGTATTAGTATTAATTAATCGTATTAGTCTTAGTGTATAGTATTATCAGAATTAATGTATTAGTATTAATATTGGGGTACTTGTATTATAGTCTATTAGCATATATTAGGGTATAATCTTATTAGTATTAGTGTATTAGTACTAGTATTATTATTAATAGAATTATCATTGGTTTTAATATTTAGCAACCTTCATATTGTATTATAACTAGTATTATTGTATTAGTAGTAGTAATATTAGGCAGTGTTTACTGTGTCTTATAAGGTTGGATAAGGATATTTTATCCAACCTTATCCCATGTTTACTTTAACTGCTGAAAAAGTAGTTCAAATTCCGGGTAATGGACGGATATGTAATCCCATGTTGTCCGACCCTCGGCTATTACTTTTTTACCTTTCAACTTGAACTAAAAATTACCAAATTTACCCCATTTCACATACACCCACTTCACATTCTTTAAGGAACCCACCGTGACGGATGAGTCGTAAATTCTTCGACTGCGTAAACCTGCCTTCGGCCTCCGTCGTAGGTCCAACAAACTTATTCTATGTTTTTCTTAATTGCGGTTTTCATCTCTTCTAACTTATTACTGTTCTTTATTTTGATGATACAACGATCCCTGAATCTGTGATGATCTTGAAGAAGTCGTGAAATTTCTACGGTCATTCCTTTATGAAGGATGCGTTAGTGATTAAGGTAATATGTGTTCTAAATAATTTGTATAATTTTAGGGTAGATCGTCATCTGTACTTGGTCGCTTGTATTTTGTGATTTGGAGAAAAATCATGGTGCATCAATTTATGTCGCATTTCTCTTATATATTAACTACATCTCTCCAATGTTGTTTATAGCATACATAGTTGGACAAATAATATTTGGATACCGGATTAATGCCTCTTTTGAATAGTGCACATTGTTCTTCGGTAGTAATTCGTTGGGGGAAGGGTTCGCATGTATGTTTGAATGGCCAAGTACATAATTTTGATACATTTATCTGCATTTTAAGTTTTATTATCTCCCTACTTCTGCCATTGCAGTAATTTTAATGTGAAATGTTTATGCTTGTACAATAATAAAAATGCAAATTGTATGATTCTGCAGTGAAAGCATTTGTAACTTGTCATGGTTGGTTAGTCCAATGTAGACCATGATTGAACAATAAAATATATGCAATGTGAAGAGTAAGGTTTTCGGTCTGTATATACACAAACCATTATGAAGTAGATTAGCTCTACTACATTGAGTATAATTTTGTTGTCGGAATGTAGTGGTGAACGCTGTTCACAATTTTGTGTTCCTAGTTTGCGAATGTTTAGATGTTGGTCCTGAGTGTAAGACAAAATGTTTAGCCATGATTTCTGTTATCTATGGATATGTTTTTGCAGCTTAACGATATAATTTACTTGTAATCTTCTTTACACTCCTATGCACGAATGAAATTTACAGTACACATCTTCTTTTGAGCAATGAAATATTGTATAATTTATTAGGTTATAATACTTACATGGTGAGGTTGTGAAGACAACGAATGGGTTTAATTGATTTTGACATTGTATTTATCTATGATTCATGTAGCAGATACCATGGATCAAATAGGATATTTGAAGTGCATGAAGTTATATTGGCATAAGATCATATATGATCATAAAGGCTTGGTAAGACATTTGATATTTAATTCTTGTTGTCTATATTATATGTTACAATATTTTCCGCGGTGGTAAATCTTGTGATTGCATTACATTCATGTTGTTTATATAATTTTGAATTATAAAACCTTTATTATTATTGTAGATACTACCCCCAAAGTTTACAAGGAAAGTTGGTGGCATGGTTCCAAGTCCTGTAATCATTCACAATGACTTCATTTCCCAGTGGACTGTTTCCATTACTCTAGATTACGACGATACGATACTGCTAACGGATGGATGGCCTAAATTTCAAGATGACAATAATGTCAAGCATCAGGATATATGTCTTTTATTATGATGGTGCTTGTAACTTTCACGTGATGGTGTTCACGAGAAATGCGTGTAAAAAAATACCCAGCAATGAATAAGGTTATTCATGTATTACATATTTATGTTAAATATTAATTGTATGTTACAACATTTGGAGGAATTTATAAACAAAATTGTTATGATCATGTAGGTCCTTCTTAGCAAGGTTATTCATGTATTACATATTTATGTTAAATATTAATTGTATGTTACAACATTTGGAGGAATTTATAAACAAAATTGTTATGATCATGTAGGTCCTTCTTAGCAAGGTGCAAAATGGAATAGGTTCTTTAGGGTTCATTTTTCAACGACCATAATCCAACCTAGTATTCGAATGGTACGTGGCTCGCAAAATGTTTTTACTAACTTTTGCTATCACTATATCATTATATGTTATATTCTCTTTTATGTGAAAGTCTTCATTGTCTGTGTACGCAAATAATGTATATCCAGTATTTCATACCTCTGTGCATATTTGGTCAGTATTGTTTGTTCACACATTACATGAAAATGTAAATCATCCTATATCTCTAGTTGTGTTTTTCAAGAATCGTGGTTTTGGGTTTTTTTTTTTTTTTTTTTTTTTGCACATAGATTCTTGTA
The DNA here is from genome assembly GCA_028749325.2 of Caryopteris x clandonensis. Taxonomy (NCBI): domain Eukaryota; kingdom Viridiplantae; phylum Streptophyta; class Magnoliopsida; order Lamiales; family Lamiaceae; genus Caryopteris; species Caryopteris x clandonensis. The sequence goes on along the minus strand of JAPYKT020000003.1, from coordinate 5,489,187 downwards.
AATATAAGAAGCAGAAAATCACTTCTTGACATTCTGGATATACTTTTTTATCTGGGATTCAAATTTTTGTGTAAAATATATGGTTTAAAGGTATGTATTTTCATTCATTTTAAGTTTTCATTATTCGTGTAGGCTTTACCACCAAAATTCAGACACAATTTTAAAAATACACTGCCAGAAAGCTTGACTTTTGTGAACAAATTTGGTGTTCGATGGGCAGTTGAGCTAGAAATCACTTCTTCCAAAAGTGTTAAGTTTACTACTGGGTGGGATAGGTTCCTCATTCAGAATGGAATAAGCCTGGGTGAATTCATATTCTTTAATCTAATTGAGAATGATATTTTATAGGTTAAGATTTTTTAGATCAGCTGTTATGAGGATAACATTATGCGGTACTATATACATAACAATGTAATTGAGAGTACAGGTAGTGATGGAAGTGAGGGGCAAGCCACTGATTCTGTGAATGTTGAGAGTGTAGACAACAACACGAATGAAGATGTGGAAGGTGTGGATATTCAAGAAAGTTGTGACATGGATAATATTGATGGCATGGAAGATATTGAGTTTTAGGTTCACGATGGTCCTATGTATGAGCAAACCGAGGACGACATTGATATTGAAGAAAGTGATGTCATGGGTGATAATGAAGAAGGGAATGATAATGATGGCAGAAATGATAATGAGGTTGAGGGTCATGATCGTCCGATGTATGAGCAAGATGGGGATGTGGTTGATATTGAAGAAAGTGCTGGCATGGATGATAATAAATAAGTGAATGATAATGAGGGCATGGATGGTAATGATGTTCAGGCTCACGCATGTCCGACCTATACGCTAGTCATTAAGAAATCCTATTTCGATATGCCACATCTAGTACGTGTTTTGTTATTTAAGTATGTATATATACACAATTGTTGCATATTATTTAATAATTTGTTTTATATTTTGTTATTGCCAGAAATATTTCATTATAATATGGTCATATCTTTAATTTTAGCTTTTATTTATTTATTTATCTTTGATCATTCGTATGTTTCAATTTTTTCTGAGATTATGTCACTTGTGCAGCCAATTCCCATACTTTTTTGGACTACCTATATTAGTTCAAAGAAGCGTGTGGGAAAATGAGTTTAAATGAGCATGAATGGGCGAACATGGTCTGTTGGGTTAAATAAGCAAGTATTCCGGATTGCAATGAGACATATGATTTTGCGGTTTCTAGAAGATAATGGCATTGGCATCGGTAGCAAATGTGTATTTGAATTGGCACAAATTATGAAGTTAGCTTTCAATGTTCGTTTGTCAGATTGATTTGGTAGAAGACGTGAAGTTTACGTACCATTTTGTGTGAAATTATGCGCTGGTGGTCATTATGTGTTTATGTGTTATTATATTTGTGCTTGTTATGTACTTCCATGACATCGGTTAGGATTGTCGAATCGTTGTTAGTATCGTTGTTTATATATATTATTATGTGCCTTAGATTACAGATTTGGTGGTCTTTATTATTTTACGTAATGATTCCCTTTGGTAGGGTAATCACTTCAAACAAACACGGGTTAAAGAAAGAGTAAGTGGTTGTTCGCAACCAACGTCGAATAATAATGTGCACATGTGTTTATAACTACAACCCACCTTCTTTGCTGTATAGAAGCCATGTGTGCTTGCGCGCTCCCGTTATAATCACGTAATAAGAAATATGTGTTTTCATTCCTACACATATAAAAATGCAATATGTGACAAGTTTTTATATATATATGTGTAATATTAACCTATTTTAAATAGCAAAATAATTAAATAATAAATTTGGATCTGGATTTTACAAAAGTATCTATAATATTGGATTCATAAGCACATTATATTGCGATTTAGATTTTCAAAAAAAATCATTTAATAATTTATTGTTTATATTTGGAAATTTATAGTAGACATTTCTGCTCATAACATGAACTATCAGACCCGTTCTTTTAATGGTCTTCGAGTTTTTTCTGTTCACTTATTGTAATAAGAATATGTAATTCTACCTTTTCTAATTTGCAAATATATACAGTAATATGTATGCAAATGAAGATGAAGTATTACATTCATATCATAATAAATAAATAAATAAATATATCTATATACATATCTACAGATACATCTATATGCGATTTACATATATATTTTATATGGTTTTTTAAATATATAATATATATGTGATTTCATTTGTTCCTTAGTTGCAACTTTATACACATTGTGTCTGTCGAGTAAACCCATACCTCCCCGTTTGGCTTAATTTTCGAAACCCTAGATTCTGGAAAAATACGTTCATCGCAGGTGCAGAACGGGAGGAAGCTTCAATGGTCAACTACGGTGTGAAGCTTTATTTTAATACAGGCTGGTTTTAAAGGTACAAAATAACAGGTAATCACGATTACGGTCGGCTAATGCCCAAAAATTTAGTTTTATGTAAAAAAAAATTAGATGGCGTATAGGGTAATAAGCACAGTATGGTTGCCTGTATTGATGTTTTAAGATACATGGTATGCTTGGTAGGGGTAGTTCCGTTGGATTATGTCCCTTTCCCCAAATTGCATTCTGTTGATTTTTGAAATTTTGTGAAATCGATACTCTTGCATGTACTACCCACTTTTCCTCATTAAATCAATTTACAGAAATGTAAATATTATGAGCTATACTTTGTCAATGTGATTTCATATTAAGTAGATACAGGCAGTACAAGCGTTGATTTTTTGTTATTGATCAAAGTAATCGTGGATGAAACTTATCATACTCATTGTCTGACTCTATCCATACAAAAATTGCTCTTTCAATTCAGGTCATCCTCTTATTTACCAAAGTAATTGTGAACCGAATAATGATTTCTTGACTCGCTACATCTGAATAGGTAATGCTATGACTTAAGGGTGTTTTATGGAGTTAACTAGACAATTTCTTTAAGTTTATACCTGGTTGATTGTACGATGTCAAACCATTGCAAGTGCACTAGCAGTTGTGCCTAATGGATAACAATTAAAAGTTTTTTAATTTATTCGTGCTAAGTCTCTACTATATGTATTTGTTATATTGGATGGATCTTCATAATATTGTAGTACATGGAGGGAGTTCTGAGGAGGAGATATTAGTTGTATTGCATGTCATAATGGATGCATGTATCACATTTTGTAATTTTGTTTGGACCTTCTTTTATCAAAAGCAACATATAAGTGCACCAATTGTTCCCGCGGGTATGTTTGCACATTATAGTCTTATAAGTAGGGTTCCCAGACAATTACGATATATGTGGCAGGTTATAGGTTTCTCAAATCAAGAATATATAGATTATTTAAGAATGAATAGAGGTGTATTCTCTTGGTTGCTTCACCTGCTTGAGACAAATGGTGGGTTGAAATCTAGCCGACATAGTAGCACCGCAAAACAGTTGCCAATGTTTCTGTCAATTCTTGCCCATCACACCAAAAATCGAATTGTTAAGTCCAACTACAAACGATCTGGTAGAACTGTTAGCAAACATTTCCATCAAGTGTTGAACTCAGTAATGCCTAAATTACTATTAATTGTGATATCTATTTTTTATACAAATCTATATCAATATCTATTTTTATATAAGATACAATAAAAGAATTTGATTGATAGAGCTACAATTTAATGGTTATTAATAAAAGGAATAAAAATTCATTATGTTATTATTTATTTTTATTTTTATTATGAGATCAAAACAAACTTCTAAATATTTTGTAAATATAAATTGTAATTCAACTTAGATCCTATAATTTCACAAGTTTTGGGGTAATAGATAACCAATATATATATGTATATATAAGTTAGATTATAATAAATCAGTGTGATATAAAAATAAAAGTATTTGAATTTGGACTAAGAGTCAAGTTAAGACTCTCAATCATGTTTGTTTAATACCTTCTAATTTTAAATTTTAAAAATCAAAATTCCTTCAAACAAATAAAGTTATAAAAAATTAAACGATAACTAATAAAAATAAATAGTCATGCATCGCAAGGTAGAAATTACTAGTTAGTATTAGTATTAGTATTATAATTTTTGTATTAATATATTAGTGTATTTGTCTTTGTCTTACTTTATTAGTATTAGTGTTGGTATTAGTTCATTAAAGTATTAGAATTAGTGTGTTAGTATTAACATTGTATCAGTGTATTAGTTAGTAATAGCGTATTAGTGTATTAGTATTAGTTTTAGTTAATTTAATTAGTCTTAGTGTCTTGTTATTAGTATTAATGTATTAATAATATATTTTGGGTTCTTGTATATTTTTGGGTAGCAGTCTTACTAGTATTAGCAAAGTATTAATATTAGTATTAGCAGTAGTCTCAATACAATGTCATAGTATTAATGTATTAGGATTTGTGTATCCTTATTAGTATAAGTGTATTTGAGTATTATCTCTAAATATCTTAACACCTTTGGGCCTTAAAAATGATAACAATATAAAAAATTCTTGAACAAAGTAAAAGACCAAAGTATTTGAACTTATTTTCTTCGTAAAATACAAGTAAATGTGATTTCAACTAACAGGTTACAAAGATGAAATTCTGAAATGATATCAGATGTTAAAATATTTCTGGCATGCTTTTTTTCCCGAAATTAAACTAATAATTAATTTTTGCATTTATTTTTTCTGTTTTTATGTCATTTGAATCTATGTATTGCATTTATATTTTTACTTGCATCTACGTATTGATAATTGAATTTAGTATTATTTTTCAGTTTTATGTTAAAGTTGTCAATTTTAATATTTCTTGTGGTAGTGGTAGTTGTAGTGGTGGTGGTGGCGCGGCGGTGGTTGGTGGGGGTGGCAGTGACGACGACAATGAGGGCAATGGTGTTAGTGTTGGTTTTGGTGTAGATTTAGGTATAGGTGTAGTAGTGTTAGTATAGTAATATTAGTATTAGTTTATTTGCATTAGTAATAGTGTTAGTATCAATGTCTTATTTATTAATATTAGCATTAGTATTAGTATTAGTTTTAGTGTTTTAATTAGTATTAGTATTATAATTAGTGTATTAGTTTCAATGTGTTAGTATATTTAGTGTATTATTATTAGTGTATTGGTTAGCATTAGTGTACTAATATTAGTTTTAATGTGTTAGTGCAATATTGTATTTGTATTAGTATTAGTTGTAATTAATAGTGTTAGTCTTACTATATTTTACTATATCCTTATTAGTATAAGTGTGTTAGTGTATTATCTCTAAATATTCAAACACCTTTTGGCCTTGGAAACGATAACAATATCAGGAATCTGCGAACAACTATATGTTTTGCCATCTCCAAACAGTTTTGCCATCTCCAAACAGTTTTAAAGATGAAGGTATTAAATATATTTTCTCCGTAATTTCGAACCATTACTCTATGCATTAACAAATATAATGTGGTTTCAACTTCTAGGTTATTTAAAAGGATGAAATTCTTAAATGACAACGGAAGTTGAAATATTTCATGTATGCCTTGTTAGTGGTTGATTGAAATTTGGTTAATAGTAAACCTAAGAGAATATTTGAAATAGGTTGGAGGCCTCCGTAGCACAATTGGTTATGGGTTGTGAGGTTGTGTCACAATCAAATGCATAGTAAAAGGTGGTGTTTGTTTTAGATTGCGATAAAGTAGGTTATTATTGACATGTCAAATCAATAGGTTTAATAGAGTTTTATTTGTATTATTATATTATGAGAGATAAAGATTTGTGGATTTAATAATTGGTGATGTCAAAATAAAGATCTTAAAAAGAGAATTAATATGATATAAATTTTATAAAAATGGATTTGAAATAAAAAAGTTTTTAATATTTAAAATTTTTTGGTGAAAAAATATATATTGAATAGTTTTCTTGGGAATGATGAGAGAAGATGGAGGAAAAAGATGTATAAAGTCGGTAGAGTTATAGATGGAACAACTACAACTCACAACTTTATAAACAAACACGGGTTGAATTGTGACACAACTCACAACCGGTCGTGTCCAACCCAATCCAAACATACCCAAATGTTTATATTAAAATATAAAGTACACAAATAAATATATGGGACGGGAAATTATTTGAATATAAGAGATACAAATCTCTTAAAGTATTAATAATTTAAAACTTTATCTAAAAGTAACATAATACACTCTGACGCTTATCTAATTAGTATGAAAGAAGTTATCAATAAAAACCTGAGTTTTCAGATTGTATAGTATTTTTATTTTATTTTTTGGTTTCCTTAAATAATATTCATATTTTGATTTTATCTCTTGGTTTAGTTATTTCTAAATTTTGATTACAATTTGATAATCTCTTGTTATACTATCATTCTATTTCTATTACTGATTCTGATTTCACGAAACTGTGAGTTCTGTCCTTTACATCATACATTCAAGTGAATACGTCTACTCATTTTAGGCATGTAAATTTAAAGTTTTATTTATCTGTTCTTTTTTTTTTTTTTTTTTGGCCTTAGTATATGTTCTTATGTTTGAAGATTATATAGGCAGTCATTGGGCCACTATCATCTATTTATTGATGATTTAATCTTTTTTTCTGTAAAATTATTAGTTTTACGTCATAATTGTCATTCACCCAACTTATGAATTAATATGTATTTTTTATAATAGTCTTAAATATTTTTTTTTGTTTGAAATTATGAAAATTAAATAAAGTAAAAAAAAGTTGATATTACACAATTACTCAGACATACCCGAGACAAATAAAATTAGACACAAAGCACAGCGTGAGGGTCCAAATTTTTTAAGAATTGTTTATATGTGAAAAAGCCCCAAAATACAAAGGCATAAAATGCAGCAACAAAAACTGCAGCTTGGGTAGAACTAATCAACTTTGCTAAAATGCACAAAATCAGCAAGCAAGTTGTAAAACAACAGCCCCAACTGTGTTTTCAACCCAACAATGGATAAGAATATGGTGGCAGTAACTAACAATCAAGAGACATCAGCAGGAACAGCAGCAGCAAAATCAGCAGGAGACATCAGCAAAATCAGCAGGAACAGCAGCGGCAAAATCAGCAGGAGACATCAGCAAAATCAACAGCAGAAACAGCAGCCGCAAAATCAGCAGGACTAAATTTTCAGCAAAATCAGCAAGGAGACATCAGCAGGAACAACAAGACTAAATTAGCAGCAAAAATCAGCAAGGTTTATAGCAACCAGTCCAGTCTTGGTAAATCATTCCAGCAGCAGTAGTAACAGCAAGGCAGGAAAATGCCCAATTTGGCAAAAACCAGCCGACATATGCAGCAGCAGTGAGCAGAAAAATGCATCAACTAAGTCCAAGGCAGCAGTGAACAGAAAAAATACATCAACAACGAACAATCCCCTGCCGCTGCTGTCAGGTATCAGCAGGGAAAGGACTCCAGAAATTTGAAAACTAAACATCAATTTGTGGCTCAAGTGTTACAATATCAGAACGTCCCCACAGCCGAATTGCAGCTTCCAGTCCATGAGGCCCAAATCAGCCAATTTGCAGTCTTAAACATTTTTATGTTTAATTATGAAACACCGATACTTGTGTAGTGTGACTCTATCTACTTAACGTGCATGTAAATCTGTATTAATTATCTTGTGACTTGTTTTTTAATATATTTTAATCCTCAATTTTTATTTTTTTTTTGGGTTCATTTTGTTGATTGTGTTAGTTGACTGATCTCCTTTGATGTGGGTATAGTTTTTATATCTATGAATAATAATATCATATAGTTAACTTAATGTATTGTGGTGTACTGCATTCTTTTAGTGTACTCCATTCACTTTTATCTATGCATTGCTAGTTTTTTTTCCCATAATGTTAGTGTTCTTTTGATATTCCTATGTTAAAGTTCGCATTCATCTATTGTATGAATTATGATATGATTTCTATTAGATTCATATATTATTTGTAGTGTTCAATTATGAAGCTCGGGTTCTTATGTTTGTGCAACCCTCTATACTTAATGTTTATTCAATTATGAAGAAAATATTGGTATACCGCACTTACTGTACTGAAAGATACCAGAAATATCATATTTTTTTGTCTATTGAGGTTTTTGGTACGATATGGTACAATACCAAATTTTTTTGGTATAATAACAATATGAATAAATAATTTTTTTGGTCTATGATATATCAAACAATATTTTGGTATATAGATATATCGAAATATCGACAAAATATTGAAATAGTTTTGGTATGCTTGTAAAGAAACCAGCATAGCCATTAAAACTAAGTCAGTAACGATGTGAATAAATAACTTTTTTGATATATAATATATCGAACAATATTTTGATATATAAGTATATTAAAATATCGACAAAATATTAAAATACTATTGGTATACTGGTAAAAAGCCAGCATAACCATTAAAACTAAGTCACTCTTTAGTTACTCCGTTGCCCCACCCGACCCTACCCAGGTCAACAATCAAATCTTGTTGCACCTCAATCCTCAATGCTTGCCCCCGCCTCTCTTTCTTTTTCTTTATTCCCCTATTCTCAATCTCAGGGTTTTTTTTTTCAAAATAATGGAAAAAAAAAAATTTATGAAATAGGTATGTTTCCGAACAGTTTTTAAAAATAGGTAAAACGTCACCGGACGTTATTTCAAAAAAAGGTCACCGGAGGTGACGATTTTAAATTAAAAGAAAGAACTGTCACCTTAAGTGACGTTCTTTCTTTTAATTACACATACATGCCATATGTATATATATATATTATATATGGACACTGACATATATATATACATATATATAACCTGTAATATATATATATATTTCAAATATGTATATATATATATATTTTAAATTTATTAAGTGAATATATTAAAAAATATATATAATAATAATATATATAATAATAATATACAGAAATATTTATTAAATTAAATAATAATTTTTTTATTAATTCATATCTTTTAAATTAATAATATATATATATAATAATAATATATATATAAATTTATATATATTATTATTTATAAATATATATTTTATAAATATATATATATATGTGTATATATAATATATAATATATATATAACTAAAAACGTTAGATGACGTTTTTTAAAGGTGACATTTATTGGAATTTTTTTTAATTTCATATATATATATATTTATGTATTATTATAAATTGGCACAAAACTTTGGGTTGGAATGTTCATTATGCAAATTTATTTAATTTTTTTAAAAATTTGGTTAATAGATGTAAATGATACAAAATAATAAATAGTTTGGATTTTAAATTAATTGTGGTGTGCTGTTTTATTAATGGACGACTTGTATAGAATGTGTCACAATTATGCACTTAATTAATTTGGAGCGAAAATGAAATGCTAAAATAAAATATTGAAATTCAAAAAAATACATCTTTGCGGAAAATTTCTTTTTGTTATGTATATACTATAAATTATAAGTAAACATAGAAAATAATACATAAATAAAGGAATTCAAATTCACTTGAAAACAAATATGAAAAAGAATATCAGAATTAGATGCAAAATTATGAAAATTACAACTATAATTTCATTGTAATGAATGTGTCATGGGTATCAAATCACTTTTTTTTTCAGATTAGTAAATAAAAATAATTGTTTGTTTGTTATAATCTATATTCACACCTATTACAAATGACCTCCTGTACCACAACCTCGATTTCTTCTAGTTCGGCGACCTCTTCCTTCACCTTGCCCGACATTTCCTGATGTTTCTTGTTGTCTCCTTCGAGTTCCACCTCGTCTACCTCTTGTGTGAACAACGGGTGGTTGTGGCTGTATGTCTTCTTCGACGTCATCTTCCTCCGAGGTTGGTGTCAAATGAATTATCATTCTGCTGGAGGATGACGTAGAGTGGTCTGGTACATCCCTGAAAGTAGCCACATCTGAATACTGGAATTGAATCGGAGTAGGACGGACATAGTCGTAGTTTGGCATATTGCTCGTGTCTCCTGCTCCGAGGTCAACGTTCATACCAGGAAATGGCGAGTGAGTGGACATTAATGGATGGTAGGGTGTCGGAGTATACGGTGGTGTACTCATTGAAGGCCTATATACATCCGATATATGTCCTTCAGTTTGGTATTCGGGCCGCGAAGATGTTGATGCAAAGTTCGCAGGTGGTGGCATTCGATCTTCAGGGGAACGACGCCTTCTAAATCTCATCTGATTTTCTGATTGACTTTGCGTCTGTTGTTGATGTACAGGCTGGGTATACGTCATTTGCGGAGGCTCGGGGGACAGTCTCTCAATTGTTCGCTCTATATTTTCATACAATGAGAGCTGTTCATCTAACAAACTATTAAGTTGGTCAATGTCTAACCTATTTTTATTCTGTATATTTCTCTTCATGGGTTCCAACTGTTCGATCTACAAATAAGATAAAAGATGCATATTAAAACACCAATCATGTTGAATAGATATAAAATTAATTGTAGAATTACATATATGTTGCGTACCATGTAGTGCATCAGTGAAGCATCTCCAGTTTTTATGCCCATTATTTCATGCGTATCTACAGGGGATATAAAACGACGTGTAATCGAGTTATACCAATCATAGTAATCGGGTGTCGTCGTTAGGTTCATTACATAATGGGTTCCCGTGAGATTCTCATGTCTTTGATTCCACTGATGAACATACTTCGCGTGTATGTCCATCCAGTTGGCATTTTTTCGCCCTTTACGATCAATCTGATGCACGTTCGTCTTCCAGTCATCAAGAGGGTCGATCCGATTAGTTATGTCTTGCAACATTCGGAACTGACGTAAGACTCTTTCTGGATGATGGAACTCCACAAATGAGAAGAAAATCAGTGGACATATAGCTCGTACATTATCCGAGAAGCACCGCGAAGGTAAATGGAGTACTTCCGGTTGCAACCAATCATATGGATCCCATGTAAACTGATGACACACAACAACCAAAAACCAAAAAACATACATGTGTTTTTAATTAATACATATAAGAATAATTAAAATGAAGTAATAAATCGAACCTGGTCATGTGTCAATTTATCTAATATTTCTCGGAAAACCTTGACCTGGCGCCTACCAGTGTGCACGAAACTGCTATCAATATTCCACCTGTTACATATATTTTACTAGTTAATCAGTAGATGCATTACATTTGGGTGTGCACTGTAAATATTACCAATAACGATAAAATAACCAAAACAACATGGCTTGCATTGTAAATATTACCGGGCACCGAAAGGGGGGACAGGGAGTGTACCACCACCCAAATGATCAGGTCTTTCAATTTCTTGCATATTTAATCGACTCCTCTTATATACAGGCACAATGGACGATATGCGCGACCATGCCCAAATCTATCAAATATTATGAAAACATAAAAAAAGAGTAATTACAAAGGTTACGTATGGTAGATTCATTAATATATCATAAAAAATTTATAAGTACCTGTAACAGTTGAACTGGGCCACCGAGGTTTTCTTTATACTCCAAGGCGCCATTGCACAAGTGACGGTATAGAGAAGATAGTACGGCACTGCCCCAGCTGAATTCAATAACTTTCTTTATGTCTTGCACACATTGTAAATATACCAGTGGTAACAAATTTCCACTGGCATCAGGGCACATCACACCGCACATCAAGAATAAAGCACATGCCCGTGCATATTGCTCGACATGTTCAATTGTGCTATCATCCGTCACTGGATGCAATCGCATATGAGCTGCTAAAGAGCTGGCTCTAATTTTTCCACTTTTTATGTGGGATAGGTCTGGCGTGTAACCTAACATCGCCTGACAGTAATTACCCCACTCATTTGGAGACATTGTAGGATCAAATCCACACACCGGATCCCCTTCAATCGGCAAACCCCATATTAAGGCAACATCCATTAAAGTCACCGTTGCTTCACCCACAGGCAGGTGAAATGTATGGGTTTCAGGCCGCCACCTCTCCACCAAAGCGGTTATTAAGTGGTTGTCCGGGTAAAACCTCCCGCACCTATACACACCATAGAGACCCATTTGAAATAACAAATCCAGTACGCGTGTGTGGATCTCAGACCCTTCTTGTTCAAATAATTCCCAAAAATCATTATCGCACCGCCTAAAGCAAAAGAAAAAGTTCAAATCACCGTCGGGCTTCAGTAGGCCCTCGGAAATGTGCTGAGATTGAAGGGTGAGAACTGTCGGTTCCTTCGGGCCATAGTGGTTGTGTGAATTGATATCCATTATCACTGCAAATGAAAGAACAACATTAAAAAAATTAATAACATATATCTATTGATAATAAATAAAAAAAAAATTAAGTTACAAGTAGAACAAAAATATATTCAAGTATGTGATACTTGGCTCCATAAAACATACATTTTTATACAAATAAAATAAAGACGCGATTGCAGCAGTAATAAATTCTTCCAAAAAATGAGGTGAGCACAATCAATGTCGAACGAGAATTAAGAAGGAGGAAAATGGACGAACAAAGTTGAAGAAGGAAAATGAAATGAAACGTGAAGAGAAGGGAGAGGAAGTTGTCATTATATAGGTGTAAAATACAGACTGTTGATGTGATATATGCATGCTTCGTTTATTTCTTCACGGCAAACTTTTTATAACTCACTCATTGACTTTTCAAACTTTCATTAAATGCTTTAATGACTTTAGTAATTACTTAAATTTTTTTTAAAATCATTATTGACAAAGACTGCAATAATAATGTATTCACGACAAATTTCTGCGGAGAAAAAGTCACGCCACCTCCTGCAATGGAGTCAAAAGATGTCCTCTGCAAAGCCTGCAATAATAATGTATTCACGACATTGATGTAACTTTGTCTTCTTCAAATAATGCATGCAAATAATGCATGCACAATTAATGCGAAGGTGATGTTTTTACATTTTTTTTATATATTATATATAGATATATATATAATATATATTTATAAAAAATAGTATATATTTTAAATATGTATACATATTTTTATTTAATAAGTAAATATATAAAAAGATATATTAAATTATAATTTTAGAAATGGATATAATTTAATTTTATTTAACATAAATTTAAAAAAAAATTTTAAATTTAATAATAATTTTTTATTATTAATTCATAATTTTTAAATTAATAATATATATAAATATAATAAAAATATATGAATTTATATGTATATATATATTCGGATATATATATATATTATTATTTAAATATATATATATATATGTATTATAAATAAATATATATTAGATATAATATACATTTGCAAAAACGTCACCTTAGGTGACGATGTTTCAATTTTTTTTGATATATATATATATTTATGTATTATTATTACATATATACATTATTTATTTAGAATATATATATATATATATTTAATAATTAAATATATAAAAAGATATATTAAATTATAATTTTAAAAATGGATATAATTTAATTTTATTTAGGATGAATTTAAAATACTTTGTTAAATTTAATAATAATTTTTTATTATTAATTCATAATTTTTAAAATAATAATATACATATAAATGTAATAAAAATATATGAATTTATATATTTATATATATATATTCGAATATTACATAAATAATATATTATTTATAAATATATATATTATAAACTAATATATATATATAATAGATACATATTTAAAAACGTCACCTTAGGTGACGATGTTTCCTTTTATATATATATATATATATATATATATATATATATTTATATATTACTATTACATATATACATTATTTATTTAGAATATATATATTTAATAATTAAATATATAAAAAGATATATTAAATTATAATTTTAAAAATGGATATAATTTAATTTTATTTAGGATGAATTTGAAAAACTTTGTTAAATTTAATAATAATTTTTTATTATTAATTCATAATTTTTAAATTAATAATATACATATAAATGTAATAAAAATATATGAATTTATATATATATATTCGAATATTACATAAATAATATATTATTTATAAATATATATATATATATTATAAATAAATATATATATATAATACATACATATTTAAAAACGTCACCTAAGGTGACGATGTTTCCTTTTTTTATATATATATATATATTTATGTATTACTATTACATATATACATTATTTATTTAGAATATATATATATATATTTAATAATTAAAAATATAAAAAGATATATTAAATTATAATTTTAAAAATGGATATAATTTAACTTTATTTAGGATGAATTTAAAAAACTTTGTTAAATTTAATAATAATTGTTTATTATTAATTCATAATTTTTAAATTGATAATATACATATAAATGTAATAAAAATATATGAATTTATATATATATATATATATTCGAATATTACATAAATAATATATTATTTATAAATATATATATATTATAAATAAATATATATATATATATATATATAATACATACATATTTAAAAACGTCACCTTACGTGACGTTTTTTTTAAAACGTCACCTTAGGTGACGATGTTTCCTTTTTTATATATATATATATATATTTATGTATTACTATTACATATATACATTATTTATTTAGAATATATATATATATATTTAATAATTAAATATATAAAAAGATATATTAAATTATAATTTTAAAAATGGATATAATTTAACTTTATTTAGGATGAATTTAATAAACTTTGTTAAATTTAATAATAATTTTTTATTATTAATTCATAATTTTTAAAGTAATAATATACATATAAATGTAATAAAAATATATGAATTTTTATAAATATATATATATATATTCGAATATTACATAAATAATATATTATTTATAAATATATATATATTATAAATAAAAATATATATATATAATACATACATATTTAAAAACGTCACCTTAGGTGACGATGTTTCCTTTTTTTTTTTATATATATATATATATTTATGTATTACTATTACATATATACATTATTTATTTAGAATATATATATATATATTTAATAATTAAATATATAAAAAGATATATTAAATTATAATTTTAAAAATGGATATAATTTAATTTTATTTAGGATGAATTTAAAAAACTTTGTTAAATTTAATAATAATTTTTTATTATTAATTCATAATTTTTAAATTAATAATATACATATAAATGTAATAAAAATATATGAATTTATATATTTATATATATATATATTCGAATATTACATAAATAATATATTATTTATAAATATATATATTATAAATAAATATATATATATATAATAGATACATATTTAAAAACGTCACCTTAGGTGACGATGTTTCCTTTTTTTTTTTTTTAATATATATATATATATATTTATGTATTATTATTACATATATACATTATTTATTTAGAATATATATATATATATATATTTAATAATTAAATATATAAAAAATATATTAAATTATAATTTTAAAAATGGATATAATTTAATTTTATGTAGGATGAATTTAAAAAACTTTGTTAAATTTAATAATAATTTTTTATTATTAATTCATAATTTTTAAATTAATAATATACATATAAATTTTTAAAAAATATATGCATTTATATATTTATATATATATATATATTCGAATATTACATAAATAATATATTATTTATAAATATATATATATATATATTATAAATAAATAAATAAATATATATATATATAAGATACATATTTAAAAACGTCACCTTAGGTGACGATGTTTATTTTTTATATATATATATATATTTATGTATTATTATTACATATATACATTATTTATTTAGAATATATATATATATATATATATATATATTTAATAATTAAATATATAAAAAGATATATTAAATTATAATTTTAAAAATGGATTTAATTTAATTTTTGATTATTAATTCATAATTTTTACTTTAATAATATATATAAATGTAATAAAAATATATGAATTTATATATTTATATATATATATATTCGAATATTACATAAATAATATATTATTTATAAATATAAATATATATATATATTATAAATAAATAAATATATATAATAGTTACTTATGTAAAAACGTCACCTTAGGTGACCATGTTTCATTTTGTTTTATATATATATATATATATTTATGTTTTATTATTACATATATATATTATTTATTTAAAATATGTATACATATTTTTATTTAATAAGCAAATATATAAAAATATATTTTAAATTACAATTTTAAGAAGTGAATAATTTAATTTTATTTAAGGTTAATTAAAAAATTATTTTTATTATTAATTCATATTTTTAAAATAAAGTATTAAGATATATAATAATAATAATAATATATAAATATATACATATATATATGTGAAAATAAATAAAAAAGTAAGAAATAAATTAGTTATGCACGCCAGCTCCTGCAATGGAGTCAAAAGGTCTCCTCTGCAAAGGCTGCAATAATAATGTATTCACGACAAATTTCTACGGAGAAAAAGTCACGCCAAATTTAATGCTTGTTTGAAAAAAGCAGAAAGTTGTTTTTCAAACATTGTCTTCTTCAAATAATGCATCCAAATAATGCATGCGAAATTAATGCGAAGGTGACGTTTTTAGAATTTTTTTTATATATATTATATATAGATATGTATATATAATATATATTTATAAATAATAATATATATTCTGAATAACTATATATATACTTGAAGACTCTCTGTTTTCTTTCACTCTCAACTTTCTCTTCATTCTCTTCACGTCTCCTTGTATTCTCCTCCTTCAAGTTTCTCGTTCAACTAAGGTTAGTATACATATACATCACAAGTGACTGTTTATTTGTTTTCGTATATACATTCATATGTGCATAATTTTCAATAATATTTGTGTATTGATTTACACGCCAAGTTAATTATTTTGTTGTATTTATCAAGGTTGTTTTATTTAAAAATGAATATGTTTTTATTGTTCCATGTACTGTATGTTTTAACTTGTTATGATTTACGGACGGTTATGTTGACTAAGTACACGTTATTAAAATATTTAATATATTATTATAGGATATTAACAGTTCATTAAATTTAAATACTATAATAACCCTTACAAATTATGTTTGATAGGTATGGCTTCAACATCAAGGTCATCAGCATCAACTTCCACACAAGCCAATAGGAAAATCACATGCAAGGTTTATAGGTCTATCGTTAAAAAATCAACAAGTTTGGTCCAATTAAGAATATGTAACCAACAAGTAAATGAAGAAGTAGAGGAATTGAGGATAAAAGATGTTGCTGCAAACGTGATTTCCAACATGCAAGACCAAGAAATACAGAAATTACGGCAACGTGTAAAGATATGCCGAGATGAATTGGAGTGGTCATCTAACCGTATTTCTGTTTTACAAGGTCGTGCTAGGCAACAAGAAGAAGTCTTAGGAAATGAAATAAACTTACTACGTGGTACTATAAGTAGCGTGACAGCGGAAAAAAATAATATAATAGAGCAGCTTGGGGTTAGAGAGGGGCATATAAACGCCCTACAAAACGAGGTGAATGAGTTGCGTGCTCAATTGGATAATGAAAGACACCAAAATGATATTATCCAACAAGAGAGTACGACTAACTTTAATCACGTCAATATGATGAGATCACGCATAGTAGATCTTATAGATGTCACCCCTGGCTTGAATATGTGGCAGGGTCCAGTAGATAATGAAAATGTAGATATAGAAGAATTCGTGGATGATAATAATGTTGTAGAAAATGTACCCGAAAATGATCATTCACAGAGTGATGTATATTCCTTGTAAATGTATATTGGTTGTGAAATTTAATGCATTATTTAACATGCTTTTCATACATATGTTGTTTGTTTGTTTAAATAATGTAATATTTATTTTATTTGTTCTTCAATTTTCTTTTTAATTAATATATTCCACAGTGAAAAAGTACATATATATATCGCTTTCGATTAATGGCGAGTCAATGAAGAGTTGCAATTAGAGTTTATTGAAGAGGCGAAATTATACAGGAAAGCGAAAAAGTATTATATAGTTCTGCGCCCATTGGTTACACACGAATTGATCGGAATACAGAATTATCTGCATTGAAAGATCTAATTTATCAATATGTTGGTGTGGCTAAAGACCAGTTTCATGTGAAACTTTTCACTAAATGGGGGGAAATATACGGTCACAATAATATTACAGAGTCTGTAGTTCAGATTGAGACTGACGATAATCTTAGGTTCTTCCTAGATCCTAATGATGGAATAAACTCTATGGACATATTCGTTGAGAAAGAACCATGTGAAAATCTTAGCGAACATGACGGTATGCTTATGAGCAAAGAGTGGAGATATTATATGTCGTTGTTGTCCGAACAGGATGTGCCCACGACATCATTCCAAGATTTAACTAACCCTTGTGATTACGTGCCCGAAATCACACAGGGATAGGAGAACCTTGCTTTCACGAACACTTTATTAAGGGAAGAATGTAGTGTCCAAAATATCAGTATTGGTCCTAGTAATACTAGGACTGAACCTGAAGATATAATTGGTCCTAGTAATACGGCCAATATAGAAGACACGGACCCTTGTGCGGACTCCTTAGGTCCAATTTCCTCATCTGAAACGGAAGTTGAAAATTCAGATGAAAATTTGGATGACAATGAAGCAGTAATAGACGAAGAAGATGTTACTGCAGCTAATGTAAATTACGACGGTGTCGAAGCAACAATCAATTTCGACTGCGACTCCAACATTCCATTTTACACAATGAGTGGACCCGAAGTTGCAGCTGACTCCATGCATAATCCTACGTCTTCGTGGGGAAAGTTTTACGATCCTAGCCGGGGGATAATTGAGAAGGACATGTTATCCAGGGATAAGAGCGCTTTCGTTGCAGCGATTAAGGATTTCACTATACGACATGCCAGACGTCAGTTTCGAGTTGTCGAAAGTAAACCCCTCCTTTTTGTTCTCAAATGTCAACACAGTACTCCTTCTCAAGAGTGTCCTTGGTATGTTAGGGCATCATTTAAGCAAAAACTGGGGATGTTCAAAATAACCAAATATGGTGGAGATCATAGATGTTATATGAATGATATATCTTCTGATCATCGCAACCTGGACAAAAATTTCGTAGCTTTCTTGATTAAAGAAAATTTTCGGCTCAATCCTGCAATCAGCGTGTCTGAGGCACAAGCAGACGTTAAAAACGCAACCGGATACTCGATTTCATATCAGAAGGCATGGCATGGTATTAGACGGGCGATTGAGAACACTTACGGGACATGGGAGAGCTCCGTAAGAAAGCTGCCTAAGTTTTTGGGTGCATTGCAAAAGTGGAACTCGGGTACCATTGTAGTGTGGAAACACCATGACACTAACGTCCCACATAAAAAGATTATCAAATATGTTTTTTGGGCGTTCGAGCCTTGTTATACTGGGTTCAAGTACTGTCCACCGATTATCAGTGTTGATGGGACACATCTATACACAAAATACAAACATAAAATGCTGATAGCCGTTGCGGTGGACGGAAACAAACAGATATTTCCCCTAGCATTTGCTATTGTGGACGAGGAGAATTTTGAATCTTGGAAGTGGTTTTTGGATTTGATTTGCAAGTACGTCATACGTGGGAGGGCTCAGATGTGCATTATTTCAGATAGAAATGCAGGTCTTTTAAGTGCAATCGATTCAATACCAACATTTAATGCCCCACATGGAGTGAGTCGTTTTTGTTTGAGACATGTTTGTTCAAATTTCAATTCGCATTTTAAAGATGTGCAATTGAAAGATCTGTGTTGGCGTGCTGGATCTGAACACCAAATCATTAAGCATAACAGTGTTATGAATGAAATCAGAAATCTGAATCCAGCTGCGTTCTTGTATCTCAATGAAATCAATAAAGAACAATGGGCTTTCGCGCATGATGGTGGCTGGCGACATGGTATTTTGACCACTAATGTGTCTGAATCGTTTAACGGTGTCTTAAAGGGTGCTCGACGTCTTCCTCTAACAGCTATAGTGGAGATCACGTTCAAGCGATGCGTTGCATATTTTAGAGAACGAAAAAAAGCTGTGAGGAGAATGCAGAGTAATGCACAATCATATACTGATTTTGCTCATTCAAAATATCAGTATTGGTCGCATATGTCTGTGGGTCATGTGGTTACCCAGATCGATTACCATGAGCAATCTGCTATGGTGGTCACGAAACCAAGACCAGGCAAAGGGGGCCACATGCATGCTGTTAGGCTTTCTACTAGAGACTGCTCTTGCGGCAAGTGGACCTTATATGGTATTCCATGTTCTCATGTGATGAGTGTATGCGCTGATTTACGGATTAATGCTACTTCATTTGTGCAACCGTATTATTGCTTGGTAAACTACAAGCGAACATATGCTGCTGCATTCCAACCCTATTTAGGGGAGGAATATTGGGATGAGCCTGATTTTCAGTTATTTCATGACACCACCTTAAGAAATATTTATCGCCGAGGAAGAAATCGAAGGTCACAAATTCCGAATGAGATGGATTGGCCTCAAGCACGAGCTAGACAACATGCTAGGAGAAGACATGCTCGTCGACAAGGAGAAGGAACCAGTCAACAACCTCTTCGACATTCTCAAACATTGCAAACACAAGAAACTCAACAAGCAAGCTCACCATCTGAAGAATTCTAATATCATCTACAAACCTTATGAAGATTTGTGTAATGTAAGTGATTATGTTAAAGGGAAAAACCATGTTATATGTGGAGTTTCATGGTTTGATATATGTGTAATTTAATTTCGAATTTTTTTTACGTCACCTCAAAAAGAAACAAATATATATATATATATATATTATTGAAGTATCAAATATACATATATATATATATATATGTCAATATCATTTACCTTCTTTCATTTACGTATGCTTTCTACATTTTTTTATATGTTAATATGAAATGAATACAAACGTCCCATCAACAGTTTTAGTAACTTTATGCCCAAAAGCAAAAAAAAATAAAAAAACAAAAAACAAAAGGGACCCAGGAAGAAACCATTATAAATATGTATGTGCAGAGTGATTTTACTTACCTACAAATATGGATCATCCCCTAGAATTCTCTCCTTTTCCTCCACAATCAAAATGCTATAACATGTTTGAAGCTCAGTTCTACTCCAACACCGACTGGACAAAGGAAATGGAGACCGTGCTTGTGGATACTCTTGTGAAGGACGTCGAAGCAGGTGATTGGGAAATCGATAACCATAATAGCAACTGCTTGTTGAACGTAAGAAATGTGTTGAAGAACCAATTCATGAGCGTAACTTCTCTTACGTTGATGTGAAAAGACGGGTTGATTTGCTACAATCGCGTCACTACACATTCAAGAAAATGATAATAACGGCCGGAGTTCGTATGGTTGGTGAAAGACGGTATATAAACCATAATGACTATTGTTGGCGTTTATGGGTAATTTTCTCTATACTTTAAGCAATCATTTATTTTCTTCATTGTAAATATATATTTCACGCTTCTATTACTTATTCTTACATTTATAGGATCGTGATCCCAAAATGACAAATACAATTGCATACCTAATGGATGATGAGCCATTCTTCGACCAACTTGAGAAGCTTTTCAATTTTGAAGATAATGATGTCGTCAGTGGACCATCTTCCTCAACTAGGCAATAAAATGAATTGGTTTAGCTATGATTGCTATTTCAAATGTTGGACTTTCATGAATATTGTAATGGTATTATTGTATTAATTATTGTATAGAGTGACATATAGGTATCTTAAGTTTGTAAAACTTATGAAATAATTTAATAAATAAAGTTCATTATTATTATATAACATATATATAACACAACAACAAACTATTATACCGAATAAATATATCCTAAAAAAACACACCAAACAAAACAATAAATCTTTATTGGAAATTTGTCATCGACACAATTACGAGACTCTGCAATACAGATTTTAATATAATTTCAGAAGACGTGCACGCTAAAAGACTGAATTCAATTCACGAGACTCTGTAAAAACTGACAATTGACGAGAGTCTGAAAACTTAAAAAAAAAAAGTGATTGATTGAGATAAAGAAATAACGACAATTCAATTATATTTTATTTCAAATTATAATTTTTTCATCTTAAATCATAAATTCCAAAAGTAAATTATTATAATGTTACTTAATATATATTTTATATATTTATTTAATAAATAAAATTATATATATCTATATATAATATATAAAACAAATAAAAAAACGTCATCTTGCCGTTTTCTTAAAATCTAACGTTTATTCAATTATTTTTATTTTCTTAATAAATAAAAAATATATATATATATAAATATTCAATAAATATAGTTAGAATATATATATTATAAATATATATCTATATATAATAAAAAATTAAAAAAATATTAACTTAATTGAAATTATGATTTAATATATATTTTTACTTAATAAATAATTTACTTTTAAAATGTATAATTTAATATATATTCTTACTTAATAAATAAAAATATATATATATTCAAAATAAATTATACACATATAATAATAATACAAAATTAAAAAAAAATAATAAACGTCACCTAAGGTGACGTTTTTAGTTATATATATTATAGGTTATATATACACATATATATATATTTATTTATTTATAAAATATATATTTATAAATAATAATATATATAATATCCGAATATATATATAAATTTATATATTATTATTATATTTTTTTATTAATTTAAAAGATATTAATTAATAATAAAAAAATTATTATTTAATTTAATAAATATTTTTATATATTATTATTATTATTACATATATTATTATTACTATATATATAATTTTTTCATATATTTACTTAATAAATAAAAAAATATATATATTCAAAATATATATTCTTATTTATAAATAATAATTTTATAAATACATATATATATAATATATATATTATAAAAATAAATTTAAATATTTCTATTATCTTAAATAAATTTAAATTTTTTTTCTTTTATTAATTATATTTTAATATTTATTTTTATATATTTACTGCATAAATTAAATATATTATATATATATATATATATTAATAAGAATATACATTTAAAAAATATATATATATAATACAGGTTTTATATATATATATATATATGTATATATATATGTATATATATACGGCAGTCTCTATATATAATATATATATATATATATATGCATGTATATGATATATATATGATGTATGTGTATATGTTATTATATGATAAATGAAAGAACGTCACCTAAGGTGACGTTCTTTCATTTTAATTTAAAAACGTCACCCCCGGTGACGTTTTTTTGAAATAACGTCAGCAGCGGTGACGTTTTACCTATTTTTAAAAACTGTTCGGAAACATGCCTATATCGTAAAATATTTTTTTTTTTTTGCATTATTTTGAAAAAAAACCCCTCAATCTCACTAGCCACACCTCACATCAATCTTTCTGTTCTGTTTAGGCTTCGCTTCCTACATTCTTCTATTTTCTCGAATCCATCAAGGTAAATCATTTAAACTTTTTCGTTCATATCCTTCGAATAATTTGTAGCAAGTATTCCTTCTCTGATTTAATTGAGAAAGCGAACTCTTCACCATAATTTCATCATCCCATTTCTATTATATTTGGTCTTGTGAATTTCTGTGGGCGTTAACTTATCTCTTTCGGTAGTTGAATTTGTAATATGTATGTACTTTGAGAGAATTTTGTTTTATGCATCTCTGAATAGGGCTTATTCTGAACACGATGATTTGAGCTTTGAAATGGAATTGGGGCTACTTAGTGTCATATGAGGTTGAACTTGGTGTTTGAGGCTGGGAATGGTTGGAAATACTGGACATAGGTGTTATGGTTGGTGACATCATATACATTGACAGTGCTGAAACCTTAAAAAAGAGTATGGATGCGGAAAAAGAGAAGAGGGTATAGGTAGAACTAAGTGGGGTAGTGTATGATACTAATCCAAATAGCCTGATTCCAATTAGCAGTTGCAATTTTTCTATTATAATTTGTAGTTAGTTGGCATATTTTCGACTGGAAAGAGTGAAAGATACAATAAAGTCGTGTCCATTTTTTTCTTGGTTGGACATGGATGACTATTTCTTCTATTTCTTCTATTTTCAAGTTTATATACTTCTTTCCACAATCTGCATTTAGCGATATTTCAATTACATAAAGCTTGGTTGTGTGTGATACTCATCCAAATAGTCTAAGCACACTTATTTGGGTCGTTTATATTAATGAATAATATATTGCAATTTTGATGTTATTATTTCATTTTTATTCATTTAGTTATTAGTTTAAAATTCCAAATTCCATTGCACATTATTATTTCATTCTTCCCTAATCAATTAAAGTCGTGATTTGTGTTCTTTTGTTTATTTCAATTTGATCGTGTTCTTCATAGAAATGACAACATAATAACAATTTAAGGATTTCTTTTGTATGATGGAATCTGAATCTTCTCATTCACTGACAAGTCCACTTGAAACACCAAATATGATATAATGTAAAACACTTAATGAGTCTACAAGTAAAAAACAAACAGGGTAAGGAGTTTATATTGGTCGCATTGTGAAAAAGCGACAGAGAAGTGGGAAATGGGAGCATACACCAGATAGGGATATGCATCTATTGTAAATAAAAGATACTAGTGACTTCTGAAAGTACTAGTGGATTAAAAATCACTTAGAGAGGAGGTGCAAGATGAGTCCACTTTACGAATCTAGTTAGAGTGAGAAAGGTCAAAATGTGTTGACGAATGAGGCTATAGGGTAAGGAAGTGCCTTGGTTCCTCATACTTTTAATAAAAAATTATGTGAATTGAAGGTTTCACAGAGTATGTGATTATCGACGAAATGTCTTTTCAAGCTGTTGAAGGAAGGGATTTGTAAATCTTCTGAATGAATTATAACCTCGATTCAGAATCCTTGATCGAAAGAAAGTTGCAGGTCTGATTTATGATTTACTTTTAGTTGAGAAAATTAATATTCAGAGTGTGATTAGTGGCCAAAGTGTGTGAGTATCACAATTGATACTTGAATATCCATTCAAAACATAAGTTACATGGTCATCAAAACCCACTTTTTGGATAGTGATTGGACATTGGATAAAAGATAATTAATTTCACAAAAACCACTAGTCATGTCGGTGAAGAAATTGGAAAGATGGTTGAAGTTTGTTTGATGAATGGGGGATAGAAAAATTATATTTTTGATAGTAGTAGATAATGTTTCTTCTAATGATAGTGCAATTGATTACTTGGAAAAAAAATGAAAAGTAAAAATACATTGTTGTTTGAAAGGAAATATTTGCATTTGAGGTGTGTTTGTCATATACTTAACTTAATTGTTAAGAATGGTTTGAAGGAGCTTAAATTTTCAATTAAAGGTATAAGGAATGTTGTTGTGTTTATTCATTCTTCCTCTTCTAGGTTGAATAAATTTAGGGAATTTGTTATGTTAGCCAAGTTTTCTAATACGTCAACAGTACCTATGGATGTCAAAGCTAGGTGAAATACAACTTATAAAATGCTCAAAATTGCATTAAAGTATAGAAGAGTGTTAGAAATGATGGTCAAATATGAATTATTTTCATGAAAAGGATGAAAAGGGTATAGGAAGGATAGAGTCTCTAATTGAAGAGGATTGGAAGAAAGCAAATAGAGTGTGATGGTGGAGATGATATAGTGGTGATGGTGGTTTTTGGGATGAATTGTTCAATGAAGTGGAAACACAAAATGAAGAAGAAACTTCGAGAGATATCAAATGAAGTGGATAAATAACTAGCCAATGAGATTGAAGAACGATCTAATTAATCTTTCAATCTTTTGGAGTGGTGGAAAGAAAGTGAAACTAGGTATCCAATTCTTTTAATCATTTTCAAGGATCCAACTAAAATGGTGGAAGCATTTGTGTGCACTAATGATTAGCTTAAAGCGGAGGACTTAAGCTTTTACAAGGATCCAACTAATTATAATCTTGAATTTTACGAGGAAATTGAAGAAATTGAAACGAATGAGGGATTGAATTTCATTAATTAAGTTTAAATTTAAAAAATATTTATTACTGTTAATCTAATATGAAGTGTTCTAATATTTTTCAATGCTTATTCCACAACTCCAAATGCCAATCAAAATCATTCTAGAAAACTAGCCTCCACATTGTTTATGGTATATTTTGAAAATTACCATTATATTTTTGTTAATTTATTTTACCTACACTATTTTAAGTTTTTAATTAGTTAATATATAAATTTTGCAGTTCTTTGAGATGTTGCTATGTTGAAGTTTGAAAATGATTCATATTGTTGTATAGGATATAAATTGTATTTTTATTATATTTGTAATATTGGATTATATAATTTCAACTGTTGGACAATTGGAGTATTAGATTATTTTTAAATATATGTTGTCTTGGAAAGTTTGGAATTTGAGAAATGAATTGTTAGGCTACTTGATTTAATACATGTAAGGTTGAACTACAAGTAAATTCGATGGGCATAACATACATTTTTTCTTTTAGTATAATGTTAATTTAGGTATGAAACGATATTTAGCGATACCCAATTGAAATTTTGATAATTTTTGGTATCCTGATATTTCTATATGAAATGGTGTACTGAAATTTCAGTATGAAACGGTATACCAAATATCTCGATATGAAATGATATACCAAAACGTTTGAGAAACTGTATATTGAAATATCCTTATTATCAAAATTTTGGTAGGGTACAATATGAGTAGTATGTCATGCTTAAATTTTGGTATACCAATATCTTGGTCTACCAAACTTTTCTCTACGGTGTCGGCATTGATTTTTTATATATCAAAATTTTGATATGGTAGATAGTACATCGTGAAATTTTCAATATATTGTACCGTACCACCCCTAGTTAAGTTGTGGCTTTTGTTCTTTTACAATCCTTTAATTCTCAATTTTGCGTTTGTTCATTTCGTTTTTTGATGTTATTTATCTGGTCTCATTAGATGTTAAGTATAAAGAGTTCTTATCTCTATGAATAGTAGTATCATATTGTTAACTTGGTCTTTGTTAATTGACTGCATTCTTTTTCCATAAAACATTCATTATCATCTAGTTTTCTTTCCCGTAATGTTGATGGTTTGACTTTCTTTTTCTATAATGTTATTGTTTGTTTCTAGCTATATGTTAAAGTTGACATTCACCCAATTTATGAATTATGACGTGCATTCAAATTTGCAGTTGTTAATTTGAGGCTCTTGTTTTTCTATTATTTATCAATTATCAATTTTGTTGGTTTATTCTACTGTTTGGTGACATAACAGTTGATCTCATTTTGACGTTGGTGTTGATTAGATTTTTTGACTTATATTATTCTTTTTTTTTTTTTTTTTATCTATTACTGATTTTGATTTTGTGAAAATTGGTAGTTTAATTCTAGTTGATTTGTTTGAAATTTCCAGTTCATACCAATTAAAGATAAATTCTTGTCTTTGATCTAAGATTATCTTTTAGCTCTCAAAATTGATGATGTTTCATGAGCCTTTGAAAGTGATTGAATTTTTTAAAAAAAATTGTAAATACAACCCCTTTGAAAAGAATTGGTCTTTGAAGGATTGAACTCAGGCTAATTTGACAATATATAGTATTGTTTTTTTTTTTTTATAAATATAGTATTATTTAAATTTTTTTTAAAAATATAGCATTGTTTAAATTTGTTAAAAACTAGGTAAAGTTGCCTATGAGATAGGCGACATTCGGCTGGATTTTTTTTTTCCTTCTTTCTTTGATCGCCTGTACTAAAGCAATTTTTTTTTTTACTTTTTTCCAATTATGTGTGTTTGTGCCTCGGTGTGTTTGTGTATGCTGTGTTTGTGCTTGTGTGTGTTTGTGTATGTTGTGTGCGCGTGTGTGTGGAATAATAATAATAATAATAATAATAATAATAATAATAATAATAATAATCTAATAATAATAATAATATTAATAATTAATAAAAAATAATGAAAGTGAGATATAACCTGTGTCTACATGACTTCTACGGATCGTCTAAAGGGTTTCCTAAGATACAATTGCTTGAAATGATGAGTTGGTTTAATTTTTTTCATAATTAAAAAAAAAAGTGTAGCTTTGATAAACTATAGGAAGAATTATTGAAAATTTTGAATTTACTTGTAATTGACGAGCAACTGTATCTAAGGGAGCTCTTTAGACGATCCGTAGAAGATATGTTCACTCGGGTTATAATTCACTTTCATTGTTGTTTATTAATTATACATTATTATTATTATTATTATTATTATTATTATTATTATTATTATTATTATTATTGTGATGATTATTATTAATTTTGTTATTATTGTTATTATTATCATTATTATTATTAATAAAATTAATAATCATCACATTAATAATCATCACAATAATAATAATAATGTATAATTTATAAACAACAATGAAAGTGAGTTTTAACCCGCATGTACATGTTTTCCACAGATCGTCTAAAGGGTTCCCTAAGACACAGTTGATCGTCAATGACGAGTAGATTCAAATTTTTAATAATTATTTCTATAGTTTATCAAGGCTACCCTTTTTTTTTTTTTTAATGATATAAAAAATTGAATCAACTCCTTATTTCTAGCAATTGTATCTTAAAGAGCCCTTTAAACGATCGGTATAAGATACACACAGACACAGGTTAGAGCTCACTTTCATTTTTGTTTATTAATTATTAATATTATTATTATGTGGTAATTATTATTATTTTATTTTATTAGTATTATTATTCCACACACAAGCACAAACACAGCATACACAAACACACATAATTGGAAAAAAAAAAAGTATATATAAAAAAAAGGTCGTCGATTAAAGAAAAAAATCCAACTGAATGCCGCCTATCTCACAAGCGACTTTACGTATTTTCTTAATAAATTTAAACAATACTATATTTAAAAAAAAAATCAATATTATATTTTTAAAAAATGGAATAGTATTATATATTATCAAATTAGTCTTGAATCCAAGATCTCGTTTCTAGTAAATTAAATCAGGTACCAATTCTCCTGATGAAAATTAGTAAAAATAAAATACTTGACTAAATGATAAAAACTTGATAAGGTTTTTTTTTTTTTATTCTTTTTTCCTATTATTTGGCCATTTTGATATTGTAAACAAGGTTTAGGTATTTCTTAAAACACATCAATTTAACTAGATGCATGAAATTCTATAGGAGATGTTTATAATGGGATGTAGGTGTTCGGGGCTTATTTGGGTATGAACATTCAGAATGTGTAAAGACCAAATGAATAGTGAAAATTAATATTTGTATTGAAATGAAATATTGTAGTGTGTGTGCTGTAGATGTCAAATTAATAGGTTTAATAAGCTATGATTATATTATTTAATGTAATAAGTGGTATATGCAACGATTATATAATAATCAAAATATTGTTAGAGTTACTGAATATATATTATTATATTATAAAAAATTAAGTAGGTAATGATTGGTTGATAGAATAATGATTAAAGAAATTAATTGATTTTATGGGATGGATTCACATGCACTTCTCACTGGTATGTTTCCTTGAGGAAGATATTTCACCACTAGCGGCATCGGTCTTACCCTGAAGATGTCGATGATTCAATTTACACCTTGTGTATGTCAACAAGAACATCTAAAATTCTTGTTGCAATCGAAAAATGAGGAATCGCTTGTGAACTCATTGCTACCTATTCCTTTTTTTATACCTAAAAGCTTAAAAGCAATCATAAGTTAAAGCTTGTATGGAACACTATTTTCGACATTTCAATTACTGACAATTTATAAACAACTCAAAATCTCAGGAGCTGCGTACTTAATTTTATCAACATATGTTATATAAAGTAGGTTATCAATGTATATCATATTATAATATATATATATATATATATATATATATTTTAAGTTAAATATTTTACCTTGTAACAAATCTTTAAAATAACATTTATATTATTATATGTATCCACAACAAAAATAGTAAGTCTATATTTCCTATCAAAATTATCGGTTATTTTTAGAAACTCTAGTACCTAATCAGATTTCATTTTTTCACCACAATTCTCAAAACCTTACAATTTTTTCGTGTCAAATCTATTTTTTTTGTGAAAAACATATAAAATTAGACAAATAATATAAATATAAATTAATTGATTGTGGTATATTTTAATATTTAAAATATTAATATATAAAATAAAACTGTAAGATATTTTTTTTTAAATAAAATATTATAAAATTATATTTTAAATATTTATCCAATTTATTGTGAAAAATATCTTACTAATTTCTGTCAAAAAGGAGCTTGCCTCTCAAGATTCACATTGTGACAAGGAATAACACCTCAACAAGATGCATGCATAATCGCGATGAGCAATCTCAAACCTTCAGAACTTGGAAGGTAATTTTTGGTTCTCCCTTCACTTAAACAAATTTCTAATGACAAAATATCAAATTCTCGTTTGTAATGTAAAAATAAAAATTCTCAATTCAATAAAATCTTGGCTTATTATAATATCACCCACCTTTTTGTCATTTATCAATAACCTCACCCACTGTATTTTATACCTTTTTAATTCTCAATAACTCTTATTACCCACTATCTTCCCACTTTTTTTATTTTTTAGTCCTAATTTATTTTTTCAGAATCAGTTAATCATTACTAACACTCTCATTACAACATAATATTATTATCATCCAACTTTTTCAACATTAACATGACATCTACCAACAATTCTACACTATATAATCTAATAACAAACATACAATTCCACTATTCATCATGATTTCTTAATTCCGAGGTTTCAAATGCAGTATTTTCCTTCACCCAATCTAATTCAAATATACCCTAAAGAATTCTCAAAACGAGGTGGGTTGGCTCAAATGATAGGAGCACTCATTACTTCAAATAAAAGGCTGGATTGAGTCACTGTGGGAGTGCGAACTCCTTTTATCGTCCTTAGGTTACGAAAAAATCTAAGAAGACAAAGTCATCCATGAAAAATATTGAATCCGCTGAATTTAAGAGTTTAAGATCCAATAATGGTTGTGATCTTTTCTATCAAGACACGAAAGAGGACTTTTCTTACTCAAACTTGTAAAATATAAATGAATTTGTCGCTACAGAAATTTGATAGATCATCCCTGCCGAAAGAGAGCTCTTTCTAAGAGTTTCAAGGAATGTATTTACAATAAAGTGGTGATTTCAGGAATTTAAGTAGGCAATCTTAATTGATCTACTTGACATACTTGGGATAAGACTAATGCTATTGCCAGCTGATGAGTCATGTGAGGATTCAAGTGCCCGAGAAGCTTGTAGAGCCATCTCCGCATGAAGTTGAAGGCATCCCATAGCAAGCTGCGTTCACCATAAACTTAAAGTTAAACGAGAACGATGTGATTCATAGAGAATTATTTCGATAATTCTGAATATTTGATATAATAGAAGCAGACATGAAAGTCGTAGCTAACCAGCTACTACTAAAGTGAAAGATGCAAAATGGCTCATAATATACCTAAATGAATGACAATTTAGCAATATTGGTAATATGCAGGACAGAAAGAAAAGTTGCTGTTAAAGTAGACAACGTGGCTTGCTTGATCGAATGTGAAAGTCTTCTATTTCAAAAAGAAAAGCGATCCAGATTAAATCTTATGACATGGCCAATTCAACTACATAAAGCTTTTCGGGGGTCATGACAAGGTTCACCACAAACAGGTAACAATTTTAAACAAGATTGCAAGTAGAAAAATGGATTATGTTTCTCAATTTCTTTATCAGGTTATTGGAATTCAAAAGTCAAGGTCCAACAAAATTCAACTGCACCACCACTTGTCAAGGTATTGCATTTGAAAGCAAGAGATGATTCGACATAGAACTAATATGCATCTAAAACTGCGTAGAGGAACTTTGCTTTCAAGTCCCTTATCAGATTTTACACATAATCACACTTCTGCATGTATGCCAGCACAGCAATGTGTAAAAGCAGAGGATCAAGATAGTAAGAAATGAGGATATGAAAATCCAGCTGGCGGATAAACATATACTTTCTCTCTTACCGTGTGGCATTCTACATCTGTGTCTGATTCAGCCACTTGTAAGGCCCATGCACGTATCCACTCGAGCCCTTCGGAGATTTCAATATTTCCTTCGACCACTGCAGATGCAACATATGAGGGATGAAGGGCCAACAGCACACAAGAAGCTGCAAAAAGGACAGACCTTCTCACATATGCTTCTGCATGATGAGCTATCTCCCTGTGCAATACCAGGCAAAGATGAAGGTTATAAGCATGCAAATTAAGGACACATTAAAACTCAAGACTATGATAGAAACCATTATCTGATTTATCTGTTTTTGGCTTGTTTACCTTGTCTGACATAGGGTGATAATATTAAAATAGTATAGGGTAGTAGTACTTGGTAGGATGGAACATGGGCCGATAACACATGAAGCCTGGTACTTGTTTTATAAATGTGGACTAAATGCATGATGTTGGGGGGGGGGGGGTGGTTTAAAAAAATCCAACACTTCAATAATCCATTTCACACTTAAGTTCAAATATCAATGTCAACGGTACCCCATCAGGCAAGGAAAAAGAGCTTTCAAATATAAAGCGGTTAATCAATAACTAACTACAACACTAGGAACTTATAAAATGCCAGTACCTGGATCTCAACATGTCCAATAGAGGGGATGCTAAAACAGAAGCTTCAGGATGCATTGCTGCATATTTCATACAAATTCCAAGCATATAAATGAGCTTTCCCAGGACAATAAAATCCCTGCCCAGTAAATCAACACCATGTCTCTTTTTATCAAATCCCTGCATGGCTGGTAGCATAAATGCTGCAGCAAATTGAGGAAACCTATTTTCAGACCATTCCAACTGGTTATCCAGTGTTGGTGCTCTAAGGTTCCACCGCCGTGTCTTCCCCCTCTTAATCTGACCTGCTTTGGATGGTAATACTCTTTCATAAGAATAAGACCAGTTCAATGGAGTCCCGATTGAAGAGATCTCTTTCCAGGACCCTGCTCCTGGAGGACCAATGTTTCTTGGGATGAACCACGGTTGATCAGAAGTTGACGATATCAGAGCCGTTTGTTGCCGTCCTGATTTCAAGATTCTAGCACTAGAAAGCTCCTGAGCTGCATCTGTCATTACATCCAAGACCATTATACGCTGACTGACGTCTACATTAGGTGAATATAGCAGCTTGTTCAGACTATCAAGAGCTTCGAAAGGGCTTGTAACAATCAATGCAACCAGTGCCTTCTGCCTTTTTTCTTCAGCTGATTCTTCATCGCCTTCAACTGTGAATTCAGTGCAACGAACCTGTACAAGAGCTTTAACCAGATCACCTGCTATGTATTTAAGCTCATCTGGTGATGCTCGAATAAACTTTTCAGCAACATCAAGGGCCTTTTCAACCTGCAAAGTGGGAAAGATCATTCCCAAAATTTAAGGAAATTTTCTCTAGGATTAGCATTGTAATCCTATTTATTACCGATGAAGTTAAACTACGACCCTGTTGACTTATGCAAATAACTAACCAACTGTTTGGGACATTTGACTAGTACACAACCAGTAAAGCTAGATAAATAAAGCTAAGGCTACATATCAGCACCATCGATTCATATCGCAAGCCATCATCACGGTGTAATTGTTCATATTGCTAGCCACCTTAATAACTATTGATTGGTCACAACCAGGTATAAAGATGTGCATTATAAGAAACGTCATGTAAAAGATGCGCAAATAGTCTTTAACTTACACCCTCAGCATCATCAGATTTTCTTAGAGCTCCAACCACGTCTACTAGCTGTGAGAATTTTCTCTTCAGATCGGCATCATCATCTGTCAAGTCATATGGTTGCAAAGATGAGTTGCTTGAAGTCTCAGAATCCTCACTTGCATTGTCGCTATCATCTTCATCAAAGGTATGCTCATAATTTAGGTTTGCCGGATCAATAATCTCATCTGGGTCCATTAGATTAAATACTGATTCCTGTGCCTTTCTAGACCTAGAAGTATTAACAGCCCCCATCTCTCCTCTGTTGTGAATTTCTTTGCCTGATATATGGGTGGAAAAGCTTTCTTCTTCATGAGTATGTTCATCACCTAGCACTTCTGGTGTGACAGAGTCTTCTCTGGGGGTAGCTAACCCGAATTCCCAGTCAATAGCCTCTTCCTGACAACTATCATCAAGGTATAAAGGATTTTTGGGGTCTATAATCTTTGAAAATACTAGAGCAATGGTGCTTGCCATTTTTCGAATCAAATATGCAGGGTTCTCCAACCTAGCTGCAGGCAAATGAAAATTTGATATGATTAGTAACTCTAGACAACTAACTGACAAGATTTTAACCAAGGAAGAACTAAATCCCTACAACTAATTCCCTGAAGAATTAAGTGCAGTGCGTCCTTCGTCGCATCTAGATCTTCTTTAGTCATCTTCTCCAGACAAAGACCTAAAGCAGCAGTTACATCTGAATTCGATTTTAAGGTGTAGCAGCAGAAAAAGGTATGAGCATAAGAAATCAGCAGAAAACATTCAAAATATTGGAATTTTTTCAAACAAATTAGATGATGTTAATGAGAATTATGTGATATACTTGTCAGATTTATAGTAGGTCAACTGCTTAATTCTATAGAGAGATTGCAGCTTCTGCAAGTGAAGGTATCAACAGCAAGTAATAAATTCTTTCTGCCCTATAGCAGACCCTAAAAGTGCTATACTTAAGGTTGCTACCATCAAGAATTGATTACAAAGGATACAAGCTTGCTGCTCAGTTGGAGATGTTTGGACAAACTCTTTTCTAGACCATGCTACGACAAGACGGTGCACTGTGCCCGAGAGACTATGAGCATTGTAAGATTTTGATGAAGCACTGTCAGTCGCGCATTCTAGCACAGCGAAGTGAATAATCCATCTTAAGCAACATGTGGGAAATACTTTCCAGAGTAAAAACTTATCTACAAAAGTGAATCTGCAGCACAAAAAGGTAGAAGCATTAGGTACCATTTACAACAAGCAAAAGAAAAAGGAACCTTAAACTAAATGGTTCAACTCAAACTCTCATTTGAACAAACCAACGAATATTATGAGGCAAGAAACTTTGTCTCATGTGTTTGGAATGTACACGACGGTTTACATGTGAGAAAGGAAAAAGAAAGGAAGCAGCCCTAGTTAAATCGCAATATATTTGTTTCTGTAATAACTCTCAATAACAAGCCATCTTTTTAGGCCAAAATTAGAGAACTGCATCTTTTC
The DNA here is from genome assembly GCA_028749325.2 of Caryopteris x clandonensis. Lineage (NCBI taxonomy): Eukaryota > Viridiplantae > Streptophyta > Magnoliopsida > Lamiales > Lamiaceae > Caryopteris > Caryopteris x clandonensis. Next base: position 5,453,938 of record JAPYKT020000003.1, on the reverse strand, counting down.
ACATCCCTCTCAAGATGGATAGTTTATGTCATGCTTTTTCCACATTCCCTCACAAGATGGATAGTTGATGTCATAAATCCCCAGCCAGCCAATCACCATTTGGAACACAACATCAATTGATTTTTTACGAACTATATCTGCAGTTGCTCATGTCCATAATATATTATATGCAAACGTTATGAAAATGAGACCCCTTTCCATCTCCATGAAGATATTTTTGTCAACTTCCACATTCTTGCTGCCGACCTATTGGCAAGGGTCTCATGCAGCTTCCTGTTTCATCATTATTAAACCTTCAAGATTATTTTCAACCATAGTTATTCACAAATTCCAAAAGCCACAAATCCAAACCTAGCTTCAGAACTTGATCTTGTTTCTGCAACAACATTCTGCTTGTTGCTACTCCATGTGACCAAGTTTCCGTCCAATGCAAGTACTTGATGTTGACAATCTATCAACCATTGAACCAACATAGTTAAAGATGACTACAAGCTTCAATTGTCATAATTGTCCTTTCTTTTCAACAGGATTCCTTTTCCAAGTGTTCCTTTTGAGATAGATCAATACCACTTAAGGATGGGGTTCCTTAGGATTTGGGTGGATTGACTGACTACAAATACAATATTAAGGAGGTGCTTGGCAATTACAAGGGAATGCAAATGGATATTGGTTTGATAGTAGTGGGGTATGGGTTTCATTCCCCTCACTATTGAGAGGTATGACTCATTACCCACTTTTTGGGAATCCAAAATATTATTCACCTATCATTCCTAGTAAACAAGCATAGCTTTTAGTTTCATCCGCAGTACCTCACATCCAAACCCATTAAACAAGCACCCCCTAACAACATATGAAGTATCATATCTTGCATCTGGCACAACAGATATATCATTTTTTTGAGATCTTGTTCCACTGAGCTTATGATTGAATTCAATTGGCGTGTCAATAAGGTTATAAGCTAGCCCTTTAGTTTCTTGCAATAAGTCAAACATATGCTTCTGTTGGTAAGTAAAGACTCCCTACTTTGACTGAGCGAACTCGCTACCACAAAGTACTTGTAGCTAAGTTAAACATATCATCAGATTGTCTGTTTCTCTTCAACATTCCCAATGACAGTACGGTGAGTGCTTAATGACAATAGGAGATCATCTTGACATTATTCATATCTAAAGGCGATTACTGATTTGCAAATCTTCCAAACCATGCCAACGGGATTGCTCTAGCCATAAAAGATACTGTATAAAGTTATCTGCTCTTCAAAACACTGGTCAGATCCAAGGGGACTCCCTGCGTAATTTTTACTTGAAGATCACTTACAAGAAAGCAGTATTCACATCCAACAGGTGCAAGTTCTAATCAAGTTTTGTCAAAGTATGCTTAAATTTTTCAGGTTGCAATTGAAAGTTCTGCATGCTCTTGATATTTTTGCTGCTGTACATTTTTATCAGAATTTGAGCTCTCCTGTGGGTGGACTTGATATGCTTTTCACTTTGACCTTTGAGTTGTGGAAATGGTCTGTGGGTTAGAAAATTTGAACATGACTAATGCAAAAATATATACATTTTTCCCAGGGCAGTAAAGGGAACAAAACTTGAAGGCAAACAAGGAGTATTCAGTGAGTAAAGGTCTTCTTTGTTTTACAATTTCACACCAAAAAAAAAACATTTAATACCACAATTTACCCAAGTCCATCATCATACAAGGAAATTATTTGAACATTAAAGCTATGCAATTATCACAAATGGCTACCACATGAGTCATTTTATTCAGTTCATATTTTCATCAAATGCACAGATAAAATTAAGAAACCTGGGTGCTCAAAATTCTATTAGGGTAATTATTTGGTACCTGATTGAAGAGTTGTGTTTATAGATTTGACCAAAAAGTATCCATAAAATCCAGTATCCTTCACCCACATTAAGGTTTTGAGCAGCTAGTTGACGCAGGAGTTCTTCAGCTATTCTTTCCACAGAATGGGAATCATTTACTGCCTCCATGATCTTCAACCAGAAGCAAAAACCAGGTTTTGACTCGAATATTTCCTCAACGGCCAGATCAGAAGTAGATGACAAGACACTCCTAACATGCCCAAGGACCAGAGGAATGACCTCACTTAACAGCACATCTGCCAAAATGGAAAAACTGTTAAAACTCGAGATTTTTCACATCAGAATACGTGTCTTCCCCAAAATGTGAACTTCAGGCTCTAGGAATTTCAAAATACCAGCTGACCCACGACGACAAATGCGGGAAAATGCTTCTCCAACAAAAAGAATAGTGCCGTCTAGATGGTCTTCATTTGAAATAGCTGAGTTATTTACCAACTTTAGTTCCCGTTCCTCTGCTCCATGGATAAGCTGGGTGGTAAGTCTTTTGAAGAACATGCTAAAATATCAAGTAAAGAAAAAACAGAGCAAGAAGGAGTTGCAAAGATTGGATCCAGAATGATGCAGATTCTATGCAGCACCTTTTCTAAGATATAACTTCATTTGTCAGCAAAATCAAAAGTCTAAAATCAACAATTGGATTAGTGATAGCAGAAGGAAAATTTGTTTAAGTGCTTCATTAAAAAAACTCAGATAGAGAACAATTGACAGGCACTTTCTCACAGCTCCAGACTTTATCAAGGATAAATAAATCAAATAAGATTACACGAAGAAATTTAACTTTAAATTCGAGGTAAGGATACTGTGGGGAAAGTGAAGTTGGAGCCCCTCGCCTTGCTTTGTCAGGAATGGAAGTAATAAGCTGTGAGACCCTGGAAATAGACAGCTTGAGTTGTTCATGGCTGAGATCTTCAAATCGACAACCAGACGCAAATTCTCTAGCCATCTGGAGTATCAGATCATTCTCCAGGCAAAGCACAAGTAATCTATCAAAAAAATTGCATGACAAAGAGTGTTAATAGCACAATTATCTTGAACATGACTTACACCGTTAACATAGAACTGAATTTGCTATCAACAGTGCGACGTTATGCAGATATGCAAATTAAATGCAGCAGGTGATGATAGTGATAGACCGTTAACAGATAGTTTTAATGCAACCTTGTTGAATGGAATGTTAATACGATAGAGAATTACCCTATTACCTCTCAGCATTTGAGCACACAGCAGTTGCATCATAACGGCCTGTTTCACTGAGCTGAAGACAAGGAACCACCAGCTGAACTATCTCAATGGCACAACCATCTAAAAAGAATGCATCATAAACATGTTTTCTCGCAGAAGCTGGAAAGCAGGCTAGCCAATTGGAAGCAACATCTACAAACCAAAAATATGCTTTCAAAAATCAAAAGAACTTGTATTGTACATCAAAAGACACATTGCTACAGAATTAAATGATTAACCAATATAACAGTTACAATTATCCATCATTTCTTGTGGAAGAATTCCATTGCAATAAGAAACCCTTATAATTTAAGATATTCAGTAGCATTTAATAATAAAAAAAGCATTTAATAATGTTCCAGGCGCCAAAAGTTGTGACTTAAGCTGCAGGAAGATAAGCACCCTTGCATTATACATCAGTAGGTAAATCAAATACAACAGCTTCAAAATTCAGATTACCAAATTGAAACATAATTCAAATAACAAGTCTATTGAATGCATGTGTTAGAATCTACAGCTTAATGTGGTATATTTTAATATTTTATATATTTTTATATTGTGAGATATTTTTATTTTAAATAAGTTTTTATTAAAAATATATTTTATATAATTATGTATTTTATTTTAAGAAAATATATATTATTATATTTATAATAATGTATTATATTATATATTATAAATCGTGCAACGCACGAGAGAAATACTAGTAATATAGTAAGGCAAAGAAAATTTACCATACAACAAAACTCTAGCAAAAGCACGGAATGCAGATCCTTTGTAGAAAACATGCCGCCATTTGTTTTTCTGAACTTCATTGGGAACCTCCACAGCGAGTAACTACTCAGGATATAACAAGAAAAGAAATGTTCCATTATGAATGGCCATCAAATTGACAAAAAACAATTCATTTTCTTATGGGTAGGGCTAATAACTCCCCACCTTGTTGGGTTGTTTGATAAACATTACCCGACCACTTTTTAAAATATATAATAGGGGTGTACCAAACATCTTTAATCATGTGGCAAATTTTGTTGGATAAAAATTAACCGAACACTTTTTAAAAGATATATTGAGGTGCACCAAACATCTTTTACCATGTTAGGGGCACTTTTAACCGAACATGTCTATATATGTTCGACCAAAGTAACCCAACACTTCTTTTGGGGTATATTCAGCGATTTTGGGGGTTCAAATAGGCGTGCCATTTTATTTCATGTTTTCTCAACTTTGATTCCATGTTCAATTCATAGACTTAAACTATGCTTCAAATACATAAAACACGCACCTCGCCTCGGTATTGCTCATCAATACTACCTACAATTAACCAAAAAAAAGAAGGAACTCAATATTCATGGTATGTAGATACATTGGTCAAATTGCAACAACAATGAGCTAAACTTGATGACGGTAAAATTAATTGAGAACCTGATACAGAACTGGGATGAAGGGGGAATAGGCAGACGGCAAGAGAATAGAGAGCTACAATAACTTGGTCGACGTGCTTGGCATCATCAATGGAGGAAATGACGTGTCCCACCTTGAAGGACCTAAGGATAGATTTGAAATCCAATGTAGGATCGATTTGAAATCCATAGTAGGATACATTTGAAATCCATAGTAGGATACATTTGAAATCTGTAGCCGCAAATCCAATTGTGGTGGTTTGGATTTATATGGATTTGAAATCTATCACTCACATTGTGGTCTAATTTTTTTGAAACCTGGCTGAATTTTGAAATCCATAGATTTTAACCCCTCAATCCAAACGCAACCTTAAACTACTTACAGATCAATAAAGTCCACTGTGACTCCAAATGAATTAGACATAGCTTCAATTGTCACACTCTTGTAGGATTCCAAGAACTGGGGGTAAACGACAGTTCTGATCTCCCTCATGTAGTACCGGAAGTGTGGGTGTAAATAGCGGTCTAACTTAATATGCTCAGTCAACCCAGCTGAATACAAAACCAGGAAATGTAATCAGCAAAGCTAAACACATACAATATTCTATGACTTTGACTAGTGGTACGATAGTATATAAATGTAATGTGTAATTGCAGAACAAGAACTCCTTACTAAGCAATTCTAATAAAGATACTTACTGAAAGCAGTAAAAAATGATTTATACTGGCACCCGTACAGGGAGTTCAAGAAGTCTGATAAGTATCTGGTTCTGCCAATGACTGACATAATCTCTGGGGCATCCACTACCTGCCACATATCCAAACCGCAGAGTGTTCACTGATTGCCATTACATCCTTTTTTTCTTTTTCTTTTTTGGGTTTGGGTGGTGGGGGGTGGGGGGGGAAGAGATACATAAGGACATTTTTAACTTGCAACAAATTAATTTTTTATTTCAATGAAACTACATCAAGGACACTTTATATTCACATCAAACCACCAATCTGACTGGCGCAACAAGACAACATTGCCTTTTCATTGTCTGCCATGAGATGGTGCTTTCAAATATAAGGCCACCAAATGAGTAGCCTTAATCTTGAATTTGAAGCCACAACTTGAAGTGGCTCTTTACTATTGAAGTAATATAATAACCACAATTTGATGATCCATCAATAAACATCACTTTCAAAGAGTACTATTTTATGTTTCTTTTATGTAAAAGCAAGATCATAGTTAATATTGCATCAATATGATTTATATATCATTGCTTGAAAGTTCATATTAGGCTAACTTTGACAAGTTCAAACAATATGAAAAAATTCAAATTAATCCATACAACTTCTGCCTATTATGGTAAAATAATGCTTTTCAGCGTCATTTGTATATTATGGAGAATAATGCATGTTTACAATTCATTCAGTTTGGTAGATATTAAGCATTAGCGTAATAACTTTTGAAAATGACAACTGCCAAAAGTACAGCATGCCCAAAACATAAAAATGATAACTATTTTTTCTTTAATTTCAAATGAAGAAGTTTCTTGAAGATAATTTTCTTTAAATTTATGTAGGAGCCGCGTCATGACTGTCCCCTCATACTGATGGCACGAGGTCAGCCACTAATTAAATTGGTGTGGCAAAAAATCAAGAATTTTGTTGTTGGTTTAATTAGAACATGACTTCTTTTGAGAAAAATAACATACCTTTTGCTTCAGTGAAACTCTATCCAAGGATATGATGTTCATAAGGACTGTGTAAAATATAAATGTATCATAAGGGAAGAGCTCATAAGTTGTGAAAGTTGAAATGGAATCAAGGAAAAGATCGGCTGCTTTCTTGAAGTTGCAAGTAGACATGCAATATAAGCCCTCATACACCTTCAAACGATTCTTCCTCTCCCAATCACCACCCTTTTCAAACAAGCTGCAATGTTAAATGTCATAACCAGTACTCACACTCAATCAATTGAAATAAAAAAACATCGGGTAAGGAAATTTATCAAAGAGCAACACAAAAATTGATCCTACTTCTTTGCTTTGTCAATGCTTTTAGAGATGAGATCAAAGTCCATGTGGAAGAAACCAATCAGTAGTGTGTGAAATACCAAATCCATCTTTTGTCCGACTGTAACAGTCTTGCTCTCTGTTATCTTAAGTTGTTCCAATGCTTTTTCCTGGATTATAAAGAATATGAAAATCTATTCCTTTAGGAAAAAGAAGAAGGAAACAGAAAGCTGTGGGTACCTTGTCGCCAATTCGAATGTAAAATAATGATTTGGCCAAGTGAGCTTCCAGAGCTTCACTTTCACCCGGGTTTTCTTCTGCATCCGCAATCCTAGATAAAATAAGTCACATAAATATAAGCACTAAAGCAATGGCCTGCTGACTGCCTTTACTTTAGAAGCGCTAGAAGATGTTCTTCTATCCCATACATTAATGATTTTAAAAGTGCGACAATATGAGGACAACAGAAGTTTTTCCAAGGAGTATACTGTATTAAGACATACATGAAGTCACGAAGGAAATCTGAACCGACTAAGTTAAAAAACTACCATTGAGAGAAGAAAAAAAGGACACAGAGGTCGCAAGTAGCCATTCTGATCTGATAACAGTATATATAGAAAATTTGAGTATTATTATAGACTGAATCTCTTGGGGGGGAGGGGGAGGGGGGAACTTGCTGTTTGTAAGTTTTATTTCTTTTCCTCGAGTGTAATAAAAAAGATCCAAGGAACATATATTCTCACTAGAAGTGCTATCATCATCAGAAAGCCCATTCATGTTACTTGCAAGGATTGTTACATGGGTGTATTTAATGTCCGTGTTATGTGATTGTACCATCCCTTAGTCTAAGATCCATAATGGGCTGATGTAGCAAAATTGAAGAAAAAAATAAATTATTCAAGGAACATATAATCTCACTGGAATTGCTAAAGTGGCAAAATTGAAGATATAAACAAGTGAGCCCATCCAGTTTGCAAGCAATCAAATCAAACAGCTTGAGGGCATCTAACCATAAGTGTAACTAAGTATAGATCAAGTTACCAGTACAAAACAAAAATTCAACCAAATCACTAAGGATAGGAAAACAAAACTCAAGGTGGTGGCATATATCTAGAGGCTTGCAGCTATAAACTCTCTCCCTTCTTGCCATTCAAAAAGCACAAGAGGAAAAACTATTAAGACCAAAAAAGAGCTGATGTAAGGACTTTCTTAGAACCCATAAGAATTAAGTAGAAGATAAACAACAGGCCTAATTATCACAAAGAGCTATAGACCAAATCATGGTATGGAATCAAAAGATTAATGGTAAATCCATGGTTGCTAGAGATGCGAAGCACCGTAAAGCGCATGACTCTCCAGCGCCCAAGTAGGGTCGCCTCTTGAACACAAGGCGCACAAAAAAATAAAGGGAAAAAAAAAAAAGAAGAAAAAAATGTATATCATAAACTGATAATAATCTAATAATCCTTTTATTCAATCTTATTTGTTGTTAGTTCAAAGAAGTAAAATTTACTGCCTATAAAATAAATAATCGCATAAAAAATATAACTCTATGTACATAATTATAAACAAACCAATATACATAAAAGAAACTTTAAAACGTGTTTTGGTTAGTGGGAAAACACCGGTGTTTGCAAGGGATGCCTGAGGTGCTGGAGGTGGCCAAAAATAAAATGCAGGACGCATGGTGAGGAGCACACCTCTGTCACGTAGCCAGCATCTTGCTTGTTGAGGCGGCTTTGTGCCCCTTGAGCCCATATTTAAGCACGAGAGGCACACAAAAGCACCTCGGTAACATGGGGCACAAAAGTGTGTATATAGAAAATATAAAAGTATATATTTATATATAATTATAGATGCAGATTTAAATTAACCTAAAAACAACAAATCAAAACAATTTAATACATAAATGGAATACCTAAAGCATAATTAATTAATTATTAATAAGAGTTTAGATAACCCAGGTGAATTAGGGGAGAAAGGGATAACAGAAAGATCGAGAGTAAAAACAGAGAAGAAAATGGAAAAAAAAAAGCATATGCGGGGCTGCGTGACTTCAGGCAATCATTCAGTGACAGCAGGGGTGGCCGGAAAGGCTGGGGAGACCGACAAAGGTTGGCTGTGGCTTGGGATGCACAGTGAAGTCTTCTCTTTGCCCTGATCCTTAATTATTCTTCATAATTTTTAGTTTGTTCCCATATGAAAACAGTCAGATATTTGCCAAAAATGTCTTTTAACATCATTAAAAAACTCCAAAAACTTGTTTATTTTTCTTTTCAAATTCTTTCTTTTCATCGTCCTCCTTTTTTTTCCTCTTTTTTCTATTTTCTTTTTTCCTCTTTTTTTCTTCCTTTAAACAGAAACCTGGTGTACCAGAGGCACACGTGCAGGTCAGTGGAGGCGTTAAGCTAAGCACTGTGCCCCTTGCAGATATTTGAAGGAATTATGCTACATGAAGATATCAAAGATAATTGTTTCAAAAATATAGAAAGAATGGTTCTGTACTTTCATTAATGTAGCACTCACCCTACCTGCATATTTTCAAAGTTCTTAGGAGACAAAAATACAATTCCATACATAAAAACATACGGTATTTTCCTAATGGCACAGTATTATGTCTCTATGTAAATGTAAAGCAGCAATTCCATTGAATATAGAGAACTTGAGGATAAACTACCACCCCAAGAGTTTTGTAAAGCTGAATATATATACATATGTATATTTATATATGCGCTACTGAATTGTATTACAGTATTAAGTTTCTAACATATATCACAAGTGCTTCTGGTCTTATTTCCAAAAAATGCCCAAACTCCAAGATAGTTCCGCTATTCATCTCCTCTCTCTCCCCCAGCCACTCCTGCAACCCAGCACAAGAGCTCCAACCCCATGTATTATGTATAGAATCCCTCCAAATATTTATTGAATTTCACATTGCAAAGACTCATAATCTAAAAGAAGGGTAAAACTCGACACACTCTCGAAGAGGATGACTTCACATGTTCATGATTATTAGATACTAAGCCTTTTTGTAATGACTTAAAAATATTTGAAGGGCTATTCTGAGTATTATGATTAATAGACATTTCTGAACCATTGAGTTCAAGAGAACTACAGATCAAAAGAGCAATATCTCTTGTTGGAGTTAACTGAAATGAAATTGCTTGGATCAGATAATTACATCAGTGTTCATTAGATAAATCCATCCCACTCTAATTTCCCCATGTGTATTCTCAAATATGCTTGAAAATGACTAAACCTGCATGCCGTCAACCATTTTACTAACAATTCATATCTTTTACAAAAGCATAATTAAATATCATCAGACTCTAACAACCAACACTCAAAAAGCAATTATTGAGTTTAGCAGCAACGTAGAAATTCTAGGTAACAAACGAATGCAAATAAGTTGATATACTAAAAGGGCACTGATGAAACTAGTAGCACCCACCCCCCAAAAAAAAACAAAGGGACAGGACATATCACCCTCAAGCCATAAAACAATACAATTGAGTAACTAAAGTTTTATCAATGAACAAGCCCATAAATCACAGAGACGACATAATGCAATTTCGGTGTAGTTTTTTTAATAAGAAACAAAAATTTATAGATAAGGTAGTAATTACATAGGGATAAGGAATCCCCATGCTTAAGTGAACTCTAATATTGCATTACAAGTTTCAAGTCTCTAAAAGCATCAAGGCCGTGAATGCCCCTAAGTAACTTATGATTTGAAATCCACCATAGAGAATATTTAGTTTATCCCATACTTCCTACAATCTCCTCTATATTTTCAAAAGTTCTCCTATTTCTTTCCAACCATATATACCAGCAAATAGCTTGTACAATGATTCCCCAAAGAATCTTAGCCTTTTCACCGATAGCAATTCACAACAAATACTAAATCGACAAAGGAACTGGTAGTAAAAGTACAGTAATTTATCAAATGCAAAACTCACTTCTCTTCGAGCTTCTTCAACTCGTCACCAATCTTGGCCCGCATCAAATCAAGCGCCTTCTGATCCAAATTCAAAACCTTGTTTGCAACTAGAGTTTCGTACAAGGGAGCCATATCTACAAAACTCAATCAAGAAAAAATAAACCCAAATTCACCGTTGATAAGAAACTAACATGAATTGAAGAATGAATGAAAGAGACAATGCATATATACCGTTGGCTATTATGAAGTTAAAGACCTCATCTCGGAGTCGGACCTTCTCAATGTCATCGATGTCGTTTTGAGTCAGCATAAATATATTGTGAGCCAGCACAAGCTGCGGCTGTTGTACTCTTCCACCTTCCATTGGCGAGCTTTCACTTGTGTTCTGCTTCAGGAAAGATGAAAATCATGAAAGGTTTGCTTGAGAGAATCCTATATTAGTACTCCGTTCAAATGAACCTAAAATAAATATATATTTAATATATAATCTATAAGTATATAAAAACAAAAATGTTAAAGAAATTTAAAATATATATTTCGGCTCAAACTATTTTTTTATTTCTAGAAAGTATCAGATTTTTTATTTTTTTATTTTTCACTCAATTTTTAAAAAATTTATCAATTTTTCATCTCAACTTCATTTTTTATGCAAATATATCAAATTAACCATTTTACCATTATCTTCAATTTGAAACTCGTATTGCCTATATATACAAATAAAATATTAATTTATATATTTTTTCATAAATTAATTATGATATATTTTAATATTTGATATATTTTTATGTCGTGAACTATTTTTATTTTTAAAAAGCTTTATTAAAAATATATTTTATATAATTATGTATTTTTATTTAAAAAAATATATTACTATCTTTATTATAACTTATTACATTATCATATTATAAATTGTACAACACACGGGAGAATTGCTAATTTTAAAATAAATCTAACAAGTCATTGAACTTCATATTACCAAATAAATAGGATATTTCTAAAAATTATAATAACTAAATAAATTTAAAAATTACTTGATGAATTAGAAATATTAGATAAATCAACAAATTATTAAAATAAAATTTAAAGTTTATTTGTTAACTTTAAATAGAATGATCAAATCTAAAAACTAATAGATCATTTTTTTAAAAGACATTAAATTATTGAAATAAAATATTTGAAAAACATAAAAACAAAATCCCAAATCTCAACCACCTATTTATAAATAAATTATTAAAATATTTTTAAATTTTAATTTGTTAATTATTGATTTATTTAAAATTTTACAATTTAATTTGTAAATTTGTAGATATATTAAATATTTTTTATGTTTATTTAGTTATTTTAATACTAGTTAAACTCTCGTGCGATGCACGAACATATTATTTGCATAAATTTTTCTAATTTAATTTAGATATATAATATTATGAATTTCAAGTATTCTATAATATTCATATTTCTCTCTCTTTTTTCTAATTTAATTTAGTTACATAATATTATGAAATTCATAATGGTTCTATCATATTTTTCTATCACTGCTTCCCCATATACAATGTTCAATAATTAACCTCAAATATGTGTGGTACGAATTATTACAATTATTAATATGATATGATAATTTTATTTACCTCGCCTCGCCCCATCCCCACATATACATATGTGAATTTATTATATTTTAAAGAGTAAGTGAATATAATATTTTCAACACAACATAAATATATATATATATATATATACAGTAAACATATAGAAATATTGCATAATAACTTTTATGATTGTAAAAATGCATTGATTTAAAAAAAATTATGATTGTAGTAAAACTTATATGTTTGACAAATAATATATATATATATACATATATATTCACTTACCTTAGAAGAATTTTTAGTGAAATCTCTCTAAAAGATTACAATTTCTTTCAAAAGTTCACTCATAAAATAAATTGTTTCAATGAAACGTGCATTTGCTGAAATAATATCTCAATGATAAAATAAATAAATAAATATACATTAACATTATAGTCAATATTGTCAAATAATTAAAAATTATAATCATATTCTTCGATTTCATTAAACACGCAAATCTTAATTTTTTTAACAAAAAGTATTAGTTAAGGACAAAAAAATCACCACCGTATAATATTATTTTTTTGTATTATTTTATGTCATTAGATAAACAAATATCAAAAGATTTACATAATCTTATAAGATTGATTTCTTGCTTCGATATTTAGAGAATGAGTTGTTCAATATCTACTTAGTTATTTTAGTTAAATACAAAAATATATAACAATTAACTTAAGAAAGAGTATTTTATATTTAAGAATTAAATTTTATGTATATATGCAATATGGATGTTTACTTAAAGATTGTCAAAATAGAATTAATTACATATATTTTTATAAAAAAATAGAGTTGCAACAAAAAAAATTATAAGCTTTAAACCTTTTAGTGAATAATATAAATAATAATAATATAAAGATAATCTAATAAACATATTTTGATAGATAATAATAATACAATATTATTTTAGTATATTTTAAAATAATAATTGTAATTTCAACATTGAAAAATTGTGGTTCTATAATCAAATAGTATTATTATATCTTATATATAGATAGATATTGATATAGATATACAGAAAAATAAATACTATAATTAGAAAGTAGTTTATGTAGAAAAAATTAATATTTTTTAGGCTATACTTCTCTTTTTATATATACATACAGATAGTGGTAGACTATAAGATACTTAAAATTAATTATACCATTGATTCCACATAAGAAATCAAAACAACTAAATTTGGTAAGAAAGTTACGACGAAAAAATGCTATAAATTTTATAGAGGTAATGATATATATATATATATATATATATATTAGAATCAATAAAAAATAATTAATACATTTGATGTCAAAGAATATCTGAAGATTGTGATTCAAAAAAATTGTGATTTTAAATAGAAGTTTGACCATTTTTTACTGTAATCTTCATAAATAATTGTTTGTGGAAATATGTGTTTGGTTTAATGGATGTAAAAGGAATATTATTTATAACATTATAGTTGTGTTGACTTTCTCTCCTTTTTGAAAATTAGATAATTTCCCGATTTAGAAATTAATTTAGATGAAAAAAATTGTTACTGCTATTTTTAAAGTGACTTATATTTATATATATATATATATATATATATATATAAAGGGTCTCTTTTTGAAGAATATTATATATAGTGAGAAAGTAAGCACCCATGGTTGATGAGCTTATTTAACTATTTGGACAAAAGAAAATTTAGAATATGATTAAAGTATTTTACCTTAAAAATATATATAATATTACCAACTGAGCAACTAAATATGACATAAGCTCCAGTATTCTATTAAACAAGAATATTTAATTCTTAAACTATGTCATAAGTATGTCCCGAAAATATAGAAATTAATAATTTAAATTAATTATGGGCCGAAAATACATTTACTGCAGCCCTATAATCTCGAACTTCATGATGGAAGGTCATTAATGAACGGTGATTATTTTGTAATTGTAATTATAGTATATAGATATATAGTATTTATTTTTGGAAGTAGTAATGTTAAAGTTTCTCAATATCAAAATACTTTTAAGAATAGTGGAAAATACTCCTTAACAATATAAGCATAGATCCGATGACATTGAACCAAATTTCAAATAATCGATTTGGCTTATTTAATTAATTAAAAATAATAATTAGAAGTTTGTATTTGTAATTTTTTATAACTCCCTTCACCAAAATAATCTCATTATTATATTAAATTATAATTTTTATTTATCCAATACGTGATTTATAGTATATATATTTATAAAAAATATTATAATCAAATAAATTAAATAAAATAATTATATCTACAAAAAAGTAATATTTTTTCATAAAATTAAGAATGGTATAGTATTTAATAAATTTTTACTTCTTATGTAAAGCCGATTAAAAAAAAATTATTTGTATTTTAGGATATTTAAAAACAAAATAGAAAGAAAGAAAATGCTACTAAAACAAAGCACATCTTTAGATTTTCTTCGTTTTTACATGTGTGTGTCCAACATATGCCCATTTTGTAAACACGAGTTATTCACTCATAACTTCTTCTTTTTTTATAAAATTTTGCAAATGTTATCTTCGAACTTGAAAACTTAGAAATTGCAAAATTTTATTGTGTTGTTATATTAGCAATAAATATATAGATTTATTTATGGTGTATAATTAACATTTGAAAATAAAATGAATTGAATATCATATCTTTTTTAATAAAAAATATTTATTTGTCAATTGATGTAACAAAATTCAATACAAATAATATCCACAATACATTAACAAATCTAACCCAAATAATCAACTAAAAAATAATTTCATTTTTTAATCTAATATCTTATTTTAAAATAGGAATATAATTGTCAAATGAAAGATAATGAAAAGGTATAATTAATTTGATGTATTATGCAACAAAAAAATCTATAACTTTTTAAAAGGAGGACAATTGAATTTTTTTTATAAAAAGTCATTTTTCCATCAAAATATATTTCTATGTTATAGAAAGGGCTAATATAAAAAATCAACCTCATCTATTGTATTTTTTCCCATTTGGTACCCAAAGTAAAAAACTGTTTCCGATTGCATCATGTTCTCAACGCTTTTCAGCGATTACAACTTATACTTTGTTTAGATCATTTTTTTTTCTAGCGAGTTGGTCAACACGTGAGCTGCACATGGTTTTTTTAAGGGTATTATCGTCTTTTTAAGATGGCACTAAGGGGCAAACTCATCATTTTTCACTCACTTGTTTACATTGACATCCCTTCTTAAATTTAGGGATTAGGGTATGGGATTAAATTTTTTATGGGCCTTCACCCATTTGAAATTCTTGCAAGGAAGGATTAACACAAATTCAATATTTTTTCTTCTTCTTCATATGTTGTAGCTTCCAAACTTTCTCAAACTCCTCTTATGCTCCTTCATTAGCTTCTTCTTCTTCATCTTCTACAAGATCCCATTTTGGTAGAAAGGATACCAAAGCTTCATCCGCAGTTGAATGAAATGTGATGACCAGATCCGAGGAAGACAATGTACCTCAAAACCCCTTTTCAGAGAAATCAAAGAAGAAGGTGCAGCCATATCTTGGCAAGAGGCAATATGGTAAACCTACTGCCAAACCCACCTATCAAACTACCCAAAGATCTAAGCAATGTTGTAAGCGAAATGAAGTGAAAATTTTGAAGAAAAGGTCTGTCTAATTGGCGGAAAGTTGAAGATTTATGTACGGAACAATTCAGATGAGCCACCCATTAAACGATTTGGAATATCTATTAAGAGTAGTTTGGTTTCTACTTAGAGATGTACTCTTGGAGAGAAAATAGCAACTAATGGATTTTCAGATTTTTGGAGGTTTGATGATTGTAAAAATGCCAGAGAGAATTCAAATTCAAAAACTGGTAATGGTGATAGTACTACCTCTGTGAAAACGCCTCCAATGCAGGCCTCTGTATCTCCTGAAATCCAATGTGGATCTCAGTCTAATGGGTGAAGGTCTGAAAGAACTTTCAATCGCATGCACTAATCCCTAAATTGAAGAAGAGATGCCAATAATAAGTAGGTGAGTAAAAAATGACAAGTCTGCCCCTCAATGCTATTTTAAAAAGATGATAATACCCTTAAAAAAATCATGTGCAACTCACGTGCTAGCCAACTAGCCGAAAAAAATGATTTGAACAAAGTATAAATTGTATCGGTCAAAAGCATATAGAACAAGTTGTAATCGAAAACAATTTTTTTATCTCGGGTACCAAATGAAAAGAAACACTATCGGTCAAGTTCGATTTTGATATTAACCCTTTTAGAAACTATGATATCCAATCAAACTTTTTTGTTTTTTCGCTCTAATTTTCTAGGACTTTCTCATTTCATAAATGAATAATATATTAAATTAATCATTTTTATGATCTACAATTTGATAGCCATATGCATATATAAAAATAAAATATTAATTAAATATAAAATATATAGATTAATTGTGGTATATTTAAATAATTAATATATTTTTATATTGTGAGATGTTTTTATTTTAAATATTTTTAATTAAAAATATATTTTACATAATTATGTATTTTATTTTAAAAACTTATAATACTATTTTTATAATAACTCATTACATTATCATATTATAAATCATGCAACGCACAGGAGAAATACTAGCTAACAAAAAAAGTATTTGTACTTTAAATATTTGAAAAAAATATCAAATTAAAAAAAAAAATTGAACACTTCTCTTTTTTTTCTTTTATATTTTTTAATTGAAAACTAGATATCCGCCTATGAGATGCATGAGATATAATATATTATAAAATTATATTAGTGTTATATAAAATTATAAAATATATAAGTGATATGAAAAAATTAAAACATATAATTATATAACAAAGCAAGAGATCATCATGCCAACAAAATACTTATGAAATATAAAATATAAAGAAAAATAATAATAAATTTACTTACACATATTTGTACATAAATTTTTTACATGATATAAAAAGAAATTAAAATAACACATTTTCAAAAATTATCTTATGTGTATGTATTTTTCTTTATAATTTAAGTTTTTTCCTATTTATAAAATCAAATATTTAATAGCATTGACAATATGCAATAGATATAAGAAATTAGAAATCTTATATTTTCACTCAAATCAATTTAAATATAGTTTCATATGTATAATGCATTATCAAATTCTCTAACTTTAATAAAAAAAATATATAACCAAGTGAATTTTATAATTCAAATTCAATCCAACCTACAATAATTTTCAAAGAGAATGAAAATATTTTAAAAAAAAATGAAACAACTAAATAATACTTGAAATAGTATAATATTTTTAATTTATGAAAATATTTATTATTATTATTCTATAAAAATATTAAAAAAATATTTATTATTATTTATTTGTCTTATATTCATATAAGAATTTAACCCATTTGTTATTCAAACTTAACACATATTTCAAATAAAATTAAATAATTTAACTCATAAAAAGATTATTTCATATTTTAAATATAATATTTTATTTTAATATATAAAATATTCATATCAAATCAAAGATCTTAAAAAGAAAATTAATTTGATATATCACATGTCAAAAACGGATTTGTAACAAAAAGGTTATTTCAATTTTAAAATTTTAGTTAAAAAAACTTTGTTTTTTACATTAAACTAGTTTTTCTCAAATGCACCATATTGCAGAAAAATATAAGGATTATTGAAGTGACACCTCGCAAAAACTAACTTTTCAGTATCTTTTTTATATGGAGAAGGATAACCATATAGATTTCTAGAAGAAACGTATACCATATAGATTTCTAGAGGAAACCTAAGTTTATGGAAATAAAATATTCAAATTATTTGGAAATAAAATATATCATTTTTAATATCATTTAAATAAGATTTTTCACACTGGATATGATATAATGAGCAACTACTGTGAGACCCTGTGCGATGCACGAAAGTTATTTTTGTATAATTCAATAGTTAATATATATATATATATATTATATTTATTACTAAAATATTAGCAAAAGATAATAAGTATACTTAATATCTTACTTTATAATTTTCATTTGTTAATGGAATATTACCAAATTTAAATATTTAATATATTTGGTTATACACATTTTTTACATCACTAATGTTCATAGATTTTGAGAAAGGTATTAATATATTTTTATTTATATACCAACAAATTTGTTGTAAATCTGAATATTATTGTATAATTTAAAAGATTCAAATTTTCCAAACATATCTACTCCAAATCTAAATTTTATTGAATAAAGTTAATAAATTTATTGTTTATATATAATTTAAGACACTATTCTTCTTTATGTATATCACAATTAACTTAAGAAAAAATATTTTATATTTCATAATTAAATTTTAATGTATGTATGTATATATGCAATATGGATGTCAAATTAAATATCATGAAAATAGAAATAATTAAAATATATATGTTTTTAATTGGAGTTGAAACAAAAAATTTATAAGCTTTTGACATTTTTAGTAAAAAAAAAAAAAAGATAATCAAATAAACATATTTTTATAGATAATAACTTGAAAATTAATAAATGTCGTATTTTATCAATCAAATATATATAGATAGATATTGATATAGATTTGTATTGAAAAATTAAATATCACAATATATATACATAGATATGGTATACATTTGCATAGAAAAAGATACCATAATTAGAAAATAGTTTAGGCGGAAAAAATTACTTCTCTTTATATATATATATATGTATATATATATATTATTTATTATTGAGATATCAATCAAGTTATTTTATTATATCTCATAAATAGATAGATATCAATATATATATATAATAGATATCATAATTAAAAGTAATTTAAGCAGCAACAAATTAATTTTTTTTTAAATTTAAGACACTATTCTTCTTTATGTATATCACAATTAACTTAAGAAAAAATATTTTATATTTCATAATTAAATTTTAATGTATGTATGTATGTTTATGTATGTGCAATATGAATATCAAATTAAAGATCATGAAAACAAAATTCATTAGACATATATATATTTTTTAAATTGGAGTCAAAACAAAAAAGGTTATAGGCTTTTGACATTTTTAGTAAAAAAAAATAATCAAATAGATAATCAAATAAACATATTTTGATAGATAATAACTTGAAAATTAATAAATCTCGTAGTTTATCAATCAAATATATATAGAGAGATATTGATATAGATTTTAATTAAAAAATAGATATTATCATATATATATATAGATATTGATATAGATTTACATTGAAAAATTAGATATCATAATATATATATATATACACACACACACACATAGATATGGTATACATTCGCATAGAAAAGAGATACCGTAATTAAAAATTAGTTTAGGCGGAAAAATTTAATACTTTCTATTTGTGGCGGTACTTCTCTTTTTATATATACTAGTGTGAGAGTTGCGCGATGCACATAAGATATTTTTTTCTTATATTTTATAATATAATCATATATTCAAGTTATATAGTATATTATAAAAGGTGTAGATTTGTATTTATGTGATTATTTTTTGTATAATGAGTAGAAATTTGTTGTAATTTTATGTTTCGTCTTTTCTTCTATTAGAATTAGCCTCGTTCACAAATTGATAAGTATAATATCCACGATTTATAGAAGGTTGAATCAAATTAATATTTAAAAAAAAAACCATATCATCAGATTAAAGAAAATGAAGATTTGTACAGATCTCGTAAAATTTGCCAATTACATAGTCAAATTAAGGATAAAAATATTTTCCAAATTGCTAATTAAATGTAATAATATTACAAAAATTTGAAATTTAATAGAAACAAATATTTTGAAAGCTAATGAAAAATCGCACGGTGCTTATACGTCAAAATAATTAGCAAATCTTAACAGAAAAGTACAAGAATAATCAAACGAAACATAAAAGAGATGGACGAACTTTTTGTTTAAAATAAAGAAATAAATATTTAAGAAAATTAAATATGTTTATGATGAATTGAAAGCAACAGGTGAATAATTTTTTTTTAAATAAAATAAACCTAAAAATAATATTTTGATGAGTGTAGGCTTTTGTGACAATTGAAATATGACACGTATTATCGTACATGTCTTACCATTTATTTTCTCAAAACAGAAAATGCAAAATACTTCAAGAGTAAGGAGAACAAAAAGGAGAGACCTTCAAATATTTAGTAGTAATTTTGATAAAATATATAGAAAGAAGAGAGAGACAAAAATGAGAAATGATTTTGAATTATGGTAAGATTGTTGAAAATTTAATTTCATATTTGACAAAATCAAATTTTATCCACGCGATTAGGTGATTTTAAATAATTGATAGTTTAATTATAGTAAAATTGTTAATGATTTTCCATAATATAATGAAACTACAAGGAGATTTGCGAAGCTTATCAAGGGTGATATGATGAAGATACCGGAGGACTTGAGATATGCATATCAAGGCTGATTTGATGAAGATATCGGAGGAAGATATGCATATCAAAACAAATTTGTTAAAAGATACCGGAGGACTCTTGAGATGCAAGATACACAATTATAAATAAGACCATGGGCTGAAGATGAAGAGTATCTATGTTACATTATCATATGCAGAGAAAGAGATGTCCCATTTGAGAGATACGATTTTATTTGAGAGTTTATATTGTAGTACAGTTCCATCAAGAAGGCGAACTCTCAGTGAACCACTCGTTGGTTTCCACTGTGCTCAGGAGAGTACAGCCTGCTGGACTCGGGAGAGTATAGCCTACTGGGCTCGAGAGAGTTCAGATTTCTGCCGTACGGGAGTCGGCAGCCAAATCCATCTAGGGGACTCGATGGTCAAGTAAGTTGTTAGAAGAGAGTGGTATAGGGTTGGCTAGTATAAGAAGGAGTCTAATGACGTGTAAGTCCAAACTATATAATTGTGGGAACAAACACTCTATCTAATAAAAATACTTGAGAAGAAGAAGGGATTCTTCCTCAAAATTGTTGTAACTACTATTTCGCTTCCGCATAGTTCAATTATAGTTCGAATTAGTATTGAAGACAACACACGCACACGAATTCTGATCTAACAGTAATATCTATCTTTTTTTGTTCTTTTTTTTTTTATTCAACTTATGTTGTTCATTGATTTTTTTTTTTTAATTTTATTGTTTTAGTTTTCTAGTTTTCTTTTAGTAATAATGATGTAGCTTTTCCTCACCATCATTTAGCAACTTAAAATTGTTAGTTGCTTCTTAATTATTCTTTGTTTTATTTTAACGCTCAGTTTTATTTTTTATTTATAGATCCATTTTTCATGCAAACATTAGTGTTGCTATGTGTGTTCTTTTGTTTTTCCGTTTTCTGCTATGTTGTTTTTTTATTAAAATATTTAAAATTTATAGTGTATATATGTTGATATGTCTTGAATCACACACTTCGCAGAGCTGTCACGGGGGCCCGACGGTATGCAGTATTGGGCCTTATGCCCAATTTCGGTGTTTTAGGTTTTCCTCAGTACTATATATATGGTCTTTGAGATCTGTAATCTGTAACACATACCACATAATAAAATCCGTTCTCCTCTCTGCCCGTGGACGTAGCCAATTTATTGGTGAACCACGTAAATCTTGTGTCTTCTTTACGTTTCTTGTTTCTTGTTTATGCTCTATAATCCTATTCTGTCACAACAATATAGATTAAATACTATATAATATTATATATATAAACATAAATCAGCCTAAAATAGCAGCAACATATTTTTCCGCCAAAATTACTTTCTATATTAGGAAATTGATATTTTTTTTAATAGAAATATTATTTTAAATAAATAAAGTAATGTGAATCAAGAAAAAAGAAAAAAAAAAGGCAAAAAAATCGAACAAAACGTGCAGACTTCCGTCGGTGAAAATCAGGCAACTACATATAACATTTGCTACCACACACTTATTTGGTGAAATCTAATAAATAATTGAGATTAACACATATTATGTAAATTAATTTCAATTATCAAGATAGAAAAATAATTTGAGCCATCTTTTTTTTTTTTTTTTTTTTTTTTAATTCATCATCACCCCATATTCTAACTTTTCTTGCAAATGATTTAATAAAATATGGGTTTTATAATAAAATTTTGTATTTCTTATTTTTTGTTGATTCTAATTCTAATATATATATATAATGTATATATTTATAATTTAGTGCCTTTATAAATAAAATTTATAGTATTTTTTTGTTGTCACGTTCTAATAAAATTTGGTTGTTTTTATTTATGTAAAATAAATGATATAATTAATTTTAAGTAGCATGAACACTACCAATATCTGTATGTATATATAAAAAGAGAAGTATCTCTTTAAATAGAAAACATTAAGTTTTCCCACGTAAACTACTTTCTAATATAGTATTTATTTTTCTATATAAATTTATATCAGTATTTATCTGTATATAAGATATAATATTATAATTTGATTGATAGCTACACGATTTTCAATGTTGAAATTACAATTATTATTTTCAAGATACACTAAAATTATGTTGTATTATTATTATCTATCAAAATATATTTATTTGATTATCTTTTTTATTACTATTTTTATTTTTCACTAAAAAAATTTGAAAGCTAATAAATTTTTTATTTCAACTCTAAGTTTTATGAAAAATATATGTAATCTTTTAGAGATATTCCACTAAAAATTCTTCTAAAGTATGTGAAAAAAAAAATATATATATATATAAATATTTTTTTGTCAAACATATAAGCTTTACTACGATAAAAAAATAATTTTTTTAATCAATTCATTTTTACAATCATAAAAAGCTATTATGGAATATTTTTATATGCTTACTGTAAATATACATACTTATGTTATGCTGAAAATATTATACTCACATACTCTTTAAAATATAATAAATTCATTTATATATAAATATTGGGGACGAGGTGGGGAGAGGTGAATAAAATTATCGTATTTCATTAATAATTGTAATAATTTGCACCGCATATATTTGAGACTAACTATTAAACATACTTTGATCAGAAAGAGAGAGAGAGAGAGAGAGAGAGAGAGAGAGAGAAAAAGAGAAATACATATGAATGTTATATAATACTTGAATTTTGTATTAATATATAACTAAATTAAAAAAATTCACACAAATAATATGTATGTGCATCTCCACGAAAACTTGACTAGTTTTAGATAAGTTTAGAGCCCAAATCCTACATAAATACTTAAATCTCGCTATAAATACCCAAATTCAACATAAGTATTCTAAGTCATCTATAAATATTAAAATAAAACAAATAATGGTATATATTACATAATCTAATAGATTTATTTTATAAAGAAATTGTTTGATAAATTTATATTTGTAGCCCATATTTATCACAAATAATTTAATCAACAACTTATTCAAATTAAACATAAATAATACTAATATAATATTAAATTCCATAGTTCATATTATATGTTATTATAATATATATTATGGGTCTCAAATTAAACATTGAAAAAGATAATTATTTTGATACATTATACACAAAAAAACAGATTATAAATGAAAAACATATTATATTTCAAATTTATTGAATAAACAAAAAAAAAGGTGGAAATTAGTTTCTGAATTAGTACATCATGTTCAAAGTGGATCCTAAATTCTTTTCTTGCACAAATAAATTCTCTAACTTTTACATGAGTCATATAATCCCCTAAATTCTTTATTACAAAACATATAGGACATTTTTTAAATCTAAAACAACTAAATAAATCTAAAAATTATATAATAAATTATTAATATATTTAAATAACCAATAGGTTAAATTTTTAAAATTATTTGATATTTTTAAAATAAAGTAATAAATTTCAAAATTATTTAATAGATCTAAAAAATCTCGACATATTTTAAAGTTTTAAGTAGAATAAAAAAATTAAAATCTATAAAAAAACATAACAAATCTGTAAGTCTCCACCACTTTTTTATATTAAATTATGAA
The DNA here is from genome assembly GCA_028749325.2 of Caryopteris x clandonensis. Taxonomy (NCBI): domain Eukaryota; kingdom Viridiplantae; phylum Streptophyta; class Magnoliopsida; order Lamiales; family Lamiaceae; genus Caryopteris; species Caryopteris x clandonensis. The sequence goes on along the minus strand of JAPYKT020000003.1, from coordinate 5,429,929 downwards.
AGAAAAATTAAATATTATTTTTTCAATTTATAAATTTATTTAAATATATTTTGTAAATTCTTTATTTTAATATTTATGAGGTTTCTATTTGTTATATATTTAGAAGTCTAGGGGTTGGTTAATCTAATTTTAAAGTTTAATGACCTACTGTGATTAAAAAAAAAAAAAAAATATTTCGTTAAAGAGTTAATTCACACATTCTTCCCTAAACAAAGTGAATGGAAAAAGAGATTGTCATAGCTGTAAAACAAATGACTTTTTAGCGCCTCAATTTCTTTCTTTCTTCTTTCGCCTATTTATAGAGTTTTTTCATAACAATTTTTTGCTAGAAAAAAAATTATGGTAGCTTGTGATTCGTTAGATTTTACAAAATTAAATATTTGAAATACAAATACCATTTTTATTTCTATAACTCTTTTTAACATATAATATATTGCATTAGTCATCTTTTCACGGTCTTTAATTTGAGACTCATATTACATATTTTAAAATAAAATATTAGATTCAGAAACTAAAATTATTTTTGGTTGATTATTCAGGCTAAATGGCAAAAAAGATAATAATTACCTCTAAATCTCTCAAAGTGGTTTCGAAATTACTAATAATATTGTGTTGGAAATTGGTTTAAAAAAATATTGGTGTTGAGCATTCTTTGATCAATTTTAAGAACCATTGAAGATAAATCAAAGTAAATTGCGAAATCAGAATCTATGTCCGAGTAGATAATTTTAGAGTATTTATTTCTCAAATCCAATTTCGAACAAATGAGAAATTAATGCTGAAAGTCGCCAACTAAAATATGAAAATATTGAAGTGAAAAGATGTGGGGATGCGCGATCGGGTGTGTGCTTGTGCGAATGGGTATAATAGACCGAATGTGTTTGAGACAAGGCCAAGGGGTGCGATTCGCACCACTTCGGCCCAAAAAGGCTCATATTGCCAAGGGGTGCGATTCGCACCACTTCAGCCCAAAAGGCCCTTATTCGCAAATGGACACCTCATCTCTTTACCATATCTCTTCAAATACTATAAATAGATCCCCAAATCATTCATTCCATACACACTCTACTACAACTGCATACAAAATATTCTAGCATTTGTAGTATTCTCTCTCTAAGTCTAAAAGAAAGTTTTGAGTATGGAGTAATTCACCGATATCTTTTAGAATCGTTGTGTTGTGATCCTTAAGTTCCCTGTCGTTGTATATTGGGGACGATTGTCGTAGACCGTGAGCACTAAATATGGGGCAATCTCATCTTATAGAGAAAGAGTCAAACTCTTGGTTCGACTAAATAGTTACAAACTGTTCAAATACACCTATATCGAAAATTCAACAATTTTAAGACGAGACTTAGTGTATTTGAACATGACTTCAAATTCTATTCCAGCAGTACCTGTTCACACCAAATTACCGACGAAATTTGACAGAAATAAGTTCAAGCGATGGCAACAGAAGAAGTTATTCTACCTGATGACTCTTAACCTAGTCCGGTTCCTAAAATAAGATGCTCCAATTGTTTCAGAAAAAGAGACCGACGAGCAAAAGCAGACGATACTGGACACCTGGAATCATATTGACTTCTTATGCCAAAACTACATCCTAAATAGGTTAAAATACTCCCTGTAAAATGTCTATGTGGTTGCAAAACTGCAAAAGAATTGTGGGATTATCTAGAAAGGAAGTACAAGATAGAAGTTACCAGAAAGAAGAAATTCATTGTCAGGAAGTTCTTGCATTTCAAGATGGTGGACTCGAAGACTGTTTTGGACCAAGTACGAGAGTTGCAACTAGTTCAGCATGACATACGTGCTGAAGGAATTCAACTAAGTGAAATCTTTCCAAGTAGCTGCAATCATTGAGAAGCTACCGCCACTCTAGAAAGAATTCAAGAAAAGAAAATGAGGCTTGAGGACCTGATCGTGAGACTAAGGATTGAGGAAGATAACCGAAAATCCAAAGTCAAGAAGGATAAAGCTTCGATGGAAGCAAAAGTGCACTTGATCGAAACAAATCATAATAAGAGGAGAAAATTGATGGGCAATAAGTAATCGCAGTTAGGGCCTAAGAAGAAGAAAGTTGGAAGAATCAAATGCAACTGCTACAACTGCAACAAGCCCGGTCATATAGCCAAAGATTGTTGACAATCAAAGAAAGACAATCGAAGTATGGCTCATCGGACCGAGGAAAAATAATTCCTTTAGAAATATCTATGCTAAACTTGTCAGTTGTCGTATTTGAAGCTGATTTGGTGAACAATCTGAGAGAGTGGTGTGTGGATACTGGGGCTACATGCCACATTTGCTTAGAAAACAAAATGTTTTCATCTTTCACTCCGATTACCGGCGGAAAGCTATTCATGGGTAACTTGGCAACTTCCAACATGGTTGGTCTCGAAAAAGTTGTGTTGAAGATGACCTCAAGCAATGAGCTAACACTTGTGGATGTGCTGCATGTCCCGGACATTTGCAAAAAATTAGTATCCGATTCCTTATTAAGAAAAGTTGGATTTAGGTTAGTATTTGATGTTGGCAATTTTGTACTGACCAAAAGTGGTCAATTCATAGGAAATGGCTACATAGAAAAAATGGCTCTTTAAGATGAATGTAGTAATTGTACACCACTAGATTAAGTGGCCTGATTATAGTAAAGTTATTAATTCTTCTTAGTTGACTGAGTGTTCTAATTTACTGCATGATAGATTATAACATGTAAGTTTAAATAAACTATGAAAGCTAGTAAGTTTAAATTTGCAATCTACAATGGAATTTGATTCACAAAACAAGTGTGCAGCTTTTGTTGAGGCAAAAATGGCCAAAGCACCTTTCCACTCAGTGGAGAGAAATATTACGCCTCTAGAGTTAATACATATCGACATACGTGATTTGAAGTTTGTGTAAACTAGAGGTGGGAAAAAGTATGTCATCACATTTATCGATGATTGTACAAAATACTGTAATTTATATCTTTAGAAAGGAAAGGACGAAGCTCTTGAAGCATTCAAAAACTATAAGAATGAAGTTGAAAACCATCTTAACGCAAAAATCAAAATGATTTGAAGTGATAGAGGTGGAGAATATGTAGCCCCCTTCGAAGAAATTTTGCAATGAATATGGCAATATTCATCAAACAACTGCTCCATACTCACCTTAGTCAAATGGAGTTCTTGAACGCAAAAATAGAACACTATAAAAGAGTTAATAAATGCTATGTTGATCAGTTCGAGCTTACCCCAGGACATGTGGGGGGAGGGACTGTGCTTTCAACTAATCACATTCTCAACAAGTTGCCACACAAGAAAAATGACAATACTCTATATCAATTATGGAAAAGAAGAAAATCTTCCTACAATTACCTTAAAATGTGGAGGTGCCTAGCAAAGGTCGACGTACCTAAACCTAAACAGGTTAAAATAGGAGCCTAGACTATTGATTGCATTTTCATTGGATATGCACGCAATAGCAGTGCATATCGATACATAGTTCACAAATCAGAGATTCTCGACATAAATGAGGGAATAACCATGGAATTAAGGAATACAATATTGTTTGAGAACGTCTTTCCAAATGAAGAAAGAAAAAAGATAAGTTCCAACAAAAGAACTTATGAAGTTGTACGACATTCTCCGCAAGATGTAAAGGAACCTAGACGCAGTAAAAGAGCTAAAGTGACCAAAACATTTGGTCCAGATTTTCTAACTTACATGTTAGAAAGTGAATATAGGTCAATCTAAAAAGTATTGTCTAGTCTAGATGCTTCTTTCTTGAAATAAACTATCAACAGTGAGATTGCGTCAATTATGCAAAATTATACTTAGGAGATAGTTGATCTCCCACCATGTTGTAAATGGATCCTTAAAAGAAAGTACAAAGCTGATGGATCAATCGATAAGTACAGAGCTCGGTTGGTATCCAAGGGGTTCAAACGAAATGAATGATATAATTTCTTTGACACATAATCATGTGTCACAAGAATCACATCCATTAGAGTGTTTATAGTCATTGCAGGACTACATAACCTTGAAATACATCAGATGGATGTAAAAATAACATTCCTCAGTAGAGAATTGGAAGAGGAGATATACATGGAACAACCTGAATGGTCTATTGCAGCTGGATAAGAACATAAAGTATGTAAACTTGTCAAGTCATTATACGACCTAAAATAAGTCCCTAATCAATGGCATGAGAAGTTTGACAGAACTATGTTGTCAAATAGATTTAAGATCAATGAGTGTGACAAATGTGTTTACATTAAGGCCACACCAGATTATTACGTAATTGTCTGTCTATATGTAGACGACATGTTGATCATGGAAAGAAATCATGATATAATGGTGAGAACTAAAAACATGTTAAAGAACAACTTTGACATGAAAGATTTGGGTCTAGCAGACGTCATACTAGGAATTAAGATTTCTAGGATGCTAGAATTGTCTTGTCACAATCTCACTACATTGAAAATGTACTCAAGAAATTCAAGGCTTTGGAGTTACCTCCGACTAAGACCCCGTTTGCCCTAGGTCTACACTTAGTCAAAACAAAGGAGACCCAATATCTCAACTGAATTATGCAAGGGTCATTGGCAGTTTGATATACCTAACTAATTGTATATGCCCTGACATTGCATACTTAGTAAACTTAATAGATTCATGAGCAATCCAGGAAAAGATCATTGTATAGAATTTACTAGGTATCTCAGGTACTTGAAACACACAATGAATCATGAAATATTTTATACTAGATATGGAGCTGCATTAGAAGGATGCAGTGATGCAAACTGGATATCAGATACAAAAAACTCCAAGTCCTCAAGAGGAACCGTATTCATAATAGGTGGATGAGCAGTATCCTGGAAGTCCTCTAAGCAAAGCAAACATGTATAGCTCCATCTACAATGGAGTTGGAGTTTATTGCGCTTGACAAGGCCAATGAAGAAGTTGAATGACTTAGATATTTCTTAGAGGATATTCCTTGTTGGATAAAACATGTGCCTCCGGTTATGATATATTGTGACAACATGTCAGCAATTGGGAGAGTAGAAAGTAGTATGTACAAGGTAAGTTTCGACATATTTGTAGGAGACACAAAACCGTCAAACAAATGATCTCTGGTGGTAGAATTTCCATCGACTACATGAAAGTCAAAGAAAAATATAGCAGATCCGCTAAAAAAAGGCATTAACCGAGATCTATTATACAATGCAGTAAGGGGAATGAAGTTAAAATCACACACTAAAGAACGTTCATGGCGGTAACTCAACTATGATAAGTGGAGATCCCACAAACTTGGTTTAATAAGATAATTAAGTTATGAAAGGTTCAATTATGCACTTGGAACCCATCTAGTGCCTCATTCTCGCAGCCGCCCAAGTGCAAATCTGCAGTAGTGTGGTAAGGATAAGCATTTACGCTTTTAATGATTCCTATACCTTTAGGGTAGAGTATTGCATGATATTATTTATAGGAGGTCACCCTATATAAGTGTGAAGTTTGGCCGCTTAAAAAAAAAACACTTATGAATCCAATATATGATACAGGGCTGAATTGGACACAACGTGAGAATTGAAATATATATTAATTGTTATTATGTAAATGTTATTGTCTTGGTTTACACAAACATGATATAATTATGTGAAACATGAAATGTAAAACATGATATAATTTTGTAAGACATGATATAATTTTGTCACTCTGGTATCTTGCTTATATTAGTTTATTTCTCTCTTTTTTTTTTTCTTCTTTTTTTTTCTTTTTCTTTTATGCATAGACTTTGTAAAGAACAATCTTTTCATATCTAATGTAAAGTTATTTTTGCATACATTAACCCTATATGTATGTATGTTTTCATTCGTTAAACTTGCTATCTAATTGTAAATACAAATTTTATAGAGCAAAGAAAAAAAAAAGAAAGAAAGAAGAAGAACCGCTTATAATTTATTTTCGTATCCATACCTGAGGGTTTTATTTATTTATCAAAGTATATACTATTTTCCAGAGTAAAATGCAAACTAAAATAATTTTAATTCCAAGGAACACAAAACACAGCATAAACATTGTTATTGTGCTAAAAAAAGGAATTTTTTTTTTTAAGAATTATTCGATTACGATAATAGTAGTCTTAATTTAGAAAAAAAAATCAATATAACAAAACTATTATAACGAAATGTACATTAAATATTTTTTGTGCAATGCCCGATCTTACACTAGTTATTAACTTATTATATTATTACAAATACTATAATACATAAAATGTGAGCGATACCAGTTTAGATGAACAAACAACCCCTAGGCAGTGTTTAGATAAGGTCGGAAGCTTTCGTGGTAAAACCGGCTGTTCAAAACCTACTTGTGTACAACCAAATGCATAATAAAAAATAGTGTTTGTTTTAGATTGTAATTTTGTAAATTGTTACTGTAGATGTCAAATCATTAAATTTTAGTGGGGTATTTTAGTAAAAAGTATGTGTAATGATTGAATAATTAGTTAATGATTAAGGTAATTGTTTGAAATTGTGAATTTAATGATTGATGAATAATCTTATATATAATGTAAATAATAAATAATTAAAACAAATAACAAAAAATAAAATTATATAAAAATATTATGTATACACTTAATATATGCAATATATAAATAGTATATCTACATATATGAATATAAATTTATGCATTAAATAAAAATGTAAATAATATATAAGTAAAATAAAAAACATAAATTATATAAATAATATTTTATATACACCTAATATATGATATATATATATATATAATATACATATGTTAAAATATAAATATATGCACCAAATAAGTATCGTAAATATTATATAAATAATAAAAAATGTAAATTAGTATCTACTAAGTGCAATAGATGTAATATTGATAATAAAAATATAAAATATTGTTATATATAATTTTATATTATCTTTATAAGTATATAAAACATAATAATAAAATTTTAAAAAAATGTAATATGAAGGTCTTCAAAACATCAAATAGTAAATAAATTCATTACATTTCTAAATAAACAAAATAAGAAATCCACATATTTTCAAGTGCAAATAAAATAAAAAGATGTCTAAAGTAACAAGAATTTTTTTTTTTTTTTTTTATCAAAATGAAAACTATTAAAACATAAATTGGTAAAATTAATGAAGCACGTATGGGCAAGGAGTAGAGACGAAGCTCGGGAGATGAGGTAAACCAATGTCACTTTGTCACTATATCCTACATACTAGTAACTCACCCGTGCGGTGCACGAATTATTAATATAATATTTATATTAATAAAGAAAATTAAAAAAACTAAATAAATAAATAAATATAGGACATATTAAAGAAATGTAAATTATATCATTATAATTAAATAAAATCAACAATAAAACATGCGAACATATTTAAAATTTAATAATACCAAACAACAATAATTCCTAAAACTTACATTTAAAAAAATTACACAAATATAAATATTTTTCTAACATAATTTATATGAAAGTAGGTACAATTTCTAAAATTATTGAAAGGGTTAAAGGAATGTAGAAACATAATATTTAATGTAATTTAATTTATATAAAATAAAATAGTTTATCAGGTTTCAAAAAAATTTTGTAAATAAAACACAAAATTATAAACAATATGAATTTAATTAAAATAAGGATTCGTAAAGTTTGAAAACTAAAATAAAAATGTTTTTTCTATAAAGATTTTAATATAAAATCTTATAATGTCTTTAGAGAACTTATTATGATAAGCCACAAACAATTTTTAATAATTTAGGCAAACATGGATTATTAGATTCTAAATAAAATTTTCATAAAATAAATTCATAATTATAACTTATTTCAATATATTTTTTATGTTTCTTATTGTTCATTTAATTATTTTCTAGGGTTGAAATGAAAATTAATGTACATAAAAATACTTTAATATATTTCAAAATTACAAAGTAAAGTAATTAGTAGATTAATACATCTATAATTAAATGTATATAAATAATAAGAACTTTTAATTATAATTGTTAAATTTTTAATATCAACATGCAAAATAATGGTAATTTATAATTTCTCTTTCTATATTTCATGGGATAATAATTTTGATAATAGAAATTAGTACCAAATATAGAATTTTAAATTTGAATATAAAATAAGTCTCAAATTTCTGTAATATAATAAAATTTTGATTAAGGTAAAAGTTTAATTCATTTACTACTTAAATATATAAGATATAAACAAATTTAGGAATAGGCCCATTTAATAAATCGGATTGGCCCAACTTCAGAAGGCAAAAACATATATGGGCCATTATTATATTACTGCAAAATTGGAATGGGCTAAATAATTTCTCGGCCCACCAGCTATTTTTTGAAGTCGACCCAACATTACCGCAATATTGGAATGGGCTAATTAATTTCTCGGCCCACCAGCTATTTTTTGAAGTCGGCCCAACATAAACCTAACCCTAATAAAAAAAAACGAAATCTTACGGACGTGGGTCGGCCGACTCATTCTCAGTCCCTCAAATCTAATCTAGGGTTTCTTTCTCCCCAAACCCTCTCGCCGCACCGATTCTTCACCGATGCTTTTCTTTCTTCTTCGGAAGAAAAGAACAGCGATTGTTTCTATGTTCCTTCATTCATTTTACCTCTGATTCGGGTAAAGAATCAAAACGAAGCTAAGTATCCTATGTTCTGTTTCCCCGTTCACTTTATCTAATCGAATGTTCGAATTGATTTTGATCTTTTTTATACGTTTGTTACAGAAGCTAGGAACAAAATCGTAAAGAGCAGACCCGTTCCCCTTTTTTCAATTTCGAAAGAAGAAGCGTTGGTCGATCTATGAATTTTTCGTCGACTCCTTCGATACTTGTATGGGTTCCTGATATCCCTACACCTGAAAAGCTAAGTGTTTTATTTCCAGCAATCTGTGAATATTTTTTTCATTGATGACTGTTACTGTATTGTGTAATGTTGAGGGTCCGAGATTGGTATAAAACCTACCCCTTGAGATGTAGGGATGAGGTTTATTTCGTAGATTTATTTCTACGCGAATAGAAATAGAAGAAATTATATTTCATCTGACATTTTATTGAAAGCAAGAACAATATTGTGTGGGGTACAATTCCTCTGTTAATTGTTGTGAATATTATTTCTGTAAAGATTTAGATGTTTTCTGGAAAAGGAAAGATTTAGTTGAATAGTTGTAGAATTTAGGATATTCTGACGTATACATTTTTGGTTTCTGATACAGTTGTAATTTAAATTAAAATTAAAATTATTCTCAAAACATACACAGTACTGATTTATTTTAGATATCAATCAATATAGATATTTAAAGTTAAAGTGTAGGTAATTTTTTGGAGTTTACATGGAATATTGATTTGTCCAGTATAGTTGGAAAACTAATTAGTGGAATATTGAAATTGTTAACAGCTTCCTAATATCACTCTGTTTTTTTTACAGAATCCATGTTAACATAAAACATGGTAGTACGTGAACTACTGAAGGGGATGACAGTTTACGAAACATGCTACAGTTCAACTGAGGTACATTCTGTGTTCTCATTAGATAGACTCGTATTCATTAAAGTATTTGTAAATGTATGTAATAAACTGACTTTATTGGTTAATCATTGTAATAAGTAGAACAAAGACACTAACCTTCATGATTTTGTAAATTTGTTCTTCTTTTCTTGTTTATAACTGTGGAAAAAGTTATCTTTCTCATGACTGTAAAAACTTCTTAAATATAATAGACAGTGGAGCCAAGAACAAAATTTAAGAATTTGTCCGAGAGTTTTCACTACTACATATGCCTTCTTATAGTGTGAGAAAGTTTCAGAACATTAAATTAATAAAAATAAAACTGACAAAAGATAAATCATCTTGTTTAATTTGAAGTGTGTGATTGAAGCATCCAGTTTGCACATTTCAGCATTTTTTTCACTGTTGAAGTAATCACTTATTTTTGCCTTTTTTAACAGGAAAAGAAATGGACTGATAATTTTCTGTTTTACTTATTTCTTTTTTGTTTGGACTGAAAATTATGTAAATGAATGATTATGCATGGAAAAAGAAAACTGACGAGATAAATCATCTTGTTTAATGTGAACTGTGTGATTGAAGCTTCAAGTTTGCAGAAATCCGAATTTCATTTACTATTTAAGTAATCCGATTTTTTTGGACTTTTTCAACAGGAAATAATATGGTGGAGTCATAATTACTGTTTTACTTTATTAGATTTTGTTTGGACTGAAAAATATGTAAATGAATGATTATGCATGGAAACAGAAATCTGACAAGGTAAATCTTCTTATTTAATGTGAAGTGTGTGATTGAAGCTTCCAGTTAGCAGATTTGAGCTTCTTTTTTACTGTGGAACTAATTAATTTTATTTTTTTCATTTTTTTACAGGAACAAATAAGCTGAAATATCAGAAATTGTTGTTTCGAATTTATGTGTGGGTTTATAATACAAACATAAAAGATGTACTTGGACTCAACATATAAACATATTTTTTTTTCAATTAAATGTTGTATGGAGGAAATAACATTATAATATAATTTCATGTAAAAATATGACATTTTCTTTATATTGTTCAGGTTTTTAGAATACAAATCTAAAGGATTAAAAATTATAAATAATAGATACATTTTTTTTTCGGGTACTGCATAGGAAAATCTAGGCCTATAAATAAGGCATTATTAATAGCTATGGCAGATTAGGCAGAAAAAGACAAACACAAACAAATAAACAGATAATACAAATTATGGGTGAAAATCAAAATTTCTGTCTCTTTCTTGCAAATTTAAATCAACTCTGACAAATCAGATCTGATGGTATTCCTAATTACAGTGTAAGAATTCTGAAAGAAGACACTATTTTTTAATTTATTAAAATACTGGTATCTTTTGGCGGGAAAATGGCATTTCAGTAAATAAACCACACTGTCCTGCTTTAATATAGATATAGATGTCGTAGGGTATTCAGGCTAAACGTTGCACCATTGGTGTTTGACTATGAATTATATTGACCTCTCGCACCTATTCGACTAACCCTTGCTACTCTACGACTATACCTGAGCCAAGCTTCCACCCACACAAAATTGCATGCATGCTCAACCCCAATAAGGCAATAGTAAAAATGATATCCTTTATTATATGGCGTGCGAGCTTCGTGCACGACCATCTCTATAGCCCCACAAGTCCAGTTAGGATCTTCGGACTCCATACCTAAAACCATGATAATAATTAAACCATGCAAATAATCGTACTAATAAAAAAAATACAAAAAGACCATGTCTCCATAATAAAAAATTCCATATCACTAAAAATTATAAATAGTCAAATTCAAATATAGATAATCAGATAAATGTACATAATTAATAATAATAATAATAATAATAATAATAATAATAATAATAATAATAATAATAATAATAATAATAATAATAATAGTATTTGAATTTGACACCTAACCAAACAACAATCACAATTGCTTAATTCCCTCTAACCTCCCACATAACATTCGTTGTGTCATTATTGAACTGCCATTGGTTCTAAATTTGTGGTTGGTTTAGGAAAGTTCTATAGAGAATATCATCTCATCATCAACATAGTGTGGATAATTCCCATCAAACAAAAGATCTTTCAAGCCCAATTTTTTTATGAAGTTGTGCACCATACAATAGGCAATCACTATGTTAGTCTTATTCGAGATTCTGTAACTAGACATACCCATTTCAAGGTAGGAAATATGCTCTTAAGCACACCGAAACAACCGTCAATTGCATTTTTAAGATGAGAATGATGATAATTGAAGAGCTCAACTGGAGTGTGTACTTAGATGCCAGAAACATTAAACTCATTCAAGTGGCACCATGTGTTTCTATAAGGGGCAAAAAAACATGTGTAGTTTTTGTATCTAGCATCCACAAGGTAATATCGACCTAAAATCATTTTAAGAGTTAGATAAATAACATTGATATAGATAAAATTTTGTGAACTTGATAGATTTCGTGTGAAATCCATCTGGGGGCCACGGGTAGCTTAGGTCGCGTCTAATAACATCCATTAGAACATGTGCATCAATGCGCTCCCCTTCCACCTAGCATACACGTAGGTGAACAACAAATTAAAATAAAAAAATTGCAAGCACATTTTGAGATATCGAGGGCTTACAATATCGGTAGACATTTGCACGGTTGAATGGTACTCATGCAGGAATTAGTGTGTTGTCCATAGCTCCAGCGACACCCTAGTTTGTAACATTTTGTTGTTAAGAAATATGTTAATGGTAACAAAATAATATATTAAGTGCGAATACATGTTAATTATAATTTACTTAAAAATAAGGATATAAACTCAGATTGCATAGAATGTTAGAGTGGATATGATTGAAATTAAGTGAGACTAATAAATTATGGAGCCAATGTGGCCAATTCATCATCACAGGATGAACATGACGATTAACCATCTCGAGCGAATGTTGAAACCGTTCCATGGTATTTCGTTGTCATATTTGTATTTATACTGTTTGGAGAAAATTGCAGATTCGATACTCGAAACTAAACTCTAGTATGCTGACCACTAGTTAGCAACACTCTTGTAGGCAGCAAATTAACATGGACGTTGAAACAAGACATTGTCATTCAAACATTCCTATAAAATTGGTTGTCCATTTTACGCTGTAGGTTCAGTAGTACAACCTTGAACCATGAAATACATAATAACTTCTTCATTTGAAAATCAGAGCATTGCACATCAAATACGTTTTCATAATGAAAGTTGACCATTAATCAACAAGTAATCCTAAATAATAAAAAATAAAAATCACATCAACAGTATAAAATATTTTTTTAGATTCAATATTGAGCAAAGTGCCCGATCATATATTTATGTTGGATAAATTTTTTTGACAAACATCACAATCATATAAAAATTAGAAAATCGTGTATTTAATGATGTCGAAACATGAAACCCAAACCCTCATCACAAAAACGTCATACAGGGCCCGACACAAGTAACAATTTTCCCTAGTCAAAACCCTTACACAGGGAAAAACGTTTAAACCCATCGATTTTCCCTTCCCCAAATAACTGTGTTGGATTCTTCTCCATCTTCACAGTCTGAACTACAGAGTACTTTCTAAATCTCGAAACATGACGGCGGTGGCGGAGGCCATGCCAGAAACACGGAAGCTTCCGCGGCCGGGCCGCGGCGGAGTCATCTCGCACGGACTATCTGAAGAAGAAGCCCGGGTAAAAGCAATCGCGGAAATAGTCTCCATAATGGTTGATCTCTCGCGCAAGGGTCAAGACGTCGACCTAAACGCCGTCAAATCCGCCGCGTGCCGGAAGTATGGCCTCTCGAAAGCGCCCAAGCTCGTTGAGATGATAGCCGCGCTGCCTGAATCCGAGAAGGAAGCCCTACTGCCCAAACTCCGGGCTAAGCCAGTTCGAACGGCGTCTGGGATTGCGGTGGTCGCTGTTATGTCCAAGCCTCATCGATGCCCGCATATTGCGACAACGGGTAATATATGCGTGTACTGCCCTGGAGGGCCTGATTCCGATTTTGAGTATAGTACGCAAAGTTATACTGGATACGAGCCTACTAGCATGAGGGCTATTAGGGCTAGGTAAGGTATCTTTATTAATCTTACCTTTGCTTGTCTGAGGAGATGCAGGCCGTGAACATTTGTACCTTGTTGAGATTGTCTTTTGGTGCAATTCAGATATGTTCTGTTTGATTTCCTGCACTATATCTGATGAAGAAGGTTGTTTATTCGTTGTTGTTGCTATTGCTGATTTACCACCGAGGTATTTCGGCTAGATAAGGGATGGGGTGTATCTGTGTGTTTTTGGTGCGATTTTAACTTGCAATTGGTGGTTGAATGGTTTTTATTGGTCACCGAAGCAGGTTATTTGTTGCCTGTGGAGCATTCTTTTGCGCTGATATAATTGTCCCTTCTTGTAGCCAGTCCAACTTAGTACTTACTTTAGATTCTTGTGCAACTTGTTACATAGAGATCAATGATGGATATTACTACAAATTTGTGTTCTGTTCCTGGTAATATGACTCCCGTTTTGCTGCTGTGGTTGCATGTGGCTCTTACAGAATGAAAAAACTTCACTTTGGCAGCCTGTGATATGCAAGTGGCTCATAATCTGATTGCATTACATCCACAGGTTAATTATTTGAGTTGATTAATCTATGTTAGTGTCTGTTGTTTTGTGATAGAAAAGCATGTTTTTAATTTTTGGTCAAATCCAACTCTAGCAAGCAAATGGAAGTTTCATTAATAGATATGTTGAAGATACTAAAATAAATGGTAAAAAGGATACACCTTTCAGGAAACTTAAGCTTTTAGATGGGGACACGATGAAGATATTGAATTAGATCTAAATGTGGTGGTGGTTAAACAAGATCAATATTAGAGCAATTGGCGATTTGTATTGGACATGTCTGAGTTATTTCCATGGTTTCTTATATTTCTTAGGGAAACACAAAAAAGTACTTTTTCAGGTATGATGTTATTGATCAAATATCGCATTTACTAGGCTACTAGCATATTTTTTGTTATAGCATTAGGAAGAGTAGCTTTTTTTTTTTTTTTTTTGTTGAGTTCAATCATCTATTGTTCTAAATAATTACTAATATATTAAAACCAGTTATGATAAGCTCTTTTGGATGGATTTTTGGTCTCCTATCATAATTATGGTTTCGTGGTGTTGGACTGAGGAATTAATAAACTTGTTTTCAGCTGATAGAAGGAAATTGAGAGTTTGGTGAATGTCCCAATCCTACGAGTAGATAGAACATGAAAAAAAAAAAAGGGGAGTAGCAGAAATGAGAATGTTGAGATGGATGTGCAGACATACTAGATTAGATAAAATAAATAACGTGTGTGTCAGAAAGAAAGTGGGTTTCATGCCAATGATGGGTAACTGAGAGAAAAGTAAATGAGAGCATGTGTTGTGGTCAAGCACTATGGCAAAATATGACCATATAGCTGAACCCACATGGCTTGATAAAGGCTTGATTGCTGTGGTTTGTCTTATGAAGAAAAATGGGATTTACGAAGTGGTCCACTAGCTTCACATCCCATTAGTTGCATGGTTGTGTACAGTCATGTGACTGTTACGTGAAGCAGGAGTGATGTTCTCCTGAATACACATACAGCAACTTTGCTGCACCAGGGTGCTAGGAGAACAATATTTTTCTTGTGTGATTGACCTTATTTCCTCCTGTTCTTCTGTTCTTGGGGTGCAACATTATGAGCAGAAGACTATAAAGTCTTAGACTCTTAATCTGATGTCATTATATGATCCTGATTTAGTTGCGGATTGGTGCATACAGAAGGGTTTTTCTATGACGTGGATGTTCAATGCAAGATGCTTGTTTTTCTGTCAGCCAGATGTTTCCATCCGCCATTTTGGGCTTTCCTTTTAATTGTCAAAAGTGGTGGAAAAAGTGTCAAATTACTGTTTTATTAAGTAGTTTCTTTTGATAAAAATGGGGTTCATGAAGTAGTCCTCAAGCTTCACACCCATTTTTAGTTGCATGACTGTACCATTTGATATTCATGTGACTATGTTATGTGAAGCAATAGTGATGTTCTCCCTAATACCCAAACAGCAATATTGCTGCATTGGATGCACAGAGAACAAGATTGCATAATTTCCTTCCATTCTTCTGTTCTTGAATGCAACACTATAAGCTGAATAATTAAAGGTCTTACTCTCAATTCCACATATTGTAAAGTTTCTGATTTGTTTGGACATGGGCGCATAGAAAAGTGTCTGCTATTGGAATTTAGATGTCAGATATATGATGCTGTTACCGCCTGAAGTTGTATGGAATTCATTTGTTTGAGCTCTCCACTTAATAGATAATTTTTACCATAAGAAAGAGGAGGAAAGTATTGAATCATTGATTTAGGATGAGGAATATTTTGGCTTGCCAATAGTTTGCTCCATTTGTCTTCATGACTTGCTATTTTATCTTGCATCTCTCAGCTTTTATTTGTATCTAGAAACTTGAGTATTGGCTCCCACAATAGAAATTTATTGAGAATTGGAAATCCGGAATGTGATTTTTTTTTTTTTTTTTTATTTGTAATGTAGATACAACCCTTATGTCCAAGCAAGAAGCAGGATCGATCAGCTTAAGAGATTAGGACACAGCGTTGACAAGGTGTACAAATTTCTGCTTTGGTTTCAACCAACCATAAAAATATTCATTGTTCAAATTTTTTACGGTGTGTTACTCATGCAGGTTGAATTCATTTTGATGGGTGGTACTTTTATGTCATTGCCTTCAGACTACCGTGATTATTTTACTAGGAATCTCCATGATGCTTTGTCAGGGCACACATCTGCCAATGTTGACGAAGCAGTTTCTTACTCTGAGCACAGTGCCATAAAGTGTATAGGCATGACAATTGAAACGTGAGTTTTCAATTGATTTTATTTTTCTGGGTGCAACCATGGTCTTAAACAAATATAGCCTTAATAACGTTTTCTTGCCTTTTATTTTTTTACAGAGCTGGTATTCTGAGGAAAATCTTAGCTTTTATTCTGAACTCCTCAAAATTTCTATGTATGTATTATGTGCAGAAAAGGACAAGGGACAGTGGAGTAACAATTTCATTCTTAGTCCAATAGAAAAGGACGAGGAATTTCATTCTTAGGCCAACCAGATCATCTCACCCTTGCTTTTGATTCTTAGGAAGCCATTAAAGTGCCTGCCTTACTATTTGAACACAAAAACTTGATATGTGTGTGTGTGTGTGTGTGTATTTTTTATTTTTATTTTTTCTATTTTCATTTCCTGCTGTCTTTGTGTTGTTTGGTTCAGGGATTAGATCTAATGCCCCAATCTTGTGCCATTGACTAAGTTGCTTTTGTATTAAAATATTAGGCGACCTGACTACTGCCTTGGACCTCATTTGAGGCAGATGCTTTCCTATGGATGTACAAGACTGGAAATTGGTGTGCAGAGCACATATGAGGATGTTGCTCGTGACACCAATAGAGGCCACACTGTAGCAGCTGTGGCTGATTGCTTTTGCTTGGCAAAGGATGCTGGTTTCAAGGTGTTTCTCTCTACTGTTTACTGTAGTATTTTGTTTTTGTTAACATTGTATTTAGCTTCAAATCATTCTCTTATTAGAGGAGCCATTTTTGTTCAAGTTTGGGGTCTTGGGCCGAAATTCCAGTTTTCACCTCACCAAATTCACCGTAGCGAAAAAAAAAAAAGGAAACTAGGCTTTTTATTTCTTTGTTAGCAGCTCTCCCCGTATTTCGACCTTTTCTAGGCTACGAATTGCTAATGGCCCATGCACATGCGTTGCAACACAATTTTTTGTCTTAATTTGAGTTACTTCCTAGAGGATCTTTTTTATTATAAGCTACCTTGTAGTTAGGAAAGTGCTAAAATTGAAAGAAAAACATTAACAAATAGATGAATTCAAGACAGATGTATCAGCTGTACTTGCATATCCTATGTATTGATTTTGTGTCTAAGTTGCAATGAATATTTTCTCAAATCGTAGAATTGGACATGTTGTTTGGAAGTATTCATGCTTTATTGATCTAAAAGTTAATTAATTAGATTAGTCTATTGTTTCATCCAAGCAAGTCTTGTTGAACCAAGAATTAAATTGTACAACAGTTAAAAATTACTGCTGTCTTTCATATTGACTAAGCTTTTAATGAATTCCATAAGTTGTCGGAGGTCTGGAACCTTTAGTCATTTTCGTAAGGTTTTTTTTTTTTTTTCCTTTTTCTTTTTCTCTTTTCCTTCCCTGTTGGACAAGTTAAGCTTGCATTTTTTGTTGGTCGCTAGCACTTTGTCTGTTAAGACTTTGTAAACCAGATATAAATGACAAGCAACTAAAATCTAGTAAAAAGTAAACTGACTAAACGGCAACTGTACCATCCAAGATTCGAATAACAGCTTTTTAACCTAAGCTTTAATACCATTTGTAAGGGCCTTAGTTATTAGCTTTATTGATGGCTCTGGCACAGTCAAACAGGTATAAATGTCATCTAGACTAGAAGAAGGTACATATTTTACTCTGTTGGCCAGTGCAGCTAACCTTGTACACCTTTTTAAATCAGAGCAGCTACCTTTCAAATAAGAGAAGTACTAACCAAGGGTAGTAAACTATGAGAAAATATTTGGTGACCAGACAACATAAGAATTGTGAGCAACCAGTCTGCCAAGTCATTTGGACTAGAGTAGTGAAATGGGCTGAATTGGCCCAGCCCAGGCTCATGTGAGCCCATGGGCCAAATTGGCCTTCTAGTAATGTGGTTGGGCTGAATAAATATATGAACCCAGCTCGTCCCACGGGTTATAAATAGTGGGCCGCGGTCCCGGGCTGGGCTCAGGTTACTTGAGATGGGCTAGCTCGTGGGTTAACAGATGTGCTAATTCATGGGCTTTTTTCTTGTTTTTAAAATCTTTTCTTTTGAAAGTGGGTCATTTTTTACGCAAAAATATAATAGATTAATATAAAAATATATTATCATTTTAGTTAATGATTATATTATATGCATATAAATATATTTAATATCAAGTAACTCAGCTTAGATATTTATAGTAAATGTCCTAAAAAACTAGTTATAATAAATTAATAAGAGATTATATAATATAGAGATCAAAAGATATTTTTATGATGTAAATATCTGTTATGACATCATTTAAAAATTGCTTACTATTTTATATTGTGTACAATTATTTTTAAATTATGACGTATCAATTTAATATATAATTAAATATGTATAAATATAAATAAATATGATGGCTCACTGGATGGCCCATCTGGGGCCTGGGCTGGGCCGGTTCTGGGCCTGGGCTTTCACAGGCTTGGGCTGGGCTGCATAATTTTTTTCCAGTCCACTATTGCCCATTCAGCCCACTTAGCTTGGTGCTATTCACAGGCCAGTCCTGGGCCGGGCCAATTCAGCCTGTTTGACAACACTAATTTGGACTGTACAGAGAAATTAGCTCAAAATAAAGTTTGATTGTAACATTGTTAAAGATGCCCTGCATAGTGATGTCAGAATCTCATTATTGTGGAGTCTCTGCTGTAACATGTTCATTTGCTGGGAAACCTGTCATTGCAATGTCCATTTTCCTGCATAGTATGGGTATCACCATATCTATGACCTTTCTGTTTCGTATATGTAATATTGTGACTGTCAAATATTGATTTCTTTCCATTGCTGCTGAATTCACTTATTTTGTAACAGGTAGTTGCTCATATGATGCCTGATCTTCCAAATGTTGGGGTCGAGAGAGACTTGGAGAGTTTCAAAGAGTTCTTTGAGAGCCCTCGCTTTAGAGCTGATGGACTTAAAATTTATCCAACCCTAGTGATTCGTGGAACAGGACTTTATGAACTTTGGAAAACGGGCAGGTATAAATTTTCTATGTTGGCTTCTTGGCAATCTTTTCATTCTATAGAATACCAATCTGATATTTGTCATAATTTTGTACAGGTATAGAAATTATCCCCCAGAACAGCTTGTGGACATTGTAGCTCGAATTCTAGCAATGGTTCCTCCCTGGACACGTGTATATCGAGTTCAGCGAGATATCCCGATGCCTCTAGTTACCTCTGGGGTTGAGAAGGGGAATCTTCGGGAACTAGCATTAGCAAGGATGGATGATTTGGGCTTGAAATGCAGAGATGTTCGAACACGTGAAGCTGGTATCCAGGCAAGTGAACAAGATTTCTTGCCATTTAATAATGCTTGATTTCTTGAGTCAGTAAATTGATTTTCTTCTGAATGAAATCAGGACATTCACCACAAGATAAGGCCAGAAGAAGTCCAGCTTGTTCGTCGTGATTATACTGCAAATGAGGGCTGGGAAACGTTTCTTTCTTATGAAGACACACACCAGGTGCGTCAATCTCATGCTTGAGGATTTGAACTATATCTCTTTCTAATCTGAAGAAAAAGTTGAACTAGAATTTTAAAGTTATATTTTCCTCATATATGCTCATTAACCCAGAGCTGTACCTTGGTTATGATGTTGATTCTTAAATCTTGTTAATTTAGGGCATTTGCCAGTGGCTAATATATATTTTGCGTTTTCCTTTCTGGGGCAGCTGAAGCTCTAGACTCTTCACATCTTTTATGTTTTCCCATAGGTTATCAGCAGTCTGCATCTTCTTGAAGTTTTGGTTGCTAATGATGCCCATGCGAATTGGGTCACTAGTTTGACTAGCTTGGTTTGGAAAAACTAATTGACCTTGCTCATGGAATATGCATGTGTATTTCTAAGTTTTTGAAATACAAAGTTCAGTGTAATATAGGGACGATAATTAATAATTCTAATTGATATCAACATTTTAAAAGGTAAATATAAATTTATAAACATGCTTCTAGTATTATTTATTTATTTTATTTAAAATCTTAATTTAATATTACATCTTAAAAAATATTACTATATATTAATATTACAATAATACAGATTCAATTGGGAATGGGCCAGCCCGCCCTCGCACAGTGACCTGCAACGGGTCGCCCTTGCCCCGTTTAAGGATGGGGTGGGCCTGGGTCTTCAAATACGTGCCCCACCCCATTGGCACCTACCGCTATATTCTCTTGTGAAAAGTAAAAAGGATTCTAAAGCTCATTATGCGTTGCAGCCAATTTGTAAAGGTTGTTTAGCTGTATAGAGAAATGCCCTTCTAAGTTTTTTAGCTGTGAAACTCTTCATGGATGTCACATAAATTTTATCACCATCACTGAAAATGCTTTAGGTTTGCCAGAGAGGATAAAGAATAGGGGAGTCAATAGTGTCCTCCAAATGTACAGTTTAACAAATATGCTAAGAAAGTAATGCTTTTTATGGCTGATTGGCATGCTTTTACCATGTAGTTCTGATAAAAATCGAAACCAGAAAATCAACGGAAAACTCCGCTGCCCAAAGCCACCAGGCTAATCACAATATTATTCATAAGATAATCCCAAATTAAACCCTAATCAGGGATTTAAATACCCTCCTCCTAATTACCAAAAATAGAAATCCTAATAAACATAATCAGAAAATCCAAATAACAAAATTAAAAATAAAATATAAAACTAAAACTCCTCAGCTCACGAACAGCCCACGAACAGTGGGCTCAAGCCCGTCCCCACCGTCGGTAGACCAACAGGGGCCTCGGTCCCTCCTCCAGGCCGAGCCCCTGCTCCCGCTCCATATCAATTCCATCCTCCTTCGAAACAACCTTGTCCTCAAGGTTGAAATCCGGAAACTGACTCTGAAAACTAGTTTTACTCAACCAAGTAGCATCATCAACCGGCTGCCCCACCCATTTGACCAACAACTGCTTCTCCTCCACCCCCTTCTCACGACCAGTCCTCCACGCCAGCACCTCCTCGGGCTCAAACACCGGCCCCACAGGTAACTCCAAACTCTCTGGCAACTCCGCCTCCACGGGATGGTTCCCCACCACCCGCCGCAGCTGTGACACATGAAATATGGGGTGTATACGGCTGGTGGGTGGCAAGGACAGCCTGTACGCCGCTGTCCCTATTCGCGCATCAACCAAAAACGGACCATAGAACTTGGGTGACAGCTTATGGTACGGCTGGCGGAACACCGTAGACTGCCGATGAGGCCGAACCTTCAAGAATACCTTGTCGTCAACTTGAAAAACCACCTCCCGTCGATGTTTGTTAGCCTGCTTGACCATACTGTGCTGGGCCTTTTCCAAATTACCCTTCAAGCGCGCCATCATAGCATCGCGGCTGCCTAGAACATCCGCCACGGCAGCCACTCTACTTTCGCCGGGCAAAAATTGGCGAATGGTGGGAGGTGCCCGCCCATACACAATCTCGAACGGAGTAACCCGGGCAGCCGTCTGCAATGCAGTATTATACCAATATTCAGCCCACGGAAGCCACCGTAACCACATCTGCGGTTGCTCACAAGTAAGCAACGCAAATAAGTCTCCACCACCCGATTTAACACCTCTGTCTGGCCATCCGTTTCCGGGTGGTAGGCGGAACTAAACTTCAACTGTGTCCCAGATAATGCAAACAACTCCTTCCAGAACGCACTGACAAATAAGGAGTCACGATCACTAACAATCGACCGTGGAATCCCATGCAACCGCACCACTTTCTTAGCAAATATTTCTGCTACAGAACACGCCGTGACAGGCGGCTTGAGTGCTATAAAGTGCCCATACTTGGACAAACGATCCACCACCACCAAAACCGACGTATACCCCTTCGACTTGGGCAAGCAGGTAATGAAATCCATCGAAATATCCTCCCAAATCAGTTCCGGAATAGGCAATGGCTGCAGCAGCCCGGCCGGCGACATCGCTTCATACTTGGCCTTTTGGCAAACCAAGCATTGGGCAACATACTCCTGGACTCGACGGAACATACCCCTCCAATACACATTTAACGCCAATCTCCTATAGGTGCGATAGGTCCCTGCATGCCCAACAAACGAGAAATCCACTTAGAGTCGGAGGCCAGCACCAAGCGCCCCTTAAAGAATAGTCGGCCCCCCAATAGCTTGAAACCCGGCTTGCTCGTTGGTCCTGCTTCCAATGCCCGAACTATGCCTCGCACAAACTCATCCTGCTGTTGCTGTACCCCAACATCAGCCAATCCCAACCACTCCGGTCCACTAACCGCAACCAATGAGGCCTCTTCTCCCCTTCTCGAAAGGGCATCAGCCGCGGCATTTGAGACTCCCGTCTTATATTCAATCACAAAATCATACCCCAGTAACTTCGCCACCCAAACCTGCTGCGATGGCGTCGCTATACGCTGAGTGAGGAGATGTTTGAGGCTGCGATGATCTGTTCGCACCACAAATTGCCGCCCAATTAGGTATGGCCGCCAATGTTGTACCGCCAAGGCCAATCCCATCATTTCCCGCTCATAGGCCGACTTGGAGAGGGTGCGATCCGCTAAGGACTTGCTGAAATATGCTATAGGCCGCCGTTCCTGCATAAGCACCGCCCCAACACCCGTGCTCGACGCATCACACTCCACAAACTGACGATCAAACTGGGGCATAGCTAACACGGGCGCCTCAGTCAATGCCTTCTTAAGGCGCTGAAACGCCTCCTCGGCCTCTGGTGGCCACACAAACTGAACTGGAGCCTCCTTCTTCAGAAGGGTCGTGAGGGGGCGAGCAATGAGGCCATATTCCCTCACGAACCGCCTATAATACCCTGTCAGTCCCAAGAATCCCCAGACCTCACGAACCGAACGACGCCTCGGCCAATCCACCACAGCACTGACTTTCGCCGGATCCATCGCCACCCCGGCCTGAGAAATAATATGCCCCAAGTATTCCACCTTGAGACAACCGAAGGCACACTTCTTCTGATTAGCCCTGAACTGATTCTCTGCCAAGATACTCAACACTAAATTCAACTGTTCCCGGTGGTCCGCCCACGACCGGCTGTACACCAATATGTCGTCAAAGAAAACCAATACAAACTTCCTCAAGTAAGGCCGGAATAAGTCATTCATGGTGGACTGAAATGTAGCCGGAGCATTCGTTAAACCAAAAGGCATCACCAGAAATTCGTAGTGCCCGCTATGCGTCCTGAAGGCGGTCTTGTGGATGTCCGGTCCGGCCACCTTAATTTGATGGTAACTGGAACGCAAATCTATTTTGGAGAACACCACAGCTCCTGCCAATTCATCCAGCATCTCCTGTATCATCGGAATGGGATACTTGTCGGAAACAGTGGACTTATTTAGCTCGCGATAGTCCACACAGAATCGCCAACTACTATCTTTCTTTTTAACTAATAGGACCGGGCTCGAGAAGGGGCTCGAGCTCGACCGAATAATGCCTGCTCGCAACATGTCATCAACTAACCTCTCAATTTCATCCTTCTGCAAGTGGCCGTATCTGTATGGTCGAACAGACACGGGCTTGGCCCCCGGGGCCAACACTATTCGGTGGTCCGTCGGGCGACGTGGGGGCAGTCCCCGTGGCTCCTCAAACATCTCGGCGTGCTGCCCGAGGACACTATCCAACTCCCCAGCTGTAGCATCAGATAGTATTGTAGGTTCGCGGTCAAGAACAACCGCCCAAAATTCGACCTCCGTGGTCTTGATCAGGGTGCGAAGACTCACCAAATTCCGGCACATCGCCGGATCCCCCCTTAACTCCACTCGACTTCCACCCCACTCGAAACTCATGGTTTGAGTCTCCCAATTCGTGCGAACTTCCCCCAATGTGGCAAGCCACGCAACTCCCAGAATTATGTCAACCCCGCCTAGAGCGAACACATAACAGTCGGCCTTGATAGCACACCCTGGCAAGGAGATCGGTAGTTGTCTACACACCCCTTCCGACTCCTGTCGATGCCCGTCTCCCAACTGCACCCCAAATCTGCCCGTCTTATCCGGATTAAGCCGAAGTATGGAAACCAAGGATGAGGAAATAAAATTGTGGCTCGCACCACTATCAATTAATATCGTCACCGTGCATCCGCCTACGACACCCCGAAGCCTCATAGTGCGGGGACTAAAAATTCCGGCCATAGAATAAACCGGAAAATTCCTATATTCTCCATCCGAACCCACTTGGTCTTCCTCAACTTCCTCCTGCCCCGTCACCTCACAATACTCATACTACTGGAGATCCAACTCCTCATCCTCCTCAACCAACATCACTCGCAGATGTTTGAAAGGGCAGTCATGCCCGGGTGTAAAAGGTTTCTTACACTTAAAACACAGCCCCTTCGATCTAAGATCATCTAATACCTTCGGCAGAAGTCGAGTGAATCTGGAACGGGCAGAGGACTGACCGGACAGACCGGAGTATGTTCCCGGAGACTGCCCAGCCGCCCTAGAAAAACCGCCGGTCGACCCCCGCACACTGCCGCCTCCTGTTGCCGTACTACCAACCCCAGACGGCCTCGAAAAATTGCTCGAACGCATCCCCGAACCACTGAAAGTCTTACTCCCTCGCCCTCCATTCTGAAAAGATAGATTATTCTCAATATCTCTGGCTAGTTCCATTGCCGTCTCCAAGTCATTTGGGCGAAGCAGCCGTAATGAGCCCCGAATCGGGCCCTTCAACCCGTTCATGAAATAGCCTAAATAGTGTGCGTCAGTCAGTCCTGGAACCTGACCCGCCAATTGGACAAACACAGAGATGTAATCCTCCACCGTTCCGGACTGCCTGACCCCTGACAGTCGCTCGAACCTGCTGCCCTTGAATCGCGTGTCAAAACGCGCCACCAGCGCCTGTGTGAACTCGTCCCACGACATACCTGGCTTCCGCGCCCGCATCCACGCCAACCAGTGCAAAGCAGGCCCATCCATGGCAACCCCAGCTGCTGCCACCTTCCTCTCCGGCGGAGTGCAGTTCAATTCGAACTGCTGCTCAGCCCTAGCTATCCACCCAATCTGATCTTCCCCCTCAAACGATGGTAGAAGCGCCAAGGCAGCGCCCCTACGCGTCTGATCGACCACGGGCTCCACCACAGTGGGTATGGCGGACGCTGCCACCTCCTCTTGTGTTGCACCAGCCGCTGATTGCGTTCCACCCGCCGCTGATTGCCCCTCCGACGACGGCTGCAGAATCGCCTTCGACAGCGCAGCCAAGGATGCTGCTATTTCAGAAAGTTGCGCACCATGCGCATCCAATTTCTCCCTCACCTCGGCCTGATCGGTCTCCAGCCTATCCAAACGGTCGCTGTTCGATCTCGTCATTCCGGCGGAACGGGATCCGGCAGGTCTGACCAATTGATAAAAACCGAAACCAGAAAATCAACGGAAAACTCCGCTGCCCAAAGCCACCAGGCTAATCACAATATTATTCATAAGATAATCCCAAATTAAACCCTAATCAGGGATTTAAATACCCTCCTAATTACCAAAAATAGAAATCCTAATAAACATAATCAGAAAATCCAAATAACAAAATTAAAAATAAAATATAAAACTAAAACTCTTCAGTTCACGAACAGCCCACGAACAGTGGGCTCAAGCCCGTCCCCACCGTCGGTAGACCAACAGGGGCCTCGGTCCCTCCTCCAGGCCGAGCCCCTGCTCCCGCTCCATATCAAGTTCTCATACATTATTTTTGTTCTGTGAGGGTGATAAATATAATTGAACTGTATTTAAACTCTTTTTTTTTTTGTTTTTCCTAAAACAGAGGAAATTGAAAAAGGTAAAAGATTTTTAATTAACATGTCCCCTTCATTTGCTGAATTAAGTTTCGTATAACTAGAAAAGTAGAGACATATTTCAAAATTCAACTCGTATGTTTTTTTTCTTTGGGTCTAATGAAAGGTTATTAACCATTGGTTGGTGACTGCAAGATGAGTGATCCATTTTCATTTTGAAAATTGGGGCAGTATTATCCTGTGTAATTTGTCTAGTTTCCAGGTTCTTACAGGTTAACAAATGGAGGGTAATCCCCTTCCCACCTGAGCTTTTTTCGATGTCCAATAGTTATGGGGCATTTTTTCAATTAGGCCAGGCTAGTTCTGTTTTTTCTTTTTTGTTTATTTATATTTGGAACCAGGCATTCCTAAAAGGAAATGGTAAATTCTTCCCTCTCAGATCTTTTGAAAATTAAATTACCATTATAGAACTCATCTGTAAAGAACTTAACTCTTCATGAATGATTTTTTTGATCATTCCATTCCATTCCATTCCGTAACAATAAAATTCTTTGTTTTACATGAGATGTTTGATTCTGTCTTGTGACCAGATTCCATGATTGGGGTCAGTCTAATCAATAATGAGAAACTTCTCCTACCAATACTTGAGCATGTAATCTATGGCCTTGCAGTTGTTTTTGTGACCATTGACAGTTCAAGTTATTGATGGGAGTAAGTAAGCCCTCTTTCATCATTCATTGAACTTTTCCGGTTCATGATTTAGCTGGCCAAACTATCTGGTACAGTAAGTCACTGATGTCTAAACACTTAATATACTTCGCTTTGCTTGTGAGAGATTTTGTTATTACCCATTCACGTGCTCCATTCCATAGTCCAAACCTAAGCAAACAATAAAACTTAAATGGAAAAAGTGGGTGATCATCAGATTTTTTGTTCCTTCTTTTGTATGTCTGGAGAAGATTGAATTGTACAGCTATTAATTTCCAGACTTCCTACTACATTTTCAACTACTTTCTCCCCTATTCTTTGTTTGTTTATTTCTTTTTTTAAATAGAAAATAAAAATTGAGCTGTGTTCTGAGAAATTTTCACTATCTTGAAACTAATTTACTCGGTATCTATCTGGTGTACGTATCAGGACATACTTGTTGGGTTATTGCGTTTACGGAAATGTGGGAGGAATGTGACATGCCCAGAACTGATGGGGAAGTGTTCGATTGTGCGTGAATTGCATGTTTATGGGACTGCAGTTCCTGTGCATGGAAGAGATGCTGATAAGCTGCAACACCAAGGCTATGGTACGTTGTTAATGGAGGAGGCAGAACGGATCGCTGTTAGAGAGCACAGGTCGACAAAGATAGCTGTGATTTCAGGGGTGGGGACGAGGCATTACTATAGAAAGTTGGGCTATGAGCTTGAAGGTCCCTACATGGTTAAATACCTGAAATGAGAACGACAGTGGTGCAGTGCAACTTAGAATTGGTAGTGTTCTTGTTGTGTTGTGCATTATATTGTCTGTTTGACCTGTCTGGATATTGGATGTCGAGGTGCAAGTAAATCTAATTATTATTTTTTTAGTGGGATTTTATACTGCAATATGTGCAGTGGGGATATGCCATTGAACTTTTTGAAACGATGATTACATTTTTGTTTCATTTTTCGAAGGGGAAAGAGAAGAAATCGTGCAAGTTAAGAAAAAGAAAACGGAAATGGATGACTTGCCAGCGGTATTTATTTTTTGGAGTGATTTTAATTATTTTGTATTTAATTTATCTATGGAATAATAATCTGATAGAAAAATTAATTTATAGAAATACTTAGATAACAATATAACTATGAAATTTAAGTTAATTAAAAGGTACAATATTATTTAGCACTACAAACAATTTATATAAAATATAAATGATTAAGAATACATAATTTATATATTATCACTATATTTTAGTGTATCAATCAGTATAAAGTATTACAAAAAAATAAATTATTTTCTTATATTATGCATTAAAAACTACTAAGAATAATACAATTGTATTTTAATAAAATTCTAAGAAAAAGTATGATATGATAGATCTTTAAGTAATTGATAAATCTAGTTTGTTTTTTAAATATGGAAAAACGTACAAATTGGCTCCTGAATTAGTATCTCGGTTTCAAATTGACTCTAAATTATTTTTTTGATACAAATAAGACCTTTAACTTTAAAATGGGTCAGATAAGCCCATGAACTTCTTATTACCAAATAAATAGGTTATTTCAATAAATAGCAAAATAAATCTAAAAAATATTTAATAAATTAGAAAAATATTCAGATAAATAAAAAATTACTAAAATAAATATTTAAAAATAAAATGATAAAATCTAAGTTATTTAATAAATAAAAAATATCAAAAGACCTTAAATTATTTAAATTTAATAAAATAGAATATCTTAAAAACATAACATATCATCAAATCTCAAATTCTTTTTTATATTTAAATTATTAATAAATTTTACTTTATTAATTTATTGATTTATTTAACATATTTATG
Source organism: Caryopteris x clandonensis (assembly GCA_028749325.2). Taxonomy (NCBI): domain Eukaryota; kingdom Viridiplantae; phylum Streptophyta; class Magnoliopsida; order Lamiales; family Lamiaceae; genus Caryopteris; species Caryopteris x clandonensis. The sequence continues at coordinate 5,401,274 of JAPYKT020000003.1, read as the reverse complement.
ATTTAATTTATTGACTTTAGATTTATTTAATACTTTAAAATTTTGTTTAGTTAATTTAATATTTAGGAGGGTCCTAATTGTCGTATATTGAAAATTTCAAGGATTTATTTGGCCTTGTTTAAAAGTTTAGGAACTTATTTGGTCCATTTTAAAAGTTAAAGGTTCTATTTATAAAAAAAAATATATGATTTAATTTGAACCTAGGTACTAATTCAAGGACAAATTTATACATTTTTCCTTTAAAAATTGTAGCAGTTAAAGAAAATTTTCACTTTCTAAAAAAAAAAGAAAATATTGGATTTGAATTTAAATTGTAAATCTCCTTTTTTTTTTTTCTTAAAATTACTGTAACTATAATGAAAATATTTCTTTTTCTCTAAAAAAGTAATAACATTTGACTAATTTCCTAATTTGCCTAATTCTAGATAGAAACAACATATGGTATGATTTCTAGGTCGGAAAACATGACTTTTTATTTTTTTAATTGATTTTTATATAGTGATATATGTTCCTCTGAAATTAAATATTAAAATCAAACATATAATCGATAAGTTGTTTGACTTTGGTCTGTCGAACACCCTAGCTTTCGAACATGTTCACTTTTTTTATTTTTAAATAATTATCCATCCACTAGGGTTCAACCTTTAATTTGCAGTGAAATTGTGTTCATAAATTAGTGGTCGAATGTGGGAATAGTTCATTCTATGGTGGCCGAACAAGAAAAAAGTTGTTCAATCTATATGGCAAAAAGATGTTCAATATATTTAATTATTTCAATTTAAATATTTTATTCAAATTTTATTTGTGTGTGAGTAGTGAACTCGATAAGAAAAATATTCGAAAAATTACTTTAAGAGTGGATAAACTAACATTGTTGTACACCATTGCTAATATGTTTTAATAGTACTTGAATTTTTAAATGTGCTTTTTCTTAGGGTTTAGAGTTGGTAAAAGTGGGGAAATTTTGATATATAAAAAAGGTGCGAAGAGGATTGAAAGAAAGAGAAAAATATCTTCAAATTTAAAAAGGGTATTTTAGTCTTCTCATTCATAATTATAGATAAAATATATTTTGGGGTGTCTGAAGTATTGGGGGGTGGGGGTGGGGGTGGGGGTGGGGAGTTTAGAAGCACACCTCAACTTATATGTGAAAATGTATCGTATGTGAGACATAAGTGTTTGTGTCTGATTGTGGTAGATGCAACGATTGAACCTGGTAAAAAAGATTTGATATGTTCAGACTAACCAACCAAAGTATATCGAAGAAATTCAGTGCGATGGGTAGAGAAGATTTATAGTTGGGCAGACATGCTACTCCGATCAGCCTTCACTCCATTATTCACTGCTATACCTACAAAAAACAATCCCCCAAAGCTAGCTTTTTCTACATTGCGCAGTTCCCTCGCACAACAATGCACACAAAGTGTTCGACAAAATGCTCCATACGACCCCACCTCACCATTACTGCTCCACAAGCTTCCTCCTGTATCCGCTTACATACACCTCCCTTTCTGCCGCAAGCGCTGCCACTACTGCGACTTCCCCATCATCGCTCTCGGCTCTTCATTCCCAACCCCAGCAGTAGACAATTCTGACGACCCGCGTATTTCCAACTACGTAGAGACGCTCTGCAGGGAAATCATGGCTGCTAAATCACACTCCCGCGATTGCCCACCTCTCGAAACGGTATATTTAGGAGGCGGGACGCCTTCGCTTGTGCCGCCGCGGCTGGTTTCCTCTGTTCTTGATTCATTGTCGTCTAAATTTGGGGTGTCTGGAAATGCAGAGTTATCAATGGAAATGGACCCCGGCACGTTTGATGCGGTGGCGATGAAGGAGTTGATGAGTTTGGGTGTGAATAGAGTTTCCTTGGGTATTCAGGCTTTTCAAGATGAACTATTGAAGTCTTGCGGGAGAGCTCACGCAGTTCGTGAAATTTTTGAAGCTGTTGAGATTGTTAAGTCTTGCGGGGTTGAGAACTGGAGTGCCGACCTTATTTCTTCGCTTCCTTATCAAACCCCAACCATGTGGGAAGAGAGTTTGCAGCTCACTATTGATGCTGAGCCCACTCATGTTTCAGTTTATGATTTGCAGGTTGAGCAAGATACAAAATTTGGAGTCCTGTAAGTCATGATTCTGCTTTGCAAAAATGGTAGCTTTATAGGTTTTAGTAGGCTGCAGAAAACCCAATTTTCGTCCTAATTTTCAGGTGTCATGCTCTCGTCTGTGTATATTGTAGTGTTTGCTATATATACGAGAGTGGTACTTGCACACCTCCTGGGAAGAGCTGCTGATGTGGCAGTGAAAATCGGATCCCGCATCACTGCCGCATCAGCACAGGATGTTCGTGGGAGGTATTATATATAAAATTTAATGTTTCTAGAATAATTGATGGTATTTAAAGTTGGTCCAATAATATGCTTTCAAAAGTAATGGTTATGTAATGATGCTCAAATAAGATCAGTTGTCTATGAAATCATAAACTTATTTTTGCACTGTTTTGAGGAATTTGTCAGGTTCCGGACCTAAGTTTGATCAAGATTCTTGTGTTTTACAGATACACTCCTGGTGAATTTCCCCTGCCTTCAGAGAATCAGTCTGCTGAGTTCTATAAAATGGCTTCAAGAATGCTAACAAATGCAGGCTACTATCATTATGAGATCAGTAGCTACTGCAAGGCTGGTTATCAGTCCAAGCACAATACTACCTACTGGAAGAACAAGCCCTTCTATGCTTTTGGACTGGGTTCAGCTAGTTACATCAATGGAGTAAGATTTTCGAGGCCAAGGAGACTGAAAGAGTACATGAATTACGTGCAAGATTTGGAAAATGGGCTCATAAATGATACCCAGGATTGGATATTAGATACTAATGACTTAGCTATGGATATTTTGATGCTCTCACTCAGAACAGCAGATGGCTTGGATTTGAATTCTTTCAAAGAAGCTTTTGGTAACACATTTTTGCTCTCCATTTTAGAAGTCTATAGACCTTATGTGGAAAGTGGGCATGTTGTCTGCTTAGATAAGCAAGGAAGAAATGTTGGAGTTGATGAAATTATATCTTCACTATCCAACGAGGTGGGATTTCTTCGACTCAGTGATCCAGATGGGTTTTTGCTGTCAAATGAGTTGATATCTCTTGCATTTGGTGCCATTGGTTCATGACTGTTTATATCCTCACCTGTGGTTGCCAATTCTTGGAACTCCGTGAAGATTTTGAATGCCTTGGAAGTTTCTTTATCAGGAATTAGGCCTTCTAGAGACGACTCATATAGCTCATAGTTTTTGTGGACCAATTGGAAAGGCGTCAGGCCCTCTATGATGGATGTATAGCAATGGCATTGCCTCCCGGCATAGTCATACATAAGAACTATTTAAAGTCCCGATAGATCTAGACATGTGGATGATTAGAAGAACAATTCCTGTTTAAATGATGTTAGAAGACCTTGCTCCATTTATCTTGAGAATTTCTGCCATTTGTTAAATTGAACTTTACAAAGATTCGCCATAGCTATTTGCCCATTATATATTCCAACCCAAACTTTCCCCACTGGTATTCTTGATTTTGTTTTTGTAGCATCTTTGCACTTTTGAACTTGAATGCCACCAAATTTCAAGGACATTTTGGTCATTTTACTAGGTACATCAATGTCAGGGTTTCTTACTCTTTTAGCTAGGACCCTAACTCATGCCATTTTAACCATTTTCCAGATTGCGTGCATAACACGGTTTCTGGCTAAAAAAGTCATTGCACCTACATTGCACCTAGTTTAAGTTGTAAAAGCAAAAAAGAAACTGTTTTTTTTATTTTGTTTTGCTTGTGTTCAAGTACATGCAAAAGATAGGGATAGTTGGGGTGACAAAATACACACAAGCATCCACCAGTAACTGTGCCAGTAGAAAGAAAAAGATGTGCCTGCTAACACAAGATTTATTTACCACTGGTGGCTTCATATGGACACAGCTGAAGGTTCTGTGCAAGTCCAATATCTGGAAGGGAAAATGCAACAATGCACCCAAAGATAAGAAGTAAAAAATGTATCTTGCTATGAAGAAAACTGAAACCACCTAATTAATATCAACATTACGTTCCAAGAAGAACAAGATAAATTAATTAATGCTTGTGCTGCAAGAACAGAATCTCACCTAAAAATCAGAAAAAAATAAAAGAAATATATATTTCAATCTACAACATGTGATACTGAAAGGAGAATGTCACAACATAATGAAAGGAAAAACCTAAAATTAAATCAGCTAATTTCACACGATGCCATGATCTGATTTCTCTGGATGTTTGCGGTGAATGCAGTCGGACTGAATGTTGAATTGGAGAGCATGCCTTCAACATAGAGCGTTGTGCTCACAATTAATGCCACAAGTTCACCTTATAAGAGCAAAATTGCAGTGTTAAAGTTGCAACCCTTCTTTATATATCTATATGGTTTTGAAATCAGGCTCCATAACGACCCAACAAACACTTATGATGTAAAAACAGAGAGTATTGATTACCAAGTGGTATCAAGAAGGCTTTGGTTTTCTCATAGGTTTAGGGATGCGCTTAAGCTGTGTTGTTCCTTTTCTCATTTCCCTGCAATATATAACCAAGCCATGATAATTACGTCTAGTCCTTCAGCATATTTTACTCGGATCAATAGTACAAGTCTTGATGCATAGATAAGAAAAGTACCTTTGATACAAGTACACTATCAAGTAAAATATAGGAAGGAACATCAAAATGAGTATTGAAGTTGCAAGGTAGAAGATGTTGGTGTGCTTCTGCAAAGGCAAAAACACAGAGAATTCATAAAAGCAAATTAAAAAAGAAATCTAGAAAGAGCAACCCAAAAAATTCACTTACGTAGACATATCGTTGAGGAATAATTACAAAAAACAACCTTAAGGTTTAAGCCTAATTACAGAAAAAACCCACTGAAAGTTTCTTTTCTTACAATTACCTTATTACAGAGTACAAACATTGCCTTGAGGTCAGTATTTTTTTTACAAAAACCCGCCTTAATGGTGCAATTTGTAAGGAACAAACTTTTGCCTTAATTTAGTTATTTATTTATTTTTGTAATCAGGGAAGTTTTGTGATGCCCTATCTTTAATTTATGCATATGAAAAAACTTATCACATACACTTTTCACAACTCACTTGACCAAGCAATCTAGTCAAATAATGTTCATCTTCTTTAGCACAACAAAGCATTGCATATACACCAAAACCTGGGTATCAAGGAGCAGCAACTTACCTTGCCTCCCCTAGTAAAAGGTTTTCTTCCTCTTGAACAAGTGTGGCCATCACAGAACTGGCGTAGAAAGAACTCTGGCATTATCAGAAGGATGTTGTCAACAAACACAAAACAGAAAGCTATTTTGTGGTTTTGGATTATGAAAAAATTTGTACCATGAAGCCGAGTTGCTGAGGGGCCCGCGTTTAGAGGGAAACAGCTGTTTGCAAGATCCTGCAAAGAGACGCCAGATTACAAAAAACTAAAACTAAGCCTTCGTCTCACTGTGGGGTCGGCTAGGGAGTTGCGGGGGGGGGGGGGGGGGGGATCAAATATCAGGAACCCAGGAATGACCTCACATAAGTGATGATTTTTTGCAGCAGCAGCAGGATTGCACTTGGTCTTACGAGATCGCGAACTCATCATGATCACGTAATCACAATGTAAAGCTCCACATAGATCCGCCAAGCACTTGCCATGACTCTGAATCCATGGAAAGAAGGAAGCGATGTGGTACTAAGATACTACATGTTTGAATCCATAGAAAGAAGGAATCAACATGGAACTCACATACTTACATGTTTCAAAGGAAAAATCGTAACTTTAGTTTGAAAATTCAGTCATGCAGCATAGAAAGCAGAATTCTATTGTACAACTGATTACATGGTCTGCACACTGAATGAATGAATTGCTAATTTCACAAAATTATGATGCAAGATACAGCCAAGGAAGCCTTTTAGTATATGTTGATCCATTTTAAATGGTTTTACATTAGCATAGCTGGATTGCAGCACAATGTAATAATTTTCAAAAGAAGGCAATTTAAATGTTTCGTTTACTTTCTTCATATTCTGGAGTAAAAAAGATGAGGGCTGTCTAGTTAAGTTCAATGTGACCCACACAAATCTAGAGCAGTATACAAGGTCAAACACAGTGAAAGGTTGAACAAACAGAGACCACGGAGTCTATTCTCATTCACCAAACAGGGACCACAGTCTATTCTCATACTTTGAAACTCAATGACTAGTAGTAAAAGCTAATTAGTTAGATACTGAATCAAAACAGACCACCACATATATTGCACAACACTGCTTAATTAATCCAATTTCAAGTGCAGTTTCACTAGAATATACTAGTGATTGCAATCGATCACATGCAATTCTATTGCAAGCATAGCATTTTCTTTTCTGTCGGGTAAATTCTCACTGCATTTTTCTTATATGCTTGCTCAACAATATTCTAACAGTCACCAACTCATGTAATAATTTGTTCCTTCAACAGAATTCACAGGACTAGCAAGTTGACAAACCCCTAAAGCATTTGATATTCTCACTCATATGGAGGAATCACAGAAAATCTTTAACCAATCACAGAGAAAATCTTTAACCAATTATCCAAAATCCATTAATGAGAAAGGCTTGTTGCAGCCCATATATTCAAAACCTCTTACCTTCTCTAACTCACAAAGTCCAAGAAGTGCAATGAGTTCTCAAATAGAAAGGAGACCCTACGAACTTAGCAAGCAAACTAAAACAATTATAGATGAGCACACATCAATCCATTTGCAATTTGCAAAACATAACAAAACCCTCAACATAATTAACACTCTACAAGATTAAAAAAGTAAAGAAAATGTTACATACAACATTTAGAAGATTGTAGTGCCTGTTGTCAAAATGCTGATCCAAAAATTTTTCTGCTCGGAATACTTTCTTACAATACCCACATCGCCATTCATTTATGTCAACATGAATCTTGTGCTCCTCTTGGTCCCTAAATACATCATTGCTTGGATGAAGCCTACATTGGGTTGAAAGTTGGTACTTCTCTTTTTCCACAAAAGGCATAAGATACTGCAAACAGCAGTTCAAAGTCAACAAGGTAAAGAGGGTTTCTGACTTTCTGTATACATCTATAAAGATATTTTACAATCTTTAGATACCTCCTCTATTATTTTCCATGCTGCTCGACTCCTCTCTCTGGAACAATGAACTTCATGCTGTTCTTCAAGATTTCTGAGCATCAAAACAACAAAGTAAAAGTCACCAACAATGTGACCACCACATGCAAGCAAATCATAACTTCTTGACTTGCATTGTTAATGTTATTTGAACAAAAGATATTCGATCGATTAGATTTGTCTCTTCAGTGGATTTTACACAAGGAATGATTAGGTGCTGCCCTGGAACACATTGAATGAAGATCTCATCTAAAAGCTTATGCTCCTATCAAGGAGAACCATTCACATGTGACTGTGATACCACGTTGAATGATGACCTCATCTAAAGCTTTTAGATCAAGTGGCCATTCAATTGAATGAGAACCATCCAACCCATTGCAACTTTGTAACAGGAGCATGGATAGTTAAAAGTCCAGTTATAAATGGAATATGCAAATATCTTTGATACTTGAGATCCTTGTACGCTAAAAATTACTTGTCTGTGTTGCTGATGAATCATTATTTAAGGTTGTTGGTGTTGATTCATTGACTATAACAAAGTTTAATCCTTCACTATGTTTTATATATCCAAATATAGATTGCAATTTGTTATCCATCAGTGAACTGAAAAAGATCTTCAATGTACTATAATTTTCCTGATCACTGTGAATTATGAATTACAGGCTACTGATTAAGGGGTAATGGTGACTTTATCTTCTGCTAGCTGATAAGTATCATCCACAAGCCACTGATTCTAAATCTATTCAGTCCTCCAATTCCATCTCTTCCATTGTAGAGATAACCAATGTTTTTGACTTCCATTATTTTGTGGCATTATAGATTAGGCCATCCAAGTCTTGTGAATCTTAAGAAGATTTTTCCATCTACATTTAATTAAAACTCCAAATCTCTAAATTGTGACATTCAGATGTCTCAACATGTTCCTTTTTTAATGATAGATAATGATATTTTAGGGATCGTCTCAACTTAAGAATATTTAAGGATCAAGATGGTTTGTCACTTTATAGATGACAAGATAAGTCTCACTAGAATATCCCTCATGAAAGAAAATTTTGAGTCTGATGTTGATCAGATCTTCATAAACGTCAACAAAATGATCTGAAATCAGTTCCAATAGTGTATTCAAACCTTCAAGATAGATAATGGAGGAGAATTCCCGTTCCAGTCTAGATTCTTTTTATTTTATCACAGAATTGTTCGCCAAAGTTCATGTGTTGATTGTCAACAAAACAGCGCAGCCAAGCAGAGTGACATATGTCCTTTGAGATTTTCTACCGATCATATCATATAGCATCTCCATAAACAATTATGGGGTGAGGTTTTTCTCACAGCAGCTATCTCATCAAAGAATGCAATACCCATATTATTTATACATCCTTTGCACTATCCTAATCCTACTTTAATCTCCTTCATTCCCAAGAAAGTGGTTGCTTCCACTGCCCTTGTCTATGTTCAGTCTCAAAATTACCCCAAACTTGACCCAAAAGATATCAACTGTTCCCATTTTCTCAGTAGCTAAGCCAAAAAGGTCAAAATGTTACTATCCTGATCAGGTTTCTAAGCATAAATACAGATTTTTCTTGATACAAGTTGGTCCTTACTATCTTTAACCAGTAAACACAAAAACTGTATCTCTTGATACGATCTTGATACTTAGTATTATTCACCTTTTTTTTCAGTATCCCCATTAGTTGATATAAGGAATAGCCTCCCAAATCTGCAAATTCAGATATCCTAAATGAATATAACCTTCCACATGATTGGAACCAAAACCAAGACTCATCTATTACATATACCAGGAAAAAACAAAAGGTCCCAGAAAACTGAAAACCAAGTGTATCAATCCAAAACAAAAAATCTGATCAGGGTTCACATGATCCTGAGATCTGACCAGGTAACATAACTGATCCCCATGCAATGAAACTTCCAATAATCTATATTTTTCTATTGCACAGGAGAAAAGGAGGTTAAGACGTGTAATAATATTCATATTTATATCTTTGTCTAAAAATGTTGTTTCCTTCATTTGGATCACAGCAAAGATAGCTGAAATGCGGCATCTGCAAACGGTCTGTCAGTCTTTCAGCTAATCTGACTGGAACAAGGAGGGTCTGAAGCGGTATGAGCTGAGAAAAGAGGCACACAGGAAATTGCAGATTTCTAGGGATAAGAACACCATCTGCTGAAGTGGATCTTTACATTTGAGCATAGGGCAGATGGAAGTAATGAAATATTGAAGGTTCGGATCATTGTGCACTCAAATCATAAATAGCCGATTTCCAGGAGAAATTTCCACCGTTACTAAACTTTTGACAGTCAGAGTCCTTTTGGCACTTATAGCTATTTTCGGTTGTCCCATTGTACCACTTAAATATGAGGAATGCCTTCCCGAACACCATTTAGAAGTTTATAGAGATTACCAATGGCTTTAAGGGAGTAAGCTTCATCAAGCTTTATAATGTAATAAACAGTCTCCTTGATTGACAGGTTTACAATGATTGTAAATAAGATACACTCATCCCAAATTGATGCAATGTGATTCGAGAAGTTGCTACGAAAAAGAAAAGGCATTCTTGTAGTATGTCAACAAAGTCGTTCTTCCAAGGGATAATAATAAAGAGAAGGTCTGCCTAAAAAGCCCTCTAGCCAATGATTTTAAGATGAAGGATCTTCAGATCTGGACTATTTCCTCAAGATGGAAGTTGTTTTGTCCACGAAAAGTATTTATGCTTCCGAAAGAAAACATATCCTTGATCTATTTGAGGAGACAAGTATGCTGGGATGCAAGCCCTGGACCCATCATGGAGCCCAATGTCACCATCCAGGGTTAGAACAGGACAGTACTTCAATTGACAGAGGACAATATCAGCAACTGGTTGGGAAGTTGATATACCTTCCCCACAGAAGATTGGATAGATTCCTTGTTCGTCTTTATATCAGATTTATCAATGATCCTACCTAAATGTAGAATCCTTCAGTATCTTAAGCAATTTAGGTCATTCTTCAAAAGGAACCTTAATAAAGATGTTATGATCTCCACATATGCATATAGGACTAGCAATCTTGTAGACTGAAGTTCTACATCTAGTTATCATTATATGTCTGGAGCAATGTTATTACTTAAGCAAAAAGAAATCAGTTATTGCGATTCTACGAAGAGTAGTTCTGTGCTCAGAGCCTTAGCCAACAGAATTTGAAAGTGGGTGTGGATTAGAAGGTTCTCGGTAGAGCTCCAGTAGCCTGTTGGCAGTCCTAAGAGAATGTCGTAGACAATCAAGCTGCAATAAAAGAACTCACAAGAGAATTATTAATCTCACATGCATACCAAGTACTCTTCTAACAGTTATGTTTTCGGCCTATGTTCTTTATATATTGTTTCTATCTTAATAACCAATTTCAAGATTTATACCCTCTGTAAAATCCCTTCCTTTCATAAATAAATAATCGTTCAGTAAAGAAAATATCAAATTTAAACAAACCTAAAAACAAGCAACGGAAAATGTTACCTTGAAGCATCAACATCAACGCCCTGTGAAAAAAGTAAAGTGAAAGTGTTAACTGAACGAGACAAATTTAAATTTTATGAATAACAAAAGTACCATTTATAATAGGGGAAAGACAATTTCAAAAAGCCTCCACGACCACAAAATACAACTTTCCATAACCTGAATATGAACTCAATAAGAGCATGATGAAATGCTCAAGGAAGCATACTTTCTGATTAAAGTAACATAAAATGAATAACTTGTCAAGATCCGAACATACAGCCAACTGACATTGAGAAAAACAATGATAAACAAATAATGACAAATGGTAGACATTCAATTAAAATAGCAGGACAGAAGTGGCCTCGACAAATTCCAGTGTGAGAGTCTACTACTCAGATTAAGATTTATCAGCTGCTGCCTTGAGTCTTCCTGTATTACACCTAAAACTTCCTTGAAATAGTCTTCCTAGGGCGAGCCAAGGGCATTAATCTACAACCAACAACATTTTTCCCCCCAACATCCTTACTGATATTTGAATTTAGTTTTCCGTCATTATACGAATTCTTTACAAAGTGCGTTTAAATATATTACTTAGATGATCCATTTTGCCTATTCACATTTTCCATAACGTTAAGGCAATTTTCCATGGATGATAGCGAGCACAACAAGCCCAAGAAGAAAAAATGAATGTGCCCTGAATTATGAAGTTAAAGAAGCACAAATTTGACTAACTTATTTTCATCCCGTTCACTACTTCTTCAAAGAATAAGGTAACACACTCATGATCCAACATCAAGTGGTAGCCAGTTGAAGCGACGAAACACCAGAAGCCTACCAGATGGCAAAATATACAACTCAAAATTTTCTGAAATTCAAGATTCAATACTTCCCCTCGTACAAGTCCAAGATGTTACTAGCTTTCTTCCTTTTGTTTTCCTTTTTGTTAGTCGGGGGTGGATCAGGGAAGAAAAATATTACCTGGTCAGATTGTAATTGAGGAGCGGCAGATGGAAGCTGCAGCAGAGTCATCAGGAGACAAAGACTGTAAAGCGAGCATAATTTCGACTTCCCCATCTCTCCCTCTCCTTCTCCTTCTCCTTCTCCGTAAGCTACCGGGTTTTGGTTAGGCTCCACAACCAGAACCCAATTATATGTTTATGTTAGTTTGTGGACTGGGCCCAATTATGTGTTTATGTTAGTTTGTAGGTTGGGATAGCCTAACTCACAACTAAAGTAATGCTCCTCTAAAGTTATAAGAATGTGATTACTTTGAGTGATAAACTAATATTTAACTTTATTACTTATTTATTTTTATAGGCAAAAAGTTGTGTTATTTTAAATAGCTGAAAAAAATATAATTTAAAAAAAAAAAAACAAAAAGTGGCGTATGATTGCTGATAAGGTATTCCCATTTAAAGTGAGATATCTTATTTCCTTGATAAAACATTTTAAAATAATAAAAATAACCCCCTCAAACTCTATTTTTCTTTCTCCTTTCCTTATTATTATTATTATTATTATTATTATTATTATTATTATTATTATTATTATTATTATTATTGTTTTTATGATTATTATTATCATTATCGTTATTGTTACTATTGTTATCATTATTATTATCGTTATTATTATTACAATTATTATTAATATTTTATTATTATAATTATTCTTATTATTATTTTGAGAAGCTTAGTAAGCGTTGACTCCTTTACATGTTCGACTTTATATTTTGAACAAGCTTTTGTCTGCATCGAACACTTCTTGTTTAATCTAGTCTCTCGAACATAAACTAATATGTTTGGACGATCTAGTTCGAACAAGGACAACTAGTTTAGCGACGAAATAATAAGAAAAACATAAAAAAGAACTAAACACAAATTTTCTAAACTAAATTCTTTCCTTAATGTATATTTTCATCTCAAACATGTATAAAACACACCAAAATTCGAGAATTGACTAAGATTATATAAACAATATGTGTCACATCCCTCATTTAAAAATAATTTTTCTATGCATTTAAAAAAAAATAATGCTATAATATAAATCTTAGAATAAATTAAGAAATTCAACTTTAATTATGATTATCATATTAATGCGGAAATTTAAACTAAAATTATCTCAAAATTTGTATTAAATATCTCTCATCCAACGTTTATTATTAATGAAACAACCATCGTCATCCACATGGTTCATTGCTTGCTCCTTTAACCTGAAAAATTAGTTTCAGAGAGGTGAACTACCCTCAGCTCATGAGATTTACATTGTCAAATTAAACACAAGGAAAGTAAGCATGATATACATGCAAAAAGTGTGTAATATGCATAACATTTATAACGTTCGTAATCTTTTTAACATGCATTTCATTACTGGCCAGGAAATTATTGGATCAAATTAATGAATCCCATATTAATAAATACACATAGCATATATATCAGCCATAATCAATGAAAATATTTAGAATTGACAACGTTATAAAAACCCCACCTTATGCTTGAATGATAGATGCATGAATGCGATGCATGCTAAGCCTTGTATCCTTGATCGCCCAATCCTACATTAAATATTAAACTATAAATATATGTATTAAATTGTAATAAATAAAATAATTAATTAATTAGAGTGAGAGATAATAATAACAAATTATGGATTAAATTATGGGATAATTTTGAAAATTTAGAAAAATGGGTGTGTTAGAGTTAAATTTTAAAAGGACAAAGAACTTATATATTTTCATAGTATCAAGAGGCTAAAATATAATTTATGAGAAATATTTTTAAAATTTTGTTGTTATTTAAAACGTTTGGGCAATTTATAAAAAAGGGGAATGTTGGGAAGTAGGAATCCCTAATTTCCTTTGGGTGTTTCTAAACACACCACAAAAATTATTATTCACACCATTTTAATTTTTTGAATAAATTTAAATATAATATAAATGACAAATATACCCTTATATATATTTTAAACAAAATCATAATATTGTTATTATTGTTGTTCTTCATTCTTGACTCTAAACTGACACACTAACCCTATATTCAAAGTAATAAAAATAAAATGTAAAATATTTTATAAGTAATCAATAATAGACCATACAATATAAATGATATAGAAAATATAATTATCATAAAAATTAGATAATAAATCATGTACTTTATGTCAAAGGACTAAAATCACGCATACGTTCGGCCAACCAGGGCCAAACATACTGTATGGCGTTAAGCCAACAGTGGCCGAACACACAACATAGTGTTCGGCCTATGATAGCCGAACGCTTTGTTGTCTGTTCAGCCACTGTTGGTCGAACGCCATATTGTATGTTCGGCCCTGGTTGGCCGAACGTGCGTGCGGTTTAGTTTTCTTTTCGACGAAAAATACAGTAATTAATTGTGTAATTCTTATAATATTTATATTTTCTATATCATTTGTATTTTTATTTTTCATTATCAATTACTAACAAATATTTCAACTTTTATTTTGATTCGTTTGAATATAGGGTTAATGTGTGTCCCACAACCGCTGTTGTTCCGCCATCTCTGCTACCCTGCAGCCACCTTGCTGCACCACCTTGTCGTCGAGTTGTAGACCTTATGTGTGCGGTGTGTGCTGAAATGGAAGGAGAAAAGAGGATTGGATGGGGAAAGAGCAGCAGCAGTTGTGGGACAGCAGCTATTGTGGGACAACAGTAGCGGCGGGGAGCAATGGAGGGGGATCAGCGGAGTGGTGGTTCCTCACGTGTGTGTGCGTCTCTAGTTTCAGTTAGAAAGAGGATTGAGTGGGACCACGGTGGTTTTTTGTCGGAAATTAAGAATTAGTTGAATGGTTATTTTCAATAGAAAAATGAGAGATGGATCTGTATTTCTATCTTTTGATTTTAGTAAATCTTTGTTGTGTCTTTGGAATGCTTAATTCTATCATTATATAGGTGTAATTCTTGTGTTTCTTTTAAAGAAACTAATTTTTGAGAAGCTGAATTTTTTCTCAATTACGAGAAATGTTGCCTCCAATTTCTTGCTAGGATTTCCATTGAACATCACGTGTTTTACTCTTTTATTTATTTATTATTATTTATCATATGAGGCTCCGTTTACTTCTATTGTTAGAATAAAGTTGTATTGATTAAATGTTGGACTAAATATGGGACAGAGATTAGATTAATCGATCGAGCTCCGTAAAAAAGTGTAACAAAAAGCTATAGAAAGCGATTTGTTCGATTTCCAAACTCAAGTTTTGCATAACCTTGTTCTTCGATTGGCCACAAAAGTGAGAAGGAATGAAGAAAAATAAATTTCCTCCTTTACTCATTTTCTCTCTCTTAAATTAGGGCAACTAGGTGGGGGTGAAAATTGGCTTGATTTGTTCAAAAAGGAGGGTAGGGGGAATTATGATTTTCTATTTAGAAAGTAAGGGCAAAAATGTCTATTCCCAACTGTTATCCGGCTGATAATTTTTATCAGAGGAGGAAGGGCCGGATAACATTCACTCATTTTATCCTGAAAAGTCAGGCCAATCACAGGCCCATGAATAAATTTATTTTTTTTATCCAATAAAGTAAACGTATGATAAAACTGAATATTCAACAATATCAGGACTACTCAGCTGCAGTAAACACACCATATGAAAGTATGGGCTTAAGACTAATAAACTGGATTTCTACATTTGGGCTTCATGTAAGTATATATATGTATATAACTTCTAAGATATTTTTAATGGATTATAAGGATGTCTATTGGGCTTTTACAGATACTAATCTTAATGATAATGAGGTTTGATATATGTATTAAACTATGAATCAGACATTCAAGCTATACAATTTTATTACTAAAAATTAGATTATAATATTATGCATGGAAATGAATATATTATATATTTAAATAACATATCACAAAAGTGTCAAGTGTACATTCTACCTCGTTATAAAACTTTCATCCTCGAAAATTTCAAGACCTACTATGGTTCGGGTACTTAGCTTGTAATTCATCCTCACGCTCCCAAGTCGCATCTTCCTTACTGTGATGGCTCCATTGCATTTTAACTAATGTGATATCCTTATTCCTAAGCTGGCATACCTTTTTGTCTATGATGACTTCTGATTTTTCCTCATATGATAGGTCTTTATTAACCTCCAATATTGAATAATTAATGAAGTGACTAGGATCGTGGACATACTTCCGTAATATGGATACGCGAAAAACATCATGCACAGCAGAAAACTCCAGAGATAAAGCTAAACAATAAGTTAAATCTTCGATTCAACTTAGGATTTCGAACAGTCCCGTGTATCTTGGTCTTAATTTTTCTTTTTTTCCAAAATGGATTACGCCCTTCATGGGGGCTACCTTCAGAACACTTTCTCTCCAACCTCGAATTCCAAAACTTTCCTCCTTTATCTACATATGTCTTCTGTCGATCTTATTTTGATCTTGTCACGGATTTTCTCGACGATCGCAACTGTCTCTTCTACCAAATCTGGTCCCAACAACTTTTTTTCCCCAACTTCATCCCAATATACAAGTGATCTACACTTTCTCCCATATAAAGCTTCATATGGTGCCATACGTCGACTAAAAACTGTTGTTGTAGGCGAACTCTACTAAAGGTAAGAAATGTTCCCAATTATTTCTCATATCAAGAATGCAAGCTCTCAACATATCTTCCAAAATTTGAATTGTCCTTTCAAATTGTTTGTCAGTTTGAGAATGATAGGCGGTGTTGAAGCTGAACGTAGTCCCCATAGCTCTTTGTAGGCTATCCCAAAACTTCGATGTGAAAGTAGGTCTCGGTCCAACATAACAGATACTGGGACTCCATGTTGTTTCACTATATCCCACACATAAATTTGGGCATATTGATTGACTCAAAGATTCATTTTAACTGGGATAAAATGTGCAGATTTAATGAGTCAATCAACGACCACCCAAACAATGTTATTTCCTCTCTCTGATCATGGAAGTCCTAGCACAAAGTCCATGGTTATATTCTCCCACTTCCACTTTGGAATGTGAAGAGATCTTAGTAGTCCAAAAGGTCGTTGGTGTACAGCTTTCACCTGTTGGCAGGTTATGCATTTTCTAATGAACTCTGCCACATTGCCTTTCATTACCTTCGAACCAGAATGTCCTCCTTAAGTCATTGTACATGTTTGTACTGCCCAGGTGGGCAGTATAAGGTGTAGTGTGAGCTTCTATTGATATCTCCTTCCTCGATTCTAAATCCTTTAGCACACAAATCCTTCCGTTGAAATATAAGGATTCGTCTTCCATTACAACAAATCATTTATCATCTCCAGCAAGTGTTCGCTCCTTCACGTTTAGCAAGTATGCATCATGGGTTTGTTCTTCTTTAATCATTTCTCCTAATGTGAGCTTCACCACCAAAGCTGTTAAAACTGCATTCATAGTTGTTGGTGGTGACAGTATCTTGAGACTCATCCTTGAGAATTCATTGATTAATTATACTTCTTTCATCAAGACACAAGAGAAATCGCCTCTAGCTTTTTGACTAAGTGCATCAGCTACTATGTTTGCCTTTTTTCGGGATGATAATGAATTGTGCAATCATAGTCCTTTACCAGTTCTAGCCATCTTCGTTGCCTTATATTCAACTTCTTTTGCGTAGAGAGATATTTCAGACTTTTATGGTCTGTATATATCTCACACTTACTACCATAAATGTAGTGTCGCCAGATCTTCAAGGCATGTACGACTACCGCCAGTTCAAGGTCGTGTGTAGGATAATTTACCTGGTGTTGTTTCAATTATCTTAACGCATAGACCACCACTTTACCTTATTGCATGAGAACACATCCTAAACCTTGTTTTGATGCATCAATGTAAATCACAAAATCTTTCGTCGGATCTGGAATTGTCAAATTTAGTGTTGAGGTCAGTCTTCGCTTAAGGTCTTGAAAACTATTCTCACACTTCTTATCCCACACAAACTTTTCATATTTTCTTGTCAACCGAGTCATAGGCCTAGCTAATCTTGAGAATCCTTCAATAAATCTACTATAGTAAACAACGAGGCCTAGGAAGTCGTGAACTTCATTTGCATTGGTTGACGCCTTCCAATCACTTATTGCTTCAATCTTTATTGGATCTACTTCTATTCCTTAAGCATTAACCACATACCCAAGAAACACAACTCTGTCGATCCAAAACTCACATTTACTAAACTTTGCATACAACTTCTCCTTGCTAAGTGTCTCCAAAATTATCCTTAAATGTAGTTCATGTTGTACTTTATCTCTTGAATATGTTCTTTATCTCTTAAATACACTAAGATATCATCTATGAAGACAATGACAAACTGATTCAAGAAAGAGTGAAACACTCGATTCATCAAGTCCACAAAAACTATCGGTGCATTGCTTAGGCCGAACGACATAATTACAAACTCATAGTGGCCGTAGCGAGTCCTAAATGTAGTTTTAGGAATGTCTCTACCCTTTATCTTAAGCTGATGATAACCCGACCTCAAATATATCTTTGAGAACACTCTATCATCTCTTAGTTGGTCGAAAAGATCCTCAATCCTTGGGAGGGGGTATTTATTCTTTATCATGAGTCGAATAAGATCACGATAGTCAATACACATTCTCATTGACCCATCTTTCTTCTTTACAAATAATACTGGAGCACCCCATGATAAGACACTCGATCGTATAAAACCCATGTCAAGTAGTTCTTGAATCTAAACTTTCAATTCTTGTAACTTCTTTGGTGCCATTTAGTAAAGAGATTTAGACACTGGTGCTGCTCCAGGCACCAAGTCTATGGTAAATTCCACTTGTCGATTAGGAGCAATTATCGGTAAGGCCTCTGGAAATACATTTGGAAAATCTTTAACCATTGGGGCTTCTGCTACCGAAGACTTCTAAGGTGAAACTCCTACCACATTCACTAAAAGCCCTTGGCATCCATCTTTTTGGAGCATCTTGTTGGCCTGTATTTTTGTTACAATGCAGAGAGTTATTTTGCTGTTTACTCCTTCAAAAATTGTTTCTTCATTGTTCGGTGATTGCAAGGTAATTTGCTTCTTAGAACATCGAATATCGGCTCGGTATTTACTTAACCAGTCCATACCCAAGACAACATAAAAAACGTTCATATCGAGTACAAACAAATCAACTCCTAGACTAAGTTCGTTCATATCTATACTCATCTTCTTAACAATTGAGTTAACAATCATAGCTTTATCCGAAGGTATACTAATCTCAAGCGGTTTGGTAACTCTATTGCTGGTAGCATATAATCTTGTGGAGATAAAAGAGTGTGTGGCTTTTGTTAAAAAAAACACTAAAGTAGGTATTCGCGCTACGTTCAACATACCTGACGTAGTGCTTGGGTCTTGATCAGCTTCCTTCTGGGTGACACCAAACATTCATGCTCTTCCCCCTTGACCCAAATTTGGAGCCTCCTATCTTGCCCTCATTGGTTCTTTGGGAAATTGTGTACAGCGTGCATTACATCATAGCAACGATAACATTTTTTCAATCCAAGTAAGCACTCACCTCTGAGTCTCTTGCCACATTTAGGGCATGTAGAAAAGTTTGCTTGCATCTTAGACCCTGAGGATCCATCATTTCTATTTTCTTGAATTGATTTCCTTGACTTCTACCCCTCTGATCCTGCCATCTCCTCTCATTTTTGTTCTAAAATGGCTTAATCCTTGTTCTTTCAATCTTAATACTTGCAGATATATCTTATGCCCTTGCTACCGCCTCTACATACATCATAGGTATGTGTCCTGCTAGATGATGACGAATCCCAGAGGAAAGTTCATCACGGAATCTCTGAGTTTTTTCTACGGTGTGTCCACTATAGATGGTGTGAGTGGCAAAGTTGGTTGAATTTATGCTCATAATCAGTCACTGTTATGTTTCCCTGGACAAAGCTCAAAATTTCCTTTTCCATCTTATCCTGGTACACTCGAGGATAATATTTCTCCATCAATATTTCCTTGAAGCCTTCCTAGGACAAACCATTTTGTTCCTCAGGGGAACAAAGTTTTGAATAATAATTCTACCAAGTATGTGCATCTCCTTTGAGTTGGAATGTGGCACATGATACGTTATGGACATTGGTGCAAGCCATGAAATCAAAGATGTTTTACAGATTGACCATCAATTCCTTGATGGTTGTAGGTCCTTCGGTACCAAAGAACATTGGGGGTTTGAAGTGGTTGAATTGGGTGATGATTTGTGCTTGTGATGGTTCCTGGTTAACGGTTGCATTAGGCCCTACTCCTTGAAAAAGAGCTACCAGTCCGGCCAGTAACATTTGGTTATCAGGTCCCCCATTCTGATATTATGATCCATTGATATTTGAAACATTATTTCTTCTAAGAGGCATGTTCTTATTTCAGTAAAAATTTGAATTCATAAGTCGTGAACCAAACCGCATAACCAATATATTGGAGAGAAAAAAGGGAGAATGAGAGAGAGAGTGAAGAAGAAAGAGAGAGTGAAGAAGAGAGTGAGAGAGAGGGAGAAAGAGAGTTTCGCACAACATAAATGAGATTTATTAATCCAAATCATAAAAACAAGTTTTCATGAAAGATGACATATACAACCCTACAAAATTAGTTGATCCGGATTGCTCCTGAGCTTGGCTACCCTTACACCATCACTGGCATCACTCTTGACTGGTCCCATAGCGAGTTCTTCCCCCATTGGTTCCTCTTCGGGTTTAACATCTGGTACCACCTTGAAATTCTCCCAAAAATCTTCATCCTTAGGATCTGTTTCCTAGCATGTAACTCTAGTGCCTTCCCAGTCGTGTACTGAAAACCGTCAACAATTGTTTTCTCTGCCTCAGATCTACCAAGTGATTCCACCCACGACTTATAAATTGGGTTAACCCAGTTGTCAGGTAGGGCTTGAATCAACTAGGTAACATGTTCCATGGATACCTATTCTTACTGTTTCCAACCAATGGGGAGAATTTTTGGGGTTTCGTAGATCATCCCACCAATCCTTATGTGCCAATGGTAGAGGTCTAAAAATACGTTTTTGTGCTGTCTCGGTAGTCCTTGCCGTATCCACCACCATCACCACCATAATTCATAACATATGCATGCTTTATCTTAATTATGCTCGTAAAAATGATAAAATGCGTACCTTGGAGTCAAGTGATGAAGCCGAGATGGATGGTGAACTCTATGTTAAAGAAAAAAAAATGTGTATATATTTTTGTTTTCCAGAATTATAATGCTCTGGTACCGTATGTAACACCCCTCATTTAAAGATAAATTTTCTATGCATTTTTATTTTTGAAATAATAATGCTAATATAAATATTAGAATAAACTAAGAAATTAAACCTTAATTACGATTATCATAGAAATGTGGAAATTTAAACTAAAATTTTCTCAAAATTTGTATAAATATCTATTAACCAACGTTTTTATTATTAATGAAACAACCATCATCATCCACCCTGTTCATCGCTTTCTCCTAAAAAATTAGTTTAAGAGGGTGATCTACCTCCAGCTCGTGGGTTTATATTTTCAAATTAAACATAAGGAAAGTAAGAACATATATAAGAAAAAAAAGTGTAATATACGTAACATTGTAACATTCATAACATGCGTTTCATCACTGGCCAATAAAATCATTGGATCAAATTAATGAAGCTCAAATCAATAAATACACATAGCATATATATCAAGCAAAATCAATCCAAATATTTAAAATTGACAACGTTAGAAAAATACCACCTTATGCTTGAATGATAGATGCGTGAATACTATGCGTGCTAAGCATCGTATCCTTGATTGCCCGATCCTACATTAAATATTAAATTCTTAATAAATTTAATAAATTGTAATAAATCTTATAACTAAAAATTAATTAATTAATTAAATAGAGTGAGAGATCATAATAACAAATTAGGTATTAAATTATTTAATAAATTGTAATAAATCTTATAAGTAAAAAATTAATTAATTAACTAATTAAATAGAGTGAGAGATAATAATAACAAATTAGGGATTAAATTAAGTAAATATGAAAATTCTTAAATTTAGGACAATTTGGGGATTGAAAATATAGAAAAATCGATGGGTTAGAGTTTAATTTTGAAAAGATAAAGAACTTATAAATTATTTTCATAGAAGAGGCGAAAATATAATTTATGAGAAATATTTTTGTAAATTTTTTGTTATTTAAATCGTTTGGGCAATTTATTAAAAATAATAAGGTTAAAGGGCTAAAAGAGGAATGTTGGGAACTAGAAATCCCTAATTCCCCTTTTAAGAGCAGCCCCTCTGGCACCCCTTCCCACCCAGTCCTCTTTTCTCCTTCCATTCCAGCACACACCACACACCACACACACAAGGTCTACAACTCGACGACATGGTGGTGCAACAAGGTGGCTACGGGGTAGCAGCAACGGCGGAATAGCAGCAGCTGTGGGACAGCATTGGCGGCGGGAAAGCAGCAGCTGCGGGGAGCAACGGTGGGGGAGCAGCGGAGTGGTGGATCCTCGCATGTGTGTGTGTTTGTAGTTTCAGTTAAAAGGAGGATTGAGTGAGACATCGGTGGTTTTTGGTCGGAAATTTAGAATTAGTTGAATAACCATTTTCAGTAAAAAAAAAAAAAAAAAAAAAACGAGAGATAGATATGTCTTTCTACCTTTTAATTTCAGTAAATCTTTATTGTGTCATTGAAATGCTTAACCCTATCATTATATAAGTGTGATTCTTGTGTAATTTTAGAAGAAACTAATTTCTAGGAAGCTGAAAATTTTCTCAATCACCAGAAATGTTGCCTCCGATTTCTTGCTGGATTTTCTTAATATCACGTGTCTAACTTTTTTTTCTTTTCTTTTAACAGATGAAAGTATGGGTTAAACCTAATAAACTCAATTTCTACATTTGGGATTCATGTAAGTATTTATATTTATACAACTTCTGAGATATTATTAATGGATTATAAGGATGTTTATTGGGCTTTTAAAGATACTAATGTTACTGAATATTAAACTATGAATCGGGCGTTCAAGTTATACAATTTTATTACTAAAAATTAAATTATAATATTATGCATGGAAATGAATGTATGTATTTAAATAAAATATCATGTAAAATGACAGATGTTACAATATAAACTTTCAAATTTGTTCGATTGATTTGGATGAATCTTAATTTTCATTTATTTTTTCTTGTTGTTTTTGAGTGGGGGTGGGAGGCTGTTATCTTTTTATTAAAAGAATAAAATTGTAAAAAATAAGATATATTCTGTAAAAAAAATCACTTTCAAATGACCTGTATTTACCACCAGGGTGTTTATATGATTGGAGTTGCAAATAATCGCACTCATAAAAATCCTTCTATAATATAAAAGAAGAATTGTGAGAGTTTTTCTGTTCTTCTAACAAGTTTCTTTATAATTAACTTACATGTGTTACTTATTCATTTTATTTTCTTTTACTTTTTTTAACTAAAATTTAAATTTTTAAATAGCTTTTTCGTATTAAGTTCATTTTTAAATATATGATATATTAAATTAATTATCTTTAATTTAACACCAATATTATATATATTGAAATGCATAATTACATTTAGAATTATAGAATATAATTTTTATAGATGAAATATTATTTTTTTATGCATTGAAATATTAATTTTAAAATTGTATGGATCTGAATAAATAGTTTATCAACTTTTTATATGGATTTAATCCAAAAAAATATAAATAATTCTTTTATAAAAAGAAAAATTTTATATTATTAATTTATTGTTTAATTTTAATATTTTTTAGTAAAGTAAAATATTTATATTCATTTAAGAGACAATTCAAAATTCACTTCAAAATGTTTTACAATTATTGAATAAAGCTAACTTTAGAAAATGAAAATGCAATTTAATATATAACACTATATTTCAAATTCAATAATATTTATATAAATATAATTGATATAAAAATAGATTAAGTACATATTTTAATAAAAATAATATAATTTTATTATAAATAATTAATATAATAAAATATATTATATCACGTGCATTGAACAGACGGACATCTAGTTCTTTTCTATGACACGTATCGCTGTGGTATTAATTTATGCCTTCCTATATATAAAAAAAGAAGAAAGTCTTGTATCATATATCACTATGGTGTTAATTCTCAATATTGAATTCTTTTAGAAATGTAACATATGTGGCTAGGATATTCTTCTCTATATTAAATTATTTTATACTGCCACATGTTTTTATATTGATTTTTTTAATCCTTCTTTTATTCCATCAGCACATGTCATTATGACATTATTTTTAGTAATAAGCTTTACATTTCTCCTTTGTTACACATACCCCAATTATTTATCACACTTGTATTTTTCTCTCTTCTATTTTTTATTTTTTACTAAAGTTTAATCACTCAAATAACCTTTTTTTGTTTTAAATTTATTTTTACGTATGATACATCAACTTAATCATTTTTTCATGATCTTTAATTTGACATTAATATTGCATATTTTATAATAAAAATTTACATTTAAAGTATGATATATAATTTTTTTAAGGATAAAATATAATTTTTTATCAATTTAATTAATTATTTTTATTTTGATATATGTATTAAATTTGAATAAATAATATTAATTTTTATATGAATTTGATCTAAAAGTATAAAAAAAATTTAAATAAAAATATCATATGACTTAATTTACATAATATTATAATTTATTGTTCCACCATTATAGGTTTTAGTAAGTTGAACATTTTGTGTTGATTTGGGAACACTCTAAAAATTGACTTAGAAAAGTCGTACAATATATTATTTAATAAAGATAATTTTAAGAAAATGATAATGCAATATAACATAATAAAAAAATCAAATCGCATAATATATATATATATAATTGACATAAATAATTTGTTATGTAAATTTTTATAATAATAATATAATTTTAGTATAGATTATTAATATAATAAAATAAATTTTCTCCCGACACCGGCAGCCATCTAGTAACCATAACAAGAAAACATGATAGTAAAAAAAGGTGTGGCTATTCATACCCCAAAACCTTTAAACATACCATATAATAATTATGATAAAATTAGACACAAATAAATTGACTAAAGTGTCCTTAAATATTTATAGATTTAAAAGTAACTTACTTTTATTTTTTTTATTCTCTTTTTATTTTCAACTGCAGAAACCTCAATCCTCAACTATGTCATGCAAATTGCAACCATAAGAATTAATTCGATGCACTATCTCTCTCTCTCTTACGAAAAAGTATTCAATACAAACTAACTAAACCCCTTTTCACGTTTCTTACTTCACTCGTTTGTTTTACTTTTATTGTCTTCTTTTCTTGAATATAAAGTTACCAAACTGGAATTACATATTCATTTATGGCTTTCTTGAGCTTCACTATTCTCTAAACGTCATTTACCCATTTCATATATATATATATATATATATATATCTAACTTCTATTTTCACGTGATAGATAATAGTGCTAGAAACATAAGAAACATAATTTTTCCTACTAATCTTCTTGTGTTGTCCTAATATTTTCTAGAAATATTTGATAGTTAGAACCCTATAGTTTGTAAGTTGTAATTGATATATATCCACTCTAGAGTCAATTCAATTGCTTTCTCAATCATGCCTCCTTGTATGTAGGCACGTCTGGTGGTCTTAATCGGCAACTTTTTGGAATCTGTCATATTGAAATTCAAGTCACCTACATATAACAAAGGCGTCTGTAACTGCGCCAGGAGCTGCCACTCCATTGGTGCCAGGCTCGTCATATTCTGGTGCTAAATCTAAATCTGTGTCATTTTTTAATTTCGACAACAATTATTTTCTTCTTTCCTAGTTGTTAGTGATTTGAGAAACAAAACAGATATATAAACAATGAGGAAAGTGAAATAAGCTATTTTTTTTTCTTTTTTTAGATTTTTAGATAAAGAAGTGAGGAGGTGCATGTTAAAATGGGATAAATTTATGGTAAATTATAAAGGATAGAGAAACTGTAGAGAGGAAAAATTTTGATGGTTTTTTCCTGGGGAGGGGGAGGAACTTTTCTACTTTAATTTGTAAATGTGTTAGGAAATTATAGAGTGTTAGGATATTGACTTATTTTTTGTTTTTGTTTTTATTTTTATTTTTATTTTTTATTTTTTAATAAAAAAGATTTAATAGGTATAAATGAGATATATTTAATAAAAAAAATAATAATAATTTCAAATGAGGTGTAGCCGCATCAGAAAATAAAAGAGTGAAGTAAATTTAATCTTTACACTCCATACCAAATCCCAACACTTCAGACCAAAATATCCAACTGCCACAGTTACACAACAAAGCAAAACAATTCAATTGCTGGACGCTATAAAATTCGATGTAAATTGAATATCAGATTTATTAGTTGCCGCAATCAAACACCAGTTAGATTCCAATGGCAATGTATACAACTAGAATTCCCAAAACGGCTCATTGCGTTATTTTTCGCTTCAAGTTTGCTAACCCAAGTTTAATCACCTCAACGATCTCTACGAACCTGAATTATAGTATTCGTCTGGCACAAAGAAGGTTCTTTTGCAACAATGAGAAAATTAACACGGTTGAAGAATCTCTCATCTCCATCTTTACGGAAAGACCCTTTCGTTTGGAATCCCCCAAGCTTCAAGAATTAAGCTCAAAGCTCACTCCCAAAGTAGTAGAGATCGTCTTGAAATCATTCAGAAATTGGAGATTAGCTCAGGAGTTCTTCAATTGGGCTTCAAATCAAGAGGGGTATACGCACAGTTGCTATGTGTATAACGCCATGGCTGCAATCCTCTCAAATGCTCGACAAAATGCCCCATTGAGGGATCTTGCAGTAAATTTGATGGAATCCCGGTGTTTTTGGACGCCAGGGGCTTTGGGATATTTCCTTAGATGTCTGGGTAATCAAGGTCTGGTTGAAGAAGCTAATTCTTTGTTTGATCAAGTGAAAGTATCTGGACTTTGCGTTTTAAATGGCTACACCTATAACTGTTTGTTGGAGGTTATTGCGAAAAGTGGTGATGTTGGTCTGCTGGAGTATAGATTGAATGAGATGAAAAAGTTGGGTTGGCCTATCGATAAGCATGCACTGACACCAGCTTTGCAATGCTACTGCAATGCCAGAATGTTTGAAAAGGCTTTGACGGTTTTTAGTGATCTGAATGAGAAGGGGTTGATCGATCAGCGTATCTTAGCTATTTTAGTTCTGTCTTACAGCAAGAGCAGAGAGGTGGATTTGGCTTTTGAGTTGATTGAGTGGGCTGAGAGGAATCTGAAGATTAGCTTGAATGAGAAGACATTTTGCATTTTAATTCATGGCTTCATGAGGGAACATAGGGTTGATAAAGCTCTAGAACTATATGATAAAATGAGAAAACTTGGGTATCTGCCAGATGTTTCTATTTATGATGTGCTTATTAGAGGTTTATGTAAGAATAAAGAGATAGGAAAAGCCCTACTGTTGTACATGCACATGCTGAAGTCTGGGATTTCTCCTGATGTGCGAATAATTTCCCAGCTTTTATCGTGTATCCCAGAACAAAGAGACATGATCCAGTTGCTTGAAGATACCCTGATGGTTTTGGATGTGGGTAAAAGAAAGCTGCCGTACAGTTCTATTTTGACTAGTCTGGTTAATGGTGGATATGCTGATAAAGCTTATTATTTGCTGAAAGCATGCATGGAATATGGTGAGATTGAAAATAGTCAAGATGAGAAAGTATCTCTAATAACTTTTAAGCCTGATACCGCTTGTTTTCAAACTGTTATTTATGGTTTATGCAATGCTGATAAGTTAGATATGGCCCTAGACTTGTTCCATCATATGGATCGATGTGGTGGCAGACGTAGTGTTCTACTTTTCAATGATTTAATCCAGTGCCTAAGCAATGCTGATAGGTTGAATGAATGCTTTGATCTCTTCAATGAGATGAAGGAGACAGAATTCCAGCCAACGCACTTTACCTTCAATTGCATACTTGGGTGCTTATGTAGACAACAGGATGTCTTAGGAGTTCTCAATTTGTTGAGGGAGATGCGTGCTTGTGGGCATGAGCCCTGGATAAAATACTATACACTGCTCATTAAGAAACTTTGCGAGCATGGAAAGGCAGATGAAGCCAATAATTTCCTCACCAACATGACTGAAGAAGGATTCCTACCTGATATAATTGCATACTCTGCAACTATTGACGGTTTTCTTAATATTAACAAACTAGATTGTGCCCTGAAGCTATTCAGAGAAATTCGCGGGCGAGGTTACTGTCCTGATGTTGTGGTCTACAACACCATCATTAAGGGACTTTGTAAGGCCAAAAAGATAACAGAAGCTGAGGACATTCTGAACGAGATCCTTGTTAAAGGACTCGTTCCATCAGTAGTTACATACAATTTACTAATTGATGGCTGGTGCAAAAGTGGCAATACTGATCAGGCCGTCCTATGTTATTCAAAAATGATAGAAAAAGAACAGGAACCCAATGTCATTACCTATACAACTCTGGTTGATGGATTATGCAATGCTGGAAAGCCGGATGATGCTCTTAATCTTTGGATTGAAATGGAGCATAAGGGATGTCAACCAAATAAAATTGCTTACATGGCTCTTATTCATGGGCTTTGTAAGTGCCAGAAGCCAGATTGTGCTCTGGTATATCTGCAGAAGATGGAAGAGAAGGAGATGTTACCAGATAGTTACGTTTACCAAGCTTTAATAGATGCTTTTGCATCTAATTCAAACACAGCCATGGTTCATAAAGTATTCGAAAAGATCACCAAGCGTGGCACTGCTCCCTGAACAGGTGAGTTTTCTGGTTCTAAATACAAATTAATTGTTTGTTTTTAATTGGTTAGAGTTAACATCCGGTAAGAACACCAATGGGAATTGTTCTCTATCTCCTTTAAAAAAAAATCAGCTGTGAAATGTTTTAGTTGCTATTTTCTTTCACAAAGTTTCTTGTCCAAAATTGTTCTGACCTTCATCAATTACTTAAGAGAACCCAAACCATTTCAGTATCGCATCAAGTGTGATTATTTTTATGTTATCAGTTTATATTGCTGAAATGTATATAGCTGTTAGATAATTTTTTTACTTTCTTTCTCTCTGCAGTATGCGGTTAATTTTATTGTAAATGATTGTTAAAAATCCTTGATGCACATTCCTGCTGTTCACAAAAACACTTGGTTCATTTATTTGTATAACCTTAATATGTTGCAGTCCGGTACATTAGCTGTCTGAAAATTTCTGCATGTTGGAGCTGTAGATGGAATGCTTTGGAACTGTGAAACATTGTCTAAAACTGCCCATTTAATCATTATACCATATGAAAATCTAGTAGCTTGATTTGGCTTATTATATCTGAATCTACTGTAATGATAAATCTCAATTAGAAAGTTTAAGTTGATGGCCCTTTCAGTTCTATTATTGTACGTTACTCCAGCAGAGAACACTTACAATCATGACAAATGATGTATATCACAAGAGTTGAGTTAACCAGCCACAGCAGGGGAAGGAGAACTGATTTAATCATCTCTCTCTCTCTCTCTCTCTCTCTCTCTCTCTCTCTGTGATAGTAAGACTCTTTCAGTGGGTCCTCTAACCTGTTATCTTTCTTCAATTACTAAATTGGGCCCTTCCAACCAGAACATACATTTTTATGGGATCTCTCAGCTATTAGAAAACTT
Organism: Caryopteris x clandonensis; assembly: GCA_028749325.2. NCBI lineage: Eukaryota > Viridiplantae > Streptophyta > Magnoliopsida > Lamiales > Lamiaceae > Caryopteris > Caryopteris x clandonensis. The sequence continues at coordinate 5,371,916 of JAPYKT020000003.1, read as the reverse complement.
GCAGCAAACTACTGAACATCATTCTTCGAAAGAAAACGAGAGAAAAAAAAGGTTGTCAGAAGGGAGAGGAGAGACGTTTAATATTTTGTAAGTATGACACAAGCATTTAAGCAACCTGCTATTCTCGTAAAAAGCTATAAGGCTTCATGTATTGATGAACTATATCTGTATTTTGAGATTAATGCTGTAGTTCTTCATGTACTCTTTAGTTTGTTGATCCTAGTTTCTTTTGCCATTCTTGCTAATTTTGTTTGTTTTCTGCCGTAATCACTTTTACGGCATCTTAACTTGTCCTCTACAAAGTTGCTTCCAGATTTCTGCCCTCCAAGAGATTGAATCAGACAGACTTGAGAGGTTTAGAGGAGCTGCAGATAATTTTTTTAGGGATGATGGCTTAAGTTGTACTCCAATCTTGTCGGAGTTTTCTAGCTCGAAGATTGGTGGGTTTTGATTCCAGCTCTTGCTTTTCCATGACAATGCTTTGACTCTGTATGTGTTATGGGACATTGAAAAGTGTTACTTTGCATGAGTGCCTATGGCCTTAAAGCTTAATCTGATCACTAAATGGAGAACATGTTAGAAAGGGAAAGTTAAATGCGCAGTCGCAAAACTGTTCACCTGAAGAACTTCGGAGACCAGGTTGAAGACGTTCAGTGGTTCCTTGTGGAAATGTATAAATGAGTCTCTAGTGCCACTGGCTTCTTAAGATTTAGAAAGAAAGATATTCATGGTCTCTTTCCAATTTGAATTTCAATATTCAGGTGATTCTTATTGCCTTCCCTGTGGATACAATTTTCAGTATATTCAACGGGAAGGAAAGCATTCACCAGAGTAAGTTCAGGTTGTCTGCCATCATCAACAGAGATAAGGGATTGGGATAGTTCACTTTGGCGTGGTAAAAACCAGGTACTTCAATCACCTGTCGCAAGAATTACTAATCATTGGCTATCTATATTTTCTTAGCCAAATATTGTTGTTATAGCATTTGACAGTGATAAGTGGATTGCATTTGATAATTTGCATCGATTATTAGTATATACTTTTTAGTAACAGCTATTCCGGTTAATTAATGATAATCTTAACATAATAATTGTAACATACAAAGATGAAATTCAACATTGAACAGGACACAAGGCATCTATGGGAAGGAAGAAGCCCATAGAAGACAAATAGGCGTGTGAAGCCCAAATCATATCTATACGCAATTCCTACACACTCTAGGGTTGGTTAATCCATATTTGCTGTCCAGCCCAACATTAATTGAAGCCCCCAAACATTACTGGAACAGTGGACTAGAGGATCAGCCCAGTATTATTTTTTCCACTAAGCTTAAGGAGCGCTCTTAGTGGATTTGCCTGCATGTAGATCCTAATATTTTTATATTATCTTTTCATGATAAAATATTTTTTTTAAAATTATAATTCTCTTTCAACAAAGAGCAGTACCAATTTTAAAAAGTAAAAGTTTTTTGCCAAAAAATATTACTTTTTGCTGGAAAAAGAATTGTGTCCGAAGCGCACATAAAGCAGGTGTCGGATCTGGACGATTTTGAGTTGGAACATTTAGAATCCTTATTTTTTTTATCCTTTTGAGTTGCATGTATTTAAATCGGGACATTCCTCATAAAAAGTGCTCTCAATAAATAACACAAGCCATCTCTATGTTAGAATCATATGTTCTAGAATTACTCTCCACGTGACTACAAGAGGATACCAATCAAAGCAAAAAGGGGATAACAACATTAAAACACTTTATTAACTGAAGAAACTTGCACAAAAAAGGTTAGAACCATGACCATGCTCATTCTTTCTTATTTTTTTACATTTTTCTCATCCTTTCTTATTTTTTTACATTTTCAGGTAAGGAGATCAATGTTGGAAAATACTTCATTAGAGAACTCTTTTATCCACAAAATACATACGTATGAAAATAAAAATAATAAAGATTCGGGAGATGAAATTCCACACAAAATGAAATTAACAAATCATAAAATTCAATTATATAATTATTTACTTCACAAGATCGATTCATCACTTAAACATACTCTAATTTTAATTTAATCACATAAAGGGATAATTAAATTTGTGAGACACTGAAGGAAAGGTTTTTTTTCTCACTATCTTATCAAATAAAAAAAAGCATGAAACCTTGTGATTTCTCTGACGTATATTCAACTAATATTCTTTATACTCAAAATTACTTTTTTTTTTTTTTTGAAAAACTAATTATTTCTTTTACAGTGACTTTTCCAATATAGGAATATTAAATTGTTTCACTAAATATAATTACAATTGTACATAAGAATATATACACCTGTACAAAGACCTAAACTAGGAAAAACAAATCAATTACAATTATCCTAGAATAGGAAATACAATCAGAAGATATGAAAAATATTAATTATCCCGGAGTAATATAATTACTCTTAATACGCCCCCTCAAAATAGACGTGCCATCGGCAACGGCAATTTTGGATCGGAGAAGCTGGAAACGAGCACGAGCCAAGGGCTTTGTGAGAAGATCAGCGAGTTGGTCCAAAGTGTTGACATACGAAACAGAGAACACACCCTTTGAGACGAGATCCCGAACGAAGTGGAGGTCAATAGCGATGTGCTTCATGCGAGAGTGAAGAACGGGATTTAGAGCAAGCCGGGTAGCACCCATGTTGTCACAAAGAATCTTGGGAGGAGCCACAAGAGTAAGACGAAGATCATCAAATAAGTGACGGAGCCAACAAAGTTCCGAGGTAGCAGTAGCAAGAGAGCGATACTCAGCCTCAATAGAAGAGCGAGCAACACCCCTCTGTTTGCGAGAACGCCAAGATATAGGAGTAGACCCGAGGAAAATGATGTAGGCAGAGGTCGACTTGCAGTCGGAGAGGTCACCCCCAAAGTCTGAATCAGAATAGGCTGTCAGAGTGAGACGAGACTCGCGGCGCAGAAGGAGCCCATGATGAAGAGTACCCTTCAGATAACGAAACAGGCGCTTAACAGCAAGCCAATGATCGGGCGCCGGAGCAGACATAAACTGAGCGAGACAATTTACGGTAAAGGCAATGTCAGGCCTCGTGAGAGTGAGATATTGCAAACCACCAAGGGCACTGCGATAGGTAGTGGGATCAACAGAACCATTAGAAGGAGCAGGCTTCGAAGAGAATGGAGTGCCAACAGGCTTGACACCATCCAACTGTAGACGACGCAAGAGATCAAGAGTGCACTTGTGCTGTGAGAGAAACAAGCCTTCCTGGCATGAAGCAACCTCAATGCCTAAGAAAAAGGACAGGGGCCCAAGGTCCTTAACAGCGAAACATGACTGCAGATGAGATGTTAGAGCAGACACCAAGGTAGAGCAAGAGCCAGTGAGAACAAGATCATCAACGTAGGCAAGCACAATTAAAGTAGAGGAACCCGAATGCATGGTGAATAAAGAGGAGTCAGCTTTGGAACGAGTCATACCAAACCGGAGAAGAGCATCACACAGAGAATCGTACCAAGCCCGAGGTGCTTGGCGAAGACTATATAAAGAACGGCATAGGAGACAAACATGATCAGGTTTGGAGTGATCCTTAAATGCTGGCGGCTGAGACATATAGACAGGAACATCAAGATCACCGTGAAGAAAAGCATTGCTGACATCCAATTGACGAAGAGTCCAGTGAGAGGAGACAGCAAGTGCAAGGACAGTACGAATAGTAGCAGGCTTGATCACAGGGTTGAATGAAATCCACACCAGGGCGTTGATGAAAACCCTTGGCAACAAGACGAGCCTTATATGTATCAATGGAACCATCAGGCTTCCTCTTCAGACGAAAAACCCACTTACAACCAATGATGTTGGCCCCCGGAGGAGGAAGAACTAAGTCCCAAGTACCATGACGAAGCAAGGCAGTAAACTCGTCATCCATAGCAAGACGCCACTGAGGCGAAGAAAGAGCCTGCTTGACGGTGGAAGGTTCAACATCAGCAGGAAGAGGATGCTTGGTCGCAACATTCAGGGTTCTTGGTTTAAAAATGTTATTCTGACTCCTTGTGCGCATCCCATGAGTCCGAGGAGGAGATGCAGAAGGAGCAATAGTAGCCTGAGCAGGTGGCGGATCCACAGGAGCTGGGGATGCCGGAGGGGCAGCAGGCAGAAGGACAGAGAGTGTGATGCAGTCAGACGGAGAAGGCATGGAGGACTTAGGTAGGGTAGAGAAACCTGTAAAGCTATCTTCAATAAACCGCACATGACGAGAGAGAAAAATCTTGCCAGATGATAGCTCCATACACCTGTAAGCACTCTGTGAAGTGGAGTACCCAATAAAAAGACATTTGCGAGACGGGGCAGAGAGCTTATCAGGGGTATAAGGCCGAAGCCAGGGGAAGCACAAACAGCCAAAAACACGAAGCTTGTTGTAATTGGGAGACCGCCGAAAGAGAACCTGAAACAGACTCTGCTGACCCAAAATAGGAGTTGGCATCCGATTAATAAGATAGACCGCGGTTTGAAGTGCATAAGACCAGAAAGAATGTGGAAGCTGAGCATGCGTAAGCAAAGCACGACCAATTTCAAGGATATGATGGTTATGGCGCTCAGAAACCCCATTCTGTTGAGGGGTGTGAGGAGCAGTAGTAAGCTAACTGATACCCAGACTGATAAGAGACAAACGCAAAGCCTGAAACTCTCCCCCATTATCAGAATATAAATTCTTAATTTGAAACCCAAACTGTTTCTCAACTAAAGGTCGAAAACTCAAAAAAATAGAGGAAACCTCAGATTTCGCAGATAGTGGATATAACCAACATTATTTAGAGAACAAATCAACCAATAGCAAAAAATAGCGAGAACCATCACTAGAAACAGAAGAAGGGCCCCATACATCAGCATATACATAGTGTAAAGGATGATCAACAATAAATGAAGTATCACCAAAAGGTAGCTTACAAGCCTTGCTCAAATGACAAGAAACACAGTCATTGCCCAAAAACTGGGACTTATTCAAAACAGGTAATCGAAAAGTATTAATAATGAAACGACTGGTCTCCACAGACGGATGACCAAGTCGAGCATGCCAACAAGGAGACGAAACTCGAACACCAACCGAAGCAGTCTTGACAAATTCACTAGCATCAGAAGCAGGCAAATGATAGACACCATCTTGACATAGACCTTTAAGGAGTGGGGCTCCTGTGACCTGATCCTTAACAAGAAAATAGGATGGAAAAAATTCCATCGTGACATCATTATCCCGGGTAAATTTACTCACAGACAATAGATTACGATGAGCAGAAGGCACACACAGCAAATCTGATAATAAAAATTGACGTGACGGAAATTGCAATAAACCAATACCAGAATGAGTGATGGGTAATCCAGAGCCATCAGCAATGTGGACTTCATCCGTGCCGTCATACTCATAGTGGATAGATAAATTATTGAGGTCAGCGGTCAAGTTGTGCGATGCGCCGGAGTCGACCATCCATTGCGATTGAGAACGAGAATGTCCTGGAGACGAGGCAAAATGAGCCGAAGGGAGAGGAACCCTGCGACAGGTGGGAGCCGCATGGCCCTTATATCCACACAGTTGGCAGACGACCGGTGGTGGGCGTGAGTCCGGCAAGCCGGGCGGCTTACCAAGCAAGGACTGCATGAAAGATTGAGAAGCATGCATATTAGAAAAACCAGTCTGTGAAGAATTACCAGATGATGAGGAACGCCGAGAATTCTGCCCAGAATTAGCACGGCCCTTGGACGAATTGGTGTTCGATCGACCACCACCTCCGGTTCGAGCGGCATTCGCCGTGGCAACAAGCGAGGCATTGGCCGCTTCGGAGGAACGAAGCGCAGACTCGTGCGCACACAAAAGATCATGTAATTCTTCGAATTTGAGAGAAGACTCACGAGCCCGTATAGGGCCAACAATCGATGCATATTCAGGCCCTAACCCATTAATCACGAACAAGGTCAGATCATCGGGTTTAACAGGTTCATCTATGAGCGCCAATTCATCCGCCATGGCCTTGACATGGTGGAGGTATTCAGTGACTGTACGATCTTTGATCTGGACACGGAAAGTATCGCTCTTCAAATTGTTAACGCGTGAGCGAGATTTGCTCATGCATAGGCGGGTAAGAATACCCCACGCCTCGACAGCAGAGGAGGCGGACGAAACAAGAGGAAGAATCTCGGCTGTGAGCGAGCCGAAGATTGCAGTGAGAAGAAGTTGGTCCTGCTGGACCCAAGCATCAACGGCAGTGGCGTTAGACCCGTTGGAATCACGGGCTGGGCATGGTCGCGTGCCATCAACAAAAACCAAGCAAGTTGTGGCCACGAAGCAAAGCAACCAAATGAGCACGCTAAGAGGTGAAGTTCTTATGCGTGAGTTTGATCGGAAGATCATGTCGTGCCGATATGGGACCGATAGCCGGCGGTTGATTGGTGGAGGAGGAGACGTCGGACGGCAAAGTGAGAGAAGACGGCGCCATTAGCGGGAAGAAGGGAGGAAGCAGCGGAAAATGGTGTGAGTTTAGGATCTTTAACGCTCTGATACCATATAGTAATATTAAATTATTTCACTAAATATAATTACAATTGTACATAAGAATATATACACCAGTACAAAGACCTAAACTAGGAAAAACAAATAAATTACAATTATCCTAGAATAGAAAATACAATCAGAAGATATGAAAAATATTAATTATCCTGGAGTAATATAATTACTCTTAATATCCAAAATCTCCAATTTCAATCACTTTTTTAAAAGTAAAAATAATAACAAACATCCCTTATATATATATATATATATATTTACATTTGTTAAGCTTCTAAAGTAGTAAAATGCAAAGAAAGAGTTTTGGCATGATCTGATGCAAGTAAAAAAAATGATACAGTCGCGTCCTCTTTTTGCAAGATACATATAAGAACAAAATAATTATTTTAGGGTTTTGCGGGTGTTGGAGATATAATCTTTTATTATTTGTTGCAAGAGTATTTTTGAGGATTTTAGATATAAAATTTACAAAATAAATAATTAAAAATAAAAAATGAAAAATATTGGGGTTGAAAAGGCATATTCTATACACACCACAAAAATTTCTAAACACATAACATTTACTAAATACACCACATAAAATTACATTTAAAAATTCAAAATTACTAAACACACCACAAAATACCTATTATACCCTTAAACCCTTAAAAAAAAAAAAAGAACTACCCAAACCCAAACCCTACCTCCCGAACCCACCGCAAGGCCGAACAGCTTCCCCCCAACCCACTGCAAGAGCCGAACACATCCCCATCCCCAAACCCACCGCGCCGAACTACTCTCTCCCCCTCCACCGTCGAACCCTTCGAAGGACATGGACGCCGAACGCGAAAGTAACGTGACTCCAGGTAATTTCTGTCGCCCTCTTTTTTCATAAAATTGCAATGCGTTCGGCGCTGGTTCACCGAACAGCCTGCAGGGCGTTCGGTGAGAACAGGCCGAACGTAGCAAACAAAGTTCGGTCTGCATTGGCCGAACAGCCTGCTAGGCGTTCGGCCTGCACTGGCCGAACAGACTGCGAGGCGTTCGGCCTGCACTGGCCGAACAGCCTGACAGTGTGCCTGTATTATTTTATTTTTAAAGTTTGTATATTAACATTTTAATTTTCTTATATTATAGTTTATGAAAGAAGTAGAAGACGGCCTACCGCTTCAAATAGACGATTACGGGCTGCCCAGCAAGAGGCGGGTCCTTCTCACGTGCCGGAAGAACAGGAGGAGGAATATGCTGAAATGCCTCAAGAACAAGTGAGGCAAGCCGAGCAGAACGAGTTATTGATGGGCCCATTTCCCGGCGGCCCCTACGATCCGTCATTACTGCGAAGCTTCAAAACACACGTAGCCGCCGACGTGTGGAATGGCAATGAGAGAGGCGTTTTAAAATGCCTCTGCCACACTTCGAAGCTTCTTCGATGGGTGTATCCCGAGGACGAGACGACCCGAGTCTGGAGGTCGTATGTGAAGCGGTCCGGGCTTCATAATTTGAGCAAGATATCCTACAGAGCTCCCAACCAGAACCTCATTTCTGCATTCGTCGAACGGTGGCAGCCGGAGACCAACACTTTCCACCTACCCTTTGGTGAGATGACGATCACATTAGATGATGTGTCGTCTTTACTCGGTCTTCCGGTGGTTGGGCAGCCAGTGCAGGTGGAAGACGATCCTGCAGAATTCTCGCCTGCACTGATACATCGGTTGTTGGGTGTGTCAGTTGAGGATGCCGTATTGGCCCTCAATGACAAGAGAGGGCAGTCTGTGAAGCTAGAGTGGCTTCGTAGCACTTTCTCGGACAGCGTTCAGATTATGCAGAGACGAGCTGCAGAGAAGGCAGCTCGAGCCTATATACTTTATATCCTTGGGTGTACCATATTTTCCGACAAAAGTGGTACTCGGATCTCTGCTGGCCATCTGAAGCTGCTGGAAGACACGAGCATCGTCCGGGAATTTGCATGGGGTGCTGCTGCCCTTGCCTATCTTTATAGGCAGTTAGGCTCCGCATCAAGGGCGGGAGTAAAGCAAATCGCTGGATATCTTACACTACTGGAGGTACGTCATTCTTTGAAAATTATTTACTTTTACGTTATGTTACAATTTTTAGTATGTTGTACCCTTACATTTGTATATATGTAGGCATGGATTTACGAGCACTTCCCGACGAGTCCACAACCTCAATTTAATGTGGAGTACGATCCGAGGTTTCCACTAGCCATGAGATGGGCACAGCACGGGCAAGGTGGACCCAACACTTTGGGTTTGCAGGCGTGCAGGGAGTGGTTGGATGCACTCCAACCACACGAAGTAAGGGTCTTTTTAAGTATTTTTTCACAAATACATGTATTTTTCAAATATATAACATGAACAATTCAATACGTAGGTCATCTGGGATCCTTATCAGCAAGTACGTGATCGATTCGAACGTCCTGAAGTGACGTTTTATCATGGCTGCATAAGGGCGTTGGACATTGTCGAACCATACCACCCTGATCGAGTATTAAGGCAGTTCGGCCATGTCCAGTATATCCCGTTGCCTCCATTGGATCCAGTGCTGGCAAGAAGAGGAAAAATGCCCGGTCAGTACGTACTTGCATGGGGGGTGCTTGGATCCATGTTTCTCTCATGGGATAGCCACGTGTTGTCTATCCAGCGACGGGGGAGACTTGCACAGCCAGCATGGGAGACTGTACCAGAGTATATGGATTGGTACCGTACATTCTCCCATCCACAAGTCCAAAACCCCGAGCGTATATCCGCAGCACGACATTTTCCGGCTGATGCGAACCCTAGTCAAATGTGGGCTCGATTCAATGACGCCCGGAATATTCTTCACCCACTGGTTCGCATGTGGACAGCCCAGGATCCGCAGCTCTCGCTGGATTACGTGATGCCTAGAGTCGTCTCACGGTGGATGACGGGGGTGATTCCGATGAGTAGAGTAGTGCTTTTGTAAACATATATGTATGACATTAAATTTTTATACATTTGAATGTTAAATTATTATTTTATTCGGTGTTTCTAATATTTTTAAATTATAATTTTAATGTTTGCTCGTTACTCTGTTTACCTACACTACGCTTGATTTTTGCATTCGTTGAAAAAAAAAACTCACCGTACAAAATACATAACCCGAAAAAATCAAAAACCTGAAAAAACAGACTGTATAACACGAAGTTTCAGTGCGTTCGGCCAACACTGGCCGAACGAAACACAATACGTTCGGCCAGCACTGGCCGAACATCCTATACCATGTTCGGCCAGCACTGGCCGAACGCCCTGACACTTCGTTTTTATGGATTTTGTACATTCTATTTTTTTGGACAGAATGTACAAAATCCAAAAAAAATGAAGTGTCAGGGCGTTCGGCCAACAATGGCCGAACGGATCACAATACGTTCGGCCAGTGCTGGCCGAACATGGTATAGGATGTTCGGCCAGTGCTGGCCGAACGTATTGTGTTTCGTTCGGCCAGTGTTGGCCGAACGCACTGAAACTTCATTTTTTATGGATTTTGTACATTCTGTTTTTTTTGGACAGAATGTACAAAATCCATAAAAAACGAAGTGTCAGGGCGTTCGGCCAACACTGGCCGAACGGATCACAATGCGTTCGGCCAGTACTGGCCGAACATGGTATAGGATGTTCGGCCAGTGCTGGCCGAACGTATTGTGTTTCGTTCGGCCAGTGTTGGCCGAACGCACTGAAACTTCGTTTTTTATGAATTTTGTACATTCTGTTTTTTGGGACATAATGTAAATAACATAGTTTGTAATTTCAATAATTTCATCATATGATTGGCGATTTATCGGAAAGATTTCATCATAACTTTGCAAATTTTGTATTTATAGAAGATGTAAAATAAATAATATTCCACAATTTAAAAAAAAAAAGTACATATCAGTTATTTTGTAAACAAATGGCATTGTACATTTGAAAACGACTTCTATAGAATATCTCCCATCCAGTAGCACATGGGAGGCGATGTTCATGCCATGCATGCAGAACAGGAGGCAACGGGCATCCAGTGCTTAATGAGACCTGTCACATTGCACGTATAAGAAAAATTTCTCTGAAAAATTGAAAATCATAAGAAAATGTAATAATAAGAAAATAATTTTACCGTGCAAAAATGCGTGCTTTGTGATACCAAAGCTATGCAAATAAGCTTCGGATCTTCTGGGTTTGCAGTCCTCAGGGGAAGGAAAGTATAGTTTGCAATCTGTGTTAGCACCACAAGTGCTACGTTGTAGACAGTTGCAATCATGTGCCCCATATCAGGGATATCAAGCCAGTGTCGTCTAGGGGCTCTCTCCTCAAAACAGTGTAATGCATCTTCAACTTCCCCAACACGTCCGTGCTCCTTGAATATGGGTGCATACATTTCTCCAAATTGTTGTAATTCATGAATCAAGTCACAACGAACTCTAGACCACGAGTCTTCCCCATAGTTCAATAGCTCGGCAATTGCACGAAATCCACAGTGCCCGTCTCCTCTAACGTTCTTAGTCCCACAAACATATGGCCGAAGGATATGTGGAATGTCTTCAAAAAATTCAATATGCTTGTTTGTGGGAATAACATTGCTTGCACGTCGAACCACCTGGATATCATACAGTTATCATTGATTAGGACGGCAAAGAGAAAGAAAACACCACAAATTTTGTTTATACTTCATAAGTACCTTTTGTTTTTCTCGTCGAGTGGAACTAATATTAGCACTGGACACGTTTTCTCCACTTATGAAAATTGGTTCTTCCCCTGGCGAACAACTGTCGTGGATGGATTGAACATACTCAAAAGCACTTGAATCTTTTTTTGTGGGGTTGTTCTTTTTTGCTTTTGTTTTGGCAGGACGTCCACGCGTACGTAGTTGGACTTGTGGTTCAATGAGGGATGAAGTTGTTGGGTGTGTAAACTCTCTCAACCTCTTCAACATTAACAACTTCTGTGATTCATCATGTGCACCCTCAAATTGGTTGACAATTTCATCAAGTGTCTTCTTGAAAGAATTTTTTATGTCATCCGATATATTTTTATTGACTTCATCCACAGGTTCCATGTCCAGCTTTCTCCAAAATCGGTCAACTCTATCTAGGGGGATAGGCATATTCTCCCGAATATTTTCAGATAGCTCGTGAGCACATGGAAGACCACAAGTTTTTCGCAAAATACACCCACATAATAAAGGATCGATGCCATCTTCTCCAATACCAACCATTTCATCCAAAATCATATCCAAAGCAGAGATAGAAACCATACCTCTTAACATTTGGAAAACAGGAGATGAGTACCTATGTTGGACTATATTTATGCTCTTCTCGAACGAACTTTTGATTGCATTATGCGATGTTTCGAGAAGGATGAAAATTTTTTCCCAACACGTTTCAAAAGTGCCTGTACTCGATTGAAGTTGTTTTTCAACTTTGCATGATGGCCCTCCGCCCTATATGGAGAAAAAAAATATTAATGATCATATAACATATATAACAATATACAGAAATAAAATAATAATATAGCATATAAATGATGAATGATTATTTAATACCTATTTGTTGTGGTATTTTCAAAATGCATCAAGTTGTTCACCCAACAAGAAACAAATCGCTCCTTATACCCACTTATCCAATTGTCCAAAATATATTTCACAGCCTCTTTTTTATAGGAAAAATCATTCTGAAACCGCTGCAGCAACTCTTCGAACCTGTGCTCTGATTCGGCAAAAATCAACGAATTCTAGCTGCAATAAAACGAATTCCATTGTTCCTTTGTGCTAAAGTATTTCTTGCATTTATGCATTATATTTCTGTTGATGTGCCACCGACATAGCAAATGATGAGAACTAGGAAACGTTATCTCGATTGCATTTATCAGTGCAAGCTCTCGGTCGATTACAAATATTTTCGGTAGGCTGGATTGGTCCATCAAATCTTTAAGGACATTGCACGCCCATAAGTAATTATCCTCCTCGGATTCTAGATAGGCACATGCAACTGAAAATGTCATGTTTGTGGAAGTCACCCCAACAATTTCTAAAAACGGTAGTTTGTACCGGTTTGTTTTGTATGTACAATCCATTAACAAGACATTTGAAAAGGCCCGGAGCAACTTCACACTTGTCGGATGGGCCCAAAACATATCTCTCACAGCATCTGTTTGCTCACACCGCCTAGTATGGAAGAAAAAATATTTCTCCATAAGTTTGCCCATGAGATATTGCAGCTGTGACCTGCCACAGTGTTCGACTAGTCTGTTCTTCTGTCGAATATTGTAGATGGTCTTTATCGTAGATTTATTTTCTGTATACCTCTTCTGTAACGTAAACAATATGTCCCTAGGACGGCTATTACCGGTAGATAGATCAGACACCAATTTCACCTCATCCGTAGTTAAACGGCCAGCAAAAGAGTGACCCTCTAAATATCTTGACATCTCGTGATTATGGGAACCACAAATGACCTCCAAGGCCCATGCATCAGTCTCTTTGTAGTATGTTCCTCTTAGACGAAATGGACAATCGCATTTCTTGGTTCCGCGACGACGATGCTCAATTGTTTTATTCTCTACCTCTTCGAATTCTCTTCCACATTCATTTGTTTCTTGATTTTTATTTTTCTCTTTGCTCTGTTTTTTTTTCGGTGGCCGATATTTACCCCCTCGTTCGCATCCTAACCACAAACGAGGTCGTCTGCATTCATCCCCGATTTCTGACCTCATCACAACCACTACCATGCCTAATGGGATAGCCTTTTCACGGACCCAAGAAATCAAATTTTCTCATGATTCGAACAAATCCATTGTGTTAAACACATCTTGATAATCAACAACCACCTCGTTGTTATCTAAAATAAAAGCACTTGTTCTTGAGATCTCCTGAAAATAAAATTAAATGAATCAGAAAACAACCAAAAAAAGTACAAGACAATTCGTGTTCGGCCTAGAACAGCCGAACATGCGTTCGGCCTGTATCAGCCGAACACAGCACGAAGTGTTCGGCCGTGACCAGCCGAACACAACACGAAGTGTTCGGCCGTGGGTAGCCGAACGTGACATAATGTGTTCGGCCTTCAGACGCCGAACGTTACATTATGTGTTCGGTCGGTATTGGCCGAACGTTTAGGCTTACGTTCGGCTGATACAGGCCGAACGCACCCGAAATTTCTGCTACGCACTGCAGAATTCGATTTTGAAAGAAAATGAAGGAAAAAACACAATGTAGTACAATAAAACATTCCAAAACTTACCGATTTTAGATGTACTTGTTGATTGTCCATGAATATAAGAAAAAAATATGGTGAATGAATCAATTTTTGGATTTAAAATTTTTAGGGTTTTAGCAGAGAAGGGAAGGGGGAAGGGGGAAGGGAGAAGAGAAGGGGGAAGAAAGCTTCACAGCAGGTGCCAATTTTTTTTTTAAATTTTGAGGGTTATTTTGATAATTTTGTTAAGATCCTTTTTTGTAAAATTAAATGGTGTGGTGTGTTTAGAAAAAAGGGTGGTGTGTATAGCACCTCCCGGTTGAAAATAGAAATTGGGTTGTATTAACATAACAGCGAAATAATAAAATAAATATTGAAACAACTGAAAAAGGTTTCCCTTCTAAACTCCACCAAAGCTCTGCCGCCAAGACTGGGAAACAACAATACAGCGGCAGCGGCAGAAGTAGCACAAGAATAGAAGAGAGAACGCAGAAAATGGGAAAGAAAACAAAGAAACCCGGCAAAGGCAAAGAGAAGACGGAAAAGAAAACTGCAAAAGCGGAGGAAAAAAGGGCTCGACGAGAGTCCAAAAAAGTCTCCCCCGAAGACGACATCGATGCTATTTTGGTAATTCTTATACGGATTCCCTATGAAAATTTTCCAGAAAAACCTAAGTCTTTGAGTTAATTATTGTTTTTCTCTCCCTTGCATTTCAGCAACTCACTATGAATTGTCACTGTCCTCATAAATTGTATAAATTTGTTTTACATTGTCGACGAATGAGTTCTTGCGTTTCTTATTTTTGCATGCAGTTGAGCATACAAAAAGAGGAAGCAAAAAAGAAGGAAGTGCATATTGAAGATAATGTGCCTGCCCCATCTCCAAGATCGAATTGTTCGGTAGAAACTCAACTTTACTGGTACTTCATTTAGCTAAAGCTTGAAAGTTTTTAATCCTTTTTTCTTCTTTCTTTCTTTTTGTATAGCTAACTGTTAATCCCCTAAAGGAGACAGAACTGGTACTCTATGGAGGTGAATTTTACAATGGGAATAAGGTTAGTTAATGTATTGTTATATTCTGTTGTTTCATTGATACAAAGAGGTAGAATTTGACGTAGGTTCGGTATCTAAGGCAGAACTTTAGCTGTGCCTTTTTCTTCTATTTCCCTCTCCTGGTGAGTAGCATGAAGCAGATAAGTATCCTTAAATCAATATGATAACTTTGTACAAGTTGAATTTTTTTAAATTTACGTTCCTTCAATTTCTTATGGTTAGTATTCCGAAAAAGAAGTTACAGTTTTTCTTGAGAAGTGCCAATATGTGTGATATCAAAGTGTGTAATCAATGTAAATTTGACTTATTTTAAAGAAAAGAGATGAGGAAAAAACTAATGTGTTCGAGGTTGTAATATTTTATGCAGACATTTGTATATGGTGATCTATATCGGTATGATGTCGAAAAGCAAGAGTGGAAATTGATTACAAGCCCCAATAGTCCGCCTCCTCGTAGTGCTCATCAGGCTGTTGCCTGGAAGAATTATCTTTATATTTATGGTACAACACTAGTTCTAGTTGCAACAATACTTGTATTATTGTTCAAGATATATAACTCTAATTTTCCTTATTTCATGCAATCAGGTGGTGAATTTACATCTCCAAATCAAGAGCGTTTTCACCACTACAAGGTATAGATTGTTAACAGTGGGTGAACTGGTGAAGGTTATTCAAAATTCAAATATTAATTATAAACTGTGTTTATAGGACTTCTGGGCGCTGGATTTAAGAACAAACCAGTGGGAGCAACTGAATTATAAAGGTTGCCCTAGTCCACGTTCAGGTCATCGGATGGTAAGTCAGAGCTTTCTCTGTTGACTTGAATTATTTTTTAGGGAATTCTTGTCATGAAAACGTGAAGTGCAGTAATGAACATAACCTAAAGCATATATAAGCTAGAATTTTGTGGTTATCAGCTAGTCATTTGTTAATCCTAAAGCATGGGGAAGTAAAACTTGTGAATGTGATCTTTCTGTGGAATCTTGGGTCTAAATCTCCTGGTGTAGGCAGTGACAAAGCTTGGCTTTTGATTTGGATGAGGGGATGAGAGGAAGGGTCTGGGTCCCGTGAGATATGGCATGAGCAAATTAAATCTAATTACTGATTGTTATCTTTAAACGAAAATTCTGTATGGAAAATGACTGGGTATTTTCAAAGTGCACTAAATTATATAACTTATTTCTCATTCTCATAGTATTTATAAGCATTTGTAGAGGAGCGTTGAAATTGGAATACACATCCATATAATTACCTAGTTCTTAAAATTGCAGAATTCTGACTTGGTAAGAGCTATGCAGGTCCTAATGTTCGGTAAAACTCAAGTGCGAAATCTTTTCCTTTATTTTGGGTGTGTTGAGGCAAGATGTTATGTGGAAATGTAATGGATGTGATCTGTGTTTGATTTTATTTTAGGATAGCCTTTTGCAGTGTAATAATTGTTATATTATTTTGGGGAAGAAGATGTGTTTTGGAGGGAAATGGTTTTAAATTGTTTGCCTTCTTTTAGGGGATGAATTGGGTGATGACAATAATCAAACATGATGCATTGGGGGGTTTGGGATCTGTTTTGGGAGATCTCCGATTGACCATTAAGGAGCACTAACCGGTGATATGGGATGTTTCTCTTATGAAAATGAAGCCTACCACCTATTCACTGGCTAAACTTGAAGATAGCCAATAAAATATACACCCAACCTCCAAAATTAAGTATGAAATGACCATTTTACTTCCCCCCCCACCCCAACCAAGCAAGAGCAGGTGGGAAACTCTTCATGGACTTAATATTAGCCAACATATGGGCACTAATCCTAATGTTCAGCCACAATTTCATGATTTTTGCAGCCATGCGTTCTTGATATTTAGGTATCTTACAACACAGTCACGGGACATTCTTTGTCACTGCAATCGTTGCTTTAGCGATTCTAACTTGATTACATTGTTTACTGTACATGTAAGAAGAGTTAAATTTCACCATGACAGTCTCGATCTATCTTAATAAGGCAGAAATAGAGACCTGTGTGAAATTTTGTTTTTCAGAGTCATGATCTCTCATTTTGTATTTATTCCTTCCACAGTGTTGATGTGCAAGGTTTCTACTGTAAAAAAAATGTTCTAGTGGATTAGTACGCGAAGATGCATTGCTTATTGGGGTCATCTCTAACCAATGAATCCAGCTTGCTTGCGTGGTTAAATATTATTGGATGACAATACTTTATATTCATAGAAATCAATTTCTTTGGCCTATTAGCCAAAAAATCCGTAACTTTGTGAGATTGCTAATTTGTCCAATTCTTTTAAAGTTGTCAATTTTAATTACTTGATATGTTCTACACCAATTTGGCGTTGTGCATTCCTCTCTCTCTTTCAAAGGCTCTAGCTGGCACCTGTTCTTTCTCTCTCTGTATCTGTATGTTCATATAGTGTTGGGCTTGTATTTAGGTACTCTTCTTTGATCGTCATATCTCTTTCAGGTGCTATGTTTTTATGCGCTTCAGTTCTCATTATTTTGTAGGTCTTGTATAAGCACAAAATCATAATATTTGGAGGTTTCTATGATACTCTTAGAGAAGTGAGGTATTTTCTATTTCTTTTGTTGCCTCTTACATTAACTATCCATTTTCTGACCCTTATTCAACATGCATGAAGATTTTTGTGGCAGTTTTGGGTTACTTAATTTATTTCTCAGTTTAAATCCTGGGATAAAGGAGGGGAAGGGCAAGGTTGATTCCCTAGTTCAGCTCTAATTGGTGAGGCTGGGTATCAACTCTTCTAGTGAGAGTTGGTTAAGTTCTTGACCTTGAATGTACTATGTATATTTTTTTCCCTTTTACTTCTAAATGTCAATTAATATAGAACTTATGAAACAAATTCCTTTAGTATACCAATTTTAGGCTTGTGAGGTTTATGATTTGTTTCTTTCATAGGCAATCTGGAAACTAGCACTCGTTAATGCATGATTATGCCATATTTGTCCTTATGAATTATCTCTAAGGTTCCTTCCCAGGTTCCTTTCTGAGATGTGGTTAATTGTACTTGTTGCTGGATAGTTTATCTCCTAGCAACTGAAAAACTTCATCTAATGCAGGTATTTCAATGATTTGCATGTATTTGACCTGGATCAGTATAAGGTATGGTACAGTGATTTGTTTACTTACCCTCTTGGCAAATGTTTGGTGGTGCTACTTTTTAAATTTCAGTTTTGTTAAAGCTATGATGACAATTGCCTTATTTGTAGTGGCAAGAGGTAAAACCTAGACCAGGATCCCTGTGGCCAAGCCCTCGAAGTGGATTTCAGTTTTTTGTTTACCAAGATATGGTGAGTGCTGCTTTTCTGTTAACCTATTCCCCTTAACATCTAAATAAAATAAAATCCATCAGTATGGATTTTTAAGGTACTAAAGCCTCGTTATAGTTAGACTTAATCATTAATAAAGATTATTTCATTCTGACATTCTCATTGGATAAATTTTATTTCAGATTTATTTATATGGTGGCTACTCAAAGGAGATCTCCTCTTTGGATAAAAAAGTCTCTGAGAAAGGAATTGTTCATTCAGACATGTGGTGCCTTGATCCTAGGACCTGGGAATGGAATAAGGTATTGGTTTTTCTTTAGCTGCTTATTCTGTTATTCATTCAGAGTGAGGAATTAATATGACTCAGGACTAAGGCACCACCTTTTTTTAGCCTTTGTTTCAAACTTGTAATGGACAACTTTGGTTTTCTTGGGTATGCATTTTGCTCTTATTACATGACACGACTGATCCAGGGTACGGATGTCCTTGTCTGAGCTTTCTTTAATGCTTTGGGGGGGGGGGGGGGTGCTTGGTAAGTCTTAGGGAATGGATCTCAAACCCCGATCTCTTTTGATTCTTCATTTTTCCATTCACGGAGAAACAATGAATTCCGACTAGATATCAATAGTAAAATTGGAGTTCAATCACGTTCTCTTACTCAAAATGTTTTAAGAAATCGAACAAGATCCACGCCCACCACTTTTTCTGGAGTAAATTGACAACAGTGCTACCATGATATTAGATACTGAAAAGCAAAAACAAAAAATAATCACACCCATTCACAATGTCTGAAAAAATGGCATGTCAAATTAATTCTTCTCATTATGACCTTTTCTTATCCAATCACACTCATACTTTCTACTATTATTTTCCTACAAAAATTTCATCATACGAAATTATGAGCTAGTGATATTATGAATATTTGATTTTGTGTATATCTGTGAGGTAATGATTCAGTAATGAAAATATGAGCTAGATTTTCTATGTGAACTTGTCCTGTTGCTTATCATGTCAAATATTCCATGAAACATTAACATACTATGCTGAGTAGTGGAAAATTATGTAAATTTATAAGGATTCACAGGTTGATGATGAGTTTTATGTGAGGAGAAATGACAGAAGTAAAAATCTAGCTTAGGCAAAAAGAGTCCGTTGATGCTATTGCTCATGCCATTTTTTTTTTTTTTTTGAAAAGCTTTTATTCATTTAGCTCCCTTTTTTTGGGTGGTTGGGGGGGGGGGTGTGG
The DNA here is from genome assembly GCA_028749325.2 of Caryopteris x clandonensis. Taxonomy (NCBI): domain Eukaryota; kingdom Viridiplantae; phylum Streptophyta; class Magnoliopsida; order Lamiales; family Lamiaceae; genus Caryopteris; species Caryopteris x clandonensis. The sequence continues at coordinate 5,352,606 of JAPYKT020000003.1, read as the reverse complement.
TGGTGGTGGGGAGTGGGTTAAAATTAAGTAGTTCTATAGAATATTGATGAAGTTTCTAGCCACCTTGAAGTTATGTTTGTAAGTAGATTCAGTTGTCCTTTTTATTTTGTCATATAAGATTAAACAATTGTGGATGCAAAGTTCTACAACGTATTCCAGATTTCAAATATCAACAGAGTTTGTTTGTTGTTGATCTTCTGTTAAGGGCTCGGTTTCATTCAATTTATTTGTATTGTGATTTATTCTCTTACTAAATGAACCTTCGGCTTTGATAATATTGATGAAGTTAAAATTAAGTAGGTCTATAGAATATTGATGAAGTTTCTAGTCACCTTGAAGTTATATTTGTTAGTAGATTCAGTTGTCCTTTTTATTTTGTCATATACGATTAAACAATTGTGGATGCAAAGCTCTACAATGTATTCCAGATTTCAAATATCAATGGAGTTTGTTTATTGTTGATCTTCTGTTAAGGGCTTGGTTTCATTCAATTTATTTGTATTGTGATTTATTCTCTTACTAAAAGAAACTTTGGCTTTGAGATGAATTGAAGTTCATAAATTAAAGCTGGTACTCTAGCAAATTCTAAGTATAAAAATGAACATTTATATGATTCTGCTGAAAGCTCCAAAACAGTAAGCTAGTACTGATTAATTCACTTCTTAGTTTTCCTTCGCGATTGTTCTGTCACCTTGTTGAATAACTTACTGAAGCAGAAGCCTAAATGCGTTCTCGAAGGTAAAATGATAGGGTTTGATAGATATAGTATATATTTCTGCTGTGATAGCACTTGGAGTAATTTCTGCCCCTTATTTTAAGTTTTCATTTTCTTTGCTTTTCTTTATCTACATAATACTTCCATATTTCATGTAAAAGGTCAAGAAGAGTGGAATGCCCCCTGGACCCCGTGCTGGTTTCTCTATCTGTGTTCATAAGAAGAGGGCCCTGCTCTTTGGGGGAGTGGTGGATATGGAAATGGAAGGTATCTACTACTTCTTCGTTTCTTGTCATCAAACTGAATGCTGATTCAGAAACTTTCTTTCAGCAAAATAAATTTGCTTTTTGAATTTGAAAATTCCCCTACATCCCCATATGGATATTAAATCAAATTCATGCATGCTTTATCATTGCAGTAAGATTCAAATGAAATTTTTGCATTTAAGATCTCACGATATATACTTGATAAAGTGAGAATGCACATGACATTTTTTAATTTCAATAAATGACAAGAGTACACAACTTTTTTATGATTGATCTAGTCTTCTTATAGATTTTTTGTTCTTACTCTTCCATCTTTTCATCTTCATTGTGTGGATCAAAGAAGACTTAGTTTTGCATTCTAACTCATTTAAGCCCATGCTTCTGATTGAAAGTTCTGACCCAAGTTTCTGCACAGGTGACGTAATGATGAGCTTGTTCTTGAATGAAATTTATGGCTTCCAACTAGATAATCATCGCTGGTAATGTCTCCCTTACAGCAGACTTGGTGTTTACTTTTCTTTGTTAAACTGCCTTATTATTATTCTTTTGTTGGGAAAATTAGGGGCAATGGTGTAAGATATTTGGAAATTGAACTTGGGGAGGAACCTGGTGCAACTTGGGGGGTTATTGACATTGAAAACTATTTTTTACTAGAAGAATTTTGCTATTGGAAGAAGAATATCTGAAGTGTTATGATTTGAATAATGTAATGATTAACAGTAATGGAATTTAGCTAATGCTTGTAACGACCGTTAGAAGAATCTGTGGAGTTCGAGTTATTGGTCATTCCCTTTATCTTGTCTTATCTCTTTCCTTTTCAATGGTGACTAATTCTTATGTTTGACAAAGGTATCCGTTGGAGCTGCGGAAGGAGAAGGCGACCAAAAATAAGGTATTACTGTGATTCTTCTGTTCTCTCTTTCCTTTACAATGGGACTCGTTCCTGTGCTGCGACCATTTTTATTTCACCAATACTCTGTGTGTGTCAGTGTCGCCTTTGCTCCTTTTGGTTGTTTTGAGGTACGTCATGGTTGACTTTTTCCCATCGTCTCCTGTTTCATGATTTTGCAGTTAAAGAATGACTCAGATGGGAGGGACAATGATGTGGATCTCGAGAACAAAATGAGAGTGTCCGAAAGGCAAAATTCTGTGCCATCTGATGATGATGAAGTTTCTGATGATGATGATGTCGACATGGATGGTGACATAAAAAAAATGTCTGTTAATTTGCATAAGAATATAACAATTACTGATAAGGAGCGAGGTTCTGGATCTAGCAAGAATTTTTTGGTGCAAAGTTCCATTTTACCAGAGGTTTTTTCATTATGAAATTTTATTTTTATGTTGTTGCAGCCTTTTGACTTCAGTTTGTGGTCTATGCATTAGCAGTTGATTTATTTTGATCCGATTGCAGATAGTGAAACCTTGTGGACGGATAAATTCTTGTATGGCAGTTGGAAAAGATACATTATATATTTATGGAGGCATGATGGAAATTAAAGAGAGAGAAATTACTCTTGACGATCTATATGCACTTAACCTTAGTAAACTGGATGAGTGGAAGTGCATCATTCCGGTTTGTATTTCATCTCATTTTATTTATGCTACATTCTTGGTTTGTGTGCATCAAAGCAATTTATTATTATTATCTTTTCAGGCATCTGAATCAGAATGGATTGAAGCATCAGAAGATGAAGATGAAGATGAAGATGACGATGAAGACGAAGATGAAGATGGAGATGACGATGATGGTGAAAATGGAGACTCCGACAGCGAAGATGACAGTGACAAGTCTGGTGATGAAGATGGAGATATGGAGGTGTTTCTCTTGCCAATAGAATTCTGAAAAAAGAAAAAAAAAAAAAAGAAAAAAAAAAGGAATTCGTATTTTCACTTGTATTCATACAGATGAAAAAATCAAAACCTGTTGTTTATATGTGAAGGCTACAAATGGTGATGTTCAGATGGGGGATGCTGTTGCTATAATAAAGGGAGAAGGAAAAACTCTTCGAAGGAAGGAGAAAAGGGCCAGGATTGAACAAATTAGAGCCAGCCTGGGTCTTTCTGATTCACAGAGAACTCCAATGGTACTCTCTGCAACTTGTTCAAGATTAAGTTGATGATAACTGGCCATCATTGTCTTCTGATCTCTCTCTCTCTCTCAACTTTAACTGCAAAGCCTGGGGAATCTTTGAAATACTTCTACAAACGTACAAATATGTACTGGCAAATGGCTGCATATGAACACACACAACACACTGGAAAGGTGAGTTTTCTGTTTTCATCTGTTCAGTTTGCCATTTGATTGGTATTCAACATACCGTCAAGTTCATAGGTGTGATAAAGGAGATGTTTTCGTGTATATTACATTAGTTTGTTTGATAAATAAAAGTGCAATTGAAGGCTCATTGGAAATAAAAATAGTATTAGTTAAGATCCCAATGAGAGTATTGGAGGACAAGACCAAACTCAGAAACCTGACATATCTGAAAAGAAGCCTCTGACTTTCTCCATGTCCTAATCTCTGTAAGAAAGTTAATGGAGTTCGAATGTATAATGTACAGTTAACATTTACTTGTATGCAGAAACATACATTTATCATTTCACACACTATACATATCGTATCTATATCGCCCAGTGCTTAAAAAGGCGTTCCTAGGCACCAATATTTCAGCCCACGGCGCCGTAGGGGTGTGAGGCGAGGCGAGGTTGGGCGAGGTGCCGCCTAGGCGCTCGTCTCAGGCGCCTCGGCCCATCTGTTTTTTTTTTTTTTTTTTTAAATTAAATATATTTATGTCATGTATCCCTAACCCTAACCCACCGAACACCAGCCGTCCAGTCCAGCCCTATCCTCCAACCCCAGCACCTTTTGCTGCACCCTTTCGTCCTAATTACCCTTTGCTGCACCCTCCCACCGGCGACCCTCCCGCCGGCGATCCTCCACTTGCTTTGAATGAAATTGATGAAAGTAGTGAATTGCTAGTTGGAGTCCCGCAAGAAGAACTAGTGTTTGAGGAAGATAGTTTAAGATTGGGATGATGTGGCAGCAACTGCAGGAGTTGAGGAACCTACTAGGACCACTAGAACATATACTAGAAGGGCAACAACTTCAAAGACTTCTAAAACATCATCATCTAGATCTAGTTCTTTTGGACTTGTGGATGAGGAAGATGAATGGGAAGATATGGGAGGGGATTCAGATGAGGCAGAAGAAGAAGATGTGGATGGATACAAATCCGATGATAATCTACAATTTGACATGAACTATAATGATGATGATTAGTGCCTTGCCTTAGTGATTATACTTAATTAGTATGTCTTGAACTTCTATATTTAATGTTTTGGATCATGTTTTGATGAATGTATTATGTTTTTTATTATGGTTAAATGTGTTTATATATATCTACATGTTTTTTTTTTTAGTTTGGGCGCCTAGCTTGAGTGAGGTGAGCGCTTCGCCTCACGCCTCGCGCCTAGGCAGTGAAAGGGGTTTGGCGTCTCGGGGCGCCTTACGCCTTTTCAAGCACTGCTATCGCCTATGCTTTTAAGCCAAGCAAGATTACATTGTGTATCCATAGACTCTTAGAATTGACATAGTTCTAGCAGAATGACTATCACCTCCTTCCTAGTGGTAAAGATTTCCAACTAGAGTGTTCAAACTAAATTGATGGGAAGCAAGTAATCCTACTAGAAAAGGCTCGAAATGACATTAAGCCATTTAATCTGAAAAACAAATATTCAACATTACAGGTTTCCAGAAAATTACCAAGTTGTCCTTGTATCAAATATGCCAATGAATTTTACACGAACAATAATTTTAGGGTTTAGGGTTTATTATTGTGACGAGAGTCGGCCTGTGGGCCTCGTGAACCTAGTTAATGTTTTGCTGCAAGTCAGAATAGGGTTATGAAATTATTATCGAATTGATTCAGCCGTTTTGGCATGGGAGAGAAACCATATTCCGTAAGTGTTATTCTGTGTGAAGTTATTCATTCCTTTTAATCCAACACTACTTCTGCTGGGGCTTAATTGGAGTATGCTTTCTTGTGAAAAAGTAGCTTCAGATATTTCACTAAACTGACAAAAAAAAAGGTAAACATAGTAAAGTCGAGACCATTTGTTTCTTTAATCTATTATGCTAAAAGGTGAGAAATAGAAACTTAGTTATAGACTTATAGGTTGCAGTAGTAGTTCAAACTGGCATTTGTGTGTGATATCGAGATTGGTGTTGAATTCTGAATAGCTGTTCTATATGTGGACATGTGATAGTAATAAATTCATTTAACAGTGCAATACTCATAAATGAATATGACACACACTTTAGTGCATATCACTAGCTATAATGAGGTCAGGTTTCTTCTCACTTGAGTTTTTCTCACAATCTTCATTGGCGTCCCTGGCATGCAATGTATCACATGATTATATGTTTATGAATCTAGAAGAGAGTGTAATTTAACCCATAAAATAAAATAAGAAAAGAAACATAAATATATGATGCAGTGCTAGGGAGTGTGGAATATGTTCGTAAGCTAGTCATGTAATTCCACATTCTTAAAGAGTTCCAAATTCACTATTCCTACTGTCAGAATAAACAAGACATAGCATATAAGTTTATCAGCTAACTCATCTTTTAGAGTTGCCTAATGTAGGTCCTCAAAATAAATCGCTTCATTAACGTGATGTATATAAAATGGAGCTCAAATTCATTTCCTGAACAAATCCATTAATCATTTCAAAGAAATGTATAATCTTAGAGCTTCTTTTGATATCCTTTTGCTTGTTGTCTCATGTGGTTTGAGGTTTCTGATGTTTTTGGCACTACAGGAACTGCGTAAAGATGGATTCGATCTTGCTAAATCTAGGTACAAGGAATTGAAGCCGATACTTGATGAGGTAACGTTTCTGCTTTTAAGAATTACACACATTGTGCTGTAGGTCTATTTCTGCCTGCACTCCCCGTATTCTTGGCTATATATCCACCACAAGTTACCACACTATCACACACCACATGGGTATGTGTGATAGTGTGTAATTTGCTATGGATTTTGCAACATGTGCATTGGTGGCCCTGTGCAACTGTGCTGTTTTAACGTTTACTTTTCCTCTGGATATGATTTAGTTGGCTATCTTAGAGGCGGAACAAAAGGCAGAGGAGGCAGAAGCACCCGAGTCGAGTGGCTCTAGAAAGAAGGGGGGGAAAAAGACCAAAGTTTCAGCGGCCAAGTGATTTACATATATATATATATATATATGTATATGCACACACACAATGCAATGCGTGTACTTTTAATTTTTTGAATCCTTTTTTCTGGGTTTACTTATATACATATGCTTGTGTGAAAGTTTCATCCATCACGAGTTGTTTTTTTATTTGAAACTCTAATAGAATCTCAAATTCTTTTTCTTTAATTTTTTTTGTGGTCAAAGAATTGTTATAATTTATTCTATTATTAATTACCTCGATTTTGTATCAGGAATGATTGTTTAAAAGAAAAAAACTATTATTCTCTAACTAAAAAATTTCACCTCAAATTTTGAACCAAAAAAAATAAAATAAAAAAAATTTGGTCCCAGATTTGTAAAATGATATTTTTGTATATTGAGGGAAAGTTGTAATGATATTTGGTTGAGGTAAATATGTTAGTAAGGTAGGAAGCGCGATTACCGTTTTCCGTAATGCCTTTTTCTATTTTATAATTTAAAAATATGGCAAGTTAAATTCCTACGCAGCAAGCAGTAGTGTGTTTTTTAAGTGGGTATAATTAAATTCAAAGCAAAGCTGTTTTCACCATTGGTTTGGAGGAAAGCTCACTGCTCACCCTATATTATATATATATATATATATATATATATATATGGCCTTTGGTGATGATATAACTGTGTTGTAATGTAAAATTTCAACTGTCATATGAGTATATATGTTCATCAAAGTTATTTTTGGTACATTAAAATAAATAAAAACTGAAGAATATATCTTATTAAAGAAATACAATCAAAGATAAAATGATAAAATAATTCTCACTGCTCATATTTCCCTCAAAAGACAAAGTATGAATTAAAAAGATGCATTGTTAAATGCCAAAGTTTTTGTAGCCGTGCTTGGAAGGTATATACTTTAGAATTTTGGGTCATTAAATAATAAAAAATAATTTGGTAGTAAAATGTACAACAAATATTCTATTTTAATCTGTAAGTCATACTATATATAATATTGTCAGATCTAAAAAGTAGAACCAACCTATTAGCAGAAATTAATAATAAAAATGAAGGCATCTGTGGCTGTGGCTGTGCGCGTGCTTCCAAAAGAAAAAAAAAAAAGAGAGTTTTACATAGTAGAGAGTGAAAGCAATTAAGGTTAATATTAAATGGAAGATGGAGATTAGAATGTGACAAGAAACGAGGCTGCTCAAAGTTTTTGAATTCTCCACATCTCAACTTTATTATATATATATATATATATATTGTCCTATTAAGCTTTTATATATTTATTTGATCACATTAAGTTATTTATTATCAAAATTTTTAAAACGATATTGATTATAAATAGAAGAGAATATTAAATATAGTATAAGGAATCAAGGGTGAAGAGCTTAAGATAGAGGGAATTAATAGAAAGAAAGAAAGATAATGTATGAGAGGCTAATAATGCATGTTACCTAGTGAAATATTCATTAATGATAACTCAATATGTGCTTTACTATTACAAGTCAGAGTTTTATTTTCCGTAGCTTATCATTCTATTTTTAATTACAACTTGTTGATCTGTTCTCTCTTTTAAAGGGGTGAAATTGTCATTATGACAACATTTTTTTTCTTTCTTTTCGTGTGGGTGTGGAAGTCGAATAATTAATTTGAAAGTGGAAAATTTGCAACGATGCAAACCTCAACTAAGGGATCAGACTATTTACATATTTAGAAGAAGTCATGTATCTAAAGACCTGTACTTTACAAGAATATGGATGGGCAATGAGCGCTGACGAACTTCCTACAAAATCTGATATCTATTGGCGCGGGTTGTTAGGCGGGTTCAGCTGCTCCACGCCTATCAATTTGCATACCAAAAACCATCCAAACGATTTAAATTTCATTTTAATCTAATTATTTTGAAACTACTTTCTAGAAATAGTCGTACAATAATAATATGATTAGACATGAAATTGGAAAGTTTCATAGGATAGTCAACATATTGGTTGGATGTTTTACTTTGATAGTATGTTAGTTACGTTATTTTCTCAATGAAAAGTATTCATTTATTTATTATTAATCTTTAATTAAAATTTTTTTTTTGGGGGGTAAAATGGAATGAAACAGTGCACGTTATGTAACGACACAAATAAATTAGTGGCCAAAAGAAATAAAAAAAATATATATACACAAGATTTTGTTAGTATTATTTAATAAATTAATAATTAGTTTATGGAGAATAAGGAAGGAATGATAGCCTAGGATCCCTTGTTTGAGGAGATCTGTAACGCAGCAGCCGTTTATTTTAGTGAAAAATGATTAGAATCCAACAAATTCAAAGATTTGGACACACATTTCTTGAGCAATGGGGACAAACTGGTCTTTTAGTCAACACCATTTTCATTTCCAGACTACATTTTTAATAAGTGGGTTAGGCAGTATCACATTTTTAGAAGCGAGGATCATTGTTTGGTAGATGCACCAAAATATTCATCACATTTACATTATTTTTATTTTGGATTTTATGTTAGTGTCTGTTTTTATTTCATTCAATGAAAAGGATGGGACAACGAGTCAATCAAAAATCATTTTATCTATGTTCTGATCAAGATTGCCCGTAAAAAATGGATCCTTTATATTTCAATTCAATTTTACGTTAATATTAGAAAAAAATATAATACATAATAGTTGAAGTTAAGTAATGCTCATTTATCATCCATTTCTTCCTACTACTCTCTCTCCCCAAAACTTTTAAAGCAAAAATGTAGAATATCCAAATTCCTGAATTTGAAATTACCAATCTTCATCTCCTTGGATTTTGAAATTAAGAAAAATAGATTTTAAAATTCACTACAAATCAATCTTCCCACCTCTAACATTTATTCAATACAACTTCCTCTTTCTCAATTTTTATTTGGTAATTTTAAATACAAACACAAATTTTTAAAATATAATATCAAATATGATCTTTAATAAGTGTTCAATAATATTATTTCTCCACAAGTAAAGTGTTCTTTGTAACTTTCCATATGAAAAAATTATTGGACTTCGAGTTTTAATTAGGTATTAGCGGTCAAAGAAAACAAAAAATGTGGAGCTTTGTAAAAATAATTAACGCAATAATTCAATAAAATAATTTTATTCATTATTTTTCCTTGCTATTATGGACCCTAATTTTATAATAGAGGGAGTTTTAAAATTATACCAACTTTTGTATCATTTGTAATAACAAAACTACAATAATGCCTTCTACTATTTCAGTACGTTATTACATTGACAATAAACTTTGTTTAGCTTCCGTTATGCTTACAAAAGAAAAACAAAAACAAAAGATAAAAAACAGAAATAAACTCATTAAGTTTTTGAGTAACTAATGCAAATATGAGTAGTGCTCGAATAATTTGATATTTTTACGCTTGTTTCAATAAATTTTTACTTATCGAATTTCAGCTGAAGTTAGCTTCAGATTCTATCAAATACAAAAATATGTTTTAACATGTTTGATATTTTTATTGAACAAAATTTAAATAAAGTTTTTAACGAACAAAATTTTGATTTTCAACCGTCTCTCTTTGGTTGAAATTGATGGAATAAGTAGCTTGAAATAGTTGTAGCCAATAAAAGTGATGATGGTGGACACAAAAGTCTTGAGTGGCAAACCTAAACCAAAGGTTTGATGGAGAGATGTTAATGATTCTATTTTTCATGTTAAAGGTAGATGAATTGATGCGTTAAAGTCCAAAAAGTAATTAATTAAATAAATATTAGAAGGTGCCATAATTAAACCTACCAACTTTTGTAATCTATTTATAAAATTCCTTAAAAGACATCATTGCTTTACTGCTTTTTGTTTTGTAATGCTCTTCCCCCTTCCCATTCTGCCAATCACTCATTTATCAAACACCATATAATCTTTACCAAAGATTCATCTTCTCCTGCTGCACAAACTTCCTTAAAGTCACCCACATATTTATCTTATTTTATTCTTTTTTATTTATTTTTTAATATTTTTGAGAAAATTAAGCCCATATATTTATATCCTCCTAATACATTTTATGTAATCACATCCCACAATCAACTCTAACATCATACACACACACACAACACACACACACAATGGGGAGGGATTGGAAGAAAATGCAGAGAGGGTTAGATGATGCTATTTCAAAGAGCAAAGTTGGTAGGTTCTTCAAGCTGGAGAGCAGAAAAACTTCCTTTACCGGAGAATTACGCGCCGCCACCGCCACCTTTCTCACCATGGCCTACATTATCTCCGTGAACGCCACCATCCTGGCGGATTCCGGTGGGACGTGCTCCGCCTCCGACTGCACGGGCCCCTCTTCCGGGCCGGACTGCATGCTCAAACCCAATGCAGGTTACCAGAAATGCCTATCAAAGCTCAAGAGTGATCTCATTGTTGCCACTGCCTTAACATCCATGATAGGATCATTTGCAATGGGCCTGTTGGCCAACCTCCCATTGGGCCTGGCCCCTGGAATGGGTGCAAATGCCTATCTTGCCTACAACTTGGTGGGCTTCCATGGCTCCGGGCCCATGTCTTACAAGACTGCCATGGCTGTGGTCTTAGTTGAAGGCTGCGCTTTTCTTGCCATTGCGGTTCTCGGCCTCCGTGCGAAACTGGCTCGGCTCATTCCGAGCTCGGTCCGGTTGGCTTGTGCTGCGGGCATTGGGCTATTTATCGCGTTCGTGGGCTTTCAGGCCCACCAAGGTGTGGGCCTAGTTGGGCCCGATTCGTCGACCTTGGTCACACTTGGAGCCTGCAGGAATACAAATCCAGTAAGTGGTGAATGCGTTGGAGGAAAGATGGAAAGCCCAACATTCTGGCTGGGGTTGGTGGGCTTTTTGATATTGTGTTATGGGCTAATGAAAAATATCAAGGGTAGCATGATATATGGCATGGTTTTTGTGACACTAATTTCATGGATTAGGGGAACTAGTGTCACAATTTTCCCCTACACCCCACTAGGAGACTCAAGCTATGAATATTTCAAAAAAGTGGTGGATTTTCACAAAATTGAGTCCACTTTGTGGGCCATTAGCTTCACCAACTTCAACCAGACCCAAGTGTGGGTGGCTTTAGTCACATTGTTGTACGTTGATGTACTAGCCACCACGGGCACATTGTACACAATGGCTGAGGTTGGAGGGCTAGTGAATGAACAAGGGGCCTTTGAGGGGGAGTACATGGCTTACATGGTAGATGCTGGTGCAACAATTGTAGGGTCTGCCCTCGGGGTCTCTCCGGTCGCAACCTATGTGGAGTCGACGGCTGGGATCAGAGAGGGAGGGCGGACCGGATTAACGGCCGTGATCGTTGGGATATACTTTGGGTTGTCTCTATTCTTCACACCACTGCTCACAAGTGTTCCACCCTGGGCAGTAGGGCCATCCTTAGTGATGGTAGGGGTGTTGATGATGAAAGTGGTGAGGGACATAGATTGGGACAACATTAAGGAAGGAGTGCCAGCTTTTGTGACTATGATTCTCATGCCTTTAACATATTCCATATCAAATGGGATAGTTGGAGGGATTGGGGTATACATTGCACTTGGATTGTACGACAATGTTGTGGGAGGGGTAAAGTGGGCGATCAAAATGAGAAGAACGGTGGTAAGAGAGGAGAATCAGGTGTCCGTCGCCACTGCCGAGCATAATCTTGATATTATTTAGATCCCCTGGCAGTGTTCTTACAACACAAAGTACCACTATTTTGTGTTGTAAAGCACATTTAGAAGATGCACAAGTCACCGTGAGAGAAAGTCAATGTGGTCGAAAAATGAAAATTGACCTTTCAAGGGAAGTTGTGCATTTTTTTTGCTCATGTAGAAGTTTAATTAAATTAGATAAAGTAAGTAGTTAAGTGTGTTTTAGTTAGCTTGTTATTTTTCCCATGTAACTGAGTTTACTCTATTTTGTTAAGCATTTTGTTTTTAATTGGTTAGTATGCATATGTAAGGTTATGTTGTATTATTAAATCTTTTAGAAAAGTGAAGATCGATTCATAATTTCTTGGTTGGAAGTTACTAAAATTACTTCACTTTATAACTCAGCAAGATTGAAAGAGTTTGTTAGTTTATATTTAATTCAATGAATTATACAATATAATAATAGATTTTACAATAACATCTTTTAGAAACGCAAAACTTGTATGCATCGAGTGTATGTGTTACACAATTTAAAGTATTACCTGTTTAATTATAAAGTATTACTTGTTATTTAAAATGTATTATTTCTGATTAGTTACCATAAGAAAATAGTGATACTTTATAGTTTAACAAGTAATACTTTAAATTGTGTTCCTTTCTAAAATGCGAGACTTTTTGCAAAAAAAAGAAAAGAAAAAGGAAAGTAATAACATTTTTGTAAGTAACACCAAAATTTGGAAAACATCATTTTTATTGAAAGAGCATAATTTTTGTTAAATATCAATTTTTGCTGTACGTTGATTGTTTATATATTTTTATCATAATTGATCCATTTAACTATCTATCTTACCGTGAGATCATCTTATAGGAGTTTCTGTAAGGGTCAACGGTCAATCCACTTTTTTGTGCCCATCTCTTTTGAATTTATGCAAAATTTTGTTGCAGAAAATTATTAACTTTTTGTGCAAAAGTATTATGTTTTTAGCAGATTTTTTGTTTTTTTTGTTTTTTTTTGGCTAAAATATTACTTATTTGTACAATATATTATCTTTTTTGTGCCAAAAGTATTATTTTTAAGTATAAATTTTACTTTTGACAACATTTCTCTTAACGGCATTTTAATTGAATGGATTACTTTTTCTTTTGTCTTCAGTGAAGTTTTTTGTGTTTTTGATTGGGGTAATTATTCAATAAATTACTGACAATATATTGATTTGTTCGGTGTTAGGGGTTTTAAGTTCCTAGTGTTCGAATTATTGAAATTGAAGTTATTTATTGAATTAGGTTTAAGAACTAAAATAAGGGTCTCTTTAATTTGTTTTCTTTTTTTTGCACTTTATTTGGATATATAGCAACTGAAATAAAGTTGATCATTTACACAATTTCTTTGTACTATAATTATTAATTTTATTTTGTATTTCACTCATTTAATTGTTTTTGGTTGCTCTTCTGCAAGTTGTCAGAATGGTTCAATTTGATACATTGTTTTATGTTGGTGGGAGAATGGTTCAATTATGAGAAAATATTGATATTGATACGATCTCACATTTCGAAATTATGTCAGAAGACTAGGGATGTGATTTTGAATCGTTGTATTATCGAAACATACTTCCATCTTTTAGTTGATTCCTTTTTTTATTTTTTATTATAAAATATCGCTACACTATGACGGGAGTTTATGTTTATGGTACTCTAATGGTGATAGCAGTTAGATTATGAAATGCATCAAGGTTGGAGGTCTCTTCAAATATTCACATCCATACATGTACATTAGACTGAGCTGTTCGGGCACGTTAAAATTTATTAAATTTATTTTTCTTATCTTTTCTATTATTTTGTAGTAGTGTCTTATTGGTCAATCTCACAGAAAAATATCGAATTATTTATATGAATTTATGATTATATATAAAAAAAGAGGTTTGATTGATTTGTTTACTAGACTAATAAAATTCAATATAGTCTAATAAAATGAAATTAAACAAGAAAATGAATAGCACACAATAATTTATAATAAACAATTTCGATTCACGGTTCCGTTTTTTCTCTAATTCTGTGATTAGGTAACGCCTTATCAATTTAATTGTGAAATTTCTATCCCTAAACCAACAACACGCTCTATTGATTCGTTTTATCCATTAAGTGTAATTAATTTGAATATGATCTCTAATTAACCTTTTTAATCGAACAGTGCAAAATACGCTATTTGAATTTAATTCGTTAAACACATTATCAATTAGGATAATATGGTAGGCATGTTATTGACGCTCGATTCAATTAATCCTGAATTACGTTGATTCTAATAATAATAATAATTATTAGTTGCTACAAATGGGTTCAATATCACAACAATTACGGATTGCAATTTAAACCCTAACACTAAACATACAAACTATGAATTGAGTTGATCAATAACAATTAACAATCTATATATCATTAACCCATTCAAACAATCAACATAATAAATTCGCACCTATTAAATTAATACAATGTCACATAAATTAAATTACATAATATTGAAATAAGGTTCAAATATTTCCTAAACCAAAATATAAAACTTAGTTATAGAAAATAAATTGGATCAAGTAACTGGAGAAGGCATCAACTATCTCTCCCTCCAGCCTTCTCCACACCAATCCTCTCTCCAATCTCCTTCTCTCATGATTCCCTCTCTTCAGTTCAATCCCAGCAGCCGCCTCTCTCCCTTGGATGAATAATGAATAATTCCCTTCTTTTGGGGGCTGACGATCCCTTTCCAAACGTGAATGATCCTTTTGTCATGCCTTTCTTTCCTTTCTTACCCTAATTTATCTTATGAACTTAATTAACTTTGAATTTAATTATTAATTAATTAAGGCCTTAATCTTAAGCTCATGAACTCTTACTAAATGAAGCAGCCATGTCCTTCTTGTTCGGTGGGCTAAGATGTGGCCCACTTCTTATATAGGTCATTGTCCATAATTTGCTGCAAATAACCAAAAAAACGAAAGAGAAGTAGTTCTTGTCGAAAGATTAAATAAGTACAAAATATAGTGTGCACAAGAATTAATTATATTAAAAATATAATTTCATCAATTAAAAATACGCACAATTTCTTATTTATCAACATAATATATAGATCATACATGGACATATCAGACAACTAACGTTGGTCTTGCCATAAGCACTCTTATTTGTTGGATGAAAGTTGTTTATTTTCTCTATTAGAGAGATGATTACTTTTTCCTCTTGTAGCTAGGATTCTAGAATAGTCCTTTGTAGCCTATATAAATGTAACACAAACTAGTTCTTTTGGGTTAGAATATTATTAGATCTAAATAAGATGAATGCAACATATTGCTTGCATTATACTTCACAAGGTCTATCTTGGCTGCAAGAGAATTGACGTTTTTAAAAGTAAACCCTACACAAGCAAATAAAACATGCAATGTCAGTTAAGGCATGGAGAATAATGTTGATGATGCAGACTCAAGAGGCAACTTTTACTGTAGCTATTATAGCAAAACAAATGAAGAGTATGGGGATCGTGCGCTTAGGAGACCTAGCAAAAATATTAGATTTGATCCCAAAACCGGGATACTCGTTTCTTGTTGTAGCATGAGTTTTCAGAATATGGATGAGTGTAGAGACACGCTAGCAAAATATGCTATAAATCATTACATACCAAAAATGATATGATAAAGGTGATAGTTGGATGCATGGTTAAATGTCCGTAGATATTTATAGCATCTAAACAGGAATCTAACAACAATTTTACTGTAAAAGTCTACATATCTAACCTCAGAATAAATACTAAACCAATGACTCATACCAAGTATTTAGCCAATCACTTCCAGGAGAGATTGATGCCTACACCTTTCATTAAAATACATAGACTTGAAAGAGTTGTTCAAGAATGAGCTGAATTTAAGAATCAATGAACTCGGGCTAGGAAAAATTCGAAAGAGGCTAATTGAGGATTTATTAGGCACCTACATAGAAGAATATAAAAGATTGCATGATTATATATACATTATTTATTTATGATTCTAATTTAGTACATGAAGGAATCTATGCAGATATTTTCATCAACTGGAGTTAGATTCTATTTTGTTATCCATCAAAGATTTGATTCAAGATTTGTTACCTTATGATGGAGTCTTCTTACCATATTCGCTAAGATGTTCACAAAAGGGAAGAAAAGATATTTAAAAAGATTGATTCCCATATTTACAAGATTTCTTATTTCACAAGAAACCTTGAAGGAAGGACAAAAGTAAGATTTATTCATATCGAACAAAGATTTCTAGCTCACAAGGCAACTTAGGAAAAAGAAGGAAATATAATCCAATTTGTAAGTCAGGTCTAAAGGTTGTCCATATTTTCTGTACGTATGGCCATATAGGAAAACATCTGGAGCATTGTTGTATAGATTTTATTGCATTGAGTTTACATTATATTATTTAGTTGTCTGATACAATATTCTTGTCCCAACATCTGTATTCTAGCACATCTATTCTGGATACTATGGTGGAGTTTCAGCCATCTGAAGAGTTTCAAAGTGATATTATATTCGGGTGGTCGAACAAGTAGTTAAGGAGAGTGTGTATAATTATAGCTAGGTATAGAGGGACTATGAGTAAGTAAGCCCATACTGTACAATTGTGAGAACAAATACTTTTCTTATGAAAGAGATTCAT
The DNA here is from genome assembly GCA_028749325.2 of Caryopteris x clandonensis. NCBI lineage: Eukaryota > Viridiplantae > Streptophyta > Magnoliopsida > Lamiales > Lamiaceae > Caryopteris > Caryopteris x clandonensis. The sequence continues at coordinate 5,336,099 of JAPYKT020000003.1, read as the reverse complement.
GGAGGGAATGGATTAATTTTTGAAAATTTAAGTTATTAAGTGTTGTTTGAAGCTTTAATAGTTACATTTTTAATTTTGAAGTACGAATATTGCACACGTGTAAGAATTCAGAATTAACATATCACTTGTATGGTGAAGACATCTACTAATGAGAGGGGGGAGAATAATCATTTTCCAAGATTTTATGTTGGTTTTGATACGAATAAAAAGGGGTGGATGGCAGGATGTAAAAAACTCATAGATTTGGATGGCTCCTTTATAAAATGTGTGTGTAAAGGACAACCACTATGCGCTACAATAGCACGGGCGGTTGTTGCTGAATATAAGATACATTAGGGCTGATTTTAAAGGTGTTAGAAGAATGACCTCTCTTTTGGAGAAGGAGAAGAACAAACCATCATATTAGCATACAAAAGGTGAGTTTTCTCATACTTTTCTTTTATGTTATTTTTGTTTGTAAATTTTCAATAATTGTTAAATAAATAATGTTGCACATGATTCAATGTGGCCTTTACTGTAGAGTTTGAATAGTGCTATTTAAGAGTATTTGCCGCAAGTGGATTACGGTGCAAGACACGTCTATACAACTTGAGCTTAGAAAGAGAGAGCTGAAGAAGCAAAATTACATTTCGAAACTATGTTAGAAGTACATTTGAAAATGAGTTGATGCCAGACTCACAAAAAACTGAATCTTTTAGATAGTGAAATAGTTCAAAATCTTTCTGGGTATAATACTGAATCTTTAAAAAAAAAATAAAAAAAATCTTCTTTTAAGAACGGTGCAAGTTGTGATGTGTGTATAACAACATGGTTGAGACTTGCAATGGTTGGATTATGGAGGCAACATGTAAACCAATCATTAGTATGTTGGAAGATATCAAGAGTTAAAGTAATGAGAAGGCCACACATCACACCCTGACTCAGGGCCAACTCAGACCTGTGAACAGCAACAGCCTCCCTTGCTTTTCTCGTTGTATGCATAGCAACTAATCAGGTGTCCTCCTTTTCAATTTCTGAACCTAGTTTGGATTATTTGCTGCCTGCGTCTGCCTGCTTGTGTTCCTGCTATTGTTGCTCCTGCCTTAATCGAATTGCTGTGCTATAGCTGCTGTTTTTCAGGATATATATATATATATATATATAAAATTATTTGGACACTTTCCTGCCGACTTGCCGATGCAGTTTAGTAAAAGTTGTGTGGTGCCTTTGTGGATTCTTGAGGCATCCTCCTGGTATACTTTCGGAGGTCTTTGGGTATCTAAGTTGCTGTTACTTGGGCATTTGAGGAATTGCCTGAGGAGTTCTTTGACAAATTGGGCATTGTGTTTTGCCTTGACATTCTTGCTGGACAACGGATATCTTAGCCCTGCTGTTCTTGTTGTTAACACACCTGACTGTGTGCGGATAGCTACTGCAATTTTCCTATTTTTGCCGATACCACCCTATTCTTTCATGCTCAAATCTTTCAGATTGTTTGGGATTGTGGTATGCCTGAATGAATTGCATGCTCTTGTTGCTCCTGATTGAATCGCTTTTGGATTGTGGTATGCCTGAATGAATTGCATGCTCTTGTTGCTCCTGATTGAATCGCTTTTGCTGTGATTTAGGTGCTGATAATAATAATAATAATAATAATTGGGACAATTTCCTGCTGACATTGTCGCTGCATTGTGATACAATGCTGATGCTTGTTGGCTTCTACCTAGGTTAGCTTCGGCTGACTTTGATAAATTGGGCATTGGGTTTGCCTTGAATTTCTTGCTGCATATTGGATGTCTTAGTCCTGCTGGTCTTGTTGCTGCAACACTGTTGGCTGATTTTGAGTGCTGATACTACAAAACTTGAGTGCAATTTTGTTGTTTGTTGCTGAACATTTGCGTCCCTTTCATCCCCCTGCCCATAAGCGCATGTTTCGTTCTTAGGATGAGTCCGTTAAATGGCTGGCTTCCGTTTCTAATTTGCACATGTTGTTGGGCACTATTTGGGAGTAGTTGAGTTACTTTAGCAGTCTTCCTGAAATCATATTTTTTATATGGGTATTGAGTTTCAATTAATTAGGAGATGTGGAGAATATTTTGATTGTATTATTTTGGGGTTTCATTTGGGTGATGGATTTGGTGCCTTACTAACGTTTCATGTTTGCTTTGATGATTGATCAAATCATATGAAACGAGATCCAGTTATTGGGAGTATCACTTGGGTAACAATTTGGTGGTTTATGTCATATCTCATCCCATTGGCCGGGATGCTTAATCAGGGATATCGTTCATATTCGACTTACTATAAATGGAGGTTTGGTCATAATCCAAAAGTGTAGCACCTATTGGATGTTGGAGCATCAAAGGTAGCTTGTTATTTAATCGGAACATTGTTTGTACTCTCACAACACAGATGGGTCTCCCCATGTAACTCTATTGAATTAGTGAATTGGGTGAGTATGTGTGGGGACTACTCAGCCCAACCGTAGTAGTGCACCCGGGCTGGTGTGTGTGTGTCTTTTTGCTACACTTAATTGATTGATGTCACAATGAATATTTTACTACATATATATTAGGGTGCTATTTTCCTCGTTTGTTCGCGAGGTTTTTATGAGGCCCCCAGACCCAATCCGGGGTTTTCTAAGGCGGATTTTTAACAATATATGATTTTCATGTTGACCTTTGTATTTCGAGGCGTAATTCACAACTAGAAGTTTGGTAAAACTTAGACCCCTCCTCACGCTGGGCCTTGTGCCTAGTGCTGTAATTTCCTCGGGTATGCCCGATTATTGTGTAATTATAATTTTTATTTATTTATCTAATTTTCGTGTTTTCGAAAAACAAAAAAAAAAGAAGGCAATATACATCTTGGCAGGGAAATTGTAAAATTAGTCTTCTAACTTGTGGTCGGTTTCAAAATCAGTTATTTTTATCTTTTTAATTGCTTGAATTTGGTCTTCTTTTAATCAAAATTAAAAAATGTCCGATAATTACGCTTATACACGACATAATCATATCACATTAAAAATTTACAGTTTTTTGCTAACATGTTGTCTCTATGGTCAATTTTGATGTGTTTGATGTCATATTATTTATTATGAAGGACATGTCTATTTCATTTATTATGGCATAAAAATAAAAACCCTTATTTAATACGGTTATATGTGGTACATGTACAAATATCAAACAAGAATTTTAAATTTTAACTGAAAAATGCATAAATTAAAAAAATTAATAAAAAATGACAAAAAATATATAATTAATAACTGATTTTGGGACCGTTTATAAGTTACAAAACTATTTTTATAATATTTTCAGTTTTCGTGATGTTGGCTCAACTCCCAAAACCTATGATGAAGCTAGATGTCTTGGAACGAGGACAATATATATATATATATATATATATATATATATATATATATATCACAGAGGGGACATATATGCAGGCTAATGAGATTATGATGCAAGCTTTGAACAATAACATATTATGGGCTGATATTGGCAAGGAAAACATTGCAGCACCACCAAACAAGATGGTAGGCAGTATATCTAAGAAAGGAGATGGGAAAACTTGTATTATGTGCAAGCAGACAATAGTTAAATAAAAATGTCCCCATAAGTCATAACTAAAAGGTCCTACAGTATTTTTAACTTTTGAATGTCTCATTCATATTGCTTCACTATACTTTTTATCTTGTTAAATTATAAATTTCTTAGTTGTATGTTTGGTCTAAACTTAAGTGGGTCGTAAAAAATTCTGACTTTGAAATTTTGGGATTGTGAAATAAACTTGAATGTAATAATCTTTATTTATTTTGAGATTGTATATAGTAGGATTGAAGTATATATTTCAAATTAATGCTGGAAAAGATAATTTGTTGTAACATTATATTATGTGTTGGTAATGATTGATTTAGTTGTATTGAAAAATATAGATTTAATAGGAAGGAATTGAGAAAATTTTAAAAAGAAAAAAAAATAGGTATATGGCTACATAATAGAGTGAATAATAAGTATAAATAGTAGTATTATAATGGAAAAATGTACAAATAGATATCTCAACTAATATTTGGTCCAATTATACATTTTATGTTTTGAAATAAGCCAAAAAGACACTTTATCTTTTGAAAACAAATAAACACCTTGTCTAAATTGAATTTAACACATTAAATTGTGCTGACTTGGGTGAGAGGAGCCACACACATTCTTCAACACTAAAATAAAGAAGGAAAAATTTACAAATTAGTCTTTGAATTAATATAATTGCATCAAATTAGGTCCCAACTATTTTTTCTCCAATTAGACCCTTGAACTTTCATAATAGGCCAAATAAGTCCTTGAGAATTTAAATATATAATAAATAAGACTCTCATAAATATTAAATCTAACTAAATAAATTTAAAAAATATATCCAATAAATCTAAAAATCAACAAACTAAATCATAAATCAATAAATTAAACAAACTAGAGTTCAAAAATTATTTAATAATTTAAATATAAAAAGTGGTTGAGATTTGATGATTTGTTATGTTTTTTAGATATTTTAATTTTTGTTATATGTAAATAGTTGAAGACCTTTTGGGATTTTTCTTTATTAAATGATTATGTATTTTATTATTATCTTAAAAATTTAAAATTTTATTTTAACTTATTTTAATAATTGTTTTTATTTTAGGCGTTATTTTATTGCTTTTCTATTTTATACAAATAGAACCTTTAACTTTCAAATAAACTCCTGAAATTTTAAATATACGACACATAGAACCTTCTTGAATATTAATTTAACTAAATAAATTTTTAAAAAATATTAAATAAATCTAAAAATAAAAATATTAAATCATAAATATACTTAAACAAATCAATAAATTAATAAAGTAAATTTTATTAATAATTTACACATAAAAAAGGATTTGAGATGTGAAGATTTGTTATATTTTTTAGATATTCTATTTTAATTATATTTAAATAATTGATATATTTTTTATTTATTAATAACTTAGATTTTATCATTTTATTTTTAGAATATTTAGTCTATTTAAATAATTTTTTATTTATCTAAATATTTATCTAATTTATTAAATAATTTTTGGATTTATTTTGTTATTCTAATTTATTAAAATAATCTATTTATTTGGTAATTAAATGTTCATGGACTTATTTGACAAATTTAAAAGTTAAAGGTGTGTACCAAAAAATAATTTAAGGTCCAATTTTGACCTAAGTTACTAATTCAGGTATTGATTGGTACATTTTTTTCTCAACTAAAACAATAACGCCATAAGTGAGTAATTTGACAAAAATGTTTATTTATTTTCGATTGTAAAGTTCAAGTGTTTATTTGTTTGATTATCAAAGTATAAGTGTTTGATAGAACAAAAAGATAATTGAGGGGCTTATTTGAGCCTGAAAGTGTATACTTGAGGGGTCTATTTGTACCTTATCTCTATTAGAGTAGGATTTTATTGGATTGTAAAATTCAATTTTACAGCTCAAAACAAATGGGGTGAAATATTTTAACATTCAAAATTCTTTCGTGCCAAATTTAAACAGACATACCCTAGTGAATGTAGTACAACTGGAAAAAAAATGCAAAGGCAAATAAATACCCAGTTTAACAATAATATATTTTAGAATAACAATTAATACCTTTTGAAAGTAATAAAAAATATGTTTCAGAAATAGTAATTTTCAAAATAATTAATGTTTTATAGTTAAATAAGTAATATTGTTGATCAAGTTGTACATTGCACCCAATGCATAAAAGGTTTTACAGACCACCAATTTTGGTAATTAATTAACATTTTTTTATGGGTGGAAATCAAATATGAAAATATAAAATTAATGCTCAACCTTATCACAAATTAGTTTCATGGTTATGTACATTTGATAAGTGTGTTTATTTTTATATAATATTATATGCACAAAATAATGTATAAAAGAGTTTAAAATGTGTTTCATAAATGAAAAATAATCTAAAATCATAAAAAAAGTAGTTTGACAAATATCATAATAATTATTTATAGAAGCATGATTTTTCTCCAATCATGCAACAAACTCAATCTTACAATCTCACTATAATCATAAACTCATGATTTGTGTAAAACATCAATCAAACTCTACTACACTCAAGGATTTGAATCAAGTGGATGTAAAATGATTTGGAAAGATTTTATTTGATAAACATAATGGTATTTAACATGTATCAATTAGATAATGAATTATGTATGTTTTGTAATTAGCACTAAATAATAATAAAATATGATGATTGAATTACTAAAAATATATGTTTGGTACTTTCTCTTTTAAACGAGTCGTACAACTTCATGCTTTCTCACGCCTCTTATGAAACCATATTTTCAACTTCTTTCCAAGAGGCTCAACCAATGAATGAACTGATTAGAAGAGGTGTTAATAAGCCAGGCGGCCTCACGAATTCCTCAAGCTTAGCTTGATCAAATTTTGGTCAAAGCTCAATTTGACTATGTTCAGCTTGAGCTCAGACTCGACTCCAAACATTAATAAGTTAAATTGAATTTACTTAGGTTCGACTCAAAAGCTCATGAACAAACTCGATTATTTTTTGTATTAAATTATATATATATATATATGTGTGTGTATATATATATATATATATTACCCAAATTAAAGTAATCAGGAAAATTTTACCCAAAGAAATTTATAAAAACATATGGAGAAAGACATGGAACAAGAAGAATCGGAAGCAAGAAGACAATTATTGATTATTTTATAGCAAATTTTCACTTATGAAAGTACAAAATATTATTTATTGAGTGACTTTTTAATTGGGTAAAATTTGAATTTTTTTTTTATAGAAAGATGTGAGACATTTTACTTTGAGCGTTGTAATTTTGCTTAATAAATTTGATCTTTTCGAATGTTAAGCCCATGTTCCTTTCTTCAGAAGGCTAAAAATGGTTAAAAAATATTAAATAGATATAAATCATATAATAGAGTACAAAAATAAACTTATGTAATTCTTCAACTTGAGTTTTGAGCCGAACCAAATTCACAGTTGCATATCACGAACTCGAGCTGAGTCTGACAGCTTCAATTTGATAAGCTTCTAGCTCGAGTTAAGCATTCTCGAGCCAGCTTAGCTTGACTCATTGAAGGCCCTAAAATGGAACATGTTATTATATATCATGATAACAATTTTTCTGAAAGCATGACCTATTCCACAGTCCTGTTGCACCATCACCATTGTCACCCTCACTCATATTCCAATTCCATTGACAAATTTTCATTGAAGTGGACTATTGTGTTCCAGAGGAGAGATGAATCCATATGTGCAATTCAAATAGAATATTATGAATTATTAGAGGAGAAAATAAATTGTGATTTAACTAGCAATAAGTAGCATAGAAAGGCAAGAATGCCTTTTATTCTCTTAAAATTGATCGTGATATTTCATTTGTTTACATTATTTTAGAGTCATTTTGTGCAACTCTGTTGTGTCCCCGACAATTACTTGCACAAAAGTTATTGTTTAAAATTAACTTGTTTACTATTTTACTTGGGACAAAATAACTTAAAGAATTTTGACAACTTAAACAACTTATACTAGCTAGTGTGAGGGTTCATAAGTAGCAACAATAGGATTGTTGACACACAGAGTTGAGTCGATCTTTGGATTGTGGTTGTTATTTTAAAAAAAAAATTTATTTTTTAGCAATGTTCATTTCTAGTTAAACAAACACAAGAAGCTTGTTCAAGCTTTGTTCATTTATTAATTAAACGAATATAAATGAACGTTAACCGAGTTCGAACATAGATTTTTACCACACGTTTTGATCGTCTGCAACCCTAAGCAACAACTTATACACTATAAATTCCTTATTAAAAAGATGTACTAATGATAAAACACCGAATACTAATAAGATCAAGCTAAGAAGATATTAAAGATATACTTCTAACCTTCAACTAAATTTTAATCTGTAAGAGAGCCATGAGTAAGAATGTAGAGAATTTGGGGTAGAAGGAAGTGTATGGAAATGATTATTCAATATATTATATAAAATAAAAGGGTACAATATAAGAAAATGATGAAGAAATTTGTATAATTTAATAATTATATAATAGATTGTGTATAAATATTTGACTTAAGAAGACATTTTTTTTTTAATTTTAATGATAAGTAAGGCAATTTTAATCCTCCGTTTCTATAGAATTTAAACATAAATAACAAATTGTATGAATCAATTCACTCATAAAACAATTTGAACTTAGTATATCATATTTTTTGACAAAGATGCATCATAAAGGTTATAACTTCGTGCAAACTACATTAAAGTTATGACAATATCATTATAATAATATGACGAATCCACGATAAAATTTTAAACAAAATTAAAAGATATAAAAAATTATGATTTTACGGCAATATGAAAAAATGGGTATTTACTAAATTTTGAAATATTTCATTGAAAATTAAATTAAAATAAATTAACTTATTGAAGTTAATATTTAATACTATGTTTCTATGTAATGAAAGTTTTATGAAAATATTGTGTGTATCACTTCACGCATAAAACAATTTAATTTTAAAATTTCTCATTTTAGACGAAACATGCATCATAGAAAATTTGTGCAAAATACATTAAAATTGTGACACTATCATTATAATAATGTAGGAAATCTACTGTTAATTTCAACAATAATTTAAAAAAATTACGATTTTGCCTTTATGTAGAATAAATTAGTATTTTCTATATTTTTGAATAGTTTATCAAAATTTAGATTACAAATAGATTGACTTATTGAATTTAATATTTGATGTTCAATTTATGAAGAATGTAAGAATAAAAAAAATTGTGTAAATTATTTCACACGTAAATCAATATAACGTCAAACTTTTACATTTTTGTTGAAAAATGCATCATAACTCTAGTAACATTGAACAAAATACATTAATTCATGATGATATCATTATACTAATGTAACAAATGTACTATAAAAATTTCAATGAAAATAAAAAATTGAAAAATTACTATTTTGCACCTATATGAAAAAAACATAGTATTTACTAGATTTTCTAATATTTCATTAAAATTTAGATTACAAGTAGATTGACTTAATTTAACATTGAATGTTCTGTTTCTATAGAATGTAATTTTTGATGTAAAATAATTTAGTGTTAAAATTTCACATTATTATGAAACACACATTATAATTCATACAAGTTTGTGCAAAATACATTATAATTGTGATATTATCCTATAATAATGTCAGAAATCAATTGTAAAAATCCAACCAATATTAAAACTTTTAAAAGATTACGATTTCAAACCTATATAGAAAAAACTGAATATTTGCTATATTTTTTAATATGTCATCAATATTAAGGTTATTAATAGATTAGCTAATTGAATTTAATACTCTAATTTTGTATAATGTAAGCATAAAAAAATATTGTATGAATCACTTCATGTGTAGAACAATCTAAAGCAAAATTTAACATTTTTGACCAAAAAAAAAAAACGACAAATTTATGCCAACTACATTCAAATCATGAATATATCATTATAAAATTATGTAAGAAATCTATTGTAAAAAGAAAAAAAAAATTAAAAAATTACGATTTCACCCCTACATGAAAAAGAACTAAGTATTTGCTACTTTGTTTATATTTCATTTAGATTACATATATATTGACATATTGAATTTAATATTTTATGCTTTGTTCTTGTAGAATGTAAGCACCTAAAAAATATTGTGTTAATCACATCATCCGTAAAACTATTTAATGTTAAAAATTAACATTTTTGATGAAAATTGCATCATAATTCTGGATTAAAAATAGATTGAGTTATTAAAGTTAATATTTAATGCCTTGTTTTTGTAGAGCGTAAATACAAAAAAATAATGTGTGAATCTCTTTACGCTTAAAACAATTTGAAGTCAAAATTTAACATTTTCACAAAAACTGCACCATAACCCTTACAACTTTGTGACAAATACATTCAATTCATGAATATATCATTATAATAATGTAAGAAATTTACTATAAAAATTTGAACAAAAATAAAAAAATTTAAGAAATTACAATTTTGCTCTTATATGGAAAAATTAGGTAGTTGCTAAATTTTTATATACTTCGTCAAAATTTAGATTATACATTTATTGAATTATAAAATTTATTATTTAATGCTATGTTTCTATGGAAGGTTAGCTTTTAAAAAATATTGTGAATCACTTCCCGCGTAAAATAATATTACCCAAAAATTTTACATTTTCAACAAAAATGCATCGTAACTCTTACAACTTTGTGCAAAATAATATTCAAATGGTGAATATCTCATTATAGTAATGTATTAAATCTACTATGAGAATCTCAACAAAAAATAATTTTCTTAAAAAATTATAACGGTATAAAAGCATAGCAATTGGAAAATTTTCCGAAATGTTATTTTCCCACCTAAATTACCTTTCTATTTTTAGAAGTTATAATATCCAATCACATTGTTTTTTTTTTTTTTTTTTGGCTTTTTCACTTCAATTTTCAAAGGCTTATAACATTTTCATCATAACTCCAATATATCAAATTGGTGATCTTTTCATGATCTTCAATTTGATTTTCATATTGCATATATAAAACTAAAATATTTTTTATAAATTAATTGTAGTATATTTTAATATTTAATATATTTTTATATGGTGATATATTTTTATTTTGAACAAATTTTATTACAAATGTATTCTATATAATTATGTATTTTATTTTTAAAAATTATATTACTATTTTTATAATAACTTATTATATTATTACCTCATAAATCGTGCAACGCACAAGAGAAATACTCGTATGAAAAAAAAAACTAAGCATATGCTAAAATTTTGAATATTTCATCAAAAAATAAATTTCATATAGATTGAGTTATTCAAGTTAATGTCTAATGCGTTGATTCTATAGAATGTAAGCATAAAAAGTATTATGTGAATCACTTTGCCCAAAATAATTTATCGTTAAAATTGAATAATTTTTACAAAAAAACATCATAACTGTTACAACTTTATGAAAAATATATTGAAATTATGAAAATATTATTATAATAACATAAGATCTCTATTGTAAAAATTTCAATGAAAATTTAAATTTTAAAAAGATTCCAATTTTACCCATATTTGATAAAAAAAAAACTAATTATTTGTTAATTTTTTAATATTTCATCAAAATTTTGAATACAAATAGATTGAATTATTAAAGCTAATTTCTATTCTAATTTTTTAGAATGTAAGCATCTAAAAATTATTTTGCGAACCACTTGACATATAATACAATCTAACGCCAAATTTTAAAATTTCCACGAAAAATCTATCATAACTTTTACAAATTTCTGCAGAATACATTAAATGCATGACAACATTGTTATAATAGTATGATGAATCTATTGTATAAATTTCAACAAAAATTTAAAAACTATGATTTTGTTCCCACGTGGAAAATTAGGTATTGCTAGTTTGTTAAATATTTCATCAAGATTTAGATTACAAATAGATTGATATATTAAAATTATAATGCACTATTTCCCTAGAATTTGAGCATAAAGTAAAATATTTTTTGAATCACTTCACGCATAAATAATTTAACATCAAAATTTTATATTTTTACAAAAAATGCAGCATAACTCTTACAATTTTATGCAAAATACATTAAAATCATGATATATAAAGTAAGAATTATACTGTGTACAACGATTTTTTTTTTTTAAATTACAATTTTATCTTTATATGAAAAACAAAAAGTATTTGCCAAAATTTTAAATATATTATCAAAATTTGAATTACAAATAGATTGATTTATTTAAACTAATGATTTGGATTATAAAATCTAAATATTTGAAATTTCGTAATAAATTATATGAAACAAAGTTGTTTAAATATATGTAAATTAATTTAAAACATTTGAAATTTATTTTGGAAAATCTTAAGATCATTTGAAAAATCTAAAAATTATTTATAAATTCTCAATTTATCCTGAAAAATTAGAAGATTATAAAATGTGGATTTACGAAACCTGAATTTTTTTTTCCTAACATTATCTGGAATTGGATTACTTTTTATTTATTTCTTGGGGTCGTAAAAATGAACAAAACATCAGTTTTTTCTTTCTTCTTGGCTTTTGTTTCAGCAATTCAATACTCAATTCGAAGTTTAATCTTTTATAAAAGAAAAATTAAAGGCAGAGAGATAGGCGTGGGTGGGTGAGCGTGAGGAACACTCTGACTCCTTTATTGATCATAAAAGAAGAAAGTGAATTATCATATTTTGAATGTGGATCCCAATTTCCTGAAACCGATTTACTCTGCTCACAAAAATTTCGAATAATTTGAGGATTGCCCCTATACACACTAGTAGGCAGTATTTATATCCTTCTTATTTAATTAAAATAGAAATTCTTCGCTTCCCGCTTGTGTTTTTAATATTTTATTTTATATACATATTAGTATGAGACCTGCGTGATGCACAGAGATATTTTTTTCATATATTTTATAATATAATTATATATTCAAATTATATAATATATTATAGAATGTGTAGATTTGTAATTCAATGATTATTTTTTTGTATAATGAGTAGAAATTTGTTATAATTTTATGTTTCGTCTTTTCTTCTATTAGAGTTAGCCTCGTTCACAAATTGATAAGCATGATATCCACGATTTATAGAAGGTTGAATCAAATTAATTTTTAAAAAAAAAAAGCCATATCAGTAGATTAAAGAAAATAAATATTTGTACAGATCTCGTAAAATTTGTCAATTACATAGTTAAATTAAGGATAAAAATATTTTGCAAATTGCTAATTAAATGTAATAATATTACAAAAATTTGAAATTTAATAGAAACAAATACTTTGAAAGCTAATGAAAAATCGTACGATGCTTATACGTCAAAATAATTAGCAGATCTCAACAGAAAATCACAAGAATAATCAAACGAAACATAAAAGAGATGGACGAACTTTTTGTTTAAAAATAAGAAAGAAAGAAAATTAAATATGTTTATGATAAATTAAAAGCAACATGTGAATAAATTTTTTTAAAATAAAATAAACCTAAAAGTAATATTTTGATGAGTGTAGGTTTTTTTGACAATAAAAAAATATGACACATATTATCGTACATGTCTTATCATTTATTTTCTCAAAACAGAAAATGCAAAACACTTCAAGAGAAGGGAGACCAAAAAAAGAGAGACATTAAAATATTTAGTAGTAATTTTAATAAAATATATAGAAAGAAGAGAGAGACAAAAATGAGAAATGATTTTGAATTATGGTAAGATTGTTGAAAATTTAATTTCATATTTGACAAAATCAAATTTTATCCACGCGATTAGGTGATTTTAAATAATTGATAGTTTAATTATAGAAAATTTGTTAATGATTTTTCAAAACTACAATGATTTCACATTCCTAACAAATTTATTTCTTATTTTGAATATATTATGAGTTAACAAAAATTCTTTAAAATTCGAATTTATTTATGTTGAATAATAGAAACTAAGCAAATCTCGAAGATTGTTGATATTAATATCTTCAATTAAATGGTAATAATGTATCTTAAAAGAGTTTCATAAATATATATAGTTTTACATTTTATGGTTGAAATTTAGGCCGAAAAAACAAAATTTAAAAAAGTAATTTTACTTATATATATATATATATATAGATTTTTTGATAAAATGAATCGAGAAAATTGAGTCATTTATTTGTTAGATATCATATATTTTTTTAATTTTATAATTCAGTGATTTGATTAATATTCAATAAAATATATAAATTTTGAATAATGTATTAAATATTGCAGTATATCATCTTGATATCATCTAATTTTGAAACACCTAAATTTGTGGAATAATTTAAATTTTGAAATCGAATCATAATTTCTAGAATAAAAATGTCTAATTTTAATTTAATAATATAATTGTTCTAAATAAATAATAAAATTTAGGCGGGAAAACGAAATTGAAAAAAGTCATTTTGTTTTAATATATATATATGGATATATATATATATATCTATATATATATATATATAGAGAGAGAGAGAGAGAGAGAGAGACAAAGGAGGCCACAAAAGTCTACAAATTAAATATAATTAGAAGAGCTAAACCCAAATATAATTAAATATGATTATATGAAGTCCAACTCACCTCACAGAACTGAACCTCTAAAGCTGTTGAATCAAATAAACTGACTATTTAACTGGGTCCAAAGATAAACGGCCTTAAATTATACCAAAAATAGTCATCTTGAACTTAGGTAATGATTGTCTAAAAATATCTTTGGAACAAGGGGTTATGGAATTGTGTATAAATTCTTAGCTAATTATTTTTTTCTATTTTTAGTTTTTATTTTTATTTTTTAAGTCTCAACTTAATTTTCATAAAAAATATATCAAATAAATTATTTTTTAAAACATTTAATTTGATATGCATATTGCATATATAAAAATAATTATTTAAATATAAAATATTTTTTAGATTAATTGTAATATATTTTGATATTTAAAATATTTTAAAATAAATAAAATTGTGAGATATTTTTAGACAATAAAATTATATTTAAAATATATTTTATATATTATGAATTTTATTTTTAAAAAATATATTATTATTTTATAAAATTATTTATTTATTACATAAAAGTAACAAAATCTCCTACTGGCGTAATAATGCGACAAAATAAAATGTAAAAATTTAATAATGAATGATTATTAATTATAATTTATTAACTATTATATTATTATAAATATTACAAAAGCATGCATCGCACAGAAGAAATAGTATTGTATCTAATATAAGTTACGATAGTTATCTTATTTTCTTATTACTTGAATTACTTACCCGACTTACGCATTGGAGAGCATGCTTGGCCTACCCCTATGTATTATTTCAAGTTCAACAAATCGAGCTCAAACAAACTTATAGGCACTTTGACTACATCAAATATATACCCTTCTGAAAATAAGGGAGGCAAACACACGAACTGATGGATAAAAACATAAGCAATAAAAGATGTGACTCTGGTGAAGGATGAAAGCTTGCATCCTCTTAGGGAAAAATCAATGAAAAAGTCCAGATTGGAGGAAGTCGACAAAAATTAGTAATGGAAAAAGGTAGGTATTTAGGTACCAATGATTTATTTTTATGTGGATTGTTTTTCCTTTTGTAATATTGAATTTGTGTTAATGTATTTAAACAGACTGTAACTATTTAGTCGAGATAAGAGTTTGACTCTTTCTTCATAAGATGAGATTGTCCCGTATTCAGTGCTCACTGTTTACAACAATCGTCCCCGAGATACAACGACTAGAAACTTAAGGATCGCAGCACAACGATTCCAAAAATTATCAATAAATTACTTGATACTCATAGCTTTCTTTTAGACTTAAATAGAGAATACTACAAATACTAGAATGTTTTGTATGCAATTATAGTGGAGTGTATAAAATGAACAAGTCGACGATCTATTTATAATATTTGAAGAGATGTGGTCCATTCACAAATAGGGGTCTTTTAGGCCGAAGTGCTGCGAATCGCACCCCATGGTGAATATGGCCTTTTTGGACCGAAGTGGTACGAATCGCACCCCTTGGCCTTGACTTAAACCCATTCGGCCTGACACCCGATCGCGCATCCCCACATATTTTCTCTTTAATATTTTCATGTTTTAGTTGTCAACTTTCATCTTTAGTTTCTCATTCATCCAAAGTTAGATTTGAGAAATTAAATACTCTAAAATTTTCTGTTCAAGACTTAGATTCATATTTTGCAACTTATTTCCATTTATCTTCAATGATACATCAAATTAAAATTGATCAAAGAATGATCTATACCAGTGTTTTTCTAAACCAATTTCCAACATGAAATTTGAAACTTTTTTTCACCTTAAATGTTTTAATTGAAATGCAAAATACGATACTCAAATATTTCTTAAGAAACATACATTTAGCTTGAAACGATGTTATATGTGTAAAAAAATATGATTTATATTGCTTTTAATTTTCTAGTATGAAATAATTTTGCATGTGGGCAATGGGGTGGCCAATAAGGTGCTAATGATTGTGCTTCAAGTATTTATTGTTGGAGGGTTATACGGAAGCAATCAAAGATCGTTTTTTTTTTTTTTTTTTTCTTCTCTAATACATTTGCAAAACTATTTGAAAGAAAAGGTGATGATTCAAGTGCAGGGTGAGGAAAAAGTTGATAGAAATTGTCCAAGATTGGGTGCAACCGCAAGACATGTAAGTTAATCCAGTTTTGGAATAATTGAATTATGCAGTTGGGTGGTTAGTACTATACATCCACGACCCACCTTTACCCTCCCCCATTTGTAATTCCATGCCACCAACTTCACCTCTCCAGTCCGCTCCCTCTCCCCTGCTAATTTTCATTTTCTTCCCACTTCTCATACGGCCAAAAGTGTGCACTTAAGCCGTTCAACCAAGGTGGTTGAAGATTTTGTTGTCCGTTGGACTAAAAAGATTGAACATCATATACTATGTTCAACACTTTTTTTCGAACATAAAGTTTGTTGTTGAATCTCTACAGATAGGATCAAAAATTGATTACTCAAGTGAAAGAAGAAATTACATATGCTTCCGCTGCCCCCCACCGATGACAAAAGAGGTAGAGAGAAAGGATATTGGGTAAGAAAGGAGGAAAAATAAGTAATAATTGTGGAGTTTCATAAAGTGAAAAATGAAGTGATGTTTTCGCAGCTTGGTGGGACGCTGTCAACTTCTCCAGCAATGGAATTGTTGCAGTCTTTTCGACTGAACGGGATTTACCCGAAAGGACGGCAGCCTGCGACGCCACGGGCTGCCGCAGTGAGGATGAACGAGAAGAACAGATGAGGAAGAAGAAAGTGGGGGAAAGGAGGAGAGTCTTTTGAATGCTCATATAAACAAAAATAAAATAAAATTGAAGTATATTTGAATATATATAGGGTGCGGATGGTTCCGACCTTATTGTTATTATTAGGGAATTTCGGGTTTATATATAAAAGAAATCCTCTACAGGCCTCCGTATAATTTAAGAAATGACAGAGAGAAAAATTCATCATAACCAAAACAACTTTTTGATAAAGAAAGAAGTCATGCTCTTTAAAAAGCAGAGACAATTTCATCACTCCTACAAAGTAAAGTCCTAATTTACCTTAATGGACCTCCTTACCATTGTCACTCTACTGGTTGGTGGGTGGTATATGAGAATTCTTGGAGGAAGTGTAGAAACAAATCCGTATGGAGTCGTTTCAAAACGGACAATATCATCTAGCTACTAATGTGAGTTACAAAAGAAGCACCGTAGACACAATTTCTGAAAAACCACGGGTGGAAGAGCCTAAAAAACCAATCTCTCACCGCTCCATTCGACACAAACATAGAAAATCAAAGTAGAAAAAAAAAAAAAAAAAAAAAAAAAGTACTAGGAACTTGAATATGAAGAAATAAGATGTTCAAGTTGGTTTCAAATTCTGAAACATGGCATCCCACCTGATCTCTTCAACAGCAGAAGACCAATACTCGTCGCAGTTATCATCTTCAACCACTACTTTCCGATCATCATCCCCATCTGCATCCCCTTGAATCTGACGATGATCATGCACCAAAGGGCTCGAAAAGCTGTTGATTCTTGAGCTATGAAACAGCATGGGACTCCTCCCATCGGTGAGCAGAAGTGGAGCTCTGCTGTTTATCTTGTTCGCCCTCTTGCTCCTCTTCACCATAGCATGCTTCCACCTGGCGCTGTAACTGTGCCTCGGCACGAGGGCGAGGGCCGACTCCTCGCCCCGCGCCCATGTCCGAAGGTACCTGGAGAAACACCGCCTCGTCCGCTTGAGCGCGAGCAGGATCCTCGACACGGGGTGTCGGAAAGGCGCCTTCTCCTTTCGGGCAAGCTTGAGGATCTCAAGCCTGTGCTTGGCAATGGAGATTCCCATGCTTTGGAGGAATTCATGGTTGAAGTAAGAGATGTCGTCTTGTTCGAGCTCGTTTTGGGCAAAGGCTAGGCCGTATTCGTAGACTAGGGTTGGCTCTAGCCCTGTTTGTGAGAGCCAAGAGAACCAGTCCATGGCTGCTTAATTAGTGGAAACTGTGGTGGGCAAATGTTGGCACACAACATATATATGAAGTCTAAAGTTGCTTGCTTGCTTTTTTCTTTGTGGTGTTATCATAATGGGGTGGTGGTTGAGGCTTGAGAGTGACCGAAAGAAAATTAAAGAAGTGGGCGTGGGGTTTGGGTCGATTGCATATACTTTATCTTGTATCGTATTTTATTTTATTGATGCTTGTATACTAGATATATATGTGTAATACATGTTGATAAAATAAAGCAAAAGTTAAAATAAGATATAAAAATACAGAATTTTGTGTGGAAAGACAAAAATTTATGTACAGCCTTCTAAGGAAAACTTATGTAGATAATAGCCTAACAAAAACACAACGTGATTGTATATAAGAGGAAAATTGTTAAATTATTAATAATTTGTTTATTTTTGTATGTTAAATCCGTATACTTAAATAATAAATTGTTAAAAGTTAAGGAACGGCTGCTCCACCAGCATGGCTCGAGCCGTCTCTGGTTCTAAATATATTTTTATGTTCAGTTATAAATTGCTTAGCGTATACATTGAGTATTTGCTCTATGTGTATGTGTGTGTATATGTATATCATGTTATGAATTTAAACTATTGAAATAAAACAAATTAAATGGGTAAGAATGGGTGGTGGGGGTGATGTGGGGGCTTCAAGGCTTTTCATTGTTCCCTGTGAAAATCAAATATAATGTGAATCAAGACTTTAATGTATGAGTGAGATGTAAGAAATCCAGGATCTGCAATGGCATCAATCACGGCCTGAGAAAAGGGCAGTCCACGGGGGGGCTAAACCCCCAGGTCCAGGGGGGCCTCTGCCTACTTTATCTTTTCATTTTCTATTTTTTATTATTTGTTGTGTCATGAGATAATTAATGTCATTTGGATCTTATTATAAAAACTATACTTAATTCATTGAATTCATCAAACTGTCTGTCCCAGTTCTTACCAACTCATCAACATTTCCTTCAAATGGCAGCAAAATTATCCTTAATTACTCATCAACCCACTAATTAATGTACCGAATTTAGTTCAGTATCCAATGTAAATAGGTCGTAAGAAGACAAAAAATAATGAGAAAAAAAAGCTGAACACGTGAAATGTCTAATGAATCAATACAATGGAAAACAAAGAAGCTCCATACTTATTCATTTGTAAAAACTTTTATACATTGCGTCAACCATTCAATTCAATCTACATATTATTTGTTTAATTTAAAATATTATTTATTTATTTAAAAAATATTATTAATAATTTTATTACTTTTAAAAAATAATAATATTTTAAAGTAAAATTGTAGATCGAATACATAATATACCCAAAGCATAAAAGACTCACTCTAATTTATTTATTTTTGTTACCTTGAAAGTAATTAAATATTATGTAATAATATTGGAGTGACTAAATATTATTCAATTTTGTTTCTTTACGCCACAATTTGGAACTTGAAAAAGTTTGTAAATATTGACCGGGAATGGAATCACTTTCTGTGTGGGTGGGGGGTGGGTGGGGGGGGGGGGGGCGGGGGGAACAATATTTATACCACTAATTAATAATTATTAATTTATTGACTTGCAATATTTGTAATTTGCATTAGGTATTTTCGTGACATCATCCCTAACTAATATTGAATTATGAAATAGGTTAATTGCATTAAAAAATATCTTGATTTTATTATAAAATTTGTATTTTGATTATAATCTTTTAATTTTTTCAATATCAATCATCACCTTTTCAATTTTTGTAGTTCAAAGTATGCAATAGTTTTTTAATGAATCTAAAGCGATGTTGTATTGATGAAACACACGATCTTTGCTACAAAGATAATATGTGTTTATAATTTTGATTTTATTAAATGTTAGATCATGTACCATCAAATAAATTAATTACATATTATAAATAAATTATAATTAAATTTAATCTAATTCTGATCTTGACTCCAAATATTCAAGTGATAAACCAGATAATTAATTATGTGAGAATTCATAAATATTCTATATAACTAAAGAAAAAAACATGTACTATGTTTTTTTCTATATTTTCATATATAACAAAACTAATTTCTAAAGTATAACTTTTTCATATTTTTACTATTGTTTCATATATAACATAAAAAAAATACAAAATATAATTTCTTATACATAATTTCTTAGAAATTGTTTCAAATAAAATAATAATAATAACTAAGCTAAATATATAAAAAGTAAATTTCAACATAAAAATGTCACATGCTTTAAATTGCAAAATTTTGAAAAATGATGCTTATATTGCAAAAATAAAAAATAAAAAATAAAAATGGTGAGTAAAATACAAATTTTACTAAAGATCATATTTTTTTATGCAATGAATCCCAGTGAGGATGTGGGTGTGTGTGTTATATTCTAGACATACATCATTTGAATTTGAAAAATG
Organism: Caryopteris x clandonensis; assembly: GCA_028749325.2. Taxonomy (NCBI): domain Eukaryota; kingdom Viridiplantae; phylum Streptophyta; class Magnoliopsida; order Lamiales; family Lamiaceae; genus Caryopteris; species Caryopteris x clandonensis. The sequence continues at coordinate 5,315,594 of JAPYKT020000003.1, read as the reverse complement.
AGGAGTTCAGGAGCAACTCCAACTGCAAATAGCATTGTTCGTCTCCCATGTGAAAGGATATGGTCATGACAAAACTCTGTGTTTTGGACATACTTATGGATGAGATAGATGCATAAGAGCCCATGTCTTATATTTTTTGCACTTATTAACATTCATCAATTTGGCACTACAAATAAATACTTGGATAACTTTTTACTCCTTACATGTATCAACCTTTATTACTCCCAAGTAGTAGTAGAGGTCTACCGTCTGTGTATAAATCCTTTTTCTTTTTCTTTTTAACTTTATCTTTGTTTAGTTTCTTTGTTGCCGACTGTACGAAGCATCTTTAAATAGAGCTTACCATGAGTGTAACTTTGCTTATAACAGTTTGTTAATCGGCTAAATCTAATGTCTCAAGTTCTCATTTCAAATATTACTACTTATTATTAATACTTATCAGTCCCCAAAAACATATAATTATTTAACAAAAAAGTTGAATTAAGAAACTATATTGTTAAAGAGAAACAGTGAATAAAGTATTTCTCAATATTCATGACTCCACCCACAAACAAACTTTTGCATCTTAAAATTATACAGCGAAATTAATTAATAAAATTGAAAAGAAAATTCTTTAAAGTAAGTTGCAAGTTCATGAAGTCTTGAGTCTAATTTTATTCTTCATAAAACCTTGACATAAATTTTTGCATAGTTCTTTCTTTTTCACCTCCAAACTTGAAATTGGGAGGAGGTGAGTGCTTGAAACACCATGTGGATTCAAATTATAGTTTACATACACATCATATCAATGAATCATACTCATGCAAAGTCATAGCCTAGAATCATCATGCAAAAGTTTGGTATTAAATCATTAAATCTTGTATATGAATATTATATACTATATACTACACATCTATCTTACTCTAGGACGCGTATTATTCCGCTCAAGTATCATGGGTTTGGGAGTGACCTGATTTGATCTTTTGATCAAATCTTGTACAGGTATTACCCATGAATTTTTGTCATATAAATATACAATATTACCCGTATATCTTACCCAATATGCAGTGTTACTACAATATTGCAAATAAGAGATCATGTATAGCAACACATATTCATCATGTAATCATGTAATCATACCATCAATATCATCCTATTATAACTATTGACTAATGTGAGACTTCATATGATGCACATAAGTCATTTTTGTGTGTTTTAATTATTAAAAATTATGTTATTTATTACTAAAATATTAGCAAAAGAATATTTATACGTAATATATAAATTTTTAATTTTCATATTTGAATATGAATATATATATATATATATATAATAGTAGAAGTAGAACATTTTTAGTAACCTTTATGTTTTCCCGCCTAAATATTTTATCACTTTTGATACGTCATGAAATATTATTTTATTGGTCATCATAATTTAATTATAAAAATTTATAGATGCATATTATATGAAAATTTAATTATGATGATAACTGAAATTTTCAGGCATTAATTTGGTCGCATGAAAGAATATCTATGCCTAAATAATCGAATTAAGGGACACTATCTATTCCTAAATATTTGATAATTAAACATCCTAATTTATACATAAGTTGAGCAGTAGGTAATTAATAATTAATCAATCATCCTAAATGTTTTCTCAAATTAGCCGTATATTATACTTAAATTTTTTATATGCATAAATGTTTACTAATCATCACCCTTATTTATACATAAGGTTCACAATAGGTAATTAATAATTAATCAATCACCCGAAATTTTCTCAAACAGTCGTATGTTATAATTCAATTTTTACAAATTAATGCATCTAATTTCTACATAATTAGCAAAGTGGGTAATTAATAATTAATAGATTATAATTCCCTTATATGAGCTCTCAAGTGGATATAAATAAGAACATATAAAATTCAATTTCTATACCACAGTTGATCAAGAACATTTAAGTAGTTTTTCTTCATAATTATATAAATATAATGTTTTTTAATTTTTTATTTTAAAATCTTTTATGAATACAAACACATCATCGTACGAAGGTACGTTTTTTGTGAATTTTAGTTTATCAAAAATTATATTTTGTATATGAAATTCAATCCATTTAAAATTAAACCATAGTTAATTTTGGATCCAATGCCTAGAATAAGTCATCATTATATGCAAAAGTCATATGTATTAAATAATTTTCCATATTTTCCATTATTATTATACATATATATGTTTTATATATACTTTTTAGAAAAGTATATCTAAAACAAAATTAGTATATACTTTTCCATATCTGCTAGGAATAAATCAACAGGAAAAAAATCGTTGTAGCTTATACATGGTAACATTTTGCTATAAATATTTTTTAATTTGTAATTTATATTTACATATATATATGATGAATAGTAGTTCGTATCATGTTTCTATTATGAGAGAGAAACATATACATAATATTGGTTATTATGTATTTAATTAATTAGTTAATTAAAGCATAGTTTATGTATCTTATACATTCGAATTTACATGTGCATTACTTGTTTATTGTTTAATTTAATCAATTTAAATAGTGATACACACACAAATAATATTTATAATTATTTGAAAATAAATATTTGCTTTGTTTAATTTCTTGTGGCCCAATTTTTTTATTAAATGTATAATAATAAGGTATAATATATATAGGTTTTACTAATGTTTTTAATTTAATTATTTGGATGTTCTTATTTTCTTGCTTTCATTTTGCTATAAATATTTTAAAATTAGTATATATGTATATATATTATGATAGACAGTGAGGTCATTACCCATATTAAAGTATGTATATTAAATAATGTAATAGCTTTACACAGTGTGTATTAAAGTACTAATCATTACAAAAAATTAGAGTAAAAATTCATTAAATTAATATTTAATAATTAGTAACCATTTTTATATAATTAATGTCTTACAAACCAACTGAGGGTTATAGACTACATAAATAATCGATAAACTAGAAACTTTTATTAATTGATAGATTTTTATTGGTCTTAAGATTATTAATATAAACAATGTTTTATTGTAAAATTTTTGAGTACGAGATTGAACTTATTTATTAAATGTTATGCATTATATAAATCTGATTTTTTCAATAAAAAAATTATCCATTTAATAAATGTGAAGAAATTTGAAATTGACTTTCTTAAGAAAAAATTATCCAATTTTGTATACTATTATCAATATTGTGTAAGAAGTTTTTTGAATTTAGTATATAGAAATAATTTTAATAATTTAAAATGATTATATATATAATTTATTTAAGAACATTAAATATATAGATTGATAGAGAATCGCTATATACTAAACATTAGTTAATCATCAATCAATTATCAGTAAATATAATGCACTAGCTGTTAGTATAAATACACTCATCTGAGTTAAGTAGTATCACATAATTTTCATTTGAAATCGTCATTTGTGTTCATTCCTGGTATTTTTTAATACAAAATTTTATTTAAGTATTTATTTATATGTGTTTTTACTCAACAATATATAATTTACTTTACGTATTCAATAGTGATTACTTCAATTATTTTCATTTAAAATTGGTGCAATTTTTAGTTAATAATGTTGGATGAATTTTTATTATAAATCAAATTGTATTGGGAATATTATGAAACAAGAGTTATTTTATAGATAATATGTTAATATTTTTGTATTATAATTTCTTTTTTGATCTTCACACGATGTCGTCAAACTTTGTTTTGTGCAAGCAACTCGATCCCAAGTTGTCAAAATTGACAATAAAATTGCATTGTACAAGGATTTATGATGCACCCGCTTATATATATATATAATAGCATTAGTAACTCCTCTATTTTCCCACCTAAATTTCTTACTACATTTGCTGTGTCATATGGCATTATTTTATTGGTCATTATAATTAATTATAGAATTTTTAAGATGCATATTATATGGATAATTAAGATGACAGTCGAAATTTTAGACATGATTTTTTACTAATCAATGATCCTATATTTGTTTTGGAAATATCAAGATTTATCAAATCATTAACTTATTTAATTTTATATATGTATACATATATGTATATATTTATATATATATATATACAGTAGAAGGTAATAATGATGCTATATTTATTTTGCAAGAAGAATGATTTCAATTAAATAAACTCATTTTTTATGGTTGCCAAAGTTCTATACCTAATTGTTTACTAATCAATGTCCTTAAATTTGTTTGGTAAATGTGAAGATTTATAAAATTATTAGCCATATTAATAGTGTTAGTTTTATGATCCATCGTAAATATTTCTACACATTTAACATATTAGACAACATCTAATTTGACATGTTTATATAATAAATAAATAAGTAAATTGTTGTATCATATTAAAAAATAGATTCCCAATTTTGTTGCTTCCATTCAGCAATATAAATTACAAAAATTGGTAATGTACCATAATATAGGATTGTCACATAAATAAGTAATTATTAGGTCAAACTTTCCTTCTATGTCAATACTTTCAGTTATAAAATCACATAAAATAGTTTGTTTTTAAATTAATCACAAAATAAGTTTAGCAAACAAATATTTTTTTGATTAATTTTAAAACTATTAAATTATTTTTACAAGCACGTAATAGTATTGAAATTTGATGAATTGAATTTAAAAAAATCAATTAATCATATATGGTAATACACTTTTAGATCATATATCACATAATAATAGTTTATATATAAAATACTTCTAAGATACAATTAAATAACAAAAGATAAACTTACCTATTAACTTTTTCATCATTGCATATTTTTTTAAACAAAAATTTGAGATGAATATTGATTCAATGAAAAAAAAAACATATTTTGACTATTAACATATATTTTCAAGATTACATAAATGTATATAACAAATAATTTTTTCTTAATCATTAATTAACAAAAAATTTAAAAAATGTTTCCCCTTAACGAATATTATTTTTTGAATTAATAATTATTATTTATAATATTAATTATTCTTAATATCTGTCAAATTAGAGTACGTACATATCCATTCACTATTGACCATAAATGACTACAACATATAAGGATGACAATTTGCAACACGATCAGACAATTCGACATGAATCGAGCAGGAATATAGCAGGTTAGAATTGACCCTTAATGGGTTCAGATCGAAAATGGGTCAGACGCGAATGACTCGATTAGAAAATGAATCAGGTCGAGTCAACCCAATAACCCATATAATAATTATTTTTAAATAAATTATTTTACTGTAATTTCGTAGAGTATGAACGGTAATATTTATTAAAAAATTATGTATACATAGAAAAAACTTTCATCACGTTCCATTATATATTGTTAATTTCAGTTATTATTTTGTGAACTTATATAATTGTACATTGACAAATATTATAATTCATTTATTTTTATCAGTTTTCATAGAATTTTATAAGAATTTTTAGTATTCGGCTCCTATCGAGTTGGTCAAGTCAACTAGCAAAATAAATGAGTTGTGTTCGAGTTACAATTCTTGACACAATAAGTTAAACAGGTCTGATTTGGTTAATGCAAAACATGTAATAACTATGTCTCAATCCTATTCACAAACCGATGACCCGACCTGTTTGACACCCCTAACTAAATAGTATTATAGAGCTTTATTTAAGTCAATTATATATAATTAATATATGATTATTGTTATTCTTATTATTATTTTAAACAAATTATATTTTAAAAATATTATATTATAAAATATAAATTAACAAGCTTATTCAATTTAAATAAATATAATAATATTTTATTATAAATATATTGTTTATATTTTAAATTATAAATCAACTATTATATTATTTTAAATTATAAATTTACTTTTTAAATATTTGTACATTATAAATTGTGCAACGGGTGCAATTCTAGTTTATTTAAAAAATTCAAATCAAATAACATCAATGGTTTTTAATGATTTTAAACGTACTAAATCTACTATAAATTTGCGGAACCAATCTTCATTATCCAAATTAATCTATTTTTTAAATAATGCTAAAATGTATGATTTTTTGCATCACAAGAATGTTAATTTGGAATTTTTATTTTTTTATTATTATTAACAAAATCAAATTCCCATTTTTATTTGCAGTTACTCTCAAATATACCGCACAACAATATTGGAGACATATTTTCTAAATATATAAATTTTAATTGAAAAATTATAAACAAACTATGAAAAAATTAAGAATTTTTTTATTAGAGATATTTACAACTAACCAAATATTTGGTCAAATACATTCCAAATCTACAATATTATAACTTTAAAAAAACAAAAAATAAATAAGAAAGTGCCATTGAATGAAAAAATGAAAATGAAAATAATAACATTTTATCGTGTGTGTGTGTATATGTATTACATCATACTTACAATATTAAGTTTTCATAAAATTTGGATTTTCATCGCTCATGGAATATCATTAAATTTGAATAATTAATATATTTTCTAATACACGTTTTTTATGTCACTAATATTAATAGATTTTCATGAAAATATTAATATTATTTATTATATACCAGCAAATCTGTTGAAAATATGAATATTATTTTGTAATTTGAAAAAGTTCAGATCTTCCAAACATATCTAGTGCAAATCCAAATTTTTATTGAATTAAGTTAATAAATTTATTTTTTATATACATGCAAAAATGGAAATCTAAAAAAAAAAAGTTATTTGACTTATATATATATACAACTAGTATTTCTCCCGTGCGTTGCACGATTTATAAGATAATAAAATAAATTATTATAAAATAGTAATATAGTTTTAAATAATATACATAATTATATAATATATTTTTAATATAAAAATATATTCAAGATTAATATATACCTTAATTAATTTATGAAAAAATATTTTATATTTAAAAATTAATATTTTATTTTTATATATGCAATATGGATATCAAATTGAAAATCGTGAACAGATGATTAAGTTGATATATCTTTTTTTATAAAACACGGAGTTGAGATGAAAAAGTTATAAGTATTTAAAAATTAAAGTGAAAAAACAAAAAATATTAATTCTAATTGAACATCATATGATTTGGGTCGAAAATAATATTTCTGTAAATTCTTCCCAACTATTTTTTTTATATAGTTATAAATACTATAACACTTTTATATAACATATCATGCAGTTTATATCAATTGAGCATCATAAATCAACCATTTAATCATATAGAAAGTCATCATAACTTTGACTAAATATATCACACGAACTCATAATAAAAAAGCATGTAAACTCAAGAAAAGGAATTTAAGCCACACACAATCATACGTGTGGGAATTTTACCCACCTCATACACAGAAGATAATCATTGCTTTTTCAAATGTTTGTTCTAGTTCAGAGACCTCCAAAACTTCTACGATGGAAAAATTATTTTATTAAAACTCTTAAATAATAATAACCATAGTTTAAACTAAGGGACATATCAATAATTGAAAATCTCTACATTCTGATTTAGGATATTTTGGGAAGGGAAAACAAAATTGTTTTTGGAAAGAAACTATGAAAACGGGCTTCTTGACTCGTATTTCTTCAAGGTGCCTCATAATTTATAATATAATAAGTTATTATAAAAATAGTAATATATTTTTTTTAAATAAAATAAATAATTATATAAAATATATTTTAAAAAAAATTGTTTAAAATAAAAATACCTCATAATATGTATATATATATATTAAATATTGAAATATACCACAATTAATGTATGGAAAAATATTTTATATTAAAAAATAATTTTTTATTTTTATATATGTAATATGGTTATCAAATTAAAGATTACGAAAAAATTATTAATTTGATATATTTTTTATAAAAAATAAAATTTAAATAAAAAAGTTATAAGCCTTTAAAGTCACAATAAAATTTGGGATGGGACGGGGGTTGGTGGTGGGAAAGAATCAAAAGAGAAAATGGTGTGTGGCAAATAAATGAGACATGATTTGACAATGCAATATTTATAAATTGATGGTAATCAAACACTACCATACTATATAATAAATGCAGATATGATATTAGTTTATTGAAGACGCATGCAGATATTATCATAGTGATACCAACACCAGATTGTGACTCACATCACCACAAACAGCCTTAATTCTCTAATTGCTTCATTATTCATACCATGCTTCCTTTTAAAACACCATATTAATCCTTAGTGGTTACGTCTATAAAATTTAATATGTTTTAATATTTATGCACTAATGCTCACTAACTTACTACCAATATTCTTCAATTATTGACACTCCAGAGCACCATAACCACAACTCTAAACCGTCAACTCAAAAACTGTTGTAGTTGCACACAAATGGGACACGAACATGAGTATGACTAACGGATCATATAATTTCATATATTTTTGTAGGATCAATTAACCAATCATATAATTCATATATAAAGCAAGAGCACTTTCTAAGAATTTAAATTTTACAAGATTGAAAGTAAAAATCCCACCTGAAAATTAAGTAATAGATATGGGAATTGAGTGAAAATGCATGTTAAACCTTGTAACCTTGATTGTTGAATTTTACTACAAATATTCAAGTCTAAATAAACTTAATGTCTGTGACAATTATTATTTAAAATAAAATAAGTAAATAAAGAGGAAATTTGTTGCGAAATAGAACGGATTTGAATTACAAAATCAATTATATAATTCATATATATATTGTAATAGGATGATATACTAATATATGTATTTAATCGACTGATTAATTTCGCATAAAAAAGTAATTAAATTACCTCTTAAAGCGTGTTTTAATGAATTTTTCTTTTTATACATTCCTACACTCCGATCCTCGTATCTTGTGCTACAATCATTATATTTCTTGTGTTCCAAATCGTTCGGTCTTCAATGGTATATTTTTTAGAACTCACACCCTGTTGTATTTTCTCTAGTGTTCTCTAGAACTCACATCCCTGTAGATCTTCTATATGGGCACAATAGAATATCTAAACTAATAAAAATTAAAAAAGAATTATTTTATAAAAATAAAATATATTGTTTATTTGAAAGTTAAGTATTTCTTGTAACATTGATAATTATTTATCTTATTTTTTTGTTAGTAATCACAGATTTAATTATTGTGGTGGAGTAGACTATTAGTGGGATTGGACTTACTACAAATAATCAAATAAATCCAGTACTTTTTTTATAAGAAATGAAAATTGCAAAATAATATCTATCAATATATAAAAGTTGATTACACATAAAAAAATATGTATATCAATATAATAAAAGACCTACAACTAATATTTTTGTATATATAAAAATTAAACTAAGTTGTTCAACTCAATAATAATTTTATTTTATTAGTTAGTATATATCTTTACCTATGTGCACACAAGTGGAAACAGTATTATTAAAAACCAAAAATAATATGCAAAAATTTATGTGCATTGGGTGCACAGTGCAATTTGATATAAAGTATTATTTGTTTAATTAAAAAATAATATTTATTTTCTTAAATAGTATTACTGCTAATTTTTATTTTAAAAAAAGTACTAATATTTTTTAAATAAATAAGTCATATTTTCTTTAAATCATATGAAGTTTCATTATATCTATCGTTTGGATAGTATTTAACTGTGGCAGTACTCGTGAAATAGAGGCCATGTTTAAAAAAGTTGTATAAAAATAAATTATTTTATATTTTAATAATCAAATTAATAAACATATTTATTCCTTAGAGACAATCTCTTCAATTATATCAACATGTTATAAATTTAGGATCACTTATGATGTTAGATTTTCTAATAAACAATATACCATTCTAGTTATTTATATTATTTTATTATATTTTGAACATGTTTTAAGATTTGAATTAATATGCACTAAATATATTATCCGAATGGTTAACAGTTAAAAAACTTAATATCCTTCACATATTTGTTTATAAAATATAACTGATAAAATATATGATAATAACATATTTTGTGTTATTCAAATTAATTTTAATTATTAATTAAATTTAAAATATGAAATATATTATTTTTATGAATAAAGTCATTTATTTATTTTGATATATGTTAGATTTAAATAAATAGTATACTAACTTTTTGTATGAATTTGAGAAAAAATATAAATAATTTTCTTAAAAATAAAAATATTATAGTATTAATTTATCTAATATTATAACTTATTGTTTAACTTTCGAAAACACTATAAAGTTCTTGAATATTATAAAATTTATTATTTAAAAAATAAAGATAATTTTTTTAAAAAAAATAATACAGTATAATATAGACAAATTATATTTTAAATCAAATAATATTTATATATAAATATAATTATAAATATAAATATAATTGATATCAGTGATAACATACTAACATTTTTATCAACAACTATAATATTATTATTTGTTTTTTTTTAAAAGCAAAAATTGATTAGTGTGTTTGTAACTCAAACGCACCGCCAAATAGTTCAAATATCAATCCAATGTAGATAGTTGTAAACTACAAAAAGATATTTTATATTTTATTTGAAATTTGACATTTTTATATACATTAACTATAAAATGAAGATTCATAGAATGTATATTAAATTTAATATATTTTATTTATTTATCACAGATTTAATATATATTTTCTTAAAAGTGGATTAGGAATATTGAATAATTTCTTATTTTTAAATTTTATTTGGAAAATAAAAACTATATAAAAAGTTGAAACTCTAATATTGTGTTATATATATTAGTAGATAGTTGGATATGTTTGAGTAAATATGAAGTGGTGTGGGAGTATTCCAAAAATGTAGGTATCTTGGTAAATAGATGTGAGGCTCAAAATTAAGCCCAAAACTTGAATTGTAGCCATGATGCCGCCTCAACTACATAAATCGATGGCCCAGATTTTGTACTTATTCTCCACTTTCAACATCTACATCATTTCACTTTAGAGTCTCATTAAACATTAATGAAATAAAATAAAATACTTATAACAAATTTGACTCATTCAATTTTTTATTTTTTGGAAGGGGGTGGGGGGTTGGGAATGTTGCAAAATTTATATCCTTATATTTCAATACTATTTTAATTTATAAAGCTGTTAATACATTATTATTGAAATAAAACAAATGTGAATAGAGTATGTGTTACTTTGAATTTGGTTAAGATAGAACTCATTTCATCACCTTGATTATTTGAGCAGCAATATCTAATTAGAAATGAAGTATTATTTATAAATGCTTACCGGGAAAAAAATGTAAATCCATTTCACAACTAAACCTACAACTATGTATTTTTTAATTAAACGTTGGTGATGAAGATTGTTTCTTCACTTCAGTAAAAGAAATCTGACCGGGTATGGGCTTCATTGCAGACCTACACAAACTTATTGGAAGGGTACCGGTGAGGATACTCCGATACTTAAGTGAGCAAATTATCTGTATCTTTTTTTGTCAAGAGGAAGATAGAAAGGTGTATATGTATATATATTATCATGGTCAGAACTAACCACCCTATCAAACAGACTCTGAACAGACCAAATCTGTCTGGAAGGATGGTAAAATGGGCTATTGAACTGGCGAGTATGATGTGGAGCTCGAGCCTAGAACTGCGATCAAAGCCTAGGCACTTCCACAAGTTGGAGATTGTACAGATTCCTCGTACTGAAAACCTGCAGGCTAACTACTTGGCTAAGTTGGCAAGCACAACCGAGACATGAGAAACTAAAAATATTACACTCCTCACGGCATATCAGGTATCCTTTGAGATGAATGTGGGTAGAGCTGTCAAAATGGATCAGACGCGCCGAGCTAGTCCGTCCCGCCCTGCAAAATAGGTGGGTTGGGCTAGAAATTTAATAGTCCGCCAGCTGGCGGCCCACAGCGGCTGGCCCATGTGGGCCACAAGTTGAAATGGGTTGGGTAGGGCCAACCTGCGGGTTTTTAAATTATTTTTTATTTAAAATATAATTAATCATAACATCCCGGCCTCACCCCATGACCCACCCACCTTCTCATAACCCACCTATCCTCCCTATCTCACAAGTCACAAAAGTGATGACCCACCTATCCTTCCTATCTCACAAGTCACAAAAGTGATGACCGAAAGTTTAAAGCCCTAATTCAGTAATAATTTATTACCTCACCCAAGTCCCAAAAATAGTTAACGAATAAATTGAACCAAAAACTAAGAATGAGAAACATGGTAGAATTAAGGCAGTCCAGATCCTCTAGTCCATAATTCATGTCCCAATTATGTCCCACTTTTAAAACTACATTGTTTTGGCATTAAGTAAAAATTAAAAATTTTACTTGGCTCAAACAAGCCGCTCCACGCCGTCCTCTTATCTCTCTCTCTCTCTCTCTCTCTCTCTCTCTCCCCGCCTCTCTCCCTCTAACTTCTCCTTTCTTGAAGAAATAGGATCTCTAATTCTTTTTTTTTTTGTCACTGCTCCTGCTAGTTTACTCCAACAATTGAAGTGTCTTCCTCTACAATAAAGCACTAAGAGGCGAAGGATGGGGAGATATCGAAAAGGGCTCTGCCGAAGGCTACTAGGTCGGTGATGTTCGGTTTTTCGTAGGGAGAGCCGTCCTGTTATTTATGAGGGCCCATTAAATTTGAAGGTCAAATTGAATATGAAACAAGGTTTTTTTTCCTCGGCTATCTCGCCGCCTCTTATACTTTTCTAGTCCAGATTCTTTAGTCCATAATTCATGTTCCAATTTTGTTCCACTTTTAAAACTATGTTGTTTTGGCATTAAGTAAAAATTAAGAATTTTACTTGGCTCAAACAAGCCCCTCTCTCTCTCTCTCTCTCTCTCTCTCTCTCTCTCAATCTATTTCTATTATCTCTCCCTCCCTCCCCTGCCTCTCTCCCTCTAACTTCTCCTTTCTTGAAGAAATAGAATCTCTAATTCTTTTTTCTTGTCACTGCTCCTGTTAGTTTACTACAACAATTGAAGTGTCTTCCTCTACAATAAAGCACTGAGAGGCGAAGGATGAGGAGAGATCGAAGAGGGCTCTGCCGAAGACTACTAGGTCGGTGATGTTGGGGTTTTCGTAGGGAGAGTAGTCCTCTTATTTCTGTGGGCCCAAATTTGAAGGGCGGATTGAATATGAAACAAGTTTTTTCCAGATCCTCTAATCCATAATTCATGTTCCAATTTTGTCCCACTTAAAACTACGCTGTTTTGGCATTAAGTAAAAATTAAGAATTTTACTTGGCTCAAACAAGCCCAAATTTGAAGGGCGGATTGAATATGAAACAAGTTTTTTTCCAGATCCTCTAATCCATAATTCATGTTCCAATTCGGTCCCACTTAAAACTACGCTGTTTTGGCATTAAGTAAAAATTAAGAATTTTACTTGGCTCAAACAAGCGGCTCTAAGCCGTCCTCTTATCTCTCTCTCTCTCTCTCTCTCTCTCTCTCTCTCTCTCCCTCTCTCTCTCTCTTAATCTCTTTCTATTATCTCTCCCTCCCTCCCCCGCCTCTCTCCCTCTAACTTCTCCTTTCTTGAAGAAATATAATCTCTAATTCTTTTTTCTTGTCACTGTTCCTGCTAGTTTACTCCAACAATTGAAGTGTTTTCCTGTACAATAAAGCACTGAGAGGCGAAGGATGGGGAGAGATCGAAGAGGGCTCTGCCGAAGGCTATTAGGTCGGTGATGTTGGGGTTTTCGTAGGGAGAGGCGTCCTCTTATTTCTGTGGGCCAATTAAATTTGAAGGTCAAATTGAATATGAAACAAGATTTTTTTCCTCGGCTACCTCGCCATCTCTTATACTTTTCTTTCTCTCTCTCTTTTTTTCTCTCTCTCACTCTCTCTCTCTCTCTCTTTTCATTCTCCTTGCTTGTGACATTCAATTTCCAGTCCCCTTTTATGTACTGCTGCTGCCACGTACCTTCTTAATTCAACAATTTAATTCCTATCAATGTATTTCTCTCTCCAAAACAAATACATTAGCAATCACCGTCTACTTGTTCAACAAAACTTTTATTGGGTTTATTGAACCAATTTTTGTATGTATTATTTTGTCCCTCTTCTTTCTCGGCTCTCAACCATCTGTCAATATTAAATATAATTACATAAAAAGAAATTACATGATTCATAATGTCAAAGAACAACTATATTCATTTTTTAGAATTATTAATTAGTTGTTTTGCCCTTCTTTATTTTCATTTCGCTATTAATTTTCTTGGATTTTTCCATTATGCAGTAAAATGCTTGTCTCACAAACATGGACATTTTAATAATCTTATTTGGAGAGATTTTTTAAACATGGATATTTTTATTTTATATGTCTTCAAAAGTATTTGGATTTTAATGTTGTGTCTTTTTTAATTTTGGGTTTGTACGGAAGTATTATGGAATGTGAATCTTCATCTTGTCATCACTTGAATTTTAAAGATGCTAATGAAGAACAAGATAAATATGATGCAATACTTGTCAATGAACCTAGTGAGAAAATGAATATATTCTCGATGCATTTACTTGTCGATGAAAAATTCATTCCAAAGATTGGTGTAGAGTTTGACACAGAAGAAGATGCTTATCAATTTTATTTGGCATATGCGAAATGAATTGGGTTTGGTGTAAGAATGAGCAAAAGTCATACCGATAAATTGGGTAATTCAGTTGATAGAATATTTTGTTGTACTGCTCAAGGGAAAAGAGTACATGATAAACAAGATATTTATGTGAAAGCACCTTGTCCGGAAACAAGGTTTGGTTGTGAGGCAAAACTGAAAGTTAGTAGTCAACGGACTGGAAAATTCTGTTTGGTTCAATTCATGGAAAATCATAATCATTATATTTCATGTCCAAGCAAAACACACCTACATAGCAGCCACATGAGCATAGCTTCATCAGGAGCAATACAAACACAAATGGCAAATGAAGTGGGTATCCGACCAAAAGCATCTCATGATCTTATGGTAGGACAAGTCGGAGGAAGAGAGAATTTAGGTTTTATTCCTCAGGATTACAAAAACTATTTGCAATCCGAAAAAACAAGAGATATGAGAAGAGAAGATACTGGAGGAGTATTAGAATATTTGCATATGATGCAAATTGATGAGTCTACCTTTTTCTATTCTATTCAAGTTGATGAAGATGATTTGATAACCAATATATTTTGGTCTGATGCAGATTACTCAAATTTTGGAGATGTTGTTTGCTATGATACAACTTACAGGAAGAACAATAAAGGTCCTCCAATTGCATTATTTGTAGGCGTAAATCATCATAAGCAGACCGTAATTTTTGGTGCAGCATTGTTATATGATGAAACTTCTTTAACGTTTGAGTGGTTGTTTGACACATTTACTCGAGCTATGTCTTATAAGAAATCAATAACCATTCTTACAGATCAAGATGTCGTGATGGCTAAAGCTTTAGCTTGCAAATGGCCGAAAACAAATTATCGTTTATGTATTTGGCACATTTACCAAAATGCCACTATCCATTTGAGTTGTATTTTTTCTCAGTTCAAAAGCTTTGCTAAAGACTTTAGCTCATGTATATATGATTTTGAAGAAGAAAAAGATTTTGTTGAAGCATGGATCCAGATGTTGACCAAGTATGCACTTGAAGACAATGATTGGTTAAGACAGCATGTTTGGTTTAAAAGAAAAGTGGGCATTAGTTTATGGACGAAAAATATTTTGTAATAATATGACTACGACCCAAAGAAGTGAGAGCATGAATAGTATTGTGAAAAAGGTATGTTACTTTCAACACAAGTTTTTAGAGTTTTTTTGCCACTTCCAAAGGCTTCTTGAAGATCGTCGATATGAGGAGCTTAAAGCTGATTTTAAATCAAACACAAGCATCCCATATTTGAAATATCCGGTTGAGATTTTGAAGCACGCGTCTATGGTTTATACTCCTGAAGTTTTCAAATAGTTTCAAGACAATTGGTACAAATCTCATGATTCTAGTATAGATAGTTGTGAGGATGTTGGAACGCTTGCAAAATATAAAATTACTCTACACAAAGAAGTTATCATCACATAGTTACATTCGATTCGGCTAGTGGAAAAATTGATTGTAGTTGTCAAAATTTTGACTTTGCTGGGATTTCATGTTTGCATACTTTGAAGGTATTTATGATGAAATGTATTATGAGGATCCCTAGCGAGGTACATATTAAAGAGGTGGACATGGAAAGCCAAATTGGATATTAAAGATTCAAATGCTAAGACAATCAATTTGGACTCAAAGATACTTCGAAATATCGATATAAAGAAATGTGTGGTATGTTTGTTCAATTAGTTACAAAAGCAGCAGACAATGAAGTTTCCTATAAAATTGTGAAGGAACTTCTATGTAAGGGGTTTTATATGGTATATGAAAGCTTGCAAAGTAAAGAGTGTGTTCAACTATCAAATGTGAGACCACATGATCAAGAGTTGAATCAATCTGCAGACGACATGACAAGTCTCTTGAATCAAACTGAGTTGCGAATGGGTGAAAGTGACAATCTTGGAGTCAAAGGAATTAAAATCAAGAAGAAACCAATGTCATGTAAAAGATTAAAAAGAAGTTTGGAGAAGGCTTCAAGAAGAAGAAGAAAAAAAGTGAGGAGAAAACACAATCAGGCTTCGGAGATTACTATCTCCCCTCTATTACTACCATCTAATATTGAGGTATTTTGTATCTAGATTATTTTAGTTTATGAAATGTGATTTAACTATATGATGAAATTATCTATATATTCATTTTTATTTTTTGGAACAGGGAATACAAGAAAACTTTGGAACTATTTTCAGTGTGTCCACCATGCCATAGGCTCAGTCAATTTAAGGTTCGATCAAGTATTTATAAATTTTAATATTATTACAGCATAATGAAATTATATTAACACACATATATAAATATAAATATTATATATATATATATATATATTATCTTTAGAATGGAAATCAAACGCAACTAGATGGTAATTTTGTCGTTAATTTGAGTATGGGTGGAACTCAAGTTTCAAATCCTTTGCTATCACAACTTACTCAGGTATATGATAAGTTTCGAGTAAGAAACTTTAGTTTTAAATAATAACCTAAAGCCACAATTTATTTTATTTATTTATTTATTTATCTATTTATTAATGACAAGTGATATCTTCAAAGTCACGTAAACAAATATTTTTTGCAAGTTCATCATTTTCAATGGGCATGACTAACTTACTATTGGTAATCTTCTATAACTCAATTAATAAAGTCGTTTAATTATAAATCTCAATTCAATGATTATTAATTTTTTTAAATTATTCATGTACTTACAAGACCACTTTATCAAGGCCATTTGATGAACAATAATACAAGTCATGAAACAGATATCAGTGATGCTAGCTGTAATGATACATGTGGTTGGTTATTTCCATCTTCGGGTGATATATTTTGTAAAATACAAAATAAACAGTAAATAGAAAGGATGTTTATGTTTATGCCTCAATTAGTTTAATCTTTGTTTCTTTCATTCTCTTTTTTTTATTAATTCAAAATATTAATTTTGTTACTTTTAATCTACTGTTTGTTGTTATTATATACTTTTTATTTTGTGTGTGATTTTTTTGTTAAAAGTTTTTTTTTTAATAATCTATAGCCATTTTACAAAGAGCACAAATTCTCTCACAAATGATTGCATGTCAACCAAGGATTTAACCAAAAAAAAAAACAGAATCAATTGAAAATTGAAAGCAAGAAACTAGAGTACACAGAAAGTCCATAAGTCTTGACTTAAATACAAATGATCACACATTTCTTAGAATTCAAGCAAGAACAGTATAAGCACATCAAAACAAAGGGAATAGTGTTGCAATTCACTTAGACTACTTATATGACATGAACTTTTAGCAACATTTATTCACTGAGAATGATTAACATATTAGTTTCTTGATTTTGTGCTAGTAATCAAGAATCCATGTCCACATTGTTTATTGTTTCTGTAGGGTGACTTTTTTAATGATAGTGAAGAATCGGAATGAGCAAGAATATAGAGTATATTGCAGGCCCTGTTTTGAAAGATGTTAATTCAAGAGGATTAGAAAGCAAGAGGACAAAAACTCATTCCAAAATAAACATCGATGGTCAAAATGATATTAGCATCGTAACAAATGAAAATCTTAACTGATGGAAAGACTAGAAAATAATGTACCAATGTCCAAGTCTTGCCGTGGATGAGCAACAACAAATCCACATGACATAAAAGATGAATCCTTTCATTTAAGGGTTGCTGTCTACACTTTTTTCACTCCACTGACCATTCTTTCAGTCATTTTCAAGTGTTATGGCCCACTTGGTGTAGCCCAATAATATATTTCCCTAAACCAACTCAAACTCGTGGCAACCCTAGGTCAACTCATATACCCTTAAATATATATGTGTGTGTGTGTGTGTGTGATGATATTCACTAGCCTGCATATACGATATACGAGGGGAACCACAACCTGAGCCGGGCGATGGTCTCGACATCAATTCCCAACAGTGGTATCAGAGCCACGGTTGTGTCAAGATGAGGCTCTCTCGTTATTTAGGTTACTGTTCACGTGAACAATAACCAAATTATCCTTTATTTTTATTGCTGATTTTTACTGGAAAAAAAAAAAAGAAAAACTAACAACAAAAAAGAAAATGAGTGAAAAACTAGCACTCACCACACAGTGGTGCACATCCCTGCCGCCAGCGCCCCCGCGCTGCCCACAACCCGCATCTTCCTGTTCTGCGCGCCGCGCCAGGCCCGCGCAACCACACTACCTCGCAAGCACAACCCCGTGTCCAATATATGGATTATTCACTACTGCCCCTCCTACTGACGAGGGGGACGTCATAGTGAAATGCCCGATGCCCTCTTTGGTGCAACCGGTCCAGTTATCCACGGCAGACAGTAAAACGAGGCCCTTCTCGTAGGGTCTCGCTCTGGTAAAGCAGCTTGAACCTATTTAGATTTCAAAATAGTCATCGTGATTCGACATAGGGTTGGTGATTATTTGCTGGTAGCAGCCGTGATTTGGCATAAGATTGTGTGTCCTACATGATTGATAATTTTTCTATTGTGTGCAATAGTGTGAAAAATTATTTGCTTACATTCCGCTGCTATTAACTTAATAGGTACTTTGAGGTTAGTACTCTAATCTTTGTGAGGTTTTGTTAGATATCATGTTACCCGTTACCTATAGGATTCTGTGTGAATTTGTTATGGTTATTGTTGATTTTTTGTGGAATCAACAAGGGGTAAAGAATGAAATTGTTTGTGTGAACTCAAATTTTGTGTGAATTCGTGTGTTTATTTGGATATTTTTATCTTGGTGATAATTGGATATATCCGTGCTTACATATATGTGTTGATTCCTAACAGCTGATTTGGTTCTTGGTGAGCTGATTCGAGGTTAGAAATCATAAACATTTTGTGTGGTTTGATATATGCATTTCTAAGAAATATGTTTTCTTAGGGTATCTGGATAGGTAAAATGCTATATAGATTATGGTTTAGTGGTGAACCGGGCTATAAGGTGGTAATAAGTTGGTTAATCATTTTTACTAAATGAGACTAATTTGTTTGCTTGCCTGGTTATGTTAATAATGTGAATTTTGATGTTAATAATTATTCTTTCAATTTTGAATAGTAAATTGTGATAGGATCCTAATCTTGTAGTATACAGAGTATATTTTGATGTGGTTCAAAACTTCTTGGATCACTAACAAAAGAATGCTACAAGATACAAATATATATAAATTTCTAGCTTCTGAATTGCAACAACTAACAGTAACAAAATTAATTAAGGAATAAATTGAATCAAAAACTAAAAATGCAAAACATGGTACAATTAAGGAGGGGGAAAGTTTTGACTATATTTTCAACAAATGATTGAATATAAAAATCATAATGGATATAGGTTGAGAGATTTTAGAGAAAATTAAAAGAATTAATTCGGGTTTACATAGATGAGAGATTTTGGAAGGTGATGGAGTAGAAGAAGATGAGGGTGAGTGGAGTTAGGGGGAAAACAAAACGGAGGTTTGGGGTTTGAAGGGTGGTGGTAGATGTTTTAGATGGTGGAAGAAGAGGTGGCATTTGGAGTGAGTATCGGTAGCAATGGTTTCTAGCAACAGCGATGGTGGTGGCAGTGGCGGAAGATTAGGTATGAGCTTTTTTATGTTGGAACATGGTTCTTTCAAGGGCTAGATAATTTCTTATTTTTTCAATTTTTTTCTTTTTTATTTATATTTTAATATTAATAAGGATAGTTTAATCCTTCAATTGTAATTTTATTACTTAAATGAGTGAGGTACATTAAAAAAAATGTGGATTGTGATAGTCGCTACATATTTTATATTATAGTACATATAAGAGTACATTGTCGGGACTCATTATGTTCTACTCAAGCATCATACTTTGAAAGTAATTCAAAATAATATTTTAACCAGAAACTTATACGTGTATTACTAGTGAATCTTAGGTATAACTATATATAATATTATTCCTATATTATACAGATTCTACGAATTTACTCGTAATCATGCAAATGGGGAGATTTCCATCATCATATAAGATAACCATCTTCAACATATTTTCATATCACAAGACTTCAATAGGCATAATTATCATGTTAACATCATGTCTCAAAATAGACCTCAAAGGAGCATATCAATCAATAGTCATATCATATATAGCCTGGTCATGTCATCATGTTATCATTTCATTAAATTATATAACCATTACATTGAGAATTTTGCTAAACTATGATACTGAAACCCTCTTAGTTCGCTGAAAACTAGAAAAATTAAAATTATACAATTAAATCATAGTAATTTAATCATAAAAATTTCTCAAATAAAATCTTAGACATTTCATCGTATAAAATCATGATAATAAATTTATTCATATGAAATTTGGTTAACTAAATTAAAATTTCTGGTATCACAAGGACTTGGACAAAAGTGTGGATTATCTGCTGTGGTATCTTAAACAAAGGATAAATAGATACAGTTGGGAAGGGGTTCGCTGTAGTTACCCGTGGGGGCTCTAGCAAGTGCCAATCTCTTAGCTCATTATATTAGATGTGGCACGGTTCTATCGATTTTAAAATCTCCAATTTCACAATTTCGGTTGGTCTTGGTTCGTCTAACTGTGCGTATATTTACATTAAATTGCTAAAATATAATTTTCGATATGAAAAGTTGTATTTGGTGGAATTCATTTACCACTTGATATTTAAGCTTGGGTATGATTCAAAGTAATCAAAACCATTAATAATGAGTCCATACTATAAATTTAGAATTCAATCACAGCATCATACCTTTCTGGCATAAGAAGATAAATATATTTAATATGGATTTTAACATTTGACCATAAAACAAATTTTGCAATTTAAATCCATACATACAAAAAAAGTCAAAACTATGATACCTAATATTTTACTGTACAATTCTTGGGAATAGGGGCTTATGGGCCCCTAATTTAGAACCAAACCAAATAGGCCCATCTCAAGTTTTCAGAATTTGACTAATTATCTGTTTTGAACATGAAAAATTATAAATCCAAAAGGAAATTAGCATCCTTATTTTCATGTATAATTTTAATTCAAAATGTAAAGAAAAGTACCCTCAAACAAAAGGAATTATGTCTAACTAGTAGTTGAGAGTAAGCGCCCCAGACGCAGTCCTCTTTACTACAACACATCACTCTTTTTTGTGCATCTTTATTCAGCTTGTTCGTATTTGTTTCTTTGGGACAGGCTACTCAACTAATTGAATTCAATGGCATCAGATCTACCTTAAGAATAACAAATTGTTCACATTACTAATCCTTCCAGGGCCTTGACTTGTGACATGAGTCTCAATTCCAGAAATATGGCGGCGCTTAATGTTGAACCTCAGAGCCCGAAACACCAAAACCAACTCGTAAATTAAGAATTCTCACAAGTAAAAACTCTATTTTAAAAAGTAAATAATTAATTAAAATTAAGATAGGTATTTATTTCCAAATGAGCCAAATTTTGCACCAATTCAATTGATTTACAGAAACTAAATTGCATACAACTAGACTAATTAAGCTCTAATATTCGACTAAAACGTAATTTATGTGTTTCAAAATTTGTTGTACGTGTGATCATTTTATCCTCTATAAAATACTTGGTTAATTTTGAATATTTATTAAGAAAAATTAATTTTATAACTTAAATATGAATATTATAATCCTTCTAACTAAAATTATAGCACCTAAGTTTGATTTATTTCCCATCTCATATTTCATGTTTTCTACTTTTTAATATCTTCACCAAATTTTCATCTATCTATAGTACTCTACATAAATTAGTTGTGTTCCCTCTATAATTTGTACTTGACATAAAAGTATTTCCATCATATTATTTATTGTATTAAAAAATATTAAATATTAATTCATAATTGTATAAAAGTAGGATAGTTGTAAGAATTTTGTTGTGTTTCACTTAAATTGTGTTTCTATTTTTAGAAATTATGATATTCTATTATTTTATTTTTTAATTTTGCTTTTTCACTTTAATTTTTTATGACTTATAACGTTTTCATCTAAACTCCATTGTTTATGGAAAACATATCGAATTAATCAACCTTTTCGTAATCTTCAATTTGATATCCATATTGCATATATAAAAATAAAATTTTAAATTTTAAATATAAATAATTTTTCATACATTAATTGTGATATATTTTAATATATAATATATTTTTATATTGTAAGATATTTTTATTTTTAACAAATTTTATTAAAAATATATTTTATATAATTATATTTTTATTCTAAAAAAATATATTATTATTTTATAATAACTTATTTCATCAATATATTTTAAATAACCTTTAAAAAATTTAAATACATACGAGTAAAATAATATACTTTTGCAAAATCATTAAAGTACACGTACTTCTAAAATTCAGGAAAAAGAAGAAAATATAAATATAAATAAAGATTATAACAAATAAAGTCTTTGTCTGAGATGTCAAATTCAAAGCGAAAGTAATTTATAAACAAAAAGTTATGAGTGAGAATCTCTATCTCTCTCTCTATATAATTATATATATCTTATCGTTGGCGCAGCGCGTGGCGGTAGCAGCTATCGAACGCGTGTACTAATAGAGACAATTGTGACTTCCACTCAAACTGGCTCGTACCGTACGTGCACGCTACATTCAGAATATCGTGGGATATTTCATAATATCGTGAACTTCTCAGACAGGTACGTTTTCTCGCGAGAATGCAAACATATCGTGTTGGGAATTGGAGAAATTAAACTGTGCATAGGGCCATGGGCCGACTGACGTGACTGTCACCCACCTCGAATTGTTTATGCCACACTAATTCGGTCCTCATTTTGCGTTAAATATCAATTTTGCCCCTATATTAGGCCTTTTCCCTTTTCTTTTGTCTCTCACTTTGCCTGGCTAACTTGACTGGACATCTTAGCGGGCCCACCAATAGAATTTTAGTGTATTGTTACACACACACTCTCTCTCTCTCTCTCAAGCTCTTCCTCTCTCTTGGTGACAATGTACAAAGGTGGTGGAAAGGGACAATCAACATACATCTAAGAAATTTCCTATCAGAGAAAAGAAAAAAATCTAAGAAATAATGCAAGTTTTAATTCAAGAGGACAAGTTGTCACGTCCCACAATGTATTAATTATTTTGATTAAAAAATAAATATAATTGGTGAACAATATGTGGTCTTTATCACAGGGACAAACAAAACTATACCCACTTGAATCTTGATGATTAACTTATAGAATAGGTTAAAGCATTCAAATCTTTTTAAATAAAACTTAGGATTCTTATCAATTTTCTTAAGAAAATAAGATTTTTATTTTGTAATATTTATCAATACCAATAAAATTAAAAGCTTCAGACAATCAAATTTTATTATAATTATGGTTTTAAATATTTCCAAATAAGAAGGTTTATGTGATTTGTAACTAACTATTTAGTTTTATGTGAATGTCAGATTTTTTTTTATTTTTTAAAAAAAGTGCTATAAATTATCAAATTGTGTTATTAGATCATGTTTTTGTTTTATTTGAAATAATATGGCCTTTATACAAAAACAAGAAAGTCTTGCAAGGATTGACCTCAGAAAATAAATAAATAAAAAAGCAAAAAACAATAAATACATAAATCTTGAATAAACTATTCCCACTTTCCCATAGTGCAAATGAGTGTTGTTTCAGAAACAATAAACTAATTAATAAACTTGACACAAAGTTAATAAACTTCAATACATTTACTTTTTACATTAAAAATTGCTCTCTATGCGTCTGAGGCTGTAATAGGATAGTTCATCTTTTATTTATCCCAACTCCTTCGCTTGCGATTTGTTGGATGAATGTACGAATTGGAGGTTAGTTGAACGATCAGCTCAGAGAACATGTAGTTCGATTCTTCTTAATTTATCACTGATATGATAATGTTGTCAAATTCTAACACAACACCTTAAATTTGATATATTTTAAACGGCCAAACACAAAATAAAAAAATAAAAATAGAGAAGACACAAAATATTATTCTAATTTTCATATATTGGGGATAGCACAACTCATCAAATAATATATATGTATAAAAAATGATCTAGAGGTGGATAAATACGTAATTGGACCACACATAAATGAACTACAAGAAAAACACGAACAGATTGCAATTGATATTTGTAATTGTTCACAATTATTTTTACTCACAAAATTCATGTATTTATTTAATAAAAATAGATATATATCTAACCTTATAGTGATAATATTATTTTATTTTTCAAATTCCTTACTTTATTCAAAAAGAAGAAAGAGCATTTGGTTGGTTTTGGTGGACTAAAAATGTCGACGTTGTTAAGCAGAGTGCATGCAACGACAAAGAAGCCAAACTTTCAATAAGAATGCGACAGACATTAGTTTTCTTTTAAAATATGCAAGTGAACATATTTTTAGATTTACTTTTTCCATTTATTTGGGCTTTGAAAATTAGTATAGGATGGACGGAATAATTAGAGCGTTCGTAACTTGATTCCAAAATTCTAGATTTTTTGTTATATAGTTTAACAACTTTGTAATGTTTATAATAATATTATCATTAAAGCCACTATATCATTTCATATATAATTAGTTTATCTTATAAAAATAGTAATATATATTTTTTCAAATAAATTATATAAATATATAAAAGAAATTTAATATAATTCACAATTTCTTTCATGCAATTCACAATTTATAATATATTTTTTAAATTAAATTTTTATAATAGAATATCCAAAATATCTTATTATTTTACTGATAAAGATATGTAAGAAAATAGATTCTGTAATATAATATATATTCTCTCTAGCACACATAGGAGTTTTGTTTCTGTAATAAACTTATTAATTGTATAAAAATTCAATATATTAATAAATTTTATAAAAACAAATTAGTTCATATTTATTTGTTCAATATAAATAATCAAACATATAATAAATATTAAAATCCAAACTAAATAATCAACCAAAAATAATTATATTTTTACATCTAATATTCATTTTAACATGTGCAATATGAATATAAAATTAAAGATTATGAAAAGTGAATTAATTTAATTTATATTATACATAAGAAGATAATAAAAACAGAAAAATAATTTGTATTTTAATAAATTGGAAAAATATTTTCAAAAAAAAGAAGAAATTTTGATTTCAACTAATAAAAAACTGACACGTCATTTTCCCAAACATTTTTTTTTAAATTGCTAATAAGCATAAAAAATATTACTTATAATTTTTATTTGTAGTACTCTTTTTGTATAGATGTTTGGTGAAATGTAGAGCGCATAGATATACACATGTGTCGCAACCTCTCAAGTTTGCAATTTTTCAGAATTGACTCCAGACTCCCTACCCATCCCATTATTACTTTTTTTCATTAGTTTGGGCGCATCAATCTGCTCTCCACTAGCAAGGGTCTTTCATTTATTTATTAATTAATGTGGGACAACTTACCTATAAAATTTTAATATTTTGTCACTAAATACTATGGCTCAATATACATTTCATAATATATTTAAGAAAATAAAATATATTTATAATATAATCTTAAATAGTTAATATTTAAAATATTTTATTAATTTATTCATAAAATAATGAAAAGATTTTTTTATGAAAAAAATATATCCTCTCCATCCACAAATATGAGTCTTGTGTCTATAATAAATTTATTCATCTATTAAAATTAAATTATGCAATAATTTTATTATTATTATTAGTTTAATATTTATTTTCAAGCCAAACTCATACAAATAATTTAATAAATAATAAATATTCAATCAAAAAGTATTATTAGTTTTGCAAATCTAATATATACATGCAATATCGATGTAAAGTTGAAAATCATGTTTGCCATATTATACGTAAAAATAATTTATAAACGAAAAAATTATTTGTATTCTAACAAAATAAAAGTTAATTAATAAAATACTAACACTTTATTTTTCAAAAAGAAAAAATAACTTTTGAAAAATAAAATTAAAAGTATTTTTGACGTCAGAAAACAAAAAAATGGGTGGAAAAAATATGATATATAAGCAAATTTTGTTATATAATATAAGATAAGATGTATATATGTTATAGAGATAATAACAGAATTAAAACACATGATAGTTTTGCTCAATTAACTAGTGATTATGGACGTTTATTTGCGTGTTACATGAGTGAAGGAATTTTGAGTTGTTGGGGCCCATATATACCTTTCACATTTAATCAATCAAACCCCACTTACTTTTTTTTTTTTCCTTTATTTTATATATCTATATATTACCACGTTGACCAGTTCCTCATTCCTTTTTTTTTTTTTTATTAATTGCAATCAAGATAACAACTTTTCATAAATATTGTATTTTTAATCATGATTTTTTTATTTTTATAATTTTAAATATTATTTTTTTTAATTTTTGTAATTTAAATCACATGACAGTTGTATATAAATTTTTTTATATTAGGTTATATAATAATAATTATTATTATTATTATTATTATTTTGAAATATTTTTTATGAAATAATATATAAAAAATTGTGTTTTGTATATTATTTATATTACGTATGAAACGATGATTAGAATATAAAAAATAAGAAATGATGTTTTGTATATTATTTATGTTACATATGAAAAAATTGTAAGAATATAGTACCAACAAATATATGTTTATAATTTTAATTTAATTTAATGTTTGATCATGTACCAAAAAATAAATTAATTATAATTAAATTAATAGATGTTTTGGATCTAATAATAATTATATAACTAAAGAAAAAACACGTACTATGTTTTTACTCTGTTTTCATATGTAATATAAACAATATACAAAACATCATTTGTTTCATATTTTACCATCGTTTCATATGTAACATAAATAATATATAAAGCAAAATGTCTTATATATAATTTCATAGAAAATATAATAATAATAATTATAATAATTTAAGTTAAATATATAAAAAATAACAGCATGAGCTGTTATGTGCTTTGAATTGTAAAAATTGAAAAGGTTATACTTGAAATTACAAAAATTAAAAGGTTGTTACTAAAATGCAGATTTCATCAAATATCGTGATTTTTTATGCAATTAATCCTATTTTTTTAGAGTTTAGAAAATGAGATAAAGCTTAAATTATTCTACACAAAAACTTCATTGCATTAGATACACTGTGCAGTTTGATTTACAATATTAATTATTTACCTAAAATATATTACTTGTTTATTTGAAAATTATTAATACTGATTTGTTAACTTAAAAATATTAATAATTTTTAAGTAACGAATAATATTTTTTAGTTAAATAAATAATATTGTAAAGTGGGTGAACGGTGCATCCGATATACAAAAGACCAGCTCATTATTCTATTATTATTGTTGGTTGTTTTTGTTTTTATTGTGATATATATGTCCAACACCAGGGTTCTGCTTGTTCATATAATACAATATTATAAAAATCTCTAGATATTAAATATGTGAATCTTAATTTTATGATTTTTTAATAATAACCTCTAACTTTTGATTTGAAGGTCAATTTTGTGAGATTTTTAAAATTTTGTTTAAACATTATTAACGTGTCACTCATACATTATCATATAAATAGGGCGACTCTGACGCCATTAAATTCTGATGAGATTTTTAGATTGGGGGATGTTGGGTATGTCTATGTCCTGTGAGCGGTGGTGTCTTTGTCTTTCAGTTTTCAAACACCAAAGAAAGGGATCCAATTTTCAGAAATTGCTTCTTATGGTCAGGAACGTCGTGAAAATGTGCCATTTGCGGGTGTAAGTGGCCGCTCAATGCATTCATTTCTCAGTTAAGTGAAACTGATTTTCAGAAAATAAATAAATGCACTATGTTCATTAAATATTTATAATTTCATTTATTTTATCAATTGCATTATCATCAAATTCTTAGTCGAAATAAGGTCAAAGCTCAATTTTCCAAAACAAATTCCCATTTTAGGATAGAAACAAATCTCCAGCATTCATAAAATAACACCAAAGAAACTTGAAGACACAATTTAAACGAATTAATTAATATATATATATTTAACATATTACTTGATTGTCGATTTATTGGTCTGAGTCGTGCCAAATGGCAAGGCCCATGTGCCGGTTCTGGAAAAAAGACATTTCTCTTGTTTGGATGCGATTTTGTTTCCTATTCTAGCCCAGACTTCTCCAGCATACATATATCCTTTTAGGGCACAAAAAACAATACTTCTACGTCATATTTTGGAGCACAAAATGCATTTAAGGCTTGAAGAAGTTGGACGACAACAATTCAAGAACAGACATTCAAATGTAAATCCAAGACACAGGTTTATGTTATATATTTTTTTGTTTACTTTTTCTTTAATAATTTCTACAATAAACTTACGAACAATCATGTCTAACTAAAGTCTTTCAATGTTCTAGAACAAATAGTTGTTTGGTGGATGATTGATTATATCTAGGTTTTTTATTTTTATTCTATATTCATGAGTTGTTGTTTTACTTTATGTTTGATTACCTGATCAGTAATTGAATTTTTTTAATTGTTAAGTTTAATTTGAAAAATGCGAAATAAATAACACAACTAAAAGCTTAATTTGTGATTGTTGTGAAGGATGATCAAGCATTGGATCTATTTGTTGATATTTAATACAATATAAAAAAATTAAAAAATAATTTTGATGTTATTTTACTCCAAAAATAAATATAATCATAAATAATGATTTCTCAATAGAGAATAAGATAAAAGGGCTTATTTCTAAAATCAATGATTGGAATCAAATGAAACCAGCCCCAGGATCCATCTTTTGAACGTGTTAAAACTTAGATGTTTTCTTATTGTTATCTTTCATTATAATTGGCTATCTTTTTTTTTTTCTATTTTGCATGATACAATACCAAAATTTCGATTGTCTAAATAAAATATGAATTACCATAATACATTGGTCCTTGTTGAATACCATCGTGATCACTAATATCTATAACCTACACCATATGCTTGCAGTCTATCTAAAAATAATTTGGTGAACATTGTGTCTGGTGGGAGGTAGCTTCTTTCAACGCCTTTTGCACTCTATTAGGCAATGTGTCTACTTTTTGTTGGATAGTACAAGATTATAGCTTGTCCTCACAGCCTATTTGACTTCATTTGAAATGTTCCTAACTTGTGCCTAAGGTATCTTCTTCATTTTCTCCTTGTTGTACCATTTCTTGCAGCGACTTAGACATGTCTCTAGTACCAAAATTTAAAATAAATTGGGGCTCTAAAAACATAAATTTCCTAACATAAGTCACCGAATTGGTAGATTTTCATCAAATATCTATAATAAACTGCACCAACAATTGCTTTGAATTGAAGTAATTCACAATGTTGAAGAAATATGTTACAGTTCTCCACATGTACAACAATTTTAGATTTTAAAGTATTTAAATTGACGCGTGTATAGGCTCATATGGATGATTGTTGTGTAGAGGTTCTTATGGATATTTTTGTTGATTATCTAGATATTTGTGATGAATGTCCAACTCATTGCCTAGTTTTGTAAGATTGGGCTTTGGATCTGGACCACCATGATTTTCATTTAAGGAAGATCTCATGCTTGAACCACAACTATTGGCATTGGACGAATTTCTCCATTTCGTTCTTTGTATGTTTTATTTTGATTACTTGCATATTTTATCTTGATTATATAATAATTGCAGTAAAATTTCATATAGTTTTGTTCATTGTTCCTCATAGTTTGTTTATATTCTTCTACATGCTTGCTTGTTGACTCCAATCTTTTAGGTTAGCTACCTTCTTGAAATTGTGTTAATTTGGCCTTATGGTACTACAATGATTTTGTAAAATTTTCCATCCAAGGGCTATAAAGTTTTGCAAAGAACAATACAATTTCTATTGTATCATCCTTTTGAAAAAGATATTTGCGAAAGTAATTGATATATTCATCAACCACATAAATATGTCCTTAACTTAAGGACATAGAAGGCTAGTGTATTCTCCATGGATTTTTAATTTTTTTTTATCTTACTTTTATTAAAGTATCCGTATTCGAAGAAGTGTAGGTTTTGATGTCTCCTGAACCTACTTTTTTATTTTTCGATGAAACCTTCTTTGTCGTTTTCAGTTGTTCCCAACCTATCTTGACTGATCTCTCCAAAGTCATCTCATAATTTATGAAGTTTTCTTTGTTGAGATCTAAAGTTCCTACAATTCTTGAAACTATCCATTCATCAATTAATTTCCAAGTTTTTGAAGCTGATGACATCTAACTTAAGTATGACTTCATAGGAGTGTACTGGCTCTAAGATTGTTTCAGCCCAAGGGCTATCTATTATCTATTAGCTTTTTATTTAGACTTCTTCCAGAATTGTTTACTGAGATGTTGGAATATTTTTGTATGGAAATACGGTCTTTCAGGCATCAAAATGTGTTTCGATTCATTTAAATATGTACATTTTTTTTTTGTGATGATAAAGCCTGTGGAAGAAGTCATCGGATGTTTATTTTACCACTAAATAAATTTATCATCCCCAATTTAGAGAAAGATTCGGCTAACTTGTTTAGATCAAATAATTTGCTTGTGACATATTATTATTATTTTTCATAAGATATGAATGGTCCTATCATTTTGAGTCATTAATTAGTCAGCAACTCTAGTGTCTTGTCGTATTGATGAAGAAATAACTTCGATCTTAAGACATCACTAAGACGTTCTTTGCTGGTCCTAGATGTATTGGCCGTACTAATTAATTTTTTTTTATATCTGTAAATTATATTTTTAAATCTTTTACTTCCGTATAAAACCTCTAAGAATCTTTAGTACCTTATCTATTCGACTTCCCAAAAAATCTACTAGCATCTTCATTCGAAGAATCTTCTTGAGTTTTCTTGAGTTTTCCTAAATCAGTAGCCACCAAAGAGGTATTTGGAATGATCTCTCTTCACTCTAATTCAAACATAGTCATCTTGTTGATAAATACTTAGATTAGACTAAAATTCTTGATTTGTGGTCTTGTTCCAATCTATCTATGGAGATCCTTAGGGAAATTCCTTTAAAAAAAACGCCCATTTAAGAGTAATTAAAATTCAGTATTAATTATTTTAAAATCCAACTTATAATAATACATCGTGTTGAAAATGCAAATGCAAATGCATACATAACATAAAATTTCCCACAAGACTTTGTCGTGCACCACTTTTATAGAGTAAAGAAAAACAGAAAAAGAAGCCATAATTATGGAAGGGGATTGAGATTCCAGATCAGTGCAAAAAATGGTTGGCGAAGCCGAGCCAAGTCGAAGCTGCTCAATGTTTGCTTTAATAAGTGTGGGAGTGGGACCCGCAATGGTCACATTCAGCATGATGAAATTATGTCTCCTTTCTTCATTATATCACATTCAATTAATGTAAAAATAAGATGTCGATATCTCGTACTTGGTATCGTTATTATTTCTTTTTTCAGTACGAAACGAGTCTTGACGAGATAATGAGAAGACACGCGAGAAAGTAGTTGCCGCATCATGCCAACACTACAAGTCAAGTGCTCATGGTAAAGAAAAAGCTTCTTTTTTTGCGGAAAATAATGACTATTTTTTTGGGATAATGTTTATTTATATTTTGTAACAGTGAACTGTATCATCTTAATTCTTTATTTTTTCACTTAAACATTATGTTTCAACTTTGAATGAAATCTAATTTAGCATTGAAATCAAAAATATTATTCTGAGTATTTTATTTGTATTGAACGTGACTTGTACCAATGAAGACGTGTTGGATGAATTCAACTTCTCTCTCTCTCTCTCTCTTTAATTTTGTCTTTATATACCTCTTTCTCCATTCTTTCTTCGTACAATAATCTTATTAATTTTAATAAATAATTTTTATTATTCAATTAGTTAATTATTGTAAAATTATTTCAAACATATTTATTATAATTTAATATAAGAAACACAAAATTTTGAATGATAAGATGCAGAATTTCCACAGCCGTATTTATGACTACAATAATAAATAAATGGGTGTTTCTATATACACCTTTAAAACCTTTTTCTACACCACATGTACTTTGATTGAATGAAATGACTAAAATAACCCCTCGCTTCTTCTTCCTGAGACGGCGGCGCATGGTTGGAGCAGCAGTGCAAGTTGTTGCAGAAAAGATCTTCTCCGGACATGCAG
This sequence comes from Caryopteris x clandonensis, assembly GCA_028749325.2. NCBI lineage: Eukaryota > Viridiplantae > Streptophyta > Magnoliopsida > Lamiales > Lamiaceae > Caryopteris > Caryopteris x clandonensis. The sequence goes on along the minus strand of JAPYKT020000003.1, from coordinate 5,282,925 downwards.
CTGCTCCATCAGCGATGAGCGAAGTTTATTGGAGGTGGATTTCATCACCCTAAACCCTTCACAATTACTTATATACATCTTAACTGATCTGAAATTTCCCAAAAAATAAAAACAAATAATAGTTGATTTAATATAAATTAGTCATGCATATATACATGAATAAATAGAATTTGACTCATCTATTTTATTTGTATTTAATATTTATTTAAAATATTTAATATATAATATATATTAATTAATAATATTACTGTTGTATAATAATTATTTTAAAATAAAAAATAGGGTATTGATTAACATGAATGTGAGAGCGTCACCCAACACGTTTGTCTAAAATTATGGGCCAGGATTGCACCAACCATCATGATTGATGGAGATCTAATTACCATATTAATTCCGACTCCTAACTTCTAATCAATGTTTGTGCTCAAATTGAATTTCTCACTCATTTAAAATTTAATTGGTTGGATCCATTCCACAATTGTCCACCACTAAAATGATTTTATATACATATATATAAATTATACTGTTTTATTCAATATGTATTACTTTATATAAGATAAAAGATAATAGTTATTTTCATACATTTTTAAAGAATTCAATTAAAGTATATAATCTTGTATTTCATTTGGAGGAAAATCTGGGGAAGAAAAATGAAACAATGGAGGGATCCAAATGAGCCCTAAATAGCATGCAGGGCCGGGGCGGTACGAGAGAAACAATGGTGAGGTTTTCCTATATTCGGTAGCGACTAAAACAGAACTGGATTCCCTTACTACAAAAGCTATTAAAAGTTTAACCCATTTTACCATTTTAAAATAAAAATAAACCAAGGTTCAATTCTTCTAACCAGTTTGATTGATTTTGATCAAGTTTTTAGGTTGGACCGTAAAATAAATTTATAATATTTTTAGATCAGATCAAATATTAATTTGTTGTTGAATCGATTCAACTCACCGATCTAATATGATTCCACAAGTATAATACACATACCAAAGATCAAGATGTGCGAAATTGATTATAATAACTCTAAAAAAGAACTAATACATTCTTAGTCAATCAACAATATACATAATAATCTTTTCCTCTTTAGTATTGACATAATGGCACATAACTTGTTTTACTTTTTCAAACTAAGCTGATCAATCTAATTTTTTTTTTTTTTGAAAAGTACAATTTATTTTTGTGGGATAGATATAGTGATGCCTTGGAATAAATTTGAATAATAATTTAAAATAACAATTATTTTACACTAAAAAAGAAAAGAGAGTATATACTCATAGCTAGTAGACACAATATTCAATTAGTGTAAATGTTGAAATTGAGTAACATCTATCATGTGAACATTCGTCAAATCCATCATAAATGTCCACTATTTATATATTAAAGCAATTTTCTATGTTGATTTTAGATAAGAAGATTAACTTCATCTTAAAATATTACAATTTATCATCAGTTGGTAGACAAATTAACATATGTTCATGATGGATAAATAAATATTATTTTAGACAAGGAGGTTAACTTCATTCTATAAAATTATAACCTATCATTAGTTGGTAGATAAATTAACACTTGTTTATGATAGATAAGTAAATATCATTTTAGATAAAAAGATTAACTTCATTCTACAAGATTTTAATATATCATCAGTTAGCAGACAAAGTAACACGTTCCATTATGAATGAATAAGTATTATTAATATCGATAAAATATTAGATCAGTCGAAGATATGTATATGTATTCTAGTGTAATAAGGGTGGAGGAAAAATAGAAGCATTTGATGGGAATGTGTACGACCAACATATGGAATAAGACAGCCCACACAATGTTAACAGCAAAGTTAGGACAACGTTAAATGTTGTTTTCAACGCCAACAAATTTTGAATTCAATTCCTTTAAAGATGAGTCCAAATAACTATACAATATCTTAATTTCAGATTTTCCAAAAATTAACTATAAATTTAAAGTCACGTCACTAAAGTGATGACATGATGGATCTAACAATTTTTTATTGACTTTGATTCCTAAATAGTTTTTTATTTTGAAAATAAAAATAAAAATCGAATAGTTTTAAAAGAAAAGAAAAATAGAAAAATAAAATCCACGTAGGGATAGTTGCAATATCATATGCGCAATAGAGGGTCAATGCCTTTTTTTATACTCCAACGTACCAATTAAGAAGAATTAGGCTACTGAGAAGAGTTTTAATCCATACTTAGTTGGATAGAAACCCTCCAAATCATATGATAGTTAATTATAAGCCAGGTAATAATTAAAGAAGAAAAGAAAAGGAATAACCCCACATATTATACGATTAATACAACGATTACCGAAATTAGTTTTTAATTAAAAAAATATTTTAGAGTATGTCATTTATACCACAATAAAAAAAGTAAAACGGGTCCATTCAATTTGGATCCACGCAGATCCTCCAATAAAATTCATTTTAAATGGATTAGCCTTACACATGTTTGTGCGTACATAAATATAATATTTTTCAGTAAAAAATAATATTGTTTAGAAGTCTAAAGTGTATTAAAATTTCACCATAAAATAAATATTGTTTTTTATTTGATTTAAAACAATATAATTAATAATATAATATTTTTTCAGTGAAAAATAATAATTTATAAACAATATATAATAATATTACTTCCCACCATAAAAATGTAATACTTTTAATTTGACTAATTAAAAAAATACGGCTAAAACATATCACATTTTTATTTTGTAGGATAAGATTTTGAGATGTTACGTTCCAAAATGTTAATCAAGTATTCTAATTGCTCCATTAGTTCACCAATTTCTATTGGCCATATATTTTTGTTAGTAGCTTTATAATTGTGACATGTTATTTGAGAGATAATTTGACAACTGATTCCAAGATCGGCCTTGCAAAACAAGAATTAATTCCTAATGATTATCAGTAATGATGTTACTATCCTTTAATAAAATCTAAAATGTGTCAAGTATAGAGATTGCAGAAGAAGGAAATTGGAGTAGCACACAAAATAAGGAATCAAAAAGTAAAATTATACTAAATTATTATAACTCAAATACAATTATCATAATAAATGTAAATTATTAATATATGTAATATATACAAGACCAAACCCACATTCTACTTTAGACTTGTTAATACTGATTTGACCAAATTTGGTGTATTTTGTTTATATTACTTATATTTTTAATAGCATGGGAGAATAACAAAATAACAATAATTTATAAACCATATTTCATCTTAGGATTGACAGCAATTCCAAAAATTAAATACCTCCACTTAGAAAGAAATCATAACAACATCTTAACATATGATGCATTAATACTAAAAAAGGAATTATTTTACAATTTTAGAAAGTATATAATATTCTACAATAATCATTATTCTTTTTTACTTAAATTATGCACTCTAAAAAATTATTTGCTATGTTATCTATATATATATATATATATATATATTATTTTATTAATATATATCTTAAACATTGCATATTCTATATATATGGGGGAATCATTATCTTCTAGAGAAAAAATATTAACAAAATAACCAAATTTTTTTCTGCTTAACAAAATAGGTTTCATTTATACTACATGTGATTCAATTTAAAATACACAAAATTTGATAAATAAACTTTTTCAAAATTGTGGCTAGCTCTTCATTTAGACAATTAACAAAAAATATTTAATTAATTACTTCATTTTGATTGTTAGATCGTATCACAAAATGCCACCTCTAATCGTAGGTCATTTTCTGTCTTTTCTGGCGCTGGTTATCTCTAAAAATACATCGATCATTTCTGATCAAATTCATTTGTTTATCCTTTGCATCAATCTTCTCCAATTACTTTCTATCTTCTTCAATTACCTTCTATATTCTCCAATACACGAAAAAATGTTTGATTTTTTTAACTCACTACTAATTATAAAATTGATCCTAAGGATCTTTAACAAATTGACTTGAAATGTTACACTATGTATAGTTGAATGAATATTGTTTAATGAATATGTGTTTTAAGTATGTAGTTATAAGCTAAGATAGTCGATTATGCACACGTACGAATTTAAAGTTGTTATATATGCGATATTTTTTTTGTAAAAATCAAATTCTATATATAGACCGTGTGATATTGTTTTGATATTGTGTGTGTAATAATGGTATTGAGAAGTTAATTACTATAAGATGAAATTAAAGAGTTATAAGTATAAGTTTGTGTGGAGTTGTGACTTTTCGAATTTTCTTTTCATACTAAAAAAGCCAAATAGCATATCGGTTATAAGAATTTTGTAAAACTAAATTTTAAGAAAATTTATTTGGTTATATATGTATTTTATGAATATTATATCTATAACAATTGAAAAAAAATATGAAAATGTTAATTTTTTTGTCATATCATTTTTCTACTTCTAGAAAATATGATATTTCAGTAGATTTTTTTTACTTTAATTTTTAAAAGCTTATAACTTTTTAATCTCAACTTCATTTTTTATGAAAGACATATCTAATTACCTTTTATGATTTTCAATTTAATATATATATTCCATATATAAAAATAAAATATATTAATTTTTAAATATAAATTATTTTTTCATAGATTAATTGAGAAATATTTTTATATAGTGAGATATTTTTAGTTTATGATTTTTATTAAAAATATATTTTATATAATTATGTATTGTATTTTTAAATCATATTATCATTAATACATCGTGCTATTAATAGATAATAGTAAATAAATGTCCCGGAAGAAATTTAGTATAAAAACGAATCATATAAGTATATATTGACGAAAAATAGATAATTTGATAGGGATATCAGTTTTACCCGCTGGTAGGGTTACCCGCGAGCAAACGGATAATCAGGTAAGGTAGGGCATAACCTTTCGTGTAACGAGTAGGATATTACTCGTGCCCGCCAAACTATGTTAGGATAAATGTTGGGTATGGGTTTAACATTTACCCGTGTAGCCGACCCGTATACTCTACCCGTGTATCTGATATATATGTATATATTATAAAATTATATACATATATCTTATATATAATAAAAATAATAGTAATTAGTTTAAAAAAATAATTATTTAATTATTTTTATATTCTAAAAAACTAAATTAAACAAAGAGTCAAAGACATATAACATAACATATAAACGGGTAAACCGTAGTGGGTAAACCTATATACCTGTCGGGTAATGTTCGTATCATACTCGAAAACAAATAAGCGGATAATAATATAAAAAAATAACTGAGTATTTTGTATTAGGATAGGACATAATAAAGACATATTCATACCCTACCCTACCCATTTACATCCATACAATTTGAGCTAATTCATAGTAAAGGAATTAAATATATATTTTAGCATTTAAAATAAATAAATCAATTTTCTTTTTCTGTGATATGGTTAATATTTGTGAATAATGAGAAAGGCGCGTGGTGAAGCAAGAAGGAAGTGACTTTTGCTTCTTAGACGGAGTCAAGGGGCAAGTGGGGTTACTGATGGCGGGACCACATATTAATTGAAAGCGCAAAGCCTGACACTGACAACTTACATTTGTCTACTGCAATATCAAATCTCGTTCCGCGATATCTCGCTCAATAACTCGTATCATCATTTGTCGCCCCTCTCTCTATCTATCTCTCTGGAATTGACCCTCTTCGAATTCAATTTATTAATACTGATTTAAAAATATAAAAAAATGTCGTAACCATGATTTAGCCTTCCCATTACGTGTCAACTAATTGTGCAACTGTCGACGTCATATATAATACTATAATCCATCTTATGACAAAACAAAAAAAAATCAAACATTCCAGTTTCAATGCAACTTTAACCACAACCATCTTACTTCCTTAATAAAAAATAATAATAAATTAAGAGTATGATTTTTTAATTAATTGAAAGATACAATTTTTATAAATAATAAATTCATATTTTATTAATAGCTTGACTTATTCATTTAAATATTGTGTGTTTGAAAAATAAAATACATGAATATTTTTATTTTAACTAATAAAATAAGTAGTTGATTTTAAAATAATAGTCTTGGTTTGGATCAAAAAATATATTTTTGAAATGTAAATTACTTGTAATTTTGGTCAAAATAAGTTTGATGATAAAGTATGATTCTTAATTGTCATTTTTACTGTTAAGGAATTTAATTAAACAATATTTGTAGTAAATTTAGAAGACAAGTTTAAAGGTTTGTTAAAAGAATAAATGATAAAGTTTGGGTTTAATATGAATATGATTATGTAATTAATACAATTATGGATAATAAATTATTAACTGACCTCGCCTACCTTCTCTTTCTAAATATTTACCTTTCCACAAACAATAACAAATATATTATTAAATAAATCCAAGGTGTTGGTTCGATTTCTACCTTAGGAGGATTGTCTGAGATATTATTAAAAAATTTACTAATATATTATAGGACGCACATTTGATATATTAAAGTAGTACTAAATATTAGTATCTTATCTTTATCTTTAGTTCATTATTAGTTGGTTTGCGTTGTTAAACTATTTTCATATCATAAGATCTGTACAGTTTAAATAAAAATAATTGTTCCACAACTTCTACAATTATCACACACTTCCAAATATAATCTATATCTATATTGCTATAAAAATTAAGTAGTTTAAATTTAATTTTTTCACTTATTTTTTATTTATAAAAAATTCAAAATTGGTATCTCATTTTGTTGATTATTTGAATTTCTTTTTCTAGAATATTTTCAATTTATTATGATACAATGAAAAAAATTTCATTTTTACTTTGTTTTTACATAAAATATTAAATAATTTTTTTTTTCACGATCTTCAATTTTACATTTATATCACATATATTCAAATGAGATATTATATGCAAAAAATACGATTATATTTCTTTTACATATCTTTGCTTGTAAAATAATAAAATACTTTGAATATTATATTATAAATATATTTTTATTTTTTATATATATCACCTAATCGTATATCGTACAAGAGCAATAATAATAATAATAATAATAATATATAGTGAAATTGAATATAACTTTTTTTTTCAAATAGTTTAGGCATTTTAATTTCTTCAAAAATTCCATGACCAATCAACACTAATATATTAAGAAATCAATTTAAAAATATATTTTTGAGGGAACTCATCTAAATCTACTTTTATTTAATAATTTATAGATTTATTTCACGGCAAATTAATTATAAATAAACAATGTCAGATCAAATTCTTATTTGAATATAATTTTAGAAAACTTCTATCAAACATATGAGGTTTTCTTTTTCTCTTCCAAAACTATTTTCTATCCAATCTTATAAAAGCAAAAAAAATTTAGCATCAAGTATATCGAACAATCTAGTATAATAATATTACTTATTTAATTAAAAGATACTATTTATTTATTTTAAAAATATTATTATTAAAATAAATTATTCATCACTTTCAAAATATATTATTTGTTACTATAAAAAATATTATTATTATTATTTTTTATAATATATTATTAATTTATCTAAAAAATATTATTTACTGCACGATTCTCAAGAAAGTCAGTCCATACTAAAAGGGGAAGGTTCCATATTGAATTTTTGGTTTGTTATTCAATCGAGTCTCTCTTTCATGGAAGTTTTTTCAGTTTTTTTGTTCATAAGAGTTTTTTGTGTAAGGAAAGTATTTGTGTTCCTTGTTTTGTCAAAAAAAGAGTTTTATTCAGTTTACAGTGTCCAAATATTACATAATTGGAAATTATGATTTGACCCACTCCTCAATTATTGCCAAACCTAAATGACACTAACATAACGTGTTAATTACTTTATTGTTTCTCAGAGACCGAAAATAAAATAAAAATTAATAATTTAAGGAAAGAAAAAATAGTTGAGAGGTAGTTGTAAAAATTATGTGCCCCCAATTTATTGATATGTATTTTTTAATTTCTATTTTTTTAATGAAGTCAAACATTTATCTTTATTTTGATATGTGTTCATGATTTGAATAATCTTTTCCTGTAATAAAATAATTTTTAATGTTACAATATTATATTATATTTTTTTACTTTAATAAATTTTAGTAAGTTTCAATATTTATCTTGAGTTTAGAGCATTTTAAATTTTATTGTGAATTGTTGTCTAATTTATTATTTAATAAAGATATCTTCTAAGAAAATATCAATACAATATAATGATAATTCACTATATTTAATTGTAATAATAATATAATTTTATTAATAAATTAAAATTTATTTATTTACAGACAGATATATAGTATATTACAAAATCGACCGCGCCAAACGACAATTTGCAAGAAAAAATTAATGCTACAACGGAAGATTTTTTGGTGAAGTAATTTCGTTAATAATAAAGTAGAATCATTTCAGTTATGTAAGGAAATGACTATAAATTACAATGTAACTTAAATATTTAATAATATATTATCTTTTCTTAGAAAATTATTTTTGAGTTGATCAAATTACTCGTTCAACTCAAAAATAGAATACTTCATATATCTCAAAAATAAGTTTCATTTCACAAATGTACAATTTTTACTTTGGTTAATTAAATGAAACTACAATTTTCTAAAAACTGTAATTTTCAACTAATGTGATTTGTTTATTTATTGATTTGATTTTAATCAAATGTAATTTATTCGTAAAATTAAAAAATAATTTTTTTTAATTCTTTTTTACTTTGATCAATAAAATAAGGCGTTTACTTTTAAAATATAACTCATATTTTGAAACAAACAAATATTTTGTAAAACATAACTTAGTTTGGAGAGGAGGATTGACTAATATTGTATCTATTCTATACTTTTATTCCGTAAGCATATTTCTTACTTGTTGTCATCTCAATTTATTTAGTTAAAATTGCTATAATGACGAATTTTCCAGATAACTCTGAGCTCGTTGGATGACGAAAGGGGCCATCTCCGAGCCTTTTTCTTTTTTACCAAAACATTATAAATTAAATAATATATATATTTTCTTAACGGTGTGATGTTTTTCAATATAATGTAAAATGCCACATAGCCTAACATTTTGTATTAAAACATTATCGAACATAATGTTACATAAATTAATCAAATCTACAATAAAAATATTAAGTCACTGATATTTTTATTGTTAAATTTTATATTACATATGCATAGTAGTTACTTACTCTTGTGTGTATATATTATCATATAAGCATTTATGTAAAATATACATATGAATACAAATATATTATTGTTATATATAAATATCTTACGTATATGTATATAAATACATATCATATTTATATATAATAATATATAAATATGTACACGTATGTATAGATTATATATGTATACAAATTTAAAAAAAATATTGAGACTTGATGTTTTTATTTAATGTTTGACGCACATAAAATATCAATGAGCATGAAAAAATCGTAAGATATGATAATTTTTTATAATAATCTGAAATTTACTATTTGGTACACCATAAAAGTAAATTTGTTATTCATCTTACAATTATTTAATAAAAGAAGCCTCCATCTGTAATCCCAAAATATATTAATATCCAATCATTCAGACATTATTGAACGTAATTACTTAAAGCGGACAAAGCAGAATTAAATAACATGCATAATTTGGACAACGGTTTGTGAAATTGGATTATAATGAATTAGTTGATATTGAAAGCAAGAAGTGGTGTGATGTCAGAAGTCATGTTAGGACATAAGAGTTTTGGCCCCAAACAGCTTTAAATGTGTGAAGAAGCAAATGACATCCCAACAACCAACTATTAAGCTGCCTTTGCTTTGGGACGGGCCTATCTACGGGAGATAGATCTATTTCATATATATATATATATATATTTAGAAATGTATATGAAGGATTGAACATTTTTTTTTCCATTAAAATCATACTGATTGTGTTTTATGTGATATTTTATATGTGATGATGTGACATCTACATTTCTTTTTTACTATTCATTTGGATATAAACTTTTTGAATATATCCATTCAAATGTGTCACAAATACATATCTTCCAAAATAAATGTATCCTTATAGATCTCATACAATTTTCTGCATCCACCTTTTCTTTATAAGGTATATGAAAGGGGATTTGAACTCGAAATTTATTTAAATTGAAAATATCTACGTACCGTCATATTAACTTTAGAGTTTATTAATTACTTATCTTTACACATAATGTAAGTAATAAGTAAAATCACTTATGTTCTAAAGAGTCTTGTTTAAAAAATATTTTATGTCTTAAAAAAGAAATCTGTTTTAAAAATTAAGATATTATTTTATTAGTCAAAATAAAAACTGAACTTTTAATTTTAGGAAAAATTGTATAATTGAATGAATCAAATTAATAAATAAAAAAATTCGTCTTTATATAAATTTATAGAATAAGTAAAGTGCGAGATACCAAACCAATTGTAGCCTTAAGTGGGTTAGCTCTATAAAATTTTATGTTAAATCTCGGTCTAAATTGTATAGTTGATGATTGACCTAAAGATCATAATTTTTTATAGGAATAAGCAAAATTATACACTCCAAAATCAATTTTGACTTGACATAAAAATAATTTCAAGCGATCTTTAGAGTTTCGAAACACCCTAAATCACGGCAAACTTGGTTGCATATGGCGCAACTTTCATGATTTTGGGAGATTGTTTTCATGAACGTAATGAAAATTAAAGAGTATTTTATTAAGATATTAGCATGATATATTTTTTGACAATTTTCTTTGTAGGTGTCATCGTATCAGCTATTTTTATTTGGTTGGTTGAAATATTTCAACTCTAAATTATCTAAATGCCACACATCCACACATAATTAAATAAAAAATAAAAGTCTTAGGAATATTAAAAAAAAAAAGAAGAAGTTAGATTCTTTTTTCTTATCTAAAAAAAGGTTAGATTCTATTTTCTATTTTTATCTTTCTTCCAAAATTTCCAAAAATAAATAAATAATAAAATAAATGGAAAAACGAAATTGCAAATATGCTGTACATATACGTGATGGACAACGTCCGTGTAGGGACATTGGATAATTCTTACAAATATATTAATATTTCTGAGGCCATAAATATTCATGCACAGACATTCCTATTTGTTTCAATTTCATATTTTTACTCTTCAAGGAAATTATATTTTATTTCACTATCATTTACTACGTAACAAAAATCTCATAAAACAAATAACATAATAATTAAAAATACGACATGCATACTTTTGAAGCTATGTAGATATTATATAATATAAAATTATTATAAACAATATTTACAATTGATTTATAATTATGTGTGTATGAAAGTAATTAGAGTCATCAAGAAGGGCCGACATATAGAATGAGACGAGTTGGTAAACAAACTGCTGTTGAAATCTTAGTCCAGTCTAATCCAACTCAGTCTATGGCGGTTTACAAGCTTGACGGGTTAAAACACCTTTTATTTACTTTATTTGTCTCAAAAAAGAAAAAAAAAATTTGTTTAAAAAATAATTAAGTTATGCTTGAAGAATACAACTATAACTGGTGTTATTGAGTTAAATATGGTTAATTAAAATAATCATAAAAATACATAATTAATATTTTATGGTATAACAAGTTTTACTTTTTATTGATTGATCATAAATAAAAATTTGTATACTACTCAAATAAAACTTTTTTCTTTTGGAACAAGGAGAATATATGATATCAAATTTCATATTTAATTATATATACAATCTAAAACTAAAATAGCATACTTTTAGATTTTTTTATATTAATAATTAAACATTTTGATAAATCAGATCTAATTTATCATTCACCAATTAATTTAAATAAAAATAATCTAAATTTTATTAATTTAAGAAAATTATATAAGTATATATATATAATTAAAGAAGATAGTGAAATAATTAATAAACAAAAAATAAAGATATAATTAAAATAAGTTTATGCATTTCATAAATATGTTACGTGAATAAGTTAAATTAATAAATTAAAAAAGTTGTATTATTGTGAATTTAAATTTAAAAAAAAGCTATATATCAAATCAATAAAATATAAAAACCAAAAAGATTAATATATCTTTTATTGCCATTCTGGGTTGGGGTGAGTAATAAATAAACTCATTTAATAATAGCCTTTCACAAAAGTGTGAGCACCTCATTTTCTCGCAAATGGGATCCTCCTTTTTCTCATCTCACGACAAAATCAAAACAAAACAAGAGATGCCAGTGGCATGTCGTCGTAATTTTCGCCTACATATGGTCCCAAAGCTTCAGACCCAAGTCCCAGAAAGTAGCTTCTCGTTTTAAATATGCCTTCACTCATCTCAATATTTACTTAACCAATTTCTTCAAAACTCAAATATATAATATCTATCATTTTTTTTAAGGACCATGCATATTTTTCAATAACCGACTTACATGTCTATTTGTATATATTTAATTTATAATATTTTTTTATTAAATATTTTTATTTTAAGATATTATTATCTTTTTAAAATAATACATTATGCTAATACCTTTAAAATAAACAAGTAATATTTTTTAGTTAAACAAATAATATTATATATTGAATGACACGGTATACCTGATTCACATAATTTTTTTTTTTTTGCGTTTTTATGCTGGTTGACTATAAACTTTACTTTTGACTTTTATCATTATATTATATTTGATGTTTCATATTAAAACATTTATTGTACTTTTATTTATTGATATTAATATTTGCATATCGTACTTTTTCTCTTTAATATTAGCAAAATAAGGGATGAATTACAAAGACGAAGAAAAAAAAATGAAAGTTAAATTACATTGATATAAAAATAATAAATTAAATATAATAGATAAAAATATTAAATAAAAAGCCAGATTATAAAAATCTAAAATAATGTACAAGAAATAAATGCAAAGTATATGTGACATATTTATTTTAAATTAATAATGAAATATACCGAGTCTAAATATTATAGGATCCAATCTTTTCAAGCGACAATTAAGCCGTGCGATCAGGTCCATCCGATATCATGAAACAGTTCAGGTGGGACCCACTTGACAAACCCTAATTAATCTACGGCCGACAGCGCTTCAATGTAAAAATAGATGCATAACTAGCTAAAAGAACCGAGCCGAAGACCAGCTGTCGGCTGAAGATACCGAGCCGTTTATCCCGGACAATAACTTAGCCGGCTTCTTGGGGCCCACGTTGACTGTACATATGATAAAACCTACAACCCCCTGTGATACGTAGATCTTCTTATCGTCGTTTTCGAAATGATAAGCAGACTATCTTATCTCCTTCTCTGAGTCGCCCCTTCCTATAAAAATCACTTATTTTCTGCAAGTAATGTCGTAGTTTAATTTTTTTTCCCATCTCCAACGATAGACTAGTGAGAGAAAGTAGAGAGAGAAAGTAGAAAACCCCCCATGTGTGTGGATATATATACTTGTTCACACAGCACCTCTCACCTCCATAGATAGAAACTTATTGAGGAGACAGATATCAAACCCCATTTTCTCCTCGAGCTCGTCGTCTCTCTCCATCGACCGATCTCTCCCAAGTAAACCCTTCTCCCTCCCCCCCTATCTCCCCCCCCCCCCCCCGTATCTCTCTCTACACACGCGCACTCAACATCGTTAATTTACATATATTCTGGAATATTGCTTTCAAGAGCTGTATTTATTTTCCTTTTTCTGCTTTTGATGCTTTCTTTTAAGCTCCACTTTTCCTCACCGAGTATAGACACATAATTATCTTGACTTTGCCGTTCTGTTTTTTCTGCTTCCCCTTTTCTTTGCATCTCGGATTCCATTTAAAGCTGCTTTCATTTCACTGATCTCTTAAAATCAACTTCGGATTTTCTTATTCTTTCTGAAGTTTTTAAATCCTCATCTTATCGGTGCATGCTTCAATCCTGTGCTAGAGATCTTGCCATCTGTGTTTTGTTGAGCCCAGTTTAGTGATCTAGGTTTGTGTTGATTTTTTTTTCTCCTGTTATATATTTTTTTTCCTAAATTGTTTGCTTTACATTCAAATATTTATTTTCATTTTCCCAGTATTTTAAGTTTATATAATAGTAATGAGTTTTGGAGCTTGTGTCGAGCAATTCGTAAATGGAGACGCATAGTTTGACAATTAAATAAGGCTAGTGGTAGCTGACCCTTTCATTTTCTTTTTCTCTTGTTTAACTTTTATTTAAATTTATTTAATTATTTTCTTATCTAATCTTTATTGTGGGTTTCACAGATCTGTTACCGTGTTTGCTTTCGAGTTGTCCCCCCTGGATTTGAAGGAGAGTTGGTTGGGATGTCATCTCTCAGTAGAGAACTGGTGTTCCTGATCTTACAGTTCCTCGACGAGGAAAAATTCAAAGAGACCGTTCACAAGTAGGCTAATTTATGTGTATTAATTACAAGTGTGTGTTTGTGTGCGTGCGTGCGTGTGTGGGAACAATTTTTTGTCCTTTTGTGGGGATTAAGTAATTATAATTATCTGCTTTGTTAATGTGGCCTTTCTAATAATAGGCTGGAGCAAGAATCTGGCTTCTTCTTTAACATGAAGTATTTTGAGGACGAAGTTCACAATGGCAACTGGGAGGAGGTAGAAAGATACCTCTCTGGTTTCACTAAAGTAGACGACAACCGCTATTCAATGAAGATCTTTTTTGAGATTAGGAAGCAGAAGTACCTCGAAGCATTGGATAAGTGAGACTATAGATTGCTTATTGAAAATATGTGGTCCAAATATAGTTTAATCTGCTAAATTTAACTTGGGCTTTCTTGATATACAGGCATGATCGGTCCAAAGCTGTTGAAATCCTTGTGAAGGATCTTAAAGTGTTTTCATCTTTTAATGAAGAGCTTTTTAAAGAGATAACTCAGTTGCTGACATTAGAGAATTTCAGGTATTAATGCAGTTGCCATTTATTGATCATCCCTCTTGGTTGAATATGGATGCTATTTTTAAGTTGGCTCATTGTTGGTTAGGGAGAATGAACAGCTGTCAAAGTATGGAGATACAAAATCTGCACGAGCCATTATGCTTGTGGAACTGAAGAAGCTAATTGAGGCAAATCCATTGTTTCGTGATAAGTTACAGTTCCCAAACCTCAAGAATTCGAGATTGCGAACACTAATTAATCAAAGGTAGGATGAAATGTGAGACATTTATTCAATCATTTTTGACAAAATTTTATTTATTATAATTCTTGCAGTAGTGGCCTTGGTTGTACCTATTCTGTTGGCATGGATGAGGGACTCTTATTTTTTAAACTGATTTTAACATGACTTTGAAATTGATGAATTCACAATGGTCTATTAGACATTTGTCTAACTTGTTGCCTTGGTGTTCCTGTTGTGTGCCCCTCTAAATTTTAGGTATAGCTATTTAGTAAATATAATAAAGTATATAGTACTACTATACACTAATAGCTATATGTATATGCAGCTTAAACTGGCAGCACCAACTTTGTAAAAATCCCAGGTCGAACCCAGATATTAAAACTCTATTTGTGGATCATTCATGTGGACAACCGAATGGTGCACGTGCACCCTCTCCAGCAAACAACCCCCTACTTGGAGGAGCAGTACCAAAACCGGGTGGCTTCCCTCCTTTGGGCGCACATGTGGTTGGTTTTGTAAATTTCAAAATTAGTTATTGGCTTTGTCTTGTTGTATCTCTTTGATTTACCATCCTGTCATTGGTATGGCCAGCCCTTCCAACCTGCTCCAGCACCAGTTCCAACACCTCTTGCTGGTTGGATGTCCAACCCACCTACTGGATCTCATCCAGCAGTTTCTGGTGGACCTATGGGTCTTGGTGGTCCACCAATGCCAGGTCAGAATTTCTCTATGTACAAGATTTTGCATTTGGGGAATAAAATGATGCCAATTTGCTTTGCTTGTTGTTTTTTAAACTTATTGGGAGAATGTTTGGAATTCCATTGATTGAATTGTGCACTTTGGTATTTTTTTTGTTCCTTGAATCTATGAGATTGAACAGACCATTCTTCAGTGCTAGTTAGGATGTTGCATATAAACATGGAAATTGCATGAATAGATTCTTAATATACTTGTTGCTGTAGCGTTTCATCCAGAAATGCCATAAACTTTATCTTAGCTTTTGTGGTTGGAAACTTGACATTTTGCCTAAACTGTTCACAAAATATGTGAACATATAAGTTTATTCTTGGCTATCACTTGAGGCATATTTATATATAGGCTTATCCTAATTCCACCATTTATGCTGGATGTGTTCTTTTACTAGATCATGTGAAACTGTTATCCATTCCACTTTGATACCCAATCTCTCGAGACTGATTGTGATTATTGTTGCCTTGTGCAGCTGGCCTTAAGCATCCGAGGACTCCACCAACAAATCCTTCAGTTGATTTTCCATCTGGTGACTCTGAACATCCGAGCAAAAGAACCAGGGCATTGGGAATTTCTGATGAGGTGGTTGGATAAGGGAAGATTACAATTTAAGATTCTGATTGCATTCGTCTTCTGATCTTTCTTTTGCATATGCAGGTAAACCTTCCAGTCAATGTTCTTCCTGTGTCATTTCCAGGGCACGTACATAGCCAGAATTTCATGGCGGCACCTGATGACTTGCCCAAGACAGTTGCACGGACTCTGAACCAAGGATCATCTCCAATGAGCATGGATTTTCATCCTATTCAACAAACGCTACTTCTAGGTTGGTTATACAGCTAGATAATATCATTTAATACTTTTTTATTAAAAAATTCAAGTAAAGGTTTCAGCAATTTGATGTGCTCAATTTCCATTTTCTCTGACAACTCAGTTGGCACCAATGTGGGAGATATTGGGCTGTGGGAAGTTGGTTCGAGAGAGAGGCTTGTTCAAAGAAACTTTAAAGTTTGGGATCTGAGCTCATGTACAATGCCTTTACAGGTGCCACAAGTCTTTTTACTGAATGTAGCTATAAATTAAAAATGTGTTTAGAAATTAGTTGATTATATCATACAAGTTTCTCTACTGAATCCAGGCTGCCCTGGTCAAAGATCCTGGTGTCTCAGTGAATCGCGTTATTTGGAGCCCAGATGGGTCTTTGTTTGGTAAAGTGTCTACATCTCAGATAGTTATTAATGCAAAAATCACTAATTTTTGTTTCTGATGTAGCTTTGTTGGTCTTTCTTCTGAACAGGAGTCGCATATTCAAGACACCTTGTACAGATACATTCATATAATGGAAATGATGATGTTCGTCAGCACTTGGAGGTAATTTAGTTATCCTACTTCATTAATCAGAAGTCAATTTGTTTTACAATTTTCCACTGACTCTTTATTGTTTTAGATTGATGCTCATGTTGGCGGAGTAAATGATCTTGCATTCTCCCACCACAATAAGCAGCTTTCTGTGATAACCTGTGGAGATGACAAGCTTTTAAAGGTTATTTATGGTTCAAGGTTTTAGATTTTAGGGGATGGGAAAGGGAATGAATTTGAAAGAAAGGGGGAATGGATTTCATACCCACATTAGGTAGGGTACGGCTCAATGCTGAAAAATGGGAAATCAAACTCATAGCGGGGATTTACCAACCACTACTTTCATTCCATTCCCATTCTCCATTCCCCAAACTGCCCTACCAAGCACCCCTAAGCATGTTTATTAGTTTAATGAATTCATTCTCCTGTAATTTTGGTTTTTAGGTTTGGGATGCTGCAACTGGTGCCAAACTTTATACTTTTGAAGGTCACGAGGCCCCTGTATATTCAGTCTGCCCTCACCACAAGGAGAACATTCAGGTGATTGGGCCATTATAGTAACATTGTCATTTGTTAATAATCTGAGGCCTCTGGTTGGTGAATTGCATTCTGGAATTTATTTTTATTTTTATTTTTGTATTCTGATAATGTAATTTCGAAAGCTATGAATGATAAGATATTTAGATGATCGTATATATTTTTTAATGACGTTGATTTTGATATCTCTGTCGTCTTCCAGTTCATCTTTTCTACTGCATTAGACGGTAAGATTAAGGCTTGGTTATATGACAATTTGGGGTCTCGAGTTGACTATGATGCCCCTGGTCGTTGGTGCACAACCATGGCCTACAGTGCTGATGGATCAAGGTAAAATACTCTGCTGTCAAGTGTCTATAATGGTTTTTTCATTAGCTAATCAAGACCTGGTTTTAAGCTGGCACTTTTGTTGCTCAGGCTTTTCTCATGTGGGACCAGTAAAGATGGAGAGTCGCACATTGTTGAATGGAATGAAAGTGAAGGAGCTGTGAAGAGAACATATCAGGGTTTCCGAAAACGATCCTTGGGGGTTGTGCAGTTTGATACTACTAGAAATAGGTTTCTGGCAGCTGGGGATGACTTCTCTGTCAAATTTTGGGACATGGACAATACTCAGCTCTTAACCAGTAGTGATGCCGATGGAGGTCTTCCAGTAAGTTTTGTTTTTGTTCAACACCCCCCCCCCCAACACCCCCACACATATTCACACACAAGCAGATATATTAGATTGAATTGGAACGCTTTACAAGTATTGCCTGTGCCCTGACCCTAAATTTGTTGACAAATTGTAAGGCAAGTCCGCGCATCCGCTTCAACAAAGACGGGAGCCTGTTAGCTGTTTCTGCCAATGAAAATGGGATCAAAATTTTGGCAAATACCGACGGTCTACGGTTACTACGCACATTTGAAAATCTTGCTTTTGATTCTTCAAGGACATCTGAATCTTCAAAGGTATTTGTGTCTACTTTTAGTATCTTTCTAAATCCATAAAGAACATGACTGAAGTTTTCATTTTTGTTGGTGCAGCCTACAGTAAACCCAATGTCTGTTGCAGGAAGTAGTGTTGGACTCACAGACAGAGTGCCCTCTGTTGTTGGTCTCTCTGCTATGGTTGGTATTAATTTCATTTACATACATATATATATGTATATATATATAATTTTTTCTTTGTGCTGTAGCTGGCACTTTATTGTTTCAGAGTTTTAGATATTTTCTAGAAATTTACTCTCTTTTATTTTCAAAAAAAATTATGTTAAGAACTTATTTACTGTTTGTTTACTCATTGATGCATTATGATTCTGTAGAATGGGGATACAAGAAATCTTGGAGATGTTAAACCTAGAATAACTGAAGAAATGAATGACAAATCAAAGGTTTGGAAGCTCAGTGAAATTAATGAGCCATCTCAATGCCGATCCTTGAAGCTCCCAGAGAACTTAAGAGTAACAAAGGTATTATTTTGTTGTTCATTCTTTCATCTGAGACATGAACTTTTTATCTTAGATGTCTTTTTTTCTTATAATTATTATTATAATTTTTTTTATTTTTTATTTTTTATGATCAGAAGTGATCCTGAGAGTTCATGATTTTATGGACTGTAAAACAATTCTTCGCAGCAGACACACCCCCCCCCCCCCCCCAATAAAAAAAAAAAAATCTCTTCTTGTTAAGCATTATAGTATATATGTTTCCAGATTTTACTTGAACCAGCCTGGGCAAATCCATGCTGTGTAATTGTGCAGTCACTTATGGGTTCCTAACTTCCTGTTGAGTCTGTGTCATCTAAATCTGAACATATGGATTTCTTGGCTATGACAAGCGTGCATCAGAAGTTCTTATGTAAACAATTTGTATCAATCTATTTCTGGTTTCTTTTTGTCTTGGTATACTTGCTCAACCAGTAATTAATAGGGTTACCCTGATTACAAGTTGCTTGATTGGTAAGGCTTAGTGCTGAAAGAAAATGAAATATGAATGTTTGATGTAAATTACTGAAATATGAAAATAAATATATTGTATATACAATGAAGTTTAAGATATGTATTGATTTATGTTTGCATTGGGAAGTTTTAACAGGGTTATACTGATTATAAGTTCCTTGATTGGTAAGACATAGTTCTTAAAGAAAATAGAATGTGGACGCACAATTGGTTTGTAAATCACAGATATGCTAAATAACGTAAAGATATATTGATTGTGGTTGCATTCTGAAGTTACTTAATTGTAGTTCAGCTGAACTCTCATCTGTTACTAAATATCTGCCAGAGCAAACTGTTATTTAGAGCTTGATCATGTGAATAGCTGAATAGGAAGGATGAGAAAACTGCCTCATGTTTTTAAAATTTTCTGCATAGGAAAAATATGCACTACCTGCTCCTTTACAGCATTTATTTTCAGTCCAATTATTATTTACGTCAGGTTTTATCATTCATATATTTCTTATTATTTCAAGAGTATCAAAATACAGCATGGAGCTAAGAGCTGCATGCTTTCTCAGTACTTGAGATCTGTGACTTGAGTGTCTCCTGTGCACTTCCACTATCCATTTTCGTGTTCATTATTAAAGATAACCATCAAAATGTATAAGAAAGGCTATGTGCCATGTTAGATGAGTTCTGTTTACTGATACATTTATGATATTCTTTTAAAACATACCCTATCTACCTGTGAATATATAACCATCCCAACTTACATTGTTTGCACTTGGTCACTAAGAGACTTCTTTCTTTTTGTTGATCAACAGATATCAAGATTGATATATACAAATTCAGGCAATGCTATACTGGCATTAGCTTCAAATGCTATCCATTTACTCTGGAAATGGCAACGGAGTGACCGTAATTCAAGTGGAAAGGTAAGAACGGAATGTAATTTTTGTTATTTTTTACCTCCTATATCAAGAATAAATCATCTTACAATAGAATGTTTATGCTATAGGCAACTGCCACTGTTGCACCTCAATTATGGCAACCATCAAGTGGCATTTTGATGACCAATGATGTCACTGACACAAACCCTGAGGAAGCGGTTTCTTGCTTTGCCTTATCCAAAAATGACTCCTATGTAATGTCAGCTTCTGGAGGAAAGATATCTTTGTTCAATATGATGACTTTCAAGGTAACTCCTTAGAAAATAAAGTAAATTGTGTATCCTTTATGCTTATGTCATCTACACTCTCTCTCTCTGTTAGGATTAACAGGGAATAGATCGAAAAGAAAGAAATGGTAATCAGGAAAATCCTGCCCACGCCAAGAATGGCTGAACATCTCAGAATAATATTCAATACCCCAAAGTAATCCCAATTACAATATTTAAATAATACTTAGACTAGTGGTCAACTAGTATAATAAATAAAGCATTAACTAAACCCAATTACCCATATCAGAAGGTTGAATAATAATAACCGAAGTTTGAAAGTCTAAGGACTCTTCTGCTTCTCATGTTTCTCATGAACAATATCTCTAACTCTCTCTCTCTCTCTCTCTCATATAATCATGAATTTGTGCAGACAATGACAACTTTCATGCCTCCACCGCCAGCAGCAACATTTTTAGCGTTCCATCCACAAGATAATAATATAATTGCGATCGGCATGGATGATTCCACTATTCAGATATATAATGTTCGAGTAGATGAGGTAATACAAAAGTACTTATTAAGGTTTCTTTACAGGCAACCATTGGTGTTATTTGGCTGAGACAAAAGTATTTTGTTGATTATCTTATCTTCTTGCACAGGTTAAAAGCAAGCTTAAAGGCCACTCCAAAAGGATTACAGGCCTTGCTTTTTCACATGTATTGGGCGTGCTAGTTTCATCTGGAGCTGATGCTCAGGTCAACAATTTAATTAACACTTCACCGTATACATATATGTATATATGTATGGTAAAATGAAGAATCATGTGGGCTTCTATAGTGTAGCAATAGTGTTGAGAATCTGAATATTTTCATAAAGATGTTGATTTGCATAGATGTGATTGATCATTTCTGATTTTCATTTATTTGCAAATGTTCCTCTACAGCTGTGTGTGTGGGATTCTGATGGATGGGAAAAACAGAACTCGAGATTTCTGCAACTTCCTCCTGGGAGGTCACCAGCATCACAATCTGAAACTCGTGTACAGTTTTATCAGGATCCGATTCACTTTCTGGTTGTGCATGAGACCCAGCTTGCCATATATAAAACTAGGAAGTTAGAATGCGTAAAGCAGGTAATTTTTGTCCCACGAAGGCTTGACTTAAGAATTTTTTTTTTTGTGCTAATCTCTTATGTTTATATATTTTCCTTTTTCAGTGGGCCCCACGAGAATCCGCCGCCCCAATATCTCATGCAACATTTTCCTGTGATAGCCAGCTCATTTATGCTAGTTTTCTTGATGGAACTGTGTGTATATTCACTGCTGCACAACTCTGTTTGCGGTGTCGCATTAATCCTTCTTCTTATCTTCCCTCAAGCGTGAGGCAAGTGTCTATCAGGATGATAAACATTTATCTATACGTTTATGATGTTTCTGGAGGCAGTTTCCATATTCGCCATTCAAGTTATCCGTTATGTGATCTTTTAAAATGGTTGATTGCAATGCCTCACCTCTTGCCCAGCTGAAACTTCTCTTTTTTCCTCTTAGCAGTTCAAATGTACAACCACTTGTGATCGCAGCACATCCACATGAACCAAATCAGTTTGCATTAGGTCTATCAGATGGTTCGGTTCATGTTTTTGAGCCCCTCGAGTCTGAAGGCAAATGGGGGGTCCCACCACCAGCCGAGAACGGGTCCACAAGCAGTTTACCGTCCACTCCTTTGGTTGGAGGATCAGGGTCAGATCAGGCACAAAGATGACCAACTCCACTACTTTCAAAAGTTTGGTAATGTTGATCGTCTAATGATTTAGCGGTAAAAGGGACCAGATGAAGTATGGTTTGAGAATGCTAGGATCACGTCGAGGTACCTTGTGGACATACCTGTACATTATTGTTCTGGCCTACCGCAACACAATTCTTCTCCACCGTGTTTAATTGGGTATATGCAGTGTTTGGAGCTGGATATGTAATTAACTTGAGATCATTGGCTCAAACATGCCAATTCACTAACATATATGATGTAAGATGAATGCTTTAGAGGGTACTGATATTTACATTGTCCTAGTGGGTAAAGTAGACAGACATTCATTTTAGTTTGGCCCTTTCTGTTTATTTTTTGAAGTTGCAACGTTATGCATCTACAATGTTCAAATTTACATAATTATTTATCCTGATTATTATATTTTTGTGACATTGGTAGTGTTTATTACGGATTTTTTGTTGAAACAATATCAGCTAACGAGTAATATGAAACTACATTTTACTGATATGGATTTCATTTGAAAGAAAGAAGTCAAAAAGGAAAAATGTTTTGTAAATTTGCCTTGAGAGAAAATTTTGGGCTCCATCTATATATGCATAAGGGCACTTCGATCTCCATTGTACTGAAGAATGATATTTGATTTCATGGATGAAATTACTCTGTTCTTTTGCTTTGTAAGAGAATAAAACACAATAAGAAGGATAAAATATACATTTTGGTTGATGATAGTAAATGACATACATCACATTTATAAGTAAATTTATGTAATATAATCTAACCTTTGGTTCTAAACTAGAACAATAATGTTCTTACGTTCAACATGTGTGTAGCTTGCCTCTAGCATGAGCATAGTTCACACCTAATAATTTTGGATTTCTTGATGATGCAGATAATATTTTTTAATTTAACAAATAATATTTTTAATTAAATAAATAATATTGAACAATTATTTAGTTCGATTCTTATTGAATCTAGACTAATATATTAACAAAATAGTCTAAAAATAAAATTTATTGTCCGTATAGCAACAATGAATAAGTAGTAATTAAGAAAAACTCTTATTTTAGGAGGATACTATTTTTTTAATAAAAAATATATTTCTACACATTTACCACTAAAATAAAAATAGTTCGAATATTCTTAAATATTGATTTAATAAAAAATATATTATTAATATAACATATTTTATGTTTTAAATATATTACAAATCGTATGAGGCAATACTAGTGTCAATAACACCACACATATAGGTAAAAAAATAATATATTTGTAGTAAATAACTAATATTATTATGTTTTTAGATAAACCAACAATACCATTATGGTGAAGGGTATTATTATTATCCCTCCTTATGTTAAAATGTATTATATTTTAACCGAAGACTACTCTTTTTGTTGAAAGGTTTTATTTTTTAACCGTAAATGTATTTCTACGTAACCGTAGATGTATTAGTCTTTGTGCTAAAAAAGTATGACTGCTCAATCGTAAATGTATTATCCTTTGTGTTGAATGATAGTACTACTTAACTGTAAATGTTTGCTATTTGTGTTGAAATGTGTTTCTCATTTAGTAGTAAAAATATTATTGCTTAACTGTAATGATATTGCTTACTTTGTTGAAAAATATTACCTATTGACCGTAAATATATTACTCTTTGTTTAAATGTAATACTATTTAACCGTAAATGTAGTACCTTGTGTGTTGAAAAACATTAATGTTTAATTGTAAAAGTAATACTCTTTAACCATAAAAGTATTAGTCATAAACATAAATATATTACTCTTTGTAATATATATTACTGTTTAACCTTGAGGATAATAGGAAAGGAAACATATATTACTGTTTAGCCAAGAGAATTTTGAAATCCAGAGATTTCCATAAACATATATTACTGTTTAACCTTGAGGATAATGCCTCTAGGATTCCTTATCATGCTACACATGGAGATTCCTAACAAATCCTGTGGTTTTATAATTCTGCATAACATTTTTTATGGTTTTGAAATTGTTTGAAACTATCACGTGGTTTCATTAATTATGCACAAAATTTTTAAATTCGTCTCTTTTGACAAAATTGAGGTGCACGCACGTTTGTTGCAAATTAATATTTTTTTCAACTTTTACCTTTTAAAATTGTAATTGTACCCTTTATGAATATGATTTTTGTTTCTTCTTTCTTATCCTTTTCTATTTTCTTTTGTTTCTTTTCCTTTTCTAATTTCTTTTTTTTTTCCTTTTCTATTTTCTTTTATTTCTAAAATTACCCTTCTCTTTTAGTTTCTTTTGTTTTATTTTTATCCTTCTCCTTTTTCCTCCAACAGTTTATTTTTTTTCTTGAAATGAACAGACTACTAATTTTATAAAGTAATTTTTTTCTAAATTGTTATCTAATTTTTTTTATATCATTCACATTATATATTAATAATAATCTACCATATTACATATAAAATTTACTACTGTTTCAACTTCATCGCAATATTTTAAATTAACATAAGTAAACAATTAAAAAAGAAAAAAAGCAAACATAATCACTATTTAAATTTTTTTATATCATTCACATTATATATTGGTAATAAAATGCCAAATTACAAAAAAAAAAAAAATAAAGAAAAAGAAAAGAAAGAGCAAACAAATAAATAGTGAAAATTAAAATATTGAAATGAGTGCTTCAACCAAAAGGCACTGTTTGGATTCAAGAAAAGTAGAAGAGATGGGTTGCCGATTGTGAAAATGGGGAGAGAGACTTGGAGCTCGAGATTGAGAGGGATAAGAAGAATAAATATATAATGGATAAAAGAAAAAAAAGAAAGAAAAAAAGACGCAATTGCTTCATCCTCGTTTCCAAGCTCCGGATGCTGTGGATCTTCTTTTTCGATTTTTCCTTCATCTTCTCCAGTTCACTCAAAACATGAAAAAAGAATCAGAATTTCATAGACCCTTTTATCGTGAAGAGAGAGAGAGAGAGAGAGATGACGACCAAATAACTCACAGAAAAACAAACGACGACCAAATAACTCACAGAAAAACCATGACATATAAAGATAGAGAGAGAGAGAGAGTGAGAGAGAGAATTCAAAGAAAAATCCATGAGAGATAGAGAGAAAAAAATTGAAGTAGAATAATTTGGAAGAGAAGGAGGCCACGATCCTTTTGCAGCCTAGAGAGAAAGAGAGAGAGAGGGGATGAGAGAGAGAGAGAGTAGTGGTAAATATAAGGATATAATAGGAAAATACCTATTTTTTTTTTTTTTAAATAAGAGTGTATGCAACATTAATGAAACAACGTGGAAGTTTAATAAAATTTCAAAATTATAAGAGGATGTTGCGCAGAATTACGAAACCACAATGATTTTGGCATATCTTACCCTTAAACTAGAGTTTTATGAATGGAGCTGAAAATTGGAGTTACGCTAATGTATATTATAAAATAGTTGTCAAATTTGGGGGATTTGACGGTGTAGTATTGTTCAAAATTTTGTTCAAATTCTCTTAAGCAACTGTAGTATTGTGTTGGGGTGATACTTTTTTTTTAGTCGCCTATATCATAGGCCACACTCTTTTATTTTTTTATTTTTATTCTTTTTTATAAAAACTCTCCTATGGTATAGCCGACTTTTTTTTTTTTTAATTGTTTCAAGTCGCATGTTGCAACTGTAATGAAGGTTAATCACTTGTAATGTTATATGACAGTTAAAAATGCTTGTGTGATTGTTGTGTGTGGTGTGCGTATTCTGTGTGTGTTGAATAATAATAATAATAATAATAATAATAATAATAATAATAAAAAAGACTTGAAATCAAGTAATTTATTTCATTACATAGAGAACAAATTAATAATCATAATGTAATCTAGTAAAACATTGACGTCTGATCCAATAACAGAAGCTGAAACAATATGACCAACTTTGTTGAGCCACCATTCGACAAATGAAGCATAAGTTTCGACCCAATTTGTAGTGTTGCGCCCTCTATGACATATATTATGCAGTATGTCATGCACACCTGAAATCGCCTGTGGAATTCGCTGTCTCATGCCAAATTGTCTCAATACTCGATCTGGGTAATATAACTCAACAATGGAATAAGGAATTAGAGGGCATTTTGACATCCATATATTGTTAACTGTGATAATTCCAAGATCAATATATGTTTTCGTAGCAGTTGGATGTGAATGATAAGCTAGCCAATTAAATTGCATAAATAATATGTTCATTAAAATTTAAAGAAAAATATCAAAATTTTAATAATTAGTTATCATACCTCTTGCGGAGTTTGCCTCTCAAGACTCTCCCCTATAGTCCTAGGTTGTTGGTCAAACTATTTGTAAAGTTGTAGTATTGTAATCACTCAGCACCACATGATGCAATAGGAAGAACTTCATCCAGACCAACAATTGTTGCTGTATTAAGTCATCTATTTCTCGATATTTTTGGTGTGAGAAAAATAATTCTTGACCAAACCCATATCTGTTATAGAAAAAAGAAAATATAAGACGGTGTTTCTATTTGATTAATAGAATAAATTGCATAGTGCAATAAAGAAACAATAGTTGCATTGTCCCGTAAATTTGCATATGACCTCTATGTGATGCATTACACAACTGGTGGCAAAAATAACCTAATATTGCTGAAACCAAATAAATTTACAACATTTATTAATATTTATTAGCTGAGCTAATGAGACCAATGACCCCATATTATTTGAAGTATCATGTCACATTATGGATCCTAGCAAAATTAAGGCACATTTACGTGCATATTGCACAACATGTTGTTGTGGGGTGTTATCTGTTATAGAGTGAATGCTAAGATGTATATCTAATGCTAAAAGTGAAAATTTTGACCCTTCTAAGTCTTCTATATTAGGATCCCATCCGAGAAGCATCTGACGACGTGTAGTCTAATATGACTTTTCAGAGGTAGTATTGCGATTTATAACGGCCTCACCATCAGTGCTAGGCCCTAAATAATTGCAACTCTTGTAAAGTCACAATCGCCTCTCCATATCTAAAATGAAATGTATGGGTCTTGTGTCGCAACCTTTTAACCAATGCAATGATTAAAGATTAATTAAGTGAAAAATACCAGATCTATAAACACCATAGAATCCCATACGATATAACAAATATATGATCTGCTCTGTGTATGTCTGATTAGTTGTCTGCCATCCTCGTTATGGTCTTCCTCATAAGGTTCATGGTCATCAAGTCTCTGAAAGATCCCACTTCCGTGTCTGTACCTTAATTTTACATCAACTTGTTCTGTAACGACATCTTCAGATCGGTGTCAATGTGTCCTATTAAGATCTCACCATTAATGAGTCCATGCTTTCCAAGTGCTCCATACTGCAATAATATTAAAGACATGAAAAAAATCACATATATATTGAACTCAATATATAATGAAAGTATAATTTATAACATCAAATAATAAGTTTTGCCTAGAAATATTATTAAAACGCACAAAATAACATCAAAAATAGTTTTAACTAAACTAAACTCAACATTACAACAATCATTAATGGTTATGTGATACACAACAAATTTATATATGGTCAGTTGAAGTTCCCGTCTGGATAGCAGCTTGATGTTGTGTACGATATTGTTGCCTAGCACGTGTTTGTGCCCAATCCATTTCATTTTTAATTCTCGTAGTTTTGTCTCTTCTTTTACACCTCTTCTCGTGCAATGCTGGATTTGACATAACTGAAAGGAAGGTTCATCCCAATAATATTCATTTGGAAATGGCTCGAAATTACCACTGCAGTTGTCCACATATGAACTTGTATTGTAAAATGAGTTCATGTAAATCCCTAGGTTTACTCCAAAATATCTACAAATTTGCATTGCATGTGAACATGGTATGCCACGTTGCTTCCATTATCCACAACTACACTCTTTGAGCATAAAATTTATAATGTGTGTGTAGCATCTTGTTGTTCATGGCACAAATATTTTCACGGAAGTTGTTTGATCAGTAAAATCAACTTTATTACTTGATGCTCCATTGCTTTTTGTTGCCACAGATCATACTCCTTGTACACCTCATCAGGTCATGGTTGGTTCATTTGTTGTATTTCATAGGCCATAGCCAATCGATTAATAAAATATTTGATAGATCGATAAAATGTAGCCTGCACAATCGCATAAATTAGGAGCTGTTGTACACCTTTCATGCATCGAGACAAGTTTGTTGTCAATATCATGTTACTCTATCATCTATGATGTGCAAAAGTCCACTGATCTTTTTCGATCTGTGCAGGGTAATCATATACTCCCTCATTTAGCGCCTTAATTTCTTCCATAATATTTTCAAACTCTCTTATTGTGAAAGCTGATCCAGCTTGCCAATACATGTCTTTTAACTTAACATTCTTCACCTTGTTATTGAAATTCGAACAAACATGCCTAAAAAGAAAATGATGAACTCCACTATGGGGCTGGAAATCTCCACTACTTTCAAAAGACCAACATCTCTATCTGAATAAGACATATTCCTTTCCTACCGTGAACAATAGTTTTACAAAAATATTAATAATTTTACAAAAATATTAGGACCCATCAATGCATGACTTGAATGCCAAAAACAAATATTTCAACATTTTAACACCATTAGTCTTTTTGGGCATTTGGCGAAACTCTACAATTGTGCTTGGATTCTATTTTTGTATAGTTCCCTATAATTTGGCTAGTTTTGAAACTGAGCTCTCCCATATATTAGACACATTTTTTCTTTCTCTTTTCAAACCATGTCATGTCTTATGATATGATATTGTATATTGAATTTATCACAAACTTGTTTTTGGACACACTTAATCTCATACCTTAGATTTGTCTGAACCATTCCAGTCAACAACGCAACAATTATGTTTTTGCACAAGTTTTGATGATCAACAGACACAACATTCATCAGGCAAGTGTGAGACACTCTATACTTAGAGATTCCCCATATATCAATCTTGTGTTTATATCCCGCATGCAACAACAAGTTGTATTGTGTAGTCTCACAATTATTTTTACATTTGACTTTCCATATTCGAGGTGTACTTTCATCTATTCGATACTCACGTCTCGCTATACGAATTGAAAAGTCTTTCACCAGGATTGTAAATTTTTCTTATCTTTGAAAACCATCCCTTTTGCGAGTACTTCTTCAGTAGCATTATAAAATCTAAACTTCTACGATATATCAAATGAATCCACAAACATTTCATGAGACAATGTATTGAAAAACGGGAGAGTTAGATGCATGGAATATCTCTGAGGACTTGATGGAAGTAGTGGTTGTTGATTGGATGATGGTCTCTCTTGATTTGGACAATTCATAGTTTGAATACCATCAATATCCACCATTTCTTCATCTGATTCACTAGATGACCTGCTATCATCTGGTTCAAAATCTTCTTGTTCATGGACACCAAAATTGGCAATCAATGGATCATGTGGGCGATCCTTTATGTACACATTTTCTCTTTCAGTCGGAACATTATCATCATTAGACATTGACGTTCCACCAATATATGTAAGGCCTTGCGTGACGAGTACTGAATTATTGATATCATCACCTAAGAAGCATATTGACAATACTCATTGCTTAGAAGAATGTTTGGGAAAATGTTATCTTGCAATTGTTTATGAACAAATGGAATTCTACTTATCGATTATTCAGATTCGTTACAAAGAAAAACCACAAATTATCATAGTTGTTGATTGGTATACAATGATATTTGTTGTTTGCATATAATGAAGTAGATATGTTTAATTTATATTCATTTCTATCGATCCCCCTCAGTTTAAAGAATTTTGATGCCAACCTAGAATATCCGATGTCGCGAGGTGCTCTTGTTGTGCAAACAGGTGGACCGTTGCTACCATCCCAACATAAACGGTTATACCGAGAAAGTCTCCATATCTTAAATACTAAAAATATTAATATTAAAATGTAATGTCAACCTAATATATTTTACATCATTATTACAATATTTTTATATATACATGACTTTTGTATGGAGTTAACTAATTTTTTGCTTGCAAGGTAATATTAAACAATACATTTACAAAGTTGAATAAATTAAATCCAACTAGTAAATTAGTAAAATTCAAATATGATATTCAATTGAAGCAATACCACAATACAGGGACAACAATTTGATGGTCACAAAAAATGTACAACAACAACAATTCCTAGAGCCCCTACATAAAATAATAAGAAAATAAAATTATTAAAGTAAGAACTAAATATAATTATTAAACAAACACACGCACACACACCACAAAATCACACCAGAACACACACACACACACAACACACACCACATAGCAAATACATACACAATCACAACAAACACGCATACACAAACATAGCAAACACACACACGCACACCAACACACACACACGCAACGCACAACACACCCACACAAACAATGCACAACACACACAAATGCAACAAACACACACATGCACACACAAATACATACACAACACACAACACACGCACACACAACACAAACAAAACATGCACACACACACACCACACGCACACACACCACACGCACACACAACACACACACACACTCACACACATAGAATAAACACACACAACACACCCTAAAAAAAAAAAAAGAAGAATGAAAAATGCTTGCCTAAAAAAATGCAATCAAATTGCTAGTATGATGGACAAAATGAACTCAAATTGCTAGAGTGGAAAGATAATGTGCAAATTGAAAATGAGCTGCAAAGCTGCATGCATGCTCACATTTATTTTTCCTATCTATATTTACATTTATTTTAATATTAGTTTTGTTGGCAGTATTTGACAACATTTATTGTTAGTGGGACAACTATTTTTACTGCACGATCTGACAACATTTACTTGTATTTGCTTTTATTAGCAGCATGTATTTATTTTTATTGGAACTATTTCTCTAACTTTGGTGTATGCTAGCAGGGGAAACCATTTTTCACCCCAAAAAAAAAAAATGATGGTCTCGCTGTGGTATAGATAACTAGTGCAATTTAAAAAACAAATTACGTATATAAATCGCTTGTGTAATAGGCGACTAAAGATATATATATATATATATATATATATATATATATATTTTGATACAAAGTCACTATATAATTCATATAATTCTTGTATGTCGCTTAGTTGTATGTCGTCTACAAGAGGTGACTTTTCTCATTTTTTTTAAACCCCACACCATTTCTATATTTTGTAAAAAGTTAGAAAACTACTGTAAAATATTAAATCCCCATATAATTTACCATAGTTGGTAAAACATTTTGCACTTCCGACGATCCAAAATATGATTTGTGTTGATTTTGTGTCATTTAAAAAAGAAAACATGGCTTGACACTATTGATTATTCGTAGTTGCTTGTGTGGAAATAATTTTTTGTGCGCAAAAGGGTATGTGGAAGATCGCATTTTGTATTTTTTTTTGCTTTTGGCTAGCTTATTGATAGTTTCTCTTATATATTATAATTCAGAGATAACACAATTTGTAGCTTGGCCTATTGGTTAGTAATGTTTTTTAAGGAATCTTTCTTACAAAGGTCTGGATTTGAAGCTAGTTGGAGGCACTGGAGTGCAAGTTGTGTTGACAAATTTGGTGTAGTGTTGAACTAAAAATAAAATTGATGAATGCATTTGTTGGGTTTCAAATCTGCACCGAATGGACTGAAGAAGTAACGCTAAACCATATGGGAAACACAATCACTAAGTTCAATTTTGGAACCTTTTTTATTTAAATGCAATCAACTACCACGTAAAAAAGACTCGCGAGCTAGATTCGTGCAACCAATGCATAAAATTTTTGCCTAAGAGAAAATAACTTTTATGAAAAATATTCATTTTTAGGAATACGTTTAAAAGCCTGTGAAACTTAAAGTAAATACAAGTTTTTAAAAGATTTAAGTTTTGGAAAGATAGTTGCACAATAGAAAGGGTTTTTCTCAACTCGTATTTACCTACATTTTTAAACCAAATAACCATTATGTAATATCCGACCCAAATAGACTTATTACAATACGTATTATACAACATCAGTAGTACTTTAACAAAACTTAAGTTCATATGTCTACTTAGGTATTACCAAGAGATAAGACGTCAGAAGGGAGCTCTGCCAGCAATTATTCATCTCCATCAGTTATCGGACCTGAAACTTAAAAGTAGCATCATGAGAGAACTATCGGAGGGGTAGTCCAATGGATAGCTCTAGTATATTCCATTGAATAAACTAAGCAACAATCAGAGTTGTTCAATGGTCCAAACTTGTACATCTGGTACGATGTTAGCAGTGAGCCCATACACTCACCAGTAGACACAGTGAGCCCGTACACTCACTTGCCTAATGTTATTCAGCCCAGTAATAAAGTTGTTCACCCATCCTAACCCATACATCTAGTGTGGTGTTAGTTGTGAGCCCGTCCACTCACTTGCGTAATGCCATTCGGCCCACCAATAAAGTTGTTCACCCGTCCATACCTATACACTCACTAGCAAACATGGCGAGTGCATAAACTCACTTTCGTAATTGTGGACCTATAATTCCACTACCGAGCCATCTGGCCCAAAAACCAGTTTCAAATATCAATCAACTTAACTAAGACAAGATATTAAAGTTATCCCCTTTTTCAGTTTGAAGAGTGGGGATAGCTTCGGGAGGACATGGGTTGTTCAAACTGCACTCAGCATGTTTCATACTCAGTTTTACAAAGTAAAATAGTTTACACGAATTTTCAAAATTGACATGCAGTTTGGATCTTTCGAAATTCAGCAAGGTCACAAAAAGAGATTTATTAAAAATAGCAAACCAATGCCAAAAATCATGAAATTTGAAACATAGCTCCCTAATCAAACATATAACTCATAACAAAATCAAAATGGAACAAAACATTTGTCATTTCATGATTTTAAGCCATGTAGCACAATATGGCAGATTTGGCGATGAATGGACGGTCAACTATAAGTTTAACATAAATGGTTTCCTAAACATGATTTCTACAACAAATAATTTCCAAAATTCCTAAAACTAATAGTTTCATTCTCAACCATCACATGCAATGGAAGAAAAAATACCCTAAACATGTCTCTAGTTAAGGAAATTAGGGTTTATAACCTTTTTACCTTGATTCTTCTTAACCTGGGGATGTAATCTTCAACACCTTTGGTAATATGAAGATAAGTCTTTCTTCTTATGGTACTTAACTTCTTCTTACGATCCTTGGAGAGATTGGTGTGCTACATAAACTCCTCTTCTTCATTCTCTTACTCTTTGAAATATGTGTAGTGTGTGATAACTCTTTTCTACTATTTTTTATTTTATTATTATTTTTCTTACGCAAGTTTTGGAGGTTCATGGTTAATCTTGTACTTATTGATAGGCCTAATGGTGGGGCTTAAGTGCACATAACTAAGTAATTAAGATATGGGACATGCAATAAATAAGCTAGACTCATATATATATTCTAAACTATAGGTGACTAGTGGCTAGAGGTGGACCGATTACTCTTGATGATTATGTTCTAATGTCTAGTATTGAAATATCATTTATAAGATCATGTATTAATAGTTTATGTTATAACACTTTAATCACACAAATAATACAAATAATGTATGTAAGAACTCAATTTAAAGTTCTCTAAAAAATAGCATTGGACAAAAACAGACATAGTTTGGGATGTTGCTAGATTTAACATAATCTAGTCTCAATGTGCATATTTCGTAAATATTAGATACTTGAAAGATTTACAAAGATTCATATCTTTATTAATTATAAAGACACAAGAAAATCATGGAAGAAGTCAACATAGATATCATGAAGATCCAAGACAAACCGATGGAAGATTTTTCAAGACATTAAGAAAAGTATATCTATTAGGAAATCTATCAAACCTGGACGCCTAATGACTCGCGGATGCACATCAGCTAAGACTAACACAAAAGATATGGAGGAGACATGGTGGAGCTATAAAAGAAGGAAACAAATCTTGAAGATATGAACATATTGAGTAGAAGATTCTTACCTTGTAAACACGGTAGTAGGGTTGTCCATGTTTTGTATATAAAAGGGACAACCCACAACCATTAATGCAGTTCATTTAGTTTTACTTTGAGAGAGATTATTTATTTTATTTTATTTTATTGTAATTTAACGATATGAGTTCTACGGCCAGTGGGAACTCAATGGTTTGACAGTTTAAAGAACAACACCATAGGGATACGTGTGGTGAAATTCATTCAGGGAACTGAGTAGTCGAGCTAGGTGTTAGGGGAAGTGTGAGTGAGATAAGTAGAGGTCTTTAGTGAAGAGGGATTTTACACTATTGTAAAGCCATTCTTTCACCTTGTTGGGAAACTAGACACTTCTTCAATATACTTGCTCGTAGAGAAAGGAGTTCTTCCTCGAAACTTAACTCAGTTCTATTACTTTTATTTTAAGTTTCTACAAATTTTACTATCGAGTTCCAAGTTGAGTACGAACTCAACTTGAGTACAAATATTCTGATATTTCAATTAGCATCAAAGCATGTTCCGGTTATCAATAGGTAGATTTAGGGACCATGAACACTCTCATGAGACGCATTCCTACACCTCCCATATTCGGATGGAAACAACTACACGTATTAGAAATCTATGATTTTTATCTATCTCCAATCCAAACGGTATGGTGATGCCATCACAAACGGTTGGACGTGGTCCAAAATAAGAAGTGAAGATAAGGAGGATACGATTGTAGATAAGTTGTGCAACTTATGGGATGATGATGACAAGATTGTTGAAGATACAAATTTTACAGCCCTATATGCCATCCTATTGTCCGTTGATCCAATAAGACACAAACTAATAGTTAAATGCAATACATCAGAAGAAGTGTGGGACATACTCCAAAGTTAGTTTGCAAAAAATGAGTCCATACGAGCATCGAAAATCCATAAAATGCCATCATAATTTGACAATACTCGTATGGAGGAAGATGAGAATATCGATCTCACCTTCAAGAGGTTCAGTGATATAGTTAACCAATGCTATATTGTTGGTAAATCTATATTCAAAGCTAATCAGAGTAAGAAATCATGAACGAGAAAATCATAATGTTGTAATCCTTCATGAAAATCAGGCCGACATCATTATGACCTTCTTGGAGAACTTAGAACATTTCAGATGAACAATGATTTAGACACAGTGAAACCAAAAGGCATCGCACTAAAAGCTGACAAGGAAATCACTTGGGAGAAAGATGAAGATGAACCCATAGACATAAAGGAGATGATGGCTTACTTCACGAAAAAGTTTAGAAAAATAGCAATGGACTTCAAAAGTAGAAACAACCCAACGACGAGTTCTTCTTTGAGTAAGAATGACTTGGAAACAAGCAAAGTTCATGAAACATTGAAAAAAAGAAAAGAGAATGAACAGTGGAGAGAGTGTAAAGGATGTCACTATTAAGCCGAATGTCCAAATTTCCTTAGGAAGAACAAATCTTTCAATGCCACATGGAGTGATTCAGAATCTGAGGAAGATAATGATGAAACATCTCCATACGCTAGTAACTTTGCTATTTATTCCTTTGATGATCAATTTACGTGCTTAACATCATTTTCCCCCTCAAAATAAGGTACCAAGCCCATGGAAGAATTGTGATGAACCAACATTCGAAGATGTTGAGAGAATGTACGAACATGCCATGTCCCAATGCTCGAAAGTTGCCACCATAATTGTGAAACTTGAAGAACAAGTAAGAGAACTCAAGAGGGAGAAGGAATCAAGTTCGGATGATGCAAACGAAACTGAACTACAAAAGGGTGAAATGATGTAAATGAGATCCTCAATAAAATATTAGCCGACACTCAATCAACCATGGAAGATCAAGTTCGAACAATATAAGAACTAAAGACCAAGATGGACTTGCTACAACACAAGTGTGTTCTAACATAAAATTCGGCAAAAGAAAAGGATCAGGTAATAATTTCCTTAAAGAATAACATAACAAGAGTTGAGTTAGAACTGCAGGAAAAAGAACAAGAACAGGAATACTGGAGATCCCAATTTCTGGAGACGAAGTCTGCAATCCACAAATTGAATTCTGGAAAAGGAAATATCAATGAAATTCTGTCTTATTATCAAACATCAAGGACAAAACTTGGACTAGGATACAAGGAAGGAATGCAACAAAGTGAGTGAAGGTTTGTCCAATCCTTAGGTACGTTCGAACTCCCTAATAGCCCTACTATTGTTCACTCTTTCCTAGAACAACTGTTTTAGAGATTTGTTCCAGTATATCATTATTGTGATGTAAGAGGTCATATTCGTTGTAAATGTTATAGGATGAAGCATGATCTCTACATTGGCAACATAAAAGAGTGGAACATTAGTCAGATTCCTATGAATTCTCGAGCAGTTAGAACTAATATCAGTAGTGGAAATGCCAATCACCCTCGACAAAAAATATGGGTAAAGAAATCGGTCAACAAACATTTATGCTCAGTTATCTCTTTACATGTGAGAAATGAAGGTTATGGTACTTTTACAATGGATGCTTTCATTATATGACGAGAGATGCTTCTAACTTAATCAATATTATTGACGCTGTGGGCAAGTTTGTTGAGTTTGGAGATGGTGTAAGAAACAAAGTTATGGGAAAAAGGAACCTTGAAAGCTTGAAAGCCAATATTTTGAGCATAAGTTAAATTTGTGATCAAGAACACTACATGAATTTCATGCAAGACAAGTGCAGAGTGTTTGATAAGAATCACTCACCAGTTCTTACTGGCATAAGATCCGATGACCACTACTATTGAGTTGAGAAAAAATTATTGTGCCATAGTGCTATTACCAATAATTTCAATACTTGGCATAAAAAACTGGGGCACATAAATTTTCAACATCTAATCAATTTGTCTAATTCTCAGGTTGTCCGATACCTAAACTATCCAAGAAGAATGTTGCCATATGCGATCTATGCCAAATGGAAAAACAGAAAAAAGAGACACACAAACCAATCAAGGAGGTGATTCAAATGGATCTCATGGGTCCTGTACAAGTTGAAAGATTTGGTGTTAAAAAATATGACTATGTGTATGTTGATGACTTTTATCTGTTAACCTGGGTACACTTCTTGAAAGAAAAAACTGAAACCTTTGATCATTTCAGTTCCTTGGTTAAAAGAATTGAAAATGAAAAGAAAACAAGTGTTGTACGAATTAGAAATGATCATGGAAAAGAATTTTAAAACTCATTGTTTGCTAACTTCTGTTCTTCTCATGGTATATCTCATGAGCTCTCAGCACCAAGTACTTCGGCACAGGGCGGAGTGACAAAAAGAAAAAATTGAATATTGTAAGAAATGGCCATATCTATGTTGATGGGTAAGAACTTACCTCAGCACTGGTAGGCAAAAGTTGTCAACACAACCTGTTATGTCATAAACCGAGTCGATATTCGGAAAGGGCTAGGTATGACAACATTAGATTTGGAAAGGGAAAACTCCAAATCTAAGTCATCTACACGTCTTGTGATGCAAGTGTTATGTCTACAATGATCAAGAACAATTAGGTAAGCTCAAAGCTAGAAGTGACAAAGGTATGTTTCTTGGATAC
This sequence comes from Caryopteris x clandonensis, assembly GCA_028749325.2. Taxonomy (NCBI): domain Eukaryota; kingdom Viridiplantae; phylum Streptophyta; class Magnoliopsida; order Lamiales; family Lamiaceae; genus Caryopteris; species Caryopteris x clandonensis. The sequence goes on along the minus strand of JAPYKT020000003.1, from coordinate 5,244,765 downwards.
TCAACTATGAGCAGGGCATATATAATCCATATTCAAAAAACTGGCAATATTGTTGAAAGTTCTAATGTGGTTTTTTATGATGAAATCAGTTCTAATGTGTTCCAACTGACGATTCTATTAGAAAAATTATTTCGGTTGAAACTGACAATGTACAGGAGAAGGTATATGATGAACAAGTTCAAAATTCGAAAGAAGACTCACCCAAAGAGGTCGAACCTCCAGTCAAGATCCAGAAAAATCATCCCAAAGAACTGATCATGGGAGAAATTACTGAAGGAGTATGAACTCAAGGTGTACAGAAGCCTAACTATTGGAAGATGCAGGGACTGTCCTATCTAGTTTGCTACGTATCAATGACTGAACCAAAGAATGCAAATGAGGCTCTCAAATACAGCTCTTGGATACTAGCGGTGCAAGAGAAAATCGAGCAATTCACAAGGAATGATGTATGGACACTTGTCCCATGACCTAAAGATGTGAATGTAATTGGTACCAAGTGGATATTCAAAAACAAAACCGACGAACATGGAAACATCATAAGGAACAAGGCTCGTCTAGTAGCACAAGGATACACAAAAGTCAAATGGATAGACTTTAATAAAACATTCCCTCCAGTTGCTTGGCTGAAGTCAGTAAAAATTCTACTCTCCTTTACGTGTTCAAAAAAATTTGTTGTATATCAAATCGATGTGAAAACTGCCTTTTGGGTTCTTGAAAGAAGAAGCATTTGTAGAACAACCTAAGGGTTTTGAGGACCCTTATTTTCCTAACCATGTTTATAGGTTGCAAAAGGCAATGTATGGTCTCAAGCAAGCACTAAGGGCCTGGTACGAAAGACTCACTCAGTTTTTACTGAAGAAATGATTCATTCGCGGAGGAGTAGACAAGATTATGTTCGTACAACAATGGGACTCACATGTTATAATAGCTCAAGTCTATGTGGATGACATTATTTTTGGGTCTATCTCTAAAGCGAAATTTGATGAGTTCGTATTGATGAGTTCGACGAATTTGAAATGAGCGTGGTAGGTGAACTGACGTATTTCTTGAGATTGTAGGTGAAACAAAGTAAGTGTGGAATCTTCATTCATTAAGAAAAATATGCTACCAACTTGGTTAAAAAGTTTGGTTTGGAAGGATGTAAATATCCAGATGCCCTATAGGAACGACAGTCAAACTCTCAAGAGATGAGTTAGGTAAACCGATCGAACCCATGTTGTACCAAAGCATGATAAGTAGCCTATTGTACCTAATGATGAGTATGCCTAATATTTGTTACTATGTTGGGATGTGTGCTCGATGTCAACTTGATGCAAAAGAATAACACCTAATAACTGTAAAGAGACTAGGGTTTCTCCTCCTCAGGCTGAACCAGAAGAACCCCAAAATTGGAGAAGCCAATCAATCGAAAAGGAAAGAAAAAAGTAGGAATGGCTGAAACCACTGCCTCTGACTCAGAATCAGATTCGAACATGGAAGAGACCGAACGGCCTAGGAGTTCGTCCCGGACCTAGGCTTTCAACCTTTTGAGTCTATTCCTTTCCTTGTTCAGATAGCAGAAAAGTGTACTACAATCCCTACTGAGTAAGAACCCGAAATAGTTCCAGAGAACCCGAAATAGTTCCAGAAACCTCTCCACCACGTGGTTCACTAGTTCAAGAAAGACCTCAACAAAATTTGGTAAACACTCTCTTCTAAATCGAAACAATTTGTGAATGACAAGGCTGAAGAAAGATTTGGTATTTTTGGAGAGTTGCGATTTTGGTTCGAAATGGTTATTAAATCTAAAATTGATGGGGTATAGTTGATTATGAACATTATTAAATGGGTGGGTTGGAATAAATAGTGGGCTATGCTACGTGCTTTTGTGGAAATATTGTTCGAGAATTTTATGTAAAGTTGTTTGTCCGAAATAAAACCTTATTCTCTCCTGGTGTGATAAATGATTTCATGGGAATTTCTGATAATGATACTGTACTAGAATTCAATGATGATCTGAATGAGGTAGCCTCTATTCTGACTGAAGGAAGGATTGTGGTCTGGAAGAAAAGGGGAGTAACCCCATTCGATCTCAGTTTTGAGGGAAAACCTCTCACATAAGATTGAGAGACTGAATTGGACTCCAAACACAAACAAATCCATCCTCAATGAAACACATACATTGTTCTTATATCGTTTGTTGGCAGGAGGACCTATCAATTTTAGATTCCATGTCTATTCGACCATCGTTGGGTCAGCCGAGAAACCGTCTAACAAGAATTTGATCATCTTTCCTAGTTTGATCTAGGGGTATACTGAAAAAACAAGACATCTGTATGGAGGATGAATTCTAAGATATCCTGGAGTTGGGTGTTCCATCATTCGAGGTCTCCAACATAACGTTGGATTTTTATTCAGTGAAGAACCCTGAAACTCCAGTTCTATCTCCTCAAGAAGCTTGTCGGGATCTTCTCGCCTTTGTCAGAACCCAATTTAAGATCATGAAATGAATGAAGAATAAGTTATCTGTTCAGGAAGATCTGTTGAAGAAAATGCTTGTTTATTTTAACTCCTCTGATGCAGGTACTCGATCTTCCACATCTGGAACAAAAAAATGAGAGAATGATGATACCGAGGAAGCTGCAGGTGAAGCTGAGGGTTCAAGAGAGGAAGAAGTGGCCGAGGCTGCCAAGGAAGATGTAGTCGTGGCCGCCATAACTAAGGCACCAAGAAGAAAGAGAGAAAACAAAAAACGCCTCTATGAGGAAGATCACATTTGCCCTTCTCCTTCTTGCCTGAAATCTGATCATTTTACTTTCTTTGCCTAAAACAATTTCTATTAATATATAATATGATAATACTTGAATTCCTTCAGTGTGTTACTCTATATTGTTGTTTTCTATTAGCTATATGACTTATTTGCTCTAGTCTATTGTGTTGCTTGGCTATGATGTGTTATTGTGTTGAATGATGGCTTGACATGAAAATGAGTTCATGAAATCAGTTATCTGGTTAAGTTTGAACTCATCTGGTTCTAATTATGTTTTATTCTTCTAGCTACACCCTATGAAAATGTTTGATGTTTTTATCCCAAATGCCAATGGACGAGATTGTAAGAACTCGATTTTGAGTTCTCTAAAAATTGACATGGGACAAAAACGAACATAGTTTGGGATATTGCTAGATTTAAAGTAATCTAGTGTCAATGTGCATATTTCGTAAAGATTCTAACTTGGAAGATTTACAAAGATTCATACTTTATAAATTACAAAGACACAAGGAAATCATGGAATGAAGTCAATGTTGATATAACAAAAATCTAAGACAAATTGAAGGAAGATTTTCAAAGACATTAAGGAAAGGATACCTATCAAGAAATCCATCGACCCTAGACGCCTAATGACTCTCGGATGCACATCAGCCAAGATGAGCACAAAAGATATGGAGGAGATATGGTGGAGCTACAAAGAAGGAAATAAAGATGGAAGATATGCACAAATTGAGTATATGAGATTCTTACCTTGTAAACTTGGTAGTAGGGTTGTACATGACTTGTATACAAAGGGGACAACCCACAACTATTAGTGCAATTTGTTTAGTTTTACTTTAAGAGAGACCGGGAGAGAGAGATCATTTGTTTTTATTTTATTGTAATTCAGCAATTTGAGCTCTACGCCCAGTTGTTGGAACTCAGATAGTTTGACAGTTTAAAGAACAACACCGTAGGGATACGTGTGGTGAAATTCATTCAGGGGACAAAGTGGTCGGGCTAGGTGTTAGGGGGAGTGTGAGTGAGATAAAGAGGGAGTCCACACTATTGTAAAGTTATATTTTCACTTTGTTGGGAAACAAGACACTTCTTCAATATACTTACTCGTAGAGGAAGAAGGGGGTTCTTCCTCGAAAGTTAACTCAGTCCTATTACTTTTATTTTAAGCTTCGCAAATTTTACTGTTGAGTACCAAGTTGAGTACGAACTCAACTTGTGCGCAAATATTTTAATATTTCAATGTAAATATGATACTCATAAAAATATATTGATATATCACAAGACATGTTTCGAAAATCTTAATCCAAAGAAGGAAGGTTTTCGAAATCATATTAATCACATAATGGTGTACGTAAATTATGATGTAAAATTAACATAATTTATTTTTATCTGCCATCCAAAATTTCAAGAATAATAATATGAATTATCTCTCAATCATGCATTAAATATGTAACTCAATTAATCAAACTCATTTCTATTTACGTGTCAATTGAGTCCTTTTCGAACCGATCACCACGATAGCCTATCCTGCAAAACTCGTTCATACTAGACACAAGAATTTATTCCAATAATCCAATTAATATTATAATTTAAAAGAATATTAAGTACCAAATAAATATTTTATGCATTTGGAAAATCGGGGCGATACACATGAGGGATCTATAAATGGATACTTCTATCTGATCATCTCTTCAATGCACTTAGAATCTTCATGTGTGTGATGAATTAGACAATTTCACTTGAAGATATCTTAAATATTAGTGTGAAATTCATCTTGAGCACCTTCCTGTGGCTCCAATTGTTTCACAGTGTGATTCAACTTTTGTTGTTGTTCATAAAAGTGAATTCCTTACACACAATGTTCAATTTTTGGGTTATATGGTATTTGTTGATGGGTCAGTTATTGATGTTTCTAAGATCGAGGCCATTCAAATTGGCTTAAAACTACAACTCTTACAGAGATTTGTAGTTTTCATGGGTTCACTTTCTTCTACCCCAATTTATATTGCACTTTTGTACTATTATGGCTCCATTAACTAACTGTATGCCAGGGAAATCTTTTAAAATGATCAAACATTTGCATTTATTAGAAAAAACTACGAGGATCCTAGCTTCGATACTGTACGTATGATGTATAGCTATTTGTTGTTGTTTTGGCTATCAAATATTGATGACATTATTTGTTTCACAAGGAGTTCATCATCCTTACAAATCATGATTCTTTCTGAATTATTGGCAACCATGATCTTGGCATGCTTGCTCACATTTGTTATCAAACATAAAAGAGGTGATTTCTAATGGGGTGGTCGATGCTTTGAGCTGCCACCACACTTTACTTGCTAAGATGTGCATTGACATTCTTGGTTTTGATTATTTACGTGCACTTTATGCCTTGAATTCTTATTTTTTGGTACATTTTTTGTGGTCCTCAATTGTGTTATCCTAATTCTAGCGTTTTGTAGAAAATCACTCAAGAGGAGAAAAATGTTTGTTGTTCGTTAGCAGATGTCTCTTCCCATTGCGAAGCACAACCTTAGACAAATATTGGTATCAAATTTGTTTTGGGGCTTCCTCATAACAAATCTATTTTGTTGTGGTTGATTAATTTTCAAATATTGTAAACTTTGAGGCTGCAAATGTAAGATGGAAGTTGGTGGTGTTACCCAACTACATGTTTTTAAACATTTACCGTCTTTCAAGGGTTACCAAATGCTATTCTTTGATCATGATAGCCGCTTCCTCAACCCCTTTTGGTGTAGTCTATGGCATAAATTTTTAGAGTCTTGTTTGCTATAATATCCGTTCACGGAATTTAAACTTTGTCAAGCTAAGTTTGCTCCTAATTATGCCTTAAACGGAGCACTGGGCACAATCCTTCTTATGTGGCTTATAATTAATTGTTATGGGTTCCCATGGACTTTCTCGATGTGTCGTGTCTAGCCGACTTCATGGGGCGACTAATTTAATTTGTGGTTGAGCTCCAGCATGTCCATCAGGTTGCCCAGTCAATTTGGAGGCTTCAATGGCTAAGTATAAGATGAGAACTAATGTGTCTCGTTTTTTAGTAGAATTGGGTTGGTCACATTATTTATGTTATTTTAATGAAGAATTGCTTCCCCCACACATGACTATAATATGCCAAAGATAGTGTAATATCCTAAATATATATTTTGAACATTACTGTTTTGGTACTTAATCATAGTACTTTTTAAAAATATAAAGCATCTTACTTTAAAAGAAAATAATGATTAAAGAAATTATATTGCAGAAAAGAACAAAAAAATTTCGTACAAAACTTTTCTTTTAAACTAACTAAAATATTTTTAGAAAATAAGTCTTCACTGATGAAGTTGGAACCACAACCACGGTCATCTGCCCTGACCTATATACCTGCAAAGGTGAGAGGACGAGTGTTGGAACACTCCTTGGCTATTCTTCTACCAACAAAGGTACATACACATGAAAATATAATAATTACACTATATATAATCACACTATACATTGAAGCAATTCAAATACATCCATAAATTATGAAAATCGTGCAATATATACACTACTTATTAAATATAGTACACATAAGAGCACATCAATCTTACTTGGAACACATAATATTGTGCTTGAGCATCATGAGTTTAGGACCTACCCGAAGTGATTTTTCATTGAGACATTTATACGGGTCATACACGCAGATCTTAATTGTACTATATACGATAGTATCTGCATACTTTACATGTGCGACTATACCATAAATTTCACACATAAGAAATCATATGTATCAATCATGCTTTTCCCAGAGTCATGTCATCAAAACTGTAAGAACTCGATTTTTAGTTCTCTAAAATTGGCATTGAACAAAAACTGACATAATCCGAAATGTTGCAGATTTCGTAAAGATTAGATACTTGAAAGATTTATAGAGATTCATATATTTGTAAATTATAAAGACACAAGAAAATCTACGTAGATAGCATGGAGATCCAAGACAAACCAAAGGAAGAGTTTCCAAGATATTAGGGAAATGATATCTATCAAGAAATTCATTAAACCTGATGCCAAATAACAATCGAATGCACATCAGCCAACATCAGTACAAAAGATATGAAAAAGATGTGGTGGGGCAACAAAGAAGGAAACTTATCTTAAAGATATGCACACATTAATTATAGGAGATTCTTATCTTGCAAATTTAATTTTAGGGTTGTCCATGGTTTGTATATAAAGGGACAACCCACAACCATTAGAGCTATTCGTTTAGTTTTTACTTTGAGAGGGATCGAGAGAGAAATCTTTCACTTTTATTTTTGTTTCAGCGATCTGAGTTCTACGCCCAGTTGAAACTCAGATGGTTTGACAGTTTTAGAACAACAACGTAGGGATATGTGTGGTGAAATCCATTTAGAGGACTGAGTGGTCAGGCTAGTTCTTAGCATCATATCACATTTACCTTTTACATTGCCAACAGATATTCATGCATTTGGCTCATTCACATGTCATATAATAAAGTTTTGATCACGTAAGCTCAATAACACAATCATTTAACAATAAGCATACATATCCTGAAATCATTATACATTGTATAGACATGAGTCATATAATTATGCATATTTCTCTATATGTAATTTCACAAACCACAACACACAATAGAAAATTTTCTTTTACAACTTAAAAATGATTAAGAGCTTTACTAACAATGAATAGGCACTTGGATTTTTGAAAACCGTATAAACTAACTTTGAAGACTTTAGGAAATAGAAATATTGAGAAAAGACGTGAAAATGTGATTCCTATTATGTTTTGACCCTATTTTTTCAATCATATTTAAAATGGAGTAATATATTGATTGTTTGAAGTTGGAGGACTAAATTGTCACTTTTTAAAGGACTAAATTGACAAATTCAAAAATTGATCAGGGATGGAATATAATTTCAACATAATTCTTTGGTTGGAATTGAATTTATGAAATAAAACAAATTATTAAATAAATAAAGAATGAAAATTTCCCCCAATTCAAACCCTAAATCCTAATTTTACCCTTAATTGCCGCTATGGCCGACAACCAGGGTCCAGTCGATGGGTGAAACCCTTCTCCACCAGCCAGTGCAATCCCCATATTTTCCCTTCAAATTGCATCTGGTTAGTAGTAAGAAAGACCCTATTTTTGTGCACCGGTGTTACTGCCCGCGCCCAACAGCACCAACTTTGGCCGCAAAATTCGACGTACGACGAGTTCTTTTCTCACTAGATATCTTAGGGGAAATGGCGGGCATGAAGTGAGGAACCCAACACTATTTTAGTTTTAGACGACTGCCGGAAGGGCTCTTTAGTGAGGAACACAACCCTAAATCCTAATTTTCCAGCAACGATTAGATGGTGCCACCGTCCATTCATCACTCTCGACTGATAACTCTAATAATTCACCATGAGATGTGTCAGTGTGTGATGATTAACCCTAAAATGATCCTCTTTATCTGTATTCATATCCTATGCGTGCTCCTCTCCTATGGGCTTTGGACCTGGGAAGTTGAACTAAATTAATTCATCTAATTTATTTACCCCATCAAATAGCTTACTAAAATTGTACCATAAGCTCAATAATATTTAATCAATCATTCTCGCTGTATTCCAATTGTATTTCATATCAAAATAATAAAATTATGAGATCAAATAATATCGTAAAATTACACATAAAATCATAACAATGAAATAACTTATTCATAAAATCATGAAATTCAATAAGTTGTAATATTACAATTTAAAGGTATAATATTTTGGGGGTAAAGATAGAAAGTTGGAACATGCGAAATTAACTAATTTCAATTTAATAAGTTTTGTAACCACTTAAGCATATTATAACTAACAAGTAATTTATTCTATGCAATGTACGGCTATTTATTTTTTCTTAGTTATTTGTTTAGTTTTTATAACTTTATTAATTTAGAGAATTTGGAGTTTTTAAATTTATAATTATAAGATATTAAATAAATAGGATTAGGAGTCTAACTCGAAACTCTTGATCCTAGTCCAAATATTTCTTTATTGTTTAAATTGAGAAATTATACATTTTTAAACAAAATTATGAAATGGTAAATTTGTTATAAAAAAAAAGCAAAACTTTATTTTGATGATATATTTTGCTTTAACATATTAACTAATGACGCGCTCAATGATAGATACAATTTGACTTATAAAAAATAAAAATAAAAACCACTAAAATATTAAACAAATTTATCAAAATATGATGGATATTTGAACATTACTATTTTATCAAATTGTTTATTAATTTTTCTTGATTTTGCTAGTATTTATTTTTATTTTTATTTTAAAAAGTGAATGTAATTCTAAGCGAACGAAGATAAAAAAAAAAACAGGAGTTACAATATCACTTATATCTAACTTAAACAAATTATAATTATTTATAAGGATTCATAATGAATTATTAAAAAAAATTGTTATAAGTCATAAACTATATATACATATGTATATATGTAATTCTAAAAACTATAAAAGCTAACCTCGTAAAGTCACAAAAATTCTACATATAAATTATTAGTCAAATAAATATTTAGTGGCGAAAAAGAGTGTCAATGCCTACTTTTATATTATTGGTCAACACAAAAAGTTTTCTGGTGTCATGATTCTCATAATTTACATTCTTTACCCTAATTAATCTATTTTATTTAATAATGTTAAATTGAAAGATTTTGTATCAGTAAGAAAGATAATTGGATATTTTTTTGGGATTAATACCAAAATCAAAGTCTAGATTATACTCCATAACATTGGTGACGTGTTAATTATTAAGTGTTGACTAAACACAATATCTCCTTAATTTTAGGATACAGATATGTATTATTTTTAAAAATAATTTTTATTATAAATAGATTATTGAGAAAAAAATGGATTATGGATATTTACATGAGCTTAAGATCTGGTCAAACATATTCTATAGTTGCAATAATAATAGATAACAAAAAAAAAAATTATATACATACATATATATATTTATAAATAATAAATTTTAAGTTTAGAGAAAATGACAAAAGTAAAGAAGAAATATAAATTTACCAAAATTTGTTCTAATCTATTTATTTTTTTTCTTATCATCTTATTTAATCGAAGCTGGGAATGGTGTGATTTTTTTTATTTTTTTAAGTAGAAGATAGGAGAAGAAATTTTATTTTTATTTTATTTTAATATATTACTATAATATCTCATACTATACTATAATATTACTACTACTACTACTACTACGACCACCACCACCACCACCACCACCACCACGACGTACTACTACTACTACTACTAGTATTATTATTATTATTATTATTATTATTATTATTATTATTATTATTATTATTATTATTATCATCATCATCATCATCACCATCATCATCATCATCATCATCATCATTATTATTATTTTTATTATTATTATTATTATTATTATTATTATTATTATTCAGTAATAAAAGGATATTATATATAGTTTTAAAAAAAGATGTATTCAAATCTAGAAAGTTACTTTGAGCGGAAAAATTTGTTAGCTTCTAAAATTTTATGGTACTTCTCTTTTATATATATATATATATATAATATCCCAAAAGAACTGCAACATAAAATATTTTCTTCTTTCTATCAAAAAATTATCTTAATTTTTGTGGTCGTTTAAAATTTTAAAAAATGAAATATTAAAGTTTTATTATTTTTTTAACGTTAAACTCAATGAAAATAAATTTATATGGATTAATTGATTGTATTATATAAATATTAGTTATTTTTATTTTTATATCAAATCGATTTAAATAATCTAACTTATTAGATATATTGATTATCTTTATTCCAAGATTTGTGGAATTATAAGATTTAAATAGAACTGCAATTTAACTTTATAGAATATTTTGAAGTTTGTTTTGATATACTCTTATAATAAAATAATTAAAATTAAAATTAATAATATATAATAATTTTTTATTGCGATTTTTAGTAACCATTTAATCGTAGCTCTATCAAGCAAATTATTTTATTATATCTTATATATAGATAGATACTGATATAGATTTATATATAAAAAATCATAATTAACAGTAATCTATGAAGAAAAAATTGATTTTTTTCTATTTAAGACAATAATTCTTTTTATATATAGATATATATATATATATATCACAATTAAATTAAGAAAAAATATTTTATAGTTAATGATTAAATTTAGTGTATGTATGTGTGTATATATAATGGATGTCAAATTAAAGACCATGAACAGAGAATCAATTAGATTTTTTTTTTAAATGAAGTTGAAACAAAAAAGTTATAATCTCTTGAAATTTTTGGTGAAGAATAAAAAATAAAAAAATAATCAAATGAATATATTTTGATAGATAATAACTTTAAAATTAATAAATATCGTAATTTTATCAATCAAATATATATATATATATATGTGGATATGGATTTGCATAGAATAATAGATACAATAATATATATACACACACATAGATATTGGTATAGATTTGCATTAAAAAATCTAATATTATAGTTAGAAAGTAGTTTATGCGAAAAATTTTGTTACTTTCTATTTAAGGCGGTACTTCTACTATTATATATAAATATTTTTCTTAAATGAAATTAAAACAAAAAATTTATAAGCTTTTGAAATTTTAGTGAAAAATAAAAAATAACAAAAAAAGATAATCAAATAAATATATTTTGATAGAAACTTGAAAATTAATAAATGTCGTGATTTTATCAATCAAATACATATAGATAGATATTGATATAGATTTGCATAGAATAATAGATACCATAATATATATATATACACACACACATATATATTGGTATAGATTTGCATAGAAAAAATTAATACCATAATTAGAAAGTAGTTTAGGCGAAAAATTTTGTTATTTTCTATTTAAAGCGGTACTTCTGTTATTATATATAAATATTAACTGAAATTGAAACAAAAAAGTTATAAGCTTTTGAAATTTTTGTGAAAAATAAAATATAATAAAAAAGATAATCAAATAAATATATTTTGATAGAAACTTGAGAATTAATAAATGTCGTGATTTTATCAATCAAATATATAGATATATATTGATATAGATTTGTATAGAATAATAGATACCATAATATATATATATACACACACACATATATATTGGTATAGATTTGCATATAAAAAATTAATACCATAATTAGAAAGTAGTTTAGGCGAAAAAATTTGTTATTTTCTATTTAAGGCGGTACTTCTGTTATTATATATATATATATATATATTAACTGAAATTGAAACAAAAAAGTTATAAGCTTTTGAAATTTTAGTGGAAAATAAAATATAATAAAAAAGATAATCAAATAAATATATTTTGATAGAAACTTGAAAATTAATAAATGTCGTGATTTTATCAATCAAATATATATAGATAGATATTGATATAGATTTGCATAGAATAATAGATACCATAATATATATACACACACATATATATTGGTATAGATTTGCATAGAAAAAATTAATATCATAATTAAAAAGTAGTTTAGGAAAAAAAATTGGTGCTTTCTATTTAAGGCGGTACTTCTGTTATTATATATATATATATATACTTTTTTTTAAATAAAATTGAAACAAAAAAATTATAAGCTTTTGAAATTTTAGTGAAAAATGAAAAATAATAAAAAGGATAATCAAATAAATATATTTTGGTAGAAATTTAAAAATTAATAAATGTCATAATTTTATCAATCAAATATATATATATATAGATAAATATTGATATAGATTTGCATAGAAAAATAAATCACATAATTAGAAAGCAGTTTAGGCAAAAGAATTTGTTATTTTCTATTTAAGATAATACTTCTTATTATATATATATATATATACATATATATATATATATATGAAGAGAAAGTTAATTTTCAAACGCAACATTAACTATACAGTGCATATGTATACAACATAAACAATATTTGTGCATGTATTAGACTACATAATCACTATTTAACATACACGATAAGACTATTATATCGTATATACATATACTACATTATCAATATATTGTGGACATGTTGCATGGAATGATGGAACAAGATTAATTAAGGCGTTTTCTCGATTTAAATGGTGGATCAAAAAGCTAGTTTTATATTTAAATTTAATATTATTTTTAAAATGAAAAAAAATGTAAATTCTCTTAAAAAGAAATTAGATTGAACTTTAAGTTTTATTGCAATTTTTTATTTTAGTTTTACCGAAAAGACACTTTAACTTGTTAGCGACAAATTATGTATGCTATGAAAAGCTTTAGGGTCGAAAGTCAAAAAAAAAATAAAATAAATAATAATACAAGTTGTATTTTGAAATTAACCCTAAAAGAATCTCACCCATATTGTTACTTGAAAAAGAAATATTACCCCTAAAAGTTACCGATCCAGAGTTGCAATCCTGTGTGTTTATATATATATATATATATATATATATATATATCACCTAAGTGTTTTAAGACTCATTTCGCATATCATGAAGGCGTTTATAGCCATCTTTTAAGAAAACATACTTTTTTTATTTTTGAAAAGTCATGATATAGAGATATATTGATGTATATTACAAAACTCTCCAAGGTATCTTAAAGCTATTTAACATTAGCAATCTTGTGAGCTAGTTTTGATAAGTAAATGTTAATGAAGCTTTTTAAGACTTTTCGAAGCTCCTAATTATGTAAAAAGATCTATGATGTATAAATATCAGTAGACAACATATCATTATGCTCATGAGCTTCGAAATACGTTAGATAAACTCATGAGTCATTAGGAATGTTAATTGGAATGATCTTATCAGTTCAAACTAGACCTAGTAGATTTTGAGTTAGTTGAATCTCATATTAAGCAAGTTATTTTAAACAGACCAATAATATTATAGACCTAACCATAATCCTAAAAGATTTTGGACTAAATTGATTATTGTCGGTTGTGGGTTAAAATAATCAAATGACATATCTAAATTTAAAATTATGTGTCAAATCAACATAATATTCTTCCAAAAAATATAATTTTACATTATATAATACAAATGTATAGTTTATAAGTTTAATAACTATCTACTGATATTGCTGCAACCAAATGTACTAACTTAAAATTAAAATACATCAATTATCCAATAAATATATATATATATATATCATCTTTGATTTTCATGTCACTATTTATAAATAATTTAATTAATTTAATATTACATATAAAATCATCAATTTATTTAACAATGATCATCTTATTTATTTTAAATAAGATCCAATAATTTTAGTATGTATGCTTTTGTATTTGTAAGATTAATAATAAGCAACCATTATATATTACAAGATGATTTTATATTATTTAATTGATTAAAGCTCAACTGATTATTAAAATTGATGTTTGATAACAAACAAAATAAGTAATAATTATCATATTCAAAATATGTAAGTATTTTAGGGTGCATTATTCTTATTCAAATGTACATTTTGATTTTGTTAATCCTCATATATTAATTTGGTTCCTTCTCATTAGAAATACGACATATATAAAATCTTATAATCCCACACTGCATGATTGTTTTTATATATTTTGACTCAAATCATATCTGAAAAAAAAAATAGATGCAGAATTGAAGAGATTGTTGCAAATAATTAGTATATTTATTAATTAAATCATTATAATATTGACCATACTTAATGCTCTAAATGTAATTCTTAAAATTTAAAATACATAAATGAATTTTAGTCATCAGCTCAGTGTCCCAATACTACAAAAACAATGTGAGAAAAATTACGTATTATTGGGCTAGCTCTATTAGAGCTTTAGTCTAATTAAATTTCAAACTAAATGGACCATTTCAAATAAATTATTAAAAACGCACCCCAATCCTACAATCTTTTAGGCTAAATGCCAATAGTTTGATATTTCGAGTACATTTTTAACGATTTACTGGCATGCTATAACACATATAATTACAACCATTTTAGAAAAAACAATACTAAACTTCAATTATATTTTGCAAAAAATATAATTTATTTTTACAATGATAAATAAAATTATGCTTAGATGTTTTAGCAAGCTAGCCTGGACCTAGAATTATATTATAAAAACGTAGATAATTTAAGATTTTATGAGGCTTATTCTGCTGGAATAAGCTCACGAGACAAGTGTAAATTAAGCTGGTCCTTGAGTCGCAACAATCGAGCACTAGATAATAAACAGATCGACCTCAAACTATCAAACACTCCACTCCACTCTGACTCGATTCGCACGGTTCGATGACATAAAAAGGTAACAACCATGTCATTTAGTCCCTCGTCATGATCAAAACACCCCGTCATTGGTTTACTAAGGGTACTTTAGCTAATTCTAAACGACAGATTATTCCCATCAACAGAGACACAATTACCCTACATGAAATTCATGCACCAAGTATCTGAGATACAAGACGCACAAATAAAAAAGATATTATAATGGACTCAAAACATAAAAGTGTGTAATATAAATAAGTTACCACGCGCAACAAATTACAGGCACTGGCCACTCCCAGCCAAGATTATGTACAAGTCGTGGAGTGGACAACAGATTTCCAGAATCCCATAAATTAAACCCATGCCAAAGGAAGTTTACTTATATACATTTCTCTCCTCTATGTGGAGATTCGAGAGAAAACTTCACATGCGACATGGAGCGGTGAGTTATTGTACCAACATTGTTCAAAGCAAACTCCAGATTATGTACAATTCATAGATGATATGGTTTATTTCAACCAAATGTACAGAAGATTTCCACATACACAAATGAATAGATTCCAAGCCCTATTCAGGCCTAAAACTCACCAGGTTAGGGAGATCTGTGGACTGAAGCTTAAGTATGTCGTTGGCAGTCACCTTGCACGACTCCAGTGTAAGTGATTTCAAGTTTTTCAGCGACTTGAGATGCTGCAAACCAGCATTTGTCACCCGTGAGTTCGATAGATTCAGAGACACCAATTGTGTAAGTCCTGCAGTTACAGAGGTTAAGAAAACCCAGTTTAACAGACAGAAGAAGCTGCAGACCATGCCAAACACAAAGAAGTGATGCAAAGTTAAAGCATCATGCTGAAAGTGCTACAGGACTGTAGGATGCCGAACAATCAACATGAGAGAGAGAGAGAGAGAGCATGGATACTGATGTGCTCAATTACCAGAAATTGATTCCAAACTCTTATCAGTGAGGTGGTTGTTCTGCGATAGATTCAGCAGTGTCAAGGATGTAAGATCTTTGATGTTCTTTACACCGGCATCAGTTAATCCACCCCCACAGATTTCCAGAGAACGCAGTTTCTTCAAAGCTATGAATGAAGAAGGCATTAATAAATATGATAGTTCACCAAAAGAACTACAAGGTACCCCTCGTAAACTACTGAAACAGTATAACAGCTTTACATCCCAATAGTGCACAAACAATATATACCCAGTACTCATTTATCTTAACAAGTAAATTTATATGAGAGAAATAGTTCACTAGCGAAAATATGATGTAGAAACATAGTACATCCAACTTAGTAAAATGTCTAAACAGCTCATCCCATTTCCCTAGCTTTTCTCACCCCGTCATTTCTGCAAAAAATGACAGGGAGGGAAAGGAACAGATGGTGAGACTCCAAAATTTCAAACAGCAGCACTTTCATGTTTCACCAATAGTATTTCGCGGGAAAAAATGGTGAAAACCAAAAGTTTCAACATAATTGACAACAAATGTGCCATATAAAGGAGGTAATAGAAATGCTACTATCATGCAACAAATCATCATTCCAAAGCTAGGTCCCATTCAGGTTGTTGCGTAGAGACACATTCTTTCGTCAATCACCCCTTCCCCTGAAGAAAATACAAAATATAGGATATAAATCAAACACAGGACGCCCCCCAGGTTCCACACCCCCACATATAATTGTCTCCTACCTGCATAAGAGAATAGCTACCAAGCACTATTGCCATGGCCATATTTAGATACATATTTAGATACTTGACTTCAATGCTCAAAAAGATGAATTACGGATGTCGTAACAGCAAGTTAAATAAATGAATAAATCTCCAAAGAGGACAGAAAACACAACAATAATTAACTTGTTACGATGGGTTAAGTTCTTAACATACATCGCAAGTAATTGGTTCCGGAATCAGTAATTCGTGCTCCAAAGAGATCCAGATGCATTAATCCAGTCAAGGCTGCAAAAAAAGACATGCTAAGACGTACAAAGAAAGAATATATCTGCCGGGTGTAACAAATTCAGCAAAAGGTGCTGTTATGACTATACCATTAAAACAACGGAATCCATCTCTAGAAGATTTCAAAAAATAGGAAAATAGTATGCATCACTGTCTTCCTAGCTGTTATGAAGTCTTCTAGAGGGATAGATCTTGACATCAGAAATACATAGATGAAATTAAGTAATTCAAACTAGCAAAGCAGAATATAACTGGGGCATGTAGGGTTTCTGACATGCAGACTAAAATCAGAAAGAAACAATTGCCTACTGCAAAGGGATAAAATTCACACTGCACCATCTGCAACATGCTTAAGACCTGTAGACCACCAAAGATATTATTTTCTTTTTCACTAACATGCTTACATTCAAAATAAGACGCGTATTCTTTTGTTAAAATGTATAGAGATATTATTTTCTTTTTCACTAACATGCTTACATTCAAAATAAGACGTGTATTCTTTTGGTAAAATGTATAAACAGCTGCAGTTTAACATCATGCGATGTTTACTTGTCAAAAGAGATCCAATGACAGAGCCTTAGACTTGACTGGGAAGTCTGATTGTGTATTTATTGCTCATATAACAGTAGAGTAAATTAGGATCATGCAGAAAAATATACAACAGTATTTATACTAAAAACCTTACTTGTAAGGGCAGCAAGGCCAGCATCTGTAATTTGGCGCGCATCTAGATTGAGGGACTTGAGAGATGATAAACCAGACAACTTTCTCAAACCACCATCGGTAACAACAGTAAATGACAGATTTAGAGACTCCAGATTAAGTAGACCTGCAGTGAAAAAAGCAAAACAGACCAAGTTGAAGTTCACATTCACAGAAAATTACAAAAGACATGCTAATGTATGACTAAGAAAAAGGGATTTCCCTATAGTCATTAATATGCAAAAGAAAAGACTCCATAATCAAAAGGCAGCGTCTGGTGTGAGTTTCATATTTTCTACATAATTTAGAACTTCTGATATGGCCATAACTTAATGAATCAAAAGATGAGTAACTTTACACTTTCAATATTATTGATTGACAACCCAAGGAGCTAACAGCAGATGAAGTGCAAGTTGGGACTTCTACTACATACTCAGTGGCATGGACACATGATAAACATAAAGTTGCCACTATGTTTACACATCTGTATTTCTACATTTTAATAGGTGACTGTCTCAAAAATTTAGTTTACAAAGCTATTCGGCATCAATTATATATGATGCTAACACATTAGTCAAAACTTCTGAGCTAAGAAGTGCAGGAGACACTTCAAGAGGTGAGGTGATGTGACGTTAAAACATGAAGATGAAAGTGAGGCACATGCTGACCCCATTGTAAAGCTTTCAATTTTATGTTATTTCTTGGAACTGGGAATGACAAATTTATAATGAGGACCAGTGCTTGATAAGAAATTGATTGGTAGGAGAAATAGAATTTTGAGGTGGAGTCTCATTTATATCTTTAAGAACAAAAGACCTTTGAACAGAGTAAATCAAATTTCATCTGGAATATGCCGCTCCGTAGAGTTGATGGGAGCCATCCAGCATCAAATTATATATGGCACTAACATATTTGTCTGAATTCCTGAGCTTATGGGCAGAAGACCTTGCAAGAGTCAACGTTGAAACTTCAGACAGAACTACCCCATTGCACAGATGTCACTTTAATTATTTCTTGGGGCTAATTTACATTAAAAATGTGGAGCAATACTTAACATGAAGTTCGCTAGTACAGGAAAGGGAATTTCATAGCCCAATCTCATTCATATGTGTAAGAACTCAAGACCCTTGATTTAGTACTTTGAACTTCTTCTGACTTATTCCCTTTGATAAGAAGTGTTTGCAGTCATACTTGACAACAGGACAGCTTCAAAAGAAGTGCATGAACATATATGGAAGAAAAAAGGATAGCCATTTCTTCAGCTGATAGATGGATATAATATGTGGAATTATCTGAATAGCTGCACATCAGCTAAATTAAACAGATTAAACATTTATAAAATGAATATCACTAACTAGCAGCCTGCAAAGCACAAAAAATAGATGCAAGCAAACAGCATATAGAAGATATTTCTCAGTTGTTTATATTGTGAAATCAGTGATTGAGCCTAACCCGAAAGATGGCGCAATCCACTGCTTCCAACTTCAGTATCAGACAACTCCAAGCATTTCAGACGAGATAGGCCTGAGCATCATGCACCAGAAGAAACAAAATCAGCAAGTGATCCTGTAATGGCAAAGATCAGCATAAACAAACAAAGACAACTGAGTTTTTATTTTTTCTAATGATGTTATGAACTATATTTGACCATGCAATATAAGATAGCAAAGCAATAAAGTTGTGACAAACAATAACAAAGCTAAAATACATTATTAACCTGCAAGATGAACCATCCCTTCATCTTTAATCCGGCAAGAGTCCAGGTTTAAGCTCTCCAAATTCGTAAGACCTGTTTGAATAAAAATACAAGATAAAATAGAAATTATCTCAAATTCTGCCTTATTGACTTTCACATAAACAAAACATCTTTCTTTATTAATGTTTGAATGACAAGATAAAATCGAATTTTATTGCATTCATTCAGGGTTGGAAGAGGGCCGACATTCAGTTCCATGTAAGCAGATATATTTACCTTCAAGGTGCACCAAAATAGCACCTGAGACATCATTGAATCCCAAATTCAAAACCTTCAGAGACTGCATCTCTGTGTGAAGCAGAAAAGACAAAAATATTAAATTTAGCATCAACCCAACAATTTCAATTCACTTTGTAACTGAAACCAGTGTTTAGATGTCTCACTAGCAAAATTTTCACAACCATTGTCTTTCAAATTACATCTGCTGAGATTCAAATATAACAATGCACCAAGAGCTGCAGCAAATACAGAACATATCAATATAGAATAACACTGGAGATGATAGAAGTAGATATGATAATAAACTCTTTAAACTCACATATATCAAATTTGTAGGATGCGAGTTTTCATGAGAACATTGAAGGGAAATATGAAGAACATTGACAACCAGATTCTCAATTATCAGCTTCAAAGAAGCTAGATTAAAAAGCCATAAAAATAACCAAGGGCCACATAAACCTGTAAGTGACTCCAAGCATGCAGCAGTGACTGGGCAGCCCTCCATATTCAAAAGCGTGAGATTCTTCAAATCTGCGAGCAAACATTTGAGCGTAAGAAATAATCATCTGCAATAAATTGAGACAGAAGTTTTCAGTGGGTTTACAGCACAAATTTTCTTTGTATCGTGCAATATCACCTTCTCCACATCAATGCAGTTGTATATGCAATTAAAGAACGGTTATATCATTACCAATTCTTCAAGTCACGAATATTCTTGAGGGACAGAGAACATCAACCATAACCTTTATCCTAATACAATCTAACAAATTAGAAGTTTCTTGCCATTAGATGATGGTACCACAGAGCGTCCAGAAGAAGATTTTCACACCATATATTTAAACCATTCAAGCACACAAATGGACTCAAAACGAGACTGAATCCCCTCAGTCAAATGACTTCATTTTTATATTTCTTTCCAATTTATTTAAAAGGTGGCCGAGTAGTATAAGGAAATGAGTTCATAGAAATTGTTGAAACTACCTCTTAGAAAAGCTACACCATTGTCAGTAACCTTGCTGGATGCAATTTGCAATGACTTCAGGCTTGTCAGGACTGCATCAAAGATAGAAATGGGTTTCAGCCCAGTAAAGCACAAATACTCTAATTGGATCAAATTCATACTCAATTCAAATAGTAACAAACAACAATTTGATAATGAATTAGAAAGAGAAGATGAGCATGCAACCTGAGATAGCCTTCATATCAGCATCAGTGATGCAGTTACAGCAATTGACATTCAGGGTTTCAAGCTTTTTAAGTCCTGCAAAAAGCAAAGGACGAGTTAGATCAGACAAACGAGTGTAGGGTATTTAACGTAAAGGATGTCCTATATGTCAACCACAATTCTCAAAAAAACATGGGATTTAGAAAGGACAAAGATTGCAAATGCATAGTCAAAATTGAGGAATTGAAGTCTTGAAAGATCAGAAATTTCTCATACAATGTCACCACATCAATGTATGTCGCTTTTTCAAGTCTTAACTATAGTTACTCAACTTTTAGAGAAAAAATCATCAAACCCTAGAACCCAAACAAAAAACCACAAAACCTAAATAGATTGCTCTGCTTTGTGTTCTTCAATTCCAACAGACATTTAATTGCGGAAAAGAACCGCTAATAGATCACCTCCCAAGATACAGATCATAATTAATCATAATTAAGGCAGGAATATTCCTTCCTTTCTCCAGAAGAAAGATGATATTTGGGAATAAAATGTCATATACTGTGTTTCCTTGTTATATAATTTCTTGAAATCCAATGAATCATGATATTTCACTGAAATTCAGCAGCAGCCAGGTGACTCAATCACAGGTATTTGTCACATAGAAAGTAAGTGGAATTTAAAAGATCATATTATAGGTGCATCTTCCATACCCTTGGAGATCAGCTATAATAAAAACTCAAAATTTGTGTGTGTGCGCGCGCATGTGTGTGTGAGAGAGAGAGAGTGTGTAGAAACCTATTTCACCACGGCCTTTGAAAGAAAACGGGGAATGATAGGGCCCCAATACCAAAATTTGTAAGAAGTTGATTTGTTTTGTCCTCAAAATCATTGCACAGCTGTAAATTAACTTATTCCAAAACAAAAAAGAAAAATAAACAAAAGAATGCATCTGATTCCAAGCATGACTATCGTGATCTAGAAAATTACTTCACTAAGCAGAAAATGTTCACAAAGACAAACCTTTTAGGTGTGAAAGACCTCCATGGATCTTTGGGCATCTCTCCAAGTCCAATTGTACCAAGTTGATTAAGTCAGACAATGAACTTATTCCTTGTGCGGTGATCAAGCTGTTTCTTTTAAAACTTAGAGTTGTCAGATTTGAAAGACCTGTAAGATTGAAAACATTAGGGCTATTACTAGATCATCCCAAATACAGATCAACTCTTGGAATTTAGAGGCAAAATCTTACCGTTGATCTGTTCCAGACCTTTATCGGAAATCTGATCACAGAAATTGAAATTTAAGGCCTGAAGGCTTTTGCAATCTTTGAGATAAATTAATCCAGTATCAGTAACCTCTGAACCCGAAAGATCCACAGAGAGTAGAGATGTACCCTGTGAAGAAACGACATCCATCCAACTGTCACCAAATCCTGGGTATTCTCCCAAATTGAGATCCTGCAAGAAACATCACAGCTGCCTCATGAGTATATCTGCCCATTACGCATCCAATGGAATTTACGACCCACTTCACATTTAATTAAGTTCTCAGTGATACCTGAAGAGCACAATCCCGAAAAGCTTCAAGTACAGAATCATTCAAGCATTGAGAACAGACCAAATCATCAAAAATCAACTGACTTATGTCCCTTGGCAGCATGGAGAAGGTGCTATAGTTTTGTATGTCCTTCAATCAACAAATTTATTGTGAATACACTTAACAGTTTTCAGTTTTATTATTGGGGTGGGGGGGCGAATCAAGCTGAAACATACTTCCCGAATTTTGTATATACACAAATCCATAAGAGAGGGACAACTACATTTCCCATGGCCAGCATCCATATGAGCTCTACAAATTGAGGTCCCAAGCCATTTTGAGCTCCCACTTTTAGTGTATCTTCTAGAGACTCCTCTGTTCAGGTTATCCTCATTGACCTGTTGGTCACGCTTCCTCGAACAAGCTCCCCCCATTTACTGCTGTATTGTAATTAACAATGTCAAGAAATCAGCAGGCACTCAGGCCACTGTCCATTTATCACAACTGTCAGGGGTACAAGCGCAACAATACCCTGCAATATAAAAAAGAATCAATGATATTATAAAATGTTTAGATGGATACCCAAGTCAGGCCTTCATTATAGTGTTAATTCAAGCTTCCTCATCTGCTTTAGCACTTAAATTTGCTCGTTCAAGCTATTCAAACGAAACCTTATAGAGAAGATATGATGTCCAGACTTCCATACAACCCATGCCATAAATACACTCAATCAGAGAACTGAGAAACGCTAAGGAATAAAGGAAGCGAGGTAACAGGGGATGAAATGATCAGAAGATAAGTACAAATTTATAATAAACACATCTATCAGAAAGATAAAAGAATAAACCGGAGTAAATTTTTCAGACTCAGTGACAGTCAAAATTTTAGTCTTGCCACAAAAATATTGCAACAGAGGCCTTACTCCTCAGCACACATATTAATCAATTACACCATCAGGAAGAAAACCATGACTAATAGTACAATTCTCCATAAATATCGTGATTAGTCCAAGTGAAACAAACACCAACCGACTATATATCTATATCTACATCTTATCACGCGTTAGGGCGAAAGATCACCCATTTCTCCGAATCATAAACACGACTGACTAAATATAACAGTCAAGTAAACTCATTAATATGCTCATAATTATCACCGAAAGACAGGATCCAAACCGTCATCAGGATTCCCTATATTAACATGTTCGCCAACAAAAGAAGGGAGTTCATCAAAAGATTATTAAAAAAAAAAAAAAAAACGAAAAACCCTTTGAGAGGGAGAGTAACCCAAACAGTTCGTCCTGTCCAAAAGAGAAGTTCGCATAAATACGAAAAAGAGAAGAACATACCATCATTTCTCTAACATCGGAAGCATCTGCAGTCCTCAAACTGTACAAGGGCTGAATATTTCAGAGAGACAGAGGGAGGGAAAGAGAGAGGGTGTTTTAAGAAAGCGGTAGTAAGACAGAGAAGTCGATAGAAGAGAAGAGCGGACAAGTACAAGGAGAGAAGGCGTTGCCTCCGAGCCGGACTCCGAACTACCGATTGCCGCCACGTGGCGAGTACACTAGCCGGGTTTCTGCTTCGGATGCAAAATGATGATGATAAGACGAAAGAAGGGTGGTTTAAGTGTGGGGGTCCCACTTCCTGCATTTAGATATTGTTTTTTAAATTATAGAATTCGGCTTGCTTTTATCCATTTTAAAAGGTGGAGCCCAGTTAAGTGGAAGATTCTGTACGCAATCCATCAAAGGCTGCCTAATTGTGCTAAAATGAAGGGGTGCGTGTGCTAAATCTCGGAACAAATCATCATTATTGTTAATGACAATTATTTTTATTTGTATTTATTTTTAAATTCAGATTTCCTTTCCCTAATTCGTTGGATTACATTTAAATGACTCTTTTTGAGTCTAAATGACAAAATCCCATATATATTAACAAGCAGAGTATCTATACAAAATTGGCAAAACTTAAGTAAACTTGCCTTCGGCCCTTGGGCGGAGTCTTCGGTAGGTGTACGTAAAGATACAGTACAATATATTGAAAATTTTACGATTTTTATTGTATGTCGTATTGAAGATTGTTATTGTATATCGTATTGAAGGTCTTGATTGTAATCGTATCAAAATTTTAATATATAAAAAATTCATATAGATATCGTACAAAAAAAATTGGTAACTCGAAATTTTGGTATAACACATTACTCATATCATACTAACATTTGAATATACAATTACATATCAAAAAATTTTATATATCGTGTCATACCCAAATCATCGGTATAACAAAATATTTCACTATTTCAATATATCGGTATTTTGATATATATCGAACTATTAATATCGTTCGGTATATCGGTATACCAAAAAACTACTATGTCAAATATTGTTTCGATATATGGATATTATACCGATATACCAAAAATTTTATTTTTTCATACCGTTATCATACTGAAAAAAGTTACTAAAATACATACCATTTCAAAATCTTGTTATACCAAAAATTTCGATATTTTTGGTATTCTTCAATATGGTAAGTGTGGTATACCACCATGGATACAACACTTTTTGGATGGAAGAATTTAGAAGTTAAGTGAATTTATATCAATATATTTCAAATTATTTGTATTTATAAAGGATGCGACTATTCATACCCTGGAACCTCTAAACATACCACAAAGTCTAAATACACCTCATATAAAATTAATAATTTTCTTTTTTTTAACTAAATTTATCCCTTTTATACCCATTATACCCTTTTTATTAAAAAATAAAAAACAAAAACCAAAAAACAAAATACAAAAACAGATTAAAATAAAAAAATAACCGAAGAAGAGAAAGGAGAAGAATCGAAGAAGGAAAAAGAAGAAAGGAAGAAGAAGAGGTCCAAATCATTCGAACAATTTTGGAAGGTGCAATATTTTCAAACAAACATCATGGATAGATTGAAAAACTTCAAGTATGTTATATATTCTTGATTTTTCATAGTTTGTGTTTTATATATATTTCTAAGGTTTATATACAAATCGTGAAATATTAATTATTTGTTGAATTTTTGTGTTGTTTATAAGTGTTTTTTATGAACATATATGTTGGGTAAACGGATTTGGTTTAGTCATGTCGTTTTTTTGTTCGTTTTACCTTGATTGTGTTCAAAACGCTGCTAACTTCTAGTTGAAAAATGTTCGACACTGAACTGTCAAACAATGGTCTGATGTTCGAAACTTATGCCGATCGCTGCTCAAGGGGTCCGAAACATACTTGTCGAACAAGGCATCGATCGGATGATGGCTTTGAGTGTTAGGCACATTCACCTAAACGGATAAGGGTGTGTTCAGTACCACTATCCGAACACTAATTTATTTGTTTAGAGATTGTGTCGTGAACACGCCTTGGTGCACATTCATGTCAGGTTTGAAGGAGAAGTTTGGTGGGCTTAAAAAGTTAGAATAGTTATACCAATGGAACCCTGATATGACCTCCCATTCTATCATTTTCATTGGAAACAATGAAGTGAGCCTAGGGCACTTTAGGATTGTATTCTACGGTTATGATAAATTGTTATGAATTCTCAAGGAAAAATAGTAGGCATGTTGATTTCTACAAAAGCCCATTATTGAATGTTATCTTTTTTTTATTATAATGAGTTATATAAATTTAATTACATGATAATGAAGAACTAAGGGTGACAATGGAGGAGGATGGGGCGGGTACATAAAGATCCAAGCTCAGCCCACCCTTAAGGGTGACGATGGAGGAGGATGGGGCGGGTACATGAAGATCCAAGCTCAGCCCACCCTTAAATAGGTTAGGGGAAGGGACCAACCCGCTACAGGTCACGGGCAAGGTGGGTTGACCCATTCCGCATTGAATTTTTGTTATTGTGATATTAATACATAGTAGTAGTTTTAAAAAATTAATATAAAATTAAGATTTTAAATTTAAAAAAAAAAAACAAGTAAATGATACTAGAAGCATATTTATAAATTTGTATCCACCTTTTAAAAATGTTGATATCAATTAGAATTATTAACTACAATATGATATTGTATCTCATACTACTTTTTAACAATATAAGTTGACTTAAAAAATATTTGTAAAGTTGAATTTATTATTTACGTTATATGTAGCAAATTTTAAATAATACAACATATGTTATACCTATATATATATATATATTAATACAATATTCATATATTAGAACAATAATATATAATTGGCCAGAACGGAGTGGTCAAAATGGAGCAGGTCAGACAAAAAAGGTAACCAAACTCACCTCGTCCTATTGCGAATCACTAGTCAACACAACCCAAATGAAATGGACCAAGGCGGATTAGTTGCGAGAAGAATCAAACTGCCAGTCCAATGAATAACTTTGTAGTGGATTTCATATATCTCAATCTATAAATACAAATTATGTAAATTCAGTATTTTTTGATTGCACAAATAATTGAAAAGTAAAATATAAATGTCAGGTGTATTATACATATAATAATTATTAACATACAAAAGATGTCTCAACAATATACACGATGAATACATGAAGATTTTATTAATATATGGGTTCCCAAGGTGTTGATGTATGATGATAATGAATATGTTAATAGGATTTAATATTTTACAGGGAGAATTTGCAAAATTTATAAATTATAATGCAAGTGAGAGAGATTGTGTATTTTTCCCGAAATATATAAATTTGCACAACAATCTTTATAGGTTCTCATTCATATAAATACAAGGTTTAAATTCTCAATATTTTAATTATTTAAAATTATGGTATGTTTGGACAAGGTTGAAGGAGGTTGTAGCATAACCGGTTGTGGTAATACCGATTATGCCCAATCAAATGTATATTAAAAAGTGGTGTTAGTTTTGGATTGTGATATTGTAGGATGTTACTGTAGATGTGAAATCAATGAGTGTTAATGAAAGTTTTTTTATATTATTATATTGTGAAAAATGATGTGTATAATGATTGGATAATTGATTAATGATTAGAATTTTTGTTGGAAATTGTGGAGCTGATGATTGTTGAAATTTGCTGATGGATGATTTATATATATATATATATATATATTTACATTTATCATTTATATATTTATAATATATTTTATTTACATAAATAATAAATTTAAAACATATAAATATCAATAATAAAACGTAAATTACATAATGTATTATTATATTATAAATTTTATTTTTTTTAAATAATAATAATAATAACTAAAAGAAGTATTGATAAATATTATATTATAAACATATATTACATAAAAATATTATTATATTAATAGATTCCTAATATAATTTATTTCATAACTAATAAGAAAACATAATAAATAATAGATACGTACTATATAAAAAATTTAATTACATAAATATATTATTATATCTATATATTCCTAATATACTTTAATACATAAAAATAATAAAAACAACATTTAAATAATAGATAAATATTATATAAACAACGTAAATTACATTAATATATTGTTCTATTTATATATACATAATATACTTTATTTATATAGATTATTATCATTATTATTATTTGTATAATCCTAAATATGACATGAATATAAATGATTAATATACTAGAACGGAAAAAAAGAAAAAAAAAAAAAGGAACGCAGTAGAAGATGTCATTAAATGCATTTCCATTACATGGTTCAAGAACTAATAAGAAGTTTAACGAAACAATATTTTCATCAAAACAGAAACTACTAGGATATAAATTGGCAAAATCAATAGAAGCACTATTAGGTGAGGTGCATAGATGGTGCTTGGTGTATAAGGTGGAGTGGAAGCGGTACGAGAGAAGCTCGCATTATCACTATACTCCTTGGATGTGTTGTACGTACTCCACCTTGAAGTTTAGCATCATTGGTGTTTGACCGTGCATTATGCTAAATTCTCACCCCTAAACGAGCAGCCCTAGCAGATCTATCTGAGCCAAGCTTCCACCTACACTAAGTTGCCTTTATGCTCAATACCTGTGAGGCAACAGTAAATATGTCATCATGTATTATTGGGTGTGCAAGCTTCGCGCATGACTATTTGGCTAGCACCATAAGTGCACTCTAGATGTTGAAGTTCCATGACCTAAATCATATTGAAATTAAAGAAAAAAATGGTTGAAAGAATAATAATTATAAACAAATAATAACACAAGACATATAAATAGTAATTCAAATACAAATCTTCAACAAGTAGTCCACATAACAACAAAATAGTAACAAAACAAACTATAAATACTAATTCAAATAGAAATATTTAGATAGTAGTCCACATAACAATTCATTCCAAACAACTGTGCCGAGAAACATGATCACAGACCCGATTGAAGAAACACGAGTCTGTTGGCAATCAATAAGAAACTGTCTTGTCGTTAGCAATTTAACAAAGGCGTGGAAAGTTGGCCTTATCATCTGAACATTGTTGTAAAATCGCTCACCAGTGCCCATACGTATCTCACCTACCTAATCAGTATCGTGCAATTACAACGCGTACTGAGGAGTTCCAACTGCAAGAGATATATTTGGTACAAGTACATGAGCCTTGAAATACATTATACCTTCTTCCATTAGAAGAATTTGATGAACTAGACCATCGGGCCTCACATGGATTTTCATCTTCAAAGTTTGCAATCATATCAGAAAACTAACCATAATAAGAAAACTTAGCCTCACTGATGCAAAAATCGGGCTAGGCGGTCGCCTTCCGATCCGATTTTGATTAATCGGAGTTAATTTATGTTTTTCTCAGAAGTTGCTGCCTAGGCGGGCTAGACGGGTTTGGCGGGCAAAATATTCTTTACTTTTTTTTTTTAGATTTTCATATTTATTTCTATTTTTTAAAATAATTATATTAGGTGTAATTTCTATTCATGTTGCTTCATATGACTCAAATTTATTTTACTATACTAATAGTTAATGTTATTTTATAAGAGAAATTTATTAAATGAGAATACAATTATTTTTACATTTAATATTTTCTTCATCTCAAAAAAAAAGAAAAACAAATCATGTTGAGATTATCTATTTTGATCTATTAGCATCTTATATTGTTTATTCATATTAGTCTTCTTCTCAAAATCTATTAATACCATGTCTTTTCACAAAATTGAAAAAATAAAATTCTTACACACAAAAATTTTATTTATACGATATATAAATAAAATAACTAATTCAAACATATTTATTATATATGAAATAAAAATCAAGTTCTAAAATATTTTAATTTTTGTAAAATATGCTGTCAAATAAACGTTAGTAGTTCTCACTTTTCTATTGCAATATTGTTATGATGTTTTCTACTATCGATAGGCTACTACCTATTTGTAGATATTATTATAATTATTTTATGAAAATTAACACTTTGTTCTGTAAATAATACTTCATACAAAATTATGTCATATTATCAATTTATCACATATTATAGGGTTGATAATATTTATAAAAAAGAAAAAAAAGTCGGTTCATCTAATCACGCCTAGTTGGCGCCTAGGCGCTAAGCGGTCATCTAGCACCCGACTACCGATTTTCGACTTCTGTACCATTGCTTGGCATCATTCCAACATAACATATGCATATATCATAAACAAAAAGAAATTTATAATATTGTTAGATCGAAACGTGAATGCAAATAAGATATGAAAATTTAGCCCATATGGTGATCACATGTTTTTACATAATAATATTAATAATGCATCAAAGATGTCCACAACACATATTAGTAAATAGTAAATCATATACATAAAGTTACATCTAATAATAGCTAATAAAAGTAAATGACATAAACGATCCCATCCCTAGTTCAAGCGAAAGACCCCACCGAAGCGTGCTTGTCCTCATTGGTGAATTGCATAAACATACGTCACCTGTTACAGTCCCTCAATTGCTCACATGCCTTCAAATGGACACACAATGGAAATTCAACCATATCACGTATTATTTGGTAGCATGGGCCAAAATCGTGAGATCCCTTAGCGGATTTGGCTCTTTTCTTAGAGTTGTAACCATCAAAATTGTTGAGCATGCGAATAAGTGCTGCTTCTCACTTGGACTCTCTTATGGGTCCCATTCGAGTGTAACTTCAGCCTCCATAGTAGGCTGACTCAGGGTCTGGATGTTGTCTTCGCCATCGTTCGGAGTAGAGGGCATGCCACTAGAACGATACTCATCCACAGTTGCATAATTCCTACTGAATAACTCCGTACAAAGCTCCATGTGCGATAATCCTCAAGCCAAAAAAACCTCTATTATCTCGATTCTCCTAGAAATGATTTTTTTCATAATAATGAATAAATTTGGGAAGGGATTTATGTAATACTATATAGTTATAATATTGGAAAAAAAAGTTATTGAGGAATGTACTCTCCAGATTTGTTTCATGATATTCGTTGGTCTTATCATAGTTTCTTTATTAGGGCACCACTCTAAGCCCAAATCACGGTTATACCTCAAGTCGTACATCAACCTCCAAGCATGTGTTAAAATTTTGGACTTGTGCGATAATGTTGAATAGTGAAATGAGTACGATCGTTCGTGACAATATTCAACTTGTCACAAATGCATGATGGGGGTTAGAGAAGGACATATAAATAAGGTTATCATTAAGGTACTCCCAGTGGAAAAACACAATAAATTGTGGCTTGTTCTCCCTAATCCAATTGACTTTATCAAGCACAAAAGTTCTCTTTGTAGCCATCTAAACTTATTTATTCTATAGCACATTTTGACCTTTTTTTTTATCGCCTTAGATTATATGTAAAATGGTCTTTGGATCAACATCTTACTTAATCACAAAAAGAGATTAGAAGCTTGTAATCTTCATTTTAATTATTAAGTGTATGATAATATTATAAATGAAGATGTTATTAGTTTAATAAAAAAAATAAAAGATATTAGAAGGTTGCAATCTTCCATTTAGTTATTAAGTGGAATTGACTATGATATATACTTAATATGGAAGTAAATCTGATTTATACTTTATTCTAATTTATTGAAGAAAAATATTTTTAATATTTGGTTATAAGTTGAAGATTCATAATGGATATGGTGAAAAGAACTAATGTAAACATACAACATAATTATAACCCTAAATATTCCATTTACATTAATAAAACCAATATGCAGTTTGCATCCTTCACTCATCATTTTACCCAAATACTAATTTATGTAAACGACTACTGTGAAAAGTGGTCTTCACAAAGAAAATGTTGGATTGTTCTTGAATTTATGTAACTTTGAAAAAGCTACATAAATATGAAAAAGAATAAATCCATATATTGATATAAGTAATCACAATAAACAAACCCTTATTTTCAGTTCCTAAAAACAAATAATCACATGAACACATAATCACAATAGTGCAAAAACAATTACATGAAACTATCAAATATTGTTTTACAACAAGGAATCATTCAAACAAATAAAAGATTCTAAAGTGCTTGTAGTAGCCTGTGATCACTTGAAAAAAATTATTCGACCACAAAAAAACAAACTAAAAAATTTAAATAAAAGGACTTTCTAGATTCATCAAGGGAAAATGACTTACTTTGTTCAAATGGCAGAGGAATCACAAACAAGATGAATTATCTATTAACATAGGCTATGTTTGGTTGGCCATAAACAAGTGAACATAGATATAACAAAACCAAAACAGAATTGAAGTAGTCAACACACATACATGAACTTATTCAAAGCTTTTAAATCATAGTAATCGATAACATACCAAAATATGATTTGAATATAGTAGAAACATAATACCAAGGGCAATAATAAGTAGGCAGAATAAGAAGAACAAATTTGAAAGTAGATGCCAGATGCATAACGCAGTAATGGATAAGCAGAATAAGCTTAAGCATACCAAATCCGAAAGAAGAACATTAATAACCAGACAAGCATATTAGATGCAGAACACAATTTAATATACACAAAACATGATTTCAAAATAGTAATGCATAAGCAGAACAAATCTGAAAACAAAACTTTAATTACCAGATAATACCAAATATAGAACACGGTCCAATATACACAAAGCAGGATTTAAACACAGTAATGCATAAACATAATAAACATAAGTGGAACAAATTTGAAAGCAGAACAAATCCAAAAGCAGTTCATTAACAGCCAGACAAGCATACCAAATGCAGAACACAAACCAAAACATGATCAAGAATATCATAACACAGATTTCATAAACCAAATACACAAGAATGTAGAAGAAACTATTACCCTTTCGAAATGAGGAGGCGTGTTCAAACTCCCAACATATTCAGCAAAACAAGCACGAGAAGCAGAAGAACAACAACACTTATTTTTCAATGGTCGGAGACCATACTTAGAGAAAGTAGATCTCATGTACAGTGTGTGAGAAGTGCATGGCTAGTGATGTAATGCTAATTTTGGGTCTAAACATGACATTTATTTGTATAAAAATGTAAATACATCTTTGAACTCTTGTAAAAGTTCAAAGTATGTTTTCCCTTTTGCCACAATCAATAAAGCATTTATGTATATTGGTTGAGGGTCAACATAAGTAGCTATGTTGATATTCTTCAACTGGTCGTGGTAGCTTTGACACATTTTTCATGTTCTTGAGGAGCATCCTCAACATCTTCTTCTTCTGCCACTTGAATTTCTTCACATAGAGTGATGTGTGTGTTAATGCCACTTGTTCGTCATTCTCCTCATGGATTTAAAAATCTACGCATTCTCTTGTTTGCCTATTCACCTGTCTCACTTGTACAATGCATGTGGTGTTTTTTATTTCTATGATATATTTCTAATCAACAAAGCAATTTTTCTACATAAGGCAATGTTAAAATATCAAGAATTTGTATGATGGACAACATCATTGATGTGATTAGAGAAAACTACATTTTTCCTATCACATCTTCATTGTCTTGGGTTCATGTGACAGCAGTTAGCATCCTAACCTTAAAAAACTTCCACATGATATGCTCAAGGTAGTGTGCCATTTCATCCATGATGAAATTAAGCTTCGAAGCTTTTGAGTGGATATTCTGGTGATAGTTGACCTCCACCTGTCATTTTGTTACATATATTAAATGGGCTAAGTCTATCAAAGACATAAACTTGCTTTGCTTTTTTGTCATCTTTATCAAATGCATCTTTGGTTGGTGAGACTTCATCCTTAACAATGTGATTTGTAATGGCTCTTTTGATTGCAATATGAACATGGTTGTGAGATATTTCCAAGACCTGTTTTATTATTTTAGACAAAATATCCGTTATTTTCAACTTTTCTTAACTAATATTTAGTTTGTAGTCTGACTGACTAGTGTTGTCAAGAGTTAGCTTTCCCAAATGCAAAGGTTTGGTGTGGGTTATAACCAGCCTTAACAAAGAGTTTGAAAGCCTTTCAATCATAACATATCGCGAATTTAGGTCCTAGGAATTCTTGATGCTCTGTATTAACTCCTTAAATTGGATGAACAAACCCTTTCGGTGGTGGAAGAGAAATTTTCTTTGCATCAAGCTTGGGTTAAAAGCAATTTTAATTCCTTTGATGTATCTACTTTCATGAGAGGTTATTTGCCCTTATTAGAATGAGAAAGATATATCCTAACTTTCCTCGACATGATCACCTTTAGATTTCTCATGTACGAGATCATTCTTAACGTTTACTATTTTTATATCTTAAAAATAATATTTAGAATTAGTTAGTATGATTCTGCCTTGGTAAAAAGTCTATCATCACCAAATATCATCTTCATAAACTCCTTCATAATAATACTTGAAGCATAAGTGCAAAGTATAAGGATATCACTCTATTCTCATACAACATTGGACGACCCAAAAACATATTATATTATGTCTCAGCATCTATCACGTAAAAAACTACAAGATAATGTCATGTCTTCTATAAATAATTTCAACATGATGGTGCCAAGAACCCTTTGTCCCTCTTGATTGAACCCTTCGATCATCAAACAACTCTTTGTGAGTCAATCCACGGGTTTCTAACACTTTCAATACTTACAAGGGTAAATTATTAACTCTCATTCTTCCCTTGATAATTATGATTGACTTGTTGCTCACATGTATAACCAGCCACAAATAATGGTTGATTATGAGATTGTGAACCAAGTAGCTAATCTTTATTTGTGAAGGCCATTGTCGAGCAATGATCATCATCATTCTTACTTAATCTAATTCCAGACAGACATACTTAACTCATTTCTCCCACCCATCGCATAACATGAGGCATCATCACGGCTATCGTTATTTTTGCAGTGATAAAGTTTACAACTAAATCGCCTTCTTCCAACAAAATCTTCCCTTGTTGAACTAACGGCACAACCTTATCCTTGAATATGAAGTAATCTTGGATTGGATGCCCTAGAAATCGTTGCTACCTACAGTATTGCATCATCAATTCTTCTAACTTCTTCTAGACGCTTCGTTTGTGGTATTTTGAGGTTTTATTTGATCAAATCATCAAATAATTTAGGAACATCATAATCGAAGAAATGATAAGTCATCTATTGCATCTCTTTTAAATACCCTATCTTGAGAAATGTTCTTTACTTTATCATTACTAATATTTCTCCTGTGCGTCGCACGATTTATAATATAATAATGTAATAAGTTATTATGAAAATAGTAATATAATTTTTTAAAATAAAATACGTAATTATATAAAATATATTTTTAATAAAAATATCTCACAATAAGATATATTGAACATTAAAATATACCACAATTAACCTATAAAAAATATTTTATATTTCAAATTAATATTTTATTTTTATATATTCAATATTGATATCAAATTGAAGATAAAAAAAAGATGATTAATTTGATATATTTTTTATAAAAACTAGTGCTAGATGAAAAAGTTATAAGACTTTGAAAATTAGAGTGACAAAACAAATAAAAAGAAAAAATTTGATTAGCTATCATACTTTCTAAAAATAGAAAGCTGATTTGGGCGGGAAAATGGCACTTTTGTAGTTTTTTTTCAATTATTCTGCTTTTATATAGTTATAAATTGACATTTTCCTTCATGTGAAATGCAATAAATATTGCACTAATAGCCACTGATCTTTACCTTAACTGAAAGGCTTGCCTCATTTATTATTTCTTGCTTGTCTTTGAACCTTTGAGACTCTTGAACTAAGGACCCATCAAATCTAATTTCAGCCATGCTCAACTCTATGTTGTGAGCTCTAGTACAAGTTCTTCAAATGACCTTGGCTGAATTCTTTGGAGAATCTATTGAAGGCTCTTTTGCATTCATTGAATGCACATTTCGATTGTAGGACTTTCATGCAATTGGTCCTCTTAGTTGAGGCTCAAATTTCTCTATCAATTGATATAATCAATGACAAATTCATCTTCCCATTGGCATGAGTTTCTCAACTTAATTATGTTCACCGTCCTCATAGTGCTATAAAAGTGATTTAGGAACTTGTGCTCCATTCGCGTCGAACTATTGATCAAGTTGGCTTGTAAGTCTATATACCAATCAAAATTAGTTTCCTTCACTGAGTGGACAAATTGTTTTGCTAAATGATTGCCATAAGTTCCAACATCATTGCATGTCATACATTACCCTTATATTCTTCTTTTCGAACTAATCTTCTTTGATTTGAAAAATTGGAGAGATATATTTGTCTTGATGTCATTTTCTTAGGGCTTAAAGGCTTTATGTCAGATAAATTTGTTGAAATCTTCAAAATCTTAAAGAACATGAACTTCAAAGCTCTTTAATCTTTTTCTTAGAGTTTATCTTTAATTTCTTCCACGTTTGTTTTTTCTTTTATAATGTTAATCGAAAGCTAAATGAATTAATTTCAAATCAAGTATTGCTTCTTGATGCTTTATAAGAAGAACGTCTTCAAATCTTCATAAATTTCTTCAAGTCTTCAAGAACATCTCCCGTTCTTCAAGAGAGAATAATTCTTAGAGGTTTTCCAACTTTTGAGTTGTGGCTTTTCTTGAATGAATGAAAATGAGACCTTATTAATAGGCGTTGATGGGTTTGTTTCCATATTTACTCGATCAAGTGGCACAATTTCATTTATTACACTTGGTTTGTGTTATTTCGGTTAGATTGGCCTGATTTCGGCCCTAATTCGCTTGATTTGTGGTTAACTAGCTAATCGTACTATATAATAGAAATATGATTTATTTATTACCAAAATTACATGAACGGACACTTGGTGAACCTTAATTGGTTGGAAAAAATATATATTAAAATATAAATTATTATATATACTTTAGGAATTAATTGAATTGATGTCCCAAGATACAAATATACTTTTAAATTTATATTTAATACATTAAATTTTATGTGTCAATGTCTGATTAGACATAAATTCTATTTATCTATAGTGTGTTATTTGGTTGATTTTTTTGGGTGGGTTTGCCTTTTTCATGTTTTCATGATGGATTTCTTATTTTGAATTATCATGGTCTTTTTAATATTATGTGTAGTTTATGGGTTTACTTTGAGATAATTTGTGTTTCATTTATACATGACATTATTACAAATCTCAAAATTACTTATATATTACTTTATTGCAACAAACACATTTCTTGTGAATATTTTATTATGATTTGCATCGCACATAAAGTAAAATAAAAGATATCAAGTTTTTATAGGTTATACAACATAGTTTATATTTTGGAAAAAATCCCCAAGCAGCGGTACATCAGTTTTCACAAAATTTTATGAAACTACAATCTGTAAAAACTGAGTCACAAACACAATTCTTGTTAATATTTTATCATGATTTATATCACACATAATGTAAAATCAAAGATTTCAAGTTTTTATGAGTTATTCAACAGACTTCATTACTAGTCCCTTAAAATGATCAAATTTTATAAGGTCAACCAACTTGATCTATCAATTTAAACGTGAAAATCTTATAAAAGCTCACCTATCGGGTCCATCAAAACTCCCAACATAGTAAAAAGCCACATGTTATGTCTATTATGACTTTGCCTTATAAAATGACTGTAAACAAATTTCAGATTTCGTGAAATGGTATTAAAAAAATAAGTGACGCAATTGACGAGACAACTTTAATTTTTTTCTTCTAATAATTCACACGTGGGATAAAACCCTATAACAATTGCAAAAAAATAAAAAAATTGAAAACCATAAAAATATTAAAAAGACTGGAAATTTAAAATAAAAAAAAGGCTAGACCTGGTCCCATAGAAATACATGTCGTAAGGCTTCATTTATATGGAGAGATTTGACTATAAATTTAAAAGATGAGAAATGTTAAAAAAAAAAAAATCACAAGCTTAATTTATTAATTTGTTTTAGAAAATAAATGAAAAATCAAACAATTTAAATTTGCTAACTTGAAATTTAAACATTAAACAAAGAATTCACAATAAATGGATGCGGCTATTCACACCTCCAAAATCTCTAAATATACCGTAATAATTATGACAAAATTATATATAAGTAAGTTGACTAAAATACCCTCCTATATATTTATATATTTCAAAGTAACCTAATTTTATTCTTTTAGTATCCTCTTCTTCTCCAACCAATATTTCTTATCTTTCAAGTTACAGTTAATTGGAAGAATTTAAGCATGGATCAAGATACATCAACATAGAATAATAATGTAAGTATTTCGACCTTTTCATGTTGAAGTTTTAATATATGTTGTGTAAATGTGTTTTTATTGTTCCCCGTCACTCATACTGTTCGATTGTAACAATCGAACATATGACAACGTGTTTTACATTAAGTTTTGAAGAAAAAAAAAGTGTCCAAGAGTCATAGTCGAACATTGAAGCTTGTTCGAAAGTTATCAGTTGACCATTATTTATATGTTCGAGATTAAGAGTTGAATAGTAGCATGTTTGTTTGAAACTTTCTGTCGAACAACATAACCCTGTTTTTGTTAAGTTTTGTAGTTTTGTGATGTTTTCTTGTTTTTAGATTCGAATGCACTTTCGAGAGATATTTGAAGCGTGGATGTTGATGATAATGAGTTGGTGCTTGATTACGGATATTTGTTCATGACAAAGATGTTATTTGAATCTAAGAAAGATTGGTAAATTGGGTTCGTAATATGGCAAATGAAAATGGGATGATTGTTATCGTTAAAAGATAAGACAATATTGAAAGTAGGAGACGACCTCTTGTGGTTCTAGAATGTGAACGAAGTGCTATTTACTATGAGTCTAAAAAGAAGGTACCTGCATATATGGATGAACTGCAGATAGGGTTGGAGGGAAATGAGTCGAAGACAAAGAGAAGAAGAGTTGAAACCAAAAAATGTAATTTTCAATTAATGTTACGAGGTAACAAAATTGATAAAGATGGTAATCGGGCATTGGAAGTTATATGGGGCACACATAATCACCCAATTTCCCAATACTTAGAGGGCCACTCATTTTCGGGTCGCTTAACTCTAGAACAAGAAGCATTTGTACTTGATTTATCAAAAAGTAACAATCGACCACGAGATATTTTGAGTGAATTAAAGAGCAAATGACTTATAAATATATCCACGCTTAAGACTATTTATAATGTTCGTCTGAAGCATAGAGTTGTCAAGCATAAGGGCTTATCCCACAATATCTCATGGAAAAATTGCAAGAAAATGAGTATTTCTTTCATCATAGAAGATGTGAAAAAACTGACGTGTGAAAGATATATTAGTTGCTCACCCCACAAATGTGGAATTATTGTGTGCTTTTTCCAATGTTTTGTTGATAAACTGTACATACAAGACAAATCATTATAAATTACCTTTATTGAAAATTGTGGGAGTGACGTCGATAAATATGAAGTTTTTGTTGGGATAAACACACGAATAATCACCAAACAACTTATTCGTCTACACAGCGGAATGATCAATTATCCCTCTCTTGTGTGAATCTAGTAGGAAACAATACCAATAATATATTGCAATGAAATCTAAGCAATCACCACAAGTAATAACACAAGCAATTTTAACGTGGAAAACCTCCTCAACGTGAGGAGTAAAAACCACGGGACCGGAGTCCACCCAAAAAACTTCACTATGAGCAGAATTCAAGTATTACAATCTACAACAATACATATTCTATCACAAATATGCCAATGCAATCAATACTTGACAACAACAAGGAGATTAGAAAGATCTCACCCAACAACACCAACTTCTGTTCACTGTTCCCGACGCTCGGAATCTGAGAACCTGATCTCCACCATCCAGAATCAACCTATGTTTGTCCTGAACGTGCTGTCCAATTTACAGCTCGATCCAACGGTTGGTTTGTGAGAAACGACCCTTTCACCGTGACTGTGCAGAAGTGAATCGCCCAAAAACAGACCTTCTGTTCTTGTCCTATTCCTGTCAATACAGTGCTCCAAATACGATCTCCACCGTTCAGAATATACTTTCACAAGTTCTGAACGTGCTGTCAAAAATACAGCTCGATCCAACGGTTAGAACTCCGGATATGGCTTCTGCAAAATGTCTGCTCGTGAGATGAGTTTCACTCATTTCAACTCTCTCTCTCTCTCTTCTTGTTTCGGCTGATGCTTGTGAAGAAGTGGGAATATCTCACCTTAATGACCTTCTAGGGCTGGATATATATATCACCAAGTAGTGGGCTTACTTGGGCTTTTTATTTATTGGATATTGGGCTCACCCACATAATTGGGAACCCAATCCAACAAATCTCCCCCTTTCCGATTATGTGGAGAGACTAGCCATTCCGGCTATCACAAGACACACCTCGAGCTTCTCTCTAGGCAATGCTTTCGTCATCATATCAGCACCGTTGTCATTTGTGTGAATCTTCTCAAGTTGAAACAACTTATCATTGATGGCATCTCTCATCCAATGATATCTCACATGAATATGTTTCGACCTTGAATGAAACGCAGCATTCTTACTGAGATGGATAACACTTTGACTATCACAAAATACTATGTACCTCTCTTGCTGCAGTCCGATCTCCTCCATAAACCTTTTAAACCATAACACCTCTTTGCATGCTTCCGTTGCAGCGACATACTCTGATTCTGTTGTGGAGAGTGCAACACACTTTTGCAGTCTTGACTGCCACGACACAGCGCCACCTGCAAATGTTACCAAATAGGCTGAAATCGACTTTCTGGTGTCCATATCTGATGCCATATCTGAGTCGGTGTAGCCAACTAACTCGGGCTTCCCACATCCAAATGTGAGTCTCAAACTAGATGTACCTCGTAGATATCTCATTATCCACTTCACAGCATTCCAATGCTCCTTTCCCGGATTAGACAAATAATGGCTAACAACACCAACTGCATGAGCTATGTCTGGCCTCGTACACACCATTGCATACATTAAACTTCCCACGGCTGAAGCATATGGGACTCTCTTCATTGCTTCCTTCTCTTCATCGGTTGAAGGACAATGATGAGCACCAAGCTTAAAGTGAGTGGCAAGAGGAGAACTAACCACTTTAGCTTTGCTCATATTGAATCTATCAAGCACTTTCTCAATGTATTTCTCCTGTGATAAGTGCAGCTTCTTGTTTGCTCTATCTCGGGTGATGTTGATACCAAGAATTTTCTTTGCTGGCCCCAAATCCTTCATGGCAAAGGATTTGCTCAACTGTTTCTTCAACCTGTCAATTCTTGAAACATTCTTGCCAATAATTAGTATATCATCAACATACAGCAACAATATGATGAAATCATCATCCGAGAACCTCTGAACAAACACACAGTGATCAGAAATGGTCTTCTGGTAGCCTTGCTTCCCCATAACTGACTCAAATTTCTCATACCACAATCTGGGTGCTTGTTTCAAACCGTATAGACTTTTCTTCAGTTTGCACACATGATCTTCTTTTCCCTTCACCTTGAAGCCTTCAGGTTGCACCATGTATATCTCTTTATCTAACTCTCCATGAAGAAAAGCGGTTTTGACATCCATTTGCTCAACCTCCAAATCAAGGCTAGCTGCCAAACCAAGCACAAAACGGATTGAGGACATCTTAACAACCGGAGAGAAAATCTCTTCAAAATCAACTCCTGCTTTCTGGCTGAAACCTTTGACAACCAATCTAGCTTTGAATCGTGGCTTTGAGGTGTGCTCTTCTTGCTTTATCCTGTACACCCACTTGTTCTTCAAAGCATGGTTTCCCTTTGGTAGTTTAACCAGATCAAATGTGTCATTTTCATGCAAGGACTTCATCTCATCTTGCATTGCTTCCAACCACTCTTTCTTGTCTGCACCTTGAACTGCTTCTTCATAGCATTCAGGCTCTCCCCCATCAGTCATTAGCACATACTGATCAGGAGGATACAACCTTGAAGGTACATGAGCTCTATTGGATCTTCTAGGTGGTTCTTGAACCTCTGGTTCTGGAGCTTCAGGTGGTGGTGGTTGGTTGGTATCTGCTCCATCTTGTAAAGGATCATCATCATTTCTGAAATCAGGTTGTTCCTGATTCTCCTCTTCAGCTTCAACTTGACTTTGACCATGGGGAACTAATTCCAAGTCAATCAAGTCACCATCGGATGTAGAAACTGATTTATCCACCTTTTCGATATCTCTTATGGTTTTATCCTCAACAAACACAACATCTCGACTTCTGACAAGCTTCTTCTCCACGGGATCATAAAATCTGTAACCGAATTCATCTTGGCCATAACCAAGAAACACACACTGTCGAGTCTTCATGTCCAACTTAGACCTTTCATCTTTAGGAATATGGACAAATGCTTTACATCCAAAGACCCGCAAATGATTATAGGAAACATCTTTTCCCGACCAAACTCTATCTGGAACATCAAAGTCTAAAGGAACACATGGAGTAAGATTCAAAACATGTACAACAGTACTCAGAGCCTCACCCCAAAACGATGTAGACAATCCTGCTTGTGATAGCAGACATCTTACTCTCTCGACCAATGTTCTGTTCATCCTTTCTGCAAGCCCATTCAACTGAGGAGTCTTTGGAGGAGTCTTTTGATGTCGGATACCTTGCTCCTTGCAATACTCATCAAAAGGACCGATGTATTCCCCTCCATTATCCGATCTGATGCATT
This sequence comes from Caryopteris x clandonensis, assembly GCA_028749325.2. NCBI lineage: Eukaryota > Viridiplantae > Streptophyta > Magnoliopsida > Lamiales > Lamiaceae > Caryopteris > Caryopteris x clandonensis. Next base: position 5,202,384 of record JAPYKT020000003.1, on the reverse strand, counting down.
TCAGCTTCTTCCCTGTTTGCCTCTCAACTAAGGCATGAAACTGCTTGAACACATCGAGCACTTGATCTTTCGTCTTCAATGTGTAGATCCAGGTCTTTCTTGAGTGATCATCTATAAAAGTCACAAAATATAAAGCACCACCAAGAGTTCTTATTTTCATAGGGCCACAAACATCAGAATAAATTAAATCGAGTATACCTGATGCTCTGGAAGGAGTTGAGCTCTTAAAAGCAACTCGGGTTTGCTTTCCTGCCAAACAGTGAGAGCACTTCTTCAGAGATGCATTCTTCAAGTCTGAAATGAGATTTCCCTTCTCCAAAATCTTCAATCCCTTCTCACTAATGTGGCCGAGTCTGCTATGCCACAACTCGATTATCCCCTCATTCTCAACTGCATTTATAGAGCAATCAAGTGGCTTTGCTTGCAATAAGTACAATGAAGAGTACTTTTGGCCTCTAGCAATAACCAAAGAACCTCTTGTGAGCTTCCACTGACCATTGAAGAACAAACTGCTGAAACCTTCATCATCAAGTCTCCCCACAGATATCAAGTTCAACCGAAGATCAGGCACATGCTTCACATTTTTCAAAATTAGTGTAGCACCATTTCTAGTCTGCAAACATACATCTCCAACGCCAATGGCTTTAGTTAAGCCATCATCACCCATCCTAACATTCCCATAGTCACCTGACGTGTAGGATGTGAACATATCTCTGCGAGATGTGGCATGTATGGATGCACCACTGTCAACCACCCAACTACTCTCACGGTATGCAAGATTAACAACTTCATAGTCACAAAAAGATAAGAAAGTCACTTGTAGCAGCGGATACTCGGTCTTCATCTTTTGCTTCTTCGTTCTTCTTTTCTTTCCCTTTATCTTTCTTGTCATCTTGTTTGGGTTTTCTGCAATGCTTCGCTATGTGTCCTGGAGTGTGACAGTTCCAACACTCAATCTTGTTATATCTGTTGGATTTGCTCCTGCCATTTTGTTTGCCTTTTGGACCTCTACTTTTACTTCTCCCCCTCTTTTCTGTGACCAAGACCTCTGATTGCTGAAAAGAGCCCTGCGATCTTCTTCTCATTTCCTCATTCAGAACACTGCTCTTTACTAAATCCATGGTGATGGTACCATCAGGGGCTGAATTAGACAAAGATGTTCTAAACGTCTCCCACGAGTCCGGCAATGTACCAAGAAGCCATAAGCCCTGCACTTCATCTTCAAACTTAATATTCATTCCCGACAATTGATTAATGATGCCCTGAAATGAATTCAAGTGATCAGTCATAGGAGTGCCATCTTTGAATTTCAAATTCATCAATTGCTTGATTAGAAACAATTTATTGTTCCCAGTTTTTCTAGCATACAATTGGTCCAATTTTTCCCACAATGCCAGTGCATTTGTTTCTCCACTAACATGGTTCAATACATTATCATCCACCCATTGCCTAATGTAGCCACACACTTGACGATGCATTATATTCCACTCAGCATCTGTTTTACCATCAGGCTTATTTGTTTCAAATACAGGTAGATATAAATCTTTCACGTATAGAAGATCCTCCATCTTCCCTTTCCATACATGATAATTTGAACCATTTAGATTCACCATTCTATTCGTATTTGTTTCCATATTCACCACAAGGCACACAACAGAATCCTAGCTCTGATACCACTTTGTTGGGATAAACACACAAATAATCACCAAACAACTTATTCGTCTACACAGCGGAATGATCAATTATCCCTCTCTTGTGTGAATCTAGTAGGAAACAATACCAATAATATATTGCAATGAAATCTAAGCAATCACCACAAGTAATAACACAAGCAATTTTAACGTGGAAAACCTCCTCAACGTGAGGAGTAAAAACCACGGGACCGGAGTCCACCCAAAAAACTTCACTATGAGCAGAATTCAAGTATTACAATCTACAACAATACATATTCTATCACAAATATACCAATGCAATCAATACTTGACAACAACAAGGAGATTAGAAAGATCTCACCCAACAACACCAACTTCTGTTCACTGTTCCCGACGCTCGGAATCTGAGAACCTGATCTCCACCGTCCAGAATCAACCTATGTTTGTCCTGAACGTGCTGTCCAATTTACAGCTCGATCCAACGGTTGGTTTGTGAGAAACGACCCTTTCACCGTGACTGTGCAGAAGTGAATCGCCCAAAAACAGACCTTCTGTTCTTGGCCTATTCCTGTCAATACAGAGATCCAAATACGATCTCCACCGTTCAGAATATACTTTCACAAGTTCTGAACGTGCTGTCAAAAATACAGCTCGATCCAACGGTTAGAACTCCGGATATGGCTTCTGCAAAATGTCTGCTCGTGAGATGAGTTTCACTCGTTTCAACTCTCTCTCTCTCTCTCTTCTTGTTTCGGCTGATGCTTGTGAAGAAGTGGGAATATCTCACCTTAATGACCTTCTAGGGCTGGATATATATATCACCAAGTAGTGGGCTTACTTGGGCTTTTTATTTATTGGATATTGGGCTCACCCACATAATTGGGAACCCAATCCAACAGTTTTCGATCGCATGTGTTTATATAGAATTCGAGTGTGAGGGCAATTACTTATAGGCTTGCACGATCTTGAAATCGTTGATGAACCAATCATCTTTGCCCATTGTTGTTGTCACTGATCGAGAAATAGATTTGATTAATGCAATACAATCTATTTTCTCTACTTCCAGTAATTTTTATTTAGGTAGCACATTTCAAGGTATATTCTAGCTAACTGCAAGAAAATGTTTCGTTCAAACAAGAATTGAAATTCGTTTAATAGTTTATTTAACATATTAATGCATGCTGAAAATGAAGTTGTATCCAATGAGTAAGGAGGCTTGAGGATGATTACTCATATTGTTCAAAGGATGTTCAATATTGCATCAAACAATATATCACATAATGCAAAGATCAATTTATCTCGACATGAACAAACAATGTCATGCATTGCTATAATGTCATGACAAATAGATATTTATATATAAATTTGTTTATCTATTCTATGTTGTTTACATATATATATTTTTAATTTTCCCAGGCCCAAGATCCGTCCAGCTCTTCCCAGCACGTGAGCCAGCTGCTCTCGGACCCAAGACTTTTTTTAATGGGTCTAATTTGGGTCGACTCGATTGCACGGATCCTACTCACAAAAGACCTACTCTTTAATTAAATATATAATATTGTAGATTGAATTGTAGATGCACCCGGTGCACATAAATTTTTGTGTTTTTGCTTTCTAAAAATCAATTAAAAACCTATATATCTGAAATGAATGAAGTTTGCTAACTTAATTAATCACAACTAATCATTCCTAAACATCACCTGGTTCCTAATGTAATTAAACACAACATATAATTATATAAAATTAGCATGTATTTGATATTCATTGATATGGATTTTACGTTTATTTATGTTAATAATCATAGTACGATTTACTGCTATATATATATTTCAAAATAAATATTAAAATATAAAATAAAATGACGTAATTGAGATATATATACTGTGTAATTTTACGGAAATAGTATTTATCTCGTGCAATGTACGATTTGTAATATTTGTAATAATTTAATAGATAGTACATTATAATTAATAGTAATTTAATTATTAAATTTTGCATTTTGTTTTGTGTCGTATTATCCCACCGTGTGAGATTTTGTTACTTTTATGTAATAAATAAATAATTTTATAAAATAATAATATATTTTTCTAAAATAAAAATTCATAATATACAAAATATATTTTTTCATATAATTTTATTTTGTATAAAAATCTCACAATTTTATTTATTTAAAAATATTTTAAATATCAAAATATACTACAATTAATCTAAAAAATATTTCATATTTAAAAAAAAATATTTATATATATATATATAATATGGATATCAAATTAAAGATTTTGAAAAAGTTATTTATTTGATATATTTTTCAAAAAAATAAGTTGAAACGAAAAAGTTATAAATTAAAATTTAAGATGAAAAAATAAAATAAAATAAAAAAATGTTATTGACCAACCATTTATGCACGATCTCATGTTCGCACATTCAATAACAACCAATTTTTTTTTTTTTATTTTATTCAGAATTCATTAATAAAAAATTAATTTTAACTAAAAAATGACATTATTGTAAATTTTATCAAACTTGCTGCTTTTATATAAATATAAATATATATAGATATAGTTATAGATATAAATATAGATATAGACTAGCCCATCTCACCCATCTGTTTCCTTCTTTGGATATTAACCTGAGTTCTTTTGTCATCTGAAAGTACAATATTTTAACTTCAATTTCTGTATCATAATTCTCACACACTCACACACTAAAAATCTGCAAACCCTCGGGCATTATAAACCCTGACATCCACGGCGCCACCACTGCAGCCAGACATGGCATCCTTAACATCAGTGTCCATGGAATTTGCGACTACTTTTTTGGGATTAGCCAAAACACATCCTTCTTCATTAAACACCACTCTTTTCTTCTGCAGAAACAGACCTAATATTACAGCTCAAACACGCAAGTTTTTTACCAGCACGGCTTCTGCTAATTCGAGAATGTTGTATTCATCGAAACAGCCAAGAAAGTCCTTCTCCCGCCGGTTTACTATCTCCTCCTCCGCTGCCACATCCGCCCTGGAAACTGAGGATTCTGGTGTTCTGACTAAAATCCCCCCTGATGATAGAATCCCAGCTACAATTATAACTGGTTTCTTGGGTTCCGGAAAGGTATTTCACTGTTTCTAAATGTTACCGTGATTGTTGTGAATTGGATGGGGAAATGTTGCTGCAACTTTGAATGTTAATTGCCTGTTCTTTTTTAATTTTTTTTGCTAATTGTTCTGAATTGTTTGCCCGATATATTCTTTTATGTGTTTCTCAATTCTATTTTTAATATTCTAATTAAATTGATGAGAAATTGTATAAGTTGTATTTTGTGCATAGATGAATTATGAAGGGGAATGCATGTTTTAACAGTGTCGAAAGAGTCAAAATTTTCATCTTTTGATCTTTTTTTGGTATATAAACGTTACGGATTAACTAACAAAAGACAATTTTCAGTTCTATTATTCTCTTGAAGATTATTCTTGTTTCTATCCAGTTTCTGCATTCATGTAGCTTCCTGTTCTTAAAACCTTAATGAATTGTGTTGCATGGATTTAAACAACGCATGGATCCTGCTAATTGTGCTCAACTGTTTGATTATTTGACAGACTACCTTGTTAAACCACATCTTGACTGCTGATCATGGGAAACGCATTGCAGTTATTGAAAATGAGGTATGGAATGTAGTCTGGTTCTCTTAATCATTTCTCCAGAAGACAAATTTATCGTAACAAATTAGTCATGCGAACTATGCTCCCACTTCTTGTAGGAATAAGAGAACAAATGAAGAAGCTCAGAGTATAGTTGTTATTAATTGTGAACTGGTTGTTACACTATAAGTGAAATTGTGTTTGGATTATCAGCTCTACTTTTGAAAATTCTAAATCTTTTGGGAAAAAAGGTGTTTTGGGGACACGCATTGAGGGCATCACTAAGGTCTATGCCCAAGTGTCTAGATTATCAGCTGTACTTTTGGAAATTTACATCTTTTGGGAAGAAAGGTGTTTTGGGACATACATTGTTTCCTTACGGGCATGGCTAAGCCTAAGACCCTGAGGTTTTTATTATAATAATAATAATAATTATTATTATTATTTTCATTTATGTTTAGCAATTATTTGGCAATATGTGTGGAATGGAGTGATAGACTAATATTTAATTGTCATTAACTTGTTGGTTTGTCAGTTTGGTGAAATTGACATTGATGGCTCTCTAGTTGCTGCAAAAACTGCTGGAGCTGAGGACATTGTCATGCTCAATAATGGATGTCTATGTTGCACCGTGAGGGGTGATCTTGTCAGGATGATTGCAGAACTTGTGAGTAAGAAGAAAGGGAAATTTGATCACATTGTCATTGAGACAACAGGTAATATAGATTGATCACTTAATATTTCTATATCAAGGTTGATCAATTAGCAAATATGTCCTAGCAAATTCATAATTTTCAATATTTTATGATTTCGATTGCATGGAAACTCAATTGATACGTCAATCCACTTGTTGCTCTTGTTGTTCCCACCTTTCCAGGATTAGCAAATCCAGCTCCAATTATTCAGACATTTTATGCCGAGGATCAGATTTTTAACGATGTTAAACTTGATGGAGTGGTCACACTTGTTGATGCTAAGCATGCTGGTCTTCACCTTGATGAAGTCAAGCCTAAAGGTGTAGTCAATGAGGCAGTTGAGCAAATTGCGTATGCTGACCGCATAATAGTAAACAAGGTAAGAGACTAGGAGGTGATTTATATAGCTTGTTTTATGCTTGGAAAACCCATGCATAAGTTTCTTTGTGAGTTTTGAGTCAATTTGTGTGCCTATCAAATTTGATTCTAACCTCAAGAATCATGTTGGTTCCAATAAAGTGTGTTACCTGCTTAATCTGCATTATGGTCTTTTCTTCAGAAGTTTGCTTAATATTGTGCTTCTGGTTTGAAAGTCTGCTTGAAGACTAATTACGTGACATTTCATCACAGACGGATCTTGTTCGTGAACCTGACGTTGCTTCTCTGGTTGATAGGATAAAGGTAGATTAAATATTGCATTACCATCTGCACCCCCCTCCCCCCCCCCCCCCCCCAAAAAAAATCCTCCTTTTTTTCTGGAGATCCTTTGTAACTATTCCATTTTCATGTAATGCAGGGCATAAATCGTATGGCACAATTAAAACGAACACAATACGGAAAAGTTGATTTGGATTATGTTCTCGGTATTGGAGGCTTTGACTTGGAAAGGTCTTCTCCAACTTATATACTTTCTCCATAGCCATTACTGCCTTCTTATAACTGATTATTCATGATGGTTCTTCCCTTAGTATCTTGATCTTTGCATTGTTGTGCTTGCAGACCTTAATGTTCTTGCTTATCATGAGAGCTAGTCTTACTAGATTTCTGTATTATGCTATTTGAGATGCCACAGTAATCAGTTTTGATCCCCTATTCCTCCTATCAAACTTTGACAGTAGAACTGTAACAAGAGTACTGGTTGGACTAAAAAAAAAAAAACAGAGAATTTTTGTAGGGCTTTTTGGTAATGTGGAGATTGATGATTTCACTTACAAAATAATTTCTCATGGAGAAACATTCTGAATCAACATTTACCTTAATTTTTTTATCAAAATTAATATACTGTTGGCTTGTCCACTTGTGCAATACTGGCAAGTGAAAGCATATTGTCTGTATTTTAGTTGGTCGTCTTCTTCTAAACTTGAAAAATGCTCTTAACTAGTTGCATCATGTATATTGACGGTAGTTCTTTTTCCCTTTCATAAATGCTTCTCCGGATATGCAAAACTGATTATCTTCTTTAGCAGCAGCATTTCCTCTGCCATCTCTTGCGATTTGTCTTAATCAAGTCATATGATTACATGCTCTTAAAGAGATTAATTTCCTTGTTTAATTGTTCAACTTCATCTTTTGCTAAGTATTCATGCCAGCACGGAGAAGTACACTGTTTGGGTTATAATGTGGTGATGTTAAAAATCTCATGATGCCTTTGTCTTCAGTTAACACTATGCAGTGCATTTCATTTTCACATGCATGTAACTAGATTCAGTATGTATGATTGGTGATGTAGTTTTTCTCAAACTAGTTCAATACATGCAGAATTGATAGTGCTGTTGAAGCTGACGACTCAGAGGAAGATCATCATGAGCACCTCCATCATGATCATGATCACGATCACCACAATCATGATCACCATCATCATGACCATGGCCATGGTAACTCCAATTTCTTAATCTTGATTATTTCAACAATTGACTTCAGTAACTGGCATTAGTTTTGATGATCATTCCATTAATCTGGATTGTTTGACTTAAATTTCTGGGATCACGTATGTTATTTCATGGAAACTCAAGTCTGTACTCATTTCTTGGAATGATTGGATCGAACAAATTATGCAATTGACTTCATCTTTTACCCAGGAATGAAGTGCGCTCCCAACTTTAGGTGACACTGTTGCTGAAGTTCATTGAACACGTTGTCTAACTGGATGAACAAATATTTTTAAAAAATCATTTGGATGATTTTTTTCAAGAATAAAAAATAGAAGTAACAAAATGAGAGAAAATAATGGATGATTGAGTAATTAAGCTGATAGACGATCAAGTTTTGTATGAGTAGAGACGACCAAAGAATATCATACATGGAGGGAGAGTGGAAAGAAGTAAATTAGGTTGCATTTGGATTTTTTAGCATGGATATGAAATCCTTGTTGCAAATTGGTTGGTAGTTGTTTGAAGTGATCTTGAATTCAAATCCATCTCTTTCATTGTGATCTAATTTTGTTAGGATTTAGGTGGATTGGAAATCCACTCTTAATGTTGTATAATGGTATTGAGACGAAGGTATGTTTTTCTTGTTTTTATTCTGCGCACACTCGATTCTTTGTATGCTTAATTTCTTGATATTCTCCTCACTGTTTACTTTATTGGTTATTAGTGTCAACTGTTAAGTATTTCATTAACTTCCCTTGTTATCTTCTACTCAATAAGTAAACTGTTGTTTTCTTAAAAGTTTAAATAAAGTATTGTTAAAGAGTGGACTGGAATGAATCACGGAATTTCAACTTGTTTGAATGCTGATGCAGTACATCATGATCACCATTCCCACGATCATACCCACGATCCTGGTGTTTCTTCAGTTAGCATAGTTTGTGAAGGGACTTTGGATCTTGAAAAGGTTAGTTTGCTTTAATTTCGTGTTTTTGGGTATTGTGCACATTGTAGAGGGGCTCTTTCCTGTTTCCTCTGTTTTATCTTTTATCTAATGTTAATAGGATAAAGCTGATCTGATGTATCATATTTCAGGCCAACTTCTGGCTAGGCAACCTGTTGTTAGAAAGAAGCGAGGACATATATCGAATGAAAGGTCTTCTATCTGTTAGTGGCATGGACGAGAGATTTGTTTTTCAGGTAATTGCACTAGCATCAAAATCATTTCATTTTATATCCATATATATGTGAGTGTGAGTGTGTGTGCGCGCGTGTAGTTAATGCATGAAGCCATTTTTGTGAAAAAATAGACTCAATTCTTTCTTTTTTTCATTGGGGAACCTCTATACTAAAATGTTAATATAGTTGAGCTAAGTGATTTTAGCAATAGTGATGATCTTTTTTGTTGCTCATATTTTACTTATTATATTTTCTTAATCATCTAGACTTTGTGGCTGCTGTTGATTACAGATTTATTTAGCATTTTTTCTGGGATGATAACAAAAACTGCCCTTAAGATTTAGCCAGCATAATTTCAAATTTGTTTCCCTATAAATTGCATCATCAATTGATTTGATGGCAGTGTTTGTAAGAAAAATGTGAAGCTCAAGATACTTGTAGTTAGGCTTATACTCAGCCAACATGTATCGCCTTTGCAGGGAGTCCACGACATATTCCAAGGTTCGCCTGACAGATTATGGGGACCTGATGAAGCAAGAGTCAATAAGCTTGTATTCATTGGAAAGAAGCTCGACGCCAAGGAACTGGAGGAGGGGTTTAAGGCCTGTTTGTTGTAGTCGTATACTTGTATTAAGAAATCAAAGAATTCAATTTATGTTGTTGAGAAACCTTTGAATAAGACAGTATATGTCCTTAGTAATTATTTAATTAACACTGACATTTGGGAACTGATTGTTAAGCAGCAAATCATGTTTGTTCGAATGATCAAAATCAACCCATTTGCCGCTGGTTCGGTGTATCACTATTGTTCCTTAATGTTTTCTCTGTACTTTTATTGTTAAATAAATGCCATTTTTTCAATAACAGCTAGAAAAGCAGTAAAAATGGTCGGGTCGGGTCACTTGACATGTCTATGATCAAAGAGGGCAAAATTTCCCCTATGATTTGGCAGGTTAGTGATTTAAAAGGCCGTGCCAAACTTGCTTCACTGTCTAGACACGAGGTGTGAGACGAAACGCTCGCCTCACTAAAACATGGTGCCCAAACTTAAAAAAAAAACATGTATATATATATATGTAAACATTTCACCATAATAAAAATATATAATAGATTCTCTAAAACATGTTATAGAAGTCCAAAACATAATAGTTATAACTAAGCATTATCACTAAGGCACTAATCATTATCATTGTAGTCCATGTCAAATTATGGATTATCATCGGATTTGCTTTGCCTCATTTGAATCCCCTCCTATATATTATCATTCATCTTCCTTATCCACAAGTCCGAAAACACTAGACCTAAATGATGATGTCTTAGAGTCTTTGAAGTTGTTGCACTTCTAGTATTTATTTTAGTGGTCCTAGTGAGTTTTTTAACTCCTGCAGCTGCTGCAACATTATCCTATCTCAAACTATCTTTCTCAAACACAAGTTCTTCTTTCGGGACTCCAATTAACCATTTATTATTTTCATCAATCTCATTCAAAACATTTGGATCAATTTTTCTTTGATTGAAAAATTGTCGTTGATATGTTTGATTGTACTTGATAAATACCAAATCATTGAGCCTCTTTTTAAATATCAAGTGTTGAAGAATTTACATGCTCAAATACACTCCAGTTTGGCTCATAGCCTTAGGAGCTACAAATAAGACTTTGCACCTTGATAGCAAACTTCATCAACTCATGAGTTTCAGAACCAAATGCTATCCACCAATCAGCTACCAATTTTTTTCAATTAAATTAAAATAATATAATAAATTAATAATAAATCAAAATTTTAAACTATTGAAATTTATTACATGGTATCCTTGTATTTCTTTGCCTAATAGTCATAGGCATCCCAAAAAGTCCTTCAACTTCACTATACTTGTCCAAATCAATACAAATTTGATCTTATGTATCAGTATTTGGAACCAATCTTTTGATACACTGCCCTTATAGACCATAAATTGACAAGACAACTTTTGAGATCTCTGTAAAAGAATTAAGAGTTCAAGAAATAACTAGTTGCACACAAGAGTTATTTTGTTGGAGGTTTTTCCTCACCATCAACAATTCAAAGACCATGAATGAGAGGAGAAGCAAATTGGAGGGCTATGTGAATATGATTCCAAAACGAAGGCATCATCATAATTTCAGCTACCATTTTACCTTATACCTCTTTTGCCCATTTGTTTTAACTCCATTCATTAGACACATATTTTTCTCAAGTTCGCCTTTTGAAAATGAAAACTTTGTAGTGTTAGAAAGGCGGTTGCAAAACGAGTTTTGGTAGGTTTAACCAAATCCTTTCTTTGAGTGAAGTATCTCATCATGTTCAACAAAGTCAGTCGGATGTAGATATGTCCATGCACCCTAATAGCTCTTCTCCATGTCTTCTAGAGATTAGGTATGTTGAAAATATCCTCCAATATCAAATCCAGACAATCAGTCCAAAATAAATATGGTCTCTTTTGTTTCAAATATTTTCCAGCCAACTAATTAGTCGCAGCACTACCCGTAACAAGGTGAACAACATTTGCTTCTCCAAGCTCCTCAACTTTCTTATCAGGCATTTGAAATATTTTCATCGCTATATTTGCATAGCTAGATGCATCAATCAGTTCGATGAACAAACTGCCACATGAACAATTAACCAAAACATTTATGAAGGTTCTATGCCTCTGATCAGTCCACCATCACACATCAAGGTACACCCATAGTGTTCTCCTGCTCGTAAGTGGTCCTCCATTTTTTTTTTACGTATGCTTTCTCATCTTTAATGAGAGGGACTCTGGTATGCATTGCTTGGATTATCAGTGCGACAATAGGAATATTCACGGCATTCAAAGCGACTCCTACGCCATATATTGATCTTGCAATTATTTTATAAGCTCACTTTAGCAACTCCTTCTTATGGGGATCATTGTCATCTATTTTTGGTTGCTTTCCTTTATCTTTTTTTTTTTTTTTTTTTTTTTTTTCTGATTTTTGCAATTGTTTCTGCATCAGAAATGAAGTAGCAATATATTGCTCCTTTTTTTTGGGCTTCTTAAACATGAGTTGCTTGCCCTTGTTCGCATGACTAGTAGAATTAAAAATCTAAAATAGCTTGGAAGAGACATGTCATCATCAACATCAATTTCATAATCTTCATCACCCACCATCTCATCAATATGAACAATTCTATCCTTCACTTTCTTCTTTTTATTGATTATTCTTTATCTCATCTCTTTCAGCTTGAGGACACTGTAGTGCAATTTTAATAGCCTCAGACAGGATGTTGCTTCAATTGATATACACCTCCTCTCAAAACTTTTTAACAAAAGTTACACTTCAATGCATGTGTATAGATAGCATCCCTCACTCCACGCTTCCATCCAGAATCTTTTTTAATATCGTTCGAGTCATTTTTCATCTCTACATAAAATAAATATACATAGTTATAGAACTTATAAAGATAAACAAATTTAAAAGATAACTTATATAGAATCTATATATAATAGCAAATATAAATATAGAATCATAAGACATACATAATTATTTAAACTGAAAAAATAAAATAAAAATAGAACTTGTTTGCCGTCAGTACTGTTGCCGCTAGTCGACGATACCACCGGCTGCGGTTGCCATTGGATGAGAGGAACAGTCACCAGAGAGGGAAGTAAAGGGGTGGGAGTGGGATGGGTATTTGAATTTAGGAAATTAGGGTTTGAAGAGAAAAGAGGCCCTAGTGCTGGGTTAGGGTATTTGTTGCACTTATTTCTGATGCTAGGATAGAATACATAATATAAGTATTATATTCAATTTTTTTAAAATGAAATTGGGCGAGGTCTTGGGGTCTTGAGGCGTTGGTGGCCTATATATTGGTGCTTAGTACCTAGGCGCGCTTTTTTAAAACACTAGGTCGGTGGGATATTGGAATTTAGTTATTCTGTGGATGTTTGGATATATTCCCAAATGTATTTTTTTCAATTTTTGTTATGTTAATGTTACTGGAATAAGGTAATCCTGCCGGCGTCAACCAAGGAAGTATCAACAATGGGTTGTGTGGATACCCAAATGTTGGACAGATATTAGATCTAAAGTGGAGGTCAAATTTGAAATATTAGTCATGGAAAAGTAAGTTTTAGATCATTGTGCATTTGCTTTGAACTGAATGCTCAAAAGTGATGGCCAACTTCAATCATTTGATTAGTTTGGATGACATAAGTACAACCCTAAGTGTTACTCTAGTCATATTTATTAGGTTTGATGACTTATTGGTTATACTATCTTACCCTTCTTTTACAAGAGCGTGCACATAGGGATGTTAATCGGGCTAGCCCTAGCGGTTTCGGGCTAGCCCTATCGGGTTTCGGGCTAATCGGTTCTCGGGCTAATCGGGCCAATTTAAACGGGCTACCAATATCATGAACCTAACCCTAACCCTAACGGGTTTCGGGCTAATCGGGCTACTATCGGGCTATGAGTAAAAAAAATTAAATTAATAATTTCAACACTTAAATCTCAAACATATAAACTAAAATCATAATTCATAAGTTCATACATGATATTACTTGACAATAAATACCAAAATACTAATCAATCATGACTAAACATCATTCTAAATATTGAAATAAACCCTATTTCTTTTATTAAACATAGTTTTTCAATAGTAGAATTAGTTTATGCTTTTCTACAGCTTCTTTTGAAACTTATAAGTTTGAAAATAAGTTAAATCTACAACGGCGAAGAAGAAACGAGAAGCAGCGGTGGCGGCGAAGATGGGGAGCAGCAGCGGCGGTCAAGATGGGGCGACCAGCAGCGGCGGCCAAGCGAGCAGCAGGGCGGGGAAGCAGCGGCGGCCAAGCGAGCAACAGGGCAAGGAAGCAGCGGCTCTGGCTCACCGTGATGTAAAAAATTAGGGCTTCTGTTCTTTTGTTTTTCAAAATGAAAATGAACAAAATGGAAAGTGGGGGCAGACAGCACTCAGCAGAATGGAAAGTGCAGCAGGCAGACATGGAAAGTGCAGCAGGCAGACAGCACACTTAATGTCATGACCCACCAAAAAAAAAAAAAAAATAGAAGCCAGCCCGCGGGCTAGCCCGATTAAACCGCGGCCCAACCCGATTAGCCCGCGGGTCTATCGGTCCGGGCTAAAAAGCCCGGATGTTAAACGGGCTGGAAAAATTGGGCCCTAAACCTAATTTTTTTTCTGTTAAACGGGCTGGCCCGGCGGGCCGCAGCCCTAATAACATCTCTACGTGCACACGCACACACGGGCGCACATAAAGTTTTTGCATATGAATAAATAAATAAATATATATACACACACTTGATATCAAATAATATATGCTTGGTAATCATGGCTCTCTCTTTAAGAATTGTCATTCTTGCTAGAATACTGACTTGGCCGTCAGAATGCCCTCATTGAAACTCCCTTCAACGAGTTTTTGCAGATTTTGCTTAGTATTTTGAAAGAAAAAGTCATTAGAACCCTTTATTATGCGTTATTGAACCATTCATAAGAATTTTTTTTTTCTCTTAAGTTGATTTCTCATTTCTTTTGAGTTTATTTCACTCATCAAAAGTTGTCATATGTGTCGTACGTGGGATCAACGTGAGCTTTTATATTGAAGATTACCTATTCATAATGTTTGGATTAAGATCATAATTTATCTTTCCATTTGATTGACGAATTAATGATTATTTTAAAATTAAATAATTCATAAAATGGCGGAAGAGATAGAGAACGTTCTTGGTAACCCCGGGTGACCGGCAGGCACGAGGAAGTAATGTTGAGGGCAAGAAGTAAATGGTGATGTGTCATCTCTTGCTCGACCGGAAAGAACCAAAGTCAAAATTAAAATTAGAAGGAAGGGGAAAACGGTAGTTGAATAACACTTATAACTAGTTGGCTAGTTATAATTGGTTTCCCATTCAATTTGTTATTGCATTCAAGTTTATAAATATCAATAAATTGTAATTGATTCATTTGATTTGAAACGAATGAAACTATATGATAGATTTATCTTTTCTCCTGCTAAAATTCTTTACATGGTAAAGAGAGCAAGGTTATCATTGCATATTCATAATAATCACCATGAAAAAATAATTGGTCTACTTTAACGGCTGCAATAAGTTCTAAATTTCTTCAATTTGTTAATTCAACAAGTAAAAATAAACATATTGAAATCCATATATGTATTAATGGTAGTATAGACTTTGTCAAAACTTTGCAGCAATAGTTTGTAAAATATTTTGGTGGTACATCCCAAGCTGTTCAGAATTAGACCATGATTTTATTCATTTTGCTAGCTCAACAAGTGAAGATGAACATATTGAGTTCATTTTGTTAACTTAATTCATTTTATTAACTAAACAAGTGAAAATGAATATATTTGAAATCCATACAGATACTAATGCTCATATAGACTTTGTAAAAGTTATGCAAAAAAAAGTTTGAAAAAACATTTGGTGGTACATCATAGACTGGGACATTAGGTTCATAAACAGATTATGATTTTGTTGATTTTGTTAACTCAACAAATAAAAATAAATGCATTGAAATCCATATAGGTATTAATATTGGTATAAACTTTGTCAAAGTTTTTCAGCAATAATTTATAAAATATTTTGGTGATACATTAAAAGCTGAGGCTTCAAGTCTTGAATTAAACCATGATTTTGTTTATTTTATTAACTTAATAATTAAAAATGAATATATTGAAATTCATACACGTGTCTATAATTGATTAGATTAAAAAGGATTTTTCTATATTAGACTCAAGTGAGAGTAAGCACTTGTGTAGTAATATTCTCACCAACTTATAACATATCAAACACTTATTTCTATCTTGTTACGTTATGGAGCTACTAAATATATTAGTTTGATTGATACAATATTTTCAAATTGTGACATTTATCCTTATATTTCTCAACAATAAGGTTTTTTTCTTTTCCAAACTTTGAAGTTTTAATATTAAAAACAAAACATATGAAAAAATTTCATTGGCTATAAATTTTTAAGTTTTAATACTAAAGAAAAAAATATGATAAAATTTCATTGGCTATATATTTTGGAGTTTTAATACTAAAGAAAAACCATATGATAAAGTTTAATTGCAAATATAACAAATATAGATGCTTCTATAATTGAATAACATTTGGGAATCAAACTTTGATAGTTGATACGAGATAAAAATAAGTGTTTTAGTATGTTATAAGTCGGTGAGAATATCATTACACATGTGCTTATTCTCACTTGATTCTAATATAAGAAACCTTGTTTCATCTAATCAATCATAGAAAAAGTTGTATGGATTTCAATATATTCATATTTACTTTTTGAGTTAATAAAGTTAGTTATATCATGTCCAAAATAATTATGACAATTGTTAGAAATAAATTGGTTTCACATTCTATTTGTTAGTGCATTCAAGTTTATAAATATCAAGACATTTTAATTGATTTATTTCATTTTAGATGAATTAAACTATAAGTAACTTTCTCCTTCCTCCTCCTAACATTCTTCACATGGTATCTAGAGTAAGTTATCATCACATCTTCATAATGACATCACTATGAAATAATAATTGGCCTACTTTATTAGTTACAAGCAGTTCTAAAATTGTAGTTTCTAGGATCAAGTTTAGCTACATAAGTATGATCATCATGCAATAGTGTTGGTCAACCACCTGTTTATTGGAACTAATTATCTGTCACGGTAAAAGTTGATTATGCTAGCTCTTGAACCTAAATGGAAGTTTGGATTTATTAACTATAAAATTACTGAATTTGAGAAGCATAAACATTGCATGATTGTTTCATGGACAGAAACAGTTTATCTCGTGAAATTGTTGATACTCTCATTTATGCTAAGAATGCTAAATAAATTTAGGAAAATATATGGAAGAGGAAAATGTAGTGGTCCATTACTTTAGCCGTTACAATGGGAGATTAAATTGCAAATCAAAGAAATAATTTAATCACTACTGAGCTAAATCAAATATGAGATTAATATAATTGTTGCACACCTATGTGTATTTGCTCTTTTAAGATATGAAAAGTGATTGTTGAAAGTGAGATACTGAATAAGTTGAATAGCTTAAATGATGTATATGATGGAGTAAGGAGTGATCTCTTGCTAGAGGAATATTTGTCAACACTAGATAAGGCTAATTTCATGTTAGGAATGTTCAAGTCATTTTTTTTAGATTCATGTGATACAGTAGCAATGATGACACGTAATAATATAACAAGTTGATGATATAACAATGAATTTGAATTTCAAAATAGTCACAGATTGGTATAAAAGTTGCAGGAGTAGAAGTAAACAAATGTTACTAATTTTGTTAAAATAGGAATAACCAAGAAAAGGAGCATAGTCCATAATACAACTAATTTTGGTATAAACTTTGTTAAAGTTTTACAACAAGAGTTGGCAAAATATTTTTGTGGTATATGGATTTCAGTTCAGAAGTAGATGTTCATTTTATCAATGCATAGATGCCGTTTCTACATGTTTAAAATGATAATTTACTATTTAATTAATGTTATAAAAATCGGGTCGTTAAAAATAAAATCATATATGCATAAATTGCATTTCAAGCACTAAAATAAATTACTAGATGTCATAGTACACAAATTAGTATGACATAACCTCAAATAATTATAACAAATAAATTATTCTCGAAAACAAAATCAAGTAATGAGTAATAGCAAAAAGATTTAAACAATAAGAAATTTATTTCTCATACTCATTAATTCAATAAACAATTTAACTCATACATAAATAAAATATTATTCACCCTAAAATAAGTCCATAATTAAATATTAACCTAGTCATGCTTTAAATAAATTTTCATCACAATTAAAATCTCATAAGCAACAGATAAATAAGCATAATTGCAAAAAGAATTCATAAATAATTAAATCAACAACATAAATGAGTAATAGCAAGGTTCGTAGATAGTAATATATACGAATTCTTATAGTAATTAATAAATCTCATAAAATCAACATTAGAACCTCAATATTGAAACTAGGACAATTAAGTTTTCAAATATGTGAGTTTGATAAAAGAACTTAAAAAATAGATCTAACTTTAATTTAAGGTTAGAGATGATGGGAATATAGATGAGATCGATCAAATAGATCATAAAAATGTTTGACAACAAAATAAGTCTATAATTATTTGAAAAAAATACAAACATATACATTTATATGAAAATATATCATGCAAGCTAACACGACAAAACATATCCTCCGTATATGCACCCATTTACTTGTCCAAATCTAAATGTAACTAAAAACTTGAGGGCCGATAATAATACCTCAAGAAATTGACATAAATAATCTCTTTTTAAAATAATGCGGAATCGAAACTTATATTAGTACTTCAACCTAATAAAAATAAATAATAAATGAATTAAAAATAAACCTTTTACATATAATAAATTTGTTTTTCTTGAGAGAAAAATCATTATTCAAGTTTTAAAATAAACTAAAGCATATATGAATATATATATATATATCTTTTTTATTCATTATATATCACAACCGACAGTTTTTGCTTCCACACACTACTCCTTCAACTTAAAGGGGGGAACTCATTGGAGATGAGTTACAGCCAATTTGTGCCGGTTCAATTGTTAAAGTTAAATATAAAGAAAGTAAATATAATATATCATTCATAACATTAAAATTTGTTGGATCAACTAATGGATATCATGATTTTATTGGATCAATTACGGATCTCATATTACATAAATTCACATAGCATATATATTAAGAAAAAGCAAATCTACGAATATAAAGTTGATGATTGTAAAAGAAAAATTCCAACTAGTAATTTGGTGAAATGCATGTTATGCCTCATATACCTGATCTCCCGCTCCTACATTAATAACCTGAAACTTAATATCTTATCTAATAAAAATGAAATAATATGAGAGAAATTAATAAAGATTAGGGACTTTAGGCTTGAATTAGCAAATTATGAAATTAAAAGAGTAAAATATATTGTTTGGGAAAAGTTTGGGGGCTGTTTAGCACATATTGTAAAATTTAAGAATTAGTAAAGCTCACTTATGTGTGTGACTAGAGATGTAATCAGGTTGGGAGAGTATGGGTATCTCTTTTCCTACCCTATTTTATTAGATTTGATAAATTTAATATATTATTTATCGGGTAATTGGATAATCAGAGTATCTAAATATATTTTAAAAATTATGAATAATGCATATTATGCATGTATACAATAGAAAATTGATATAATAAAATCACATATTGTATATATAATATATAAATATTATATTTTTTTGCTTTATAATAATTTTTGTGTGTTATATAATATATTATATATGCAATATATTTGATTAAATTAATAATTATATAATATAATTGATATAATATATATTTTTTTAAATAGGTAGACGGATAAGAGAATTGGATAATGAAGTATATCTTATATCCGTACTCTACCTGTTTATCCTTTGTGTAAGTGAAGCCCATGAGCAAAGCTCTGACATCCCTATGTGTGCCAGGTTTGGCGTGTGTATAATATATATATCTTCAAATGCAGTGGTAATTATATGCTTTGTTTGCTGTGGAATTTGATCATATTTATAAGAGGGACTTTAACTTATTAAAGGCATAAATCTAATCTTAAAAGCATAAGTTAAGGAAGAATCGAACTTCATCTATCCTCAAAATTCATTTTTCGGCCTTGGGTTTCTTATATAATAATTTGGGCTTTGAGAATAAAAATTATTGGGCTAAAACAATTATAAGTATACTTAATATTTTAAGTGGAAACTATGTGGAAACTCCTAGCCTTATCCACTTAAAATAAGAAAAATTCTTTTATTCTCAAAATTTTAAAATATAATTTTTCTACCTACTTTTGGAGGTAGTGACGAAATTTTCTTTCTTCTTTCTCTCTTTTTCCTTAATGATTCTTCCTTCCTTCTCTCCTTGCTTCTTCTTCCTTCCGTCCTGAAGTTATTATTGAAGCGAGAGAGACGATTGTGGATTTCCATTCTTAATTAAGATAAAATCACATTTTATAATTTGTTGAAGACTGTTATTTCGTTCCTCTGTTAGACAACATTTTGTATTGAAGCTTACACGAATAGTGTAAAGTCACTGTTGTGCAGTTTGGTTGTTATGTTTCACGATTTGATTGTTATGTTTCACAATTGTCATTGACATATGTTTCATGACTCACAAGTAGATTTCACGAATTAGCTTTCACTTATAGGTTTTCAGATTTAAATTCAAGCTTTCACGATTTACCTTTCACGATTAGGTAGCTTTAACGACTTATTATAGGTTTCACGATTAATTATAAGTTTCACGATTATAGGTAGCTTGTAATGCCTAATTATAGGTTTCCCGATTAATTATAGGTAGCTTTCACAATTTAGCTTTCACATATAGGTAGCTTTCATGATTAATTATAGTTTCACGATTATAGGTAGCTTTCACGATTATCTATAGTTTTCACGATTAT
Source organism: Caryopteris x clandonensis (assembly GCA_028749325.2). NCBI lineage: Eukaryota > Viridiplantae > Streptophyta > Magnoliopsida > Lamiales > Lamiaceae > Caryopteris > Caryopteris x clandonensis. The sequence continues at coordinate 5,181,873 of JAPYKT020000003.1, read as the reverse complement.
AGTGTCTTTCACGATTAATTATAGGTTTCACGATTATAGGTAGCTTTTACAATTTATCTTTCACAATTAGGTAGTTTTCACGATTAATTATAGGTTTCACGATTATAGGTTAGCTTTCACAATTATCTTTAGTTTTCACGATTATAGTGTCTTTCACGATTAATATAGGGTGCATGATTATAGGTAGGTTTCATGATTGATTATAGATTTCTCGATTATAATGTGTTTTACGATTAACTATAGATTTCACGATTATAGGTAGCTTTTACGATTTATCTTTCACAATTAGGTAGCTTTCACGATTAATTATAGGTTTCACGATTATTGTTACTTGAAATCGTGAAAGCTACCTATAATCGTGAAACTTATAGTTATTCATGAAATCTATAGTTATTCATGAAACATATAGTTAATCGTGAAAACTATATTTAATCTTGAAAGATACTTAAAATCGTGAAAGGTACCTGTAATCGTGAAACCTATAATTAATCGTGAAACCTATAGTTAATCGTGAAAGTTAAATCGTGAGAGCTACATATAATCGTGAGAGCTATTTATAATCGTGAAACCTATATTTACTCGTGAAAGCTTTATTTAATCGTGAAAGCTATTTCAACAGACGAAACAGATAATCGTGAAAGCTACAATCTATACAAACCTAGATAATCGTGAAAGCTATTTCAACAAACGAAACAAATAATCGTGAAAGCTACAGTATACACAAACAGAGATAATCGGAAAAGCTACAACATACGAAAATACAGATAATCGTGAAAGCTACATTATACACAAACCTAAATAATCGTGAAAGCTACTGTTTATGCAAACCCATTTCGTGAAAGCTACAGTATACAAAAACTCATTTCGTGAAAGATACAGTATACACAAACCCCATGCTATATTGAATGCCCAACAACAGGTCTGAATATAATTTTACTTACCTCCGCGATGGGATTAGTTGAAGGAGACGAACCCGAGCACATCCTCTCGACCTCACTGCAACTTTCCACTATTAGAGAGATCAGGAGTTTGGGAAGCTTTCAAGATTGGAAGACGAAGCTTTCACGATAAGGAGGGCAAGGTTTTCACAATTTCGAGTTCAACAGTTTCACAATTGGGAGGGCAAGGGTTTCACAACATGAATTAAAATTGGGAGGGGAAGGGTTTCACGATTTGAAGTTCAACAGTTTCTTTCACAATTAGGGAGGGCAAGGGTTTCACGAGAATGTAGTCCCCACTTCATCAACAAAATTGATATCTTGCGTATAAAATATAATTTTTTTAATTTTGGAAAAAAAATTCAATTTTAAGTGGGTATTTTGAATTTTTATCCATATTTTATTGGGTCATATAAAATACATTGGTACCATAGTAACGGATCTTATTAAGTATTTTATGAGATTGGGCTTTCAAGTTACAATAGGTCAAAAATTAGAGTTTAATATAATAGATGAAAATAAATGAATGTATTTAATAAAATTAACCAAAATGTGAGGTGAGAGCTAGTGAGATTTCATTTAAGGATAACATTCTCAAATAAGATTGTGGAAAGAATGATACAACTAGAATCGATCTGATGGTTTTAAAACATGAGAAATTGACCAATTTCTTAGCCAGGTTGGACTAAACCAAAGACGACATCGCAATATTCTAATGAAAGAAATTATGAAGGAATGAGATAGCGATGAATCCATATTAACAATTATGAAGTAATAGCAAAAGTTAAGTTAAATAAAATATGTATTTACTAATAATGAATAAATACATGGCTACCAACTTATTTAAACTGGATTGATTAACTCCAAACTTGTTCAAATCAAAACCACTAAAGTCATCTTGTAAAATTAGAAGAAAAAATTTGCAACACATGTATAAATTGTTTTATTTTAATTATTTACCTTTTAATATCAGTGGGAGCGACATTATTTTTTATTATTTAAATTAAGATAAAAATGGGGTAGAACGCTACGCGGCTATGCAATTGACAAGAAAACGTGGGTTATTACTAGGACTCACCCCAAGGCTTGTGCTCACGGCAGCTCTAGTTTCAGGGCTCCGATCAAGATTTGAGTTGGACGGAAATAATTATTTCCAAAAAAACATTGGTCTATTTAAATTAAAATTCCTTACCTTGAATGTGTTCATTCCACTTTAAATGAATTTTCATATCTTAAGTAAAATAATTCTCCTCTAATTCAAGCATGTTATTATAGTGTGAATAATTCATTTTTTGGCCCTCTATTCGGACTAAGATTAGAGCGGATGGTCGGCAGATGGTGTATAAGATTATAACTGAAATGGAAGTAGGAAAAATCAAAACTGAAGACCAAAAATAAAAAATTAGAACTACAATTGAATTGATACCTAATCTAATGTGACCAAAAGCCTGAATTCCTGAATCCACTAATTGAAAAATATACAGAGAAGAGGGGTGAAGAGTTGCAAGTTACACAACTATACAAGTTAAAAGTGTCTGGAGGAGAACACATTCAGAAATCACATAGCAAGACAACAGAAACAACAACAACCGCGCCACTAACTTCCAAACTGTTGCTTTAAAAGTAGAAGAGCATTCATTAGTGATTAATGCTCTGAGAACGTTTTTTCAATCTATAGTTGACACCTCTTCTCACATTTTTGTCTCTGAGAGGAGGCGGTGCAAACGCACGCAGCTCCGGCAATGGTTCGCTTTTCGTTCTCTGAAATGGATCGATATTTTGCTGGTCATCGTTCTTGCTTGATTGCTCTCTGGGAACAGACACGAAATCGTTGGACTTGATTTTATTTTTGAGCTCTTCGTCATCATCAGACATGTAACCATTTTCTGGGAGATCCTGCATGGCAAGATCATCGTACTCCTCATCCGACTTGGTGGACTCTTCATCCACAGACCCTTCCAACTGAAACTCCAAAAATGCACATCAAGCCGAGTAACTCTAACAACAGGAGGAACAACATTCTAAACCAATCTCATTAATCATTTACAGATGGATAGAAAAAGTAACTGAAAGTAGCGCAGCCTACCTTATAGCTCATTTACATGAAATATGCTGCAACAAAACAACAATCTAATAATGTGCTCCTAAGGGATACTCCCAAATACTAGCCCTAAAGTTAGACTGACTTCCTTGTATCAATAGAAACATATATATATATATATATATATATCTTTACCTCTTCTTCGCGCTGCTTCTCTCCATCACTAAGATCCTCGTCACTTTCTACCTCCAGGGGTTCATCAACCTCTTCATCACTACCACTCACAGAGAGTTCCTCCTTGAGCTGCAAAAGGCAGTAAACATCCACATGGGAAAAAGAATCCAGTCACAAAAAAAACACAGGGCAGAATAGAAATGTAAGAGAAATGATGATTAAAATTGAATATGATTTGATCGGCTTCACTGGAGGTTATTAAGTGATAGATGAACTTCAAGTTACCTCTTTGGAAGGACCATCAGAGATTCTCGGTGAGCTACAGCAGGAGGAAAAATACCTACTACTAGTGTCGGTCAGTTCACCTCTTGACTCATCGATGCTGCTAGCATGACTTGTGCCCCCAGTATCAGTAGGCCAAGCACTTATCCCAAAATGACCAAACTGCAGGTTGACAGGTTCTGCTCTACCTATCTGTAAAGGCCCATACATCGGCCCGTTCCATGTAGGATGGCCTGCAAACTGCTGTCCGTTATCATCTACAAGGTCAACTGGCCAGGCCTTCGCCACAGAACCATCATCATTCAGAAGTGCCATCAAATGCCTAGTAGAACCTTGCCTCTGGATCAACTGAAACATTCCCTTAGAGCTCAATGAATTTGCAGTGCACTGATTCCTATACTCCTCATCAACAATGGAGACTGTGTTTGTGATTGGATCATAAAGATGCTCACCGGCCTCACGTCTTCTCAGGGAGCTGAAAACTGTAGCATGAATGGCTGCTACACTTTTATCCACATTGGTGTTGTTTATCTTTGGCACCAAATGCTTATCTGCTCGATTGCATAGGTATTCCTGGATTGTTCTTATATTGCGAATATATTTGACATACTTATTTCTAGCAGGGTCTAGGGTCATGTACTTCGCACGAACAGCAAATCTTTCCAAGTGCTTCTCCTCATTTGAAATATAAATCATGAACGGTATGATGGAAGGATGTTTCTTCATGAGCCCCATCTGCATGACAACCAAATTATGATGATATTAAGCACAAAAAAGCGAAGGTATATAAATCTTTTACATAAATTTCCAAGAATCGGTTCATTACCACAAAATTGAGACTTAAGTGAACCCCCTCCACTACAACTGATTCCTTCCGTTCTTCCCACGCACTAATTAACCGGTCGAGGCTATCAATCACCATCTCACTTTGCGCTTTGAATCCTTCCACTGCCATCTGTTTTCTACTAATCAAATCAATGGTGGTAGTACTTCCCTCGGATTTTGTGGGATTATTTGACACTTCATCCTTAGCTAGAGAGGCAGCAGAAATGCCAGCTGATTTTCTGGCTTTCCGTTTGCCCTTAGCTTCAGCAACTGCAACTGGATCTAAATATTCACCGGCATGATAAGTTGATGCCCAGAGCAATGGATTTTGTTCTTCATCAACAAAGCTCCTCATCATATGGCGAATTGAGTCTGTGGATATAACAGTCGTAATACCCAACCTGCTACCCTGCAATAATAGTTTTTTTTTAAGAGGATCCAATATTCCCAGAAAAATATAGTTGCCACGTAATAAAATTTAGGAATAGAAGACAAAAAACCAACATGCACAGGCAGGGTGACTAGAAATATTTCTGAACAAGCAAATATCATTTGCTTAAACTTTACATCAGGTGGTTTAAACCATTTGCAAACAGAAATCTTATTTTAGATAAATAACGAAGCATATACTGAGCCACATAAAGGCAATAAGAATTTTAGGGATAGAAACAAGAACCCCCCTTCAACGTCAGTTATTTTTTGCAATATTATGCAATATCCTTCATAATTAAACCTTTAATTGTTCCATCAGAAACACCACGAAAAGAAAAAAAATGACAAGCTATTGAAAGACTTGTAAACTTGAAACATTTATATGACTACATAAACACACCAAATATATGTGGGAATCACCATAAGTGTTCAAAATATTACAGGCAGCTTCATAACTTTGTTTAGAAAACAAAAGATACTAACACAGAAGCAAATCACACAAAGGACACTGTAAACCAGAAAAAACCCACCAGCAAGGCAGATAAAGTAGATTTCCCACAGCCACTTGTGCCACAGAGTAATACAGTGATTGACTCCTTTCTTTCTCGGATTCTGAAACAACAAGCAGACTTAGAGAACAAAACGAAACAAGTTTATTTAACATCTGAATAATATACAGAAAAAAATACTAAGAAACACAAAGTAGTGGGAAGAAGAGAAGGAAGCACAAGAACAGAACAGATATCATGCTGCTTGCTCTCAGTCCAGATGTCAATGCAACTGTGCCACAAATTAGCTACGCCAGTAGCATTAATTGTGAAGTTAAGGAGATGGCTCTCTAGGCCATTGCAACCCACACACAATGGACCCATTATGGAAAAGATAATCAAATGTCATCAAACTTCAGTACCCAAAATATCAACTACAATTCAAACGAAATGAGGTAATGAAAGGCAATTCAAGCATATAAATAATTATCATGTGGAAAACCAAAGATGTAACCTAGTGTATCCTTTCATGGGAGATAAGAATGAAAATACTGCAATTTATAGATATGGTTACAGAAAATGGAAGTTTGTAACAACATCAACATGAGGCAAGTGGTAATATCATGAATGAAATATTACAATTGCTCAAATATAACTTTAGATAGAATAGTATTGCCTATCTTACCTGCAAGCTAAGACCAGATCAGCCCTCTGATTTGGCCCCACATATTTGTATTCCGAGAGAGCTTCACAAACAATGTCCAGAAAGATTTTTCTTCCAACTACCACAGTGGTTCGTCTTTTATACAATTCGAATGGTTTGATTTTGCTTTTATCTTCGTTCATAGTCATATGATCAGCATCTTTTTTGTCCAAGCAGAGATGAACCAAGCATTCAGTATTTCTTTCAGGATGTACTTTACTTTCTGGTACTGATGTCTCCGTGCAGTCTGGAACCAATTTATCCGAAAAGCATTCGCGTCTCATCATTTCGAATACCCTTTGGCTAATCTGGGCGAAAAGGTATTTCAGTACAGACTCAACAGAGGAGACATGGGATTCAAGCTCAATAAACCACAATACAACTAAAAAAACAAGGCAATATTTGAAAAGCAGAATTATCAGCAAGTAATATATGTGGACACATAAATGCACAAGATATTGAGGACTACAGGATGCTCTAGTAGCAAATGCAGAAAAAATGTATCTTTCATGAACTTAAATAGTTTTGTACAGACAGACAATTGAACCTAATGATTTCTAGAATTCCAATTGCTGAAAAGGATCCAGCTCCTCTAAAAATTAATTCTAAAAATATTTCCATTCGGTGAAAAAGGCCAAAGATTCAACAAATAAGGATCCACGTGAGGTGTGGAGGCTTAAACCAGGAATATATCACTTAAATTATAGAAGTTATAGAAGTAAATTAAACCCATAATCAAGACATCTAATTTCCCCCTCTGATAATGACCATAGATGTTACGCAATTACATTATCTTCACACAAAGGTAAAGTTCTATTTTCATAAAATGGAATATTAAGTGTGTTTCTTCCACAAAATCCAGGAAAAAAAAATTAAGTAGTATCTGAATTAGATAAACGCATGTTACCCTCCACCATATGCACCATATGGACTCAAATGACATGAAAAGGGTGAAATATGAAAATTATCGCACTGGACCCGAAAAAATCTGTTCTAGTTCTTAGAATAATTAATCTCCTCGTCACCAACACACGGAAGTCAGAACATACTACCAGCACATGCGCTGATCACATGCATCCTTCAGGACATGCATATACGTTTAGACAGAGATTCTTATTCTCATGTGAGAGGGGGGGAAACCAACCAACCAAAAATAAACTATTCAATGAAAATTTCAAAGATGAAATCGAGGAAAGAACGCAGACCTTAAAGGCATGACGAGGCTTGCAACCCATGAGCTGCAGAGTATTCTGGAGAACGGAACGTGTGTATCGAAATGAAGGCGCACCCTTCTTTTCCGATGCCAGAGCCGCGTCATCCTCTACCACGACTATGTACAGAAGCTTGGCCACTCCCTCCGCCGCCACCATTTCTCAAATCTTCACCATCCACATGCACAAAATCAACTTGAAATTAGTAGACTTCAAACTACGAATCAGGGAAACATCCATCACACCGACAATCAAAACATAAAGTTCAAAAACCAATAATATTATGACAATGTAGGTTTCCCAAACAAGGAAGCCAAACCTGTACACCGCAACTCGATGTCAAAATCTCCACCGTCCGGTCAGGGTTCTACGAGGTGATGCAATGATAAATTAGACAGAAAATTGAGAATCAGTGGAGGAGGAGACGGAGAACCACGCCATTTCCGAGGAGATCTAGCCATTTCCACCGCCACGCATCACAGGTTGTTGGCCGCCACGAAACGCACCTCTCACTTTATATAATCGGCGCACGAAAGCCAAAACTTCAGAATAAGGTCTGATCTTATATGCAGAGGAATATGCGGGGCCCTTGGAAAGAAGTACTTATAGGCGCATATGAAGGAGAGAAGTGGCAGGGTTGTAAAATTAACGAAGATGAGGGTGGAATAAATGTGTGTAACTTGGACTTGGTGTTTGGATTCTCTCGATTCTGATTATTTCACAAAAAGATTCTTTTTTTTTTTTACTTTTTTTTTTTTTTTTGTATAATATTGTAAATGTAAGAGAGATGAGATTATCAAATGTGGAAAGTGGATACACGTGGCTGTGGTAGTGAATATACACAGGAGCTTAACAGACTTTCACATTTTACCGTAGTCTTTGGGATAGTTCCACTTAATTACCGCAGTAATTTTCAGACGTCTTTCTCAAAAAAAAAATTCCAAAAAAAATATATATATATATATATAATATATATAAATCCGACGCGTTTCTAGACTTAATTTTTTCTTTTATCTTTTATACTATACGCGTAGCAGTCGCGTTTTAACTAACCAGGCTCTGTACGCACACAAGTTGATGACAGGAGAGGTGTCTCCATTTTAGGGTCGCTGCATTCAGGGAAATAAATAAAGAAGAAAAAAGAAAAAGAAATTTCCCATTAGAAGCAGATCAGGGAAGAAAAGTTTTTTAAAATAACCATTAAAAATTACCTGAAGGTGCAGAGGAGAGGCGGTGGAAAAGAGAAGGGAAGCTGGTGGTAGCTCGACGGAACAGTAGTAGGAGGTGGAGTAGCGGCGGCAGTGGAAAGTTGATGGAGAGGGGAAGAGAGAGGAATGCAAAGGTGGGAGCAGGTTTACAGATGTGAAATCTCAGATCTGTTTTAGGCGTGAATAGAGTTGGATTAGGGTTAGGTTTTGTCTCATCTTGTTTAAAATATATATCAATAAATATGGTAAAAAAAACAATAAATATTTATATATATATATATATATATTAACAATTCTATCACAATTATTTAATGATTGTTGATTAGATTGCATCCTATAAAAATATTATCTTTATTATTCATTTATGTTTTGTTCAAATTATTATATGGGATGTTCTTTGAGCACTCCAAAAATTATATGTTGCATGAAAATAATAGAAAAAATATAAATATTGAAAAATATGAATAAAATAAATAAAAAAATTAATTTATTTAAACTAACATAAAATATATGGAATAAACTTGAAAATATTTTAGTTTATTGTGTATTAACTTTCAGGTTTTGGAATGAAAAATATTTATTAGAATTCAAATTTATATGTATTTGTGTAAAATATAAATTCCATTTAATATCATCTTTTGAGACATACTTTTTTAGTTATGCTTATTTAAATAATTTTAAATGTTTACTTCATAATTTTTTATAAATTTAATAGGTGATTTAGATTTGTCAAATTTTAGAAATAATATTTTATTTTTCGGTTATTTCATATTTGCATCTTTTATTTATAGTTTTAATGAAGATAAACATTAATTTCAAACTAATGGAATATAATTGTAAAAATATTAAAATTGGGATTAAATTATATATTTGGTAAAAAAAATCAAATTACAGTGTCGATATCTGTCAAGCTATGTTAATAATTTAGTTGTAAAATAGAAGAAATGGTATAATTGGATTTTTTTTCGTAGATTTTGGTTTAATCAGTTATTATTGAAATATTGTATTGAAGTTGTAAAAATTATAAAACATTAGAATTAAATTATGTGTGTGTAATGAGAATGCTTAACCACCCGCAATACATACGTACTAAATTTATGTGTGAGAGTTATAATTTCTGACAAGATTTTGACTAATTAGCCCTTTATGTTTATGTGTGTAGTGTGTATGGATTTTATAATAAGATGATTTGATAGGCCTAATCATCTTCTATAATTGTTCAGACATACTCTATAATTTTAAATATATTAATCTATTTGCTAAACAATTCTTGTCATCTCATACATTTTTATTGAATTGTCGGTTTAGTCGATTCTACATTTATGGGTAGTGCCTTCATCCAACATATATGTGTCACATTTATGATAGGTGAAGCTACCATTCATAAGAGTAAGTTCAACTGAATCCATAAAGTATTGTCTTATTCTACTAAATTTGTGTGTTTTTACGTAAACACATTAAGTTTCTAAATTTTGATTTTTATAAACATCAAATACATTTTAACATCCATCAAAGTGTATAAATATTTTTACACTCAAGTACAGTCCATCGAGAGAGATGAAAGATGAGATACGACATGATTTCAACAATTGCATTTGAATCTTTTATTTAATTTCAATTTGTAGTTTTCTATTTCAAAGTACTTTGTGCGTAGGAAAAAAATTCAAAATCAAAAACTCAAAATGATCAAATAATCCTATTGCTTTTAAGATGTATTTTGCATAAAATTATACTAAATGCAATAATTAAATCCATAAACATTCTCACAAGGTAATTGTATTTGTATGTTAGATGTATCATCACATGTCTGTACAAATTATGTTTCGATATTCTTATTGTCAATAGTGAAAGATTGAATAAAAATTAATTGTTTATAAAAATACAAATATATATATATATATATATTTAAGGTCAATGATTAAATTAAATCTTTATGAGCTTGAACAGTTGTAATAGTTTAAGGCTATTAGATTCAATTGACTTACATGAATCTAATTTAAACAAAATTCAATATAGAAACTAATTACAAAATTGGAAGTCAAAAACCTTGAATATATATTTTTTTCAATTTTCTTTCGTAAATTAATGTCTATGCCTATAATTAAAAGAATATGAAGTTTGGTCAAATGTGTGAGGGACCACAAAACTTAATCACTTGCTTAAAAATTACTCCCAAAGAAATATTAATATAGTAATAAAATAATCTGAAAATTGTCTTTTAATTCCCACTCATTTTAAATGTTTAAAAATTAAAATATTTTTGAAAAACAGTGTTATTATTAGATCAATTTTATATGTTTATTTTATATATTTTTTTAATTTATTAAAATACGGACAACATATTTTGTTAATAATTTTATTTTTAATGTATAAAATATCCAATTGATTATTTTTATGATACTTTCATACATGTCTCGCACAAATTATGAGAGATTTGACTCAGAAAATACAAATATTTTTTGTTAATATTTGGGTTAGATTTAAATCTTTATTGTGTATTGAATTAATATTGTAAATAAATATTAACTTATATTTCTAGGAAAATTATTAAGTAATTTAATATTTAACATAATTAATAAAATTATTATTGAAACAATACTTACTTTTATTTTGGAGGGAGAATTTCTTAACATACTTTTACAAATGAAATAATAGAATGAAAAAAATGCTAATTTACTGTAATAAAAGAGACATGTATATTTATACACCATGTGCATTACATAATTACCTATTCAAATTACTGTGAATAAATCTAACTTTTAAAATATAATTTTTGTTTAAATTTAAATATTGTAACACCTATATTTTATTATAAAGTGAGTTTCTTGTGCATGAATGCACTTAATAATAATATTTTTTATTTGATAAAAATATAACTTCTCTTTTTAACATAACAAATCAATAATTATATTTTTTAAATAAATAAATAATAATTTTTAATTATACAAATAATACAGTGTACCAAATTAAACGGTGCGTCGTTTGCGTTCATTTAATATATTTCACCTACCATCAATCTATCTTGAGTGCACGTGGAAAGGCTGAAATTCAGGCCTCAACAAACGCTAACGCCCATTCAATTGAAACTGGTCCTTGTCCAATTTATACCATTTTTTTTTTCTCAGGACCCATTCCCTGGGCACGCAGATTAAGGTTGTTTATGTATTTTTGACTTGACTTCTCTCAATTTAATACTATTTATATTTATTTTAAGACATTTTGTATGCAATTCGTAACGCCGTACTAATCCTGAAACGACGAAATACTCATAAACAGCCCATTTCAAATCATTGTAATCTCAAAAATTAGTATTTATTCCATACATTCTAATATAATAGTTATATATTTTTTCTATATAAAATATATTTTTCATAATATTTTATTTTAAATATTAAAATATAATACAAGAAAAAATAATTATATTTAAAATCATGATTTCATTTGTATGTGTGTGCAAAGGTAATGTAAATATTAATTTTATAAAAATTAAGATTAAGATTAAAAAAACTATAGGCTTACAAAAAAATCTGAGTAGCAAAAAATAAAGTAAAAATGTAATTAGTTAGAAGTAGGAAGTAAGTTTGATGGAAAAAATTATAATTTATTATTTGTATGGTGTGATATAATCCGTTTGTTGAAGCAGTGGATTAAATAATTTAAGAGAACGATCCTTTATTTTTATTATCTCCGGTTATAGATATTATGTGGTTAGTGATTCATAATCTTACGATATCGTAACTAAAATGGATTTGTTCCTGTTGCATGCTACAATGCAACATAATCGCATTTTTTAAAGAAATATACATTAAATTTCTAAAATTAAAAAATTAATAATAATAATAATAATAGTAATCTTATTTATTTGTTTTGTATTAAATTATTCTAATTCATAATCAGCCACTTTTTATCTATATAAAAAAATAGTTAAATTTTAAATATAATTATTTTAATTATTTTATCTTACTATACATAAAGGCAAGGTAGTGTAAGAATAATTTCCACCTATTTCTGTCTCTAAAGTGGAAATACTTTTAAAAAATGATGTAAATGATTTTGATTTGAATTTGGATTTTGTTTATTTTTATTGTGTATTTGATTTGGAGCAAATTTGGATTTTAAGAGCTTCTTCAACAAAAAGTTACTTTGGCGTATTGCCTCAGTTTTAACCCTCCAACAGTACTTCATTCTTTGCACTACTTTGAAGTTTTTGAATTTTTGCACTACTTTTATCGTATATTTTTTATTGCGCTACTTTTTTTTCATTTCTTCTTTATATGATTATATTTTTTTTTAACATTTAATAATTTAATTTTTTTTATCTTAATTATTCAAACTGAAATTAAGTCAAGTTATTTAAAATCATATGATGTGTAATTTAAATAATACAAAAATATAATTTAAATAAATATATGAGATTTTAAATATGATATACAAATTTAAATAGAATTGCATAATATTACCCCGACATTCAATTTTACATATATATTTTTTGAATATGATAGTTTAAGAATATAATGTAAAATAAATATTATCTCAAAATTTAATGTTAAATATAATTATATATACTATTTTTAACAAATATTTAGTAATAAAAAATAAATATTAAAAAATATAAAATTTATTATGTAATATTATTTTTTAGTGGAGAAAGTAGTGTAAACTGTTGGAGAGAGTATGTAAATTTTACACTTAAGTTAATTGTTATATACATAAAGAGAAATAGTGACTTAAATATAAAAAAATTATTTTTTTGCTGCCTAAATTACTTTTAATTATCATATCTATTTTTTATTCAAATATCTATATATATATATATATATATATAAAGAGAAGTACCGTCACATATAAAAATTATCACATTTTTCGGCCTAAATTATTTTTTAATTATGGTATCTATTTTCTATGCAAATATATACCATATATATGTATATATGTTGTGATATCTATTTTTTTCAATGCAACTCTATATCAATATATATCGATATATATTATGATACCTATTTTTCTATTCAAATCTATATCAATATATGTCTATATATATTTGGTAAATAAAACTATAACATTTATTAATTTTAAAGTTATTATCTATCAAAATATCTTTATTTGCTTTTTTTTTTTTCAACAAATTTTGTTCTTCATAATTACTTTTTTTAAATATTACTAGATGTTTGCAAGTGCAATGCACGAGACATTATTTATTTTATTATATTAATAATATATGCTAAAATTATATTATTATCATTATTATAAAAATTTATATAGAATTATTTATGTCAATTGTATTTATATATTTTTTACGATTTGATTTTCGGTTATGTTATATTGTATTATCATTCTCTTAAAAATTATCTTTATTAAATAATATATTGCACAATTTTTTAAATCAATTTTAGAGTGTTCCCAACTCAATACATAATTTCAATTCACTAAAACTTATTATGGTGGAACAATAAGTTATAATATTATTTAAGAAAATATTTATAATATTAGATCAAATCCATTTGAAAGATTAATATTTATTTATTTAAATTTAATACATATTTCAAAAAAAAAATAATTAAATTCATAAAAAAAAATTCTATCCATAAAATATTATATATCATATTTTAAATATAATTTTTATTTAAAATATTATTGATGTCAAATTAAAGATTACAAAAAAATTATTAATTTGATATATCATACCAAAAAAACAGGTTTAAAACAAAAAAAAATATTTGAGTTTTTAATTTAGTAATAAAAAATGAAAAATACAAATCTCAATAAATAGTTGGAACATGTGTCAAGAAAGAAGAAAATAACTATGGTGGTGACAAGTGGCCATTAATTATCCTTTTATGTAGAGAAGGAAGAAGGATTTGTCAACTTAAACCATAAAGATATATATATATATATATATATATATTAAGTCTTCTAACCCTGTTTATATAATATCTTTCGATTTTAAATTTATAAATTCAAAATTTTCTAAATTAATAAAATTATAAAAAAATAAAAAAATAACTAAAAAAAATATATAACCGTGCAACACACTGAAGAAATTACATGTTAGTATAAATTGTAAGATATGGTACTATATAATAAAATGGTACTTTGAATTAGAAATAAGATTCTTAGTTCAAATGACATTAGAAAAATTTATTGATATGTATCTCAAATTTGTATGCAATATACTTGTAAGCATACTACGTTGGTAAGCGTGAGACCGTTGGTAAGCCTGTGAAGAAAAGGGTGTTCCCGGCAGTGTTCCCGTAGCCTTACTAGTATAAAGGATACAGAAGAGAGAAAGTATTAATAAATTTGATAATGGCAGTTCAACTAAGGAACTTATTCAGATCAAATAGTAGACCTACTTCTACTAATAGTGGTTCAGGTACTAGTAGACAAGAAAATATAATTCAAAGTAATGAAAGACATATACCTATAGACTACTCAAATTGGACCATACCTCAAGAACAAATAGAAAATATTTATCAAATAGGATTAACAGACTTCAAAATGGCCTTCTCAGTTAAAACACCAGAAAATTCACAAACTTATTCTGCACCAAATTCACCAACATATCCTAGCATAATGGTAATAAGTTCAGAAAACCCAGAAAATTCTTATAAGATTAATTGGAAAGAATTAAGAAGAAAATTTGAATTAGATTTATTTAAAGATGAAAGAAAATGGTTTAAAGAATTGGAACAACCTATAAAAGACAAATTAAAAGAAGAATGGGAAAACTATATGTTAAGTATAAAAATGGATATTTCATTATTTACATTTTTAGATATGTATTTAAAACAAATAGGTATTAATAAATGTTTTGAAAAACCAAGTATATTAGTTAATCATACTTTACATAAAAAATGGATATTAAAAGACGATTCAAATATTACTTCAGTACATCCTCCAGAACAAAGTTTAAAATTACAAACCAGTAATGGAGAAGTAATAGCAGATCCATATAAGAAAGGAAGAATAGATAATAGTCCAGTAACTAGTCTGGATATTCAAAAAATATTACAACAAAATAATTATTCAAATCAGATATTAAATACTATAGCAAATCAAGTAGATCATATGAGTAATAATATAACAGAAAAGAATTTAGATAATAAAAATAAAGAAAAATTACCTAATAAAGCTGAAAGACCATTTTTCGAAACAAATAGTGTTAATATAGATAAAAATATTAGATTAAATAATAATAGTGATGTTTTAGCAAAAATAGCAACAAAATTATCAGAATTAGATAATAATAAAATTAATGTTTTAGATAATGAAATAGATTCTGAAACAGAATCTGAAGAGAGTTCAAATTATGGTAATAATTCTGAAATTGAAGAAATAATTGATAATTTTGATGATAATGATAATATAAATAAAATATATGTTAAAAGAAAATTTAGAGGAAATACTAGAAATTATTATAATAGACCAACCCCTGCGGATATAGGGTATGAAGAAAGAAATCAGTTTACAAAAAGCCATTATGATGGTTCTTAAATAACAGAATGGAACATAGATGGTAAAACTGAATATGAGTTATTAAATACATTACAAGAAATGGGAATGTCAAAAATGGCCTATAGATTACAGGGTCATTCAGAACAAATTGCCTGTAAGTTAATTGTCCAGGGATTTACTGGCCAATTAAAAAATTGGTGGGATAATGCATTAGATTTAAATACAAAAATTGATATAATGAATCATTCCAGAGAAGTTGATGATGATGATGAAAATACAAATCTTGAAAATGATTCATTTGATTTCTTAATAGTTACAATATCAATGTATTTTATAGGAAATCCAAAAGAAGAATTTAATTCGTCAAAAATTATATTAACAAATTTAAGATGTCCTACACTATCTGATTATAGATGGTATAAGGATGTTTTCCTTACTCAAATTCTTAGAAGAGAAGACTGTAATATGTCTTTCTGGAAAGAAAGATTTATTATGGGACTTCCAAAGTTATTCGCTGAAAGAATACTTCAAAAACTTAAAAGTGAAATAGGAACTGATGATATACCTTTTAATAATATGACATACGGCCAACTCTTTGCTTTCATAAAGAAAGAAGGATTAGCTTTATGTTCAGAACTCAAATTACAAGCAAAGTATAGAGCTGATAAAAATAATACAAGAAAAGAATTAGGATGTTTCTGTGAAACATTTGGTTTAATGAAAATAGAGCCTCCTTCATTATCATATAGAAAGAAAATTAGAAAATTCAACAGATTTAAGGATAATGAAGAAAAACCCAGATATAAGAAATACAAAAGAAATAGGGAATATAAACCAAAAAATAGATATAAAGGAAAACCTAATAATAATAATAGTAGACCAATAGTTTGTTGGACTTGCAACAAACCAGGACATACTGCAGATAAATGTTTTAAGAATAAAGGAAAGATAAAAGAAATTAAAAATAAGGATGAAGACTCTGACATTATAGAAGAAGAATCAAGAACTTCTGAATATAGTAATAGTGATACGGATAATAGTAAAAAAGACTTATGTGGAATTTGTGTAATAACAAAAGAAAAGAAAAGTATAATATTTGATTTAATTCAACAAATTCAAGATCAAGATGTTCAAAAAGAATATTTAAATAAATTAAAAGATTTGATAATAGAAGAAGATACAAAGAAAATTAATATTAAAGATCATTTTAGTTTAAATAAAATATTTGATAAATATCCAACAGATAATATTTTAAGACAAATTACTACTAAAGATTTACAAACAGAAGTTAATATACTTAAAAAACAAGTTAGTCAAATGCAAAAAGAAATATTTAGTTTAAGAGAAAAAGATTTAGAATTAGAAGCCAGAATAATGGTTAATAGTAATAGTAATGAAGCTAGTACTAGTGGTACAAAAGATAATCAAATAGAAGATGAGGAAATCTCTGAAAAAGATTTTATTAATAATATACAAAGAATACAATTTCAAAAATGGTATATTAGAATTAATTTAGTAATAGGAAAATTTCAAATAAGTTTAATAGCATTATTAGATTCAGGAGCTGATCAAAATGTTATTAAAGAAGGGATAATACCCTCAAGATTTTATGAAAAAACTAATGAACAATTATTTACGGCAAACTCAAAACCTTTAAATATTAGGTATAAATTATCAAAAGCACATATATGTAATAATGGTTATTGTTTTAAGAATACTTTTACCTTAGTAAAAGATATTTCACAAAATATTATTTTAGGAACACCATTCTTAACACAAATTTATCCTTTTCAGGTTAATAACAAAGGTATTAAAACAAAAATTCATGGGAAACTAATAGAATTTGATTTTATTAATCCAATAGAAATGAAAGAAATAGTTTTATTACAAAATTCTTCTATATTCAAACAGATTAATAATATTTTTGATAAGAAAAAACAAATTAATTTCCTAAAAGAGGAGATAACATATAAAAGAATAGATGAACAATTAAAAGATGAAAAAATAATAAAACAAATAAAAGATATAGAAAAGAAATATTTAGATAATATTTGCAGTGATATTCCCAATGCATTTTGGGAAAGAAAAAATCATATTATAGACTTACCTTATGAAAAAGAATTTAATGAAAAAGATATTCCTACAAAGGCTAGACCTATTCAAATGAATCAGGAATATTTAAAAATATGTCAAGAAGAAATAAAAGACTTATTAAAGAAAAATTTAATAAGACCTTCAAAGTCTCCTTGGAGCTGTTCTGCTTTCTATGTAATGAAGCAGTCAGAGTTAGAACGAGGAGTTCCAAGATTAGTAATTAATTATAAACCTTTAAACAAAGTTTTACAATGGATTAGGTACCCTATACCTAATAAAAGAGATTTAATAAATCGATTATATAATGCAAAGATATTCTCAAAATTTGATTTAAAATCTGGATTCTGGCAAATTCAGATTAATGAACAAGATAGATACAAAACAGCTTTTACAGTACCATTTGGACATTACGAATGGAATGTAATGCCATTTGGATTAAAGAATGCTCCTTCAGAATTTCAAAAAATTATGAATGATATATTTAATGAATATACTAATTTTAGTATAGTTTATATTGATGATATATTAATATTCTCAAAAGATATAGATCAACATTTTAGGCATTTGAATATATTATTTAATATAATCAAAAGAAGTGGATTAGTTATATCTGCTAAAAAGATAAAATTATTTCAAACATCAATAAGATTTTTAGGTCATGAGATTTCTCAGGGATATATTAGACCTATCAATAGATCATTAGAATTTACAGAAAAATTTCCAAACGAAATAAGAGATAAAAATCAACTTCAAAGATTTTTAGGATGTTTAAATTATGTTAGTGATTTTTTCCCTAATCTTAGACAAAATTGTAAATTATTGTTTAAAAGACTCAAGAAGAATCCACCAAATTGGTCAGAAGAACATACTAAAATAGTTAAAGATATTAAACAAAAGATTAAGTCTTTACCATTCTTAGGAATTCCAAATCCTAAAGCAAAGATGATTGTTGAAACAGATGCCTCTGATATAGGATATGGAGGTATTCTTAAACAACAAACTGAATTAAAAGAACAATTAGTAAGATTTCATTCTGGAATCTGGAATGATGCACAAAAAAATTATTCAACAATTAAAAAAGAGATTCTGAGTATAGTATTATGCATTTCAAAGTTTCAAGATGATTTGTATAACAAAAAATTTCTTTTACGTATTGATTGCAAATCTGCAAAAGAAGTTTTACAAAAAGATGTTCAAAATATTGTTTCAAAACAAATATTTGCAAGATGGCAAGCCATCCTTTCTGTATTTGATTTTGATATTGAATTTATCAAAGGTGAAAACAATTCTTTACCAGATTTCCTAACAAGAGAATTTTTACAAGGAACTAAACAAATTTAAAAATTTCAGATGATGGACAACAAGACAAAAGCCCAGTCTTTAAAAGACTATGAGTTACCAGAACAAAATGAATTAGAATTCTATTCTCCAAATAGATTTCTAACTCCTTTACCACAAAATTTCCCCAGATTACCTACACCTCAAATTCGCAGTTTAAATAGATTTTCTCCTTTACAAAATCCACCAGAAATCCCATACAAATCCGTTCTTGCAACTATCCCTCAAAATCAGCCAAGACCTACAAACATTGCTATCCCAAATCAACCCCAAAATGATGAACACAAATATATTACAAAGGCATGGGTGGATGAGATAGGATTAACTCCTTTCTCAGAATTTCCAAAAGAACTTCAAGCAAAAGATTTTATCAAAAATCGTTTCCCTACTTCTCAATATTGGGAAACCAGAGATTTTCAAAGAACTCAAAGATATTATGAGTTAATTCTCATTGATACAAACTCAGTAGAAATTGTCCATAGAAAGAATGATGAAGGACAAATTCTATATTCAAAATGTATTATTAAACAAGTTCTTAGTTTATCCCAATGGGGTAAATTTACTGATACAAAATCTTTCTCCATCAGATTTATTCCAAAAGATTACAATTATATTGATTACAAAGATGCGTGGTATAGAACATTCTATATCACACCTGCATATCATTCATGGTTCTTTACCTTTCATGTATCCTGTCAAAATACCTTCCCCATTTGGTTCTTCGAATGGTGGAAAAGGATGGGTTCTGAATCCTCCATCCTTCTAAAATCCATTCTCAAAGGTTTTCAAACCTTTGCAGAAAATTCAAACCACAAAAATTTCCAAAAGTTGTTAATATTTCATTCAGAGTTCAAAGTTCCATGGATTCTTTCATGGAATTTCCATTTTCAAAAGATGTACTCAGATCCTACTCCTCTTTCAATAGTTAGATTATTCAAAGTAAAATGGTGGGCAAAATTTCGACAGGAAATTTGCTCAGAAGCAGCAATCAAACACTTTTTACAAACTGGAAACAAAATCAGGTTCAATCCTGAAACAGGTGAAGTTTCTTCATCCCAACAAAGTCAAAGATCAAAGGATAAAGGAAAAGACAAAGTTCAAGAGACCAGTGTGGAAGATGTTTCTCCACAACAAAAGAGAATTTTTGAGACAATCAAATTAAATCCACATTTAGAAAGTAAATTTTTTGATTTCCTTTCTCAAGAATCTGAAAAATCAAAGTCCTCAGATGAATCAAATTCGGATCCTTTTGGTGGTCCATTGGGTCAAGACCCTTTTGAATTTTAATGTAATTCTCAAAATTGTAATAGATAGGACAAATATGTAATAGTTTAGCATTGTATTCCATTTCAAAATCCGGGAGAAGGTGTATTAAAGTCAAAAGTTGTGGCTACTTTCAAAAAAGAAGATGATGACTCAAAAGTGGAAATTACAAAGAAGTCAAAAGTTGTGGCTGCTTTCAAAAAGAAGGAGATGACTCCAAAAGAAGACAAAGAAGAAAGCATCTGACATTCAAAAGTGGAAGACAAAATGCAAATGAAATGAAGATGAAGATTCAAATGAAGATTAAAGTGAAATGTAATAGAAATTCAAATTCAGAATTTTCTTATTTATAGGATCAAAATGTAAGAGCTACTCACGCTTGAGTTTGCTCGCCCTTCTATCTCTCTACAAACCCTCTGAAGTTATACTTCCATTAGAATATCCAAAAGCCTGCTCTCAAGTTGTCATCAAATTTGTAAGTTAATAAACATAAATTTTGTTTATATAATGTTTCTATATTCTCTTTATATTTGTATATCGGCTGGAAACCCGAGCTGTCAGAAGAAAAGAACTTCAATGAAGTTCGTAGCTCAGGTGTAACAACGCCACGTACAAATAAATTAATAATCACTCTTTTATATGTCTATGTCTTCTGAATTTCTTGTTCAAATGTTTTTAATTTTAAGAGTTTACAAAGCATGTTATAATATTGTACTCAGAAATGATGAAGAATTAATAATGGAAGATTCTATTGAATATGTTAATGATGAAAGAATTGTTAATTTAATTTATATTTCTTTTGAAGAATTAATAAGATATCAAACTCTTAATAAATTATATCATATTCCTATACCAACATATTTAAGACAAGATAAATTTTGTTCAGAATTTCCTAGATGCTATAGATGTCCAATTTGTCCAAAATCTAGATGCTGCTCCCGCTCCCCTTTTGGTATCAGAGCCAATAAATAGTATATCATATTATACTATTTATATATGGCTCCAATGTATTAGAGATTACATATATGTTACTACTATAGTATAATTCAACCGTACATTATAATATTGAGTTAGGGCAACTCCAACAATGAGGTGAAGTGGTGATGGATATCATAATTGCAGCTTCAACAGTGGTAGTCTGAGATGCTCATTTACTTTCTTTCTTTCTTTCTTTTTTTTTTTTTTGAAGTATTATGTTTAATTATTATGTAAATCTATTATTGGATAATTCTTTTTGTATCACTATTAAACTTATCAAAATTGATTTTTAAATTATTTTAGTCATATGTGATAAAGAAAAATACATTTCAAACAAAATGTGTAGCTCCAATAATACTAATAAAAGTATAATAAGATTTAAAATACTACATATGAAATTATAAATATAACATAAAATTATAGGAAAGCTGTAAATATAAAATTAGAACGATAAAAATGATAAAATTATAAAAAAGACATAAATATTAAATACGATATTAGTCATGAAAATACATAAGAATCTGAAGACCATCTCTGGACCTCCAACATCTAGAAAAAAAATTTCAAAGACACTAAATGTATTAGTATGTTGTTTAATTTTTGCTTATTGTCTCTTCTTTGCATAATTTTTTGTTGCTTAAAAGGCAAATACTCACATAATTCAGGACCATTAATGATATTCAAACTCATCCTTATGTCAGTGTTTTCTTCTTTTCCTAGTTTCAATTCATTTCTTTGATTTTGAACTTCAATTTCAATTGCTTTCAACTTATTCTTACATTTTTTTCTTAGACCGAACACAATTATATTTCCCTTAATGAAGCATCTTTTCATATCATTATCTTTTACAAAAGCATCATCATCACACTCTCTGATCTTTTTTATGAAGAACAACTACCGTTGTTAATAGTTTTCGTTATTTTAATTTATTAGAAAATGAAGACAAAAAAGGATTAAGCAAAAGAGGGACTTTAAAAAATTTTCTACAGTCATATTTTCAGCTTGGACAAACGGCTTTAGAATATACCACACATGGTCAAGTTCATATTCAATCTCTTATCTTCTCTCACCTCAGTGTATCATTTGCACACTCTAACTACACAATTTAACAAACATTGTTGAATCAAAAGATACTATATGACAAATGAAAAATTCAAGCATAAATAATAATTTATGATTACCTGTTCATTTGCACGACTTGAATTTGGAGAAGCTCATTCTTCGAAATGCATTAATTAAGCATTTGTGGTTTGAATATCCTAATTCGGAAATTTAATCAGTAACTTATATTTTTATTGTACTATTATTATGAATTAAACTTTTAATTTTCAATTACTTTAATTCAATTTTTCACGTGTGTGTGTGTGTGTGTTTTTAAAACTTTGATTAATCTAACAAATAAAAAAGTTCAAATTACTATATATAAAATATTTTAAATAAGATTATATATTATATATTTAACAAATATGAAGTAATAAAATAAAGATAAAAATCAATAAAGTATAAGAAATATCATGTAATATTCTTGTTTAGTGTAAAAGGTAGTTCAAACTGCTAGAACATAAATACAAATTTTGCACTAAAGTAATACAGAATTTGTATTAGAATTGTGAAAATTGTTGGTGATAGCATAAATATTATATTATAGTATAAAGTGTGATAGTATAATATAGTTTTGTATATTAGCATTATATATATACTATATTCTATGATAATTCTAAACCACATATAATATATATTATAGAATATTTATGTTGGAATATTTAGCCATAGATCATACAAAATACGTAGGGGAAGTAAATAATAAAATTAGTTCAATGATCTATGTCTAATCTTGCATAATTTCGTAAATGTAATTAAAAATAAGTTTAGCAATATATCAATCGTGATTTCATGTTCTTAGCGAGAATCCATGGATGACCAGATCACACATTGATCAGGACATTTGAATCCTTCTCTCCAACTTTATCCATGTCTGATCTTGATAAAAAGATGAACAATCTAAAACTAAAAAATGTAATTGAGAATTCTCATACATAAAAGAAAAGAGAAGAGAGAGCACAAGAGAATGAAGAACTATCCCCTTTGTGTGTCTGTTCTCTGTGTGTTGACTTCTCTCACTTTATTAATAAATATTGATCCCCTTAGGTCTCCTCATGGGTCGAGAAGTGCTCATCTTCATGTGTTGGGTCTATCTTCAAAACTAGGCCTTTAATTTATGAAATTATTTAATTTTCTAGCATTTCTGGACATAATTAATTATTTATCCAACAAATAAAATAAAGCAAATAATTAAATCTCTCCATAATCATTTAATTACTTAGGCTCAAATAATTACTTTATCCAGCAAATATTATTTAGTCTAATAATTAATTAATTTTCTCCATTCTAACGCACCATAATCTGGTTAAGCGTGTGATCCCTTAGGTTCATCATTTCACCTAGTCTAAGAACAAACAATTCAATTGCAAGATTAATTAATTCAATTAATTAACCATCTTTGGATTTTTCAATCTTTAGGTACTGAAGACATATATTCATTTATATTCAGCAAACACTACTAGAGGAACTCGTAGGCAAAATATGAATTCGATGTGCTTCGTAGTTATCGTGCATAGACAATCTCTTAGGTCAGTTCTCCGATTATCTAGGGGTTTGTCATTTTATACAAATCCATAGTTGACATTAATAACTATAATGATTCTCACAAACTATTTTGATATGTTGGCCCATAATGAGATCTCATTTCTTATGTTTTGACCGATGACTTGCACAAGATCTTCATTGGATACAACAAGAGTAGGAAATATAAAGAAACAATCCCAACAGATTACTTTGCGGGCTTGCAAGTTTTGTCTTGCCACTGCAGTGATGTTAAATATAGTTTTACCGTAAACAAATGGCCCCCGTTGGGCCTCTCAAGAGAAGATTAAGGAACGAGTCAAATATACGTCTTCCCTCATACTAGATCACATGCATGTTTATACTCTAAGAATTAATTAAAGCACCTGCATAAATTAGAACCTCAAATTTCTTGTTGCCATTACGACTACTAAATGATTTGAGTTCTGACGTGCGATCAGTTCAGTGTAATCATTTAGGACGAACATCACATCTACTAACCTACGTGATGTTTGAGTGCCGATAGTCATGGAATGAGATATCTACTTCCTGAGTGATGTACCACTCAGTATAAGCCCATTTGATCCTACGATATTTCTTTTCGTAGATTCTATAGTTTAAAATATTCCACAATTATCAATCCATCCATGACTAAATTTCTTAATTATCATGATCATGAAATTTTAATATTATATAACAAACAAACGTCTTTTAGACCCTACAATTTAT
Organism: Caryopteris x clandonensis; assembly: GCA_028749325.2. Lineage (NCBI taxonomy): Eukaryota > Viridiplantae > Streptophyta > Magnoliopsida > Lamiales > Lamiaceae > Caryopteris > Caryopteris x clandonensis. Next base: position 5,157,092 of record JAPYKT020000003.1, on the reverse strand, counting down.
ACTACATATACATATGTTTGTATAAATAATATTAGATATTATGCTATGCAACATGATAATATATTATTAAATATACTATAGAATGTGGTATATACCATACAATATAATAGTACCCTCAGTATGTTACTACTTTAGATGTTTCTTACAATCAAGTGAACCAAATAATTGTTAATTGTGAAAGGTTCAGTCGTGTTTAAATAATTAAGCAGCCATTTGTTGGACATTAATGCCCCCAGCCTTTCTTAATTGTGAAGGTTCATAGATATCTTTAAATTTTAATTAAACTAATTAATGTATAGGTTCATATGTTAGTATAGATATATTTTTGGACATCGTTTCCTATGTATTAATTGTATAACGAAAGTTTACATATATATATTAATTGTATAATGACAGTTTACATATATTTATGTTAGGTGAGTCTTGTACGTTGGATGCACTACATATTCAATTTATAATAATAATTGTTTAATTAAATTAAATTATTTTTTTATTAAAGAAAGTATTACTATTTTTTTAGCCAACAAAATAATATAAGTAAATAAATAATATTTTTTATTAAACAAATAATATTATAAATTGGATTACATCAACTTGTACAGTGCAATTGATGCACATACATTTTTATGTTTATGCTAACAATCTTGAACTAAAAAAGGGTGAGAATTAAGGAATCATTGGTGATGCCTAGACTTTAGAAAGCGTTAACCACTAAAATAAAACTAAAACATATATTTGATCAACATGTACGATAATTAAAATAAATAATTTTATTCAAAAAAACGTGTATTGTTTTTAGTAACTAAAATAGTTGTAAAACCAAAAAATCATAATTTTTTAAACGGAAAAATTCTTGTGAAATGGTAGCACGTATAACACAATTTAAGATATTATTTGTTTAACTATAGAGTATTACTATTTTTTTAAGTGTATTGTTTATGATTAATTACCTTAAAAAATAGTGATACTTTAGCTAAATAAGTAATACTTTATAGTTACACAAGTAATATTTCAAATTATATCACGCGCACAACCGTTTCACAAAAGAGACCCTCTTTTTTTAAAGAAAATGAATAATAGTAGTTATTTTACTACATTTTTTGTTATACGTCGGGCCTCCTAGCTGCTTCCAGATTGAGAGAATCTGGTTCTACAGATGCATGGGTATTTATTCGCAGTTCGATATTTTTAAAAGAAACATGCAAGAATTTATCTAATTTGCATGGGAATATAATGAGAATCAAAATTAGTCCACACAACATCTATATTAAAGTTCATATTTTAATATTTATTGTCCATGCGCCATTAGATAGAGAGAGATGAATTTATATGGGACTCAACCCGACTCCATTTGCCATTTTTGAATTCTGGAGTGAAAATTAAATTGTATGCATGGCTAGGACTCAATCGGTGGCGATGCCCTAATTTACTAAGTGAATGAGTTAGATCTATTCTTTTTAGATCAGGTCAAACTATAAACTCTAACAGGAGAAGCCCTTTCCCAAATAATTTTGAACTATTAACTAAGTTTATAAAATCATGATTTCTTCTATTCGACTCTAATTGTTAGAACATTATGACATATGTTTAATTAATGCAGTTAGACATAGCACACACTATCCAGCTCAGAAAATGGAACAATGTATGCTACGGACAAATATCACAAATATTGAAGCTACTAGTCGAACAAGTGTTACATTCAATCAGGCTCTATAACCAATTGTGTCCTAAACAATAAAATTGTTATTGACCCTTGTAAATCATTCATAAAAGAGACGAAAATGAAAATTTTAAACTTATATTATCTATTTTCAACCGATTTTTCGTGGTTATCTGTCCTCCATTGATCAATGCTTCAATAGGTAGGGTTTATGGTTGGAGATGAAAGGAAAAATGAGATGAAAAATTATTAATTCACATTTTTATCCTAGAAAGGATAAATAGTATTTTAATAAACTTAAGTGAGATATCATATTTTGTATTGTTATATTACATACATAAAATTAATACATAATACTGAATAACAGATTTTAGTATTTGTATTATTTCATTAAGTGAAGCAAACGAGCTTGATATAAACTATTAAAATTATGAAGACACATACACAAGAATGAGCCCACAAATTGAAATATCAACATTACAAATTAAAAACTAAATAATTCCTCTATTTCAAAAAAAAAATTATATATATATATATATATTTATATTTATAAGAGTGCAATTGTTTTTATTTTTGATTAATTTGACAAATGCACAACCTTCTAAAATTATAAATTCGCATTTATACAATTCTTTTATTCATTAATTTAATTTATTTGATCATATATAATTTGTTTGTAAAATCAACCAATTTTTACTTTGCCTGGTAAAATAAAATAATTTTTTTATAGACAAAATATAATTTTGAAATAACATTCTTTTTAAAAAAAAGAAGAGAGTATAATATTAATTGTATACGTCAAGTGCCCATCAATGAACAATTATATGTATTTCTATTTGTCTAATTCTACTAAATGTTTTGCCAAATTTGAATATATTTCGCATCTTTCTCCATCTTCCTAATTCAAATAATTTGGTGCACTAGACAACATAAAATACATCGAGCATTCTTTTTCGGTTGACTTTATGTGCAATACATAATTTATAATATATTTATACTATAATTTTAAGTAAACTATATTTATGGATAAATTATTAAAATATTTAACCTAGTTTATTATATTATTAAAAATAATGTAAAATAAATAGTTTGTATTAAAAAAATATATTCTTTCCATTTCAAAATAAATATTATGTTCCTATAATAAGTTGATTAATTGTATTAAAAATTGTTTTACTTTAATAAGTTTTATAAAAATATATTAGTTAATATCCAAATCAAATACACAATGACTATTCAAATATAATTCAAATAATTAATAAAAATAATTGTATTTTTCTAATATAACATTTCATATCAATTAATTCGATGTGTGTGTAAAATTAATGATTCAAAAAAAATTATTTAATATATTTTATGTCAAAAACAGATTAGAAGAAAAAAATTATATTTTAAGTAATTATATTTAGGCTAAACAATTTTTATTTTAGAAGTTATTGTTAAAGAATCTACTTCTAAATACTTTATGGACAACCGACAATTAATAATCCTAATACAATCTGGTTTTCTTTCTTATAAATTCATTCCTCACTTTCCCACTACAATTTGTAATATATATTTTCTTTAAAAAAATATATATTATAGTATAATTTTAAGTTATATTTAAATATTGAAAACTATTCAAAATATTTTTATTATTTTATTCATAAAACTATGATTTTATACAAAAATATATATATTCCCTCCAATCCCAAAAAGAAATCCTTATTTTTATAATAAATTAATTAAATATATAAAATTAAAATTAGTTAATTTATTAAAAATATTAATTAATATTAAATTGTATTTTAAATCCAATACAAATATTCAATACATAATAAATATTAAAATTTAATCTAATCAACCAAAATAATTATAATTTATACATTTAATATTTTATTTTAATATATGCAATATTTGTACAAAATTAAAGATAAAAAATTAATAATATATTATACATTAAAAATGCAGTATAAATGAAAAGATTATTTATAATTTAACAAATTAAAAAAGAAAATCTTGATTAAAAGAAGAAAACAATTAAACTATTCAAAATTTGGCACATTATTTGCAAAAGTATTTAACTTTCCAAAAGTAAAAAAAGGGATAGAAAACTATATTTAGAGTTTTATTATCATATTGGTATAGATAATTTCAAATACACGATGAAAATATAAAATTAAACATAAAATAAAATTATTCACAGAATTCAATAAAGATTTAATTATGAAAAAAGTAGGACAAGCATAAACAAATAATAATTAAAGAAAACCGATAAGATATGAAAAAGAATCATATAAGTGTATTGTGGGCATTAAGTTTCTATATTATAGACCACAATCTTTTATATAAATTTCGGCACGCAAGTATAACCTATACGTATACTTATATATTTATTCTCTTAAATTTTATAACTTTACCTATTTTATGTGGGAAAATTCGAAGAATACTCTTTTCAAGAACTTGGAGTGTGTGTAGGGCAAAAAACAAGTTATATATCGAATGTATTGTATAATTCGATAAATAATATTACATGTTTAATTAAAAAATATTAATTTTTTTTAAATAATTTATTTTTAATTTATTATCTTAAAAATATTCAGTAATATTTTTAAAATAAATAAATAATAATTTTTAATTAAAAAGTACTATTATACATAGACTATACCAAAAAAATGACTCTATGTATATATATTTATATATAATTATTCTCTATATGTATATATATTTATATATAATTATTCTTATACCGACATGTGCGGTCACATTTTACCGCGTCTTGTCCACCAATATATTTCTAAAGATGGGAAAATTTAAAAGGTTTTGCCTATTTTTTGGATCAATTAAAAAGTACCTTACTATGTCACTACGTTCCTTTTACTATTTTCTTTTTCTGTTTTATACGTAAATAATTCTATAGAAAAGAATAAAGAATCCTTGTGATTTTGTGCTTCCTTTTCCCTTTACTTTCTACTTTTGTATGAAAAGAGTGATTTTGGATGTGGAACTTTTTTTGTTGATTTATTGAATTTTATTGTTTAAACAGTTTTAATTAAGGGCGGTTCGGAGTGGTTTGGAGATTTTGATATCTTCAATATTGAATCAAAGTTCGAATATTTAAAAAAAAAAATATCAGAATCAAACCAAAAGTAAAAAAATCTTTAAAATCAATCGAATAAAAAATCGGAGCGGTTTAGTTCGAAAATTCAGGCCTAATATATAGATCAGGTAAATCAATTTCTAGAGGCGCTAGTGAGACTTCAATCAAATGTTCTCTTGCTGCTAGGAGGAATGAATCAGCTGCATAAGAGGCATCCCCATCCCCGGTTGTTAACGTATAAGTGAAGCAGCCCACATGACGAAGATTCTTATTTGAGTATAGGGGTTTTTCACTTCCTCCGTTGGACGATCTCCTAAAAGAAATTCGTCTTGATAGGCAGGTAGAAAAACAATACCATTCGAGGATCTCCCTGCGAGGCCGCGAATCCACGTTGGAAGGACATCATACCAGAACATGTAGGTGTGAGCTACGTCCCCGCGTCTACTCCTTGGAAATAGGTAGGTTACCCCCGTACCATGACTTGTATATAAAGAAGATATAGTTGTCAAATGTCTTTCCGTCACGACCGAATTGCTGGAACGACCCACGCACTTTTCTTGTTACAGTATCCTTTGTTAACGTAGACGTTGTTGGGACTGATCCTTGAGTGGCCAGGCTAAGCCCCCTGCACCTGAAAGTAGGAGTTTTCCGAGTCTTGACTGTGACCCCGAAACAGAGCTGGAGGTTAGACTAGGCTGTGACTGGTGTTCCGACCCTTTGCTCCCCCTCAGAAAGAGGTTGTTTCCTTACCGCGAGACTGGCGGACCCTTAGCCTAAGGTGTTGGTGTGTATAGGAGCGCTGCATCTACCCATGCCCGTGCGCATATCGATTGCAGTTAGTCTTTCCAATGACGGATTGGTGGTTGGTCAGGATCAGAAAGAGAACAATCACCCGTTAGCAACACATCTTCGTAAGCTACTCAATTCACAAGAAGTTCTCAAACAAAAGAATAGTCCCACCCAAGTGTTCATGTTATTGTTACATTTTCATATTTCCTTTGGTTGCTTTCAAATCCGAATGAAGCCTTGGATGGCATACATCTCTGGACCCAATTTCGATTTAATAGTACATCCCACAAAGATAGCGAGCCAGCCCATTAACACGACTTTAATGATATGAGCGAAACATTATCTATCAATTTCTTATTCCATGAAACAAAGAAGCCTGATAATAATAATGCTTGATAATTATATTAGTTAGCAGTATTATAACCCTATAGCGGTAATATAATTAACTACAGAAATAATAATTAATTAATAAACAGTGTGCAAGATTAAGAGGAGAGGATGTGGATGTGTTCCAACCCCCTCTCATCTCACTATCTCTACTGCCTACATTCCAATTGACCACTTTATTCTTGGGTGGGGACCAACATGTGAACACAAAAACAAACATATTCATTTGGCCATAAAACAAAACCACATAATGTTTGCCTTCCAGAAAGGGGTCCTTCTCGTCTTTTTTATTATTATTATTAGGAGAAAAATATCATTAATTTTATTTTTTATTTTTTTAAGAAGGAAGATATCATTGATTGGATATCTTGAGATGGTGGGACCATAGAATTCAATTGGAATATAGCCTTCACACAAACTTTCTTTTTATTGGACGGCCAACTTTCACACAAACTTGACCCTTTAAAGTTTTCAAGTGTTCTTTCTAAAGGATTTTTTTTTTTTTTACTGTAAATACGATGTTCTTGAAAATAAAATCAATCAAATTACTCGCAACTTCATTCATGTCAGGCTCAATTACTTTTAAAGCTTATGCATTGCACGATTTATAATATAATAATATAATAAATTATTATAAAATAATAATATAATTTTAATATAAAATAAATAATTATAAAATATATTTTAATAAAAATAAAAAATCTCATAATATAAAAATATATTAATATTAAAATTATAACACAATTAATCTATAAATATATATTTTATATTTGGAAATTAATATTTTATTTTTATATATACAATATGGTTATTGAATTGAAAATCATGAAAAAATGATTAATTTGATATATTTTTTATAAAAATTAAATTTGAGTTGAAAATGTTATAAGTCTTTAAAAATTAAAGTGAAAAACAAAGAAAAAAATAATTTGATGAATATCAAACTTTTTTAAAATAAAAAATAATTTAAACAAGAAAATATTAGATTTTATTTTTAACTATAGTCCTATATTATATATATATATATATATTTATATTCATAAAATTATTCTTTTGAATTTATCAATAGAAAAAAAAAAAAAAAAAGAACAACATAAACACACAAGTACATAGAATAACCTTCCAACGTACTTCTCCTAGATCCGACGGCTCTAACTTTATTGTAAGAAGCAAGTAAAAAGGCAAAAAAAGGAATAAAGCATATTTTATTCCCCAAATTTTATTTCTTTCTTTCTCTTTTTCCCTAAGTTTTACTTTACATATACTATTGTGTTATTTGTATTAGGGTTTAGTGGCTAATCTCTTCTCTTTGCAAATAAATAATGGATTTTATTTTTAATTGTAATATTATTATTATATTTATTATTATTATTATTTTTTTTTTTGCTGATTGTATGTTTTAGGATAGAGTTTGTCATATGGGCAATTCTTGCACAATGGGTAATATTTTTAAGATAAATAAATATTATTAAAAACCTAACAGTCATATTTATTTGGGTAACAATTATTTTTAAAAATATAATATGTAATATTGAATTCAATTCTATCAGCAATTATATTTCAAAAACATATAACTATCAATTTAACTCTATTCCAACTCATGTGGCAATCTTGTATTCTAATAATAGGCGAAAAATTGTATAAGATTATCACACAACGTTCTTCTCAGATGGAGTTCAAATTTAATTTTGAATTTGTATTTTCTATTTTCAGTTTGAGTTTTTTTTACAGGGTTTCTTAGTTTTGTTCTAGGGTTTTCATTTTTCTGTTAGTTTTCCATCTCCATGAATTGCATCAAATCATAAAAGGAGTATATACATAAATGCGCAACGATGTGTTGGTGATCCATAACTAATTTATAATCAGCAAAATATTACAAAATTATTTTGAACACATTCTTCATTTTTTCATAATGATTTGATACATACTCTATTAATCTCACCCTATTAAATTTTATAACGCTACAAAATTTACATTATTTTTTTGTACACACACGACACAAAAAGGTTTGTCGGAACCCCATCAAATCAATACATTGGAATTTGTCTACACACAATCCAAAATGTAGAATAAATACAGCTTGTTAAAAATTAAACAATTGTCTCCAAAATGATGATTAAAGTATGGGGCAAGTGAAGAAATGGCAACCTACCACGTTGAGATGAATAATGATTATTGGGCAAAAAATAAAATGTGAAACTCAAGCAAATAAAAGTGGGCCTCAAAGTAAGTTGGCAAATTAAATTCTTTGCTGCACTTTGAAAAGAGATCCCACAATAAAATTAAAGAAACAAGAAAAGTATATATCCTTTAATTTATTAAGAAGAGACCATGATTAAATAAAATTAAAATGAAATTAAAATGAAATAAATTATTTGCAAAAGAAATTATAAGTTAAAGTATAAGGACCCAATAATACAAATAAAATATAAGGCTATCAAGAAAGTGGAATAAGAGGGACCCTTTTCCTATTAAAAATGCTATATGCTTCATTCATTCATAATTATTCTATATTTCTAGTTTTCTTAGCTGGTTTTATGTTATTCTCATTCTTTTTTTAGATTTTCATTTCAATGCATGAATTAAGTTCGCCGTCGGATGTGGCGGTCGAGCTTAGGTTTAATCAATAAGTTTCTTTTTTTAAAAACAAAAATATTCATATTCTTTTTCTAATTTTTTAATGAATACCATAAAGTATGAAACGCATAAATACAAACATAATAGAGTTTATATAAATACAAACATAATAGAGTTTATATTTTTTATTTTATTTTACGTTTTAAAATAATCACCGAACATCACATGTATTAAAAACAATAAAATATAAAATAAAACAAAAACTGAAATAGATGATCCAAATTCCTGCAATACATAGTCAATGTGTGATTAACTTACTTTCTTAACTCATAAATATTGCTTTTACGAAATACTACTAAAGAAAAAATTGATAACGTAATTTTAAATTGTTTATATGCAACAAAAGTAATTTGTTTTCAAAAATAATTAACACGTTTTCATAGTTGTGCACAAAAAAATGAGTTGATTGTATGTCAACGTTGTTGATTTCAATTGACCGTATCGTGAGATCGTATCATAAGGTTGGTGTCAAAATATATGATCATGTCACATACATATAATTTTCTATTTTTATTTATTTATTTTGCAATTTTTTAATCTCGTTTTTCTTTCGGCTTACAATCTTTTAGAATTAGGAGTCTGCAAATTTTGGTTGTAAACGAAATAGTCAATCGAAATCGATCGAAATAATTCTATATAATTGGTTTGATTTTGAAGTTAACTTCAATAGATGAATTCAGCCGGTTCGGTTAAATGGCTAAAAAAAAATCCCATTTTATTGATCTCACACCGTAGTATTATTAACTGGGCTTCTTATGCTTTGAGCTCAGCTTTGCACAGGCCCAAGCCCAAGCCCAAGCCCAACACTTCTAACTCGTTCTTTGCAAAAGGACCTCCTTCTCCAACAAATCCTCAATACAAATTAACTTTTTGTTTACGATCAATTAAAGTATAACTTTTATAAATTATTATTTTTATTTATGTCAATCATATTTTGGTTAAGAGTATTTATTATTATAAAGTATTATTGAAACTTTATATAATAATAACTTTGACTTTTCATAGATAATTTTTTTGTGACATTATTTAATGTTAGAGTGGAAGAAATAAATTAGATGGGATATTTTAATCATGGTTTATTATTTTTTTTTTAATATATTGTGATCATAAGAAAATATGATTTGGTTTCTCTACGGACAAAAATATCAAATTGCTTTCTAATGTTGTTCTAAAAATCAATTGTCAGTCAAATTTTTTATTTTGGTTAATTATTTCTCAATTTTTTTTTTATTTTAGGTTCAGTTACGTCTTAATATTGTTAAAACTTTTGTTAACGTTGCCACATGACATGACATATAAACAGTTTTGTTGAAAAATAAAAAATTGGGAAAAGAAACAATGTGTCTCATAACTTCTAACATAAAGTGCAATTATTTTCGTTACCTTTTGTTTGAATCACCTTACACATCCATTTCTCAGTGAACAAAAGAAAGTTATGAATGAGTGTAGTGTTGATTTAAAATATAAGAATAAAAGTGTTACTAATTCTAAAATAAAAGATTAAGAAAGACAATTGATTGAAATAAAATCTTCATGGTCAATTAACTTTTAGGATAAACTAAATGGACGCCTGTGCAATACATGAGTAGATAATTTTTCAATAATTAATAAAATGAGTAAAAAATGAAAATAAATTATAAAAAACAAAGTTAAAACAAACACATCCTTATCATTATCCTTACTTAATACAAAAGAAGGAACACTGGTGTTGAATTTTGAGCTAGTTTGTAGCTCGAGATTCACTTGATCTTTTGTGATCAAAGTAAGAACCATGCAGTGGTTGTGATCAGCGGTGCATAGGAGTGAGCATGAAGCTACAACACAGCTAATTACTCATTTAATTAGCAGTTGTAGTAGAGCTGCAAAGGTGGAGCCGTTTATTCGTATATTCCTTAAAGTTTGAATCATGTGCGTGTCATGCCTTATTGTATCGGTTACAACATTTAATTGTAGTGATTATATTAAAGTATGGGTGAAAAAGCTGGATTCAAATAGAGGAGTGGAAAAAGAAAGAATAGAAGAAAAAAGCTAGAGAGAGAAGTGAGTTTTGAAGGGTGGAGTGGAGCTTGACAATAGATATGTTGTCCCTCACAACCGTTATTTATTACTTAAGTATGGAGCAATGTGAATGTGGAATGGTGTAATCAATCTCGATTGATCAAATATTTATTCAAATATATGAATATAGGACATGACCGCATTACAACTTCTTTCTATAAAAGCGTAGGTGATAAGGAAGCAACAGAAGATGTTGATAAGGTTAGCATGTACTATGATTGCAGATATATGTCTCCATGTGAAGCTATGTAGAAGATCCTTGGATTTGGAATTCAATTTAAGAATCCATCTGTGGAACAATTGAGTTTCCATGCACCAGATCAACAATCAATTATTTTTTCGGATGTAGATCCGATAGATATTGTTATGGACCGTCCGACTGTTAATCAAAGCATATTTTTGGCATGGTTTGAGGCCAATAAATTATATGAAGAGGCATGTCAGCTTACTTACGCTGAATTTCCACAAAAAAATTTTTAGAAAAAGGACAAGCGGGTATAGACAAAAAGAAAGCGCAGATTTTTTATGTGCCTTAGCACATCGGGGAAATGTATCATTTAAGATGTCTACTTAATATCATCAAAGGTTCTACATGTTTTAAAGACCTAAGAACAATAGAAAATGTTACATATAAAACATTTCGAGAAGCGTGTTATGGCCATGAGTTATTGGATGATGACAAGGAATACATTGATGGCATAGTTGAAGCAACTGAATGGTCATCAGCGCATTCATTGAGATATTTGTTTGCAACTTTGCTTTCATCTAATAATTTAACAAAACCAGAAGATGTTTGGGATAAGTGTTGACATATTTGTCAGATGACATACTATAGAGGCAACGTCGCATTCTTAATCATCAAGTTACACTATGTTATATTTGTACCTAGTCCTTTATTTCTATTGTCAATTAATTAATGTCTTAATTTAATATTGATTTTGTGGCTTATTTTTGTTTTCTTGATTTGTCAGAGTTGAATATGAGTGAGGTTGAAAAAAAGAATCTTACTTTGGTAGAGATCGAGAAAATAATGTGAGTATTTGGTACGAGTTTGAGAGAATTTGATAGAATGCCCTATCCAGATATGAATAATTTATTGAGTGTGCAGAATAAATTAGTCTATGAAGAGCTACGGTACAATCGTGTTGCTTTAGCTGATGAACACTCCATGCTGATAGCAAATTTCACAGATGAGCAACGAAATGTCTATAATACTGTTATGAATGCAGTTACCACAGACAATGGTGGTGTTTATTTTGTTTATGGTTATGGTGGTACTGGTACAACATATGTCTGGAGGACTTTGTCTGCAACACTTAGATCAAAGGGATATATTATTTTGAACGTGGCTTCTAGTGGCAGTGCATCACTTCTATTGCTAGGTGGAAGAACGACCCACTCAAGATTTGCCATTCCATTGAATCCCATTGAGAACGACACATGTTCTATAACTCAAGGAAGAAAATTAACAGAACTTTTGGTGAGGGCGAAGCTCATAATATGGGATGAAACTCCAATGATTCATAGACATTGTTTTGAAGAGGTAAACAACATTTTGAAGGATATCATGCAATTATCCAATCCAAGAAACAAGCATAAACCATTTGGTGGTAAAACTATAGTTTTTGGTGGAGATTTTAGACAAATTTTGCCCATCATACCAAAAGGTACACGTGAGGACATTGTTCATGCAACCATTAATTCATCTACGATTTGGCAACAATGTAAGGTGTTAAGATTAACTAAAAATATGAGGCTTGAGAATCCATCTGCTTCTGAGCAGAAATGATTAGTTGAATGATTTCTCTGATTGGATTGCAAGAATTGGGTATGGAACCGTTGGAGTTCATCATGATGGCTACTCAATTGTAGAAATTCCTCATGATATTTTGCTGCCATATTCTTCTAATCCAATCGCGACTGTTGTGTAGAGTACTTATGCATCAATGCCGAATTTTGTTGATGAACCAACCTTTTTAAAAAATCGTGTCATACAGGCACCCATTCTTGATGTTGTTGATGTTGTAAATGAATATATAACTTCATTGAATTCAGCTGATGCGAAAACATATTTGAGTTCACATAGTGCATGCAAGTCTGATTCAAATATTGATATTTTGGCTGATGTACACAAAACTGAATTTTTGAATGGTCTTAGATGTTCAGGTGTTCCAAATCATCAATTACAATTAAAGGTTGGTACTCCTATAATGTTACTGTGGAACATTGAACATACAGTTGGTTTATGTAATGGTACTCGGATGGTTATCACAAATATTGAAAATCACCTTTTGGAGGCGAAGATTCTAAATGGAGCTAATGAAGGGCATAAAGTGTTAATCCCAAGACTGTCTTTAACACCATGTGATCCAAGGCTGTCATTTAAATTTCAAAGAAGACAATTTCCTCTTATTGTGTCATATGTCATGACAATAAATAAGAGTCAGGGTCAATCACTCTCGCATGTTGGACTTTTGTTGAAAAAACCAGTTTTTAGTCATGGACAATTGTATGTGACAATTTTAAGAGTAACAAATCGTAGTGGATTGAATATTTTAATTTCTGAGAAAGATAATAAGAAGAGTACTTCAACTAGGAATGTTGTGTATAAGAAAGTTTTCCAAAATTTGAAATGTAAGTTTTTGTAATTATTGATGTTTAACTATTTTAGAATTCATAAATTGTTTCCATGTTATTTTATTTTAATCCTTTTATGCAATAACAATGATATAATGTATATTGTTGAGATTCATATATATATATATATATATTAATATTGTGTATATAACTATGCAATCTAAAATTATTTAAATACCGATGACTATTGATAATATAATATTAGTTTATTATGCTTTTGTTTTTCGTAAAATTATGTGTATATTCAATGATCGTGCACAACACGTATAAGATAACAACAACAACAACAACAACAACAGAATAACAACAATAATAATAACAATAACAAAAATAATAACAATACTACCTTCCCCAAAATTGACCCTTCAATTGTTGGTAGCTATGGGTGATAGAGACATGGAATATGACCCATAAATAATTAAAATATTCCCTTTTTTTAAGGGGACAATAAATACATTCTTATTCCAATATTACATAAATAATTCATTATTTTATTTAATTGATTAATTTTATATCATATTATGATTTAATCAATGGATGTTTAGGTATGATTTGTAAAACTTTATATTATTACGTGATTTTATTAAAAAATTATAATACAATGTAATGTTCTATTTGGGGTGAAAATAATTATATTATATTATTAATAGTTTAATATTGTTGTATTTGATTAATAATTTTTGTAGTAAATTGAATAAAAAAGTAAGTAATTTTTATATATATTAATAAATATTAAATATAAATAAACTATAAAATTTATGGGTTGGAGACCAAACCAATAAATATGACATTGATTGAATATCTTGAGATGGGACTTGTGGGACCATATGAAATATATACATATATATAGGAATTATTAGATTTCTTCGATTTACATAATAAATTAATAGGACAAAGATATTTTTCCTTTATAATTTTGTTTTACCCTAAAATAAAATTTGGACAAAATAGCCCCAAACGAAGGGACTTAAATACCAAAACCCTAAACTTTATATTCCCTCCCTTCCCAGACACGCTCGAAAACCCCGTCTCCTCGATACAACAGAGCCTTGCCTCCCCCCTCTCTCTCCCCATATCTAGTTTCAATTTCTTTAAGAATTAGAAGAAGAACAAAAGGCACAGGAGAGACAAATGGACGTTGGAAACCTCTGCTATTCTGGTGCTCGTCTGCAGAAGATGGCGTGTTCTTCCGCTCTGGTTGCTCAAAGATCTCTCCTGTTGCTTCTGTTTCTGGTGCATCTCTCTCTCTCTCTCTCCGTCCCTCTCTCATTTCAATTTTTAAGTGGGGCTAATGCTTAAGCTAGAGGCTGTCGGTGTTTATGTTATAAGCTGTTATTTTTCAAATTGTGTCGATTTCATGAATTTCCTGTTCATGATGATTTTTCTGTTGCTGTATCCCTTGGGTGTCATTGTTCTAGTTCTAGTTGGATGCTAGAGTATTGATATATGCCACATTTCAATACTTATCACATTGATTATCATACAGAAACTTGATTTCGTGATAAAAATTATCTTTGTAAAAACCAAGCTGTCTATATTTTCATTGGAAGTACATTACACCGAGGATTTATTACATCAATGATTTAATTTTTAATTTGGCCTTTCTATATATTCTCAATGATCTACCATGTAATTAGGCATAAAAAACTGAATGTTTTAGCGCTATTTAATTTTGCCAAGGTTGGGGGAAGTTAATGTTGAGGAGGGAGGCTGACGTGTCAAATTGTTGATTATGGTTTGCCTTAAATCTTCTGAAACTGTGCTCAACACCAATCTTAATTACAAGGAAAAAGATCTATGAAGCATAACCACAGTTTCTTATGTACAGACGTAATATTTCACATGAAATAATTCGCAACTGAGCAGAATAGCAACCTATAGACAAAGATTTATTGCATTGTTACTTGCACATTGTTCTCTGCTCGTATGAATCTATGCAGTTCTCTGTTCACAAAGAATTTATGCGTAATTTAAGTTGTTTTTGTTTCTCGATGCTTGCTTTCATGGATTGATTTCTCGTAAGGCTTAATGATTCTATGATATCTTTTTTAATGTCTTGTTACTTATAGTGTATTGAAGGAATGCTGATAAATTAATACCTGCGTAGAAAAGTTATTAACTTGCTTCAGAAATCTCTTACTGTCCAGACTTTTACAATAAGCAATTTGTTGGTATCTTTCATTTATTTTCCATCATGTGTGTCATAAATCGGGTTAAGATTTTAGATTGGCATTTGGCTTAGTGCAAAAAATTATTCTGCCTGATCCAAAGCTGTGGTTGAAAGTTTCCATTCAATTTAGTTATGCACCCCTTTGGGCTGTGATGGTTGAATGACATTATGTACATGGGATCTTTTTCAGAGTGTGGCACTACTCAGTGATATCAACGTCTTCCCGTCTCCTTCAGTTACAGATCAGCATCATATGTATGTTAAGTTTCTGTTTACTGTTGCTTTTTAGCATCTTTCCATTGTTGCTCGTCACCTCATCACTAATTGGTCATTGAAATTATGTACGTTTTACAGATTCCCATTTGGTGATCTTAAGAATGCTTCTCGGTCAGAAGAAACCAAAGATGCTGGTGAAAGTGATGATGATGAGGATGATGATGAAGATGCGAATGATGATGATGACAGTGATAATGAGGATGATTCTTCTGAAGATGATAGTGACGATAGTGATGATGATGTGGACTCAGATGATGATGCTGAGGCTAATGGTGATGGAGGTAGTGATGATGATGAAGACGACGACAGTGATGAGGATGACGGCAGTGATGATAGTGATGAAGATGATGAGGATAGTGATGAAGAGGAAGAAGACACACCGCCATCAAAGAAAAAGAAGTGAGAATCTACTCTGGTTTCTTATTTGTATGGATTACAATTAGTGGGTCTTATTCATATCCTAGAGGATTATATTCTTTACAGTGAGCATGGAAAATAGAGATGTATCATACCATTGACCGAATTACTTAGTGTAACTTTTGGAATCATCGTTTAGTCATAAACTTCAATCTTGCTTTCAATTTATTGCTATATTTTATCTGACATTTTCTAACTTCTTTTGTGTATAGCACTAATCTTCCTTATTTTTTGTGGTATAAACCCATTTGCGTGCTAGAAAATCATGAAATCTATATAAGGAACTGGAAAAGTACCAGCAAAAATAGTAAGCAACAAATTTTTGCATTTTAATATTTTTACTAAAATTGGAAAGTTTGACAATTATTCTCAAATTATTTTTTTAATTTTAATTAGCTTGAAATTTAAAATATTAATTTTAATCTTCACCAAAATATGTGCAAATTTTGAATTATTGATCGCATCTTTTTTGGACACAAATGAACGATAAATTCAAATACACAATATACACAAAATTTTAAACTATTATATATTTATGTTACAAATCTTGCTATGAAATAAATTAATAATATCACAATTTTGAAATATTTAACATGTAATTCAACATATTTTTCTTTTCACATGTTTATTAAATATTTAAATAATAATAAAAATAGAATGACATATCTAATATTCCCATCATAACCGGAACTGAATGGAATATCTAAATTTTCCTTTGTATTGAATTACTTTTCGAATTAATAGAAATCCTAATGATATTTTATCACATAACATGTTTATGTTTATTTATATAAATAATTGAGATTTTAATATTAAAGAAACTAGTGTGAGACCTGTGCGATGCACAAAAAATATTTTTTCTTTATATTTTGTAATATAAACATATAGTCAAGTTATATAATATATTGTAAAAGGTATGGATTTGTAATTCAGTTCTCGTTCACAAATTGATAAGCAACGATTTAAGAAGGTTGAATCAAATTATTATTTTTTTAAATAGAGATATGAGCAGATTAAAGAAAATAAAGATTTGTACATATCTCGTAAAAATTGTCAATTACACAGTCAAATTAGGGATAAAAATATTAAGCAAATCGCCAATTAAATATAATTATATCACAAAATTTGAATTAGATAGAAGCAAATACTTAGAAAGCTAATGAATAATCGCACAATGGTTATACGCCAAATAATTAGCAGACCTCAACAAAAAATTACAAGAACAATCAAACAAAAAGTGAAAGAGATAGACGAACTTTTCGTTTAAAAATAAGAAAGAAAAATAATTAAGAAAATAAAATATTTTTATAATAAATTGAAAGCAACATATGAATAAAAAATTTAAAAATAAAATAAACCTGAAAATAATATTCTGAAGAGTGTAGGCTTTGACGACAACTGAAATAGGGCACATATTGTTATACTTGTCTTACCATTTATAATCCTGATAAAATATATAGAAAGAAGAGAGAGACAAAAATAAGAAATAATTTTGAATTACAGTAAGATCGGTGAAAATTTAATTTTATATTTGACAAAATCATATTCTATTCACGTGATTGGGTGATTTTGATAGCTTAAATTTTAGGAAATTGTTAATGACTTTCCACAATATAATGAAACTACAAAGATTTACGGTTCCTAACAAATATTTCAATGTTTATTTCTTATTTTGAATATATTATGAGTTAACAAAATTTCCTTAAAATTCGAATTTGTTTATGTTGAACAACATAAATTAAGCAAATCTCGAAGATTTTTATATTAATCTATCCAATTAAATTGTAATACTTTATCTTAAAAGAGTTCCACAAATAAATATAGTTTTACTTCTATAGGGTGAAAATTTAGGTTGGAAAACAAAATTTTACAATTTTTTAACTTATATATATATATATATAAATATATATAGATTATTATTTCATAGATTTTATAAGATCGTGCGATTTTAATTGGTTTAATAAAATGATTCAAGAAGATCGAATCATATATTTATTAGATTTCATATATTTCTTGAATTTCAGAATTTAGTGATTTGATTAATATTCGATAAAATATCTAGATTTCAAATCATATATTAAATGTAATAGTATATTCATCTTGATATCATCTTATTTTGAAACACCTAAATTTATAGAAAATTTTAGATTTCAAAATCGAATCAAATTTTTTAGAATAAAACGTTCAAATTTAATTTAATAACAATATATTTATTCTACATTAAGTAATAAAGTTTAGGCAGAAAAACAAAATTGAAAAAAAATCATTTTGTTTTTATATATACTAGTGTGAGACCTGTGCGATGCACAAAATATATTTTTTCTTTATATTTTGTATATCATATATTCAAGTTATCTATATATATATATATTAAAACAAAATGACATTTTTCAATTCCGTTTTCCCGCCTAAACTTTATTAATTATTTGGAATAATTATATTATTATTAAATTAAAATTAGACATTTTTGTTCTAGAAATTTTGATTCGATTTCAAAATTTAAATTATTCCACAAATTTAGGTGTTTCAAAATTAGATGATATCAAGATGAATATACTGCAATATTTAATACATGATTCGAAATCTATATATTTTATCGAATATTAATCAAATCACTGAATTATGAAATTAAAAAAATATATGAAATCTAACAAATATATGACTCAATTTTCTCGATTCATTTTATAAAAAAAAATCTATATATATATATAAGTAAAATTACTTTTTTAAAATTTATCTTTTCGGCCTAAATTTCAACCATATAAATGTAAAACTATATATATTTATACAACTCTTTTAAGATACATTATTACAATTTAATTGAAGAGATTAATATCAACAATCTTCGGGATTTGCTTTGTTTTTGTTGTTCAACATAAATAAATTCAAATTTTAAAGAATTTTTGTTAACTCATAATATATTCAAATTAAGAAATAAATTTGTTAGGAACGTGAAATCATTGTAATTTCATTATATTATGGAAAATTATTAACAATTTTTCTATAATTAAAATATCAATTATTTAAAATAACCCAATCGCGTGGATAAAATTTGATTTTGTCAAATATGAAATTAAATTTTCAACAATCTTACCATAATTCAAAATCATTTCTCATTTTTGTCTCTCTCTTCTTTCTATATATTTTATCAAAATTACTACTAAATATTTTAAGGTCTCTCTTTTTTTGTTCTCCCTCCTATTGAAGTGTTTTGCATTTTTTGTTTTGAGAAAATAAATGGTAAGACATGTACGATAATATGTGTCATATTTCAATTGTCAGAAATGCCTACACTCATCAAAATATTATATTTAGGTTAATTTTATTCTAAAATTTTTTATTCATCTGTTACTTTCAATTTATCATAAACATATTTAATTTTCTTAAATATTTTTCTTTCTTATTTTTAAACAAAAAGTTCGTCCATCTCTTTCATGTTTCGTTTGATTATTTTTGTGATTTTCTGTTGAGATCTGCTAATTATTTTGACGTATAAGCACCGTGCGATTTTTCATTAGCTTTTAAAGTATTTGTTTCTATCAAATTTCAATTTTTTTTAATATTATTACATTTAAATAGCAATTTACAAAATATTTTTATACTTAATTTGACTATGTAATTGGCAAATTTTACGGGAGATCTGTACAAATTTTTATTTTCTTTAATCTGTTGATATGACTTTTTAAAAAAAAAATTAATTTGATTCAACTTTCTATAAATCGTGGATATCATGCTTATCAGTTTGTGAACGAGGCTAATTCTAATAGAAGAAAAGACGAAACATAAAATTACAACAAATTTTTACTCATTATACAAAAAAAAAAAATCACTGAATTACAAATCTACACCTTCTATAATATACTATATAACTTGAATATATGATTATATTACAAAATATAAGAAAAAAATATCTTCTGTGCATCGCGCAGGTCTCATACTAGTATTTTTATATTGTAAAAGGTGTGGATTTGTAATCTAGTGATTATTTTTTGTATAATTAGAAGAAATTTGTTGTAATTTTATTTGTCTGTCTTTTCTTTTATTATAATTATTCTCGTTCACAAATTGATAAGCATGATATCCACGATTTATAGAAGGTTGAATCAAATTAATTTTTTTAAATAGAGAGATTAAAGAAAATGCAGATTTGTACAGACGTAAAAATTGTCAATCACACAATCAAATTAGGGATAAAAATATTAAGCAAATCGTCAATTAAATATAATAAATATCACAAAATTTTGAAATTAGATAGAAACAAATATTGAGAAAGTGGTTATACGTCAAAATAATTAGTATATCTCAACAGAAAATCACAAGAATAATCAAACGAAAAATGAAAGAGATAGACGAAATTTTCGTTCAAAAATAAGGAAGAAAAATAGTTAAGAAAATAAAATATGTTTATAATAAATTGAAAGCAACATATGAATAAAAAATCTGAAAATAAAATAAACTTGAAAATTATATTTTGAAGAGTGCAGGTTTTGGCGACAACTGAAATAAGGCACATATTATTATAATTGTCTTGCCATTTTTGATCTTGATAAAATTTATAGAAAGAAGAGAGAGTTGAATTAGGGTAAGATTGGTGAAAATTTAATTTCATATTTGACAAAATCAGATTCTATTCACATGATTAGGTGATTTTAAATAATTGATAGCTTAATTTTAGGAAAAGTGTTAATGACAAATATTCCAATGTTTATTTCTTATTTTGAATATATTATGAGTTAACAATTTTTTTTTTAAAGTTCAAATTTATTTATGTTCAAATTCAGAAGATTTTTTATATTAATCTATCCAATTAAATTGTAATAATTTATCTTAATAGAGTTCCACAAATAAATATAGTTTTACATTTATATGGTGGAAATTTAGGTCGGAAAACAAAATTTAAAAAAGTAATTTTACTTTTATATATATATACATACATAATATATATAGATTATTGTTTCGCAGATTTTATAAGATCGTGCGATTTTAATTGGTTTGATAAAATGATTCAAGAAAATCAAATCATGTATTTATTAGATTTCATATATATTTCTTGAATTTCAAAATTTAGTAATTTGATTAATATTTGATAAAATATCTAGATTTCAAATAATATATTAAATGCAGTAGTATATTTTTCATCTTGATATCATCTTATTTTGAAACATCTAAATTTGTGGAAAATTTAGATTTCAAAATCGAATCAAAATTTTTAGAATAAAAACGTTCAATTTTAATTTAATAATAATACATTTATTCGATATTAACTAATAAAGTTTAGGCGGGAAAACAAAATTGAAAAAAAGTCATTTTATTTATATATATATATATAGATATAGATTTTATATATGATTATTTAATAGTATGCACTTTTTAGGCATTTTGTGTGACATTCTGAAAGTGTATTG
The DNA here is from genome assembly GCA_028749325.2 of Caryopteris x clandonensis. Lineage (NCBI taxonomy): Eukaryota > Viridiplantae > Streptophyta > Magnoliopsida > Lamiales > Lamiaceae > Caryopteris > Caryopteris x clandonensis. The sequence continues at coordinate 5,135,577 of JAPYKT020000003.1, read as the reverse complement.
TTGCAATATTCCATCAGCAGTGAAGGAAGTCAAACTTCTTCGTTGGGGAATTTAATGGATTGTTTTCTTGAAAGATGCAGAAATAATTTCATTACATAAAATCGGTTGGAGGATAGGGACAGTGTAGCTTCAACTTTTGGATTCAACTCATCTATATTTCAATGTTATTAACTCAATAGAAAGTTCCAAATATTTTAATTGTGATTTAATTTTTTATTTTTGTTTTTATCTCTATTTTTATTATAATTATATAGAATGCCTTATTATTTTAAGTTTCGTTTGTTCATTATTTTTAATTATATTATGGAGTATTAACTTAGTATTATAAGACAAAAAATAAATATAAGAAAATCTTTGATTTTTAAAGTATGATAGAACTATTATATTAGAATTGTATGTACATAATATGAATTAATAATAATATTAAATTTCAATTCCGTAATATGAAATTTTATTTAAAATTATCAATATTATTTAGATTCATATATATTAAATCGTATTTTTGTTCAATTGATATGTTCAACAACACTTTAATGTGGCAACTATGTTTAAAATTATACAGTAGAAAATCAATTATTTTTATAAAATCATAATATTTTTATGATTTTATTTATAGAATTTATTTTCTGTTACTTTAAAATGTTATAAAATGATAAATATGCAACCGTTAGATTAATACAAATCCAACAATATATTTGAATGAAATTCATGAAAAAAATACATGGCAATCATTTTTGTGAATATCTTTGGCTCGATATTAATTTAATTTGTTGTTCAAATAACCAAAAAAAAAAACATTTAAAAAAATTTATTTAGTCACAAACAACACCTACATTAAAGTTAATTAATATTAATTTCTCAATAATTAAATGATCGTACAAAGAAATATAATTAAATGTGTTTACATCATTTTGCCCTAATAATAATTGTAATACATCATTCATATCGACACTAACCATTGAATACATATGGATTGTTAAATGAAAAACAAATTATGAATATCAATAAATACTTGAATTTCAGAATATCATAAAAATAAATTAATAGAAAAAATCATAAAAAATAATATATCCGTACATCGCACGGGGGTAGCTACTAGTTTTTATAAAAGAGTGAGGTTCTCGTGAATTGGGTGCACCGTACATTCAATCTACAATATTACTTGTTTAACTAAAAAATAATATTTGGTTATTTAAAAAGTATTACTATTTTTTTTTAAGGTAACAAATCAGTAATAACATTTTTCAAGTACACAAGTAATATTTTTTAGTTAAACGAGTAATACTATCAACCGAGTTGCACGGTGGACTCAATGCCCATAAATTTTTGCGTTCATAAAATTGTGGTATACTTTTCTAAAATTATGAAAAAAGAAAACTGAAATCTGGAATTATAAAAAACTGAACAATATAATATAAAGATAAAAATATTTTCTGAATATCATAAACTATTATAAAAAAAAATCTGGAAATTATAATTTAGAAATAGCTTTCTTCAAAATCTAGAAATCTGAAAATTATAAATATAAAATGAAAATAATAATTTAAGTTACATAACAAACTCATAAAAGTATTGAAAATTACAAAAAAAAAAAAAAAAAAGACAAATCTTGAAATTATAGAAAACTGTTCTAGAAATTATAATTTTCAGATTCTAGTTTTTTCTTTTAATTTTTTCAGATTATTTTTAATATATTTTGTATTAAACTTTTTTTTTTAATTTTGTATAATTTTGTATTTTTTTTTTAGTTATTTGAGTGATGTGTAAAAACTTTTCCATGTTTTTATTTTGCTTGATAAGTCAATCTTTTTTTTGTTTTTAATCCCAATTTAGTGTGACACGTAAGAAAGCTGATTGCCATGTCCGTGAACTTCGGAAATTCTACGAACGAAAATCATATCAAAATTAGAAATTAAAGATAATAATAATACTAAAAAGTAAGTTTTTGAATTGGATGTTGGATCTTGGGTTATAGGTTGAATTTATTAGTTTTTTTAAGGGGGACATAAAAAAAAGGTCAAACTGAAAAACTAAAAAAATTGCGTCTAACGCACATCCAACTTGCGTTGAGGATGCGTGCAGCTCGTGCCTAGTGATTATGAGTTCCTCGCTAGATACATAATAGTTTTTAATTAAATCAGTAATACTTTTTAAATAAACAAATAATAGCATTTAATAATGCATAATACTTTTTAATCAAACCAGTATTATGTTTAATCTAAATAAGTAACACCTTATTCAATTAAACTAGTAAATATTAAACACTTTTTTTCTTGAATTTTGAACACATATATTATTGTTTAAGTGTGATGTATTAGTCTATATTTTGAAATGTAACATCGCTTAATCTTAAATGTATTACTCTTTGTATTAAAATATGTTATTGCTTATTTAACTGTAAAGATATTATTTTCTATGTTATAACTTATTAATCTTTAACCGTAAAGTATTACTCTAAAATTAATAATTGTCTTTTTACCACCAACAGAAAGCTCGTATTCATACCAATTTTCACATTCTTTACAGTTTTCAAAAACATACTTCTATGCTTCAAGAAACAAACCCGAAACAAGCTAAACATAATCAATATATAAACATTTGACATTATCATGGAAATTTCTCCCTCTTTCCATCATTGCAGGAAATGCCCCAAACTTGCTGGACATGAACGAATCATTTTTTAATTTTCTTCTAGTTTCATTGAATCCTTATTTGCTAGGGATTAATTTCTAGTGGAAGCATTCCTTCTGAATTTCTTTTTATATCATTTCACGTAGAGAATAGCGAGAGGGAGCGAGAAAAAGGAGAAGAAAGGAGTGAGAAGGAAAAACAGTGGAAGAAGAAGAAGAAGAAGAAGAAGGGGAAAATCGGATGATGGAAACTGTCTCATGCGATATCATCCAAGCAAGAGGGATCCATTGAAAATTCGTGAAAGATCAATAACAAGACATGAGCTAAACAAATTAAGGAGGCCATGGAGATGCTTATTGTTGAAATAAAAGAGAATGTGCAAGAGAAGGGTTTAAAAGGCCTAATGGTGAATGTTATTAGGCTGGAAATCAGTTAAAGAGTTGGCTAGAGTTCAATACAAATAAAAGACCCATTTTCAAGATTTTGGGCCATCAAATTCGTGGGGTTACATCAGTCAAGTGGAAACCCATTTAGAAGTGCTAAATAAAAGAGTTTATTTTGTAACCTCCAAATACTAAAAAGCCATCAATTTCGTGGGTTACATAAGCCAAGGTGGGGAGAGACTGTTATTTGTTGAATAAAGGTAGAATAAGAGTTACAAAGAGTTACAAGATATTACATAGTCATCTCTTGAATTTGTAGGCTGAATAGTGTAGTTTAATGCAACTGAGAGCTGTCAGTTGATTTATATTAATGAAGGACAATAAGAGTTACTTTTTCTAGCCTATAAATAGGTCTTAATATGCATGTAAAAGAGGAATTTGTTGAAATTCCGAGAATAAGCATTTGCTTTGTTATTTTGATTACTCTCTTTGTGAGATTTTCAAGCTTTTCAAGAACTTATCAAGGTCATAGGGCAAGGTCTTGTGGTGTTCAACTATACCAAGGTTTTTGGTTGATTATATAACAAAAGTGTCAAGGTTTATCATGCTTTAAGTAAGATCAAACCAAATTATCAATTTGGGGGGACTGCTACTTATTATACTTTGGGTTCTTAGATTCATATATCTAATGAGTTCTTCATCATATCTCTATCAGTTTTGGTATCAGAGCAATCTAGTATGGCCAAATGTATCTAGGTCCCTAAACTATCTATAAATATTTTATGAGGTCCTTGAATTATAGAATTATTTGAAAATGTCCCTCAGTTATGCACAACTTTTTAAAAAGGGCCTTCAGTTATTTATAAATGTGTGAAAAGATTCTTAAATTATTAACTAAAATTTGAAAAGTCCCCTTAACTATGAAAAAATTGTTATGTATAAGTTTTTCCATAATAAATATTTTTTATTGTAAACAAACACTCAGGGACTTGCACATAAGAATTATTCATAATTCAAGGACTTTTCAAACATTTTAATAATTCAAGGATCTTTTTAAATATCCATGAATAGTTGAAGGACTTTAATATGCATTTCGCCATCTTGTATTGATCTGATTATTTTTATTTTTTCTATTTCTTTATTTCTTGTATTAAAAAAAAGTGAAAAAAGAGAAAAAAAGAAAAAGAAAATTCAATTTGTAATTCCTAGTTTTTTCTTTTCATTACTGCAATATAGTGAGTATTTGTTGAATGTTGCTAGAAATTGTTTAGCTTCATTTGTTCTTAAATTTGAGTGGTAAAAGGCATTGACTAGTGAGTTCATTAGAGGGGAGGTGAATGGCAATGTGTGATTCGTGAGTATCATTAGAGTGGTATACGAGTGATACACAAGTGAATTGTGAGGATTACTTGCATCATGGAGGAAAATTTTGAAAACAACATTGGTGAAAGAGAATTTACCATGCAGTCTATGCAACAACAATTTGCAAGACTCGAAAATACTTTAGAAACTATTACCGATTGGTTTGGAGAGACTAGAATAACATATACCTTGGGGTTAAGAAAATTGTCATGCAAACCAAATAAAAGAAGACTAAGAAGGGGAGACAAAGGAAGAAGAAGAAAAAATGGGGTCTTCATGAAGTTCAAAGGCGAGGTAGAAGAAAACGTCATAATGAAGTGAATAGAGATTTGGGCAACATCAAAATGAACATTCCTACTTTTCAAAGAAGGAGTGATCCAAAGTTTACTTGGAGTGGGAAAAGAAGGTAGATCTTATGTTTGATTGTCATAACTATTCTAAAGAGAAGAAGATAGGGCTTGCTGCAATTGAGTTCAAAGACTATACCATTGTTTTGTGGGATCAGTTGCTGACAAATCGAAGACACTATGGAGATAATAAATGTTTTGAATGACATGGGAGGAGCAGTTTGAGGAAACTACATCTAAACAAGGCTCTTAGTGGTGAGAATAGTTCTAAACATGCAAGCAAAGGTGAGAGAAACTGAACTACAAAGGAAGAACATCTTCCACACACGATGTTTTGTTCAAGGAAATATATGCATGTTGATAATTGATGGTGGTACTTGTGCTAATTCCACTAGTTATGAGATGGTGGATAAACTAAATTTAGTCACCATGAAACATTCTCATCCATACAAGCTTCAATGGCTTAATGAATGTGGATAAATTTGGGTGGCTAAACAAGTTTTGGTGTCAATATCTATTGACAATTATAATGATGAAATTTGGTGTGATGTGGGTCAAATGCATTCTACTCATATTCTTTTGGGCAAATCATGGCAATTTGATAGAAAGTGATTTATGATGGGTATTTTAATCGGGTCACTCTAAAGCATCAAAATAAAACTATCGTGCTTATTTCTTTGACTCCACAACAAGTTTAAGAAGATCAAATCAAAATTTCCCAAGCAAGAAAAGTTATAGAGGCTGAGAGAAAGAAAAGTGAGAATGAGGGAAAAAATTTGAGAGAAAAAAAGACTGTAGAGAAAAACAAAAGGGCTGGAATGAATGCATCCGAGGAAGAAAATAAATTGGTGGAAAGTAAGGACAAAAGTAGGTTGAATTTCTTTGTAAAAAAGAATGACTTAAAAAGATTTTTTTTTGTGAAGAAGAGTTTGTTGGTGCTAGTGTTCAAGGAGTCTTATTTTAGCATTAATGAGCTAACACCATATTTGCCTAGTTCTTTTGTATCTCTTTTATAGGAATATGAAGAAATCTTTCCGAAAGAGGATTCAAGTAGATTGCCACCATTGAAAGGAATTGAACATCAAATTGATTTCATTCCCAGGGCAACATTTCAAATCGCCCAACTTATCGAGCTAATCCAGAAGAGACAAAATAAATTCAAAGACAAGTGGAGGAGTTGATGACAAAAGGAAAAATTTGAGAAAGCATGAGTGAATGTCTTATACCCGTAATTGTGGTACCAAAGAAGGATAATTCATGGAGAATGTGCACAGATTGTTGTGCCATCAACAAGATCACGGTAAATTATCGCTATCCTCTTACTAGGTTAGATCATATGCTTGATGAATTTTATGGTGGTGTATTATTCTCCAAAATTGATTTGAAGAGTGTATATCATCAAATTCGAATTAAAGAAAAACTGCTTTCAAAACAAAATATTGTTTATATGAGTGGTTGGTAATTCCTTTTGGTTTAACTAATGCACCTAGTACTTTCATAAGATCAATGAACCATGTTTTGCGTGACTTTATTGAAAGTTTGGTGTTGTATATTTTGATATATAGTAAGAACATGGATGAATATCATGACCATTTGCGATTTGTTTTAGATACACTTAAAAGAGCATCTTTGCATACTAATCTTTAAAAAATGTTCTTTTTGTATGAATAAAGTTGTTTTCCTTGGTTTTGTTATTAGTGCTAATGACAATGAAATGGAAAATGAGAAGGTCAAGACTATTTTAGATTGACCAACTTCTAAAAACATTTCTGAAGTGAGAAGTTTTTATGGACTTGGAAGTTTCTATAGGAGTTTGCAAGGGACTTTAGCACTATTACTTCACCATTGAATGAATTGTAAAAAAATGGGTCGGTTTTCATTGGGGAGAAAAACAACAAGCAACTTTTGATCTTTTGACAAAAAAACTTACTTCTGCACCAATTCTTGCACTACCTAACTTTGATAAAACTTTTGAAATTGAATATGATACATCTTTAGTGGGTAAATGAGTTGTTTTAATGCAGGAAAGAAAGCCCATTGCTTACTTTAGGAAAAAGTTGAAAGGAGCTCAACTGAACTATTCGACTTATGATAAGGAGCTCTATGCTTTGGTGAGAGCATTGGGAACATAACAACATTACTTTGGCCAAAAGAGTTTGTTATTCATACTAATCATGAATCTCTTAAGTATCTCAAGGGTCAAGGTAAGTTGAGTAGGAGACATATAAAATGGGTGGAATTTATTGAATCATTTCCTTATGTGATTAAGTACAAAAAGGGGAAATAAAATATTGTGGCTATTTAGGAGGTGTGCTTTAGTTGCTACTTTTAGTTCTAAATTGCTTGGTTTTGGGTCAATTAAGGAAATGTATGCTAACGATTATGATTTTGCTTATGTTTACTTGGCTTGGACATGCTGCATTTGATAAGTTCCATAGACATGAGGGTTATTTGTTTCGTGAAAATAAACTTTGCATCCCTAAATGTTCTATGCGTTAATTACTTATGGGACACTTTGGTGTACATAAAACCTTGAGAATATTGCGCGGTCATTTCTTTTGGCCTGGTATGTGTGTTGATGTGGGAATAATTTGTGAAAGATGTATAACTTGTAAACATGCTAAATCAAAATCATAGCCTCATGGATATATAAGCTACTACTTATTCCAATTGAACTTTGGGTAGATATATCTATGAACTTTGTTTTGGGTTTACTTAGAACAAGTTGGGGAAGGGATTTTGTGTTTGTGGTGGTCGATAAATTCCCTAAAATGACACATTTTATTCCATTCATGAGAGTGATGATGCAACTCATATTGCTAATTTGTTCTTTAGAGAAATTGGGCGTTTGCATGAAATTCCAAGAACTACTGTGAGTGATCGAGATGCAAAATTCTTGAGTCATTTTTGGTATACTTCGTGGAGTAAATTGGGAATTAAACTTTTGTTTTCTACTAATTGTCATCCACAAACTAATGGACAAACTAAAGTAGTGAATATAACTTTATCTCAATTGCTTAGGACTTTAATAAAAATAGAGTTTGAAAAAATAGAGTTTGAAAAGTTTGCCAGATGTTTGCCATTTGCTAAATCTGCATATAATAGGAGTGTGTATTCTGCTACTCATTATTCACCTTTTGAGATTGTTCATGACTTTAATCCATTAATTCCACTTGATCGTGTGCCAATACCTGTTGAAGAACGTGTTAATCTTGATAGAAAAGAAAAGGCAAAATTGATTAAACAATAGCATGAAAAGGTGAAACTCAACATTGAAAAGCAAAATAGGCATTATGCTAAGCATGCCAACAAGGGCCAAAAGCATGTTATTTTTTAACTCGGAGATTGAGTATGGCTGCATTTGAGAATGGAAAGATTTTCGTCAAAATGCAAGTCAAGGTTGCAATCAAGAGGAGATGGATCACTTTAAGTGACTACAAGATTCAATGCAAAATCACATTCTAGGACGAACATTTTCAATAAGAAGGGAATGATGAAAACTGTTCCATGCAATATTGTCCAGGCAAGAGGGATCCATTAAAAATTTGTGAAGGGCCAATATCAAGGGCACGAGCTAAACAAATTAAGGAGTCCACTAAGATCCTTAATATGCAAGATAAGAGCTTAAAAGGCTTAATGGTGAATGTTATTGGGCTGCAAATCAATTAAAGAGTTTGGCTGGAGTTCAATACACATAAAAGGTCTACTTTCAAGACTTTGGACTATCAAATTTGTGGGGTTACATCAGCCAAGTAGAAACCCATTTAGAAGTGTTGAATAAAAGAATTTATGAGTTATTTTGTAACCTCCAAATACTCAAAGACCATCAATTTCGTGGGTTACATCAGCCAAGGTGGCGATAGACATGTTATTTGCTGAATAAAGGTAGAATAGAAGTTACAAGGAGTTACAAGAAGTTGCAAGATGTTACAAGGACTTATCTCTTGAATTTATAGGGCTGATTAGCGTAGTTTAATGCTATTGAGAGGTACCAATTGATTTATATTAATGTAGGGCAGCAAGAGTTACTTTTTTCTAGCGTATAAATTGGTCTTAACATGCATGTAAAAGAGGATTTGTTGAAATTCTGAGAATAACACTACAACATATTTGATCTTTCATAACAAATAATTGTAACACTTTTTACATAGATTACTTTATGTAACATATTTTGTAACACATTTATAATTTTAATATTTATGTACCATTTTTGTAACATTTTATCATATGTAACACTTGTGATTCACTAACAATTTTTAAGTAGCACTTTTGTAACACTTTATAAATATGTAACACTTACATGTAACAAATTTAAACGAGAGACAATGTAACACTTTCAAATATGTAACACTTTTTAGGTAGCACTTTTAAATATGTAACATTTTTGAATAAGTAATATTTTTTAGACAACACATTTTATGGTTACTCACTTATTAATTAATGAAAATAGTTCTTTTGTATGAGAAACTTATGACAATATTTCCTTAAAGTAAAACTAATATATATTTGGTATGCAATATTTGAAAAAAGAAATGTTAAATATTACATATATGTATTTATATATAATTTTTTAATCATATCTATTGAAGATTGTACTATAAAAAAGATTCTTAAATATCATAAATAATTTTCAATATTAATAAAATAATTATTTAAAATTACATATAATCTAGATTCAAAAGTATGTATATTTAAGATTATTTGTTAAAGATCATATACATATATATAACCTTAATAAAATTATTTAATTATATATTTTAAAAATTATGTGAAATATTGTATTCATATACAAACAACTTATAATTAGTGTGTACACACATACATAAATGTGTGTACTAAGAATTAAATAAAAAGTGGGTTGGATGAGATGATTTGGTTGTTAAGTAATCACAATACTAGAATTTTATTTTTTGTTTTGATTACTTTCTTTGTGAAATTTTCAATCTTTTCAAGAACTTATCAAGGTTATTGAGCAAAGTCTTGTGAGATCAAACGATCCGTACAACCGATGTATATAAATTTTTGCTAATAAAAAAAACGTAAACTTAAGCAACGTATATTGAATTGGACCAAAGTTAAAATATAAAAAATGAGTTCTTTTCTAAATAAAACTACTTTAATGTTAAAGTAGATTTCATGAACTTTCTTACAATATAAAAACATAGATAATAAACAATTCATTGATGTTATCTTTGATCATTTAAAATTTGAACAAATTTTTTGGCCGAAAAATTATACTAAAAAAATAAAATTAATATTTAAATTGAACATGTAAATAATAAATATTTAAAGGGTGTTGATGTTTCTAAACACATCATCAAATTTGATCTCCACAATATATTAATTAGTTAAACAAAATTAGATATAACATAAATGATATATATGTTCTTATTTTAAATTAAAAAAATCTAATATTTAAAACAAATATTAATCTTACAACATATAAGCATATATAATACATACATAGTGAATAGCTCAAATTTGTATTGCAAAAACCCTAATTTTTGTAATGGAAAAATATATTTGGCTAAAGAAGACTAAAATGTTGTAATATGTTCAATGAACATTAACCCAACATGCTACAAGATCTACTTTGCTTCGACTATCCTTTTGATTGGAACTGGTGTTTTAAGATGGAGTGATGAGATGAGGCGATTCAAAGATGGAAGGCTAGAGTTCAACAAGTAGAATAGGAGATGAAAGACTGTCAATTGATATTAGAGTTGATTTTTTTTTTTAAGAATATAATAAATAATTTGTATAATATATTTAATCAAATAAATTTTGAAATATAAATTTTATAGTATCTATAATAAAAATGATTTGAGAATTAAATATTGTGGTATGTTTAGCACAACCTTAATTTAAATGGTGTACCACCACAACAACATCGGCCCAATGGCCAATATAGAATAACAATTGCGCTAGGGTGCTAGTTCTGTGATTTAATTTAAGAAGAAAGAAAAGAAAAAAGGGAACGGTCCGCCATTTAATACCGTGAAGTCGTGAACTGAGGAATCCTCAACCTTCTCAGTTCTTACTCGGCAAACAACTGTCGTTTTCCGTTTGTCTTGAAGATCCTGAATCATGGTATGTGCTTTGATTATTTTTGCCTTCACCTAATTCTAAAGTTCGACTCTACATGATTTGAGTCTTCTGTTTTCAAATTTTGTCACCCCCCCTCCTGTAAAGGATGATTTGCGCGCTCTTATGCTCTGTTATGTTATTTTCAAGTTGGGGTCTGATTTTGTACTTGAATTCCCCTAATTATCAAGATATGACACAAATTTATGCCTAGTAATTGGGTTGTATAGTTTCGTTGTCTTGAAATCGTCTCTAGGTTTTTCAAGCAAGATAGTATGGCGGTGGGTTTTGGATTTTTGCTCAGCGTATTGAATTAGGTATCTTTTCTCTTTATCCAATTTATGCATTCTTCTGAGATTTTTTAGGGTTCAAATTTTCAGGATACGATTGAAGAAGAAGATGATTATGTCGATTATGTTCCAGTGGCAAAGCGTCGTGCACTTGAGGCACAGAAGATTCTGCAGAGAAGGGGCGGCAAGTCTTCTGCACTCGATGAAGAGATTGAAAAACAGAACCTTGTTGAGGCTAAACCGAGTTTATTGGTTAAAGCCTCTCAACTCAAGAAAGATCAGCCTGAAATCACTCAAACCGAGCAAATGATTATTCAGGAAAAGGAGATGATTGAACGCCTATCAGATAGAAAAACATTGATGTCTGTTCGAGAATTGGCTAAGGGCATTACTTATTCAGAGCCTTTGATGACTGGATGGAAGCCTCCCTTGCCAATACGAAGGATGTCAAAGAAGGCCTGTGATGCTTTAAGGAAACAGTGGCACATTATTGTTGATGGAGAAGATATTCCCCCACCAATCAAAAACTTCAAGGACATGAGATTTCCTGAGCCCATTTTGAAAAAATTAAAAGCTAAAGGGATTGTGCAGCCGACACCCATTCAAGTGCAGGGGCTTCCGGTGATTTTGTCAGGAAGAGATATGATTGGAATTGCGTTTACGGGATCTGGAAAGACGTTAGTGTTTGTGTTGCCACTAATCATGATCGCATTGCAAGAGGAGATAATGATGCCGATTGCCCCTGGGGAGGGACCGTTTGGATTGATTGTTTGCCCTTCTAGGGAGCTGGCTAGGCAAACATATGAAGTTGTGGAAGAGTTTCTTGAACCAATGAGAGAGGCTGGCTATCCAGAACTCAGGCCTTTGCTTTGTATAGGAGGAGTCGATATGAAGTCACAACTTGATGTGGTAAAAAGAGGAGTTCATATTGTAGTTGCTACTCCAGGGAGGCTGAAGGATATGCTAGCAAAGAAGAAAATGAGCCTTGACAACTGCAGGTATTGGAATTGCCTAAGCATGTCACCTTTTATGTTAGCTGGGACTGGCATGCATTTCCAGTCAGAATTCTCCTACATGAGTTCTTTATTCGATCTCTGCATTTTATGGTTTCCTGCACTTATCTTCAAACTTCTTAACTTAAGAGACTTGGTTTCGATATCTTTCTTAGAATGATATTTCTGCTGCAAGGTATCCAGCCCACATGCTATCAACTTTGTTGGAAACCCCTTTATCCCATTAAGTATTTGATAGTCTCCCCCGTCATTTTAATACATCTCAGGTTGCTCTTTTGAATGTTGTAGTTGAATCCAGATTACTCAAATTGCAAAGTAGTAATGTAGTAGCTGACTGGGATGACTGAATATTTTATCATGAGCAAAACTTATGATTATTATTATTTTTATTTAACTCTTTACAATCAATAATTACAAAATACTTGCTCTCCTGATATATGTGATTATAAGATGAGCTTCTTGCTTTGCTCTTTTATTACTAGCTGTTCAAACTTAGGCACAAGGGTTATGGCTGTGTAATTTGAAACATTGGATGTGCAAAGTTGTTTGTTTTACTTATATTATACTTGGTCTCCTTTTCACATATTGTCTAACTAGTTGTCTAGCCCATTATTTTGTGCAAAGCTGTTTGTTTTTCTTATATTATAGAAGTTTTCTAGATAAAACTAACAACTAAATGTATGGGAGTAGTAATACCAGTTTTTGGTGCCAAAGCCTGTACGCGAAGTATATAGTGTATATATAATATTTTTCATGAGAAATTGAATGATGGGTCATTGATTTGATTATGGTTTACCTCAATGGAAGAAAGTGTACTTGTCATCCGATTATGTTCATTTTAACTGATTTTCCTGTGATCTGGATTATTAAACTTTCTGTTGGAAATATCTACTAAATGAGGTTTTCTGCAGGTATCTGACATTAGATGAGGCGGATCGTTTGGTAGATCTGGGCTTTGAAGATGACATCCGGGAAGTGTTTGATCACTTCAAAGCCCAAAGGCAGACCCTCCTATTTTCCGCCACCATGCCCACAAAGATTCAGAATTTTGCAAGAAGTGCACTCGTAAAGCCTGTCACTGTCAATGTAGGAAGGGCTGGAGCCGCAAATCTCGATGTAATCCAGGAAGTCGAATATGTCAAGCAAGAAGCCAAAATCGTTTACCTTCTTGAATGCTTACAGAAGACTGCGCCTCCCGTTTTAGTGTTCTGTGAGAACAAAGCAGATGTTGACGACATTCATGAGTACCTTCTCTTAAAGGGAGTTGAGGCTGTCGCTATCCACGGAGGAAAAGATCAAGAAGAGAGAGAATATGCGATTGCCTCCTTCAAGGCGGGCAAGAAGGATGTGTTAGTTGCTACAGATGTGGCTTCGAAGGGTCTTGATTTCCCAGAAATCCAGCATGTGATAAACTATGATATGCCAGCAGAGATCGAGAATTACGTGCATAGGATCGGACGAACAGGGCGATGTGGGAAAACGGGGATTGCCACAACATTTATTAACAAGAACCAGAGTGAGACGACTCTGCTTGATCTGAAACACCTATTGCAAGAGGCGAAGCAGAGGATACCTCCTGTTCTGGCCGAGCTTAATGACCCGATGGAAGACGCTGAGGCAATAGCAAATGCGAGTGGAGTAAAAGGGTGTGCGTACTGTGGTGGGCTTGGTCATCGTATTCGGGATTGCCCCAAGTTGGAGCATCAGAAGAGCCAGCAAATTGCAAGTTCGAGGAGGGATTATTTCGGCTCAGGGGGGTACCGCGGGGAAATCTGATCCATACTCTACTGTATGTTTTCTTATTTCATGTTACTCTCAGGTCTTTCACGGTGATAAAATGTTTAGTGTTAAATTTTATGTTAGATTTTGGAATTGTTTGTATGGATAGAAGTATGAGTTAAAGAATTCTAAGATCGACTATAGCTTCGGTTTTGTAGTTTGACAAAAGAATATTATACCGATTATCTTGTTACAGTGCTCATTCATTTATGTTTATTGAGCAGACATCACCCTGTTAGTTTCAGTGAAAATAATGACACATTGGTTTCAAATTGTTGTGTGAACTTGATGTTTATATTGCTGTGGCTTCATTTCAGTAATATCTAATCTCAATTTCTTTAGTTAATGTCCTGGTAGAATATCAAGTCCATTAAGTCCCTATTTCACAGTTGCCATTGGAATGATATATTTTGAGATTACAGTGTTTCAGAATTTCATTGCAAAAAGTTCTAGAATTTATACATTTATATCTGATAGTAACTTTATTATAATTATAAAATACCTAAAAATACTTTTGAAGTATACTTTTCAATACATCATCTAATATCCAATCCATAAAATGTCTATAACTGTTGAACAAGCATAAACTGGCATTTCCACAACTGACTCTAAAAAAGGCTTTACCTCACTAAAAACTGTAGAATCGCTGCTAATATTATGATATGCATTACATGAAGGGTATAGCACAAATAGGATAGAAATAGAACTTCTGGACCACTATCAGTTGCCATCTTTAAAATTCGATAGCAGTTGAAGCTTTATCATAATGCTTTAGTTCTTGTACCCTTGTTGACGATGGATGGATTTGATTCCTGGCATAGAACCTGCATTAGACCAACTCTTCTGTCCTGTATACAAGAATCACAAAAGTATGCTTAGTTACCCAAAAAAAATAAAAAGATAATAAATTATGTTTAATGTGGAAACTAGTCAAGGAAAATCTTATTTGCTTCTCTTCTTGTATCATTACAGAAGTAATTCTTGGGGTTCTCTTATTGTTTTAGTACTTCTCTGTAAGGTTAAACAAAACAAACATTGTCGAAGCACCAGAATGTTCTCCATACTATCGTGATAACTTACATTATCATAATTGTAATTTAGTACGATGAAGTGAAGTTCACATTTGGTTTTTTGGGACATTGTGGCTGACCTTTTTTCTTCCAGAGTTAATAGCAAAAAGAATCCAAATTATTGCAACATTTGCTGTTTTTGCTCAATTTTCTGTTAATCAAATGTAACTGTGGCCTAATAGTCAGAATGATTAAAATTAATTGACGGGTACATTGACATGAAAGACAAAACAGGTTTAATTTGAGAATCTCAAATTGCATGTACCTAAACTAAATTAATTTAGATAACTTTTTTTATGAATGCTACACCTGGCAAACTAAAAAGGGTATAGCATTTACTATGTCAATGTACATGTATGAGTAAGTGAATCCATGTGTGTCGATAGTGGATTATATTTGATGTATAACACTTGTATCATTGTTGAAACTTCTTATTCACTAGACAGGTATGTGCCTTCTACATCAGTCCCGACAAGTTGGCCAAAATTGCACTTGATTTGTAAAGTCATGTGATAAGAACAGTTTTGTATAGTAAAACAAAGCAGAGATCAATAGAAATACGGCAAAGCCGTCCCAGCCTCCAGGCTCCAAAATAATATTCTCCAATGATAACAATAATAAACCCTAATCTCCTATAAATACTGCTCCAACTATAATTAAGGAAATAATATCAAATCCTCCTTCTACTGCTAATCGAATAATTAAACCATAATAATAAAACACTCCTTCATTAGCCCAGCCCACGAACGTGGGCTCAATCCCTTCCTTCACGCGATCTTCTCTTGTAAACAATCAACGGCTTCGGCCCATGCACCTCATGCACGTCGATATCCCGACCCTCTCCTTCAACGTCGATCTCGGACTCTCTATCAACTCCATCCCCCATCGAAACAACCTTGTCCTCAAGGTTGAAATCAGGAAATTGGCCTTTGAAATTCTTTATATCAATCCACGTCGCGTCATCCTCCGACTGTCCTTTCCATTTTACCAGTAACTGTTCTTCCTCAGCTGATCCTCTCGCCACTTCCCTCCAAGCCAAGATGAGTTCCGGTTCCAGAACCGGTAAAATAGGGAGCTCGATAGATTCCGGCAACTCCGCCGCCACGGGATGATCCCCGACCGCCTTCCGCAACTGAGATATATGGAACACTGGATGTATTTTACTGCTCGCCGGAAGCTGCAGCTTATACGCCACCTTGCCCACGCGCCCAATCACCTCAAACGGCCCATAGAAGCGAGCAGATAACTTGTGATGCGGCCCGCCTCGCAGCGACGATCGCCGAAAGGGGCGTACCTTCAAGAACACCCTATCCCCCACTTCAAACTTCAGCTCTCGGCGATGTCTGTTGGCCTGCTGTGCCATCTCTTGCTGAGCTCTTGTCAGGTTATCACGAAGATGGCGCAAAATCTCATCCCGGCTGCCCAAGCTATCGGCCACCGCCGCGACTTGGCATTCTCCCGGAAGGAACCGTTGCAGGGAAGGAGGAGGCCGCCCATAGACAACCTCAAAGGGCGTCATCCGTGCGGCCGATTGGTACGAAGTGTTGTACCAAAATTCTGCCCAAGCGAGCCAACGAATCCACTGTTTTGGTTGTTCACTGGTGAAGCAACGCAAGTAAGTCTCCAATACCCTATTCAACACTTCCGTTTGTCCATCCGTTTCCGGATGATACGCTGTACTAAACTTGAGCTTCGTCCCTGACTGTTCAAAAAGCTCCCTCCAGAATGCACTTACGAACATGGAGTCTCGATCACTAACAATGGATTTAGGAATACCATGCAGCCGAACCACTTCTTTGACGAATACATCGGCTACTGATCGGGCTGAGATAGGTGGTTTCAGCGCCATAAAATGCGCATACTTCGAAAGTCGGTCCACCACCACCAAAACAACTGAGAACCCTTTCGACCTTGGCAGGCACGTAACGAAATCCATTGAAATATCCTCCCAAATCTGCTCGGGAACAGGCAATGGTTGCAGCAATCCCGCCGGGGAAATCGCCTCATATTTCATCTTCTGACAAATTAGACAGCGAGCAACATAGTCCTTCACATGGCGGAACATGCCCTTCCAATAAACGTTACCCGCAATCCGGCGATATGTACGATAGACCCCGGCATGTCCGCCTGCTGGGGTATCATGAAATTCAGTAAGGAGCTTGGGTATCCAAGCCGACGATGCCGGCAGTACCACACGGCCCTGGTAAAATAGCCGGGAGCCCACCAACTCGAACCCCGGCTTGCTGCCCGGTTGCTCTCGGACTGCTCGCATAATCGCTCCCACGTATTCGTCCTTCGCCTGCACCTCCTCGACGTCACTAAAGCCCACCCACTCGGGATTGCTCAAGGCTGCCAGTTCACCGTCACCATCTCTCCTTGAAAGTGCATCAGCCGCCGCGTTCGATGCCCCGGTCTTATATTCAATTCCAAAGTCATACCCCAGCAATTTTGCCACCCACACCTGCTGTGCCGGAGTCACTATCTTTTGATGGAGCAAATGTTTCAGGCTGCGATGATCAGTACGGACCACGAACTTCCTTCCCAACAGATAAGGTCGCCAATGTTGCACAGCTAGCGCGAGACCCATCATCTCTCGCTCGTACGCTGATTTGGACAGGGTGCGGTCGGAAAGAGATTTGCTGAAGTACGCGATCGGTCGCCGCTCTTGCATCAGCACAGCCCCTATTCCCGTACCCGATGCATCGCACTCCACCACAAAATCCTTATCGAACTGCGGTAGCGCCAAGACCGGTGCCTCAGTTAGCACCCTCTTCAGCTGGCAGAATGCCTGCTCCGCCTCGTCTGTCCATTTCATAGGTTTCGGGGCGTCCTTCTTCAGTAGGGTCGTCAGCGGTCTTGCTATTAATCCATACTCCTTCACGAACCGCCTGTAGTACCCAGTCAAACCTAGGAAACCCCGAACCTCTCGCGGTGTGGTCGGTCTCGGCCAATCGACCACAGCACTCACTTTTGCAGGATCCATCGCCACGCCACCCTTGGATATGATGTGACCCAAGTACTCAATTTTCTGGCATCCGAAAGCACATTTTTTTCTGTTTGCCAAAAAGTGATTCTCTTGTAGTATGCGCAGCACCACCCCAACATGCTCTCTATGCTCCTCCTCCGTGTGGCTATAAACCAAAATATCGTCGAAAAATACCAGTACGAATTTCCTCAGGTAGGGCCGGAATACATCATTCATGGTAGATTGGAACGTTGCCGGCGCGTTCGTAAGGCCAAAGGGCATCACCAAGAACTCGTAGTGCCCACTGTGCGTTCGGAATGCAGTCTTCGGGATGTCTACTGCTGCCACGCGGATTTGATGGTATCCCGATCGCAGATCGACCTTGGAAAATATTACTGCTCCCGATAGCTCGTCCAACATCTCCTGAATTACCGGAATAGGATATTTATCCGGAATCGTGACTTTGTTGAGCTCCCGATAATCCACACAAAATTTCCAACTGCCGTCTTTCTTCTTTACCAACAAGACCGGGCTGGAGAAGGCACTCGAACTTGGACGTATGATACCGGCTAGCAGCATGTCTCTCACCAATCTCTCGATCTCGTCCTTTTGGTGGTGGCCATAGCGATACGGCCGCACCGATACTGGTTTCGCCCCTGCTTCTAGTGTGATCCGGTGGTCCGTGTCTCGCGGCGGTGGTAGGTCTTGTGGGTCCCCGAACACCCCTGCGAACTGCTGCAGCAACTCATCGAGCACCTGTGGAACTGGTTCGGATAATCGGGCCGCTGCTTCTTCGCTCACTACAGCCCACATCTGCGCCTCGGTTGTACGGGATAGAGACTTCACCCCAATGGGTCCTCGGCATAGTCGTGGATCTCCTCGCAGCGTGACTCGCCGCCCTTCCAACTCGAACTCCATTGACATCTGCCCGAAATCCATCCGCACTACCCCCAGGGTTCCCAACCACGTCATGCCCATGATCAAGTCGACGCTTCCCAGTGTGAAAGCGAAACAGTCGATCTTGATTCGGCACTCTGCAAGCTCCACCTCTACATCCGTACAGCTCCCCTCCGATTCTTGCCTCCACCCATTGCCGAGTTCCACGCCAAATTTCCTTCTCTTATCCACTGGCAACTCTAACTCCCGTACCAACTTCTCTGATATGTAATTGTGGCTGGCCCCACAATCAATGAGTATAGTGATTTTCCTTTCCCCAATCTTCCCATGCAGACGCATCGTCCGGGCTGTGGTGATCCCTGCCATTGAACACAAGGGTAAGTCGCCTTCTTCATACTCCACCGGTTCCTCCCACTCTTCTTCCAGCCCTGTCGGTTGATAGTACTCATAACTCCTCAGCTCTGGCTGCTCCCCCTCTTCGGCAATCATCACTCGGAGTGATCTCATTAAGCACTCATGTCCGGGTGAATATGGCTTACGGCATCGGAAGCACAAGCCCTTGGCCTTCAGTTCTGCAAGCTCCTGTGCTGATAAGCGTGTGAACTTCGGCCGATATGGTTGCTGAACAGATGCCTCACTCCCCTTGATTGGCCCCGACTTCTCCTCTGGCCGAGAGCTGTTGCTGGCTGACCCTCGACCCTGTGCGCTCCCCGCCCCAGACCAACTCGCCGACCCGCTACGAGTGTAGTTATTGTTTCGCGCAGATGGGCCCCACAGCCCTTGGTTGATTCGTCCACCTCCCTGAATGGCCATATTGGCCTCCACGTCTCGAGCCAAATCCATCGCAGCCTCTAACTCTGTGGGTCTGAACATTCGTAAAAACCCTCGTATTTGGTCCTTTAGTCCTTTCATAAAATAGCCCAGATAATGAGCATCCGACAATCCTGGCACTTGACTAGAGAGCTGAACAAACAAATTGATATACTCATCCACCGTACCCGACTGTTTGATGTCGGCTAACCTCTCGAATGCATCCCCTGGAAAACGGGTGTCGAAACGGGATACCAGCGCCTTTGTGAATTTCTCCCCTGTGAGAGATGGCTTGCGTGTCCGTAGCCACATCGTCCAGTATAACGCATCGCCTTCCATAGCCACCACTGCTGCTGTGACCTTGGTTTCTGGTGGCGTATCCATGATTTCAAATTGCTGATTGGCGCGAGCCACCCACCCAATCGGATCGATTCCGTCGAACGTCGGTAGCTGCAGCACGCCTCCGTTGCTTCTCCGACTGCGCTTCTCTCCTTCTTCGCTCCCGTGCTCGGACTCGTTCCCGTCTTCAGCGTGGGATTCCTTCTCGCCGGAAGAAGACGCCGGCGTTTGCCTGATCTCCCTCAGCACCTCGGCGAGGGTGGCCGTGATGGCCACCAGATTCGCCCTCATCTCTCTCTGTTCGTCTCGTATCTCCTTCTGTTCCTTCTCCATCTTCTCGAACCGTTCATTCACCGACCGTGTCTCCATCGCGTGAGAAAGGGATCCGGCAGGTCGGACCAATTGATAAGAACAGTTTTGTATAGTAAAACAAAGCAGAGATCAATAGAAATACGGCAAAGCCGTCCCAGCCTCCAGGCTCCAAAATAATATTCTCCAATGATAACAATAATAAACCCTAATCTCCTATAAATACTGCTCCAACTATAATTAAGGAAATAATATCAAATCCTCCTTCTACTGCTAATCGAATAATTAAACCATAATAATAAAACACTCCTTCATTAGCCCAGCCCACGAACGTGGGCTCAATCCCTTCCTTCACGCGATCTTCTCTTGTAAACAATCAACGGCTTCGGCCCATGCACCTCATGCACGTCGATATCCCGACCCTCTCCTTCAACGTCGATCTCGGACTCTCTATCATCATGACTAAAATTGACCAATATGATAAATAGACATAAGCCTTTGGATCTCGGCTATTTGGCGTCGCTTCTCATTTTCCTTCTCAATGCTTTCGCGTCTTCTTTGGTGGTTGTGGGCTGTTGTAGAAGGGGAAATACATATGCATTAAGTAATTAATACATACCTTCATAAGTGAAATGATCTGAACCCCATGACTGTATGATTCTCCTCTGTCTACTTCTCTTTGCAGTAGGCACTGCTCTACGGTGTTAAAACGTTGATGAATCTCAGTAATTAGCTTTTTGCTTTCTTTGACACTCTCGAAGAGAGCTCCCTTCAACATTTCTGCCTCTTTTTCAAGAACTCTCAATCTTCCCTCAAGTTGTTTGATTTCTGCCTTTCTTCTTCTGCGACTAACGTCTTCTTCAAGCAGATGATCTGGGGGGGTTGTCCTCTTCGACTCTGACAATTGCTTCTTGCATCTTGATGTACTAGCTTCTAAAAGATATTGATTATTAGACATTGTTTTTGTTCTTGTAAGAGGATATCTAAGAGTTAAGAGGATGTGAAGAACTTTGCACTAGGAGTGTCACTAAGTTGTTTTTCTTTGCAGTGAAGCAAGAACGTCATTTGTCAAGTTGGAGTTGGTTAGGCAAGCATGACAGTGTAAAATACATGATGGTTGCTTGCCTTACAGAGTTGCAGAGGGTTGTGTGTGTGTGTGTGTGTGAGAGAGAGAGAGAGAGAGAGAGAGAGAGAGAGAGAGAGCAATTGGATGTAGTTGATGCAAGAATTGTCCCATTATATTCAACAGACAACAATTTCGGCTCTAAGCTCAGAGAGAGAGAGAGAGCAATTGGATGTAGTTTATCTAAGAATTGTCCCATTATATTCAACAGACAACAATTTCGGCTCTAAGCTCAGCATGGTGAAGGCGGTTTTGAATGTTTTTTTCTGAGTCTGAGATTTATAGCCGCAGTGAGGGCAACTTTGGCTGCATCTCATCACAATCTAACTTTGTCTTTATTTGAGGATTAGTTTTAAGATTCAAATGGTTCTCTATTGGGCGTACCATCTGAAATAGGGATGTCAGTTTTACCCGTAGGGTAGAGTAACCCATATGTAATTGGGTAGAGGAGGGCATAAGATTTCAGGTAACGGGTATGGTATTATTTATGCCCGCCAAATAATGTTAGGGCAAGGGTAGGGTAGGTTAGGGTATGGGTTTAACATTTTATCCGTGTACCCGACTTGTGTACCCTACCCATGTACCCGATATATATATATAATAAAAATAATATTAATTATTTTACAATCAGTTATTTAATTAGTTTTATATCCTAACATTAAGATTATATTTTGAATGTTATTATATTATTTTATATTATGTTTGATTTGTGTTCATATTTAATAATATTATATTTTGTTAATTTGTGATTATTGAGGAAGTTGATAAAATATTTTTTTATTCTAAAGAAAAAAAGTGTATTTTTTGGCTAGGGGAAAAGCTGGGCAATTTTATACATGTAAAATAAAATGGATAAATCATTTATCAGCAGGTATCCGTATACCCGTTGAGTATTTTTCGTAACCTATATGAAACAAATAAACAAGTAATAGAGAAGAATAATGACAGGGTATTTTGTATTAGGGTAGGCCTATCCATAATCTGGAAATTGACTTGGGCCTCGCCGGGATGTATTTAGCGGATCTGAAAAATACGACAGGCCGGGGTAATTTAGGCCAGTATATTGCACTAAACTGATAGTCTGGGTCAAATTGCCTATGAGGAAGGAGCACAAGAAAAAAACATGAAATAAATAGATACATGTTTCCTGTAAACATTGTTTATTGACAATATTAATTTCTTGGTAGACGAAAAAGAAAAAATGATACTCCCTCCGTGGATGATTTCTGTATCCACTCTCGGCTAATCATCTGGGACTTCCACCTCCATTTTCAGCCCTGGATTTTCCAATATCTGCACAATTATTGTCATTTTGAAATTGAAAAATAAAATAGCCAGGTTGTTTCAAATTCAGCACTTTTTAGAGAAAACTGGATGGATTTGAAATCTATTCATTTTAAATTCCTCAACTCAAATGCAACCTTATAGTTTTCGTATAATCAGTCAGGCATTATGTTCACCACAAAATTAAAATACCAAAATAATAAAAAAAAATCAGCCATTATGTGCTTCGAACTTATTTTGTATAGCAGCCTTCGAGTTTCTACATTTCATTACATTATCAATAATGTTTCATGCTTGCTATCTATCATAAACATAAAGAACAAATGAAAAAGGTGCAATTTTTTTATGCAAAGTACATCAAAACTCTCTCAGTTATATGTGAATATTGTTTGTATATATCCCTTATTAAAAATAATTTTATGAGTCCTACAATAAATTAAATTTTTTTTCCTATAATATATATATATATATATATATATATATATATATATAATTCTTTTTTTTTTTTTAAATTTGATGTTAGTATACTCCTAAAGCTTTTTATTTGAGAGCAAAGAAAAAAAATGATAGTTTTGAGCTTTTATTGAACATTAAAAAGAAAAACCCTTAGAAATTGTCGGAATATTAGATAGAATATTGTAAAATGAAAATTGTTTATATATATAACTTTTAAATGAAAAAAATGAATGAATATGATAACTTCTATCGCGTGGAAATATTTTTTTTAATAACACACATTTGATTAACTGAGGAATTTATAACATTTCAAAATATTCATGAATAACTAAAGGACCTTGTGATGTATTTGCAGTTTTTAACGAATTCCAACTGTGATTTTTGACCAACATATCGATCATAAGCTATGGGGAAACAATTTTAAGAGAGATGAACCTTAATGAAGTCATTCAACACAAGAGAAGACTGTTTATTGTAGCCAGCTTCATGAAACAGCTGACTCAGAACTTCCTGCACAGCACAACAAAAAACATGCAATGAACATCTCAGATGTAGAGTGTTAAATAAGAGAGATTCTCCTTAAAATTGCTAGGCAATTTTCGTACCTCCCGTTGACCATCCGACATAAACGAGCCGGTCAAGTCGCCGAGCACTTCTATTAGGTCCTTGAAAGTCACCTTTCCGTTGCAATCAGAGTCGTATACTTTGAAGATAACTGTACAAATATGAACTAAAATAAACAGGCAAATTCGCAAAGGAGACTCAATACTATTTAGTGAAGGTAAGAATGCTACAAGAATTATAAACACAGGAGGACATTCACCACTTGATTCGTTGCATTGAGACCAGTCAAACACAAATGGAGATTGCAAAATCGGAAAGGAGGAGAAGGGTAGGAGAAGATAGGTGACAAAAAAAAGAAGAAGGGGGGAAAACACCTATAGACAAATGCTCGTGTTAGGTGAAAACACTTGCTAATTAAGATCAGGCATCTTAGAAAGATAAATTATAGCAGATTGTTATCACAAAACTACACAAATATCCATCAGGTTTTTTTGTGAAGTATCGGAGGCACATTTCCAGATAGTCTTAATTCTCAATGCAATCAACAAGTTTATCTAGTTTATTCCCTCCCAAAACAATAGATATCTCAAGCATTTAATCTGTTCCGCGATGTTATTTTATTTTTTCAAACAAACTGGAGCATAAATCTTATAACAAGCTGCACATACATGGTAGATTATCAGAAAAAAAAGAAGCTATTAGCAAACACAAACACACACACACACACACATTGGATGTACCAATCACTTGCTAAAAAGAACTTAGCTGAGGTGTAAGACCTACTCTCAATTTTCTGTGGTATAGTTGCTTTAGCACTGAAAGCAGACAAAAATGCAACAAAGTCTTTGAAGTTCAGCCCATCTACCATCTTAAGCAACCTCTGTAAATATCCCATAAAAAAGAGAAAAAAAATCATCATCTGATATACAAAATTCCACACCACCACTACCAATAAAAACTCAACAGAATCAGTCCAAGAATCTACCTGAGAAAGTGGATTCGTTGCAAACTCTGGTACAGATAAAAATTCATCTGCTGAAATGAAACCCTTTGCACTCCTGTCTAATTGGCAAAACCTCTTGTACAGAGAAACTATTTCTTGCTGAGTAACTAAATCATCATCCATTCAAAATGAAATCATTACCTTTGATCATTGAAATATCAAGAAAGACTAGTACAGAAAGTGAACTTAAACTATGCAAGATCAATAACGACACCTACATAGATGATTGCAATGTTCTTGAACTTCTTCAATATCATACTGAGTCAACATTGATGGGGCACTTCCCATTGCTAACTACAAAACCTGCAAAAACTAACAAATTCAGCAAACATAAAAGAAGCCCCCTTATCAAAACCGAATATCTAGCTCAAAAAGGTACTTGCCTTCATCAGCCCGGAAAATAAAAATTGAAAAAGACAAAAAAAGGACCTACAGTTAAATGAAGGGACCAGAGAGAGTAAGAGGCTGAGACAGATGACTGGGTGAGAGAAAATAGGACCCGATGATGAGCAAAAACTTTTGAAAAAAATGAGAAATTATAGCAGGAAATTGGATTGGGATTTGCTTAGTCATCACCGCAGCGCGGAAAAGCAACTTTTGATCGTTTGTGCGAGCTGGCGAGGAATTTTATGTTTATCGTTCAGGGATTGCGTAGAGCAGACAAACTGGGAAAGGCTAGGGTGTTCTGCTAAACTTCTGGTGTGGACCCTTTGGGTTGTTTTTTGGCTGCTCGGTTGATGTTACATTTTCCTTTTTTTTTTTTTTTTTAAAATAATATATATATATATATATATATCTTTTTTGGTTTTTTAGGTTTATATATATATATATATATATATATTTATTTTTTAGGTTTTTTAGGTATTTGGTAGTTATCTTTATATATCTGTCATCAAGCACTTGTGGTAAGCATAAAATTGTTTATAGTAAGGTTAGTAGTTGTCTTTTTTTACTGTGTCCATTATGTCTTGAGCCACTTGTGTATATAAGTTTG
This sequence comes from Caryopteris x clandonensis, assembly GCA_028749325.2. Classification (NCBI taxonomy): domain Eukaryota; kingdom Viridiplantae; phylum Streptophyta; class Magnoliopsida; order Lamiales; family Lamiaceae; genus Caryopteris; species Caryopteris x clandonensis. The sequence continues at coordinate 5,109,874 of JAPYKT020000003.1, read as the reverse complement.
TGTCGCGCGGCTAACAGTCAGCTTGTTCGGCTATATTCATTACATTGTTGATCATCTTAATAGAAGTGACATGATTAAATGTTATAACACATCATTAGCAACTATTATACTTCTCACTTTAGAATATCAAACTTTATTAATTAATCACTTAAGGAGATATGTTGCTTATGTGGTGAACAATTCCCTGAATTTATAAACCAACAAATAATCACTATTGTACATTTAAATATGTTTTGTAGTATTTTTGTAGCACTTTTAGATCCCAAACCTCTTCACGAGCGTTTCATGTGTTTAGAATCGATGTTATGCATGTCGTTGGTTAGCATTTTATGTTTGCATTCATAAATTTGTGTTTATTCATTTGGTTTATTTTTTGAAAAATAACATTGCACGAGATCATTATAAGAAATTGCATGATTCCGCTCCTAAGAGGATGAGCATGTATTCGAGAAAATTGTTAATATTGGTTGAGTTGAATATTAATTTGAACAAATAGATAAAAACCTTGATTCAGGGAACTCTTACAAAACTATTCGATGATGGTTAATTCAATCTTGATTCTTACACCAAAAATTAATTAATAACAAATATGGTTGAGGTTTCATGAGTTCCATCCGCAGAGGTATTGCTGATAAAACGAGTTAAAGAAATGCTCGGAGCTGGAGATGAGCCGTTAGGACCGTACATATGGAGAAACGAATATGACGACACTGAAGAAGAGTCACCTGGGGAATTCTCTGATTGCCATTGTCATTGAAACTACAGATTCTGGCCCCAGAATCCAACCTCTTCCAAGTATTGTTTCACGAGGCCTGATCTTGTGCTCGGGTTGCACCCTTTTGTTGCAAGATGAATCAGGCCTACAAATACTCAAACATGGTAAAGGTACACGGTTCTCAAGAACCCTGATGCCATTCTAGTACTCATGAGTGATCAGATGGAGGTATACTTGCCCTAATCTTGAATTTTTTGGATTATTATTTACAAGCAAAAGAATTCTAGCAATTTAAGGTATTACAATGGGATTGGAGGGCACTCACTTTGGCATGAAAACACTAAGAAATGATTTATATATATCTTTTATGGATTTGAATTTTCTATTTAATTCCATATTTCATTATATTTCAAAATAATCATTGTGCATATAATAACACCATTAATTGAAACATGACATGTAATAAAAACAATAGAATAGAAGATAAAGCACATAATGAAATGAAGAATCCAAACCATAAATTATCTGTTCCAGACGGCTAAAGATTATGCTGACTGATATTCACTAATAGCACTTCATACTGCATAGGCGTAACACTACATAGTATTTAATGGAAGGGGGGAACTATTACTTAAATAATTTCAAATAAGCTACTTTTCCCTGTACTGAATGTAGTAAGCCATTTCTTGCACAAAATCCCAGAGAGAGAGAGAGAGAGTAAATACGAAGCCATAGGGGCCCATATTCATCCAGCAAAACTAATTCCGTTACAAGAACACTGGAGTTTAGTTGTTTTTGATGTTCACCTTGAAGCAAAAATAACACTAATAACACATATGATCTCAAAGCTACTAAGATGAGGATGCAGGCTTTCATCATCATCCCCACCAATCCAATTACCATTTTCATCATCAGCTCACCAAAAATTAAAATCTCCCTAGCTATCCCCTATAACTAAATTTCCCCAAATTTGAAAGATACACAGAAACAGAGCAATGACGCATCCAACGTGCAGCACCAGGAAAACAAAGAATTATGCTTTTCCATATAGACCTCAGAAGATCTTGAATAGCAGACCACCATGAGCGGCAAAGAAAGGAGCAAACACGAGCGACTCGACTGCCATGAGCTTTATGAGGATGTTGAGTGAAGGACCCGATGTATCCTTGAGAGGATCTCCTATGGTGTCGCCAATGACAGCAGCCTTGTGTGGTTCTGATCCCTTGGGGCCAAGGGTTCTTGCGTGTTCCGAAGCACCAGCCTAGAAGAAAGTTTTGAGAGATTAGATTATTTAAATTGTCTTTGTACCAGAAAACATCAAGCCTTCACACATGAATCTTGGATGTTACCTCAATATATTTCTTTGCATTGTCCCATGCACCACCGGTGTTGGACGCAGATATTGCTATCTGAGAGATCATAAAAAGCCAAAAGAAATTAATCAAATATTGAACAGTGCAAATCAAAATCCTACTTAGGATTGAGTTGGGCATCTTGTTTGCCGGTCCGAAAAGCTGGGCCTACGTTAGGCCTATTTTTGAGGCCAGCCCTACCTATAGTTAATTAATATAAACATGGATGGGTCAAGGCCACCAAAACTATAGTCCAACAACAATTCAGGTGCCCATTTCTACTGTCCTGACAAGCCAGGCTACCCAATTTTGTCAGCTTTACAAAAAAATTATTTACAAGACGGAGTGTAAAGTATACCTGGACGCCAGAGACAAGAGAACCAGCAAGAACGCCAGAGAGAGTCTCAACGCCGAAAAAAGTTCCAACAATTAAAGGGGTAAGCATGACAAGGGCACCAGGGGGAACCATCTCCTTGATAGATGCATCGGTGGAAATCTTTACACATGTAGCATAATCAGGCTTCGCAAGACCCTCCATGAGTCCAGGAATAGTGTTAAATTGCCTGCGAACTTCTTCAACCATTTTCAAAGCTGCGCTGCCAACACTCTTCATGGTCATGGCGGAGAACCAGTATGGAAGCATTGCACCAACAATCAAACCAATGAAGACTTTAGGGGTCAAAACATCAACGGTCAAGATTTCTGCACGGCTCACAAAGGCACCAAAAAGTGCCAACGAAACAAGAGCAGCAGATCCAATGGCAAAACCCTGAAAAACAAATTTTGAGAATTATATCCAAAACATTGACCTTTAAAAATGTCTGAAATTAGGCAAACAACCATTGAAGTGGACCTTTAAAGTTAAGCCAATAGCTGAATTCCAATGAGTATTTTATATCTGAGCATGTGATATCTTGCTCGCCTGAGCACTTGCAGAACAGGTCAAACATTCTTAAGAATATATTCACAAAATCAACGCATTAGTACCTTTCCTATAGCAGCAGTGGTATTTCCAGCAGCATCAAGGGCATCAGTTCTCTCACGAATTCTGTGGCTCATCCCAGCCATTTCAGCTATACCTCCAGCATTATCACTAATTGGGCCGTATGCATCAATAGCTAAACCAGTGGCAATGGTGCTCAACATTCCAAGAGCGGCTACCGCAATACCATACATAGCAGCAAAGGAGAAACTGACAAATATGCTAATTGCAATGGCAAAAATGGGAATTATAACAGATTTGTATCCCAAGGCAAGACCAAATATAACATTGGTGGCAGCACCAGTTCTGCAGGAATCAGCAACATCTTGCACAGGGCTGCATAGGGAAATTCCACAAACCATGGAGAAAAGGTTAATGAAAAAAAAAAAGTTGTCTGTAAACATGGAGAAAACAAGCTTAGATGAAAGATGAAGACCAAACTATTTATTTGACCCAAAAAGAAAATAACAAGGAACTACTTTGTTCACCTGTAAGCATTGCTGGTGTAATATTCAGTGACAAACCCAATGATAAGTCCAGCCCAAAGCCCAACACAAACACAGAGGAAGAGTTGCCTGTAATGCATTATTAAGAGGTTAAGTAAAGATAAGATTCAGCACCATCATTCAAGCACAGCTTAATCAAGTCTACACAAGAAAGAATCTAAAGAAGCAAATAAGGCAGAGCCAGAATAAAGAATATATAAATAAACAATGATGGCAAGCAAAGAAAAGAAGCATAAGATTATAATTCCACTGCCTATATCCATTTCACATGTCGAATACCGAACAAGTCCTTACCAGTTCTTCACGGCCTTTTGAACACCAAAGTTGAAGATTGTAAATGATGGTGGCAAGCAAGTCCATGTGACAATTGCAATTCCAACTGTCATAAAGATAGTGGAGATAATGAGCTGTTTCTTTAATGCTGGTTCGATTTCCTCAACAGCCTTGATCTCGAAAAAGTCAGTAGCAAAAAGGGTGGTGATTAAGCAAACCAGGATTCCCATGGAACTAATGAGCAATGGATAAGTCATAGCAGTGAAGTCATGAGTCATGCCAAACGATGATATCGAGGCCACAACAAGAGCAGCACATGAAGATTCAGCATATGACCCAAAAAGATCAGACCCCATTCCAGCAATGTCCCCAACATTATCACCAACATTGTCAGCAATCACCTGAAAAAAAATTAATAAATAGAAATTAACATCGGTAAAATTCCCTTCTAAATAGAGTTATCCCACCAAAAAGATAGTAGCTTACAGCAGGATTTCTTGGGTCATCTTCTGGAATGTTCCTTTCAACCTTTCCAACAAGATCAGCACCAACATCAGCAGCTTTAGTGTATATACCACCTCCAACTCTCCCAAACAGAGCCATGGAGGATCCACCAAGGCCATATCCAGTAATTGCCTCAAATAGACCTTCCCAATCATCCCCGTAGTAGATTTTGAACAGATTGATAGCAATGTAAAGAACCAATAGGCCATTTGCAGCAAGGAGAAAGCCCATGACTGCACCAGATCTGAATGCAGTAATAAAAGCTTTCCCAACACCCTTCCTAGCTTCCAATGTTGTCCTTGCATTTGCATAGGTTGCAATCTTCATCCCAAGGAAACCGGAAATGACAGAAGTGACAGCACCAAGCAAGAAAGACACAGTGCTGAAGATTGCAGTTGCAAGTGCGGGCTTGCACAACTTCTCCTTGTCATAAGTGCAAGGCCGGCTCTTTGTGCTGAAACCCTCGACAGATCCCAGGAACAGGAATATGAGGATTGCAAATGCAACCATGAAAATGCCCACATACTGGTATTCAGTAAATAGGAAAGATGTTGCACCTGCATGCACAAATTAATAATCTATCTTGGTTAAGGCAAGCCAATAATGCTAAAACCAAGCAGAAACATTTATAACTAACTGGGCCCACAGTATGTCAGAAATACCATATAGGTTAAAATATAAAACCAATTGCTAGAAAATGGTTATTTGACTATTATCATGTAGCCCAAGGCCAATCAAGAAAACATAACAAATGGTCCACAATCCATTACTAGCACAAAATAAATAGTTGAGGCTGTGTTGTTACAAAGATACAATAACAGACAATAGTTGATAATATTATGAAGAGAAGTAACACAATAACAACATTGAATAATAACATCTTAAAGCTGTGTCTACTGCGTGTGTGCCTGGGGGACAATGAGATGTATTCATTCTCAACTAATTACAATAAAAAAGGCAATACTTTACTCCAAAAAGACAGCATAAATCAACTCCCCCAGTTATTCCTTCAGAGATAAGTACCTTAGTGAATAAAAATATTAATATAATCTTCCCAAGATCTGGATAACAAAACAAACATTATAAAAAAATGGTGCCAACTTGAACATGAGCAGACAAAACAGATCTGCCTCCATTCTTCGGTGCAATCTCATCTACTCCAACTGCCTTATTGTCACCTCCATAAAACCCTAAACCCTCTTGCTGCCGAGAAAACTCGATCGCATAATTACATACCAAATGTTGAAAAATAATTTAAAAATCATTAATCACAAATTACAGAAAACCTTATTGTTTTCTTACTAGAACGAAGCGAAAATAAAAAATAAACCCGGGAAAAAACTAATCGAAAAAGTACGCCTTAAAACTATCAAATATCAGGTATCTCTCTCCTGGAAAATGTATCCGTTTTACTCAAGAGTTATATACTAAAAAATAAAGCTTTTGTTCAGCAAATCAGTCAAAAGATATACTTCCATTCTCGTACTTTAATTACTGTAGAATTTACTCCACCTAAGAGAGACATAATTATTGTAACTTTAAATACGGATTAGATGAAGAATAAGTTTGTATATCTGGCCGGTGATATAAACTAAAAATGAAACAAATCAAAATTCATCTTTCTACTCTGCTTCACCAAACTAGTTCAGCTAAAAAAGGAAATAATTAGCACAACTAATAAAATATCTTTTTCCTCTTGAAAGACTCGTGTACCTTAAAATTCATTATTTTCTCCATAATTTTAAGGCTTTTAGCTCGTAGTAACCAAGTAGAGCTCAAGTTAACAGGCAGGCAAGCTACATTTGTATACGAACATAGACACAAAAAAATGCAGACAGATAGAGAACACAAATTGAGGAAGAAAATAGATCTTGAGATCTGGAGCTATTCTGACCCTCGGAGATGGCGTTCTGGATCTCAGCACACTTAACGACGACGTTCTGGTCGTTGATACCTTCTTCCTCCTCAATCAAGTGGTCACTGTACCCATTCTTTCCGTTGTTTGCAGCCGCTGCACCACCTTGCTCCGGCGTGACCTTGACTTTTGACACGAGGAACCACTGCACAAGAGAGAAGATGATGCCGATGACGGCGCACACCGGAATCACGATTTCCGCCCCCTGATCCGTCAGCAACGCCATTCTCACCGGGAACTGAAATACTTCCACCGGAATACGCCGGGAGAAGAAACGGAGAAACGGCAAAGCAAAATGGAAAGAGAAAACCTGGGAACAAGTAGGTAGTGAAACAGAGAGCCGCGAAATTGAGGAGGTGTGAGAGTGGAAGCGAGACGATATTTATAACATGTTGCCAGAGTATAATTCCTAGGATCAGAGGACGGGGAGGAATACCCCACGAGGAAGTCCACACTATAAGTAGATGTGGACCATTTCGTGTATTATTGAGATAAGTAGTACTTTGGTGCAGTGCACTATTTTAATATATTCAAATTATAAATATAATTATACTATATTATTTAATTTTAATAGTTTATTTTAATATATACAAAGTGGTAGTAAAGTTACATAAGAAAATATAAAATTTAATTATATTTTAACAAATAGAAAAAATATTCAGTAAAAAGGAAATAAAAATAAAAAAAATAAAATTGATATATTGCTTTCTAAAAATATTTTAATTTTTTAAACTGAAAATTACTATTTTATATTACTTTATTATTATATTAGAAGTATCTGCTTTAGGGGTGACTTTAATCCTTTAAATGACTCCTTAATCTCAAATTTATTAAATACACATTTCTATTCTGTTATTTTAGCTAAGTAATTAGTTTTTCTTGTAGTATAATTGAGATTCAGAACTTTAAATTTTTTGTAATATTTTTTAAATAAATAAACAATACTTTTTAGTTAAATATAAAATATATAGGTCGGACGCAGGGTACATCCAATTTCACAAGCCACTCACTCTATTTTTTAATATAAAATTAATTTGAAAGATTTTGAAGAAATATTAATTCAGTTTAGTATTTTTATTTTTCTTTTATGTTAATTTAGTATCCTTTATTCTTTGTTCTCTTTTGACCGTCAAAAAAACAAGTGCATCTTATTCCCCATAAGGGCTTTATATGTTTTTTCTTTAATCTTCTTTGTGAAAAGAAAGAATTTTCACTACTTACTTTCTTTGCAAACCGAATGAAAGGACAATGTGAAGAATGAGAAGTCCCTCTATATAGTTCTACATTAAGATATTGTAATTAAATCATATACATATAAAATAAATAGTATTTTTATTGAATTATATGATTATTATATTAAAGATCGATACCAAATATAGGTAGACTCTGTCCAAAATTGATAGTTTAATAATATCATTTGGTTAAATGATAGTGTAGATCAAAGTTTGATTTCCTAATCTTAACAAAATACTAGAGAATTGAGAAATTTTTTAGATATTCACGGGGCATCTATAATATAATATATAAAAAATATTCATCTCATGCCCATTAACTTAAGTCCTATAATATCTAACTTTAATTTTTTATTTTATTTAATATATGTTTAATCTTATCAAAATTTTAAAATAAGTAACATAATGATTCGAACAGATATAATACATTAAAATTAAAAGTTATAAATTATTAATTATTCATAGAAAGCAAAAGGTTAAAATAAGGCATTGATATTGTGGTGAAGTCATGAAATCTGAAAATGGTAGTGCTCAATTTCTTACCTACTCGTATTTGAAACAATCCACGTTTAGTCCGTATTAAATATCTCGTAAATTGTAGTTCACATTTGTGTTGTCAAATGAGCTGACCTTATATTTGTCCACACTCGACACGACTCATCAACTTCCTTTTATTACCCAACACGTTTTCCTAAGATTAACAATTATTATTATTAATTATTTTCTTGAAACCATAATTAACAATTATGTAGCAAGTAACGAGTCATTACCATAGGTTGGAGCATCAATTAACCTATGTTTGGTCTAACTTCTTCTTTCACACCATACCCAATTTCTCTCTTTTAGTCGAGCTACGTTATATAAATAAGTGCATTCAAATAAATAATAAAAAGTTATATTTATAATTGGAATGAAGTAGTGTATGATGAAAACTTTAAATGTCACATCAGGAGACAGAGAAATAAAAAAAATAATTGGTATTTCTAATGACACCACAAATACTACTTTGCAAACAAAATTAAAATTTTGGACAAAATTAGACATGGTGTAAATAATATATATATATATCTTTATTTTAAATTTAAAAAATTTAAAAATAAACATATAACATAAAATTATGCAAAAAAATTCAGCATACTCTTTGAAGAAACAAAAATATCCTCTTTGAATCCTCCTTTGAAGAATACAAAAACCCTAATTTGAAGCATTGAAATAGACGAGAGATTTTAACAATGGATAATCGACATTAATCTGTAAACTCGATATGTTTCTCATATGTTTTATTATAAGTTTCTTCCTTTTATACATTCGAAAAACATAGCAAAAATCGTAAAACACAAACTATGATTTCGAAAGCGTTCGGCCTAGACAAATCGAACACAAACAGTAACGTTCGGCCTGCATAAGCCGAACACGAGCATTGACGTTCGGCATATGTAGGTCGAACACATTGTGAAGCGTTCGACAAGAACATGTCGAACGTATTCTGCGATGTTCGGCGTACACAAGCCGAACACATTCAACAACGTTCAGTTTATGTTGTTAAATAGTTCTAAGTTTTTTTCATTTCATTATATTATTTGCAGGAGTCATCAAGAACAAGTACTTTTATTTCAAGTAACAATGACCTAGTTGTTGATTACAGGATATTTTTAATACAATGAAATTGTTTGGATCACGTGAAAATTTGATTTCTTAGGTACATGAAAACGCTATCACATTAGGCATGGTGGTGGTCATGATGAGGTCAGAAATTGGAGATGAATGGAGACGACCTCGTTTGTGGTTAAATTATGAACAAGGGAAAAATATTGTGCACGAATAAAAAAACATTCCACAGAGAAAAATGAAAATGAAGAAAGAAAAGAATGTGGAAGAGAAGAGGAAGAGGTAGAGGATATGTTAAGGAAAGGAAAAACAATTGAGAATTGTCGTTCTGGAACCAAGAAATGTGATTTTCCATTTCGTCTAAAAGGAACATATTACAAAGAGATTGATGAATGGGCATTGAAGGTTATTTGTGGTTCGCATAATCATGAGTTGGCAAGATACTTAGAGGGTCGCTCTTGCTGGTCGCTTAACATTAGATGAGTTAAAATTGGTATATGATCTGTCTACGGGTAATAGTCATTCTAAGAACATATTGTTTACTTTCCAGAAGAGGTATACAGAAAATAAGTCAATGATAAAGACTATCTACAATATTCGACAGAAGAATAAACAATTCTAACATTGTGGCCGATCACAAATGCAATATCTGATGGGTAAACTTAAAAAGAATGATTTTTTTCCATACCAGGCGGTGTGAGCAAACAAATGCTATCAAAGATACTTTTTGGGCCCATCCAATAAGTGTGGAGTTGTTGCATACATTCCCAAATGTCCTGTTAATGGACTGTATATACAAAACAAACCGCTACAAACTACCGTTGTTAGAAATTATCGGGGTGACTTCCACAAACATGACTTTGTCAGTTGCATGTGCCTTTATAGAATGTGAAAAGGAGGACAATTGCTTATGGGCTTGCATTGTCCTTAAAGATTTGATGGACCGATCCAACCTACCAAAAATATTTGTAACCGACCGAGAACTTGCATTGATTAATGCAATCGAGAGGACTTTTTCTAGTCTCGTCATTTGCTATGTCGATGGCACATCAACAGAAATGTAATGGCCAAATGCAAGAAGTACTTTCGTACAAAAGAACAATGAATTTTTTTTTATATTAGTTGGAATTTGTTGATCTTTGCCGAGTTCAAGCACGTGTTCGTAGAGTTACTGAAGAGATTATAGAATGATTTCTCCTATCAAAAAGATGTAAAACATGTTTTGGACAGTTGGATCAATGGATATAAGAAACGATTTGTTTCTTGTTAGGTAAGCAACTTGATGCGCTTTGAAAATATCACAACAAATAGGTAATAAAAAATCATGTGTGATTTATATGTTATATAATTTTTTCTTTATTCATATAGAGTGTGTTATATGCTCATTGATGAATTAATTTAACTTTTTTTTGTAATATAGGGTGGAAGGCCAGCATGCCATGTTAAAAAAACAACTTCAATCGAGTACAGGCAAATTTGAAACCAGTTGGGAAATATTTTTATTCTTCTCGAAACATCACATAATGCAATCAAAAGTTTGTTTGAGAAGAGCATCAATATAGTCCAACATCGATACTCATCTCCTGCATTCAAATTATTACGGGGTATGGTTTCTATTTCTGCTTTGGATATGATTTTGGATGAAATGGTTGGTGTTGGAGAGAATGACGTGGATCCTTTATTGTGTAGGTGTATTTTATGAAAAACTTGCGGTCTTCCATGTGCTCATGAGCTACCTAAACATGTTCGGGGGAACATATCCATCTCTCTAAATAGAGTTGATAAGTTCTGGAGAAAGCTTAATATGGAACCTGTGGAGATGTAAATCAAAATATAGGAGATGACATAAATAATAGTTTCAAACATACACTTGGTGAAATCGTCAATTAATTTGAAGGTGCACATGATGAATATGAGAGGTTGTTAATGTTGAAGAGGTTAAGAGAGGTTGCAAACCCAACTACATCATCCCTTGTTGAACCACAAGTCCAACCACGTACGCGTGGGCGACCTACAAAAGCAAAAGCAAAAGCAAAAGCAAAAAAAAAAAAAATAAATAAATAAAAAAACCTCCTGAACTAAAAGAGATCTGAGTGCATTTGATTATGTCCAGCCCATCAATGACAGTTGTTCGCCAATGGAGGAAACATTTATCATAAGTGGAGAAAATGTGTCAGGTGCTATGCTTAGTTTGACTCATAGAGAACAGAAAAAGGTAATTTTCATTTATAAAACTACTTGTGTTGTGTTATCTTTTATCTTCCATTTAATTTACGATAATTGTATGGTTTACAGGTGGTTCGTCGTGCATCTAAAGTTGTTACCACAAACAACGATGTCAAATTTTTTTGAAGATATTCCACCTATCTTTCGGCCATATGTTTAGGGGACTAAGAATGTTAGAGGAAACAAACATTGCAGATTTCGTGCAATTGTCAAGTTAATGAACTTAGGGGAAGAATCATGGTCTAGAGTTCGTTGTGACCTTATTAATGAATTACAAACATTTGCGGAAATGTATGCACCAATTTTCAAAGAACATGGATGTGTTGAGGAAGTCGAAGATGCATTACATTGTTTTGAGGAGAGAGCCGATAGATAACACTGGCTAGATACACCTGATATGAGACATATGATTGCAACTGTCTACAACATAGCACTTGTCGTGCTAACACCAATTGTAAACTACACTTTCCTTCCCTTGAGGACTGCAAATCCAAAATATTCGAAACTTATTTGCATAGCATTTGGGGACCAAAGCAGACATTTTTGCGGGGTGTGTTATTATTATTATTATTTTCATATTAATCTTTACGGATTAGTAACTGTAGGTTTATTTTGGTAGGTCTCATTAATTTCTAGATGTATGTTGCCTCCTGTTCTTGAGGTATGGCATGAACATCGTAGTGTTTGTGCAGCTGATAAGAGATACTCTTCAAAACAAAATTTCAGATGTATAATGCACTTTGTTTAGGGAATGCATGATATGTGTTGGTCTCCAGCTGCCAATGCGCTACAAATGTAGAAATCAAGTTTCTATTGGGAGCTTTATATGAAATTTTGCTCAAAATGTGCAGACTAGATCATTTTACATACGACCTCCAAACTCGTGTCGACTCAGGAAATGGACCCATTAGGATCTCATCATGCTCCCCCTCTTGTTCTTGAGGCACATCAGTATATGCCTCAAATTCTTGAGGCCCACCAATATCATCTTTCGTAGAAGGACCTGGCACAAATTAATATTGTTGTGCAACCCTTAATCTTCGATTTGATGTTGTTGGTCATCTCCTCTTCCTTAAAAACTGTAACACATGAAAAGAAAAAATATTAACAAAACACGTTTGAACAAAAAATATAAATTTATGTATAAAAGCACAAAAATAAGTGTTCGGCAAAACAAACCGAACGCTTAGAGGCGTTCGACCAGCCCAAGCGAACACCCTGCAGCGCAAACGCATTGCAAGGTGTTCGGCCAGTGAATGTTGAACTCTTCATAGGGCGTTAGCGTTCGGCCATCGCTAGCTGAACGCTTCACAGGGCGTGCGACCAACCAACACTGAATGTTCTTGCTCTTTGGTTTTGGACATGGACGCTAAATGGAATTAAATTATTATCTAGAGGATTCGAGATAGTGTCACCTTCTGCATCTATTACTTATTATTGAAAAGAAGATAAGGAAAATGAGGTGTGAGGCCAAAGATTTTTGGGTGGGGAGAGAAGAGAAGAGTATTCGATGAAGGTAGAGTCCAATTTGGGGGACGAGTTGTTTTTTTTTTTTTTATTAATGGCTAGAATAGGTATTTTGGGGGTTGGATTTAGTAAAATTAAGTTTTCAAATATAATATATGTGGTATGTATAGTAAAAGTGGTTTGCAAAGTAATTTTTGTGGTGGTATTAAAAACACTCAAATATAAAATAATTACAATCAATAGAATTTGAATGAGAAAAAATGTTCATCCCTATTCACATCCAAAAACAAACATATATGGAATGGGCCCATCTCTCATTGGGATGAACCTATTCTAAAACAAACAAGGCCTAAACATTTCCTAAAACCTCTATTATTATATGTTCTATAAGTTTGGAAGTCCTTAATCATCGGTTGAATTGAAAGGGGAGACTAGAATGAGAAATCATTAACCATTCACTTAGTTTATTTAGTGGGTGGATCTATTGTGCATCTAGTGCATCTTGCAACGGATATTAAAAGGGCCATGGCCCGATGGGCCGACCCATTTAGTCCGAAAAATTTTAGGGTTAGGGTTTGATTTTATTAGCCCGTTTAAAAATCAGTCCGTTTAGTCCGAACCCGATTAGCCCGAAGTCCTATAGGGCTAGCCCGCTTAGGGTTAGGACTAGCCCGATAGCCCGAACTTTTCTTCTTATTTGTCTATTTCTTAATATGGAATTAATAATATATACCATTTTTTTATTATTTTTCATATACCATATTTGATTTTTAGTAGAAGATATTAAAATTTATATTTAATTACTAGAAGATTCTAAATACTGTCATTTAAATTTAGAACTTAAATGTAACATGATTTTAAATTTTATGACAGTGAATGCTTTTAAAGCTATAATTGAGAGCATGAAATAGTATATATGACTTAAATGTTTGAATCTTTAAATTTTTGTATAGTGATATAAAAGTTCTAAAATATATAATCTTTTAATGTTATCTCAAATGTATTTTAAATAGAGCATAATATATATTTAATCAAAATTTTACATTTAAATATATAATTTGACTATTTTGACTCATAGCCCGATAGTGGCCCGATTAGCCCGAAAACCAGTAGGGTTAGGGTTAGGTTCACCATAATCAAGCACGTTTAAATTGACCTGATTAAATCGAGGCCCGATTAACCCAAAACTCGTTAGGGCTAGCCCGAAACCGACAGGGCTAGCCCGTTTAACATCTCTAATCTTGCACCCGATTTCATAGTATTACTTGTTTACTTGAAAAATATTACTATTTTTTTTCAAAATAACAAATCAATAGTAATATTTTTTAAGTAAACCAATAATACTCTTTTAATTAAACAAATAATGATCTACATTGAATTGGACAGTACACCCGATGTATATAAGTTTTGATATTATTTAATAGGACTAGAATGATTATTACAAAGTTTGGTGATCATGTTCTTCATGCATGTGTCCTCTTAGGAATCAATACATGTGACACATTTTTAATCTCCAATATAACTTTGATCCTTCTGATTCAAGATCACCTTCTAAATTAAAAATAAAAAAATAAAAAATTTCTCTAATTATTTTTTATACTATGACAATCAATAAGACTAATATTAATCACTCATATTGTTTTTTGTTTTTTTAAGAAACTTGTTTTTCCTCATGATAAGTTGTACGTTGTTGTTTGAAAAGACATTAATAATAAGAAACTTCTTCTTTTTTTTCTTTTTTTTTTTAATTTACAATAAATACTAGAAATAAGCATATTAAATGGGCTAGCCCTAGCTATTTCATGCTATTGGGCCACTATCAGCCTATAAGCCAAGATAGTCAAATTACATATTTAAATTAAAGATTTTGATCAAATGCTTATAATATTTTATTTTTAAAAAAATGTTCGATTATATTAAAAAATTATATATTTGATATTCTTTATATTACAATAACTAATTTGAATATTCAAACATTCAATAATATATAGTATTTGGTACTTTTAATTCTAGCTTTAAATACATCCTCGCTATAATTTTAATAATCATGTTTTTGTATCTTATAAATGTTCTAAATGTAAATGATGTAATTTAGAATCTTCTATAATTAATATTAAATTATAACTTCTTCTATTAAAAACAACTAGGTTATATAAAAATTAATTCAAAATGATGTATGCAATTGTTGCAATACTAGGAAAAACAACAAAGAAGAAAAAATGTGGGCTATCAGATTAGCCCTAACCTATAGGGTTCAAGCTAACGACTAAACTATTAATTTTTAATAGATTAATAAAATTAAACCCTAACTCTTTAATTTTTTAGGCTAAACGAGTTAGTTGATCGAGCTGTGGCCGTTTTAAAATAAATCTATAACTATATAAAAACAGGACAGTTGTAAAAATTTACAAAAATATCATTTTTTCGCCTTTAAATTTTTAGAAAGTGTGATGTTCAATCAGATTTTTTTGTTTTATTTTTCACTCCAATTTTCAAAGTTTATAATTTTTGCATCTCAACTTTGATTTTTTTGAATAATATATTGAATTAATCATCTTTTCATTATCTTCAACTTGATATCAACATTGCATATATAAAACTAAAATATCAGTTTTAAAATATAAAATAATTTTGGTTGAACTAATTTATTGTTATATTGTAAAATATTTTTATTTCAAACAACTTTTATTAAAAACATATTTTAAATAATGGTATATTTTATTTTAAAATTTTATATTATTACATTTATAATAATTTATTATATTATTATATGTTAGACGGAAGAAATATTAGTTAAGATTTAAGTAGTAAAAAAATAATAAATAATGGTTGTGCACGGTGAAACTACGAATAACAAATAATAAATGCATCATAAATGCAATAAAATAGCAGCATTTAACTAGTTCAAACTTCACCCATATGGCAAATTGATTTATATTCCTTCATTATCAAACTAATGCATACCTATGTAAAGATACAGATTATAAAATAAATAAATATAATAGATTTTATAAATGCATTCAATACTATTTCAAGTAAAATAATATTACTTATTATGAAGAAAAAATAAGTTATATTTTTTCTATGGTCTTTCCATTTTTTGATTGGAGAATCAAATATAATAATTTTAAATAGAGTATATCTCATAATCTTCTCAGATATGCATATATTACCAAATTACTTTTAATAAAATTTGATTGCCGTGGAATTTATGCATAATTAAAATATTTTTATTCAATTAAATGTTTAATTAAAAAAATGAGTTTGACGTGTTACACAAAATTGATTTCAATAAAAATTGGTTTATCTTCCGTTACATAGATTTGTAAATATCACTACTTTTTCAAATTATAAAATTAGTAGTAATATTTTTGAAGTAAATAAATAGTATTCTTTAATTAAACAAAAATATTCTACATTATATTGCACGATGCACCGATATACATAAGTATTTGTAATTTATAATTTAACACTTTCACATAAACGGGTGGCCCACAAATATTCATTGATGCATTAAAATGATCAACAACATAAGGCCGCTATTTATTTAGCACAGCATTGTATGTTCAGTATCACTGTTTCAATTTTCTTCATACCACACCAAATATATGAATTTTCTTATCCACCTATAAGACTTCATAATCTCATAGACATCATCCCACCTTAGATTTGCCCCACGTCATATTTGCAACACACATACGGAATATAATATTTTGTAACAAAAACTAATATTTAATAAATTTAAAATAATACATTTTATATTTTTCAAAAGTGTTAATTTTTACGATAAAGAGATTACTTTTCCCCTTAAAGTATTATTTTTATTTGATTAGTTCTAAAAAAGTTTAGTTAAAACTGTAATTATTTTTTAGTAATACTTTTATTATTAAAAATTGATAATTTAAATAATATTACTTTTTACCTATTACATTTTTTTAAAAAGTATCATGTCTAAACATATGAGTGTAGAAAAAAATGTGTGCACTGCAGGTGTCATATCACACGTTTTGCACAAATTCGTATTGAATTATTTTGAATTCGTATTTTTTTAATGTAAGATACGATCAATTATATATAAGAAGATTCATACACTTGATGCATATAAATTTTTGTGTTATTATATTGAAAGAAACAAAATATGGGTTACAAATTATGCAAGGATGTGAAGAAAGAAAGATAGCTCGACTCATACCATACCGACATACTAAAAGAGTTTGCCTCTTTAAAATTTATTTCATAGAACACCTTAATTTTGAAATAAAGATGTGTGCAAACAGAAATATGAATTGAGATTTATATGTATTCTGTAAATTACGATACAACTATTATATAAGAATATACAACTTTGGTTTTATTAATGAATAAATTAATTAAATTCGAACACTACTCAATGGATTAGATTATGGGCTGCTCAAGTGAGCTGATCTTATTCAAATTGAATGAATAATGAGGAGAGTAATTGGATAAATTTCCCACACACGTTATCCAAATCTCTCTCACACTCTCTCCTATAAAGAAAGCATCAATAAATCAAGACGTGATTGAACTCACTCGTGACCCAACAAATATATTTCACTGCAGTTATGAGGTAACCCTATATTTCCAATATTGGTATCTGACTTGAAGAGGTTAGAATTCAGTCTGGTTGATGTTTTTATATAATATTATATATTTGTATAAAATTCGTGTGATCTGTTCGTGGCCATTTTTTGTCAGTTTATTATCTGATTTGAAATTATACGTATATATATATATATATATGTGTGTGTGTGTGTGCGCGCGCGCGTGTATGTGTAAATACTACCTGATAGGGGGCTTTCTTATGAAGCTTGGTTTATTGAACTTTGTTTAGAAACTATTGAGTTCTGAAAATTTGAAGTTGAGTGGTAATCTGAAAATTTAGGCGAAATGTGATTTTTTCAAATGGTTTCAAGTTCCATTTTCGTGCATTTCTATTAGATTTATGGCATGATTATGTTATATATGAAACTACAGGATGTTAGCTTTCATTTTCAATTTGAATAATTTAATGTCAGAAATGAAATAAATATTATATTTTGAAGTTGCGGTAAATTTGGGGAAAAAAAAATTATATTTTTCGTAGTCAACTTTGAGATCAAATTTCATCCTTTTATTTTACTAGTATTGGCATGATTGTAGTACAGATGGAATCCTTGTAGAAGGGGCTTTCCGTAAAACATACTGTACTCGGTTTTTGGATGAAAATTAAGTGATATATGAATTTTTTAAGTAGAGAGAATATGCAAAAGCTGGAAATTTTCAGCATATTGGAAGATGTCTTGAATTTTTTGAACTCAACTGTAGCATGTTTTTTATCTGATATGTGGCATGAATTACTCTTCGAGCGAGCTTCAATTTGATATATCATATGCTAAAATAAGATGAAAATTGGATGAGATATCATGCATTTGAAAATTAAAAATGGATTAAAGTAGTTCTGATTTTTTTTTCTGTTTTCTTTTGAGATGTTCTTTTTTCATTCTCCACAAATTCTGAATTTGATCCAAACACATTGTTAGGACTATTGGATTTCAAAATAGATTGCACCATTGAACGCAGAACGGTGAAACATGGGGTTTTGAAAGATCGTCGGCCAAAAACACTAAAATAAGACTACATATAGCACTCAGCGATCTTATGCAAAGGCATGTGGGAGATGTGCGTGATATCCGATTTTTGCCCCAAAAAATGTTGTTTGCTCAAATTTTCTACAATTTTTCTACAAATTGCTTAATAATTATGCCTGTGATATCATCCACTTAAAAGTTTAATTAAATTCAAAAATTTGGTTTAGGGTTTCATGAAAAATCATAGAAGTAACTACCCCATTCTAAACGTATTAGAATGTCGGGGAGGAAGGTTTGAGCATTTGATCACGTAGGATTATTTAGTCATATTCCTTGTTGGATCTCTTGAATGAATATAAGTATTAAGGCTATTGTTTGAGGCATCTAAGCTAATCGGCCACTTATATTTGAGATAATTGAAGAGTTGTGGTGTGGGTTGGGCTAGAATGAGATTGGGTGTGATCAAAGAACTGATCTCAACGCAATGTCAATATTCAGAGATATGTGAAATCTTCCTACAAATGAAGATGGATCATTTTCAGTTATTTAGTAGGCATCTCAAGAATATTTAGAGAATTTGTAACAAAATGGTTATCTGTCTTATTAAGGGATTAAATTGAGAGCATATAGTTGCTTCATAGCGACATTTTTAAGAATGAGATGATGCATACATTGAATGTTTTGAAACTTAACCATGGGTTAGAGCCCACAATATGTGGGATATGCTTGTTGATACAAGAGTTCAACTAAAATGTGACCAACATAGAAAAGTCACGTTAGATTAACACTTCAGTGGGATTTATGGGTGGTACGATATGAGAATTCCATCTATAAGAGTTTTTTTTGTTTTTTAATTAAGTTGGGGTAATGCAATGGTTGTATAGGAGTGTTGATTGGAACACAATGAACTTTTGAGGTTATATCTTTCTTAAATTTTCATAATGTTAATTCTAGGAACAAAATCATATGTGCATTAAAGAGACACAAATATGTATATTCACCTCCCTTATCGTAGATCATAAATAAAACTAACAAGATAGATTATTTTTATCTAATTTGATAAGTAGAAAATAAGAAAAGTATCACATGGAGGTCATAATAAATACTAGATGAAGCGTCATAATGCAATTGAATAGAATTATAAGATACTTAAAGTGCGTTATAAACTATTTCCTTAAAGTTAGAGAGAATAAGATATAATTGGAATGATATATAATAGTTGCTTACCATGGTAATGCAGATTGAAAATTTGCATCTTGCTAAATGATAGAACAATCTCTGAACTTAGGAAGTATATCAATGTATGTGTTGGAAAGAAAATTTGGGAAATTGTGCGTCTACAATGAAAACATATTTTGGTTAATGAAAGTTGAGCTATTTATGAGTGATAAGCAATTCAGTGGGACCAGTGGTGACTCATTGTCCATGGATGGGACGTTGCATGTACGAGACTTCAAATACAATAATATAACCAAACACATTATCATGTACATATATATCAAAATGATTCAATTAGAAATATGTCGGACAAGTTAAGAAAAGATTCTCTCACACGAGCAATATCTCTAATATCGAGTGACATGTAGAGATGAAACTACTATATAACTCATTAAGTTAAAACCTAGACTTGTCGCCTTCATAAAACAAATATTAAGATGATATCAATGTTTGAAAACATGCGATCACAATGAATATCTCGCTATTCATTTAGCACTTGTTATAAAGTCAGATATCAATTTTCTCTAGTAGAACGTGAACTTAAGGACAATAAAAGATAAAACTCAAGATTAAGTGTTGAGAAGCATTTAAATAAAAATATGTGTGTTTAATGACATGCATTTACATGAATTAAATGACATATTGTAACATGTGCATGTTTGACCAAAGTGAACAGTCCCAATTTCTGATTGTGTGAGATGGTGGAGGTACATATTATCTTAAAATGCCTTAAGGATTTTTATCTATGTCTTCGGTCTTTGTTTAATTGTTAATACTTTAACATGTTTTCAATAGCCATGATTAATTTGGTCGTGTAGGACATTTCTAGAAAACATTTAGAATAAACGATTGTAAGATATAAGATAGAAACTAATATCATTATTGTTATCACTGTTTTAGTAATTCACTGAGCCAATTATATTCAAGAACAAAACAGTGATGAATGCAATATGCTCCGTCAATGATGAAGGGACAAAGAGATATGTTGTTTCTTGTAGTGAATAATGAATTTGGGGCGTAGGAAGTTGTCCTCAAATTTTGATGTTGAGTTGCTATATATCATTAATCAATGTTTAACATACTTGTTAGTCACACTATCAGTTTTGAAGATCATATTGTGTTGAGGTTCAGCCAGCACAGGAAACAGGAAATGCGAGATGTTGGATTAATTATTTTATTAAATTCGAACACAAATTAGTAGACCCCGAGTGCTAATAGAATGGATAATGGAGGAGAGTAATTGAATAACTTCCCCTCTCTCCTCTCTCCTCCCTCCTCCGTCCACCATCCAATAACTTACGATATTATAGAAGACAGAATTGTGCAATGCAGAGAAAGCTAAAAAATATATTGAATACTTGAGTGATTTTCCACCCTGATAAAGAATAATAAAAACATTGAGGAATCAAGTCATGTTTCAATTTGTTCATGATCCAAAAATATAATAAATAGATATCTCAGTCCATATCTTTTGTGTTGTAGTATATATCCGAAAAGATTCAACTTCTTTGGATTCTATTTTTCACAATCATCAGATATGGATGTACTTAGATACACTAACAGTCACCTAAGCTTATAGAAGTCCTGTTTGGGAAGAAGATTTAGCTTACTTCAATTTTTATGAGGACTTAAATAATACTCAGTGCAGATATATTAAGGTGATCCCCACTTATTTAGATAGTTAGCTAAAATTAAAAATATAAAAAGGAATAGGTGAATCAGAATTATTACCTTTTGTGAGATTTGCAATTCATTATAGACAATATATATATATATATATATATATATATTAGAGAACGATGAAAGTGAGATTTTTGAGGAAATGAAATTTCAATCCTAACTAATGTGGCAAGATTTGTGTTTTATTAGTGTCAAATTTTTATTGTAATATTGGTAGTAAGAAATTTGAGTTGTGCAAAATTATTTGTAATCTAGAAATTTTTAATTTTTTTTTTCTTTGGTCAATGAACACATGTTACTCTTTCTTTAATATACAAGCAAATATGTTCATATATGGGACATGCATCACAATCTGGAAAAATATTAACGAGTAAGTTTGATCAATAATAGCAAGTTTGGATTAAAAAGAACCACAATATTCCATCACAAAAACTTGTCTACCACAATCGATTCATTTGATCTACATTCGTTAAAATTGTGTGCATCCATCACCATTCGTCTCTAAAAAATATGTAGATCCTTATTATTGATCGTACGCACGACTTAATGTGTTGTGTGTTTAATTCATAATGCATTGAAGTAAAATAAAGTTTTCTTTTGGTGACAATTAATACCTTTTGAATTGTCCCCAAATTACCTACACTTCATAAAAAAATAGTACATTTTATTAAAATAATAATATAACTTTTTATTTGATTAATTACAAAATGTATTACAATATAATACTTATTTGGTCAATATTTATTTTATGTTCATTAAGTTTGACTTTGTCAAATATATAACCTCTAATACTATGATTTTTTTGAAATGATCTTTAAATTTTGATTTTATCCAATTGATTTTTTATTTTTGCCATAATTTTCTAAATCTGTCATAAATTGCTCATGTGACGTTCCTAATATCATTATTCACTTGCCACGTAGGTCATCCGATAGCCACTTCAACAATTTTCAACAAATTTATAAAATTCTGACAAAATTGAACAATTATTAAAAAAAAAAATAAAAAAGTAGAGATCATTATAAAAAATTCATAAAATTAGAGGTAATATTATTGCATAGAGTTAAAGTTAGAAGACATATATTGAAAATTTCCTACTTTTTTATTTTTTGAAACTATTACTTTAAATAATGTAAAAAATATAATTTTTTACTTTAAAAATATTATATTTCAATAACAAATATTATTATTATTATTGTTATATTTTTTACATAAAGATCCATACATTTTTTAACAAATTCGAATGGGATCAACCCTCCTCACCGAAGTGCAGATGTTGCGTGACACGAGTCACTCATTCTCCAACAATAAGACATAATAAAAAAATAATTTAAAAAATCCGTGGGGGAATAAGAATAGAAATAGAAACAATAGTAGTGAGAAATATGAATGAATATATTTATTTTAGTTGGGTGCATGTGATTAAGAATAGCTATTATTTCTATTAATGATAGTTGATTTAATTAAATCATTAGAAATGAAGATATAAAAAATTCACATTATATATATATTTTACTATAAATTTACCTATATAAATAATTTTTACATATAAAACATATTTATTTGTATATATATTTATATATATATGTGTGTGTGTGTATTATTTGTACATACTTAAATCAATATTTATATCAATAATATATATACATATGTATACATATCTATAATATTTACAAATTTAGATATTAAGTATGATTATTTTCTTTTACTAATATTTTCAGTAATAAACAACATATTTTTTGTAATAAAAAATGTACAAAAAAAAAATCTTTCATAAAAAACTTTCATAAATCGCATAGGAGCTTACACTAATTTTACTTTATAGCAACATGTTATAAATAAATACTAACTGGATAGAACTATCCGGATCGAAAAGAGTAGTTTTGGATTCTTTTATAAATTATAAAAATTATCATTAAAATGCCCTCAGTACTTTTTAAATATATTATACAACAAAAAAAAAAAAAAAAACTGCTTATAATTAGACAAAATCATATACCATTATACTTAAGGATACAAAATCTTAAAAAATATAATAATAAAAGTAGTTTATAAATAAAGACATTTCTATCTATTTTCAATTTTTAAAAGTGGAAATAGTTTTGAAAAATAATGTGACAGCTTTGATTAGTTGAATTTTATTTTTTATCTTTTTCTAATTTGTTTACAAATATTTTTTGTATTTATTCATTTTTTTATGTATAATAAAACAAATTAATTATCTTTTTACGAACTTTAATGTTACACCCATATTATATATATATATATATATATTAAAATAAGCTTTTAATTGAATATTACAATCATTTCGGTTAAATATTACACATTGGATTATTTGTTTTGAATTGAGTTTGAAATAAATATTAACTAATAGTTTTAAAACTTATTAATGTTTTATTTTAATACAATTAATCAATTTAATATAAAAACAAGACTCGTATTCTGTGATAAACGAAACATATCTTTTTCATACAAAATAATATGTTTTTATTAATAAAATATTTTAAATATTTTTAAGTATTAAATATGTTTGTATATTGCACAAGACAATTCAAGTCAGATAAATAAATATTTTCATACAAATACTTCAAATTTCGTCAAAACAATGCGTTTATTCAAATGTGAACTTTTCTTTATAATTTTATTATTGATATAAAATCGGGAAATATTATTACCGAAAAAGGCCTTTATTTTCGAAATTAAGTAAATGTATATTTACATACTTAATTGTTTATAATTTATTATAACTGATCAACAGTATTTGTGTGTGTATATATATACATACTTGATTGTTTATAATTTACTTCAAAGTAATAATATATGAAAATTAATAAGAATTATTGAGAGATGAATTAAATTCTAGGGAATATAATGAGCCATAATTATCCGGCCCTATTATGCTGAACGGTGACGTCAAATCGGGCCAACGGGACCATTTTACATCAAGTCTGGTGACTATTAAATTGGGTTTTGGTGACAACTACAATTTGCTTCAATGCCATAAAACATTCTTTACTTTTAAAAATACCATAAAAATTACTCTTTCATACTATTTTAATTTGAAAAAAATTATACCTACAAATATATCCTTATTTAAATATTTTTTTTACCAATCAACCCTATCATTCTTGTTAATCAAAATAAAAGGTGAAAGATTTTGTAAGTAATTAATAATGAAGAATACAAATACAAATAATATATAAAATATAATTATTATAAGTATTAAAAAATTAAATTCAACATTTTCTGTTGGAAGACTAAAATCGTACACATGTTCAACGAACCAAACAGAACATAAAATATAGTGTTTGGCTAACTAAAATCGAACATACATAATGATGTTCGACAAACTAGGACCGAACAACAACAAGATACCAATGAGCGCGCATATTGTTATAGAGTTTCTTATGACATTTGCATTGGACTTGAGTGTGTGTAAAGGATATAAGCTACAAATTTGATCTTTAATTAAAGGGAAAATGTACAAATTAACCCTTGAATATGTGTCTTAGGTACAAATTGGACACTGAACTATATTTTTGTTCAAATAGGACATTTAACTTTAAAAATGGGTCAAACAAGCCCCTAAACTTCTTATTTTCAAATAAATAGGCTATATCATTAAATTTAAATAACAAAATAAATCTAAAAAAATATTTAGATAGATTAAAAATTATTAAAATAAAATAAAATAAATATTTAAAAATAAAATGATAAAATATAAGTTATTTAATACATAAAAATAATCAAAAGACCTTAAATGATTTAAATGTAATAAAAATAGAATATCTAAAAATCATAACAAATCTTCACATCTCAAACCTTTTTTATATTTAAATTATTAATAAACTATACTTTATTAATTTATTGATTTATTTAAGTATATTTATGATTTAATTTGCTAACTTTTAGATTTATTTAATATTATTTAAATTTATTTAGTTAATTTAATAGTTAAGAGGATCCTATTTGTCATATATTTAAATTTCATGAGTTTATTTGACCTATTTTAAAAATTAAGAGGCTTATTTGACCTATTTTAAAAGTTGGAGGTTCTATTTATACTAAAAAGTAATTTAGGATCTAATTTAAATGTGAGATACTAATTCAGAGACTAATTTATACATTTTTCCTTTAATTAAATATGATTTATAATTGCTCAAAAAGAAAATTAATGATTTATAAAAATAATAGTTGAACTTTATTATATATGTAGTTTATTTATTTGTGGTTGGGTTGTTATACACATATAAAAATTAATCATAAATTTTCTTATACAAATTCAAAATGTTATATTATTTGAAAAAATAATGTAATTTTCTATATAAAAAATAGGATTAGTTTATCTTATTACTTTATTATTTTAATAGTTTTTGTCTCGATAGATTTTGAAATTATGTTTAATAATGGTTATAAATCAGCGATTCTCTATGATTTGTGATTCTTTAATTGTTTTAGGTATCTTTCAATTTTATTATTTAGTTTTGCAATATATATATATATATATTTTTTTTCATATCTTCATAATCATAATAATGTATTATTTTTTTATAATTTCCATTTTTATTATTCTCACCGTCCAGAAAATAAGAGTTTTGTTTCTCAATAATGTTTAATGAAAGCACAACCTTCTTAGAAAATTATAAATTATCACATATAAAACCTCTTTTATTTATTAATTTTACTTATTCAATTACATGTAATTTATCTGTGAAATAAAAAAAATCATTTTTTTTTCTACTTTAACTTATAAAATGAGATACTACCTTATGAAATAAAACTTTATCTATTTTTTTTAAAAACCAAAATCTTAATTTGAGACGGATGAATAGTTTTTAATCATTAAAATTAATTATTTTTTAAATTCTTATTATGTACCCATACTATATGTACAAATTTTATACTGCATGAATGTATTACTACCAACCCATAAAAAATTGTACCTTTATTAAATGGGTTAGAATAAGAATGTTCAATTGCCCAAACAATTAATTTTTTCCGCACAAACTAAAAAATGTATTTAATGTACTTCAAAAATCATATTATATCCTTATTTATTATTGTAAATTAATTTTTTTAGTATATAAGGAAAAATATATCTAATATACCTTTAACATAAAAATGGACTATAATTTTAAGACATACACTAAAAGAAAAGAAGGGACTTGTATGCACCCTATGTACGAATCTTCTAACATGCAATCGATTATATTCTAACTCAGGATAGCAAAAAATATGGATCTTAGCTGATCATATCCAGATTCGTGCAAAAATGCATGAATCCAATATATGTTGTGTGAACATCTCCACATATTTGGACCTAAAAAATTTTTTCGAGAAAAATGAATACTTTTATCGAAAAAAGAATATTTTTTTAGATTGTTAAAAATATATTACCTTTCCTCGATAAAATATTACTTTTTTTGCAACAAAGTATTATGTTCGACGTGTGAGGAAAAATCCTTCTGCGCCCAATTCACAATTTATAAATGGAAAAAAGGTATAAATTAACCCCATAATTAATACTTAGACCCTGAACTATTTTTTGGTATAAATAGGATCTTTAACTTTGAAAACGGGTTAAATAAGCTCATGAACTTTTTATTTTTAAATAAATAGGCCATTTCAATAAATTAAAATAACAAAATAAATCTAAAAAATATTTAGGGAAAATAAAATATTGTTAAAATAAAATAAAATAAATATTTAAAAATAAAATGATAAAATTTTAAGTTATTTAATACATAAAAAATATCAAAAAACCTTAAATGATTTAAATATAATAAAAACAGAATATCTAAAAATTATAACAAATCTTGACATTTCAAAGTCTTTTTTATATTTAAATTATTATTAAATTTTACTTTATTAATTTATTGATTTATTTAAGTATATTTATTGATTTAATTTGTTTGATTTTTAGATTTATTTAATATTTTAATTTTTTTTAGTTAATTTAATAGTTAAGAGGGTTTTATTTATCATATATTTAAATTTCAGGGGCTTACTTGATCTTTTTAAAGTTCGAATTTATTTGATTTATTTTAAAAGTTAGAAGTCCTATTTGTACAAAAAAATAATTCAGGGTCCAAATTCAAACATGAGATACTAATTCAGTAGTTAATTTGTGCCTTTTCCCTTTTTAAATTTTACAAGTTGAATCCCCACATTTGGTTCATGAGAGACTAATTTTTTTAAAAAAATTAGACTATCTTAATCTTTATGGGATGAGAGAAAATATTTTGTTACAGGAGTATTATTTTTTTGATCGGGGAGGAATTTCAATTTGGGTATGCATTGTATGGATAAGTTCGGATATTTGATAATATTCGGTATTGAATTAGACTTTAAATATTTATATTATAACAAAATATTGTATATGCCGTACCATATTACATCAAAAAATTGGTACAATTTAATAAAAATAATTTTGTTCTAACGGTTCAGATCAATTTGTATAATTGAAAATATCGAACCCATACCAAATGCAAAATAAGTTTAATTCAGTTAAAATAAAATGAGGTGATAAATAGATTTTGCAGATACAAAATTTATTCGATTCAAATTTTAATTCAATTTTAATCATTTTAAAACTTCAAATATAACCATAGTCAATATCAAGTTTTCGTTAAAATCAAGGAGATGGATTACCTAAATCTCTCAACTCTCCACCTAACTAACATAAAGACAATCATCACTTACAATCGCAATAAACATCAAAATCACAATCACAAGGGCCGCCTTTGGGACATCATCGTCATGTTCAATGTTCAAACTAAGGAAGAAAGGAAGTGAAAGAAACTTTCTTCCTAATGGCCGTAGCTATATTAATTACCAAAAATGAAAATCTGATCGGATAATTCCAACAGCATTCCCAAGAACCTCAGCAGTCACAATAAAACCCTCTGTTTCTTTCTCTCTGCTTTCGCTTCACATAAACAGAGAAAAACTCGAGAAAAAAAAAAATTCAGAAAAATATGTCAGCGGAAGATGTATTCATTGGTTCGATAGATCAAGGCACCACCAGCACAAGATTCATCATCTATGACCGCTCTGCGAAACCCGTTGGATCTCACCAAGTTGAGTTCACACAGTTCTATCCACAATCAGGGTATCATCTCACACACCCTTACGTGCATTTATGCGTTTTTTCGAATGTACAACTTTAGTAGTATTTGGGTTTACCTCTACTCTGATCAATTATTGTGTGTTGTGTGTGTTTTGGATTGGATATTGGCAGATGGGTGGAGCATGACCCAATGGAGATTCTTGAGAGCGTGAGAGTGTGTATTGCAAAGGCTGTTGACAAGGCCACCGCTGCAGGACACAATGTTGACAGTGGGTTGAAAGCCATTGGTTTAACCAATCAGAGAGAGACTACTGTTGTTTGGAGCAAATCTACTGGTTGTCCACTCCACAACGCCATTGTTTGGATGGATGTTCGTACCAGTTCCATTTGCAGGTTCATCTCTTCGCCTTTCGATTTTCTCGTCTGATGTTCTATCATTACCTATTTCTTGAATATAAATATATACATTGCGATCATACAGTATTATTCTGAATTGGGATTTCTTGACTATTTTGATATATAACTATGTTTATGCAAGTTGTTGAATTTTAAACTAATATACATTGATATCCTATTTATTCAGAAAACTGGAGAAGGAGTTATCAGGGGGAAGGACTCATTTTGTAGAGGCGTGTGGTTTGCCAATAAGCACTTACTTCAGTGCATTGAAAGTTCTGTGGTTGCTGGATAATGTGGATGCTGTAAAGGAAGCCGTGGCGAAAGGAGATGCATTATTGGGAACGATAGACACTTGGCTGATTTGGAATTTAACAGGAGGAACTGAAAACGGTTTACACGTTACTGATGTATCAAATGCTTCAAGAACTATGTTGATGAACCTTAAGACGCTCGATTGGGACAAGGCTATCTTAACCACACTGAAAATTCCTGCTCAAATTTTGCCTAAAATTGTTAGTAATTCGGAGATCATTGGAAATATCGGCAAAGGATGGCCAATCACGGGAATCCCAATTTCCGGATGTCTTGGTGATCAACATGCAGCAATGGTGGGACAAGCGTGTAAAAAAGGTGAAGCCAAGAGCACCTACGGGACTGGGGCTTTTATACTTTTGAATACAGGTTCCGAGATAATCCAGTCGAATCATGGGCTTTTGAGCACTTTGGCATACAAGCTGGGGCCCGAGGCTCCTACTAACTATGCTCTAGAGGGTTCCATTGCCATTGCTGGTGCTGCTGTTCAGTGGCTGAGGGACAGTCTTGGTATAATCAAGACTGCTAGTGAGATTGAAGAGTTGGCCTCTCAGGTTGACTCGAGTGGAGGGGTTTATTTTGTCCCGGCTTTCAATGGATTGTTTGCTCCATGGTGGCGAGATGATGCTCGTGGGGTTTGTATTGGAATCACAAGATTTACGAATAAATCTCATATTGCTCGGGCTGTGTTGGACAGCATGTGTTTTCAGGTTAAAGATGTATTGGATTCGATGCACAAGGATGCTGGGGATAAAGGTGAGGCCAAGAGCGCTACAGGGGAGTTCTTACTTAGAGTGGATGGGGGTGCTACTGTTAACAACCTACTGATGCAAATTCAGGTCTTGTTTCTCTTTCTATATCTGCAGCATCATTTTACTACTGGTTAATCATAAATACATTTGTGTAATGATCTTGATTTCTCTATGTTGGTCTTGTTGGATATCTATACTGTCCCTTGATGACAATATAATATCTTACTATTCTTTCTACATGGAATATCTAGCTCTATTTGTTTCATATAGGATTCTACCCGGTTGGAACACAAAAATTTTGTTCTTTTTATGAACTTGATGTGGATAAATTTGCGAGCCTAGAAATTCATTTGCTTGGCATTCGTAAAATACCACTGAAATTTAGAGGAAAAGATTTATAAAATGGGCTGATAAACGCACTTAAGATGGGTTGGACATGTATGTCATAGATATTGGAGGCACCAAACCATATAGCCGATCACATGTAGTAGGATTAAGGCTTAATTTGTTATCGTCATTGTTTTTCACTAGAAACTAAAGCTCTCTTAGGAGTTCCTGCTAGTTTTTTTTTTTTTTTTTTTTTTTTTTTCTCTAATTTTTTCTTACCAAGTTTGATGCTTAAGTTACCTTAGTTTGAAGTCTGAGACTTGGGTTTCAGATTTTTCAGTTTCTTATCTCTGTCTCGTAAGACAAATTTAACGTGAGCAAATGAACCGATCTTGCTATTTGCAGGCCGACTTGTTAGGTAATCCGGTCGTGAGACCTGCTGATATAGAGACAACCGCACTTGGAGCAGCCTATGCTGCTGGATTAGCTGTCGGCGTTTGGACAGAGAATGAGATATTTTCTTCCGGGGAAAGGAAGGAGATGCCCACAATTTTCCGACCAATAATTGGGGAAGAAACAAGGAAGAAGAAGATCGACTCGTGGTGCAAAGCGGTTTCAAGAACCTTTGATTTGGCTGATCTCTCTCTGTAAGTAAACTCATGCAGCTCGGAGATACATTTCTACAGGTGGTTGTTATTGTGATCATTCTAAGAACTATTTCTCAGTGTCTTCTCTTTTACAAAGATTGTGAGTGACAATGATTTGAACTGCTATAGGATTTTATGGAGGCATTTAATGAAAAAACTTGTCTTGAATCACTCCAAGTTTCATCCTCTGTCACAATGTTAGTCTCTGAATGTCAAAGCTCTTAATTCATCTCCAATGCAAAGGAAAGGGTTTCTCATAACAAGACATAAAATTTTAGAAAAGAAAATATTTCAATATCAGGATTTGTAGATAGCTACCTAAATCCTATTCACCTGCTGTATTCTATTACCTCATTCATACTATATAGTTGAGATAAACAAATTTAATTTTCCTGGAAATAAAAAAATAAAGTCAAACAGCTACCAAAAAATAAATAAAAAAGCCAGTTAAGATCAAACAATACGATCAAAAATATAACATCACTATCAAGATAAAAAATCTGCAATTGAGAGCTTGATAACATGCACACAATTGATAGAAATAATGTCAATAAACTGAACAAAACAAAATACTAAATGCAGTGTTTAAACACAAAACTGAGTTGCAGCAAAGTTTCATATCTCATATAATATTTAGCAAGAACAACATTAAAAGTAACAAATAAGAAAACAGACATATTGTTCCGAAGGACAACTAGAAAAGGGGAAGTTCCCTTGCCCTTCTTGTCTCCACCAATCTCAAAGTGCTTCCATCTCTGCAAAACCAAATAGAATAAATCGTTATTAACCAGCACATACAAAAACATATCCTATAAAAAACTTCATTTTGTTATTTATGCTTTTTGTGTGTGTGAACGAAAATGAAGCAATGAATCACCAACCTTGATCGGGTGCTGGGAAACATGTTTGCATCCTTGGCATTGCAACCTTAGAACAATCTTCTTGGTTGTTTTTGCCTAAACAGAAAACAAAATTTTAAGCATTCCAAATAAAAATGAAACATCTAATAGGTAATCTGCAAGTACTCATAAATTCATGGTGAATCTCTCCAACATATTCCGTAACACTCATTCCACAAGCGTTCTTTAACTTCAAGGACATTCAATCACGGATTCATATTTGGATTATGACCGGTCTTCATTCTACCATAATATTAATGTAGTAAACTGATGTTATTATAATCATTGTTTTTTACCATTTTGTGGAAAACAGGTTTGGTCTGACCACCATAACCGGATTGTTTGTGATCATAACGACGTTTCCCCTGAGCAGCCAAACTGTCCTTACACCTCTTGTACTGGGTGACCTTATGCCAGGTGTGCTCTTTGCCCTCCTTTGACTTGCAATAAGTCTTGTTTTGTCTTTGGAACGTTCACCTGCACACACCATCCAAAAACAAATAAGCACCATCCGAGCACACGAATCAAGAGAGCATAACTGATACGGCCCAATACCAGTTTGTAGTCCAAGAACAAGCCCAAGCGCCCAAACCCAATTCCATTGTTATGAGACATATATGAACCATCATCCGGTATTATGGAAAGGGAACAAGAAATTGCAGAAGCACTCTCAATCTCATCCTCTCTCTCTCTCTCTCTCTCTCTCTCTCTAACTCTTCCTTCTTCTTTGAAATAGCACCGCTCGAAGTGTGCATTTCTCTCCCCCTTCTTCTTAGGAGGTTACACCTGCTGGAAAGGTGATTTTATTGATACAAGGTTGTACCAATTGGTGCTCTCGTTGAGAGTGGTCCACGATTTCAGAAACCTAGATACTTGCAGCATTGAAAGCTTTCCAGTCCAAACTGGATGATCACTATGCATCCCTCAATCGATCACTCGAGCAATTCACATTCAGAGTAATATCAAATACTGATGAACTCAGCTCTTTGATTGGTGGTCCTCATAGAGCTGAAACTGATTTTTCCTTGTGCGAGTCAGTGGGCTATTCTTTGGTTGTTTCTAGCCAATCACATGTTCCCCTTCCTACGCTAGATACATGGTATACCGAAACTCCCCCAATGGATTCAAATTTGAAGTTGGGGAAAACTGATTTGGGAATAATGATGAAGAGAATTCTGAAGAAAAGTGTGTGCTATCATGTTTCACTTTTGATATTGAATCTGATGAACTAGAGCTAGTTAATAGTGTGGGTACTTTGGTGTTTGATGAAAATTTTGTCATAGTGAAGAGTAGAGAAATTAACATTTTCAAAATATGACGGAATTTTCACTACATCAAGATGAACAAAAAATGTTGGATGATATGCTTAAAGAAATGGATCCCTTAGTAGAAAATGATGGTGTTTATGGAAGAGTGTAGAAGGTGTTTGACGAAATGCCTGACAAAAAAGTGGAGTTCCTAGGTCTTTCAAGTAAGTGTAACCTTACTTTCCATTCAATTGAAGCGTTGTTTTTTCCCGTACCGAAACCACCATGGGGATTAGAAGAGTTTTTAACCAGAATCTAGTTTATTGGTTTTTGTGGGGATTGGGCTCAAGATGAATCTCAAAACCAGCTGCGCAATGAAATTTATTTATATCTCGACCCTAACACTCAATATGTTGTGATAATCTGTTGGGAACAAGAAATATGGGAAAATGATGTTGAATTCATCAAAAAGTTGAAGGTTGAAGGCACACCTCGCAAAAATTATGTCTTCCAAATTAGAGGGGCCAGTGGACGTAGGAAAAATGAACAAATTGTTGACCTTAGTGCTATTGGAAATGATTTTTCTGTTTCAGTTTTCCTATATTTGAGTTGGGAAGATAATTTAGTTGAGGGAGTTTTGGAGAATTTGGTGAAACAATGGAAGGATGTGGGAGATTATGAAGATAAGAAATTGATCCGAAAATTTTGGAGGCTTAGTGAGTTTGATGGTCAAAATGCTTGTTTGTATTGATACATCCATAACATAGATGTTTTATGTAAAGGAGAGAGGCAATGAAACAATTTCAACGTTATATGAAATGAAGGGAAGATGGATCTTGTGGAATATACAGATTTGGATTATGAGTTTTTGAGGGTACAAAGATTGAATTAAATAATAGGTCTGTGCGATAACTTGGTAATTTGCAAAATTCAGCCATATATACATACATACATATATCCATCTTGTTTATGGATTGTTATGAGAAATTAGGAGTGGACAAAGTTGTTGAAGCCAAAGGTATAGCGGAAAAACTCATCAAACTCTTTGATATGTATGCGTCAGCGGCTGATGTTATAGAGGATCTCTGGGGTTTCAAGTACTTATCTTTGGTATTGGAGAATTTCAACATCAAACTTATTTTTGTAATGAGTTTCTTGATGCTAAAGAAAATTTTGTTGGATCTACTGCTGTGTTGATGCAAAATGATGTTAATGGAGTAATACTTGCCATTAGTGGGGTGATACCTTACATCATTAGAATGTTGGCAAATGACACTGATGAGCTGGAAGATATTATTGGCCTTGAGATTCTACATCCTCCACCAAAGCCACCACCATCGTTGTTAGTGGTATGAAGCACAATACAAAGAAAGTGAATAGTTCCAACATATATATGACAATTTTAAAAGAATATTTTCCGTGTCCGTTTCCTTCATTGCTCATAAATATTTATACAATTTACATGGAGTAATTCAGCCATAATTCTAGGCTACAAACTAGGCAATAGACTAGAAAACAATAAACATATCCTACAAACTAGGAAACGCTATATACACTTGACTAAGATAATTATATACATAATTATCTTAACATAAACATATCCTACAAACTAGGAAACGATATATACACTTGACTAAGATAATTATATACATAATTATCTTAACACAATAGACTAGGAAACAATAAACATATCCTACAAACTAGGAAACAATATATACACTTGACTAAGATACTAGGAAACGATATATACACTTGACTAAGATAATTATATACATAATTATCTTAACACACCCCCGTAGTCAAAGCGGGAGGGCCACGGACGCTGAGACTATCCCGAAAATCTTCAAACAATATACGTGGAAGTCCCTTAGTAAAAATGTCCGCTATTTGATGCCGAGATGGAACATGAAGCACTCGGACATCACCACGCGCAACCTTCTCCCTAACAAAGAGTATATCCATCTCGATGTGTTTGGTTCGTTGATGATGCACTGGATTACCCGAGAGATAGATGGCGCTTACATTGTCACAGTACACTAAAGTCGCCTTCTTTAGTGGACAATGCAACTCGAGTAGCAAGTTTCGAAGCCAGCAAGATTCGGACACCACATTTGCTACTCCCCTATATTCAGCTTCGGCACTTGACTTGGAGAGTGTAGCTTGGCGTTTTGAAGACCAAGATACCAAATTATCCCCTAAATAAACACAATATCCCGATGTAGAACGCCGTGTATCGGGGCACCCTCCCCAATCCGCATCGGTGTAGGAGATAAGAGACAAGGTAAATGATGGATATAAATGCAACCCATGATCCTTAGTACCTTGAACATAGCGAATTATTCGCTTAAGAGCAGCCATATGACAGTCCTTTGGGTCGTGCATATGTAAACATACCTGCTGGACTGCGTATGATATGTCGGGCCTCGTGAACGTCAGATATTGCAATGCCCCTGCCAGGCTGCGGTAGTGAGTCGGGTTAGCATATGGAGTGCCCGACGCACCTACTTTCGGCTTGGTATCAACCGGTGTGGCTGATGGTTTACAAGCCGACATACCTGCTCTCTCAATTATGTCCTCAGCATACTTGCGTTGTGAAAGAAAGAGACCCCCTTTGTGTCGAGTCACAGCGATGCCAAGGAAATAATTTAAAGGACCTAAATCCTTCATTGCAAATTTGGAGCCAAGAAGAGACATAATAGAACACCGGAGAGCATGAGACGAAGCTGTCAAAATTATATCATCCACATACAATAAAAGATATGCCATTTGTGACCCCGAATGATAGATAAATAAAGAATTATCAGACTTGCTGTTAGTAAAACCAATGGACAACACATAATCAGCAAACCTGTTGTACCATGCCCGGGGTGCTTGCTTAAGACCATATAATGACTTACGCAACAAACACACATAATCTGGTTTAGTGTGATCACGAAAACCGAGAGGTTGATGCATATACACTATCTCATTAAGCTCACCATGTAAGAATGCATTCTTGACATCAAATTGATGAATCGGCCAAGCCTTAGATAAAGCAAGGCTAAGAACAATTCGAATGGTCGCTGGCTTGACCACCGGACTAAAAGTTTCTCCACAATCTATGCCAACCTGCTGAGTTTTGCCATCACCTACAAGACGGGCTTTATGCCTCTCAAAATCACCGTTAGACTTCACTTTATGAGTAAAAATCTACATAGAACGAATGACATTAACATCAGGTGGACGGGGCACCAACTCCCACGTCTTATTTTTAATAAGAGGATTATATTCATCATCCATAGCCATTTTCCAATTTGGATCACGAAGAGCATCAATTGGGTTACGAGGAATAGGAGATTTCGTAACTTTAGAAATTGTAGCAACATTGCAATATTTTTTATTTGGCTTAAAAATGCCATGTTGGCTTCGTGTGACCATTTTTGGAATAGGAGTGGGCTGGGAAGGATGTGAGATAATGGGCTGGGGAGGTTGTTGGGCAGTGGATGTCACCGAACTGGGTGATGGATGAGATGGTGATGGCGGCCCATGCTCAGGTGTTGGGTCCTTGAGCTGGGTTGGAGTAGCAGGAGAGGGAGAGTGATGTTGAGGGGAAGAAACATCCTCACCCATGTGAGGTTGGGCCATGGGAATGGGCCTAGATGGAGTGGAAGTCTGCACATGATGAATGAGAGAAGGAGAGAGGCCTTCATCCAAAAAATCATAGGTAGTAGAAGAAGGAGAATGTAGCTTGGCAAAGGAAAACACGGTTTCATCAAAAAGCACATGTCGGCATATGATTATTTTATTTGACGACA
Source organism: Caryopteris x clandonensis (assembly GCA_028749325.2). Classification (NCBI taxonomy): domain Eukaryota; kingdom Viridiplantae; phylum Streptophyta; class Magnoliopsida; order Lamiales; family Lamiaceae; genus Caryopteris; species Caryopteris x clandonensis. The sequence continues at coordinate 5,073,162 of JAPYKT020000003.1, read as the reverse complement.
AGTTATAACACTTATATCCTCTATGATTAGGAGGGAATCCCAAAAACACACAAGGGGTGGAACGTGGTTGGAGCTTATGTATCGTGGTGGAAGGAATACGAGGATAGCAAAGACACCCAAAAACCCGTAAGTGAGAATATGACGGTTCCCGACGATAGAGGACATGAACAGGAGACTTGTTCCCTAACAACTTGCTAGGAATAATGTTATGCAAATAAGTGGCCATTTGTAAGGCATGATGCCAAAAGGAAGGTGGTAGAGATGCATGAGCAAGAAGAGTGCGAGTGATATTATTTAGAGATCGTAGTTTTCTCTCGGCTTTTCCATTTTGTGATGAAGTATGGGGACAAGAGAGACGGAAAGACAACCCATTAGACTCACAAAATGCCCAAAAAGAACTATTATCATACTCCCTCCCATTGTCACATTGGACATTCTTAATTGGTCGCTCAAATTGTGTTCGAATATGAGATTGAAAAGCTAAAAATGTATCAAAGACATCAGATTTTTTAGCTAAAGGAAAAGTCCACACAAATTTCGAGAAATCATCCAAAATGAGCATATAATAACAATGTCCTGAAAAACTTAAAACGGGAGAAGTCCAAAGATCACTATGCACTATATCAAAAGGTAAAGAAGTAGATGACATAGAAGAATAAAATGGCAACTTAATGTGTTTCCCAAATACACAAGAACGACAAATACTAGAACTTGAAGTACGAGTACATTCAATACTTTTATTACTACGAAGAGTAGCTAAAATAGATGACCCGGGATGACCCAAACGATCATGCCAAAGAGAGGGAGCTAAAGCTGCAAAACTCGAAGGAGTAGAAAGATTGGTGGAAGTGGTGTTGGTGAGAGGATAGAGATCACCCGTGCTATTATATCTCATTATTGGCATCCCCGTCCGATAATCTTTCACAAAGAAACCATAGGGGTCAAACTCAACAGTCACATTATTATCTAAGGTAAATTTGCGAACTGAAATAAGATTTTTTATGAGTTTGGGGGCATGAAGGACATTATTGAGAGATAAAGGAGGATGTGGGGATGAGAGTGTAGTACGACCACAACCAAGAATAGGAATAGTATGACCACTTCCAACAACAATATTATTAGGATGATTGCTCAAATTAAAATAAGACGAGAGATTACCCTTGGAGGATGTCATGTGAGAAGTGGCTCCGGTGTCTATGTACCACGAAGGATCGGGTTGGCTCAAAGTCATAGTATGCATTGCCGACTCGATATCCGTGGGAGTGTACTGTACGGACTGATTGGATGCGGCATAGGCTTGTTGAGGACGCGGACCCAAAATACCGGACTGCCTTGCTGGGCCTTGAGGACGAGCCCACCCTTGGTTGGGGTACGGGCATGGAGGAGCAGCCCACTGAGGACCCCACCCCCAACCAGGGAATAATAAATAAAATCAGAAATATATTTGAATAAATCATGAAATTATCAAAATAAGAAATAAAATTCATTTAAGGATTAAAAAAAATAGTTGCAACTTGGGAATGATGTTCATATTTTTATGTTTTCATATATTCTTATATATTTATTCTTTAGATTCTTTACATTATTTAAAAAGTCAAGGGTCTTTTGATGTTTTTAAACATATATTTTTAATGCAACAATTTTAAAAACGAAATAGATATTGAGAAATATTAATCGATAATATTATAGATTTTCTATATATAATATAATAATTCTAATTCAAACACCCCATTTTTAATAATACTAATATATAAATTAGTGTTATAAATCATGTTCAATATTGTCTATGGCATGAAGCTTAAATATAATTGATGAAAATTATATAAAATGGCATATAGTTTAGTTTTTCAAATAATCAATACTACATATCTATGGAATATGTTTTATTTTGTGCAAATATGATAAAAAAAAAAATAATGTACTTTTTCTTTTCTAATTATGAATTTTTAAAACATTACTACGTAGAAAAGTGTTAAATTTCATAGAATTATTACCTAAATATAAGTATATAGCACACTACATGTAAATTACTTTGATTACAAAATAGTTTTTTAATGATTAAATTCATGTAAATTGATTTATCTACTTACATAGTATTGTTTTATTGAGTTAGAATATATATATAGTATTTATAGAATATAATTAAGTTTAAAAAATATAGAATATATAGTATGCCTTCTACAGAACCATGATTGAATTGTCGACTCAAGGCATTTGTTGCCCATCTGTTTGACCGTTGAGGGGGAGGAGCCTCGTGTGCCACTGCCCTTGTAGCGCAGAACAACATAGCCTCCAATCTGCTCCTCGTGTCAACAAACCTTAGGCAGCCCCTTGCGCCGATCCATCACTGCTTTGTGTTTATTGTCGCCCACTGCCCGTTTTAGTGTACACAACCCTTTTTCACATCAGGTGTATTTGAAATTCTTTTTTACTTTTGTTAAACGACTTGAACCTCTTTCTTATAGCAACCGTGTGTTGCATATTAGATTTGGAACATGCTTGCTATTGGATTTTATTTTTATTTTTATGATAATTGGATATATACATGTTTATTTGCATAATCTTTAATTATTAAGAGCTGCTTTGGTACTTTGTGAAACTAATTTGAGGTTGGTGTCTTAAATTCTTTACGTTGTTTGAAATTTGTGTTTTTCTGTTTGTTTGAATATGACACCTTTATCTTGTTTTGATCTCGCTCCATTTGGCAATAGATATTGAAAGTTATACAACAAAGAATATGTAGAAGTATCAACCTTTCATTATCGGCAACTGAAACCCAAGAGAAAAAGACAAATGGATGAGATTGAATACTCATCTATAATTTTTAATGTATCTAACTCAGTGTTAAGAATTATTTACACACACTATTAGGGTGTGCACCGTTCGGTTTGGTCAATTGAACCGGCTGAATTATAATATTTAAATAATCGATTACTTAGAAAGTGACAATCGAACCGACCAAAAGTTTATATATAACTAAATCTTAATCTAATCAAAATATTTGATCGGTTTTTATTAACTAAAATATTCTAATTTTAACCAAAATTTTAATTTATTATGATTTTTGGAAGTTAAATAGCATAAACAACATACATTTTTTTATGCTGTGTGAAGAATAAAGTACAATTAAATTCAGCCAAACAAATTGAGTCAAATTTTACAAATAATATTAAATAATTTAAGAGTTTTCATGTAGTATGTGCAATAATATGGTCAGTTTTGATTATTTCAAATATTTTATCCAACAAAACCAAAATCAACCGAAATAACCGAGTTATAAAAATTAAAAATCAAACGACAATTTACTTTATGAAAAGCAAACTGTATTTTAAAAATTTGTTGATTTCGATCGGTTAATTTGGTTTCAATAGAAATTTGCATACTAGTAGACACTAAACTGCCCTGTAAATTGTTTCATCTTGTATTTAATTTAATCTAGACTTGAGTAAAGAAGACATAGATGAAAATTTGGATGACTATACTAAGTTAGTGTAAGATATTAAGAAAATTGATTATAAGAACATATATGATACACCATTATTCTTCTCTTAAATGTCATTCTTGACACGTATGAAGATGTGAGACTCGTGATTAAATATGGTAGGGATCAAATTATGTTTGAAATAGTGGAAAATGGATTGAAAACAAGAAGATGGGTTTAACGAAAAACTCAGCTATCAATGGTAAACGTGTTATGTTTGTTAAAAGAAGGATTAAAAAGAATTCTTCCAATAATCAAACTAAGAGCGATAACCCTGAGAAAAATGAGAGTAATCACAGTAAACCTAACAAATGGTATAATTGTGGTGAAGTTGACTATTATATCAAAATATGTACTCAATCTAAGAAGAATCCCCAAAATTCAACATGCCAATATTGCTTCTTGTAATGAAAATAATGGTGATGTCTTTATGGTTGATAAACATAGGATTTACGTGTAATTTAGAATTATTATATATAGTTTTTAGGTAATTATACATACCTAAGTGACAAGTTCATAATAATTTTGTTACGTCACGTGTTTGTTGAAGTTTTGACAGAAAAAAGACAATTAACAGTATATTGACCATGTTTCAAGTCACACAAACTGTGCACATGAACCGAGAACGGACCCCGGAGGCACGACAAAGAGCACGACCCGTGCTATAGATCAGAACAACCAACATTGAGCCTCGTGAGGGATGGCATGTGGTTGCTCTAGCACGGACCATGCGTGGTCCCAAGCACAGGCCGTGCTTCATCCCGAGATACGATACCTTCTGTTGCGATTTGATGTTATTTGGGCATATCTTTCCATTCCAAAACAGAGATACGGCGGCTCTCAAAATCCTAGTAATTGTCTATAAAAGGGAGATAATATACAACACAATGGATGACAGATTTTAGGGTTAGAAACAAAGATAGAAAGGAGGATCAACCAACCAAGTCATGAGAGGGAGAGAGAGAGAAACGAAGATCGTTTGGCTTCAAATAGTTTTATTTTCTTTTGTTCTTTTTATGTTAGCCATGATTATCAATATGTTTTCTGTGGAGTATGTATTGAATATGTGTGGCTAAACATATAGTGATTTTAGGGAGTGAATAAGTATAGATTCATATGTTTTTCTTTAATAATATTATTTTCGTTCCTATATTTGTTTATACTTCCTTGATTTGAATATTATATGAAATTATGTGATGATTGATCCAGTATTACCCTAGAGAAGATTCAAATATCTTAGTGATCCTCATATAAATATATAAATTAATATAGTTTGATACATTAAAAGGATTCATATAAGCCATATGAATGCATGTTCCTGGAATCCATATACTCTCTTAATATCTTTAGTTGCGTGAATTTGCTTTGCTATCTATTTCTACTCTTTATTTGTTTTAGTTTATTTTATAAAACTCATTCCATTAATTGAATTTTTTAGATAAAAGATAATATCATAAAATAGTACTCAGTTGATTTTACCATATACGATACCTGTTTTCACCATATTTTACTATAATTTACCTCGTGCACTTGCGAGTCGTATTTTAAATGAAATAAAATAGTGAACAATGATGATTAAAAATTGTGAAGTGTTGTGTGTGAATTATGTGTAATCATTTCCTGCAAATAATAATGAGTGACTTATAGATTCTGGTTACACCTTTCACATATCTCCATTTAATTGGCATGTGTGACATAAATTTGATATGTGGATCTGATTATTTGCTTACTTTGAGAAATGTGAGGCACATTCATGATTTGTGCAACAATTTGATATCATGTGTTGTTTTGAAGGATGATGGCCTATAAGGATGGTGGGGAAGTCTCGTGAAAATTAGGCGGAGTTCTTTAATAATATTTTAGGAAATGAAAATGTGTAATTTATATGCGTGTTTTAATGAGTTAGAATTTTCATGATAGTGTAATTTTGTGTGTTTACCTGTTTCTAATACAACTCTTTCTATGGTGGAACAATGTCTTGCTTTGTCTTGACCTAATAATGTTTTTGTGTCTCCTAAACTTTGTTTCTTGAGTTTGTGCCTTACTTGAACTTTATATTCTTCAGTACTTTGTGTTTTTCTTGGACTTCGTGTTCTTCTGGAAATTGTGTTTTACTAAACTTTGTATCTTATTTGGACTTTGTGTTCTCCCGTTTTGTGCTATGTGGTTCTTCCATTAACTTTATGTTTTCTTTTGTATGTGGAATTGGCAATGATATTCTTCTAGTTCCTATCGATTTCAATAATTTGTTGTGTGTCAAATGTAGATAATAATGATTGATTCGTCCACTTGGTGTGTGGCTCATTTATACCCAAACCCATTCTTTAGCAGGCCATTCCTTGTTGGTCCATAACCTTTTTTAGTTTTCCTACAACAACTCTTGAGTTACTTGTTGATTTCTATATATTGGGGTCTTCTCCTTCTTCTTCATCAATCCGTTATACATTAACTTCAAAATTTTCTAAAATCTCTTTTCTCTTTTTCAATTTTGTGCATCTTGATCTTTGTAGGCTGTAAGGAAATTTTATGTACGAGAGAATACAGAGATATGTTATCGGGTTGGGGTTTAGTATTTTGTCCATACCACAACTTCACTAACTTGTTCAGAAGGAATAACCACAAGTTCTTAGAGTTCGATAAGAAAAAATGATTCAACAACGATCTCGAACATTTAGACTTCCACTAAATTCCAGCAGCACACGATATATAAATATGGAAAACTTGGAGGGCAATTCAAAATTTCTGAAGTCATTGGTTGATTTATTTTCTTAATGTACTTATTGTTGGACTTTTGCCCAATATAGTTGGGCTGACATTTAAAGAAAAGTTCATGGAAATTTTTTAGGCCCATTTTGGAAAAATATAATGGGTTTATGCTCTCAATGAGAAGAGAAATTCAATTCTGAGAATTGAAAAGAAAATGAGAGAAGAGACATAGAGAGAGAAACACACACCAGAAGAAAGGAAAAGTGAGAAACATAAGAGAGACAAGGAACGGTGATTTCTTATCCTCTTATTCTATCATTTGTGATACTCCTCCCATTTGTTGTGGATGCAAATAATGGTTTTCTTTGCCAAGAATGATTTTCTTGAATAGTTTCTTGGAAGAGTGATTTTCTTAAGTAGTTTCTTGGTGATGTTGTAATGATTCCTCTATTTGTAATAGAGAAGGAGACTGTGTAATTTCAGGTTACATAGTGGAACTTTTCCTGGACTAGGTCCCGTGGTTTTTATCCTTAATTTGAGGGGTTTTCCATGTTAAAGTCTTGGTGTCGTTTTTTGTTGATTTCCTGCAATTTATCACTATCAAAAGTTTCTTGCCTGTTTATATACATGTGGTAGGATTCAATTGCTCTGATTGATTGATTTGATTTCGCTGTATTATTTAATTTGGAATTGCTACTACCACAACACTTATGTACCATAAATTTACACTGTCACGACAATAGAACTGGAATTGGATATGATAACAATTTTTTCCATTTTAATTTTTTTTGGAAAAAGTATTATCTTGGATAAGATAAACACTTGTTCTTTAACGTTCATTAAATTTATTTTTCAATTATTTTGGTAAGAGAAATAATTAATGTTGGATTGAATAGTAAAATTTTATAAATGGCAACTACGGCTGAACCAACTCGAAATGATTTTTGTTTGAACGAGTATAAATAGGTACATTTTAATATATACAATGTACACTTTTAAATGACAGTTGCCATTGTTTTATCAATGAAATAAAAATTAACATACCAATTTTTAGAGATGTTAAACGGGCCATTTTTGTCTATTTTGGACTAGTCCTAATGGATTTTGGGTTAATCGAGCCTCTGTTTAATCGGGTCATTTTAAACTGGCTTGTATTATGGTGAATCAAACCCTAACCCTAACTCTATTGGTTTTCGGGTTAATCGGACCACTATCGGCCTATGAGTCGAAATAATTAAATTATATATTTAAATTTTTAATTTTAATTAAATGCATATTATACTCTATTTAAAATGCAATTTTAGATAACATTAAGAAATTATATATTTTATAACTTTTATATCACTATACAAAATTTAAAGATTCAAACATTTAAGTGATATACACTATTTCATGCTCTCAATTCTAACTTTAAGAGCATTGACGTCATACAATTTGAAATCATGTTATATTTAAGTTCTAAATTTAAATGACAATATTTATAATCTTCTAGTAATTAAAGATAAATTTTAATATCTTCTACTAAAAATCAAATATGGTATATGAAAAATAATTTAAAATTGTGTATATTATTAATTCGATATTAAGAAATAGATAAATAAGAAGAAAAGTTCGGATTATTGGGCTAGCCCTATAGAACTTCGAACTAATCAAGCTCGGGCTAACCGGACTGATTTTTAAACGGGCTAATAAAACTAAACTCTAACCTTATAATTTTTCTGGCTAAACGGACCGGCCCGCGGACAATCCTACCAATTTCTTTTGCAATTCCACCACTTTATCCAAACCTTGAAAAATGCATCCTGTATTGAAATTTGAAAAATGAAAATTGAAAATTTGAAATAGAAGACAAAATGTTGCAACGGAAAAGGATAATAAATGTTACGAATTTCAATTCAAAAATGGTGGGGGGTATTTATTCCAATTGCATGAGTCCTACCTCATACGTAATTCAGTTTCAATTTCTACAATTTCCTATTGCTTACAGATGCCTACTTCACCAGACCATATTAAATGAAAGATGCTTCAACTAGTGCTCTATATTTTACTACATAAATATTACTATTCCATTAGTTATTTACAATATTGATTATTTAAATAAATAATATTACTTATTTATTTAAAAAATAATAAATAAAAAATAAATTTTTTTAGTTAAACAATTAATACTATAGATAGAATTACACTATGCAATTGGTGCACATTTTTGCGAAATATCTAATATTCTTTACACTTTTAAAAAAAAATGAAATCTTTACACTTGTATAATTATAGAGTACTCTCTTTATTGATCAACTATCACTTGGATTGAATTGTGTTACTTAATTCGGTGGTATATTTAAAAACTAAATTGTTAAATATGTCTGTTTGATCTTTAACAAAAAATTGTATGATTGGTATATATTCAAAAAAATTATAATAATTTTTCGATTCTCAATAAATATTAAGACACGTGATCTATAATTTATTTTCTTTGAATAGAAGATTCTGGATGGGTGTTGGGGCTCAACCTTTATGAAAAATGACATTATGAATTAATTTATTAATTTGAATTGAGAGAAATTGAATTAGATTTCCAAAAGTGTCATAATAGTGTCGTCCACACAAAAACTAGAATGATGGAGTGTTCCCTTGGTCTTGTAATGTGTATAAATTTTATCCTATGATTATGCTTTGACTAAGAAAAAATGTGTATATGTGGGAAATATTTCATTTTCCAAATCTAGCTACTGACATAAACAAAGCAAAGTCATATTTTTGTAAATATATAGGAAATACCCCACTCATTGTTGTGATGATTAATCGATTTTTTGTTTGCTTACCTAAATTTGGTATGAGAATAATTCTACCAATTGAGATCAGTGTTGGCGTCATGATGCTTCACTTAATTCTTGATGTATAATTTATTTTATTATTCCAACAATTTTTCCTTTATGCAAGGGTTATCGAGCTTCTATTAAATGAAAATTTGCATTGAACTAACACTCACTCATATTGTGTTGTGATCTATATACTTTACGTGAATTCTTTAGTTATCTTCGCTAATTCATGCCTTATATAACTCCTATGATTATTGCTTCTCGAAACCCATTCTGTTTGGGATATCATCCTCTGGTCTATAGAGTTCTCGCGCCTCCTTGGGCCCACCATCTTTGTCTTGCACTCTGAGGATTTTAACCACATAAATTCATTATGAAACCATGACTCTAATACCACTTGCCGGGCCTTTAATGGACTACAATCTCCGTATTGATTTCAAATTGTTCGCTTTGGGTCAAATCCATACGGATTTGTCTTTGAGCTTTCTCCAAAATACTTCATAAAAATTGGAGATTCATATCTGAGTTATATTCTCATAACTCTTCACTTGTATATTTAATGTGTAATTTATTTGACTATTCCAATCGTAACGAAGTGAACCCCTAGCATATACTCTTTTTGTCGCTAAAAAAAAATAGCAAATAAAATAAAATAATTTTTAGTCTTGGTTTTAGAATTTTTTTTAGAACAAATAAAAGTTTTTGAAAAGTCAAATAATACCCTTAACAATGATTTAAAGTCAAAATAACAAATAAATGAAGGAGCATAAGTGAAAATTATCACTTACTACAACTTATAATTTTATTTAATTATAAATAAATAAAAAATTATACATTACTCCAACAACAAAAAAAAAAAAAAAATTAGGGAGAGAAAGTATTATGTTTCATGGAATTAATTCATATTCAAGAATGCTAGCTTTAATGTTTAATCAATTGTTTTAAGGGCGTAATTACTTTCATCATATTTCTATGTTATTCAATCAGATAGTGTCATATTATATCCACATTATACAAAATATAAATAGAGTTTGAGTAATTAAAGTTTAGCACTAGATTTGATACGGGCGATATAGCTTAGTATCTAATTTGATTGAAATTTCTTATGAATCATCACTCACAAGACAATCTAACTGTAATTCCGATTCATGTAGGATAAAATTGGATTGGAACTACTGGCGAAGCAAAAATAAATATTTAGTACATATTTTGACACATATTATAATTTGGTACCCATTTGTCCAATTTACCATCTATTAGTATATAAAAGTTATTTCGTGAAAAGAAAAAAAATAGTTTTCCAGCCTAAGAAACCTACCTATTGTGGTGCTAAAACTATACATTATTTAGTTACCAAACAATGATAAATTACTAACAATTGTAAAATATATTAATTGTTGGTTGATGTGATTTTGTTTATAAAATGAAAATATTTACATTGAACGCACATATTGTGTATAATAAATAGATAAAACAAAAACATACAATTAGTTGTTGGCTAATTGCTTATGTTAAATTTAAATATTTTTGGGATTGGAATATTTGAGCAAGGTTTGATTGTAAATAAAAGTCAATTAAGTATTATTATATAAAATTATCTTTTACAAGTGATATTACAAATGGTATATTTACAACTTTAATATCGTATATCTAAATATTTTAAATATGTATGAAAAAATTTATCATCTTTATTTTTACACGTTGTGCATGAACTAATTTTATATAACTTATTTAAAATTTATATAGAAGTAAGGAATTTTGTTTTTTTGCACAAAATTATATTTTTGTACATGTCTTTATCAGTAATATAATAAATTATTTTAAATATTATTTAATATTAATTTACTCAAAATTATATTATAAATATATTCTATATTTTTGTAAATAATATTAAAAATTATGGAATCCATAGGTGGGATATTAATTCATAAAATATGAAGATATAATCTATTATAAGCCATAAATTCTCACCTATACCCCTCAATATATTTGTTGCTTTTAACTTTAAGGTTAACTTAACCTATAGAAATTCAATTAGACACTAACTTTATTTTTTTTAATGGGAATTAATAACAAAAAGGTTAAATGAGTGAAATTTCCTTTTAAGTTTCAAATAATAATAATAAAAATAATAATAATTATAAACTTTAGTAGATATTTTTTTCTGCTATGTTTTTATATGCATTGCTATCTTTCAATACTCAATAGTCGAATATGAGACTAGAAACACCCTCGTGAGATTCCATCCTCAAATCATTTATTGATAGCAGTAGTGACTCACTAAAAATATAAGCTAGTCTTTATTCTTTCATTTTTCAATGTAGGACGACTCACTTGTGAAATTTCAATAAGAAAAACAAAAAAAAGAATTTTCTATATATTAAATATATAAGTGTAATGAAATTGTATTATTTATTAATACTAATATATTAATCAAATAATCTAAAAATAAATTTCCTACTCATTTTTTATTTCTAAAAGTTGAGTATTTCTAGGAAATGGTGTGTCAGTTTTTTATTAGTTGATTTTTTTTGAATTCTTTTTGAATTTGTTAAATTATAAATAATTTTTTGTTGATATATTTTTAACGTATAGTGTATCAAATTAATTATATTTTTACAATTTTTAATTCTACACCATATCATATATATTAAACTGGGATGTGCACAAAATATAATTATTTGTTGGTTGATTATTTGGGTCATGTTTTAATATGTATAAGGTATTAGATTATGTGTATTGAATTTGTGCTGTCAATAAATATTAATATTTTAATTTTTAAAAAAAAAAGTTATTAAATTATTTAAAATTTAATACAATTAATCAATTTAATTTAGAAGCAAGACAATTATTTTTTGGACGAAAAAAATATTGTCTATAAACTTTTTTATTATTTATATTTTAAAATATATTACAAAGTATAAATTGTACAGTAATAATATTAGCTGTAGGCAGTAGTAGGCAAAAAAGAAAAAGAAAACGAGGGAGCGGTGGAAATGGAGGAGTCGTGTGAAATGTTATGGAAGAAGGTGTGCTATAAATTATTGGAGGAAGAAACAAATGAGTGAAATGAAAGGTCCCGTGAAAGTCAGAACACAAGAAGAAATACAAATCAATTCTGAAAAAGCAAAACCCTCTTGCTTCCATACTTCATTCCCCCACGCAAACCATTTTCTAATATTATAAATAAAATCCAATATCAAAATTTTAATATTATTTAAAGTTGTTTATAAAATTTAAATTAAAAATAATATTGTACGCTATTTTATTTGACAGAGATCACAAAAAATATATTTTGATATAAAAACTATTTTAAATTAACATTTGTGTTGATGCTAAAATCGTCTATTTTGTTATTATTAGTAATAAATTAATTTGAATAATAAAAATTAATTTCGTAACGTTGCTTATTAATATTGATCATATATCAAATTTAGTATGTCTCAGATGAATAATTTTTAAACAAATCAATATAAAAATTGAATAATTTATCTGATGATAGGAAGCGAAACCTGTAAGTCTACTCCTCGTTTCCCGTTTCAATGCCCCGCTGACCCCGCAAATGACTCATCATTCATGGCCCCCACCCCCACCCCCACCACCATTTATTCTTTTCAAGCTATACTTTATTGCTATTTCCACTCCTTCTGGGACCATCATTATTTCCTTCTTTTTCAACAAAGTCCTACATCCTATTACAAATCCATGTACGCATTTTTTCTTTTTCTTCCAAAGAAAACTATCTCATTTTGCTTCTTATTATTATGTACTTCTATCATTTTGGTTGTTATTTGTTTTCACTGATTTTTCTGTGCCAGGTTTAAATATAAGAAATTTTGAAATTTTATTTTTTTGTCAAACATACAAATTATGAGTGTACAGTAGGTGCTTTATTTTTCTACTTTATAACCATAAATCGACTAAAATTCACATGTTTCTTCTAAAGTTTTTGAATTGAACCTGATTCCCTCTACGAATCAAAATGATTGTGGTTATGTGTGCAAATATATATATATATACACACACACATGATTTGTTAATATACTCATTCTGGATGAAATGCTTCTTCATACGTGATGCAGTAGTTATGTGCCCAGTCTAAAAAAATGCCATGCATCGACGGATGGAACATTCATTTAATTAAAAAAATAAATCAAACTCAAATTTACATATGAACAACCGTAATATAAATATAGAAATTTCGCATGACCCAAAATAAATAAAATAAAATAAAGCAGCAATGCTATAAATATATAAGATATAATAAATATAAAAACTTATGAATATTTGATATAAAGTTTAGGCAGAAAATGAGGGAAGTAGTAAAAACCTGCATTAATCCTTCCTTCTTCAAACTCTTTTCCTCTCTGAGCATCTGACAATTGTTTCCTTCCCTATCTTTCAATATTACATTAATTTATTTTTTTTACCCCAAAAAAAAAAAAAAAAACAGTGATCTGAATTAATTTCTTGTTCAAAAAAAACAAAGAAAACAGCATAAAAGCAACCCCATTTGATGCATCTCTTCCCGCTTCCCCTCTGTGTTATACCTCTGAGAGCTTCTCCCATGGCGTCTTCTTCTTCCAACAATAACCCTAACCCTTCATTCCCCTCCACATTTCACTCCGGCTTCGACCATACCTCCATTCCAAACACCACCTTCGTCCAGGCCGACCCATCCACGTTCCGCGCCGTCGTTCAACGCCTCACCGGCGCCACCCCCTCAAAGACCGCCGCCAAAACAAACTCCGGAGAGATGGGCCCCCGGAGGCCTCCCTTCAAGCTCCACGAAAGACGGCCAACTGCAAGAAAGCTGGAGATCAAGCTGAACAACGGCGCCACAGCGCTGCATTCTCCTTCTGCTGCTGCTGTAAGAAACCATCGGAGCTTCGTCGGAGAAAGTATAGTCATGGTCTCGCCGGTCTCGCCGCTGGAGTACCTGGAGGCGCGTGGGAGCCCGAGATCACCCGTGGAGGAAGAAGAGAGAGCCATTGCTGAGAAGGGGTTTTATCTGCACCCGAGCCCGTTGAGCACTCCAAGAGGACCCGACCCGCCGGAGCTGTTGCCGTTGTTCCCGCTTCATTCGCCAAGAGATAACTATAGTTCATCATCCTAATTAGTTCCTTAATCACTCTTAATTATTAGTGGTAAATGTGATTTTTTTTGGATTAATTCGTAGCTTATTATTTGATGTGTGTGTGTGTATATGTTTAGAAGGTGGATGTATTTGTAGTGCTAAATTTGTGTTCCAAGTATTAAACTGAAGCTTGATTCTGTAGTAACTCCTAATTAATGTTATTATAAGTGAATATTATTTAATGTTAACAATGCATGGAATCTCAACAGCCCTAGTAACCCCCACATGGAAATTAAATGAACAGAAAGGGTTTAATATTTTTTCTATAACTACTCCAAATGCATTTTTTAGGATTTAATGCAATATCTCATAATTGTAGTGGATTTAATTTATTGGATTACGAATTGATCGAACCACAATCTCCTTATACACGGCCACGGTCCTCCACAATTGTTGGTAAACGATTCAATTTAATCATAGATTCAATTTAAAATTGAAACCAAAATTAAAAACTTGTTGGTTCGAAATAATAGCCTTTTCTTGGAACTGTTGATTTTAGTTTTAAACCGTCGATTCTGATTTCAATCCAACGGTTCTAACAATAGAAATTTAAAAAAAAAAAGAACCGAAATTCGGGAACCTTAATTGAACCGGCCGACATATAACCAGTTTTAATTTTAAAAACCGACCATTTTTAACTAGAATCAAATTTAAAACTAACAACTTGAAATTGATGAAACCGTGTCCATATCTATGCCCGTCTTTCATATTTTTGTATTTTTTTGTGAAAATCACAAGAAAATATCTACAGCTAACTTACTGTAAGTTACAGAAAAGAGGAAAGAGAAAGTGATAAAAATATTATCTAATAGCCTTTTTGAATAATTCGTGATTAATCTTAACACATTTGCAATGTGATTGTAAATTAGATAGAGGTAGGATCGATCGAAGGCGTCCATAAGGCTGTACAGCAAGCAAGTGAAATGCATATATAAATGCCCTGTTTGTCAGATTGACGGCTGTGATTCCTCCTGCTTTTATAATTAATGACCTCCTATATCTAATTATTATGCTCTCTACTTTTTATTTATTGAGGATTTTAAACTTTTGAAATATTTCCAAATTTTGGACAGTTGTCAGTTCAAAAAACTACCGGTCCTCCTGTGTGGCCGTGTCTTTATATACGATCATCATATTTTTTATTTATAATATTATTTATTTATTTAAAAAATATTATTATTTTTTAAATTAATAAATTAAGAATAATAATTTTTAAGTAAGTAAATTATATTTTTAACTAAATAAGTAATACCAAAGATCAAATACTTTGCACGTGCATTTGCATAAATTCTTATATAATATAAATATTTTTATAATAATATATAATAATAGAACAATTTATAAATGGCAAAATTTTGCAATTTTTTTGTTTCTAAATCAGAAAAGAAATTTTACATGTATTTGGTGCTGAAATTTTGTGAAATAAACCTTTTTTTTTTCTATTTTTTAAAACGTAGATAATTTTTATGTTCTTAATATATTTTTATGTATACTTATTATGACATTTAGTTTGACATATATATTTAATATATTAAAATAAATTGTTAGATCTAGAATATGTAATTGTGTGTTGGTTGATTATTTTAAGTTATATTTGATTATTCATTATAAGTTGGACTATTTGTATATAGTTTCAACTTTTTATAAAAAATAATTTTATACATTTAAAATATTTAGTAATTAATTTTTGTATTATTTTCATAAAAATTAAAGTTATTCTATTAATTTTATTTTATTTTTTAATAAAATAATTTTATAAATTATACATCATACATTAAAACTTTCTAATAATAAATAATAACTAGAATGAATATGCTAAATAACAAGGAGAAATGCAAATTGTCCAATAATATATTCACAGACAACAGTGTAGTCGTTCTCATCCTCATCCAAATCAAATCTTCGGTTTCATCATAAACTAACGGAAATTCAATAAAGATCAATTCGATCTATTATAGAAATCGATGAAAAAGTAAAATTGGACTCTTTTTATTTAAATAAAAAGAAAAAAAATATTAAAATTGAATGAATGCCTAATGCAAAAAAAGATATATATATATAATGATAAAACTATCACATTTCAATCTTAACTTTACAACTTTTAATATAATAAAAGGATAAATGCACCAAACTTCCACGTGGCTTCATTATTGAACGTGATATCTTTCGTGGTTATAAAATTGTGTCACACTCCTATGTGGTCTCATTAATCTTGTACGAAACCTCAAATCTGCCAGTTTTGACAGATTTGAGATGCACGCGCCTTTACTACGTTTTGCCATGCTCGTTTTCGATTTTACCTACTAAATGAAAAATTTTACCTTTTATTTATTATATAAATAATCCTCCAAAATTAGAAACCATACGTTGAAGCAACAACACTTAAAAACCTGGCTCTTCTCCCATTTCTACGAAGGTAGACAATCTTTTTCTTATTTTTTTCTTTGTCTTGTATTTATTCATCTTCATGTATGCATTTATTTATTTTTATTACAAAAAATGTCTTCTTCATTTCGAAAGCCAACATCGAAGAAGGATCACATGCTTGACCTAAGGTACAAAAATCTCAAATGTGGGTGTAATCAAGATGCAACAATTTGAGTTGTGAGTGATGACTCCAAAAGACACGTTGGGAAGATTGTTTTACAATTGTCAGACAAAGCAATGTGATTATTTTAGGTGACTTGATCCCATTTCAGTTTCTTGGAAAAAATATGAAGATGAAATGCAACTACTAGATTTCGAGGAGGTTGATTCATGTGGTGGAAATGTTATTGAGTCATTATCCATGTATAAGAAATTAGTTGTGAGGGTTGAAAAAGTAGAGAAAAATCAAGGGGTCATTAAGGTTGTTGTTTTTGTTGTTTTATTCTACTAATTGTTCAAATGTTGAAGTAGTTAATATGTTTTATGTAATGCCTACTATGTATCAGTTTTTGCATTATAATGAATTTAAGTTTATTTATGTTTCCTTGCTCAAACCAATTCCAAAACATCCATAATTCAAGAATAAATTTACATAAAATAAATAATCAATTAATCCATAATATGTCCATATATTGCTCAATCTTTCAAACCTTACACAAAATACTAAAATTATAATATATATATATACACACACACACACACTCAATCCAACACAAAATAATTCAAAATATGAACTTCATTAAAACAAGATCCTAAGTTGCGGTGGATTCAGCATTTGAGGAAGACAAACTTTTTCTTTCATAGACTTTAAATTTCTCATTACCCATACATTTGATTAATTTTATTAATGTAAAGTATCTCCTTATTTGGAAATAGTTATTATTTTAATATTTTTATATAATTGTTTATAACAATGGAAATAATTATTTTAATGAATTAAAATCTAAATGCATTGGCATATATTGAACTATTAATAATAAAGGATATAAATATTAATAATTATTTTGATTGTTATTTTCTCACCAAATAATTCAGAGTTATCAATAAATATTTGAAATGATATGACAATTATGCATAATTTCAGTAATTATTTACATAGTATTTCGATAATAGTATCTCTTTTAAATATTTATGTGTTGAATTTTAAAAGTTTATGTAATATGTACTTGATGTATTTTTATTATTATCCTTTATTATGTTCTGCACTTCCAAAATAATCCTCTTTGTATGATCGTATAGCACATTTAATATAATTCTATTGTGTTAATGATTTTCATTGATATAAAAGAACATTTATAATTAGTTATCAAATAATAAAATTTTAAATCTAAAATTGTATATAATTAATTAATTAAACAAAATAATAAATTAATTTTATGTAATAGTGAGATAAGAATGAAATTAAAATTTTAATATAGTAAAAATTGATGATAAAATCATAATTATAATTCAAAATTTGGAAGAGAGCTACATGATCCTCCAAAATAAAGTTTCGTCCGTTGGAGAATATTAAAAGATAAAAATAATTCATTACATATAATTAATTTTGAGTAAACCCAAAAATATTTTCTATGGTAACAAAATAAGAAATAAAACTATAATTAAAATACTTAAAGTATCAAGATCAAGGGAAAGACGGACTAATGGTAAAAATGCAATTTCTTGTAGATAGAACTACAATATTCATGTTATCTTTTATTGGTTAATCAAGATTTGCAACTTTAAAACATGCAAGAAATTGAACAAGCTGTTTGCTTAAACGTAACAAAAGTAAACAGTAAAACTGATTTTCCAGTGTCCGAACACAAAACTGAGCTGCATTCATGTCTCATACAACACTAGAAGTAAACAAGAGGAAGACAAAAAAAAAAAAAAAACTTTTCGTTTTGCAAGAGAGGACAATTAGAAAAGGGAAGTTCCCTTGCCCTTCTTGTCTCCACCAATCTCAAAGTGCTTGCACCTCTGCAAAACCAGATAGAACAAACAGTCTTTAACAAATACGTATATACAAAGATCCTTCATTTCTTTTTTTTCTTTTTTTTTTTTTTTTTGTGAGTGTGTGTGAAAGAAAGTATACGATGAATCACCAACCTTGATCGGGTGCTGGGAAACATGTTTGCATCCCTGGCATTGCAACCTTAGCACAATCTTCTTGGTTGTTTTTGCCTAAGCAGAAAATAATATTATGAGCCATCAAAACAAAAAAGAAGTACAAAACAAGCTCAACTGCAAGAAACTAATAAAAAACCTCTCCAAAATATTCATAAACAATGATATTCATATTGTTAATTAAAACTCTTCTTCATTCTCCTATAAGATTTAAGTATTGAACAGAAATTTAACAAGAAAATCATTTCAACCTTCTTGTGGAAAACAGGCTTTGTCTGACCACCATAACCAGACTGTTTGCGATCATAACGGCGCTTCCCTTGAGCAGCCAAACTGTCCTTACCCTTCTTGTACTGGGTGACCTTGTGCAAGGTGTGCTTTTTGCACTCCTTAGACTTGCAGTAAGTCTTTTTTGTCTTTGGAACGTTCACCTGCAAATATGGAGCAGAAATAAATCAACACTATTTAAGCACTCCAAACAAGAGACCAATAACAGCTTAGCATATAAACAAACATCCAAATTCAATTCAACACATATAACACCTATTCCACAAAATTACTGGAACTTAGAAAAAGTGAAAAGACACTCTGCTCAAATCATAGAAATCCAATAGTGAGATCACATCAAATTAGATCATGGAAAATAAACAATTTCAAGGAATTGTAAATATGCAGACGGATACAGGACATACTACATCATTAACAGTTAAAAAATAAGTTGAGGAATAACATACTGTCAAATTGCAAATAATGACAAAAGGCAGTAGAAAATAATATAAATCACAGTTCAATTTACTAGATATCTATCGGACCACAATCCCAAATCAATTATTATAGTAAATTAAATAAATATTTATAAAGTTCAGAACTCATATTTGAACAGCAAGAACTAGAACTTTCACTAATCAAATACGTCCAGAATGAGATTAATCAGCACCACAAACCCTCAATAGGCACAAATCAAGAAGACTGACACAAAAAATTAGATACATAAGCAATTTCCACAGGAAAATTTATTCAATTTCGACATTTCCTCATGTACACAAGCGAAGTACTCTAGCATATTTTTACAACAGTATCAAAACCCTACCACTTTTGCGGAAC
The DNA here is from genome assembly GCA_028749325.2 of Caryopteris x clandonensis. NCBI lineage: Eukaryota > Viridiplantae > Streptophyta > Magnoliopsida > Lamiales > Lamiaceae > Caryopteris > Caryopteris x clandonensis. The sequence goes on along the minus strand of JAPYKT020000003.1, from coordinate 5,053,379 downwards.
CGCTGATAATCACGAATTCAACAAGAAACGAACAATTCAAAGTCGGAAATTGATGCATACGAAGAACACATTACAAACACATATAAGCTGAAATCAAGGTAAGGGTGAAGAAATCAAACCATGGCTAACGTCGAGGTAGGGAGGCAGACGGCGAGGGAAGGAGGTTGCACCTAGGTTTTGTTCTGTGGGACGTTTTATCAGTTTTATATAGGCCATGGTCAATTGGGTTCCAAGAAAATAAATAAAACTAACAATTGGGCCGGCCCAATTCTATAGTTTATATATATATATATATATATTTTTTTTTTTTCTTGGGTATAAAGCAAACGGAAAACGGGAAAAGTACATATTTTGTCGCCTGAGATTTTTAAAATGGCCCAATACATTTAAAGATTATATGTAAAAAAAAAAAATTCAAAAATATATTCTAACTTTAGAAAATAATACATCCAATTAATAATATATATACATAATATAAGAAAATAACAAAATATCTTTTTAAGGTTTGAATTTTTTAATATTCTGAAGATTTTAATTTTCGATTCTTTACTATCCCAATTTGTAATATTAGGGAATTGGAGGTCTTCGATAAACATAACATTATTAATTAACCAATTGTATAAAAAATTTAAAAACTAAAATAAATGTATAACGTATAATTTTTCAAAATCCACCTAACTATAATAAATTATATATCAAATACAAATTAAAAAATATATATTACTAATATTTATTTACCATTTTATTAATTCAATATTTTTAAGTTTTTAATATATTTATGACTAAATTGGAATACATTCGGTTTTTGAATTTTAAAAGAAATATATTTATTCCTTATTTAAAATATAAATTATAAGGACTATATTTTTCACATCGTCCTATCATCAATTTGTCAAATAAGTATTTATTTATTAAATCTAACTTTTAAAAAAAAATTGAATTATTTGAAGTTTTTACATCATACAAAAATACTAATTTTATTTTGATAGACAGCCAATAAAAAAAATAAAAAAAATAAAAAAAGTAGAACCCACTATGAAGAATCAAATCTAAGTTCAATCAACAATCAACTAACAATTTGTATTTTGAATTAAACATTTCATTTCAATATATTCATTATGGATATCAAATTAATGGTAATAAAAAATGATGAAATTGATATATTATACATAAAAAGAAATTGAAAAGGAAAAAGGTTATTTGTGTTAAGCAAAAAGACATTTAGAGTTACTCACCAATACCTTTCAACACAACGAGTAGTAACTTTACGATTCAATAATAAATATATATATATATATATAATAGTAGAAGTCCATCTATTTATAGTAACACATTTTTCACCCATTTTTCATTTACAAAAATAGTAATATTAATATTTTTAATTTTATTATTTTTTATATTTATTATAATATTAAGAATAACTCTTGTTGTTCAAATTTTTTAGGAAATTCCGTGATTTATTTTATAATAAATATGGCGTACAATGTTGTTATACATAAGATTTAAGAGACCTGTACCAATTCAATTATAAATTCCATTCAATTATATATCACCTATACATATAATTATGCTCTCTCTTTCCTTCTTCACTTCTAAATTTTTTTTTTTTTACCACCTTCAAAATCTTCCTTTGAAACTTCTTGAACTAAAACAATTTATAGTATGGCTGATGAAGCAAGTGTCAAATACCCCATTGCAAGATCTGCACAAAAAAAACAAAGAAACAAAGATTCTTCAAAATTTATCTTCCTAACTTGAAAAATAGCATTTGTAATGAGGAAAGATGTGTAAGTTTTGTTCGATTTTATATATTATGTGTGTATATATATATATATTTGCAATCAATATTAATTTTTTTATAATGTTTTTTTTTTTTAATTGTAGATTATCCCATTTGCCTCTAACATAATCCAGAAGGGTAAAAATCATCAAGTATATACCATTAGGAACGAAGTTGGATATAAGTGGGATGTGGATGTTTCTGTTGAAAGCAATGGAGATGTGCTTTTCACAAATGGCTACAAAGCTTTTGTTGTTCTTAATTTTATTGTCGAAAATGATCTTATGGTATTCTATCAAATGATGCATGTTCCAAAAGAAAACTATACCAGGGAAGTCTACATATGATTGCGAAATGTCAGGTACAATTATGCATATTCTAAATTGCATATTAATTCGCATTTTATAATAATAACTCCATTTTTGCATATTTTGCTTTTAAAAAAAATCAACAATGGAGGTAAAGGATAGTCCACATTGTCATAAAAAAAAGTGCAATTTAGGCAGTCCTATTATTATTGGAGAATGTTCAAAAAAACAGAATCATATTTTAGTCTCTCTATGTTACCTTCTTATTTGAAAGCACCAATATTGGTAATCACGTGAGATATTAATATTAATCTAATTATTAGTAATATTGCTTTTTATGATGTTTAATTGTTTTTTTTTTTTTTTTTTTTGTAATTCACAACCTATTCCTACAACCTTTTGGCGTTCTAATCCTTTCAATATACCGGATGGAGATAAGAATGTGAAACTTGATTACAAGCATATAACTTGGAATGTTGAGTTGCAAAGAGGAAATTCAAGGAATCTCCTTCAAAGAGATTTGAATAAGTTTTTTAAGGAAAATGATATGACATTGGAGAACATATCAATTTATGTTGATAGACAAAGACAATCTTATCTTCAAGGTCACAAAGATTGATTCTTTGTGTTAGTTCATCATTTAATCGTAATACTTCATTTTAATATTGATAGGATATATTTTATTTATATTTCTTTATCTTATTTTCCTTTGTTTTGGTTTATAATCATGCTTAGTTTTTGAATTTTGATTAAAGATTGTGTTTTGTAGGGCAATTAGATAGATTTATGCATTTTGGATATAAAATGGTAGATTTGAAGATGTGCAAGGACCAGCCAAAGTTTTTATATAAGGCGTGGGCACGCCTTACCTTCGAATTTGAAGATGTGCAAGGACCAGCCAAAATTTTTACATAAGGCGTAGGCACGCCTTACCTTCGGACGAAGCAATTAAAGAAAAATCGCGTAAGGTGCGGGCACGCCTTAGCTCGAAACAGCCACTAACGAAAATGAACATAACTGTCCATTCTTATTTCTCCACTAAGTGATGGCAGTTAATTCTGTTTATAAAGATAATTATTGTTAGAATTAGTGGGGGTATGAGAGACTTTATATTTTGGAGAGTTATGGAGAGAAAACACAAGCTAGAATTTGATACACTCTTTTGATTTTGATTTTTTTGCTACAATTCTCCATAGAAGGCTAAACTTCATCTTTTCATCTAAGGAAATTACAGAAGACTATGTTCATCCGAATTGTGAGATATAATTAGTTTTTATTTGTTCTTTCATTCTTCGTTATTCATACATCTTCTGTGAGCGATAAATCTTATCTGATGATTGAATGAGGTGTCCAATCTTTTGACTGTTGAAACAATATGCTTCCAATTAGATTGTTAAACCCGTAATTGTTTAACCATTCTAATATATGTGGTACAATAACGTGATTATTTGAACCAATCTGTAATGGAGATATATGTTCTAGCTTAAATAAACATACATGTGTGTTTGTTAGCTACAATTGATGGTCTCTCTCTACCTAATGCTATTGGTAAATTAAATTCTACGATCTTATCTAGAATTATTTATTGATAAGGGAAATAATTAGAGGTCATACCCTGATTATCGAACAACTAAGGAGAGATAGGTTGTTTTGGTCGTACCAGCAACTGTAACCAATTTAATGATTAAATGAAAGAACCATTTTTGTATCCATGATCGATTCTACGAACATATTATGAAGTTAACCCTTGGTTGAATTTACTTAAACTGAATTGCATTCACATTACACATTGTTCTTGTTCAATTGAATATTGTCATTCACCAAATCTCAAACCCCCCTTATTTTAGTTACAACAAAAGAATAAAAACTATCAATCTCTGTGTATACGATCCTTGTTCATTACTATCACAAATATTTAAGAACAAGTATTTTATTATTTGTTGGTCTCGACAGCCAACAAAGTTTTGGAGCTATTGCCATGGACTGGTGTCAAAGTTGATTTATTCTTTTGTTTTATTTTTATTTTTTATTTGTTCCTTTTTATGCCCCGTTCTTCTTGTACAGGTGAACTCCACTTTGATCTTGAAATTGAAAAGACTGCTAGAAGATTGAAGAGAGAAACGAAATTGAGAAAGGAAGCATTATCATCATCTTCTCCCAGATTGAATTTAGCAGTATCATTGACTGACTCTTCAAGTGATTCTAAAACAAAAATAGAGCCAACCATGGCTAATGCAGAAAGGACGTTGATGGAATTGGCTGCACCACCAAATGTAAATCAACAACCACATTACATTCAATTCCCAGCTGTGGAGGGTGACTTTGAGTTGAAATCTGGATTAATCCATCTTCTTCCAAGATTCCATGGATTAGAAAATGAAGACCCCCACAAACATTTAAAAGAGTTACATGTAGTTTGCTCTAGCATGAAACCACAGTGTGTCACGTAGGAACAAATCAAGCTACGTGCTTTCCCCTTTTCCCTAACCGATAAAGCAAAGGATTGGCTATTTTATTTGCCATCTAGTTCTGTGACTACATGAACGGGAATGGTTTTGTTGTTTCTTGACAAATTTTTCCCCACTTCGAAAGCTGCAAGTATTAGAAGAAAAATTTATGAAATTAAGCAAAAAGATTCAGAAGGGCTTTACGAGTATTGAGAGAGGTTTAAACAACTTAGTGCAAGTTGCCCTCAACATGGAATATCATAACAACTTTTCATACAATATTTTATGAAGGATTGCTTCCCATAGAGAGAATGATGATGGATGCCGCTAGTGGAGGTGCTCTAGTGAACAAAACGCCTACCGAGGCTAAAGACTTAATTACCACCATGGTTGCTAATTATCAACAGTTTGGAGTTAGGCATGAAATGTCTTACATAAAAGTGAACGAGGTAAGTTCTTCTTCTATTGAAAGTCAAATTGTTAATCTAGCTACACTTGTTCAGAAAATGGTTGCAGGAAATGTCCAACAAGTTAAGGCATGTGGAATTTGTGCTTATATGGAACATCTAACTGACATGTGCTCGATGCTTCAAGATGAGCCCCTTGAGCAAGCTAATGCAGTTGGAGGATTTTCATGATCAACACAAAGAAAGTATGATCTGTACTCCAACACCTACAATCCCAGTTGGAGAGATCATCCAAACTTTAATTATGGTTCAAGGCCCCAATTCCAAAACTTTTAGCCTAAGCAATTTCTTCCTCATCAACAACAGTCTTCCTCGAATTCAGGTATGTCTCTTGAAGAAATTGTTAAATATCTTGTACTTAACACACAACAATTTCAACAGAAAACGAGGATAAGTATGAAGAAGCTAGATGACTAAGTGGGCCAACTGGCTTCATCTATGAGCCAAATGGAGTCCCAAGTTAAATTATCATCTCAAATGATTGTGAATCCAAAGTAAAATGCAAACGCAATCACTTTGAGAAGTGGAAATAGACTAGAGGATGTTTCCGAGTCATCTCGTGGAAAGAACTTGGTGGAAGAAGTGGAAAAGAAAGTTGAACTTCCTCGAACTCAAAGTGATCAACCCAAAGAACTTAATTCGCAGCCACTACCAAAGGTTGTCACACCGAGTCCTCTTTTCCCTACTAGATTCTCAAAATCCAAGAAGGAGGAAGAGGAAAAAGAAATCTTGGATACCTTTCGTAAGGTCGAGGTAAACATCCCTATACTCGATGTAATAAAATAGGTACCACGGTATGCCAAATTTCTAAAGAAATTGTGCACAAACAAGAGAAAGCTGAAAGGTAATGAGTTTGTAAGTATGGGTGAAAATGTTTCGGCTATTCTCCAGAAAAATTTACCTCCTAAATACAAGGGTCCCGGTATGTTTTCTATTCCTTGTAAAGTTGGTAATGTGAGAGTTGAAAGAGCAATGTTAAATCTTGGAGCTTCAATTAATGTCATGCCGTTATCTATTTATTCATCTTTGAATATTGGTCCTTTAAAAGAAACTAGTGTGATTATTCAATTGGCTAATAGGTCTGTTTATTCTGAAGGCGTATTAGAGGATGTGTTAGTTCAAATGAATGAATTAATATTTCCTGCTGATTTTTATGTGCTAAATATGGAAGAGGATGAATCATCTCATTCTTTGATTTTGTTAGGGAGACCTTTTTTGAAAACATTTAGAACAAAAATTGATGTGTTTAATGGTTCACTTACTATGGAATTTGATGGTCAGATTATTAAGTTTAATATCTATGAGGCCATGAGATATCCAAGTAATATGTCTTCTTTTTTTGTTGTGGATGTCATTGATTCTCTAGCACATAATATCTTTGATATGAGTGATGATGATAAGTTGAAAGTTGTACTTAGTAGGAACTTAACTCTTGAAATTCCACACGAGTAAATGAAGAAGTTTGATGTTGACTCTAATTTGTATGATGCAATTTGTGATCTAGAATCATTAACACCTTGGAGGTTTAATGTTTCTTATGTTGAGTTACCTGTTTCTCACACTAAACTTCTTCCTTCTCTTGTTCAGGTACCTAAGTTGGAGTTAAAACTTCTTCCCGAACATTTAAAGTATATTTCCTTGGGAGAAGGAGAAACTCTATCGGCAATCATTTCTAGCGAACTTTCCACTTTGGAAGAGGTGAAGTTAATTCGAGTGCTCAAAGAATTTAAAGAAGCCATTGGATTGACAATTGCGGACATAAAGGGATTGAGTCCTCATATATGCATGCACCACATATTGTTGGAAGAAGGATACAAGCCTTCTAGAGAAGCTCAATGTAGATTGAATCCACCTATGATGGAAGTAGTGAAGAAAGAAATCTTGAAACTTCTTGATGCATGTATGATCTATCCGATTTCTGATAGCAAATGGGTAAGTCCAGTCTAAGTCGTTCCGAAGAAAATGGGTATTACTGTAGTAGAAAACCGTGAATGTGAGTTGGTGGCTACTATAGTTCAAAATGGATGGAGAGTATGTATCGATTATAGGAAGTTGAATGCTTTAACTAGAAAATATCATTTTCCACTTCCTTTTATTGATCAAATGCTTGAACGTTTAGCCGGTCGAACTCATTATTGTTGTCCTGATGGTTATTCAGGCTTCCACAAAATTTCAATTGCATTGGAAGATCAGGAGAAAACGATGTTCACATGTCCTTTTGGGACATTTGCATACCAACATATGCCTTTCGGACTTTGTAATGCTCCGGCCACATTTCAGAGATGTATGGTTAGTATTTTCTCGGATTATATAGAGAACATCATAGAGGTATTTATGGATGACTTTAAAGTCTATGGTGATTCTTTTGACTTTTGTCTTGCTAACCTTTCAAAAGTCCTTCAATGATGCATAGAAAAAAACCTTATTTTGAACTATGAAAAATGTCATTTCATGGTTGATCAAGGTATTATTTTAGGGCATGTTGTTTCAGCTAGGGGAATTAAAGTTGATAAAGCTAAGATAGATGCTATAAAATCTTTGTCTTACCCCGCAAGTATGCGAGATGTTCGTTCCTTTCTTGGTCATGTAGGTTTTTATCATCGCTTTATCAAGGATTTTTCCAAGATTACCCATCCCCTAACTACGCTGTTACAAAAGGATGTGAATTTTGAATTCAATGATGCATGTAAGGATGCATTCGATTGTTTGAAGGAAAAACGAACATCATACCAATTATCCAACCTCCAAATTGGAAATTCCCTTTTGAAATCATGTGTGATACGAGTAATTATGCGGTTGGAGCTGTTATGGGACAAAGAATTGATTGATCTCCACATGTCATTTATTACGCATCGAAAACACTTGATAGTGCATAGAGCAATTACTCTACAATGGAAAAAGAACTTCTAGCCATTGTATTTGCTTTAGAGAAATTTCGTTCGCATTTACTTAGAGCTAAAGTAATTGCTTTTTCTGATCATGCATTTTTGAAGTACTTGCTCAAGAAAAAGGAGTCCAAGTCGAGACTTATTCGTTGGATACTTTTATTGCAAGAGTTTGATTTGGAGATACGTGATAAGAAAGGCACATAAAATTTGGTTGCAGATCATCTCAGCAGATTGATCACGAGTGAAAGTGCATCGCCACTGAAAGATGAATTTTCAGATGAATATCTCTTTTCTATTCAAAATAGTAGTCCTTGGTATGCTGACATTGCTAATTATATAGTAACTAGGACTTTACCAAGTAATTTGTCTAGAGCTCAAAGAAATAAAATCAAAAGTGATGCCAAATATTATGCTTGGTATAATCCTTATATGTGGAAATATTGCTTGGATCAAATGATTCGAAGATGTGTGCCCGAGCATGAAACTCATTTTACAATTTTGTCATTCTTATGCATGTGGAGGACATTTTGGTCCAAAAAGAACAGTTCGTAAGGTGCTAGAAAGTGGATTGTTTTGGCCTACTTTGTTTCGTGATTTATATTTGTTTTGTAAGACTTGTGAGCAATGCCAAAAAAACTAGAAGCTTAGGACATAGAGATCAAATGCCGCTTAACCCCATTCTTATTTGTGAAATATTTGATGTATGGGGATTGACTTTATGGGTCCTTTTCCTTCTTCTTTCGATAATGTTTACATTCTTCTTATTGTGGATTATGTGTTGAAATTGGTGGAAGCTAAGGTTACTCGTACTAACGATGCTAAAGTTGTTGTAGATTTTGTCAAATCTCATATTTTTGCTAGGTACGGGACTCCCAGGGCAATAGTGAGTGATTGTGGCACTCATTTCTGCAATAAAGTGTTTGAAGCCTTATTGAAAATGTATAATGTTACCCATCGAGTTTCAACTGCATATCATCCACAAACGAGTGGGCAAGATGAAATATCCAATAGAGAAGTCAAGTCTATACTTGAGAAGTGTTAATCCAAACCAAAAGGATTGGAATATACAACTTGATGATGCGCTTTGGGCTTACCGAATGGCATATAAGACTCCTATTGGTATGTCCCATTACCGTTTGGTATATGGTAAACCTTGTCACTTGCCGATAGAGCTAGAACATTGTGCATATTGGGCTATCAAACAATGCAATATGAAAATGGATTAAGCGGGTAAAGAGAGAAAATTACAGTTGCAAGAGCTAGAGGAGATTCGTCATGAAGCTTACGAGAGCTCATGGATTTACAATGAAAAAATGAAAGCATTCCATGATCGTATGATTTCCAGGAAAGAATTTTCTGTTAGTTAAAAAGTCTTACTTTTTCATTCTAAATTGAAATTGTTTCTTGGTAAATTGCGTTCCAAATGGATTGGGCCTTTTATTGTAACTAACGTATTTTCTTATTGCGCAGTTGAGATACAGAATCCAGATACTGGCTAAATTTTCAAGGTCAATGGTCATCGTTTAAATATCTTTCATGAAGAAATTTTAGTTCAAAACGTTGACGATATTGCCTTGGAAATTATGGTTTATCACGGTTGATGAATAGTAATGTCTAGCCAAAGACAGTTTTAGAAAGGCGCTTTTGGGAGGCAGCCCAAATTTTTTGTTTTCTAGTGTAGCTCAAAAAAAAAGTTTTAGTTCGTTCATTGATGCAGCGAAAAATTTCATGTAAAGTGTGGGCATGCTCTAAATTGATATACTCAATTTTCGAGCATACCAGGAATTACATAAGGCGTGCCCACGGTTTATTGAAATTGTTCTGCTGATCCACAGACCTTGGATTTCTTCCTTAGTTGACGCTGGAGGAATTTTGCTCTTCTGCACATTTTATATTTTTATTTTCATTATTCTTTTTCCTTTTTTTATTTTAGGAAAACCTAACATTTTCTTTTCTTTTCCAGTAGCAGGCTTCAAAAAAGAAAAAAAAAAGAAAAAAAAAAGAGGAGAACAGCTGCTGCCGTCCGCTTCACTCACCATCGCCCAACCGCAATCGCTGCCACCCGCTTCACCGTCGTCCAGCAGCCGCTGCCGTCCGCTTCACTCACCGTCGCCCAACCGCAACCGCATCTGCTGCTATCTGCTTCACTCACCGTCGCCTAACCGCGCTATCCAGCAGCCACTGCCGTCAGCACCACGGCCGTCCATTGGCGTTGTCCAGCTTCGTTGCCATCCAAAATTGCTGCCCAGCCGTTGTCGTCCACTTCACCATCATCTGTATTCTCTATCTCCACGTTGCCTATAGCCACAATACCATCAACAATTGGCTGCGATGAGTCGAGCATCTCGAGCCCAGAAGGGTAAAGCCATAGCTAGCGGTCCACCAAGTCCAATACTGAACTCTGATTCATCCAATGCTGATTTGGATACAACCCCCATTCGGAAGAGAGCATGAGTAGGGAAGAAATTGCACATTCTTCCACCTTCGGAGTCCGATTTGAATGGCAGACTAACATTCACAAAGAAAAAAGATAAAGAATGATACCGGGATGTCTGCAAACAGAATATCATTGCTTGTAAGTGTCCTGATTTCCCTACTATGGAGCTCTTACATATAAAAGATGAAGTGATGCATTAATTGAAAATATAGGATAGCAATCTTATTTTTTGATTAATTATCCTGCCTATATTGTGCTTGTTCGGGAATTTTACACTACTTTTGAATTTAAAAAGTCTGCTGATTTAAGTTTGAATGGTCCGAAGGTGATTATATTTAGGTTAATGGGAAAAGAGTTCAAGTTTTTGCTTACTCAATTTAATATTGCATTTGGTTTTGTAACAGAAGAGTATGCAAAAACTGATGAGTATCTACAGAATGTCTGTGATTATGCTACACAATTTGGTCCAATTACTGCTTATGAGGCCATGTCTAATAATCCTGTTTCTTATGATCCAAATAAATCTACCGATACAAATCTTCACAAGTCTGTACTTAGGTACATCCATAGATTTCTTACATTTTCCTTTTCGGGACGTAAGAATAATTCTGCGTTGTTTAATAAGGCCGAGCTTTATTTTCTATTTTGCATGGAGAACAAATTTAAAGTGAACCTTAGGTTTTGGCTTGCGTCACAATTTGTTCGTGTCTTATCTAACAAAAGGAATTTGATTTTGAGCTCTTTGATAACTCAATTGTTTGTGAACTTGCAATTGATTGATCTTGATAACAATGATCTCCATGTTGCGTGTGAAATATTTCCTTTAGACTTAACTTGTTTGGAGAATATGTTGTTAGTGGAAAAAGTAGGTGGTTTGTATCGCTTTCGTGAACCAGGACCTACTGAAATGCCAAAACAGTGAACGGTCTCTCATATGACATTACGTACTTCACGTGACCTCCCTGAGGATGAGGAGACTACCATACCTAACCCTTCTTTACAGGATTATTGCCACACATAGTTTGAGCTTCTGCATGCACAATTGGCTAGAATGGAGTTGAATCAAATAACTTACTTCAAGTACCATGGCTTTGATCCGCCATTTCCCCCTCCACAATACAGGACATGATGTTTGTACAACCTAGATTATCCAGGGAAGTCCTTCACTTTGCCTTTATACTTACTTTACATTGAGGACAATGTTAGTCTAGGTGTGAGGGAGGGGAATTGATTGTTATGTTTGTTGATTTGCTATTTTGGTTCTGGCCTATTCTGATATCTAGTTTATTTTTGTGATTCTTGTTATCTGAGTTCCAATTCTTCTACTGCTATCCATGTTCTGATGTGTTCTGAAAAAAAATCACTTTTGATGCACTTTGTTTAATCATTGTTGGCGATTGATTGGAAACAAAAATGCATCGATTTTACACACATACAACCATATGTTGTGAGCTTTTGAGCTGATTAGCATTCCTATAGAATGCTACATTTCTTTCTTGGTGTGATTGTCATGTATAGTTGATTTTTTCTAGAACTTGCCTTATTATTTATGTCACTGTTAAATCATTGATGAATTGGATGTTCTGAATCGAAATATGGGTATTTAGGTGTAAGCCATTTTCTTTGTCATGATTAATCTTTTGCTTCAAGCCTACCCTGTATCTTATACCCTTAGTGAGCCATCTTTGTGCCTTGGCCTTTTCATTGAAAATTGTTGCCACACTACAAGCCATGCTCATTGATATACTCCATTGAATTTTGAGTCGAAGATCATGTAAACTTGTCACACTTAGCTCTTATTCATGTCATTGGAATATATTGTCTAAATTTGAACTTTTGTAAAGCTTGTGTGTTGTATTCCTTCTCTTCCATAAAAAAATAAAATAATAAAATAAAATAAAAACAAAACAGAAAAAAAAAAAAAGGTGAGGAATACAAGCTTTTGTATATATTCGTGAAATAAGTATTCGAGGCAATCTTGAGTTATTTGTTGATTGCGCTAAGTGTGAAGACAATATTATTTCTTTGACTCTGTTAACCAATATATTCTTTTTTGTCATACCTTACGTTAGTCGGCTACATATTCTCCATTACACACCCTCCCGTGATCTTTACATTCAATTTCATTCATTGGTAATAGAGATATGATATATTCGCAAGCCTATGGTAAAAGTCTTATTTGCATTGACACGAGAGTTCACTTATATATGTTTACAGCTTATACACTTTTGAGTGACATGAGTGAACCCTTTGTGAGGGTGTATGATCTTATGCATTTTGGATTCAATTCAATTGTTGATGTGATTAACTATGTGTTACTAAGAGTGATTTTACTTTTAAAAAAAAAAAAAAAAAAAAAGAGAGAGAGAGACTCTTAATGTGGATGAGCAAGTGAGAGAGTGGATGTTTGATTACATGGGATCATGAACATGAGCTTAGATATATGCTTGAGGACAAGCATTGTTTAGGTGTGGGGTAATTTGATAGGATATATTTTATCTATATTTCTTTATCTTATTTCCCTTGGTTGTGGTTTATAATCATGCTTAGTTCTTGAACTTTGATTAAAGATTGTGTTTTGTAGGGCAATTGGCTGGATTGATGTATCTTGGATATAAAATGGTCGATTTGAAGATGTGCAGGGACTAGCTAAAGTTTTTACATAAGGCGTGGACACGCCTTACCTTCGGATTTGAAGATGTGCAAGGACCAGCCAAAGTTTTTACATAAGGCGTGGGCACGCCTTACCTTCGGACGAAGCAGTTAAAGAAAAATCACGTAAGGCGTGGGCACGCCTTAGCTCAGAATGGCCACTAACGAAAATGAACATAACCGCCCATTCTTATTTCTCCACCAAGTGATGGCAGTTACTTCTGATTTATAATGATAATTATTGTTAGAATTAGTGGGGGTAGGAGAGACTTTATATTTTGGAGAGTTATGGAGAGAAAAAAACAAGCTAGAATTTGATACACTCTTTTGATTTTGATTTTTTTGCTGCAATTCTCCATGGAAGGCTATTTTCATCTTTTCATCCAAGGGAATTACAAAAGACTATGTTCATCTAAATTGTGAGATATAATTAGTTTTTATTTGTTCTTTCATTCTTCGCTATTCATATATCTTCTGTGAGTGATAAATCTTATTGTTTAATGATTGAATGAGGTGGCCAATCTTTCGACTGTTGAAACAATATGTTGCCAATTAGATTGTTAAACCCCTAATTGTTTAACCATTATAATAATTGTGGTACAATAACATGATTATTTGAATCAATCTGTTATGGAGATATATGATCTAGCTTAGATAAACCTACATGTGCGTTTGTTGGCTAGAATCGATGGTCTCTCTCTACCTAATGTTATTGGTAAATTAAATTCTATGATCGTATCTAGAATTGTTTATTGATAAGGAAAATAATTAGAGGTCGTACCCTGATTATCGAACAACTAAGGAGAGATATGTTGTTTTGGTCGTACCAGCAACTATAACCAATTTAATGATTGAATGAAAGAACCATTTTTATATCCATTATCGATTCTACGAACATATTCTGAAGTTAACCCTTGGTTGAATTTACTTAAACTGAATTGCATTCACATTACACATTATTCTCGTTCAATTGAATATTGTCATTCACCAAATCTCAAACCCTCTAATTTTAGTTACAACAAAATAATAAAAACTATCAATCTCTGTGGATACGATCCTTGTTCATCACTATCACAAATATTTAAGAACAAGTGTTTTATTATTTGTTGGTCTCGACAGCCAACAAATATTTTCTTTTTATTAATATTTTGAGGTTGTTTAAGTGGTCTTTTGTTTCTTCAATACGTAAATTATGATAATCATATTAGATTATTTTTTTCTATTTAATGCTATATTCCATTTATTTGAACATAAACTCTTTTTAACATTTAATGTAAATAAATCAAAGATTCAATGATCAATATTTTATCAGTTTTAATTTAATAATAATATATTTTCTTATAATAATATATTTTCTATATATTTTCTTATATATAGAAATTTAATAATATATTTTCTATATATTTCCTATATATTTTCTTATATATAGAAAATATAAGAAATGATCAAGTATTTTATCAGTTTAAATCAATCATCACTACTACTCATTCAAATATATAGAAAATTAGCATTTACGGTTTGTATCCACTGGGAGTCTTAATATGATACGCATAGTTACCAAAATCAGTTGTCTCTCAAACTCATGACAAAAATACTTAACTTGTATATATTTATTCTTAATATCTTTTGAATCAACCATCACTAATACTAATTCCGGATTTTAAAAAAAATTACATTTACTGTATCATACCCACCTGGAGCGTTAATATGATGTATACAATAACATTTATCTATATCCAGATATTTGAATATCTTTACCAGTTTATATAGGGAATATAATGGAACATTAATATTTCAATTATAATAAAGGTACACATATCACATTAATAACTGAATCACATGTAGTTAGCTGGTATATTTTCCCATATTTTTTTCCTGAAGCATCTACTTTTATACACATATATTTTTTTCTTAAATTATTTCTACAAAATTGTATACATTCCTAAAAGTTAATTATCGGGCCTATAAGTTAGCTGATATTCACTCAAAATAAATTAAATCATATGATCTTTCTCACAATCAATCAAATTTTACAAAAATTAAATATTCATGGACGAAATTTGCTGATATTCACTGCAATTTTGACCATGACGAAAGGATTTTTTTGTTAAAAACCCTACGTATATTAATTAATACTCCTATATATACTTGTCATACCTTGATTAATATTTACCGCTCAAATCTATAATAACAAATCTTCTATTTTCGATTATAGAAAAAATGACTTTTATCTTCAGTATGATACGTGATATTAATAATTATAAGACACTATAGGCTCTTAAGCTGCAATGCGTTCGCGCCTATGATGTTTCATCATATGGAGGAAGGGATGAACTTTACAGCTATGATTGTGTCTTTAGACTTCGCAGGGTATGTTTACTTCTATTTTCAATATTTATTTTTCAATTTGAATTTGTTTGCGATACAATTAATTTGTTGAATTCCTCTTTTAGGGTGATGTCATTCATGCTAATATAAGGAACCCTCATATCACTAAGAATAAGGAAGTACTGAAGGAGGGTGAACATGCATTTTTATGGTGTACGTAGATAGTGCAAAATATAAGACTTCAATATTTAAGTATAAAATGACATTTTACGAAAAGATCAGGGTTGAAAAGTTTTCTGATGATTCTTCTCCAAGAAATCTTTATGATTTTAAGCCATATGGCGATATCATGTTTCTCAATCAAGATGATGAGTTTCATCTTTTCGGTACGTCATTCAACATTCAAAACTTTTTTAATTTGCTTATTCAGTTATTTTTCTATTTATTTTTTAATATAATAATTTTGCTTTATAGTATAATATTTTATTAAAATATAAAAACTACTTACAATTTTTTTATTAATTCAAAGGTTATTGGAATAGTACTGGGAAAACAACCACCACATGTGACTAGAAGAGGTAAACGTGTAAGTTTTTACTAGTAATGCACCCGTGCGTTGCATAGTATATAATATAAAAATAAATTAAAGTTATATATATAATTTATTAATATATTTTAATTACTTTCGGTACTAAACTCTAAATATAAACAACATATTTATATTAAATTATTATTATTATTATTATTATTATTATTATGACTATATAAATTAATAATCTTATTAATTCATATTATTTTAATATAATATATTATAATAAAATAATTATGTTTTACATATACACCCAAATATTCTAATATAATATTTTTAAAATATATAAAATTTAATACGATTATTTATTAAGTGTAAAAAATGAATTGAATAAATCATATCATTTATAACATCTGCCGTTGAGATATATTTCCTTCCAAATACACCCTATAAAATAATATAAAATACGGAAATGGATTTCCAAATCTAACAATTTAACATGCATAAGTTGTGTAAACTAAAAATAAATTAAAATATATATACATAATAACCAATTTATGAAAAAATAGAGTGATTATACATTTCATAAAACTTCGTGAAACACTATTTTTTTGTTGAACTTTTTTCAAAATTATCTTTAGAACAAACCAAAATCTTCAAACCACTTCTACTTGTAACTCTGGATACAGCTACATATAATTGCCCATGACTAAACGCTGATTTTTTAGGTAATAATCCAACATGAGATAAAGATTGGCCTTGAGTTTTTTTGATCGACATTGCACATGATACAAATATTGGATATTGTCTTCTTTGAAACTTGAAAGAAAACCTAGGATTTGATGGGGTAAGACATAGTCTTGGAATTAAGACTAGTTTACCAATATAATTTATTGTTAGAACCTTACCTTTAAGAACATAATCTCCAAGTCTAGTTATTAATAGTCTTGTACCGTTAAACATTCCCTTTGAATGATCAATGTTCTTCAACAACATAACTGGTGCACCAACTTTCAGAATGAGTTCATGATTAGGGACATCGGAACATTTCAAAGAATTAAAAACCTCTAGTGCATGAACATCAGCCAAAATATCTACATTAGAATCTGACTTGCATGCAGAATCAGAACTAAGTATGTCTTTGACTCATGTATGTTCATCTTATCATATGATCATTTATGGATTCAACCACATCCAAAGTAGAGCTGAGTATAGTTCTGCCCTGCAAAAAAGAAGGATCGTTAAGATTACTTTGAACATTGGGATAAGTGCTATTAACAATTGTTCTGATACGATCTTCTCCAGGTTCAGCAAAATATCTTCAGGAATATCAATTTCAGCACCATTTTCATGAGATCACCAATTATACCATCACCTAATGCGGCTATCCATTCTAAAAATTGCTTCAAATCATCTCGATCATTGACTAAATTAATGTTTTACAGCCTCCTATTTTTTGTTAGCCTAAGGACGACGCACTCATCCCAAATATAAGAAGAATTAATTGTTGGATGAACAATGCCTTGTCTGCTACCTTTTGGAATCACTGGAAGAATCTGTCTGAAATTTCCATCCAAAATCATAGTTTTTCCTCCAAAATTTGTATATGAATATGTTGAATTGCTCAACTGCATTATATCCTTCAACGTTTTATCTAGTGCTTCTATACAGTTTTTATGAACCATAGGAGCTGCATTCCAAATAATCAACTTGTATCTAACCAATAGCTCAGAAAGTTGGTTGCCCTGTCTTATGTTGCATGTGGAATTATCATGATGTTAATGGGAATAGAAAAACATGAGTGAGTTGTTCTTCCACTGGGCAACAGAAGATATGCTATTCCACTGGATGCAACATTCAAAACAATCAATCCCTTATATCTCATTAATGCAGATATAGTCTTCCATAGAAAAGTTTTTCAAGTACCACGATAACCGTACACATAAAAGACCCCACATTTATGAGTTACAACAGATTGATTCACTTCACAAAACACGAAGTTGCTCCACATTTAACTTCTTTATTAGAAAATCATGTTCTATTTTCATCTTAACTTTATTGTATGACATTTCATTACATATCAGTCTGTTTTGTAAGGTCGTTGATGATTCAAAATCTAGAACAGACATACCATCATAATCTTGCAATCCCTTTCCAAGAGTTCTCACATTTTATCCACCTTTATTAAAGCAAGGTTTCTGATGCCATCATCAGACATTTGATACTTGTAAAATAGATTAGTTATCTTAACGATTAAATTTAAATAATAAAAATAGCATCTAATAAAGTTATTGTAAAAACTAACTGTAATTTTATTTTGAAGATAACTATTCACATTCGTTAATATAAATTAAGTTTTAATTTACTTGGATAACTCATCATTCTTCATTGTCTATACAGAATGTCATCTAACAAATATGACCAACATTTTTTGCACACATTTCTGGACGGCTAATACTTCCAGAAAATAAAAATGTCACAAATAAATTCAACAATGATTGAGCATATGCCAATTGAGTTGCTTATGCAATACCCTCAATGTATTCCTTGTCATCATCTAGAAGTCTATTTGCATAGCAAGCATCTCGGAATGTATCCTTCTTCACGTTCTCATAAATTTTGAAATCATCATAACATTTTCGACCCTTAACAAGATTTATGAGTATTCAGAGGTAATATGCTTCACCAGAACTAGGAGGAACATGACATATACGTCCAATTGATAAACCTTTTGATCTTTTAACCCAATTTCTCTTATATCTCTTTTCCATACAAATTTATGAGGAAATTCTGCATGCGTAAGTTACTCCACGTCAAGGTATTTTTTGTTTGCTTCCATCCAAGCTAAAAATATACTTTGTTTTACAAATGGTTTGTTAATAACTTCATCTAATAGATCAGAATTGACAAAAGATATATTTTGATGGTCGAGAAGTTGAAAACTTAGACTCTCAACTAGAGGATTTATGAACTAAATCTCAAATCCAAATATTCTCCAAGCTACTTACGTCTTGTCCAATTTCTTCATCCTGCTTACTCTAATCAAATGATGCAGTTACATAATCATGTGTCTTATTCACGATCTTGAACAAGTATTTTATGGACCTAGATTGATTGCATCATTCGACGTTAATATGAGAAACCGTACTTTAGAAGGAGATAGCCATTGTGAGGAACAACAAAGCCATTATCAATCTCAAAACCATTTTTTAAAATAGTTCTTCCATCATTTTTCCTTCTATACACTAGGTAACCATCCTCATTTATTGTAATTTCTTCTATGTTCTTTTTTGAAAAATGTTTGGTGCAATTTCTTTCTTCGGACATGCAAGGAGAATTCTTCCTCAAGGCCCCACATGGGCCATGAATCATAAAGTCACGTACTACAACATAATATATTCAGGGTCTGATAGCTCATCTGGAATTTCAGCTGAAATTATATTGTCAATATGACTTGCGGAAGGATCCTTTGCTTCATTGTCAAGCCAGAGAAGTAGGTGGGCGTGAGGCAGACCACATTTCTGAAATTCTACTGTATAAACAACTGCAATTGAAACAATAATAACAATTACTACTAATAGAAACATTAACAAAAAATAACTTTCAATTTTCTATAATAATTGTTATACATTATTAAATATATCAAATCAACTTTTAATATAATGATGAAAGTTACCTACTCTTACGTTACCAAAAATCTTATTCTTCTGAAGATCTTCTATCATGCTGACAAGTTTGATCTTAAATACTCGAGATATAATATATGGTCGATCTTCTAGTTTAAGATCTCTTTCATCAAGAAAATGAACTATTTCTGACCATTTTGGATTGCAAGAAAGATATTATGCCCGCCTGCAAATTGTCATTGCATCTTGGTAACTTTGTATCATGTAACGTGCACCACCAGTAAATGATGGTGGAAGAATTACACGTTTTTCTTGCGTTCGAGAATCTGTCTCACCACACATTATTGCATCATCAATTCCTTTGTACATCTCACACCTCAACTTTTTTTGGTGTGTTCTGACATATTTTAGCCTACCAGCTTCAATCATTATGTTTGCATCAATAGTATATTGTTGAAATAATCTTTTAGATAATTGAATAAGGTTGATCATTTCGTTCCTGCAACTAATATGCAAAGTATTCTCATGCACTAACCATCTTTCTTCCACCAGGTTTTTTTTATATATGATCGGAAGATGGAATATCATCTCTATAACCATCTTCACCATATGGAAAACGTAAAGGGTATTGAAAACCAAGGTATGAAGTATTAAGTTCATTGATTCGTTAGAGATGCCCAATTTTAGTCTCCACCAAAATGTCTCAATCACCCATATTTTCTTCGAACTCACCAACAATCAATGCAACAACTTCAGAAGTTGATGGAATGTTGTATCTTCTTGCATCACATCCTCTTTTACCTAACAACCTCAACCTTATTCCACAATGTCCTTCTTTGTATCTTTTGTCCAACCATTGTAAAAGTTTTGACTAATACAATATTCTTATTAAGCATATCCTTCAAATCAATAACTATTTCAGCATGAAGAGTATTGATGTCTCCATTACATCTATAAAACATGATAATTAATAATTATTAGAGTTAAATAAATTTGTTTATAATTTAAACCATATATTTTAAATAAATTGATGAAAATAATAAACATGAGTTATTCGTAAAACATACCCAACAGAGTGAAAAAGGTTCTGAACTTCATCAACTGTAGTGAAAAAGGTTCTAAATTTCATTACCTGTATCATAAATATAAAGTTGGGCAAATTTTGGTGCAACACCATCAACAGGTAACAGACTACCCACTAAATGATACTATTGACCAGTAAGCTTAAATATTGGAGGAGAATTCCCATTATTATGATTTTTGTCTATATCACCATGTAGGAAATCGTATAACACTTGAAGTGGTTTTTTCATTGGGGGAGATGTACCCTACTGTTCATGCAACATAGTGCATATTTAGGATTTTTGGATTTGAGGTTTGTACGTGTTCGCTCATGATTTCGAAATAAGGCACCACAATGTTCACATCTATGTGTAGGATCTCCAATGTCCCAATATTCAGTAGCTACATAGCAAAAAAGACAACCATTAATTTTATACATTAAAAGATCGCAAATATAATATATTTAAACTTAAAAATATTAATTTACTTGAGTATTGATATGTATTCAAATTTACAATAATTATTTATTATACATATAAATGAATATTTATATATATAATAGTGCAATACAAAAACATACATTTGACAAAATCAGCATTATCATAACAGGTGTCATCAAGATCAATTTCTATTAGTTCATAACTATTCTCATTCAAGTTGATAAATTCTTGAAAAAATTGATCATTTCTTCCAAACTCTTGCAACATTGATCTTCAAAAGTTAGATCAATAATCTCAAGTTGTTCTTTGGTAACTCCTGTAAATGATTCTTTCATTATAGAATGAAAATTTTCTTGGAATGAAAAAGATTCCCAACAAACCTACTTGAGCTGCAAACTATAAATAAGAAAAAATATTATCGAAATATAAAAAACTGTTATACAAATTAATAAAAGAAATGAATTTTGTAAATATTAAATTATTAATATGTACCATTCGTGATGTCACTTAAAGGTGCGAAATTGAAGGTAATTGCTGAGACCAATTTACAAAATATTCTCCAAAGACATGACGAATACTATAATTAGCACCTAACCTTCAATTCTTAAATAACATTGATCCATCATTCTCTGTAATTCAGAGAAAATAAGATGTCAGGGTACAAATGGGCATGTCTATAACAATTATTATTAGAATTGAAAATCCAAATACTTTATACAAATGTACTAAAATTTATAATATTACACTACTTATAAAATAAAAATACAAAACTCATTTCTAATTATATGTTAATAAAGGTAAATTGTATTGGTATTAAAGATCTGAAATAGATACGTGGATTTTGAAAATTATGGGTTCATGACAAATCAAATGCTGTAATAGATAAAATTCTCATTAAGGTAAATATTTTGATTTACACTAATTATGAAAATGGAAAAAACTTATTAAACTATGACATCAGTGATTATGTACTTTTCAAAAATAAATTGAATCTATTTTAAAGTATAATGATATATAATTGTTCTTACATATATAATATTTTATCGAAAAGTTTAGACAAAACATGTACAATTAAAATATATTTTTAAAAGTCACAACAATATAAAAATTACAATATAGTATGTAGTTTAGAATAATTAATAATCTAATAAATATAATCAGTAGATAATTTATATATTATCATTATGGTAAATAATCCCTGATTATTTTCTGAATAATCTCCAACAATTTCACGTTGAACATTAAAAATATATATCTATAAAATAAATATATGTTCGAAAATTAATTTTTTTTTTTAAGTTTATAACTTTAGAGAATATTCAAAATATTTTTTTGTGTAATATAAGTAATGTAATATAATTTTATATAAATTAAAGATATTTTTCTCTAATAAAAAATATTATTATAGTAATTATTTTATTAAAAAATTAATTAATTTTTAACTATAATTTTTAATCAAATTAACATATTAATTTAATAGGAACTATCTAATAAAATTCGGAAACATTACCTAAAAAAATTATAACTTTTAAACAAGACTTTTAATTGTAATTTATCCAATTTTTAAATCAAAATAGAATTCTCTAAATTTTATAATTGAGAAATCTATTATAAAACATATTAAATAATAGACATAATTATGGTCAATTTGGTTTATGATTTATGTTTAGAAAAAACCTATAAATACGTATAATTTGTAATTTTGTATTTTTATATATAATGATGCTTTCATTTTACCTACTGAAATGAACTTACAGTTATGCTAACTAGTTAAAAAGATTAATAATATTATATTTTGTATGAATTGCTTTTAAAATAAAAATATAAGTTAACATTAATCCTATAATTATATATCTCTAGAGAGTTGTAAATAATCTACATGTGAGTACATAGATTTAAGTAATAATTAAGATTATTATATTCTTGATTTAAGGAATTAAAGGGCAACTTTACCAAAACAAAAAATAAAAATTAGCAATAAACTTTATAATCTATCTAAAAAACTTAAATAATTTTGAGATTTGTTCATATTAATATTTACCATTCCTAATCAAACTATTTATTTTAAATTAAACAATGTATGAGGTTATGTTATGTTAATTTAAAAATATATATTAACAAACAAAATTTATCAAAACTAATTGATTTAATATACATAAACTGTTAGTACAATTACTAATAATTAATTAGATTTTATAATTTGTGTATATTCTTAGACATATTAATGATCCTGCTAATAGTAAAAATAAAATTCAGAAATAACTTATCCAACAAAAACTTTAAATATTTAACAAATAAAAATTCACGTTAATCATATTTATCAACATTTTATTCATAAAAAATTCATTGTGCTATATTGTTTTTAATTCATAATTTACACAATCATAATGAAACTTATATAATTTGAACATAATACAAAACTTAGCAATCTACATTAATTTGCTAACAACAAATGTATATATGTATAAATTATTTTAAAAGATCAAACATGAAGATATGATAACATTTGAACTTAAGAATTGTTTACCAAATTTATTCCCGAATATTATATACACGATTAGATACTATTTAGAAATTTAGATATCTATAGATTAATAATTTATTATTGATTAAAAAAATTGTTGTACAAAAGTTGATGATATTCATTGGTTATTATACACATAAAATTATTATTTATTACACAAATGAATCGCACACATACACATCTATAACTTACATTCAAACAACAGAAACATTATAAGATTATTACTTTATGAAACATGATTGTAATTAATTCACATAAACAAACAGCAAACAATTAAAAATAAAAATAAAAATGTTCACAAATAATACAATTCAATATTTAGAATATTCATAAATGAATAATTATAAAATATTGCCACAATTCATGTGTATATCAACTATATCCATTTAAGTTTAGACCTGAAATGATGAATATTAAGAAGGGCAAAAAATATTGATTAACAATTGTATATTGTTGTTACTAAATTACATCAAATAATAAAAACTATAATGAATAAGAAATATAAATAAAAATTGTACGTACCTTTGGGATTTGATTCAGGTCTTGAATGTTTATTATTGATAATGGTAGAGCTTGGAAGCTTTCTTATGTTGATGCCTAGAGATGAAATGGATACTTTTTTTTTTCTTCGGATATTGATATATGGCTTATATGTTATAACTAATATAATTAATCAATATTCAATTAAGATTGATATCAAGTTTGATAAACATATTCTCCTAATGTATAAAATTATGGGATTACCTAAAATCATGATTTAAGAATAAACCTACAGCTCATCGCATAATATTAGCAACTTACCTAATAATTAAATATATATATATATATTTATCTAATAAATGAAATAACTTACCTAATAATTAAATATATATATATATATACTAATAAATGAAATTATATATATATATATCCTACTAATATGCCAATAATTATAGATTTCCGAGATTTTAGAAAGGAATGGATACACTGCTAATTTGAAGCATATTATTAGTCATAACATAATACTATTAAAAGACTTCATATATTTATTAACTAATAACTAATTAATATTAAAAAACGGGTGTAACATTAAAGTAATAATAATTATTAGTTATTATTTTGTACATATACTTCTTGAATATTAAACTCTGAAGTAATCAGATAATAAATGATTAAAACATATCATCATATATTATTAGTATCGAAAAGTCAAATAAGAAATATATACAAAATCTGATCCATAAACTAAACATATCAATTAAACAATATTTGAAGACTTTCAAATTAATGGAATATAAAATATATAATTTAAATGTTTACATATTATGTCTATAAACAATACATTGTGAAATGAAATGATATGAAAATAGAAAATATTATTTTAGATCTAAAAAAGATAAGTTACATATGAGTACATATATTTTAGTAATAAAGAAATTTATTGTATTTTTTATTTAAGGGATTCAAGGTCAACTTTCCCAAAAAAAAAAAAAACAAATTAGCAATAAACTTGATATCTATCTAAACTACTTAAACAATGTTGAAAATTGTTAAAAATATACAAAATTCATATATTTTATAATAAAAAATAGATAATTTTTATATGGATATAATCTAATACTGCATATGAGTATATATATAGAGGTATAATGTGTGATTGAATTACATGTCTGAATTATGTACGCAAATCTTAAGAAACAAGGAACCTAATTAATATTTATTGTTTAACACATAACTATAAACAAATTGTATTTATTATCATTATAATAAAAATAAAAATAAAATAATACTTAAAATATTTATATATAATCTTAATTTACTTTACCCTTTGATCCTTAAAACCAATTGCTTAGAAAATCTTCATATAGTTATATTTTGAATGGAATACGAAACATGATAATTTATTACTGTATATTTATTAGGAATATTAAATGACATCTACTTGAATAACATTATGTAATATTAATTTTTACATATTTGTTTGAAACAATAATGAATATAAATAAGATCTATTGTTTAATATTGTGTCCAAAAAAAAATTGATATAAATTTATTGATTTCAATAAATAAAATGTATTAATTCGTGTTTATGATTACATAATTGAAATTTGCTAATATTTTTGCAGTTTTATTTAAAGTACATAATTGAAATTAAGCTAGTAGTATTATAAGAATTTTACAAAAGATTTTTTTTTTTTATATATTTAGGGGGGGAAAACATAATTAATCATATTAGAAAATTTTTAACAGTTGCATAAACATTTTCTTAAAATTATATTACAAAAATTTAATTATTCCAATATTTCAATACGTAATAACTAAATAATATAGATTAAATCTATAATATTTAGATCCTTTAATGTAATATTCCTAAATATCTTTATAATTTAACAAAATAATTTTTAATGTATTATTTAATAATTTAATATTATTAAACAAATTAATAATTACACCACTTAATAACAACAAAATACCATAAAAATATTCAACAATATAATTTTTTTACATGTCATTTAATGTAAACATGAAACATTAAGTGATCATATCAACTATTTTTAATGTTAATGAAGATCCAACAACTAGTTTGTTCTCCTGGAAAAACATCATGCATTGCAACATACATAAATTTTCAGCTTGGCTTCTCAAATCAACGATCCAGACTTGGCTTCCAACCATAAGTTTGGCCATTTTCTTTTTCTGATACTCTTCTTAAATATGATTGTACATATAAGAAACAAATATCGAAAATTATATAAGAAATCAATGAACATATAACAAAATTTCCACAAATTAGGCGTGATTAAAATTAGCCAATTAATTAATTCCAATTACCAATTATATGATGTCATTTATTATAATTACCAAATATCCCCTTCCAATTATATAATCTAAAGATTAGTAACAAATACCCTAAACTAACTTCTTAATATAAACGATTATTAAATCAAATATGGTTTCGAATTGATATGATGATACTGTACAAATATTGAAGATTCTTTTATAGATGGAATTTGAAATTAACAATAATTCTTTTATTAAGAGTGATACAATTATCATTAATATTTTAATTAAGAATTGTACTATGTATTAATAAATTAATGGAGTAAAATAATTATTCGTTTACATAATATAAAATTATCTAGTAACATACTTAATTTAACATTTAATAATTATAAAGAAAATTAATGAACTCAAAATTAAATAAACACTAAAATTAGGATTAGGATTACAAATTATATATTGTCGAATTTAATTTTTATTTCCAAAAAATAACTAGGTAATTAGAAAAAATACAATGATTAGATTTTTACATATGATATTGAATTAAATTAAATTTTGATTGGAACTCAAATCAATTAATATAATTGATCTAGATTTTTATTTATAGACTAATTGACCTATCTTGAAAATTCAAAAATTGTATAAGAAATTAAGGGACATATAACAATTTTTCATAAATTAAACCTGATTAAATTAGCCAATTAATTCCAATTACTAATTAGATGATGTCATTTATAATTATCAAATATCTCCTTCCAATTATATAATCTAAAAATTAGTAGTAATACCCTAAACTAAATGCTTAATATGAACGATTATTAAATCAAATATGGTTTCAAATGAATATAATGATATCGTAAGAATTTTGAAGATTCTTTTATAGATGGAATTTATAATTAATAATAATTCTTTTATTAAGAGTGATACAATTATCATAAATATTTTTGTTAAGATGTGATACCCCAAGCCTCTCACTACTCACTGGTCAATATAGTTCATGCATTTCATTCATTTTATAGTTTTATTTGCTATTTAAATTACATTTTATTGGTATTACAGTCCGTTTTTAATTATGTTTGATATATTGCTATTAAATTTTATAGGGTTGACATTATAGGTTGGAACCCTTAAGGCCAAATGTCAAGAAAGAGATAACGTGTCAAGTTCTAAGAAAATACAATTGCACGTGGCGATATAATAATAATAATAATAATAATAATAATAATAATAATAATAATAATAATAATGATAACAGTAATAATCCATGTGCTGATGGTATATATATATAATTAGTGTAGGTACATAAGTTAATAATAATAGAATAACATTAATCCTAATTATAAGTGTGTGCGCCAGTTTAGATAGGTAATTAGTAGGTGTGTGTATGTTTGCACATATATATATATATAAAGGTAGATTATATAAAGGTAGATAAGGCGGCTGCCTTTATATATGTAATTAAGGTGTGTACATATATATATATATATATATAAATATATAAAAGGAAAAGGCGGCTGCTTTATTCCTTAGAAGGGAAGGAAAAGAATGAAAAAAAAAAAAAAAAAAAGGAAGGAGCTCCATTTCTGGAGGTGCGCGAGGAGTCCAGCGGGGAAGAAAAAAAAAAGGAAAGAAGAAAAAGAAAAAGAAAAAGAGATGAGAGAAGAGAGGTTACGGAGAGAGAGAGAGAAGGAGAGGGAGAGAGAGAGAGAGAGAGAACGCAAGCTTTCGATTCCGAAAAATTACTAGCTTATTTATGCGTGTAGGGGTCTCGTATACTTATTACCGAAAAAGAGGTAAGTAGAAATATATCTGCACCTACAATGCACAGATATAATACTTGTTCGTATTATCTTACGGAATATTTGTGACTTGTGCATTTTGATATTGATAGATATGAATGTTATCTTACAGATTATTTATGATTTGTGCATTTTGATATTGTTAGATATGAATATTATCTTATGGAATAATTGTGATTTGCGCCTCTTGATATTGATGGATATGAATTACGTGATGTGAATGATTGATTCAATATTGTATAAATATAATATTCACGAGCACGGGCATGTGCATTGCATAAGTTGTACATAGTCTATTTTGGCATGATTGATTGATTTAGTATTGTATAAACATAACATTCACGAGCATTGGCATGTGTACGCATGGGTCGTATATTGTCTGCTTTGCATTCATTGTGTGGTGAAAAGAAATGAAAAATGTAATGTTGACCACTACTAGTGTACCGAGGCCGGTGGCATGTGAGACATGGATAGGCTTGATTCGTCAGGCCGGTGGCATGTGAGACATGGATAGGCTTTATGATATATTGAGCCGATGGCATGTGAGACATGGATAGGCTTGATTTGTCAAGCCGGTGGCATGTGAGACATGGATAGGCTTTATGATATATTGAGCCGGTGGCATGTGAGACATGGATAGGCTTGATTTGTCAAGCTGGTGGCATGTGAAACATGGATAGGCTTTATGATATACTGAGTCGGTGGCATGAGAGACATAGATAGGCTCGATTTGTCGGGCCGGTTGCATGTGAGACATGGATAGACTCTATGATTATGATTATTTATTGAGCTAGCTCTTTCCGGTGCACAGTAGGTGGGTCACGGGCCCTATTAAGATAAAATATCCAGAATATTGGTTAGGGTTTCAGTAGTATGCATTTCATATTTCTTATAATGTTTCTGCAAGCATTTAATTTATCGTACATGCATGATTTCTGCTTACTGGGCTATAGCTCACCTAGTTTGTCCATTGTAGGTGAGCATGTTGACGATGTGTAAGCTTACGGCTTACAGGGCATGTTGTTCGTGCTTCAACAAGATTTTGGGATCAGTGTACATGGATGACGACCTTTGGGGCTAAACCGTGGGCGTACTATGCTTTTGGGTTCTATTTTGTTGTGTGGTTTTGGGCTTGAATATTAATACTTGATTTTGGGCATGTAAATATTGGTGTGGTTGGGATGGATACGTTTGTATCTATTGTGGATTTTTCTTGGGTGTGAAAGAGTTGTTGTTTCGGGGATAAATTATATATCGTAAGTATGTTACAGGTTAAAAAAAATGTATAGGTTTAAATAGATTAGAACAGGTTTAAACAGATTAGAAGTAACCTTTGTTTTGTGGTTTATAAGGGTGGAGGTGTCACATAACAATTATACTCTGTATTCATAAATTAATGGAGTAAAATAATTATTCGTTTACATAATATACAATTTTCTGGTAACATACTTAATTTAACATTTAATAATTATAAAAAAATTAATGAACACCACATTAAATAAACACTAAAACTAGGATTAGGATTACAAATTATATATTGTTGAATTTAATTGTTATTTCCAAAAACAATTAGCTAATTAAAAGAAAATACAATGATTAGATTTTTACATATAGTCTAATTAAATTTGATTTTTATTGGGACTCAAATCAATTAACATAATTGATCCAGATTTAACAAAAAATTCTATAAGAAATCGATGGGCATATAACAAATTTTCCAAAAATTAAGCATAATTAAAATTAGTCAATTAATTCCAATTACCAATTAGATGATGTCATTTATTATAATTACCAATAAAATCCTTCCAATTATATAATCTAAAAATTAGTAGTAATATCCTAAACTAAACGCTTAATATGACCGATTATTAAATCAAGGGCATTTCTATTAACACCACATTTTTTACTCTTCACCCCACAAAAAATATTTAGACAAAAATGGATATAAATAAAATTACAATAATATCCCTAACTCAAATTTTTTGTTCACTTTTTTATTTCTGCAGAGCAGCCTCTTTTCCTTCTCCCATTCTTCCTTGAGCGCTGACCAACCTTCAGATCCAACCCATCTTCGTTCAAAAACCAGAGCCTCCACGCGAGCAAACCACCACATGCTGCTGAAACCTCACATAAATTGAACATTCAAAAATTAATTACAGTTTTTCAACATTCGGTGCCAAGAGACTAAACACACAAGAATATGTTAAATTGGCAAAAACCAATCACCTCAAAAAATGTTTGGCATCCGCAAAACGAACATTGTGCTTCGCATTCGGCCACAAGATCTAGCCGAACACATTGAATTGCTTTGTCTTTCGTCTAAGATTTGTTTTCCTCCTCCTTTCTTTCATTGTTCTTCCTTCTGCTTCTGATATTCAATAGTGAGAGGGATAGAGATGAAAAAGTTACAGCTGTATTTTTTAACACATGTTTTTCAACAATTTTCTTCCTGCAATTATCCCTCGAAGGAGAAGACATAACATCTCCTTTCAACATTTTTCCTGCATTTCTTCCAGCAATTCTTCTTCGAAGAAGGAGACGAAAGCTCTGTGTCCTTCAATATTTTTCATCATTTTTTTAATAAATAAGGGTATAAATGTAAAAATAGGTGGGTGTGTAAAGTAAAAAATATTGTATTTTTTAATTAAAATGTAGTGTGTAAAGTAAATGTGGTGTAGAAAATAAAATTTGTGGTGTTATTAGAAACTGTGTGAAATCAAATATGGTTTCAAACGAATATGATGATTGTGTACAAATATTGAAGATTATGCTATAGATGGAATTTAAATTAATGATAATTCTTTTATTAAGAGTGATACAATTATCATTAATAATGTTTACTAAGAATTAAACTCTGTATTAATACATTAATTTCATAAAATAATTAATCATTTACAGAATATAAAATTATCTTGTAATTTAATTTAACAATTAAGAAACATAAAAACATTGATGAACACAACTTTAAATAAACACTAAAATTAGGACTATGATCACAAATTATATATTTTCGAATTTTATGGTTATTTCCATAAAAAAACATTGCTAATTAATACAATGATTAGATTTTTATTTATAGTTTAAGTAAATTAGATTTTGATTGGGACTCAAATCAATTAATATAATTGATCTGGATTTTTCTCTAAAGTTTAGAATTAGATTATAATTAAATCGATTTTTTTCCTTAAATAACATATATATTGATTTTTTCACCTTGTACATAAAAATTTACATATAAAATTTGAAAGTTTTTCTTCCATAAATATATTGCAAATTGAATGCAAATTTCATTAGTAGGAAATAATCATAAATAACCACCACCCCCCCCCCCCCTCTTTTAATAACCAATACATGTCTAAAAAGTTTGACTCAAATTCAAAACCACTTAAACCCCTTAATACACACAGAGATGGCAAACTTCATAAAAAGTTTAGGAATAACCTGTAACACAAATAATGATAATTTAAAAAATAAAAATAAATAAATATATATATACCATACAAAGACTATTGATAATAATAATCTAAAATTAGCAATTTACCAAAACTTTGTTATTCACATCAAGAATGATTATTGTGTAGAACATTCTTTGCAGACATAGATTCGATATATCAAACCTAAGATTGCCCAAAGGCTTGGAAATTCCTTCATAATAAACAAAAAATGTGTTAGCAATATAATTTCAATAAAGCATATAATAATAATATATTTAAAACATTTCACTAATGGAATGAAACGAAGCAAATACAAAATTGGTTAGCACTGCAGCACAAATCTCAAAGTAAACAATATCTTAAAAAACTATAAAAGAAAAATGTAGATATCTATCATATTTACAAAGTATAAAATTTCCGTTGATCAAATAGTTATCATGAAAAATTTATTCCATCCTTGTCCAAAGACCATTCAGCACCATAATACCTCTTTGAATAACACTTTGATGGAAATAATCCACTAACACTTGACACGAACTGTTCAGGAAAAATATAACAAACAAAAAATTGGATTATTAATATAATAAAATTATATTTATTATATTATAATTTGAATTTAATAAAATTATTCACTAACCATATCTTTGCCGCTCGGTCGACACCTAAATATAAGCTCAAAATGATAAGCTCAAGCTTGACATAAAGGTTAGGGTGCCGGAATCAACATCTGTAAAACAAAAGATTAAAAAACATTGAAGTTGCATAATTACGAATAAAAACTACTCAAAGGTTATTGATCATCCGTGGTATAGGAATTGAATTTTACATGTTCTTATTTTATAAACGTGACAGCTCATGTGAGGAAATTATAATCTATTAATTATTAATAATTACCCACTTTGTTGATTGTGTAAAAATTAGAATAAATTTATGTTGGGTATTGATGTCAAGACCTTCGCTCACTCAAGTTGTGGTTCCCTCGTTATTAATCAGTGATACGATGTGGTCCAAACCTAACCACACTCAAAATAGGTAACTCACTATCACTCTTTTATATACAAAATTGTATCCCAACCGATCAAACACAAAGTAAGAAATGGAAAATTAGAGAAAACAATAAAATACCATTCTGGTTTTTCGTATATGAAGGCTAGTGAATATTATCACATATATAGGGGTATATGAGTTGACCTAAGATTGTCATGGGCATGAGTTGGCTTAGGAAAATATATTATTGAGCTACACCAAGTGAGTTATCTAAATAGCAATTTTGGTTGTTTAAAGATCCAATTTCATACAAAATGGGATCAAAGACTGAGGTTAAATGATGACTAAATTTTGATTCTCATTCTCACCTAAAATTATTACACGTTTTGATATTAAATTAGGGGCATTTGTTAGTAGACATTAAGGTATGTATTTTTTCCTTAATATCTTCCGATTCTTTAGGCATAGATATTCTTTGATGCAACTAAATTAATGACTAAAATTTCGGTTCTCATAATAATTAAATTTCCATATATTTGGCATCAATGTTTAAGGTTCTATTATAATTTTCAATTATGTTATTGTGAGACTTTGCAGGTTCATCTAAATTATACTGAACTTATTTATTAATTTGATGTGATAATTTAATGTCTGCAAGAGCATCTCGATCATCTGTCTTGGCAGGATCTAGTGAAGCATCTGTCTCAACCACTCCTTGTGTGGATAGTGCAAAATGAAAACCAATGCAAGGCAAGAACCCCAATGGACGTGTAATGCTGAATCCAGATGTCTTCCAATTCCATCCTTCTCGAAAAAGGGCCTATTAGGTGAGAGTCAGCCCTTTTGAATCGCTCCTCGCCTGCATCATGTGAAAGGATTTTTAGTTCAAGATAACGGGAGCTTAGCGATATAAGGAGTTCCGTGGGGCGTCTCGTTCTCCTTGAGTCGTATGCTGCTCCTCGGAGTGGAATATTGCCCTAATATTGGGGCTTGACGAACTCCTGCCTTTAAAGTGAAAATGGTGACTCCAACCGCTAATAGGCCGGATCAGGCCACTTTCTTCCCCAACGATGGTCCTTTGTTCTCTGGCGGGCGATTCATGACCGCCTCCCTACCTCGAATGCCTACCAGATCTAAAGCAGGGACTTCCTCAATCATGATCAGGGCAGGGGTCTCCTCGCCCTGTGGTTACGAGAGTGTCTGTTTGCCCTTCGCTTTCTCTGCTGTGACGCTTTGCCAATACATTTTTGTACTTCCTTAGTTGAAGATTGAAAAGCTGTAGACAGAAGTAGAACGGCTAACTAAGACCCCACTTCCTATCCACGGGTCCGATTGGGTAGCTGGATTTGGGCCTCCTTTCTTCCCCAACACGAATCAATCAGAAGGGAGCCTGCCCAAAAAAGGAGACTCCACCGGGAGCCTGCCCAGAAAAGGAGACTCCACCGGGAGCCTGGCCCCTTCTTCTATCTTACTAAGAACTTTCGCGAGCTGAATCTCAACTATGACTAGTGAATTCCCCCTTGGAGCCCCGTTAGGATGAGTTGTATTTGCACTTCATTCCCCATAATATTTTCTTATTCCAATGGGAAAATCACGCTGCTCGTCCTTCATCAGGGGGCCGGACTGAAGACCGACTCAGAAGGTGAACCTACGGTTACACCGTAGACTTCTAAGTTGCCCAAGAAGTATTTGATCGTCGGCTTGCCGCCTCTCCAGTTCCTCTTTTTCTTCTTTGACGGCCTATGGTCGTTAATATTTAATTGTCTACAATTATTCTTTAATTTCATGATCCGTGGCAATATAAGGGATTGAACCATAGTAGCATTAGATTCAATTAATTGTGCTAACATAATTTATTTAAAACAAATGAATCTACATAATTAATTTCAATAATTGCAGTTATCTCAATTATTGACAATTATGAAAATTCAATATAATGTACATATATATATTAAGTGATTTAGAATGCTATCGCAACTAGATCGATGATTTTGATCGAATGTTGTTTGGTCAATTAATTTAGAAAAACATAAAATTTATTATGAGTAGCCTAATATATATAAGGTTAAATACTTGAATTGCAAGAGTTTATTTGTTAGTTTATGATCAATAACATAAGTGAATGCCAAACTCTTGAATCAGAAGTTTCATGTATTTTTATTTCCCCAATTTCATTGTTTGTTTGCTTTTTA
Organism: Caryopteris x clandonensis; assembly: GCA_028749325.2. Lineage (NCBI taxonomy): Eukaryota > Viridiplantae > Streptophyta > Magnoliopsida > Lamiales > Lamiaceae > Caryopteris > Caryopteris x clandonensis. Next base: position 5,018,719 of record JAPYKT020000003.1, on the reverse strand, counting down.
TGTTATAATCTTATTTTCCAAGATTAGTAAATTGTAGGATTTAGTTATTTATTTAAAATCAATTCAAAACCCCCGTTTAAGTTTTAGGAATATAATCCTCATTTCTAGAGGATTCAACTTTGTTTACAATTTTACTCAAAACTCAAATTTGTAAGTATGAACTTTATTTCATGGTTTGACAACCACAAGTCCTCGGAAAGGCCCTAACCCTCGTGCTCAAGCGCACATATACTATTTCTTTATTGGTGTCTTTGGAGTGTCTAACAAAAATTTCTATTTTTGGAAGACGAAATTAAGGCAATTAGGTATGGAGGAAGCGGAGGAAATAATGGTGATTAGAAACGTAAGTGAGTTGAGACAATTTATGAGCTATTTGAATTCAATTAGAAAAAATTATTGAATTCGAGTCAATGATAATCGAGTCAAGCTTGCTCAATAGTTTTAGTCTGTGGTGTATAGTGTACTTGAGATGACTAAACAAACATAATAGAAAAGTCGATGCAAGATTTATACTTTTTTTTTCTTATACTAGATAGGAGAATACTACAAATGCTTAGAATGCTTGAATACAAGTTGTAGTGGAGTGAATGAAATGAATAATTTTTGGGTGTATTTATAATAGTTGAGGAGTTGTTATGTCTTTTTGGAATAAGACATTGTTCGAACAACCAGTGTAAAACACACCCTTTGGCCTAGATCAAACTGGTTTGGTGCGCCAGTGTTGTTGCACCCGTTTGCACACGCAGCTTTGTGCTTTGGTCCTTGACCCGTGGGTCGTATCCGACTCGACTCGTGCCATGTTTCATGACCCGACCATATGTTTTTGAGTTTGTGCAATGGGGCCACGCCACTCGTTCATTGACCAGCATCCCCGAGTTTTCCATGTGTGAGCTATTGAGTCATGGTTTGACTTGCCAAAACATTTTAGCTCATTGCGACGATGCGTACATGCGATGCTCATGCGGGTTCAGATGGTTACACCACCATTCTCGTAGCCAATTAGGTTAGGCTTAAGGTTTATAGAAAACGCCACAATGTTGCACTGTGGAAGGAGCACACTTGATTACTCCTTATCAAAGTGCTCCTATATGGGATGTGGCTTTCCATATCCTACTCCTCTTCAATTAATTTTCAAGTTTAAATTGCTAACTTTATGCATTAATTTCTCATAATGTACATTTCAATTGTGCAACTTATTTTCATTTTTCTCAAATAGAACATAACTTTAATTGCTCAAAATTTGGTCAACACCAGCCTTTATAAGCCAATTTCTAGACTATTAGTAATAAATAGAACAAATGCTAATATTTTTAAATTAGTTTTAGTTTTATAAATATTGTTTCCTCTGTCCAAAAGAAAATGTTATGTTTCGATAACTAAAATTAATTATACAACGGAAAAAAAAATTGTGCATGGGTACACTGTGCAACTAGGTCTACAATATTACTTGTTTAACTAAAAAGTATTATTTGTTTACTTAAAAATTATTACTATTGATTTGTTACCTTAAAAAAGTAGTAATAGTTTTCAAGTAAATAAGTAATACATTTTAATTAAAAAAATTAATATTGTAGATCGGGTACACGGTGCACCTGATACACAAGAAACTCACTCATTTTACAAATATTAAGTTTTTTGTAGGATGAAGGGAATATAAAAAAATATTGAATCGAGTTGAATCTAGCTTGAGCTTATTAGGTGTTAAACTGAGCCACACTTAAACTTAAAAATATTAAGTTGAGACAAATTTAAGTCGTGCTGGAACTTGGAGTTTTTAGATTGAGCTCGAGCTTAGTAGCACTTAGCTCAACTACACGTTTTTGCACTCACCCCAACTTGGCTCAGCATTCACCCTTATGATGATACATGTTGGGGGCGAGAGTAGAGTGGTAGGGGTAACTGCTTGCTGGCTCAAGACGAAAGAACATTGCTGCAAGTGGTTGGTTGCAAAGTGCTTCTTTTTGTTTTAATTGTATTTTATAATTTATTTTGGCAAATTTTAGAATAGTATAAGAATTAGTTTTATGCATTATAGGATTAGACAATACTTCATTCTGGGGAGAGTTAAAGACATTTTTTGCAACTTTATATAACTTTTATGGAAATAAATTGCACGTATATTTTCTTGGGCTCTCTGGCTTTCCTCTATCATGTTTTTCAGAGAGAGAGAGAGAGAGAGAGACCTGCAGGATTTGGAATCTGAATAATTGATTGTACTTCCAACTTAATTTTTGAACAAAAATTTATAGTAGGTAGTGTTTGAAAATATGTGTTACCAAATGAGGAAGAAACTAGAACACAAATTTTATGGCCAAATCATAAGATGTGTTCTTCATCATCTCTCTGCAAAAGCCTAATTTATTGCCTCATAATTGCAAGGATTCCACGCACACTGAGACAAAGAAGTAATTGAAAGTCTCTTGTGTATCAGGTGCACCGTGTACCCGATCTACAATATTAATTTTTTAATTAAAATATATTACTTATTTACTTGAAAACTATTACTACTTTTTTAAGATAACTAATCAATAGTAATATTTTTTAAGTAAATAAATAATACTTTTTATTTAAACAAATAATATTGTAGACCTAGTTGCACGGTGTACCCATGCACAATTTTTTTTTGCGTTGTATAATTAATTTTAGTTATTGAAACATAACCTTTTCTTTTGGACAGAGGAAACAATATTTATAAAACTAAAACTAATTCAGTGCAGTCCAATATTCTGCTTTATTTTCTCATAAATCACATACCAAGGGAGAAGTAGCAGAACCATATATTTATTTGTTCATACTGCAAGAAAAAGAATATGCAGTTTCTCATGAATCTTTCCTAAGTTACAATAAAACTGGTTCCTTAAAAGAGAACTTAAGTTGAACGTCAAAAGGCAACAAATCAATTAAATTTTTACATCATTCAACCAAAAATCACCTGGCCTCTATCAGCTCTATCTCTACCATCCAAACTCCCTGTGATGCAGCTCCAAATTATATCAGGTCCAAGTATTATTGAACTTCCCAGGATATTGTATCTTGAACATTTCCACAGCTTCATATGGAATGTGAAGACCTATCGCTTTCGGAATATTTTCATTATTGAGAATATTAATTGCCCAGAATGTCTTATTATTGAGCACCCTTTCTTCAGAAAAGTTGTTTTCGAGTGTCCTCCTCAACGCACTGAAGCACAGATTGATTGCTGACTGTACAGACCACTCACACCATTTGTGAAATGCTGCTTGTTTCTTCTCCTTTTTGTGACAAGCACAAAGCCTTCTCCATCTCTGGTCTTATTTTTATTTACATCCACCGTCTTTTGCCTCTCACTGCTATTGGTCTCAGACCTTGATGTCATCTTTTCATCATTGCCATAAAAAATCTTAATAATTGCACTGTCATTTGCAATTGCGTCTGCAGAATTACTTGAATATTCATACTTCCTGTCAGTAACTGGAGCCACAGTTGGAGGATCCGAAGTATTCTGAACTGACTTTACTATGAAACTGAGTAGAATCTGCCTCGCTAACTCTGCTTTCTCTGCATCAGAACTGGTTTTCTTGGACCTTTCCCCCCTAACATCAGTTGTGACTTTTTCATGAACTTTTGAATCTCCAGAACCAACACCAACCACAGGATTAGAATCAGAAGACAAATCAAAATCACTGGAAGGCTTTGAATCTTCAGAGGCTACATTAGTTTGCCATGCTCTTCTAGGAACAAACTCGGGTGCATGTGGATTCATTATCTTTGGAGACGCAAAACTGCTTCTTTCCCCCACAGAAATTTGGTAATTCAAAAACCCAGGTCTGGTCCGGAAACTCTGGCCTGATCTATAATACATAGATGATCTGGGCCCACAAGGAACTGGAGCAGCAACCGAAGGGAACTCCACTGGTTCAGTAAGTGTCCCTTGGCTGGCTAGAACGTCATAAACAGTAGTTGCAGCAGTCGAGTTCAGTGGATGTGTCATAGGGAAGGCACCTGGACTGAAAGGCTGAGCAGAGGCCGAGAGCTTGCTTGCATTAATTTCTACAGGTTTCTCTGAACTCAGAATATCTTGGGTGCCTGCAGGGGAATGTGCCAACTCGGACCCAGATTCTTGAATTTCAATTTCACTCTCTGCTTTTGAATCTTTTGGTAAGGAACCATCTACAGAAACTCCATCCCTCCCATCATGCTGTGTTATCTCTTTTGGACTAATGCATTTCGGGTTGTCAGTTTTTTCCTCACTTAATTCTTCTACTTTCTCCACTAAGGGCTTTAAAACCGTACCTGGTGCAGCCGCTGCTACTTCTTTGTACGACAATGACTTTGATGCTAATGCTGTAAGCATGGCAGGAAGTGGAGATACTTTAGAAGCGGACATCTTTGGAAGCACTTTACTTGAATCATCAGCATTATTTGAGCTTGCAGTTCCAGGTTGCTTCATTGGAGACACATCAGCAGACACTGTCTTGAGTGTAGCCTTGTGCCCCTGTGAAACAGTCTCCTTTCTATAACTGGTGTCCTTATAGTTAGAGTTTGTGGGATTAATCTTTAACTTGGCAAGATCAGGACGTTTTCGGTTGAACTTTCTTGTAGCATTATTTCCTGATCGTCCTTTGGAAGTTGCTTCCCGCCACCCTTCTTCTGACTTTATTTCTTGGGTGAGTTGTTCTAGGAGAGTGCAATCAGCTTTGGTTTCACTAACCTTCAACGGTTCTTGGGAGGATTTCTTATCTACCTTATCCTCTTCCCTACTACTTTCCTCAACTGTAGCACTGATTTCTGTACTTCCACTGTTAATGATGCTATCACTCTTTTCCTCTCGCCGTGCAGTAGGGGATTTATCACCAGCTGGAAGTACCTAGGGATCATATGACAAAAGGGGTAAATCAGCAGTGTAGAAGCAGAACCAAATCTCCCTTTGTCCAACATACAAGAAGAATGGACATGAATTTTTTTTCATGTAGCATCGAGGGGAGAACTGGCAGGATTGCAACGTTGAAGAGGAAGAGCGATTCTAACTCAAAGTTCCCCCCCCCCACCCCACAAACAAAATATATAGTTTTAAAAAAAAAAATTAAAATGAAGTCTGTCTTGTGCATCCACATCTGGAATTGAGTTAAGAATACCCTGCCCAAACAAATATCTTCCTTTTTATTCCATGCGAAAGATGCAGATGATTGACAATTAAAGTTGATCAGGGATCACAAAATATATTCATACGAGAACCCCCCCCCCCCCCCCAAAAAAAGGCAAATACAGATCACTCTCTCTCTCTCACTCTCTCTCTCTCTCTAACAAATACTTAAAATGGAAACAAACGGAAGATCTCTGTTTTCCAAAAAGCAAACTTAGTACCTTCAAACGCCGTTTCCTTTGAGCATCTGCAGCCTTCGACTCCAGATCAGGACTTATATAATCAAGGAGATCTGACACACTGCAGAACACGGTTAAGGGTTTGGTTTGCCAAGGCAGAATAAGAAAGTTCTAAACCAAGTAATATGGAAATACCAGCTCAATACCTCAGGTGACCTTTGCTAGCAATAGATGCATCTGGTTTTGGAGTTCCATTTCGTGCTGCTTCTTGCTGTTCCAAGGCTTTTGATTCAAAATATTCAAGCCACGCAGCAGCATCCTGAACGTAACCAGATGTAAACTTCCACATTTCCATAATCTAAAAATACATTACAAAGTGAAAGGCATCTGAAAATTAAGTTTCAGTTGGGTTTATCTACTTGTATTAAGTCCTTCTCACATTAAAACTAGATGTCATATCACCCCAAAATAGAAAAAAAAAATTAAATAAAAAATAATTCTGCCTTTGAGCATGATGTAAACAATATAAAATCCCACGAACATGTAGACTCACAGCAATAGTAATTTATTAAAAGGGACAAATATGTTCAAATTTTGTGAACCTGAGTGCGAAGATCCTCTGCTCCCAGTTTCGACTGAAGAATTTGCAATGTAGTTTGTTCATGCTGCACACTGAGAGTATATGCTTCCATCAAGGAAAGAGCGATTGCTATGGCATGATAACTAGCAGCAGTCTGCAAAATACAGAAAGTATCATTTCAACTTTAGGGTCTATGAGTTTTCAGTAACATCCACATAATATCTAATGCATGTAAATAAGCTGTTCATTAATGTTAATGTCAGTCAAGAGTTTGCATAAGGCGAGGTTATACATATCAGATGGCTTCTTGTAGTTTCTGATATAGGAAGGATGAAAATAGACCTGTATGTGATCTGCTCCTAATAGCCTCTGGTTGCATTTAAGAGCTTCATGCAGATATCTGAGAGCAACATTAACATTTCCCATACCCTCTTCCATCATAGCTACATTTATGTAAGTAGCTGCGGTGTTTGGATGAGAGAGACCACATGTGAAATGAAGGAGATACAACGCACGGTTGACATATCTGCCCAAGGTCATAACAAGTAAGCAAAAAATTAAGATTTAAAACTATAAACAAGAGTAGAAAGAAACTCTTAATATAGAGGACAACAACTGGAAAGATGTGTAAGGAGAGGAGAAACCCAATTAAAAATAAGTAAATTTTGATGCATTGAGAATTCCTATCTTATAGAGATGTATTGGTCCACACAGTGCTTGAAAAGGCATAAGGCGCCTCGAGGCGCCAAACCCCTTTCACTGCCTAGGCGCGTGGCGTGAGGCGAAGCGCTCGCCTCACTCAAGCAAGGCGCCCAAACTAAAAATAAAAAACATGTAGATATATATAAACACATTTAACCATAATAAAAACATAATACATTCATTAAAACATGATCCAAAACATTAAATATTGAAGTTTAAGACATAATAATTAAGCATAATCACTAAGGCAAGGCACTAATCATCATCACTATAGTTCATGTCAAATTGTGGGAGGGCCACTGGCGGGAGGGTTGCTGGAGGGAGGGGTTGCCGGGGGGGGTCGCTGGTGGGAGGGTGCAGCAAAGGAAGAATGGGAGTAGGAAAAGATGCTGGGGTTGGGGGGGACTGGGCGGCTGTGTTTTGGTCACTTTGGTGTGTTAGGGTTAGGGTTAGGATACACATAAAACAATTAAATTTAAAAAAAAAAAACAACAGATGGGGTGAGGCGCCTAGGCGGCGGCTCACCGAAGCTCGCTTCGCCTCACCCCCGTAAGGCGCCGTCGCCGAATTATTGGCGCCTAACGCCTAGGCGCGCCTTTTTAACCACTGGGTCCACATAAAGCAGAGTCACATGAGTAACTATAATATTTATGAAAATATAAATGTTCGGAAAAGGACTAGAGTAAGCAGAATAACATGAAGCAAGATTGGTTGCATAATCATAATGAACTTCTAAATATAATCAGAACAAGATATCATTTGGATCACATATGACTCCACATCTAGCAGACAATCATGACCTACACGATCGATCACATTACAAATGATATTCACTTTAGAAACAGAATTAAAATCTTTGTAAATATAAGGATTTAGAAAGAAAACACAACAGAGATAACATGATAAGAATAAACTTCCAAAATAATAGATCAACTCACTTCAGAGCCAATTCAATATGTTGAAGGCGGTAGTAAAACACGGATAGATCCCCATAGCTCTTCATTGTATCTGGATGGTCAAGCCCCAGCTCTCTCTCGTTGATATCTAATGCCTTCTGCTGATATATAGTCGCCTGTACCAGAAAATTTCAGGAGCAATAAACTTGGTTAGTTATATATAGAAGTAATTTAAGTACGCACAAAATCATAACTTCATCAAATCGCACCTGTTTTCAGATAAAGCATATGAAGTTTATGGTTGCAAAATCTCCTAACAGTATCTACTCTAGCATTTCAAAAACACATCTTTAACTTCGAAAATCTATAAGATCCAGACAAATGGGGCAAATATCAATCCACATATTAACAAAGCGAGTACGCATATTAACAAAAGAGAGGACTAGGAAAAGCTATTTGTTATCGCAAATACTCTGCAAGTTTTGTAATTGCCAGAATGATCCTTGTTTAGCACATGTAGACATACAATACCCATAGTATGATCAAGGACAAGGAAAAGAGACTTACTCAGGATTTCTGATAATTGGGTTATTATTGACTAATAGCTAGACAGTACCTGTTGAAGCACACCAGAGCTATATACATCAAAGGGAAGCAGAAATCTTCATGTTACCTGATTAAAATCTCCAGTGTGATACAACACAACAGCAAGAAGACTGTAAGCACTAGCAGTTGTACGGTGGTAAGGTCCACAAACAGCTATCATCTTAGCCAGAGCCTTCAGTTTAAGCCGAGCACAACATCAATATTTAGACATGAAAACAGCATATGAATAGTATTATAGATCATTAAACTACCACCTTTGTGCCACAGTTAACAGCATCTTCTAACTTCCCTTTATCTAGAGCAATCTTGGATGACTCCAGTAGCGTTCGCCCATCAGCAGAAGAGCACCCTACATGCTGTAAAATAAGAAGTAAAAAATAAACATTACTGAAAAGACGTCATTTAAAGGGAAAAATAAGAAAATGAAAAGAAACCCTCATATGTTTCATAATTGTTTGGACCTACCTTGCAGACGGGAACTACGCTGATGATATCAGACTTCACAAATGGAGTGGAGCTTTGCAGATCATAGTCCTTAGGTGCCAACTCTAATCCAACCTATAAAAGGGGGACTCAATAAATGTTTCAAGTTTCAAGGATTTACAATAAGTAAATGCAAAACGTACCTTGTGACAGAGGCCCCTGAGAATGGACAACTTTCTGAAGTGTTGGAATTCATCTTTCAATCTCCAACCAAATCTTTTCTCCAAATATGCCCGCAGCCATTGTATTTTCAGAATTTGGTCGCTTTGGTCATTGCTCTCAACACTGGAAGACCCAAGCAAGAAATTTAAGGTTGCGGCTATAGCAGGGGACATGCTATCTGTGCTCCCAACAGAAGCAATAACAGCTCGAAGTACATGCTTAAAAGCTCGCGTAACCATTTCATGAATACAGAGAGACTGTATGTGTGGAAGCTTGTCCGCAAGTTCAACCTGATTCAAGCAATTAAATTAATGTTAAGTTGAAACAAACTGAGGAATTCAGAGGAAAGCATGCAGACACTTGAGCACAAAAAGAGGATCAGAGATTATTCACTCACCACACGACCTAAAGAACGCATCTGTAATCCTCTAAGATGCATGAAATCGGTCAGTGTACGGCCATCAACTGGAGAAAGTTCAAGTGATGCGAAGTCTGTCACCTAAAAAAAGAAAAACCAGATTGAAAATGAAGAACGGGCACATAGCCACTGAGATTCTAATATTTCACCATAATTTGTGGGGCTAGTGAAATGGTACCAGCTTGGGTAAAGCAACTTCGTCGTAATACTCGAGTGCCATCTTCACCAGTTCGTCCGCTGACTGCATGTTGAAGTAGTGAATCCAAAAAAAAAATATATATATATACTTCAAAAGCATTTTAAATATGAAGATATCACAAATAAAATAAATAAGAGCGTTTAGAATTAGGTTAAACAAATAAAACAAAGAGTATGAAATAGGGGGCATGGGTTCCTCTTCCATTTACTCTTTTTTTTTCCTTATTTCATTTACTCTTGCTTTCCTTTTGATTTGCTTCTGAAACCATCTCTCAGCCTTTTGGAGGTCAGAAATTGGTTTTCAGAAAAGCTATATAAAACCATTGTTTAATGTAATATATTTTTCATGAATTTTAATAGTGTTATAAAACAGTACCTTTGCATGAAGGCCAGTTCCGGTGTCTTTCAAGCGTAAGAAGGCCTCTTCAGGAACATATTTCAGCAACTCGCAGTTAGAATCACAGATTTTTCCATCTCCTGTATTGTTTTCCATGTTTGGGCTGCTAGATCCAGCATTCTGCTCTTCATCTTCATCATTAGTACTGAGTGTCTTCTTCTCCCTCTTCTTTAGCATTTTAAATTGCTTCCCAAGCCCTTTAACCACTGGTTCAACCTTATTACCATCTTTATGACTTGAAGATTTATTATCTGATGCTGTCTCCTGCTTCTGTAGATGCTGCAGCCAACAAGAACCAAGTTCCCATCTGATACAACTTTCTGCCATTGCAGGATTATCATCTAGATTTTTTAGACTTTCTTGTATTACTTTCTGGACCAGACATCTCGAAGCTCCAACATCCATTGAACCAGACCGAAGGACTCCAACCGATGATTCAGCACAGGGCACATGAAGCATTAATCTTAAACTGTAAAACATCTCCAATCAGTTCATATTGCAAATAAGCAGTTAACTGGCAGAAAGCCAGCAAACAGCATTAGTCTTAAGCTGTAAATTATCCTCAAAAAGATTATGTTTCATATCACAGTTTACCAACAGAGAGCCAATCCTTAGCATTCAAACCAAATAATGTTGGACAATAGAGATTTGAGTAATGGCAAATTATTGGCAATTTCAGAAGCAAATGTGATACATCAGAATGAATTCACAAGGTAGGATTAAGATATTAGTCTATACAAAGTTTTCATTTTAGCACAAAAGATATGCTCATAACACCGGCTAAATCCAATGACCAAGCCAGCTTAAAACATGTGTCTAGCTTATTAAATGATATTCAACAGCAAATTAGAACATTGGTAAACTGTGATAGTAGTACTCACTCATTTATTATCCACTAATTCATCAACACAGCAAAGCTTGTCAATTCTACTAAGGCCCCACTTCAGCTAATAGCACAGATGTAAACAGCTTAGGATTTAAAGGAACACCTAGCACATCAACCCCATCATGATTGTCAACAACATTCTCTATTAAGAGCAGTCAGACCTTATCATAAAAATAACGACAGACTATAAGTGTTTTGAACCTGTTAATGTTAAGTGCATTGGCCCCACCATCTGGTTGGTCCTCAATGCTAATATCTTGTAAAAGGCTCCTTCCACTTTTTACATGGCCAACAACCTTCACTGTTGCAGTGTAGCCACAATGCCGTACAACTACAGCACCTAAAGAAGAAGTATCCTGCAAAAAGCAGTGGCTGACTGTTTCATGCTCACATAACATAATTACAAGAGATAAAGAAGAGAGTTTTACTGTGGATTAATTAATCTAAGATTATTTGCACACCAAACAGGGAAGAAAAGCTAACATACCATAATGATAACCATATCCTGTTTGAATTTTTCACTTTATATTTATCTCAGAATAAAATTTAAGGGCTTGTTTATTTTTATTTTCAAATGAATCTTTCTCATTTTTTACTATGCTAACACCCAAAGCATGTTTGCTTCGCCATTTTCATTCACACTTTTTTCCAAACAAATTATTACATAAAAATTAAATATCTGATTGGGTCCCACCACTATCAATTCATGTAATATATTATAATACAATAAATTTCAATTATCATCATTCGATGGGCCTACCACTTATTTACTATTCTAATAAAATATCATACATAATCACAATATCCGAAGAGTGGGTCCCGCTAGTGATAAAATAAATTGCAAATATTATCATTTAACGAGACCCACTACTTACATACTATTCCAATAAAATATCATATATGACCATAATATTCAATGTGTGGATACATATTAACCACATTCATCTAATCATAACAAATATAAACTCATCAATGATGCTGGAATACTAAACACTAATAATTGAAACTGAAAACATAAACAAAAATCCCCTAAGCATTTTTACTCACTTCCCATATTTGTAGGTTGCAGTATTTGTTCTCACTATTGGATTTGGAGTTCATTTACTTGGCATCCATCAGAACAATGAACTAGATCACTCAAACTTTGGCCCTAATGATGGGGTGAATAAAGCTATACCATTACTAGGAAACTAACCGGAAAAATCTATCGGGAAGAAAAGAGGCCTATATTATATTATTTTAAGCTCATTGAGAAACAGTACAACATAAACTGCTTTTTTCTTACAATTATGATAGAAAGTAGCATCAAAAGGATATATGATGCTTATCGAAAAGCCACCCAGTGTTAGTGTTATTTCCAACAGAATATGCAACCTTTTATCTCTGTAAATGCCTTAATAGGAACTATTAACTATCTCCATATAAAAGTCAATCCATGAAAAAATATATGCCTTTGTTTTCCTGCCTACGAATGCTTCCATAATTAGTCTGTACCTAGAATGTCAATACTTCTACTAATTAAGCAATGTGTGTTGTCCACAATAACTCACGAACAATAGAAGGTGCCTTTTTTTTGGTAAGTGTGTATCACTTGCAATATGCACAGAAATGTAATATATAATAATATTATAGTAATGGAAGATGCTTGATTCATGTTAACAAATGAGCATTGTCGTGGCAAGAGAGCATACTGATGAATATAATTCCACTCGTATTGAAAATTTAAACCCTTCTTCAACTTTGCATCCCATATATTTAGAAGGTTCAAACTAAAAAATTCAGAACAAATATGTGAATGTGATTGCCACAAATTAGGTGTAGCATTTGTTCATGTCTGCTAACCTTTTATCATTTAATTCTTTTAATCGCTAATTTAGGTTCCATGTTATATATAGAATAATATCTCACCAATTTTATTGTTTAAAGCCATAATCCATGTTAAAGCTTTTTCTTCTATTCTTTTAAATTTTTTCAAAATATTTAAAACACAAATAACACTTCTTTTCTTATAAGGTTTTTACGTATAATATATCAAATTAATCCTCTTTTCACGATCTTTAATTTGATACCCATATTTCAGAGTTTAAAACGAGATACTAGATTTGAAATATGCAATTATTTGTTGGTTGATTACTTGAGCTAGATTTATGTTATTCATTGTAGGTTAGACTATTTGTACTGGATATGGGCTGCATACAAAATCAATTAAATAAACGTTTTATAAAATAAATTTTATTAGATGTCTTTATTTTTTTTAAAAGTAATTAAATTTATTTTTTATTTAATTTGTAATTTCTTATAAATAAATATATAACAAGTCATGCATCACACAATGCGTTTATGTGACACGAAAGGTTCTAAATGCAAGTACAGACAAATTAGAGCTTCAAAGAATTCATTTTGAAGTAGAGCAGTTAAATAGAATAGGTGAGTAGTGAGAGTAAAGGTTACTTACGTGTACAACTACACTTTCATCCGCAGTTACTCCTTTAAGTAGATTTCTCTGAGAAACATCCTTGACGGATTCATCACATGTTCTACTGCCAATAATCTTTTGTTCCCTTTTCAAGCTACCATTTGGCTCATCTCTTTTGACTGTAATAGAAAGGTCCCCAATGCGACTCTCATGCACAACAGAACCTGGTGTAGCCTTGGCAGCGGAACCTATCACCTGCTGTATGGATGAAACAGCTTTAAAGATGGAGACATCCAGAAAAAGATTATGAACCAAAAATGCCTTTCTATCCCGAACAACTCTCTCTTCCTCAGTTTTGCAAGGTAGACTTTCCAATAGTGCAAACTCGGCTGCCCATGGTCTATGATCATGTTCTCCGGATCCTCCCTGGCCTCCACCATTCCCTCCCCAGTTCTCATCCTCTGTTGGGAGGGGCACATAATGAGATGCAAAATCGGCAATAGATGGAGGGGCAAGCCAAGTATTGGCACGGAAACCATATGGAAGGTTACCAAACTGAAAAGAGCATCAAAGTGATTCATTGCTCCTCTCAAATTACAATTGAGTTAAAATAGATACTTGAGCTAAAAGAAGGTCACCTTATTGTGTTCAACAAAAGCTTTCATCAAGGATGCATATGCCTGCACATTAACATCATATCTTTAGTAATGCTCTGGTTTTGAGTACCAACTTTTGTAATTCTGGTTTTTTTTCATTATTTCTTCAGCCAAAAATGTAAATACTTAACTATATCATTGCATTGAAAGTTAACACGGTTAGTCCTAATTTTGACAAATAATTAAACAAACAAAAGCACCATTTGTCAGATTGAATTGGGTTAGCAAGATACAATGTTCAGCACAAATAGTAAAGTGGTGAAAAGAATAATTATGAAAACCAAAAGTATTACACAGTGAGTGCCACTGCAATGATGCAACATACCATGCAAATATGAGAAATGAGTTTTGGGGGAACAAAATCAATTCAAAATACTAACATTGGCAAAAGCTTGACTTTGCTGTTGCAGAAGATCCACCAGAGAATGGCTCTGCAGGTACTGTTTCCCCAAGGTGTAGAACCCTTTCTTCGATGCCATCACTTGTATTATCTTCCCATTGCATATCTTTATCTGCAAAAACATCACAAAACCATCAGTGTTGAAAGACCAGTGCCAAACCACTTTATCAAGCAAATTAATTATTAAGACCTCCCTCCCGCCCCCGCCCCCAAATCCACCCGCCCAACTATAATTTTTTTCAATAACAAGAAAAAAAATTAATAAAAAAAAAAATTTTAAAATAAAAGCAGTGGTTGATACTTGATACCTGAAAGAACAAAGGTCTGGTGAAAAATCACTGTTCTATAACTTCTGGTAAAGTTTCATAGAATTAATTTTGTTATTATTTAACATGAAGAATTAACTATCTTCTACCTGATCAACAAAATGCAACAAAATAAAACCATATTTAAAAAGAGATAATTCACTATTCACTAATGGGAGTAAAAATGCAAAGAACTCTTCACAAATGGGGCACATCCATAACCACTAACAGTAACACGAGACTTCCATAAATGAAAACTTTCATATAGTAGACTACCTGCATTTCGAAATAATCACCAGCTCGCCGCGTTTCTCCGTTTTTACTTTCCACTCTTTTCAAATCTGCAAGGTGCAAATGGCAAAAAAGTAAGTAACTGAAAAATACAAATTTACAACCAAAACAACAGAAAGTGGGATTAGGAGAACGAACGCACGTATTATGGGAGGAGGGAGATGTGAGAAAGAGAAGAACTCGTAGAAATCCGACAGCTTCGGTAGCGGGTGGATCGCCACCATATCGTAACTTCCTGAAACCGCCGACGGCGGAGTCTCCGGCGACCGTAATTCCCCATCCTGCGGAGCTGCCACCGCCGTGCTCTGTTGGATTTTACTTTTCCTCGGGCGAGACTCCGTTCCGGCGCCCTTGGGTTTGGCGAAGCGAGTCGTGCACGCGACGATGTCGAGGAGCCTCCGCACGTGGGACACCGCACGTGACTCATCTGTGTAGTCCTCTGCCAGTTCACAGTGGCAATTTCGTCATTAACGGGAAGAATCTGGGGAGTAATTCGCTTAAAGAACGATGACAATGATGTACGGTGAGGGCTGACCAATGCGATGATCTTTTGATGCACGTGTTTTTGGTTCCATAGATGCAACTCAAAAATCAAAAGTAATTGCACAGAAAACGGGGCAGATATGGGTCGGGTTATATTTCAAATGGATCCGGGTTAGAGAAGTGATCAATTAAAATTCGGACCGAATTTATTTATTCGGCAAAAAATTGTCAAAGTGCCGCAATCCTACACGTGATAATTAATTTAGAGCTTAGTTCTTACATAATACTAATGTCAGCAACCGCTTGGAATCTAACTCACCCACCCCTACGCTATATTCTTTCCCACCTACTATCTTAATATTTATTTTCATAAAATAAAATATTGGAAAATCCGTCACCTTATTGGACTTGGTACCTAGTTGAGAGTTCAAGAATCTATTCCACATGTATATACCATTTTCTAATTAAATAATAAAATAAATATATTTTAAATAAATTAATATGTAAAATATTAAATTATTTTATTAGTAAAGAGTGTAAAAAAGGGTGTAAAAAATATTCACGCTGTCCGAAAATAAGAATCTTATTTTTATAATAAATTTATTAATTATATTAAAAATTAAATTATTTAAATAAGTTTTTACAAATTTATTAGTTAGTTAATTTATATTTGTAACCCAAATTCAATACAGAAAATTAAATATTCAATAATATTTAAATAAAAATAATTTTATTTTTCATGTCTAATATCTCATTTTAATATATGCGACATAAATATTAAATTAAAATTGTAAAAAAAATATTAGTTTATAATAAATAAATTAATAGTTATTTATAGTTTTATAAATTCAAAAATAATATTAAAAAAATTAAAATTCAAATAATCAAATATGAAACATAATTTTTCAAAAATATTTTTACATTTGAAAACTGAAAAAGGATCGAAAATTAGTATTTGTAAACTACTATTTGATTGTATTAATACAGATTACGATCGCACGTGCTTTGTTTACGACATTAGCTTGCATAATTGGTGAACAGTGTCCTAAAAGGTAACATTAACAATTAACAGAGCTTCAATGTTTGTCTTATCAGATTTAGAAATAAAGCTTCAGCATAGATAGATATAAGTAGAGATAGAGATATAGATACAGAAAGCAAGTATCCCCACGCAACAGAAGGAGGGTTGTACCCGTTGCTTTGAAAATGATACCTACCTTCAACCATTCTCAGCAAACATGGCTTCAGACCAACAACCTCTAACTTGTCATTCAATTTCTGCCCCTTAACCTGCCACACAGAATTCATTGCACCATCATTTTCTCAATGTTTTAGACTATCAAAACTCCAATAATGCACACAAATCAATACACCAACAATGCGCACAGACACCAGTGCGTGTCTCTGTGTGTGTAGAGAAAGAGGGAGAGAGAGACAGATAGAAATATTTATTATTGCAGGTTAAGGTTACCTCATGAGAGAACGAGTAAGTTGTAAGGTGGCACGTTTCAACATTTACTGCCAGCAGCTTCCTTACATCCAGTATCTTGTCAGTTGATATGCCCTTCATTTTCATCAAGAAAGTGGGCAAAATTTTTTAGCATGAACAAACTTAATTGTTAGATACAACTCATCCAAATATGTGTGTGTGTGTGTGTGTGTGTGGAAATTGAGGATGAACACTTGACAAGGAGGAGGAGGAGTACCTTGAGAACAACTTGAGTTTCATAAGGGGTGATGACAGTTATGTCAAGAACACTTGGTACAACTGCAAAAGAGAAAAATGAAATTGAAATAAGAAAATCAGGAAAAAAAATCAAGAAAAATATACATTTAATTCTGGGGGGGAAAATCAGAACCTTTTTCTTCTTTCTTCTTCTTGTCATTCTTGGCTTTGTTTCCCTTGCCCCTGCTCGACCTTGGGGCCATTTTTTCTGCAAATTTTTTTGATTTTATCTTCTTTTCCGGGGGCAGCAATAAATGGAATTTAGTTAAAAGAAACTAAAAAGGGCTTATAATCACAAGAAAAAGCTAAGAACAATTGGTAGCCATGCAAAAGGGAAAAGTTGGATGAAATTCAGAAGCAACTTTTGAAGAGAGAGAGAGAGAAGATTTGGTAAAGAAGAAGTAGAAGATAGAGAGGATAAGGGGTTTGGGGGTTTACCTTTGGGTGAGGATTTTGTTCAATAAATCCTAGCCTCTCCTTCTTGCTCGTTCCTGATTATCTATCCCCCACAGACACACAGTACTAAACAAACACAGATGCAGTCTCTCTCTCTCTCTCTCTCTCTCTGTCTTTTTCTCTCTCTACACGATACATGTGATGTCCCTTTTTAAGAGCAAGGTGTGGGCCATGCGTCCGGACCCAAACAAAGAATAGTCGGGGTGGGGGGAACTGACCGTTGATTTGGCGCCACGTGGCATGTCATGATGGGGCGGTCTTATTTCCTTCCAGCCGGGCTCCTTGTTTCTTCACTTGTTTGCATCTCTATACTTGTTTTGTTTCCTTGCCCTACTTGTGCCTAATTTTCAGACTTCTATTTTGGCCTTTCTTTCTTTTATTTCGCTTTTTAATTCAGTCTCCAATTTCATTGCATCAATATAAAATGTATAATAAGATAGTTTTATTAGTGTACATATTTCATATTTTTATATATTAATTTTTTTATTATACATATTATCTCCAATTCAAAAAAAAGACATGTAAAATAGTTATACAAATATACAATTTTGTTATTTTGAAGGTCGGAGTAACTGATTATTAGTTTTTTTTTTTTTTCTTTTGAAGTGGTTGGGATAAGCCCAAAATTATTAGGTTGGTAAAAGGTTCCAAAAATGTCAGGATGGTGGTTGTTTTTGACAAAAATTACTAGGCGTGGGAAGTGGAATGGAATAAAAAAAAATTGCGGAAAAGCAGGCAATTACTACAATAGTGACAACAATAGTTTGAGATTTTTTTTTATTTTTTTTTTTGGTTAAGAATCAAGCATCTGCATCTATTTGGCCAATTTATTTTCTTTTTTAACATCAATTAAATATATTATTGAACAAAAAATAATATATAATTATGCAACTAAGATACTAAATGTTTCATTTGGATTAGAAATTTAAAATGTGTGAATTTGATTATAGAATGATTTATAAGATACTAACAACCATTTTAAAATCGAATTTCAATACAATTTAACATTCATTATAATTAATTTGAAATTAATAGCTTCAATTTCAACCATCCAAATCAATGCCCTTTAATATATATATATATATATATGTATGTATATATATATATGTATGTATATATGCATTTTATGTGAGAATTTATTGAATTCTAATATCTAAATTTTTTAATTAAATTCTAAATTTTTACTTCCAAACATATGTAAGTTTCTCTTTTAAGATGTTTATGAAAACGATTTTAAGGAGATTATAGTATGCTAAGTTTATTTTGGTATTTGGATAAACCAAATGATTAAAACATGTAAATATGATAATTGAATGTAAAAATTATTTACTTTCTGACACTGAGATTCTGTTACATATATAATTTTGTGTTTTATATTCTCAATTGTCGTTTCTTGTCGTAATCATTAATTCACACGTGGTATACACTGAATTATTATAATACAAAAAAAAATATCACTTGCGACAACATAATCCAACTGATTTTGTTGTGATAGAAACGAAAAAATCTCACGCCATGTACATCATTAAAACTCATAGATATAATAACAGAACATAAAAATTATATACTTTCTAACATCTGAAATTCCGTTACACATATAATATTTCGTTTATATTGTTGTTTCTTGTCACAATCATCAATACACACATGATATATATTAAAATTATTATAATACAAAAAAAATTATATATGTCAACAAAAAATTCTACAGATTTCTTTATGATAAAAAAAATCTCACATTATGCATCATTAAAATTCATAAATATAAAACAAAATTCTATCATTATTTATCTTCTGACATCTGAGATTTGACATGTGAGATTTTGTTACATATATAATATAATGTTTTAGGTTCGCAATTGTTGTTGCTCACCGCAATCATCAATTTACATGTGTGTGTATATATATATATTCAAATTGTAATAATACAAGAAGAAATTGTACTACTTGCGACAAAAGAACCCAATTTTTTTAGTTATGATAACAGAATTTATCACATCATACACATGCTTAAAATTCATAAATATAATCACATAATATAACCATTATTAATCTTCTGACATTTGAAATTTTGAAATTGTATCACTTACAACAAAAGAATCCAACTAGGTTAGTTATGATGATAGAACACATCCTACATTTTGTTAAAACTCATTAATATAATTATCACCAAATATAAACATTATTTACTTTCTCAAAAGTGAGATTTTGTTACATATACAGTATAAGTAAGGCTCTTGTGCATCGGGTGCACCATGTATCCTATTCACAATATTACTTGTTTAACTAAAAAATATTGTTTGTTATTTAAAAAATATTACTATTTTTTTCAATATAACAAATCAGTAGTAATATAAGTAGAAAATTAATATTTTTTTGTTAAACAAGTATTACTCTATATTGTGTTGTACGGTGCAACTGATACATATAAATTTTTGCAATATAATAATATATATATTATTTTCTCAATTGTTGACACACGCCACAATCATCAATACACACATGATGTATACTAAAATTATTATTATGATATACGAATTATGACAAAAGAATATAACTCATGTAGTTATGATTAAATAATTTATCACATTATATACATCATTAAAACTCGTTAAAATATCACATAATATTAACATTATTTACTTTCTGACATCTGCGATTTCATTACGCATATAACATTTTGTTTTATATTCTCAAGTGTTGTTGCGCATCACAATCATCAATACACAGGTGATGGATGTTGAAATTATTATTGTAATACGAAATGAAATTGGATCACTTGCCATAAAAGAATCCAACATATTTAATTATGATATAAATTAAAAAATTGTCACATCGTGCAAATCTTTAAAATTGATACATATAATCACATAAATTAAACATTATTTACCTTTTGACATATGAAATTTCGTTACATATATAATTTTATGTTTTATATTCTCAACTGCCACCAAATAATACGATGATTGTTACACATGTGATGAGTACTTCATAATATAAGAAAAAATTGTATCACTTACAACAAAAGAAATCCAACTAATTTAGTCAATGATATAAGATTTAGCACATGACACACCATTGAGACTCATAAATATGGTAACGTAATATAAACAATATTTACTTGATAACTTTTGAGATTGCACTACATACAATATTTAACCTTATGTGTAACACTTTTATAATGATTATATATAAAAGGGTATGTGTGTGTTAAGAATTTCTATTCAAAACAATCAATTTAATTATTATTTTCTGTTGTTGTTGTATTACACATCTTTAAGAAATATGAAAGAAGAATGATGAATAACGTGACACATTTGGCTTCATTCACTCTGCAAATTTTATTTAAAATAAAACTCGTGCACCAAGGCATGGGATTTTTGCTCCCACTCTCATTTTCTCTCTTTCTATTTTTTGTTTTTTGCTAAAATTTTAAATTTTAAATTTTAAATATTTTTTATTTTAAATTTATTTTTATGTATGATATATATAAGATAAACCCTGTTTTTGTAATACAATAATATTGTATATAATAAAATAAAATATTATATTTAAAATATAAAATAAATATTTATAAATAAATTATTTATTTTTATTTTGATATATGTATTGAATTTAAAAAATTAGTATATTAATTTTTAACATGAATTTGAGCTAAAAAATTTTAAAAAAAATTCAATAAAAATAAATATTATACTATTAGTTTAAATAATATTGTAATTTATTGTTTCACTTAACTATTTTTATTGAGTTTTAAGAATTATGGTGTGTTGGACAATTGTATTGGGTTTGAATGCTTTAAAATTTAATTTAGAATATCATATAATTTATTATTTAATAGAGATATCAAATATTATAAATATAATAAAATATATTATATCATGTGCATTGGATGAGAGGAGATCATGTTAGTAGAAAAACTATTACATAAATGTAATATCTAATATTTTAAAGTGTTAAATTCAATAACGACCATACATTATGATGATCTATACACTCGGACGATGGATATTGAAATTATTAGAATAGAAGATGAAACTGTTTAACTTAGAACAAAAGAATTTAATTGATAAAAGTATTTCTCACATTGTACGCTCTTAAAGGCTCCACAATTTACCAAAAAGATATTTAAAAAAAAAAAAAAAAAGGGTTCGGATCCTCCAATGTAGGAAAGTGAGTAGGCAAGCCATGGGCTAAAGATATGAACTTGGGATATATATATATATAGCTGCACTACTTTTTACAAGGCCAAGCTATATGCTATATGTATTTATTTGTGCTGTATTCAGCAGAACTGTCTATTTTAACCCATAATTAATACATTAATTAAAACAAGCTCCCAGACCCAATGCAATGTTGGGCAAGTTACAACCAGAAGTACAATTCATTTTTTTCTTAAATTATTATTATTATTATTATTATTATTATTATTATTATTATTATTATTATTATTATTACTACTACCACTACTATTACTATTACTATTATCATTCTTTCTGATGAATACTGTTCTTTTATTATTTGTTAGTTGATGTATGGTAATGATAAGAAGATATCATTATTTTCATTAAGAATAGTAACAATATATACTAATATAATAATAAAATAATATAAATATAATTTTCAGCTTATTTTTAGTTGCTGAAAAAAGAAATTTAAAAAAATGATATGCTAGCTTCTGCTTAGTTGAATTTTTCTTGGAATATTTTTTTTAATTTGTTAAAATACAAATAACTTTTCATTTTTACTCTTTTTTTTTATATATAATGTATTAAATTAATTCTCTTTTCACGATCTTTAATTTTACACCTATATCACATATATTAAAATGAGATATTAGATGTGGAAATTAATTATTTTTGGTAAATTATTTGGGGACAGATTTTAAACATTAATCAAAACAAGCTCATTATTTGTATTGAATTTGGAATGTAACTAAAATATTAACTAATATTTAAAAAAAATTATTTTTTATATAATTTAATCAAATTATTATAAAAACAAGACTTTTATTTTAGAATAGAGGAATAATATATTTTATTTACATGTCTTTACCAGTAAAATACAAAATATTTTAAATATTTTAAAATATTAAAATTTATTTTAATTTTTAAATATATTACAAACTATACTTCATAGATGATAACAACAATAGTAATAATTAATAAATAGACTGTCTAGAGGAATAGGTTTAGTCTCATGCCTAATGGAAATTGATCACGAGGTTGCTAATGTAATTGAATGTATTAAGTTTTTAATATTTACAGTTGATGCAAAATGACTTTAATATGTGACCTTAATGTCATGTCATTTAGTAACATAAATATTGATTCAAATTTGGTCAAGTAATTTTAATTAATATTTAATAATTTAATTTTTTTGCCTCAGCTAAATGAATAAATATTTAATACAATAGTAAGATATACTTTTTTGAAAACTCATATATAACTTTGTAGTGCTATTTATAACATAAATTAATTATATGCTTAAATTGCATATAAAATTTATACATTATGAGATTCTATTAAAATATTGTTTTATTATAACATTTTTTAATATTAATGTTAGTTGAATCCCAGCCATAAATTTTGTTACTGCATCTAGACTTTTGAGTTGATTTCACAAATTACAACAATAAATTATAAAGTATTGTGTGATGCGATTTATATGCATTGTATCGTCAGTGAAATATTCAGAGGCAGTAGCTGCAATTTTTCAAAATTTAAAATCTCGATAATTTTTTTGATTGCAAAAAGTTAAATCTCCTTAATTAACAATATACTTATATTCAATACTAAATTGACATTTATAATATATTATATCTATTATTTTAAAAATTATTGCCAAATTAAAATAATGTTTTCATGAATATTATGTGTAGTCTATGGCCGAATAGTAACCCTAATAAATATATACACACATACATATATATATATATGTCTTCCTATTAAATAAGAGGCTGCTGCCAAAATTAATTAAGCTGTATTATTATGATGGTACAGTAGTATTTCTTAGCCTACGTACATCCATGGTTGCCTCACATACTTATCATTTTGGAACATTTAATAATTTTATGGCATCTAATGTACCTGTAAAACCCAACAAAATATATATTATCAAATAATTACTGATTTGTTTTTTTTTTTTTAAATTAATAGACTTCTATTTATGTCTCATTGATTAATCACTGACTTTTTGTCGTATAGGTTTGTGTACGTAAAGAGGAACTTATTCAATTCTAACTTATGTTATAATATATTCTCCAAAAAAATAAAAAATAAAAAATATATTATAATATTTATATGATTAAGAGATGTTTTTTGAGTAATGAATGTGATACTTTACTATTTCTTTTCTCAAGTATATAATTAAATGAAAGTATATTATAAGCAATTTTTTAAACAAGTGGTGAGTTTCTCATTGGACATACTTTTTTAAAATTATTTTATGATTTATTTCTAAAATGAATTTCATAATGTGAAAACAACTTACAATCCAGGGTAAGCTAAAATTACAAAACAGTTTTGAAGTCTTTTAACGGAGGGCATGTTTCGACTGAGTTTTAGGTGTCTATGGTATATTTTATTGGAAAAATATAGAATAAAAAAATAAAAATATATTTTGTGTTGTGATGTAGTAGGCTAGCATATGTACAATTAAATCAATATATTTAGTAGCTGATATTTGTATTATTATATTATAAAGTGCAGAATAAGTATGATTCATCAATTGAAAAATAATTATTGGAGTTTTTGGGGGCTGTGAAGTTGATTGGTGATGATGATGTGTGTGTCTAATATATCATGCAATACCTGTTTTCTTTGTTAATAAAGAGTATTATAATGAGTGATTTTTTTTAAATTAATTAAAAAGTTAAGTATTCTTTGATTTTATTTTATAAGTTTAAAGCGATAATCGGTTTCTAAGAACTTTTTTATTTTAAAATAATAAATTCAAATATAATAACATTTTGTTATTCTATCAATATAATAAATTTTGTTTTAATATTTCAATAATATTAGAATATATTTTTTTGTTTATAGTTCTTTTATAATTCATATATTTAATATCTGTAGAGTTTAAAAATGAAAGACAAAAAGAGAACAGAAAGAAACAATATAAAATGAAAGGAGGAGAGAGAGGTAGGTGGGTGGGTACATTGCTTGTTAGTAGGGGCTGGGGTGAGAGGAAGGACTGGGGACATAATTATTTGCCCCCGCAAAATTAGAAAAATGGTAGGGGATGGAAAGGGAGGATCGAGGAGGCTCGATGGGGCGATCCATCTCTGCTCCCCACATCGAACATACTAATTGGATTGTACGAGCTCAGTCTGACTTTGCAAAGGCCTATCCAAACACCCCGTAGCCAAGTTGTAGATTAGCTATATTGTAATGTCAATACCTACCCACATTTTTCACATAAATTTTCAAATTAAAGTGCTCAAAATATATATTGTTGTACCAGACCCAAAGTTCATCCGGCTTGGCCCAGTTCCTCTCAAGGCCGACTTCTCTCAAGAAGAATGAGGTAGCCACCCAATCTTATAAGAAAGATCCCACGGACATCTAACTTAAGACAATTTCAGTCCACATAAATTATGTTAACTCAAAACGATTTCAGTTCATATTATAAAATAACGATTGAGCCCAGAGGACTACTCAAAACTAGCGTTATCAATGAGCTGAGCTGAGTCCGAGCCTAGGTAGGATCAAATTGACTCAAGAATACTGCGAGTTCAAACAATTAGGCTCGCCTCGAGCTTGAGATATGCAATTGCGCACTCAGGTCAGCTTAATTCGAAACTCAAGCTTATTCTAAAAGCTTTATTTTTGCGCTATATTAATATGATTTATACTTGTTTCAACATTTTTCTAACAATTTTTAACATTCCGAAAAACAAACATGAGCTTAACATTTGAAAATAACAAATTGAACAAACAAAATTACAATGCTCATAGTAAAATATCTTACATCTCACAACAACAAAAAGTTTTATGTTTACACCATTAAAAGGTATCACAATAAATAATATTTACTTTCATAAGTGAAAAATTGTTACAAAGTAATTAGCAACTGTCTTCTTACGTGCAATTCTTCTTAATTCTATGTCTTTTTTCCGTAAGTTTTTTTGCATTAAAAATTACTTATTACTCAATATGTGGGTAGTATATAAAAATTAATTAATTAAAAAAATAATTGAGCCTATTCACAAGCTTTCGAGCTGAATCAAAGTAAGTTCTGGTCGTCTTATTAATATTTCAAGCCAAGCCTGATCGAGTCAAACTTTGACCTTATTTTTTATTCAGTCAAGCACGACCAGCTCGCGAGCCAGCTGACTCATTGACCTCTTACTCAGAATGCATAGATCTCAGGGATACATTATAGAATAGACATGAAGTTGATCTCTTTCTAACCTTGCATCAAGTACTAACATACTGCTCGATGGGATCTTCACCAACCCAATTTAAGATAATTCTAACATCTTAGATCAAGTTGTTACTTTTCGTATATAATAGCCTTGAATACAACTGAAGTTGAGCAAGAAATTTTTGGACCCTTTTGAACTTTCAACATTCCTATTTATAGTGGAAGTGAGTCTTCTCCCCAAATAATAAGATAATTTGCTCTAGTTCTTATTGACTAACTTATCTTGGCAACCACCACTTAAACTATATTGCCTCACGACCTCCTACTTCGGTCGACTACCCTAACAACATAAAATAAAGCCCAACAACTCAAGAAAGAAATGAACTTTATCATGCTTAAACTTGGCTTTTTAGGCACCAAACTTCACCTAAGAAGTTTCTTCTAACTTTCTTATACTCTTCATATTAGCTCTTCCAAGAAACATTTTTAACTTTTGGTCTAGCTCTTCCTAGCGAGCTCTTATTTACATAATAGTTCCTTTTGACGAGCTCTTACTTTTCAAGTCAGCTCTCCCATAGAGCCTCTTGCCTTTCAGGCCAATTGTCCCATCGAGCCTGATCAAATTAGTTATTCCACCGACATCCCATCAGATTAGCTCTTTCAACGAACTTTTGTTATCTCGCTATCCTAACACAAAAGTCCAAAAGTCACAAACATATGATACATGTAGACGACCAAGAAACATTGGTTGACACCTAAGAAAAAGGCTTAATCCACAAAAGTTTGAAGACCCTGACCAAATGACACATGCTAGAAGATCAGGCGTCGCCATTCGGCCACTAAAAGGAAAGGCTCTAACCACAAAAGCCCAAAGGCCACAACCAACTAAAATAACATAATGAACTAGGCACCACCAGTTGAGTATATGAGAAAAAGACTTTAGCCAAAAAGTCTAGATGTTACGATAAAGGACACATAATATGTGACTAGACACTTCTGATCGACCACCAAAGGAAAAGCTTTAGCTATAAAAATCAATTGTTAAAAGTCAAAAGACACATGTTGAACAACTAGACACTGTTGGTCGATCACCTAAGGAGAAATTCTTTGGCCACAAAAGTCCAAAAGCCTTTGCCAAAGGTCACAACCTATGCGACTAGGCATTGTGGGTTGATAACTTGAGGGTAAGGCTTTGACAACAAAACTCTAGAGGCCACAATCAAAGAGTACAACATAGGCGATTAGACTTTGCTTCTCAACCAACTAAGGAAAATAATTGGACCATAAAAGTCCAAAAGTTGCAACCAAATGACACATGATAGATAATTAAGCACTACCCATCAACCATTTGAGGACATGACACATGATTAGTCATTGTGAATCGCCCACTTGAGGAAAAAGGCTCCACCAAAAAAGTTTAAAGATTACAACCATGGATCACAAGGTAAGTGATTAGGCATTGTTGGTCAACCATCTAAGAAAAAGGCTTCGGCAACAAAAGTCTAAATGTGATAGTCAAATGGCACAAGATAGACTACCATGCAATAACAGTCAACCCACATAAGAAAAATGTTTCAACCATAAAAGTCCAGAGCCCATGGCAAAGGACACATGATACACAACTTGGCACTATTGGTCGACCACATGAGAAACATGTTTCAACAACAAAACTTCAAAGGATACCGCCAAAGGACATATGATAAGAAATTAGGAAATGTTTGTTGACCACTCAAGGAAAAGGCTTAGCTACAAAAGTATAGAGGCTAGACCAACGAACACAAGATAGCTAACTAAGCATCGTCAGTATACCAACTGAGAAAAATGCTTTAGCCAGAAAAGTTCAACGTCACATTCAATGGACACAGGATATGTAACAAAATACTACAAATCGACCACCTAAAAAAAGGCTTTAGCCACAAATGTCCAAAGATCACAACTAACGGACACATGATAGATATCTAGACATAATGAGTTGACCACCTAAGGAAAGGGTCTTGACCATATAAGTGCAATGGTTACGAACAAAGGACAATATATAAGTGACTAAAAGATATCGGCTGACCACTTAAAGAAAAAAACATGGCTACAAAAGCCTAGAGGCCACAACTAAAGGGCACATGATAATGTAAGACACTATTGGTCAACCACCTCAAGAAAAGACTTCCACCGACAAAATTCCAAAGGCCACTACAAGATGACACATGATAGGTGATTAGACAGTTCCGATCAACCACCTGTTGAAAAAGGTTCAATCATAAAATTTCAAAGACTAAAGGACAAATTTAAGTGATCAGGCATTGTTAGTTGACCACCTAAGGTAAAGACCTTGACAAAAAAATCTAAAGGCTATGTCCAAAAGGCACAAGATAAGTGATGAGGCACTACTGAACGACCATCTTAGAAAAAGGTAAAAGCCAAAGGATAAAGAAGGGCTCCAACCTCATCCAAAAGATAAAAGACAGACGAAGAACTTGTAAAAATCACAAGTATACAAGACAGTTAACGTATGAGACGGACGATCTGGAAACCAACCAGAACTTTTAATTTTCTTATAAGTATTTACCAAGCTAAATTTGTGAAATTCATAAGATGGTCTAAGTTTGCTAACCAGGGATTTTAGGTCTTCCACGACCTTCCCCCCTCCCCAGCCATACACATCGCAATTGATGAATGACCTAGAATTCCAGGTCTTCCACGTCCTTTGGCCCCCATGCGTCAAGATTGTCCCTATCTTGGTCCAATGAATAACATGCCAAGATTTCCTAGTCATATTAACAATTGTCCAACAAATGACTCCCTTATCTAGCACTTAGCTCACTTCCACATAATGTCAAATTGGTCATCCTCCATTAGCTTAGTAGCTCGCTGCTTCCTAATGCAAATTGGTCAATCATTGGATACCATGTTTAATTATGTGCCCCATATATTGAACGTTCGCAAAGGAGTCCAACTAGTAGCAGATGTGTATCCTTTTTTAGAAAAAAGACGATTGAAATTTAAAAACCCTTCATCTTCAAAAGTTTGCATGCCAGACTAGCTCGTACAAGACATTTTAGCTAACGCTTGGGCTAGGGAGCTATTTATCTACCTACGCGGCTACGCCCAGGGGTTCGACTCAATGACATATTTTCCCTGAAGGTCAATTGCTTTAAGGAAAGACGAGATGGCCTAATCAGATTAGTAGTGATCCAACATATATGCTACTTCCAACAATTTTAGTATGAATAGGTACTGTTAACTTGGCCACCTGTCCCAGTTGTAGTAGTCGACTTGGGCTCAATAAGCAACTCTGAATGCATAGATCTCAAGGGTACCCATAGCCCTCATCCCAAGCTCTAGGATCACCTTGGTCAACTGGTTGTAAATATCATTACACAGCCCCTTTCATCCCTAAGCTCTAGGATCACCTTGGTCAACTAGTTGTAAATATCATTACACAGCCCCTTTTATTGTAGAAGAGATGAGGAGTCTATTCACTTCCAACATAAGAACCAAGTACTAACTCACTGCTAAAAAATATCTTCAACAACCCAACTTAAAGAAATTTCTAACATCTTAAACAACTCTCTCCCACCATATACAGGGGCACTCAAAGCACATAAAGAGTTCAAAAATTCCTTGTGTTCTGTTCCTCTAATTTCAAAAACCTTAGTTTAGGTTATTAACTATGAAAAGAAGCATTTGCCTCACTTGAGGCCAAGCATAGAAATGTAGCTTGTTCCTTATCATTTTAATCCCTAACTTACATTTTGTGTTATGCCTATCCATAATTAGATATGTAAACGGATCAGATAGAGTATATTTATGCCTCTGCCATATCCTACCCTATTATATTCAGGTAGAAGATCTTAAGTAATACTTGTCGGGTACTCGAGTAAATTATCTGGTAATTTGATTACCCGAAAAATATTTAAAAATTATAAATATTATTTAATATGTATACACACAATATATAAATTAATATAATAAAATAACATATGGTATATATAATCTTGTAGTATTGTGTTTTATGTTATACAAAATAACATATATGATAATATATTTTTGTCATCGGGTAGACATAGAATAACTGAGTAATAGCCTACACATTTATCTTACCCTACCCGATCACTAAAATATTGTGTTCGGATAGACGCTAACCAATTACCTATTTATGATTTGGATACTCTAACCCTAAGTTGATATACCTACCTACAATACTTTTTATTTTGTTGATATCAGTTTACTAACTGAATAATTCAGAGCATCAATATATATAAGGCAAGAAATCATTATGGAGGTGAGTTTATGGATTCTCTGTCCTTCAATTTTTCCTAACCATGTTGATTATTCTTAATTCACTAATAAATATTTTATTTAAAAAAAAAAAACTCAATGATAAAACTTTGTCAAGAAAATAGAAATTGGTGACCATATGTAGCTATCTGAAAACAAACTAGTAACTATACACATTTCGTTTTCAAATTTCTGTACAAATGAAAAGATCATTCTTCAATGCTCCCGACGTAGTAATAATAAATGGTAGCAAGGGCCCCCACCCCAAAAAAAGAAAAAAAAACATGTAATATTAGCAAGTAAATGCTACCCAAAATTGTGTGCTACAGTGCTTTGAAATAATCACGAATTTAGCATTTACTAAGTAGGTAATAGATTTGGCACAACTATTAGCCATCTAATGTCATTTTCCACAATAGATTATAATTAACCAATCCTATGTTGCTTCCTCATTATTCTCTTAATCATTGAGCCACTTTTATTGAATTATACGTACGAAAATTAATTCATAATATATGTGATTTCTTCAACTTTAATTAATTAACAAATTTGCAGCGGCTACAGATTTTGCTAAAACCTACAAGTTTTATTGTTGAAGCGGCTACATATTTTGCTAAAACCTACAAGTTTTATTCTTGAAGCGGCTGTAAATTAATTATTTTCGATTAACATAAACATTGGACTAAATAATCATCGAATTCTATTAGTCAACAGTCCACGTCGTTACTGTTATTGAATTTCAACAATTATTAATTATTGTTAATTGTTTTTTAATAAAATGGTGTTGACTTGGAATCTAAATTAGTTTGTCCGTAGCAGATGGTAATGAAACAATCCAACCAAATGTGGTCTTTTTCGTGGATTCCAATATAGGTGGTGCCACTACGACATGCAGATGTTGTTCCACTTTGTAATGGATCTTTCTTCCTTTTTATATATTTTTTATTTTATAATTAAGAGTTTAAATATTAGAAATAGGAGTACCCGGGGGGGGGGGGGGGGGGGGTCGGTTCTAAACCTCGCGAAGTTAAGGTCCTCAATTTCAGTACCAAATTTTCAAGTGATGTATAGTTTTTAATATATTTAAAAACTTTATAATATTTGAGTATATTATTATTTAAATATAAATATTTTTAAAATATTGAATTAGTTTATTGATAAATACATGTAAAATATAACTTTGAATAAGAACATATATTCTCTCAATTTCAAAATGAGCGCATTATTTTATAATTAATTAATTATATTAAAAATTAAATTATTTGATAATTTTTAAATTTAATAATTTTGTTGCAACTCAAAATCAATATAAATATTATAATAAAACAATTCAACGTACAATAAATATTCAATTCTAACTCAAATAATCAAACAAAAAATAATTGTATTTTTAATCTATAATCACATGTTAACGGTGAAACTAATCTCATTTTACTATATAAAATATGGGTATCAAATTAAAGATCGTTAACATATAACTAATTTAATATATTATACATAAAAAATGAATTAGAAACAAAATTATTTATCTTTAAATATAATAAAAAGTGCTTCCATGAACAAATAACTAATTAAACACTGGTACATTATTTTCATTCTTGAAAATTGAGAAAGTGTGAAAAATTATGATATATAAGTTGTAAAATATTACCTTGTACTTTGTAATTAAGGAATATGACAATTTTATATATCAAAGAATTATGTGCACGGCACGTTCAATTTACCAAATCGAACTTGTATTGGGATCCCTTGTAAGAATCTGGTGTTGTGTTTCAGGAGGGTCTGCAGAATGAGTTTCCATCATCCAAGTAAGTGCGCATGTCACCATCAAAGCTCAGACATCCCGGTTGCATGCCCGCAGATTTAAGAGAGAGAGAGAGGAACAACGCCTCCAGCTGCTACTGACCCAGTATCCACCGGCCACCGTCAACATCTTCGGCTCTTTTTTTGGTTGATAAATTAAAAAATGATAAATACATAATATTTGGACATATCCTAGGAAATACATCCTCAAGTCACAAGTCCCCTACGGTAGAGGGCTCCTTAATTTGTTCTAAATTTTCTATTTCTGAAATTTTCTTTAAAATACAAAGGTCAGAAATAAATTTTATGTTGTTAACAATTTGTCTAATAAATCTTTAATTGAGTGCCAAAATATGTAAGTAAATAATATGTTTTTGGTGTGTGAGAGAACAATGTTGTGATGAGTTTCAAATCATATACAACTAACTATATACTTGAGCTCCATTTTGGAGGCTACCCTTTCAATCAAATTTCACATATTTTATTCATTTTCTTACTTTGATGAAATATCTTGTGCAATAATATTATTACAATTAAAACAATAATTATTTTAACACAAAGATAACATTCTTAATACAAAAAATTATGTATTTACAATCAATATATAATACTCATCATTAGGTTAAAAGGTTAATATATTTTACTATTAAACCAGTAATAAATTGTAACACAAAAAGTAACGTCTTTTAACAAAACGATTAATATTTTTCTCACAAAGAGCAATGCATGTACATTTAAACAATAATACATTTTATCATAAAGGGTAATACCATTACAGTTAAATCAATAATACATGTATAGTTAACTTAGTGAAATATTTCAATAAAAGCAGTAATAAATAGAAAGAGTAACACATTTATACTTAAATAGTAATAAATTCTATAATAAATAGTAATATATTTACGGTTAAATAAAAATACATTTATGATTATATATTTACTGTTAAAAAATAATATATTTTAACACAATAAACAATAGATCTACAATTAAACATAATACTCATTACCATAAATATATTATTGATTTACCTAAAAACGTAAAAGTTATACAACTAAATATATAATATTATATATTTGAAATCTATTCCCAATATTCATCCAATAGCAATATCAATGAAATTGCACACTCCCAAGTCCCAAGTCCCAAGTGCCAAATGAAACATGAAATTAATACTAATTTATTGCGCCGTGCGAATTTACCCTACTGCCCCTACCTGGCTAAAGGGAAAGAGCGCGCGAAACGTCCAGGGGCCCGCTCTCACACCACGTTTCCTTTCTTTCGACCTTTGAGGGTTAAGCAGTTCTACCTCAGCTGTGCGATGCCGGAGCTTCCGGAGGTTGAGGCGGCGCGTCGAGCGTTAGAGGAGCACTGCATTGGGAAGAAGATCAAGAAATGCACTGTCGCCGATGACACTAATGTCATTGTCGGCGTCTCTTCGCAGGACTTCGAGGCGGCGCTCGTTGGAAAAACTATCGTCGCCGCGCGTCGCAAGGGAAAGAACATGTGGCTAGAGCTGGATTCTCCTCCTTTTCCCTCTTTCCAATTTGGTACCATTGCGGCTCCCCTACTTCCCAAAAAATCCCTAAAAGTCCATGCATTACTTTCGTTTTTTCCTTTTGATTTATTATGAGTATTATAATTGTTCTTGCTGCCCTCAATACTGGTTTGTTTCGGTTTTCATCGAGAGATTGTGGTGGCGCCTTGTGTATTTGATGAGTAAGAATATTTGTTACACATACTAGTTTACTTGACTAGGTTGATTAATTGTAAGAGGATTAAACTCAATACAGGAGGTTTATGTACAAAATTTTTGAAGCGTTCTGATTCTTGCCTAGTAGTAGCACATTCATACGGCTCCAATTTCCTGGTCATGGAATGAATAGAAGGTTAATGAAGTTCCAAATAAAAGGAAGTGAGGAAGTTCCAAAAATTAAAAAAGAAATAAATAAAGTGTTTCTTAAACGTTTGTTTATTACATTGGAATTTTGATTTCTGTCATTGTTTACCAAGGCTAGATTTAACCTATAATTGTTTAATTCTTATATATCATGAAGTGTAGTGGAATCTTACGCTGGTTGCCAACCTAACGCAACCCACCTCTTATTTTGGATGTGAAGTGAAAACTTCAGGCTTGGGACCTTTAACCTGTAGGAAGACAAAAGCATCTAAAGGCAAGCGGATTAAAATTTCTTATTATGGGTTGTTTAAACTTGTTACTTTTGCAGTTCAGTGTGACAAATAATGGAAACATTCTCTCTCTGTAATGTGAAGTGTGTACCATGTAGTATTTTATGTCCATAGTGGATTAAATAAGCTCTAGTGGATACAGAATCTTGAAATGTTTGCTTGGTCT
The DNA here is from genome assembly GCA_028749325.2 of Caryopteris x clandonensis. Taxonomy (NCBI): domain Eukaryota; kingdom Viridiplantae; phylum Streptophyta; class Magnoliopsida; order Lamiales; family Lamiaceae; genus Caryopteris; species Caryopteris x clandonensis. Next base: position 4,984,559 of record JAPYKT020000003.1, on the reverse strand, counting down.
AGTGATAGGGGTTTGCTCGATGAAAATGGTAAGGTCATGATTTATTTCTCTTTTGACAACAATTTGTTCTTTCGTGTGCCTTACCATTACTATAAAATGATATGTGTGACAAACTGATCTTGACTTTGGGTTTCCCATTGGAAAAATTTAAAATAAACATTTTACATGGACACATATCATTTTTCTTTATAAATGCAATCTAAAGATACAGTTGGTGGATATTTCTATTCTCTCAAGCTAATGCTTTTCTGGGGCTTTCCTATCTGTGTTTGAAAGGCTCAAAATGGACTTAGGACTGGGTCATGCTCTCAAAATTTCTTTTTATATGTCTCTTTCAGGAATGGCTGGAGCTGTGTACATCAAGGGAGTTGCTGTCACTAAATATAAGAGGTGAGTGGCATGCAGTTCATGAGTATGTCACAGTGCCTTTGTAAAAAAGATGAGTCAGTGGCATCTTATTTTATTACAGACGTGTTGGATTAGCTACTTGCAGTCAGTGTTCAGATTTGAATTGTTGAGTGGTTTCTATTTGAGGTTCGGTATAGAATATGATTTCCTCAATGACTTATATTTTTAATCCACCAGATCACATGTGAAATATGATCAATCTCAGCCAACATATATGATCTATCTATTATTGACAGTTGAATTGTCATGCATTAATGCACATGTCACCTTCTAGTTATCATCCAAGAACTAAGGAGATGATTGTACTTAAAAACAGGCTGTAATTGATTGATAAACAGTGAGGTGTGGGCCTAGCAATAAAAAATAGAGGATTCAGTTGAATGACATATTATCATTTTTAGTCAAGTTCTTTAGTACTGATTATTATTATAACATATACTATTGGCAGGTCAGCCGTGAAGGATACAGATGAGTGGCCGTCCAAATATTCCAAGTTATTTGTTGAAGTGAGAATCCAAATCCTTAATTCAATGGAGTTGATACTTCTCCTTAATAAATCATTTTGGATTTTATATTTTTTTATGTTTTGCGCATGATGGTACTTGAGGAACTCTGACCAACATGCTATGCTACTATGGAGGAACTCTGACCAACATGCTATGCTACTATGGAAAAAAAGCCGATATGTATTTAAAAACTTGCATGTATCCGTAATGTCTGTATGTCTGTATATGTGAGTTTGCAACTTGTACCTATATGTTAATTATGCTATCAAGGTTTCTTAATTGTCACATTCTTTGTGGAATTAGTGCAGTCAGGTTCTTATGTTTTTGTTTGCTGGACTTATCATGATCTCCTCAATTTTTTCCTATGTAGCATACTTGCTTAAAACAAGAGCTGCTTCCATGGTTCTTTAATTTGGAAATGCATTCATACAGCTGAATTGATGTTGAAATTCTAATAATATGCTTTCATTCATTTGTGCTCAGCTAGCTGATGGTTTGGAATTCTCTTTTACTGACAAGAGGCGGTTTGCTAAAGTTCGCTTGCAAGACAATGTAACGTGAAACCATTCACTGATATGGAGCATCCTGGTCTTTTATTTACCAAAACGAAATTTCATGATGCTCTTATGTGGCTCTTTTGCAGCCGGCTTCTATGCCACCAATCTCTGAGCTTGGCCCCGATGCATTAACGGAGCCTATGACAGTAGATCAATTCTACAACTCTCTGAACAAGAAGAAAATTGGAATTAAGGCTCTTTTACTCGACCAGGTTCTGATTATTTTACTATGATTAATTGCATTTTGAATGTAAAGGCTACTAAAATGATTAGGGATAATTACAAGAACTACCCCTAAGGTTTAGCCTAATTACAAAAAACCCTACAAAATTTGTTTTCTTACAAATACCCCTTATTCGAATTTGTGAGTTTTTCTTTTTGATTTTTTGATTTTTTTATTTTTTTTTGTAGAGGCAAAATCTCAAGGATAATATTTAATTATCTTAAAATATTAATCCGTAATTTGAGTTGTATTACCTTATGCTGTTTCTTTGAATAGGGATACATTGTTGTTGCTTTAGAAATCAACGAAGTCATCCTTTTCTCCTCTGACTCCGATGATGCAAAACATAATATACCATTCATGCTTTTATTGAGTGAGCTCATCATCTGCTTCATATTAAAGTTGGATGAGCCATTTATCTGCATGGAGATCAATTTTGTGCCTTTGATATCAATTACAGCGATCAGCATGAGGATGTCATAGTCAAATGAGAACGTTGAGAAGTCGAAAGAGATCAGATAACCCATAGGCATGCTATCATAACAAACACCTTTAACTTCAACTTGGGAGTGGCTTTTGGAACTTGAATGATATATTCACATATACTTGGGTGTAGTTAGGATGGGTGGGACCATGGGGTTATCTTAAAGAACTCACTTGTGTTTCTTGTCAGGAATTGGAAAATAGTGACAATCATGATGTCTAGATATTAAGTACACAGACAATTCCTGAAAGAAGTGAACATGCAATTGAGGGGTGTGGGAGAAACATGTATCAGAACTTAATGAAACTGTGACACCACCTAGAAGGTAGGATGAGCTGAATCTCCAATTCTCCACTGTGTCTAAACCATTAAAGAGGCTTCACCACTTAAAATTAATTTTATCAATTGCTAGATTTGTTTAAATATTCCATCCAAGTTGCCTGTTTGCTATAAGGACTAACAACGATTCTCAGGCTTTTGAAAGGTGGACTTGAATGGGTTTGCAACCAGGCTATGTTGTTGACCTGCTTGGATTATTTTGTAATTTTGACAGATTTACACTTTGTTAGTTTTGCATCTTCTTTAACAGAGGGATTGTATAGGTGGTCTTTTGGTGGTTTTTTTGAAACTCCTGTAAGCTACTTCATCTGAGGAGAAAAGGAATATAGGGTCAAATTTTGAAGGATTGATATCAAACTTGACTTGTCATAGCAAGATTTGTTTACTGATGAGGACCATTATTTTTGTCAAGTTACATGCATATGTTCAATAGTGAAGGATCATAGTTCTCAACTAGATTGACTATGTAATAACACGATGACAGATGCTCCCACAATGACAGATTGAAGCTATGTTTATATCATGGAAGTGCATTGACTTAAGTTTATTTTGTGCAAACCAATGCACTTCTCCGAAAGGGCCAATTTGGTTGAAAGTTTTAGGATTCTGGGACATGTCTAACTAGTAATTAATTTGACCCATTGCTTATGGTGAAACATTTAATTGAGCACGTTTCTTTCTTTCCTTTTCTTTTGTTTTTTTTAATAAATTTATGGTACTGTATACTTTGATATACTGATTAATATCTAGTTTAAGTATCTGTGGTTTCTTCACATGGTGGGTCCACTCATTACATGTCTGTTCTTCTCTGCAGAGTTTTATTTCAGGCATCGGTAATTGGATGGCAGATGAAGTGCTATATCAAGTCAGTTTGCTTTATTCTCTATCACCTGCTTCCATTGTCTGAAAAAGTTGTGATTTATAGTGCTGCTATAGAATGTGCTTGATTCTATCCTATCTAATAACTGAATTCCTCTATTTTAATTTAAACCCTTGGGCTGTTCTCTCTCCAAACAGATATGGGGTAGTATGGTCGAAAATTAAAACTCACTTTATAGGTCTTGCATTTGTTTCTATATTTTATCTTGTAACCTTGAAGCACAAACCAATAAAGTTCCAAGCACTGTATAAAAGCTTAAGTTATTAATTTCTGAAATTTCAACAGGCAAGAATTCATCCAATACAAACTGCTTCCAGCATGTCCAAAGAAAGCTGTGCAACCTTGCTCAAGTCCATTAATGAGGTAACTATTGATATTGTCTATGGGCTTCATGTCTTTATTTTCCTGAAGCTCGACGCCGTAAGCTGTTATTGGAGATGATACTCTTAGGTTACAAACTTTGCTGTTGAAGTTGAAGCAGACAGCATCCGCTTCCCTGTTGAATGGATGTTTCATTTTCGCTGGGGCAAAAAGCCAGGAAAAGTTAATGGTAAGATTCTTGTTAACATTTTTAATTAATTTGACATCAATGGTTTATTTTACAGGTATGTGAAACAGCTGTTGAAGTTGGGGCTGACAGTAGTCAGTTCCCTAGTAATTGGATTTTCCATTCCCGGGAAAAGAAGCCTGGCAAGGCTTTTGTTGATGGTTTGGCTCTTGACCTGTGCAATGCTCTTTTCAGTGTTGCCCTTATATTTTTTTTATGTAGTCCAGTAATGTTATCGATCCAATGGAGAGCGTGGTTGATGCTACCCAAATAAGAATGATTTTTAATTACAAAATATTGTCCTTGAATCTTAACTTAGTTACAGGAAAAACCGCACACAAATTTATTTCCTTGCAAATTGCAGATATTGAGGCCACGTTTGTAAGAACAATACAATTTAAGGGGCTATTTGCAAAAGGGGGTATTTTGTAAGAAAATAAACTTTGTTTTTATTTTTTGGTAATTAGGCTATACCTCAAGGGCAGTTTAGGGGTGACTCGTTTACTTAATGCAACTCCTGCTTGTTTCAGTTCACTGGCTATGGTAATTCTGCTATGTTTATTTTTGTACGTAATTGTAGTATCGCAAACTGAGTGTGTGAAAACATGACTTCTTAAGTATTGATTCATCTGTAATATTCCAGGCAGATTATGCGGCTGAAATTAGATCACTTGATGCAACTTTTCTAGTATTGCAAAGGAAATGGAAAATTGAAGTTCATGTCTTTTTTATTTCAATTATATAATCTGGCTCCCAATTTAATTGTTTCACTTGTTTTTTGTCCAAATGCTAATCCAGTTCTCTTTCCCAGGGAAGAAAATTGAATTCATAAATGCTGGCGGCAGGGTACGTCTGTCTTAAAAGCTTCACATTTAGAATGAGGGATAATTTCATAAAAACCCTTGAGTTTGGCCTAATCACCAAAAAAAAAAGAAAAAAAGAAAAAAAGAAAAAAAAAGATCGAGTTTAATTTTCGTAAAACTATCCCCTCTTAGCCCATTGAGGTCTGCATTTCTCAGACAAACACCTTCCCCCTAGGTGGTACAGTCTTCAAGTGTAATTTGTAATTATCCCTTTAATTTAGGTATTCTCATGGTAATTTTCCTGAACTTACTTTATCTCGGTTGCAGACAACAGCTTATGTGCCGGAGTTGCAAAGGCTGACTGGCAACCAAGCTGTGGAAGAGATGGGTAAAAGATCGAAGGTCAAAGCTGCTGGTAAAGGCGAGAGTGTTGATGAGTCAGAACATGAGGGCGCGCCTGAGAAACCGAAATCCGTGAAAGGGAAGAAGACTAGTAGTGCTAGGAAGCCCTCCAAGAAAAAGTCAGGTGCAAGTGTTGAAGCCTCAGAAGATGATGAAGATGACAATGGTGCTGATGATGCATCTCCAAAGAGAAAAAGAGGGGCCAAGAACCCTCCTGCAAAAAGCAAATCCAAAGGAGGCAAAAAAGAGGAAGCACCTGAAAAGAGAAAAACTCGAGGTAAAGGCGGTCCTGCAAAGAGAAAGCAGGAGGGAAGTGATGATGATGACGATGTCAGCATATTGAGTGGAAGTGGCGGTGACGAGGATGAAGACAAAGAGGCTGAGAATGGAAAGCAAGCGAAAGCTGGAGCAGCCTCCAAGAAAAGGGCTGCATCATCTAAGCAAGCTGCGAAGAAGAAAAAAGCAGTCTGATTTACCTGCCAAGGTATTACATTTTGGGGTGTTTCTCTGTTCTATGTTGAAGGAAGTTAGTTACTATCAAGACTGTAATTGCTGCTAGTTTGGTTTAAGTTAGGTTGTGTTCTATTTGCTTTATGAGCTCTGCTTAAACAGACTTCAATTTTTTTTGTACTGATATGTTTGGCCTAAGAAAGACTCATCGTGCAGTTTCAGCTCTAAAGCAAAATTTGTAAATGTGATTTTTAGATGGTTAAAATGTCAACCTCAAATGATAATTTTGGGTCTTGTAAATGATGTGTATCATTTGTTTGTCACACCTTCGGGTAGGGGTTTGATCAACTAGAGTCGAGCTGAGTCAGCTGAGTAGTGTTAAACATTAACTCAAGTCAAACTCTACTCGGACTCCTGAGTTGAACTTGACTGAGCTCAGTCGTTGCAAAACCTGACAAGTTTAAACTTGACGACCAGATATTTCTATTCTAATAATTGTAATTCAATTAAAAGGCTCTGTAAGGCTCAACAAGGTTCGATTCTTTTACTTGTACAATATATAAATATATGTTAATAATGACAATGTTAAGGGTATAACAGTAATAAGCCCTAAGTTTTAGTAGACACGATTTGGCTCATGAGCCTGCGAGCTAAGTGTGATACTAAGGTCGAGCATGAAAGCTAGCTTGATCCCAACTTGAGTTCCGGAAAAGGTTACGAGCCAATTTTTCTTGGGCTTGTATAGCAAAGCTAGAAATAGACGCATTAATGTTGTACTTTCTTTCTGCTGTGTGTAGGTTGATTTATTCAAGAAAACACTTATTACAAAAATATAATCTGCCTTCTGCTCTTAACTCTAGTTAAATGGTTCCTGATCAATATATATATTTAATTTTTTTATTTGTTTATTATTTTTTTTAATCAGATTAGTGCATAGGATGCGCAAAAAGGAACAAAATCCAGGATTTAATTTCTCTCTTTTTTCCTATAACAAACTTATACAGACATAGCATCTTCAATTTACACTTACAAGTCCTAGAACAGCCTTACCAACATTTGTACAGATTGACATTGGCATTGGAAGCCATTATGTACCTTCAAAATAGGAGCTCCACTGAAGCAAGTCGATTGCAAGTTGACATGCATTTTGTGCTTTAGAAAAACATTCTCAAGGCACCAACAACTTTCTCAGGCCTGTAGATATGCAAAACTGATGAGTGCTAGAAAAAATGATGTTTGTACAAACCAACAAATTCCGATAGATTTTTACCAGTCCTCCTGAGGCATGTGGCCCGCACCTTCAATCATCTTAAGCTTTATTACATCAGGATTCCCTTTCTTAAATTCTTCGGCCACTGACTGAGGTAGATACTTGTCCGATATGCCCCATGGAACCAGTATCGGTTTGTCCCAGCTGAAAAGCCATACGGAACAGATATTGCAAACATTAATGCAATCGACTAGGAAGCAGGAGGTAACGTGCAATAAATTAGGATTGCAATTCCCTGTTTCTTTCCCAAGGCTTTTATTTATATATTTATTATTATTATTATTTTTAAAACAAGCATACTGAAAAGCTAAAATGCTGTCACTACGAATTTACCTTCCAGATGCAAATCCAGCCGATACTCGACTATTGATATCCTTGAAGTTGGCTTTCTTGGCAGCCTCAAGCAATGCTGAAACACCGAAAGGAATAGAATCACTTGAATTATTCATATCACATAATTATGAAAATCCTTAGTACATCATACAAGCACATGAAAGCGCCTCTATACATGGAGAGTAACTGGATACAGGGTGTATTAGAATTCAAGCATATAATAACATACATGATGATGAAAGTTCAGGCACTTCATCTGCCCTCTCCCCTTCCCAAAGAAAAAAGAAGCAACACATTTGAAAATAATTTTAGTGTACAATACGGGTAACATGATTAGGGTGCTACCTTTATTTAGGTTGGACAAATTGTTTTTTTGATTGAGATGATGTGATATAGCTTAAATAAGACTCTCATAATTATATATTATATATTTTTATTTATGCGAAACTAAATGATTTTGCAAGTAATAGTAGGCCCTGCTACATGAAGAAGATATCTATTGAGAACAAAAGTACTGAACACTATCTAGAAGTTTGACACCACCAAATATGTAATTCAGTTTAAGATCTGATAGCATTACAAACCAAATCCAGGTCCGCTGCTAGACAAGTATGGCAACCGATACACATCTGCCTTTTCCAACTTCAGGACATAGCTGCCATTAAAAATATTTTCTTTTATCAGTAAAAACACAGTAAAACAACGTAGATGTGAAATGAGAATATCCAATGAATTCTCAAAAGTACTTTTCATTGGCCACTTCTTTCTGCACCAGTATAAATTATAATACCGGAAAAGGTACTTTGTGGTATGAATATACTATTTGAAGGGTATTCCTGTTAAAATGAGAGATGAGGCAATGTAGTGCTTAAGCATAAGTTCACCTCAAACCTCAGAAGCAGATGAACACACACAAAAAGCGAACTTAGAAAGAAAGTCTCAAATAGATAGTGACAGCAGTAGCTCAAAGTAAAGGTCTATTAAAAAGGAAGAACATTTTCTTGATACGTACGCGCTACCTGCTTCAATAAAACGTTCAGCCATAACTGCATTTTGGCAAGTAAATTCACCAAAAAGTGGAATCCTGGTCATCAGCAAAGACAGATAGCATCAACTGTCCGAAACCATTATTTTTTTTAACTAAATAATTGTGAAATACGAAACATGAGATGGTCATTTTAATAGAAACAAGATGCACCAATCCATGGGGTTAAGATGAAACCTGAGTTGTTGAAATAGTCCAGGAAGTGGAGATGAGGTTGTCAATGGGGTGTTAAGGATTGCAAGTTTCGATATTCTGCTTTCGTTTTTCAAAGCCCATGTCAACCCGTACGATCCCACCAGAAATCCCTACAAAGGAAAAATGAGATGCAAGGATTTTCAGACAAATTTAAGGTGAAATAATGGTTTAAATCCTTCTCTTAATGATATACACTGCTAAACATATAGTTTCACAAGGATACACGCTGCTTAGTCCAAAAAAAGAACTGAGAGGGGAAAAGTTCAAACCTGAACTACTAGGAAAAAAGGAGAAGCAACACCAAGAGTGTCCAGTAATTTGTCGAATACTTCATGGAATTCATTCTCTGTTGTAGAATTCAGAAGTTAATCAAGAAATCCAGACAAAACTCTGCCAGATGATTACAGATTGAAATCAATGATCAAAAGTAAAAAACCTGTGTAATCAAATCCATATCCAGCCTGTGGCTTGTCACTAAAACCAAATCCGATCCAGTCAGGAGCAAGGCAGTGGAACCCCGAATCTGACATCTAAGAAAGAAAGACAGCCTCAGCAATCAATAACAAAAAAAAAAAAAAAAAAAAAAAAAAAGAAAAAAAAGAAAAAGAAAAAAAGGTTGTTAACCAATATTTTTAGTTGTTAAAGTGAAGCATAAATGGATTCATCTTACAGCCATTGTAATTGGACAAACAGACATGGTAAACTCAGTAAACATAACAAATCCTATGTTGCAACTTGCAATCAGTCCAAAGAATATTGAGTTGAATTCTAGTATCACTAATAATACCTGAGACATAACAACTCGATAGCTGTAGGATTGTGTTGGAGCTCCGTGGAGAAAGATAATAGTTCCACGCCTGCTCTCACGTGATCCTGCAAAGGGAAGAAAACTAAATTCTAATTTCAAGCACAAAATTTATTGATGCAGAGATTACCTGTTTCTCTTACAAACCATCGGAAACCTCCAGATTTTATGTAAGAGCCATAGTCCTTCCCTTTGTCTTCTATTCTCTTCAATAAGACAAGAAAAAACACATATAAACATAAGTCTATACCTTTGAAATTATGATAAAAAAAACTCCAAGGAGGCAAAGGCCTCAATGCATAACACCATAATTTCAACATGAAACTTCACACAAAACACACAAAAAACAAACACATTATTCGCCACTGGAAAGTCCTGAAATAAAATTCAGCAAAAATAGGGCTTAACAGACAAAAATTTACACGTATTATGGCTGAGTAAGAGTCTTACAAAGATCAGAAGTACATCACTAACGTTTAAGTTATAACATAATAACTTTAAAAGGAAGCCATAATATCGAATATATCAAATTAATTACAGCCGAAAACATCAATGAACAATCAAGACATAGAGGGGCTAAAAAAAAAAGTAACAACAAAAATTATATAATAGTAATTACATAGAGCATTTGTCCGACATTCCCGTCCTCAGCGGGGGATTCAGGGAGCTGAATGGCGCTACGACTGGACGGGTTATCGGTGACGAAGCCGAATGGATTAAAAGCTGGTTTGTCATCGTCGTTTTCAGAGGCCCTAACAATTGTACGGATAAATCTTCTCTGACTGAATAATCTATTTGAAGAGCTAGAAGAAGCAGCTGGGGAGGTGAGAGGAGGCAGTGGAGGACGCGAGAGGAGAGAGAAATGCATCGCGGCGGCGGCGAACTGGTGGTGGTGGTGGAGGGGAATGGTACGAGCAAGTGGAAGGAGTTGGAATTTTAACTACCACCACTAACTACTGATACTGAATCTCTGCCTTCATATTTTAGTCCTTTTCATTTCCGTCGTCATTTTTCTGGAAAGAACAATTTAAAAAGACCATAATGCCCTTACTAAATAAATTTGAGGGCAACACAAGTAGACATGGGCACATTCGCCGGTTTGGTTTTGGTTTCGGAACCGGCGATTTTTGGAACCGTGAAGGTTGGAATCAAAATCGAACTACCATATATACAGTTTTGATTCCGGCTCCGGAACCGACAGTTCCATGGTTACATTTTGGTTCCCCGATTCTTTTTTTTAACAACTTTAAAAAATAATTCTTGGTCTTTTGAATTTGATTATTACAAGAGATTAAATTGAATATAGTTAACTTAACTAAAACAATTACATTTTACAAAAAAATAAATTACAACAATCAAAACATAACTTTACAACTTATAATAAAATAAAAAAAAAAAAGTTACAACAAAAAATTAACTTACCTAAAAATATTTACTTCTTTTAACTAGAGATTACAACTTTACAAGTTTTCAATTACAACTTATTAAAAAAAAATAGAAGAGAAAAAAAAAAGACTTGAGCTTAACTATAAATTAGAAATTAAAATTTAATTTTCAATTTAGAATTAAGTTGCCTACGTATCCTCATAGTTGAGGAATCAAAATCGACGTAGTTCTCTTACCTTCTTGTAACATACCTTGATGCTTGAGAAGTGGCGTGACTCAATCACTCCCGGACGTGGTCAAATACTCATTTCCATCTTCATCCTCATCCTCTTCATCAAAATTTACTTCTTGTTTTCTTACCTCGGCGCTTGACCAATCATTAAGTAAAGCTTGATTTTCTAGATTTTTCACTTTTAAATTGGATCTTCGAAGATTCAAAATGTAACCGCCGGTGCTAAATATTTGTTCAACCGAGACGGTGGATGTTGGGCACGCAAATATTTTCTTTACAATTAGTGATAAAATAGAAAAGTTTTTTGCTCTTCGAGACCACCATCTCAAAAGCTCCTTGAGTGTGTCAAATCCAAGTTCCTCAAAAGTAGTAGATATATAATTATCTAATTCTTAATAAAAACAATTGCTCCTAGGCTTTTTTAATTTTCTAATATCATAAAACCTATAATATTGATTAAGGTATTGAAAGTTCGGATCTTGATCATGTTCGGGTTGACCCGAAACCAAACTACCTCCACCAATATCTTCATTTTCATGACTGCTTTCACTATTTAAATCATCGCCATAATAAATTTTATATTCTTTAAAACAATCATAAAGTAATTGTTTTGTGTTACCTACAATTATATGTGGATTATGAGTGTCATCATCCTTAACCGAAAATAATGTATCATAATACATTCTTAGTAATTCTTCTAAACCATCTTCTTTAATTCTAGGATCTATAAGTTTTGCAACTAAAAATAAGTCGGGAATTTCTTGATAATACTTTAACCATTATTTCTCATGCTTGCAATGCAATTTTGTAAAGTGTCATGTGAATAATATGATTGTAAAATAAGTGCAATTTTAACACAATGATCTATAACTAAACGAGAAGTGGGATAGTAACATCCAGATAATTCTTCCATTGCATCTTTAAAAACTTTCAAAAGAGAAATTAATTCAACACATGTATCTCATGAACTTGGAAATAAAGGAATGCATAATTGTCCTTGTGAAAAAAATGTACATAATTCATTTCTAACCTCATAAGAAGAATTCAACATTTTATATGTTGAATTCCAACGATTAGACACATCTTTAGTGATTTTTTTGGGTGCACTCATACCAAATGATTTACAAAATCTTCTCTATTTTTTGCATAAAGTTGCATGTTTAGCTAAATGTCCAATTGCTAATCTAATAGGACCTATATGTGCTTTAAAATGTTCTATGCCATCTTGTACACACAAATTTAAAACATGACACATGTATTTGATTTGAAAAAATCTACCCTTAAATAATGATTGACAAATTTGAATTACTAAGGGCAAACTAGCAGTATTAGCACTAGCATTGTCAAATGAAATTGAAAAAACTTTTGTAACTAAATTATATTCTTGCAAAATAGTATGAATTTTATGCGAAATATTTGCGGCCGTGTGTGTTTGATCAAATTCTCTATATGCAAGTAATCTTTTTTGCATTGTCCATGAATTATCTATCCAATGACAAGTAAGTCCTAAAAAACTATGTTCTCTTTAATGATTCGTCCATATATCCGCACAAATTGAAACTTTTTGTTATAAATAATTAAATATATCAATTAAAGACAACTTAAATTCACCTACAATTTTTTCAATATCACGAACTAATGTTCTACGTGAAACACCGGATGCTTGAGGGTTTAGTGATAGTGACACATAATTTTTAAACAAATCATTTTTAGCAGTATTAAAAGGAAAAGACATGCCACAAACTATTTTTAATAAATATTTTCTCATTGTTGGGTCGGAATATTTAAATAAAGAAGTCGTACCTTGTGGTTCATCGGTGAATCCTCCACAAGGTATTTGTGTTTGACGCCGATTGTTCTGACTTTGTTCGGATGGTGACGTTGCAAATGTTTTTTGAACGTGCCATAACCTCCTCCTTTTTAAAAAACATATTCCAACCCGCAATAGTTGCAAATTGCTTTATTATTTTGCAAATCTCTTTTGAAGTGAACGGCAAAGATATCCGGTCTTAGTGCCTCATCTCGTCCGCTTTGAGTTTGTCGCGTACTTTGACTTTGACTCTCTTGAGTTGGAAGATGTTCTTCATCGGTTGATTTGTTTTGTGCACCTAAATTGATAATGATAATAAATTATTAATCATAGATAATTGAGAGAGATATTTAAAATAAAAAAAATTATAATAATATTTAAGAGAGATATCTTATAAAATAAACACTAACATAATTGAGCTTATCTTCTTGTCATCCGATCGGAATTTCAATATCATCACCATCAAGATGAAGATACCTTGGAGCCAAAGGAGATGGTGGTGGTAATCCGGCTCTGGCACTTGTACTCGTCGGCATAGGTGATTTTTCTTTTGCTTGTCGAGATGAAGAAGATGATCCTCTACCTCCACGTCCTGTTTGGCTTGAGCTCGACATTTTAAAAGAGATTGAGAAAGATGACAAGATAAAGATAATTGAGAGAGATTGAGGGAGATTGAGAAAGATGACAAGATAATCGGGAGAGCTCACAAGATAATTGAGAGAGATTGAGGGAAAATGAGAAAGATGACAAGATAATCGGGAGAGATTGAAAGAGATCACAAGATAATTGAGAGATATTAGATTTTGTGAAAGAAAATGAGTAGGGAGTGGGTATTTATAGAAAAAAAAAAAGCAAAAGATCCGTTGGAAACAGTTCTCAGTTCCGGTTCGAACCGGTGGTTCCCCAGCGGTTACCTAAGCTCAGCCGTTGGAGATCAACGGCTAGTTAATCTCAGCCGTTGATCTTTAACGGCTAGAATTTTCAAATAGTCGGTTAGAACCGCCGGTTCAACCGGAATCAGGAATTAGCGGTTCCGAACAGATGGTTAGAATTGTCGGTTCTCGATTTCGATTTGAACCGGAGGTTCCCCCAACGGTTGCAGAATCTCAGCCGTTGATCTTCAATGGCTAGAATTTAAAAAAAACACGGTTAGAACCGCCTATTCGAACCGGAACCGGCGGTTCTTGGGACCGAAAAACAGGGAATCAAAATCGAACCGTGAGTCAGACGGTTTCAGTTCCGATTTGAAATCAGAATCGGGTCAATAGTTGAACCGAACCGTTGACTGGCGGTTCGAACCGGTGGTTCCGATTCCAAACCTGAACCGCCATGTCTAAATATAAGCATATATAATAAGGGCATTATTGGCTTTCTAATTATGATGACTCCTTTACATAGCAGCTGAGTTGTATAGTTCTTTTTTATTTTTCTAAACCAGATATATTTATTTCAATTTAAATTAGAAGAATATGTAACTTACAAATACTCTAACTAATTAAGTGATTTTTCTTTCAGCAATCAAATCTTGAGGGAATGAATTGGACAAAGAAAAATAAAAGATAACATCCTGCCTGCAATTTTAGACATAAGAAGATTAATGAAAAATTTCGATTAAAATGAGTATACTACGAAATGGTATTTCACTCATGACCCAAAAAAAAAAAAAAAAAAAAAGAAAAAAAAAAAGAAACAACAACAACAATCTAGAGTGTGTTTTGTAAGTAATATAAATGTTAGTGAAATTAATAAATAATGTTCATTGTTTGTTAATAATTAAGTTTTATTCATTGTATTTTTACTAAAAAAAATTCAATGTATGATTCTGATAGAAAATACTATATAAACAAGATAGAAAATTTATTAAATCATACACAACAATAGCTCCTCATCTAAAAGGTATCACGAAATCAACAAGGATTAATTACTTAAAAATTCATGATCTTTTAGTTAATTATCAATTGCAACACGTCTTTTAAAACATAACATGAAAGTACACGACCGTAATACTTTTTTCAATTAGATGCACATGGGTTGAAATTGAGCTCCCCTTGCTGAAGTGGAGCCCGAATTGCTGATGTGTTAATGGATGTGTAATTTTTTTTTTAATTTACCCAATCATCATAAAACGACGTCATTTTATGATCGTGAAAATTAAATCCCTAACTCCTTGAAAAGAGTACCAAAATGAGGGAAGAAGAAGAAGAAGAAGAAGAAGAAACACGAAGCTGAGGAAATCGCATGAATGAGCGAATGAACGCATGCAAGGAAGATGATTGAAAAAGCACGAGACAGAGGAATGAATTGCGGGGCACAACTGATGATTGAAAAGCACGAGACAGAAGAATAAATCGTCGGGCACACCTTCGTCATTTTTTATTGTCCAAAATTGTGGTCCTTAGCTGTTCTTTAATGGAAGACAGGTATTTCTTATTTCAAAACTGTTTTTTAGTATTTGAGGCCCCTTATTCTAGGACTTGTTGGTATTAAGGCTTGTTTGTTTGCTCTAGTTTATTGAATTTGTCCCAAAATTATCGGTTTTGTTACTGAATTTGTTTATTCTAGTTCTAGTTTTAGAGCTCGTTTGTTTGCTCTACTTTCAAGGTTAATAATATATAAACAAAATTTAAATTTCTGTATAGGGGTAAATTTTTGTTGTATTTCCACCACGGAGGCACACTGTATGATGTCGAGAGCAATGTTCCTCATTATGGTGGGGGCTCACTTACATCAGGACATGGGTTCGATGTAGACGTATTTGGTTATTTTGATCTAGTAGAAGAAAGTGATGATGAAAGTGGTAATCAAGAAAATAGTGGTGAAGAAGAGACCTCAAAAGGTGGAGAAAAGGATGGTGTCGATGAAGATTCAGATTTGGATCCTGATTATAAATCAATGGACGAATTTGAATCTGATGATAGACTTGATGATGCTGATCTTGCTTAAGATGATGAGGAGTACATTAAAGCAAGGAAAATAAGTCTAATTACAAAATTATGTTCAAATTCCTCTTCTTCTCTCGTTTTAGTACTATTTTTTGGGAGTTTAGGGATTTAAATTTCACGAATCATAAAACGATGTTGTTTTATGATGATTGGGTAAATTTAAAAAAAAACAATCACGTGTCCATTAACACATCAGCAATTCGGGCTCCACGTCAGCAAAAGGAGCCCGGTTTCAACCCGTATGCACCTAATTGAAAAAATTATTAAGGTCGTGTACTTTTATATTTAACATAAGTGTTGCAATTGATAATTGACTAAAAGGTTGTGAATATTTATGTAAATAAGCCAATCAACAATGACAGATCTACTACACAAAAAATAATGTGAGTACAAGAGAGATCACTTGACATGCACTCAAAGAGAATTGCATTTGTGGTTTGAAGAAAAGTTTTATTTGAAAGTTAGTTAAGGTAAACTCTTAAATACACTCAAATGATCAGTTGAGTATCTTTTGGCCAATCTAGAAAAGGAAGGGATATCAAGCGACACAAACCAACAAAATTTTCAAATATAGAGAAAGTTGTTTATGAACAATCTCTCCAGTACCAAGATCGTGTGAATATGAGCTAATTATGGGAAAGGCAAGAGATACAATGAAACTTGTATACCCTCAACAAGATTCTAAACACAAATCTCAAGGTTCACTTAAGGAATTCAAGCTACGACGCGATATCAAGTAATTTCACCGTTTCAGAGTGAGTGGAGAAGCAATTAGAGTCTATAAGGGAAAAAGTAGATAAGTTCCGATGTTTTTAATATGGATGAAACTGGTTTGTTTAAAAAGTTACAAGCTTATCATTCTCTTGCTATGAAGCAAGATGAAGGAAGAAAACAAGACAAAAAAGGCTAACAGTTGTTATTTGTTGCAATGATGATGACTTTGAAAAAATCCCTTTATAAATTATTGAAAAATATGCAAAGGCACGTTGTTTAAAAATGTCAACATGAATAACTTGAATTTTCACTACCGGGACAACAAAGAGTTTGGATGGCAAGTGTCTTTTGATGAATATATTCATTAGTTTGCTAAAAAATGCATGATAGAATAATTTTGTTTGAGGTAGATAATTATCCAACATATCCAAGAAATATTGAAGGATTACAGAATGTTGAGTTGTTCTTCTTGCCACCTAACATGACATTAAAAATTCAACCTTGTGATGCTGGAATTGTTGAGATTTGTGTTAAAAATAAAAGATAGTTTGTCCCATATCGACTTTGAAACAAACCTTGAAGACTTCTTAAAGTTATTTAGAATCCCATTAGTGTAGGTTTCAAGTACACTAATTAAATATACCATAATCTTTGTAATTAATTCTTTTAAATCCTTTCTTGTATTCTTTAATATAAAGTTGAGTATTTTTTTTTCTTTTTCAGTATAGAAGTTTGGAACAAATGTTTGAATTAGTCAAAGATTTGTAAGGGTGTTGTAGTTTTGGTGTCAGGAGAAAGAGTGTTGTGTGATTGTAAAACTTTCCACATAGTAATATTTTTCTCTTTGTGGATCGTGATTTTTCTCCAATTTTGGAGTTCTTAAGTAAATTCTTGTGTAGGGACAAGTTATTTTTCTCAATTATTTACTTACTTTTCCCAATGATGAATATGGGATCCAAGAAGAATTTTAGTCATAACAAGTGGTAGCAGAGCCCGGGTTGAGGATCTCTTAAAATTCTGAGTATGCTCTATGGTTGCATCGTAGTCTAGTCTTCCACATTAGAATTTTTTTTCTTTGAGATATTCATTCATAAATTAGGGGTGTTAGAGTTTTCAAATCCAGTGGGGTTTGAGAAAGAAAAATTTGATGGAAGCATCAATTTTGTCTTATGGCAAATACAAGTCAAAGATGTGTTAATACAGATTAGGTTACACAAGGCTTTAATAGGAAGGTCGGGGTCGGCATTGGGTGATTGCAATAAGTTAGATGGTGCTGGTGGAAGTTCTACCATTGTAAAAACACGTATGAGTGATGAAGATTGTGAGGAGCTTGATTAGGGGGCTGCAAGTACAATATGTTTGAGTTTTGGCCAATAATGTTCTTGTAAATGTGCATGGAATTTCAAATTCCAAGTTGTGGAAAAAGTTGAAGGCAATATACCAAGCAAAGGGCATCTCAAATCGGTTGTACTTGAAAGGGTAATTTCATACATTACGGATGGATGATGGTGCAAAAATCTCAGATCATCTTAGTTCTCTCAATCGCATCATCTCTGAACTATATGCTGTTGGAGTAAAAAAGAAGATGAGGATAAATAATACTCATCTTAGTACTCTCAATCGCATCATCTATGAACTATAGGCAATTGGAGCAAAAAAAAAAAAAGATGAGGATAAAGCATACTCATCTTGCAACTTTTAAGTTCCTACGAGTAAATGAAGCCGATCTTAGTGTATGGAAAGGAAACATTAATTTTTGCTGAAGTCACCGAAAAACTTTTGTCTTAGGAAAGAAGACTAACAAGTGAAGGTCACATTTCAACAAAAAAAATGTGACAATGGTTGCAACTAGCAAATGAAGGAAGAAGTACTCCAGTTCTAAAGTGGTTTGGTGTAAGTGTGGAGAGCTAAGGATAAAAGGTGGGACTGCCCAAAAAAAAGGTGGAGCTAATATGACAAACAACTCTGAATCTAAAGCTAATATCGCGACTCATGAAGATTTCCTCTAAGGAGGAACAACGTATCCTTATGACATGTTAATAGTTGTCATGAGGAAGGGAGAAGGTGGTAATGTTTGGAGGTCTACACATGGCATTGACTTGTCATTGATGCAGGGTCTAGCGAAAATTTTGATGATGGCTGAATGATTTCCAAGAGAGCCAAGAATGGGAGTAGCACCATAAGTGTTCATCGATATTTTATCGACGTGAGTCAAAAAATTCTTAGAATTAATAATTCTAAGTGGACTACTTATAGGGTGGAGTATGATTTTTCATGATTGTCGGTAAAGACAATGAATTTTATGTTATTTTTGTTAAGGTGGAGGTTGTTGGGATTTGTGCCAAAATTAGTTTCACCCATATCGATTTTGAAAAAAACCTGGAAGACTTTTTAAAGCTATTTAAGAAACCCATTAATGTAGATTTCAAGTACACCTTAATCTTTGCATTTAATTCTTCTTAAACCCTTTCTTGTATTCTCTAGTATAGATTTGAGTTTTCTCTAATATAGAGAGTCAGGAGAAATGTGTGAATTAGTCAAATATTTGTAAGGGTGGGTGGTTTTGGTGTTGGGAGTGACAGTGTCTGTGTGATTGTAAAGCTTTTCATAGGATAATATTTTTCTCTCCATGGATCGTGGTTTTATCTTTGATCTTAAATTTTCCATGTAAATTTTTATATTGTGGCATGTTGTGATTTTTCTCAATTATTTACTTACTTTCCCCTAGGATGAATATGGGATCCAAGGAGGATTTTATTCATAACATGAGTAAAAGCTTTCAAGATGCACTATCGTAGGAGAATTTACCATAGTATTTTAGATGACTGTGAATTGGAAAATCTGATCCAGTTAAGATTAATGTTTTGGATGCTATCAATCTTGCAATCTCGACTTAGACAATTATTGTTCATTAAGAGATAATAACAAATTTTTTTTGATACTACAAAATTCATTCAAGGGATGAAGTCTCAAGGAATTTAGATGAACCTACTTGTGAAAACAACATTCATGAACTTGATGTTTTGATTATGGTCTTGGCTATCACAATAAAATGGATGTCAATGACCTAATGGATTACACGGATGAAAATGATACATGTTCAAAGGTCCAGAGCTTAAAAGAAATTGTGGCTACTATCTTTGAAAATAATGTCGATGATGCAATTGAAAAAAAGACAGTACCTTTGGAACGAGATACACGTAAGGAAGCACTTATCGCGTATAAAACTCTTCACAATTGCTTGGTGTAATTTGAGAATATAATACCAGAAAACTTGAATGCAACCAAAAAAGTAAAGATGACCTCCAACTAGACTTAAATATTAAGAAAAAAACAAAAATCATATTTCACTAAATTGTCATAATTATGTTTGTGTAAGTTTATATAATTATTAACTTATGATGTTAATGGAACCCCATTGTTAGATCAGAATTCGTGCGCGTGTGTTGAGTTCAATACTAATTCAACTGTAATTGACATATGCGGAAGCGAAAATAGTAATTTCAACAATTACGAGGAAGAATCTCTTCTTCCTCTCAAGTATCTTTATTAGATAGAGTGTTTGTTACCATAATTGTACAGTTTGGACTTACATGTCATTAGACTCCCTCCAATACTAGTCAACCATATACTACTCTCTTCTAACAATTTACTTGACCATTTAGTCTCCTAGATGGATTTGGTTACCAACTCTCGTATGGCAGAAATTTGAACTCTCCCGAGTCAGTGGAAACCAACGAGTGGTTCACTCACTGTTCTCTATTCGCTGGAACCATAATACAATAAGCACCCAAATAAAAATATCTCTCTAAAAAAATGTCTCTCTCTGCATATGCTAATGAATATAATGTAACAGAGTTAGTTCTTCCTCTCTCGCATTTAGTTCTTATAGAGGTTGACTTTCACATGCAATCTCCGACGATCTTCACGCGTGATATTCTATCAACCATCTTCCTAATTTTCTGCAATCCTCAATCAGCCGTATCCTTCCATATCTTTACAATCTCTTTTTCTTCTTTATCTCTTATTTGCTAATCTTCAATTCCATGAATCTCTCCTTTGTTGTTGGTTCTTTGATTTTGTTTGATCTTGCAAATCTTTTTCTTTATTGCTAGATCTTTGTGAATCTTTCCTAGTATGATTAGATTTTCTTATGCATATATCTTCTTTTGATTTGGTTTGATCTTGTAAATCTTCCATTTGATTCTGCTGCTTCTCATCCCAAGATCTCTTGTAATCCTTTTCTTGCATCCTGCATAGATTAGCATATCTAAATTCAGATTTTCGATATATGCCAATACACTTACTTTATCAGTCTCCCCCTTTGGCATTTGGATCGAAAATCTCCTGTCCTGCAAACATTTTTAAACGCAACAATCTGATCACAGTTTGAACTGATAGTGAGCTCAGGACTCCCAGTGTACTATTTTATCAGAAAGAGATTAACTAACGAATATAATATAGTGCAGAATCAACCAGATCTTGTATAGTCAGCAACTACAGCGAATCACACAGAGTTTAAAAAATATGCATTATCTCCCTCTGACAACTAACTCCCCCTTAATTTGAGCTTTCTTCACTATTGTACTATTCAATGTCATCATTAATCAGCGTCTTTGTGTCCCCCTTTGTTGAGAGATGTGACAAAGGATTGGCAAACATAGAAGGACCTGAATTCAAGGGAACATTTAGAGATTTACGAATGTTAGTCAAATACAATTTTTGAGCAGCAACTTCAGCTGCCAAGGTCTCTAAAATTTCCAACTGCTAATAAAGAAATAAAGTAAGGTTGGAGAAATGATTTGCTGCCATAGAAGTCATTTTCAGCGTTAGTACGGATCGGTCAAGAATATCAAATGGACTGGGTTTGAAATTTCATTATCCTGTTTGCCTGGAGATCGAATTGGGACCAAAGCCCTGTTCGTGTCATGTGATCCTACGAAAGAGAACATAAGAGAGAAATTGTAGAAAGACTAGATCCTTAACACAAGGTGAATGTGAGTCATATATTTAATCAAAATGAACAGGAACTGAAAAGCAGAGATGAATTAATGGTTATGGCAGAAAAATGGGTCAAGTCTCTTTGTAATTTGAAGTACTGCCAAATAGTGTTCAAATAAAATGCTCAAACACTTCATTTTCCATGCAAATTCTACCACATGTTCACATCATGAGAGATCATGGGAGAGAGGTTAATTGGCACTAGTCTCATATTACTAGACACTAAGCCCACCTACTTATATATCCTAATGTTCATGGTTTACCCGTCGGTTTGTAGAGAGAGAGAGAGAGTGATACTAAAATAAAATAATTAGGAATTATTACAAAAGGAGGATATAATGAATAAAAAGGATGGTTCAGTTCAGACATTATTCTCCTTTCCGCAGGCAATACATTTTGAGGATACACTAAGACAAATCCAAGATCTCAATTCACAGGTGTCTCTCTGGTTCATTTTTTTTCTTTTTAGGAACATAGTTTTAAGAGTATATTCCTTATCACTTCTTCTGCTGAAATCTTGTGTAGTAGCTCATAAACCACACAAGCAAGAACCACACTGGGAAAATGTGACGAGCTCAACTGTCCTCTTTTTATGTTTCTCCTTAATCTCTTTTTTTTTTATTGAGCACAGTAAATGCCAAGGATTTCCTAAGAGAGATGAGCCATTGGGAATCCAGGGCCTTGGTAAATCTATCAGCAACTTGGCTTAAAGTAGAAACATGTTCAAGTACAATTACACATTCCTCAACCAATTCTCTAATGTAGTGATACCTAATATCAATGTGCTTGGTTCGTCAAGTGTTGCATAGGATTTTTGGACATATTTATAGCACTCATATTATCACTAAAAATAGTCATTGAGTTCAAGTTCATATCATAGTCGCACAACATGTGCATCATCTATACTAACTGTGAACATGAACTTCTTGCCACTATGTATTCAACTTTTGCTGTAGATAATGATATGTTGTTCTGCTTCTTGCTGAGCCATGATACTAGATTGTTTCCTATAAATAAGCATCCTCCCGAGGTACTTTTCCTATCATCCATATCATCAGCCCAATCTGCATCACAATATCCAGCAAGAACAGGTTTAGTATCGAATGAATATTTCAGAACATAATGAGTGGTACCTAAAATATATTGAATGATCCGTTTCATGTCCTTGAGGTGTGATTCCTTTGGATTGGACTGATATCTTGCACATAGTCCAACAATGAAGTTGATGTTCGGTCTACTTGTCGTTAGGTATAGGAGGCTTCCTATCATACTTCTGTACAATGATGGGTCAACTGTAGTTCCACTATTATCTTTAGATAGTTTAGTATTCATACCCATGGGGTGTGAGCAATTTTACATCCATCTAGTTCAAACTTTTTCACCAGATTCCTTGCATATTTACCTTGATGAATCATAATATCGCTCCTACTTTGTTTTACCTGCAAGCCTAGAAAATAAGTTAATTCACCAACTATGATAATTTCAAATTCCTCGGACATAACCTTGACAAAGTTATTCACTTTGTCTTTTGATGTTGAACCAAAAACAATATAATCGACATAGATTTGTGCGATGATTATGTTGTTGTTCGACCAGTTGATAAACAGGGTCTTGTCCACTCCCCCTCAGTTGTACCATTGTGCAAGTAAGAACTTTGTTAGTCGTTCGTACCATGCTCTAGGAGCTTACTATTAGACCATACAAAACCTTTTTCAATTTGTAAACATGATTGGAGTAATGGGGATTCTCAAATCCTTTGGGTTTCTCCACATATGCTTCATCTTTCAAAACTCCATTGAAGAATACACTTTTTACATATATTTGATATAAAATGAATTTCTTAATGCATGCAAAAGATAGAAGGATTCTTACAAACTCCAGTCTAGCGGCTCGTGCAAATGTCTCTTCAAAATCAATACTTTCTACTTGTGTGTATCTTTGAGCAAAAAATCTTGCTTTATTCCTTGTGATATTCCCTTGCTCATCAGTTTTGTTTTTGAAGATCCACTTAGTTCCAATGATGTTCGTACTGTCAGGCCGTGGAACCAGGGTCCAAACATCATGTTTGGCAAACTGTTCAAGTTCTTCTTGCATAGCTAGTATCACCTTGTCATCCTTGACATTTTTTGGTTCGATCATTGATGTGTAACAAACATGATGAACAAGCCCTTCCATGTTTCTATAATATGATTTAGGGTTCCCATAAGTCTTGATCCCTTCGTCAATTTCACCAATGATAAGTTCCTTGGGATGCTAGGTCCATCCAAGTCACTATGAGGATTACCTGATAAATAATCAAATACTACTTAACACTTTCGATAAGGGTTAGGGTTCTCAAATTGAAAACAACAAATGCTCGATTATTTGTGGAGTAACATAGAAACATACTGATTTGCGTTGAACTTACTCAATTGTTCTCTGTCATTGAAAATGTAGTACTCACAACCAAACACATGGAGATGACTGAGATTCGGTGTTTTTCCCTTCCATATTTGGTATGAGGTCATTCCTACCCCTTTTCTGAGGTTGACTCGGTTTATCACATTACAGGCAGTGTTGATTACCTCAACCCACCATTTTTGGGTCACAATTTTTCCAATCATCATTGCCCTAGCCATTTTCTGCAGTGTGTGATTCTTCCTCTCCACTACTCCATTTTGTTGAGGAGTCTTAGGGGCTGAAAACTCATAAGCAGTACAATGTGAGGTACAAAATTAGAAAATGCATTGTTTTCAAATTCCCTTCCGTGGTCACTACGTATTCGGACAATTTTGTTGTGTTTCTAATTTTTGAGTAATTTAATCAATTTTTCAAATCCATCAAACGTGTCAGATTTTTCCCTAAGAAATCTTACCCATCTATATCTTGAAAAATTATCATCACATACAAAAATGTAACTTACCTCCAACACTTTCAGTTGCACTGGTTCCATCAAATCCATATGGAGTAGAGCTAAAATCTGTTTAGTACTGACTTCTTGAGTTCCTTTGTGGGTACTTTTCACCTGCTTTCTGAATTGACAGGGACCACATATACCTTAGTCCTTGTTCAGAGGCTTGGGCAGTCCTCTAATGCACTGGGATTTTAACAAAGAGATTAGATGCGGATAGCCAATGTGTCTGAGTTTCTGATGCCAAACTTCAGTAACTTCTGTTGTGGCTTTTTGACACATCAAAGTCATGTCAAGAAGGTAGCAATGATTTAGATCTAGTCCTTATAAGTATACAACTTCGTTAGTATCAAGACCCAACGTTTATCATGTGTGAAGTTAACACGCATTCCCTAGTCACCTATTTGACTAATACTCAACACGTTCGCCTCAAGATTTTCAACTAGAAAGACATTCGTTAAAGCAGGAAGACCATTCACATTAAGAGTACCTTGACCAATGACACGTTCACTCTTACCATCACCAAACGTAACAAATTTTCTATTGATCTTAGAAATGTTGGTTAGGTAAGTGGCATTTCCAGTCATATAACGAAAACAATTGCTATCAAAGTACCATGTTCCGGTACAGTTCGCCCCAAGAGCGATCATGGATGCTAAGCATATATTCTATTTTCTCAACCCATATCTTTTTCTGACCTTTGCTCCTTATATCAAAACTTTTCTTCGGGGTTGGACTTTCTACTCCTGTATTTCTAAGTGAAATTTCATTTATGGTCCAATTAGCAATTTTACCAGAGTTTAGGTCATGTCTCATTCTATACCATTTAGGTCGAATGTGACCAAGAATGTCACTGTAGTGACATCTGGGAATGAATTTGCTGGTACCTTCTGACAACTGCTTATTCTTTACGTACCCAATTGCTGTCAGAGGGATATCCCTTTCTTTTGATATATTTGTTTGATCAGTGCTGGCTGGTACAAAAATTGTATTTCCAATTCGCTCATTTTCGGTGTATCCAATGCCAGCCTTATTGCTATGTGGTTGACCATAAGACATCTCATCAAATTTGGCTCTACCACTATTCAGTCCTTGAATTAGTCGAACAGCCTTGTCCAACTTAGCTTTGAGTGGTGTTACTTCATTCGGGTTTTCTTACAATTCAAACAAGGTATGAATTAAGTCATCTTTCAGTGTAGAGATTACATATTACTTTTCTAACATGGTTTATTGGGAAAGTTTGAGATTGGCTTCAAGAAAGATGATTTGTGAAGCATAAGTAGGGGCTTGTTCTTCAAGTTCTCGGACTTCTTTGAAATGTGGTCAGTTCATTATTGAGTCTTTTGTTTACTTCTCTGGTTGTTCGAAGTTCACCTTTTAGACGTTCTATATCAGTTTGGTCAGGTGTAGAACTGTATCCATTCTTCTTGTATTCTTTCCCTTGGTCTTTCAGTTTCCTGATCACTTTAGTGGCCTATGTACATCTGGCATTGACTTGTTCGTACAGTCTCATAAAGTCCTCAATGGTTGGATAATCAAAATTTGGCATGTATGAAGATTCAAATTCATCCTCTTTTCGAACTATGGAAGGGACACATATCACATCCTGAAGTGGAATAGGTAGCAAGTTTGCTTGAGTATTTGGTTTCTTCTTGTTCCTTTTCGTCTCTTGTTTCAGATTCGTTCCATGAGACTTTGAGGGCTTTATTTTTTTAGGAAGTTAGGGCAGTCAATTTGATAGTGACCAAATCCCTTACACTCTTTGCACTATTCACTTTCCTTCTTGTAGCTGTCTTGTTTGAATAAATGTGACTTACTTCCTCGGTTTTTTACCTTTCCACTTGTGTGCGAACTTTTGGTGAATGGTTGTTCATTATTGAGATTTTTCATCAGGCTGCCATAGTTCTTAGTGAGAGTGCCATTATGTCAGCAAGGTTTGCTATATCATTTTTCTTTGCTTCAGTGGATGATTCTGCCTTCAATGCAATTCCTTCGGCCTTGACTGTATCGAGTTCATTGTTCATCTCAAAGGCTCCGAGTTTCTCCGATCAGATCATCTAGTGACATAGGTATCACTTTCATGAATGATTCCAAGATAGTAATTTTTTTCCTGAATTTGGGAGAAAGTGTTCTCATAATTTTCATGATTTTGACTTTTTCTTCAATTACCTCTCCAAGGATATAACACTGGTTCACAATGTCACTGAACCTTGCATAGTAAAGTTCAATGTTCTCTTCTTTATTAATTTGTATTCCAACAAGCTGTGTGGCCACTTTTTGGAGTTTTCTAACTGACTCATTACCTTCGAACTGCTTCTGAAGTGTGTCTCATGCATATTTTGCTGTTTGACATTGGATGATCAGTTTGTGTCTCATGGGGTCAACTAATGCAAGTATCGCATATAATGCAATATAATTTGCATCTTTAGCACATTTTTCATATTACAATTATGAGGAAGAATCTCTTCTTCCTCTCAAGTATCTTTATTAGAAAGAGTGTTTGTTGCTGCAATTGTACAATTTGGATTTACACGTCACTAAACTCTCTCCAATATTAGCCAACTATATACCATTCTCTTCTTGCAACTTAACCATCTAGTCTCCTAGATGGATTTGGCGGCCAACTCCCGTATAGTAGAAATTCGAACTCTCTCGAGCCCAGTTGGCTGTACTCTCCCAAGCATAGTGGAAACCAATAAGTGCTTCATTGACAGTTCTCCATTTGTTGGAACTGTACTACCATAAGAACTCAAATAAAAACGTCTCTCTAAAAAAAACTTCTCCCTCTTTGCATATGTTAATGAATATATTGTAACAGAGATAGTTCTTCCTCTCTCGCATTCAGTTTTTAAAGAGGTTAACTTTCACATGCAACTCCAACGATCTTCACGAGTGATATTCTATCAACCATCTTCTTAATTTTCTGCAATCCTCAATCAGCCGTATCCTTCCATATCTTCACGATCTCCTTTTCTTCTTTATCTCTTATTTACTGATTTTCATTTCCTTGAAATTCTCATTTGTTGTTGGTTCTTTGATTTTGTTTGATCTTGCAAATGCTTTCCTTTATTGCTAGATCTTTGTGAAGCTTTCCTAGTATGATTAGATTTCCTTATGTATATATCTTCTCTTGATTTGGTCAGATCTTGCAAATCTTCCATCCGATTATGCTACTTCTTATCCAAATATCTCTTTTAATCTTTTTCTTGCATCCTTTATAGATTAGCATATTTAAATTAGAATTTTCGATATATGTCAACACACTTACTTTATCACCTATATTTGCATAGTTTTTTGAAAATATTTTATCTTATCATCCTATCAAAATTTGTTAATTTTTCAATTGATTCAAGTTGGGATAGGAGGAAAATATTATTTTAGAGAGTTTTTTTAATTTACCAAGTATCAATTTAAAGAGGTATTATTTTGTGTGTGTGTGTGTGTGTGTGTGTATATATAAATAATTATTTTGAAATTGAAATATGATTTGAAATTTAAAAAAAATTATATTTCTATATTGTATTAATTATAAAATATCTAATTTTTATTCCCTTTGTTTTACCATCTGTGATAAATCGAAACTAACAAATTGTTTAGAATTTTTTTTTATTGAACTCGTTGCTTTATGGTTATCACAACAAAAATATTGTTTCTATATTTATACTTGTGTTGTATTTATGCAAATACACTATTTAAAATTTTGTTTTATGTCAATTTATCCTATTTTCATATCTAAAGTACATAATATATCTTATAAATTGATGTAATCTATAATTATATGAAAATCAAGTTATTTTTACTTTTATAAATACATGAAGAAATGATACTAGGTTTATATATTCATATTTATATGTATACCTTAAAGTATAGAGGAGAAAAATACAACAACAAAAGGTGAGATATGAGTCATATGACAACATGTAAATTCGTATACGTAGTATGACGATGTAGAATTTACTTTCCTAAATTTGGCACATGCCGGCTACAACAATGACGGGACAACCAAATATTTTAACATGCAAAATTTGTGTACTTTCTATGGAAAACTGAAAACATTTAAATGCATGTCCTTCAAACAATATTATTTTTCATCAATAATGTTATGACGTGGGCACGGTTTTGGTTCCAAACCGGAACCGCCGGTCAACGATTCGGTTCAACCGTTGACCTGGTTTCGGTTTGGAACCGAAACCGTCTTCCGGACGATTCAGTTTTGGTTCTCCTTTTTTTGCAACCGGAATCGCGGGTTCCGAACCGGCGGTTCCGATTCCCGGTTCCCGGTTCTGCCCATTTGAAAATATAGCCGTTGGAGATCAACGGCTGAGATTAAAAAGCCATTGATCTTCAACGGCCCAGATCATGTAACCGTTGGGAACCGGCGGTTCCGACCCGGAACCGGAAACCGGCGGTTCCTAACGGATCTTTTGATTTTTTTCTTATAAATACCCCTTTCTACTTATTTTATCTCACAACATCTAATCTCTCTCAATCTCTCTCAATCTCCTTCAATCTCTCTCAATTCTCTCTCACATCTTTCTCAATTATCTTGTGATCTCCCTCAATCTCTCTCAATTATCTTGTTATCTTTCTCAATCCCCCTCAATCTCTCCCAATTATCTTGTTATTTTTCTCAATCTCCCTCAATCTCTCTCTCTCAATTATCTTTATATTCTTTATTTAGTTATCTTTATCAATCTCTCTCAAAATATCGAGCTCAAGCAAAAGAGGACGTGGAGGTAGAGGATCATCTTCTTTATCTCGACAAGCAAAAGAAAAATCGGTTATGCCGACGAGTACATGTGCCGGAACCGGAATGCCACCACCATCTCCTTTGGTTCCAAGATATCTCAATCTTGATGGTGAAGATATTGAAATTCCGGTCGAGTGGCCAGAAGATTTTCAAGCTCAATTAGGTTTGTGTTTATTTTATAAAATATCTCTCTTAAATATTATTTTATAATTTTTTTTAAATATCTCTCTCAATTATCTATGTTTAATAATTTATTATGATTATCAATTTAGGTGCACAAAATGAATCTAACGAAGAAGAACGTCTTCCAACTCAAGAGAGTCAAAGTCAAAGTACGCAACAAACTCAAAGTGGACGAGATGAGACACTAAGATCGGATATCTTTGCCGTTCACTTCAAAAGAGATATCCAAAATAATAAAGCAATTTGCAACTATTGCGGGGTGGAATATATTTTTAAAAAATGAGGAGGTTATGGCACGCTCAAAAAACATTTGCAACGTCTCCATCCCGACAAAGTCGGAAATGATCGGCGTCAAACACAAATACCTCATGGAGGATTCACCGGATCCACCGATGAATCACAAGGTACAACTTCTTTATTTAAATATTCCGAACCTTTAATGAGAAAATATTTATCAAAAATGGTTTGTGGCATGTCTTTAGCTTTTAATTTTGCTGAAAATGATTTGTATAAAAACCTTATGTCACTATCAATGAACCCTTAAGTGTCCGGTGTTTCACGTAGAACATTAGTTCGTGATGTTGAAAAAATTGTAGGTGAATATAAGTTGGCTTTAACTGATATGTTTAGTTCTTTACAACAAAAAGTTTCAATTTGTGCGGATATATGGGCGGATCATTGGAGAGAACATAGTTTTTTAGGACTTACTTGTTATTGGATAGATAATTCATGGATAATGCAAAATAGATTACTTGCATATAGAGAATTTGATCAAACACACATGACCACAAATATTTCTCATAAAATTCATACTATTTTGCATGAATATAATTTAGTTACAAATCTTTTTTCAATTTCATTTGACAATGCTAGTGCTAATAGTGCTAGTTTGCCATTATTAATTCAAATTTGTCAACCATCATTTAAGGGTAGATTTTTTCACATTAGATGCATGTATCATGTTTTAAATTTGTGTGTACAAGATGGCATGGAACATTTTAAAGCACATATAGGTCCTATTAGATTAGCAATTAGACATATAAAAAGACATGCAACTTTATGAAAAAAATGGAGAAGATTTTGTAATGCATATGGTATGAGTGAACCCAAAAAAATCACTAAAGATGTGCCTAATCGTTGGAATTCGACATATAAAGGGTTAAATTCTTTTTATGAGGTTAGAAATGAATTATGTACATTTTTTTCACAAGAATAATTAGGCATTCCTTTATTTCCAAGTTCATGGGATACATGTGTTGAATTTTTTGAAAGTTTTTAAAGATGCAACGGAAGAATTATCCGAATGTTACTATCCCACTTCTCCTTTAGTTGTAGATCATTGTGTTAAAATTGCACTTATTTTACAATCATATTATTCGCATGACTCTTTACAAAATTGCATTGCAAGCATGAGAAGTAAATGGTTAAAGTATTATCAAGAAATTCCCGATTTATTTTTAATTGCAAAACTTTTAGATCCTAGAATTAGAGAAGATGGTTTAGAAGAATTATTAAGAATGTATTATGATGCATTATTTTCGATTAAGGATGATGACACTCCTAATCCGCATATAATTGTAGGTAACACAAAACAATTACTTTATGATTGTTTTAAAGAATATAAAATTTATTATGGTGATAGTTTAAATAGTGAAAGCGGTCACGGAAATGATAATATTGGTGGAGGTAGTTCGGTTTCGGATCAACCCGAACATCATCAAAATCCGAACTTTGAACACCTTAATCAATATTATAGGTTTTATGATATTAGAAAATTAAAAAAAACATAGGAGTAATAGTCTTTATCAAGAAGTAGATAATTATATATCTACTACTTTTGAAGAATTTGGATTTGATACACCTAACGAGCTTTTGAGATGGTGGTCTCGAAGAGCAAAAAACTCTCCTATTTTATCACTAATGGCAAAGGAAACATTTGCGTGCCCGGCATCCACCGTCTCGGTTGAACAAGCATTTAGCACCGGTGGTTACATTTTGGATCTTCGAAAATCTAATTTAAAGGTGGAAAATCTAAAAAATCAAGCTTTACTTCATGATTGGTCGAACGCCGAGGTAAGAAAACAAGAAGTAAATTTTGATGAAAACGATGAGGATGAAGATGGAAACGAGTATTCGACCACATCCGGGAGTGATTGAGTCACGCCACTAAGCCACTTTTCAAGCATCAAGGTAAGAGAACTACGTCGACTTTGATTCCTCAACTATGAGGATACGTAGGCAACTTAATTCTATATTAGAAATTAAATTTTAATTTCTAATTTATAGTTAAGCTCAAGTCTTTTTTTTTCTCTCTTCTATTTTTTTTAATATGTTGTAATTGAAAACTTGTAAAGTTGCAATCTCTTGTTAAAAGAAGTAAATGTTTTTAGGTAATTTAATTTTTTGTTGTAACTTTTCTATTTTATTTTATTTTATTATAAGTTGTAAAGTTAAATTTTGATTGTTGTAATATTTTTTTTTGTAAAATATAATTGTTTTAGTTAAGTTAACTATATATTCAATTCAATCTCTTGTGATAATCAAATTAAAAAAACCAAAAATTAATTTTGAAAGTTGTTTATTATTTAAAAAAAAAAAAAAGAACCGGCGGAACCGGAACAGGGGGAACCGGCGGTTCCGGAACCGGAACCGTATATATGGCGGTTCGGTTCCGATTCCACCCTCCACGGTTCTGAAAACCAGCGGTTCCGGAACTGAAACCCGAACCGTGGAACCGTGCCCGCCTCTAAATAATATATTAAGTTTCATTAAAAAATATATCATTTTATTACTTGCTAAAAGTGCAATTATGCAAAGAGTGTTACTTTTCTTCAAAAAAATATTACAAGATTTCTTTTTATTAACCTATTTATCGATAATTTTATAATAATACAAAATTATTCAATGAGTATTAATTTTTCACCAAAAAGTATTAATTTTTTATTAAGAATACATTGGATTTCTTTAGACGAAGATTATTTTATGTTGAGGGAAAATAACTTATGAAAAAGAGATTACCTATAACAAAAAAAAAAAAAAAAAAAAAAAAAAGGAAACAAGAAACACTACCATGTAAAAGCCTACTACAATTCTCAACTCCTCTCTATGAAAAATTATGTAGTGTCTTAGGGGTACTCGTACCCCAATATATTTTAGCCATTTAATCACAATTATTAACCTATCACTGAAGTACAGGTTACATAATTCAAAATGAATTAAATTATTATTGTTTCACACTTTAAGTAATAAATAACATATTTTAATTAAATATTTTGAACATTGACCTTTTACTATATCTTTAAATATTTAATGCAAATTGTAAAAATTGTTTGCAAACACAAATAATTATTTCATGTTAAATTTTTCTGTCTTAATATATGTAATTTTTTTAATCATTTCATGTAATTATTCAAGCGATACAAAAATATTATATTAAGACATAATTATTTTTCAAATAAAAAATTAAAATGTAACATATATACAACCTACCCAAATAACATTAAGTGTATAAAATTATAAATATCATATATTAATTTAATATAGATAACTTACATATTTGACCTATATTTTATTTTCTTGAAGAATATCCTAATTTTATTTTTCACAAAATCTAGCATTAAAAAAAAAAAGATAAACATAATAATGAAAAAAAGCAAATGAAAATAGAGCTAAAAGAAAAAATAAATAAAGAAATATATAATTCACAATAAAATAAGACGAACTACAAAAGAACATAGAGTGTAAAATAAAAGTAAAAGAAAAAATTGAAAAACAAATAAATAAATTGAAAAAAATTGAATACTTTAAATACTAAAAATATCCAAAAAAAAAAAAAAAAGTTCACTAGCCCAAATAATACCCACAGGTTATTAACGTGTTATAGGATGTAAAATTTTTAGATGTATCAATACCTGAAGCACCACATAGGCTCTCTCTCTCTCTCTCTATTTTTATTTTTCTTTCAATATTTATTGCATATCACCATTCATCAGCACCATCACGAAAAAAGCGAACGGTGAAGGCCTGTAAAAGGATCTGAATACATTCGATCAGATCCAACACGATGCATAGATCATGATCCGTGTACAGATGTTACAGAAGTAGATGTTCACACTAAAACTGATTCATTTAATATTAAATAATAATATTTTCATTGTAAAGGTATTAATTTTCATACAAACAACAATATATTTACTCTTTAATATTAATATTTTTCATATTATTTTCTACCTAAGTTAAACTAACTTATAAAATATTCTAGCTTTCCACTCAAAAATATTTTTTTTATCGTAATATGTAGTCATATTTAAAATATAATTTATTATAACAGAATATGTGTTATGATTTGAAACCTAATATCTCATATTTTTTTAATTAAAGTAAAAAAATGAAATTACTTAATAAAATAAAAGAATAAGAAAAGGAGTTTTAACAAGAAAATAGTAAATAAGTTTGGGAAAATTTGCAAAATCAGGACAATAATTTTAGGAGTCAGGCAAAAATATGACACTATATTTTCGGGCTTACCAATTAGGACAATAAGTTGTTAACTTTTGTAATTTTAGGACAAAATAGCCAAAACTTATCAAATTCAGACTTTTTTGCTGATTTTTAGTCAAAATCGAAAAACTTGCAAAAAATTAGGACATTAATTTTAAGGGTCTGGCAAAAATAGGAAACTATATTCAAACTTGCAGTTAGGACTATAAGTCATTTATTTTTGCGATTTTAGGACAAAATAGCCCAAATTCAAGCTTTTTGCTAATCTTGAAGAACTTCTTTAACCTACCGTAACTGCAACCATGAAAGCAACTCCAACAAATAAAAGATAGTTATGATATATAGCTCGTATCAAAATATTTCTTAGTTTTGTTATGAATTGCATTGTCAAAAGTTATCTTTAATTTTAAAACAAAATAAAATACTTGTTGCACATACTTATATTTATCTTAAATCAATATATAAACTTACATATTGATATTATTACTGGTAAGAATTCAAGATTGAATTTGGTTACTACAAAATTTTCATGATTCTATTACTAACTCATATTGGAAACTAAATAGATTTTATTAGTAACATAATTCAAATTAAATTTAATATAAACTAGCATTAATTAATACTTAATACTATAACATCAGTTCATTTTTTTTAATTTTCAAACTAATTATATCTTTGGAAGAAAATTAATTTTGTTGTTCATATTTTTCAGGAACTATTCCATTATAATTCTTAAATAAAATTATTTTGACCAAATTTTTTTTAGTAGGAACGTTATAAATTGATAGCTCGTTTAGAGTGTTTAAAGATAAAGGTGTGTGAATTTTTTCTTAAAAATATCAATTATGTTTAAAAAATGATTAGGTTATTATATCCTAAAAATATAGTCATATTGTATGAAATTGTCGTGTTGGAAGCAAATATGGAAAAAAAATATCATTTAACAATTAAAATTAACAAGAAGCCCGATAGTTTTAAGCTATTTAGTCATAAATTACAAAAACCAAAGATATAATCCAAAAACATATATAATGTCCTATATTTACTAGGTTTCTAAAGTTATTGTCCTAATTTTTCAATTTTTCTATAAAAACCTGATTATGATAGGTTTGAGTTATTTTACCCTAAAATTGCAAAAATTTAAAATTTATTATTGTTCTAATTCGCAAGCCTGAAAACATGGTGCCCTATTTTTGCTAAACTCCTAAAATTATTTTCTTAATTTTGTAATTTTTCCATAAGTTTGATACAGGAATAATTGCAAATAGCTTAAAAAGCAAGGACCAACAAGTAAAAAAACAAAAATTAACTAGGGTAAGAATTATACTAACCTCTCAGACTTTGACGCAACCCCACGTCAACTCACCTCGGGTAATGGCCGACGACGCCGTCTTTTCTTCCTCCGACGATTGCTTATCGCCGAATTCCGGCATCGGGATCACCGTAAGACCTTCTTAATTATTTATTTTTTTATGCCGTTAGCTACGACTTGTTCACCACCTGATGACTGTATCACCACTCCCTTACAGACCACTTTTTTTAGGGCCTTTCAGTTTTTGGTAATTAGTTTTCCCATTAATTCTGTTTATCGCCTTCTTGTGAATGCAAACTCAATATTTATATTGATTAACATTTGATTTCTGTTTCTTGTGTGTTTGTGTGTGTGTGTGTGTGTGTGTGTGTGTGTATTATAATTTGAGTGGGGGATTTGAGGAGTTTATTGTGATTCATCTACGTCAATTATATGTTTTTTTATTTTTTTTTTGGAAATATGGATTCTAGTATGAATGTAATTGATAGCAGAAACTGGAAAGTGAACCAATAGTCTCAGGAAGTTCTCTCTCTCTCTCTCTAAAAATAATTATATGGAATATATTATTGGGCATTTGATCAATAAGCATGTCAGAAAGATTATGTGCCCAAGCTCTGGTGCTGTTAATCTGGAACGCTGTAATCTCAGAGTTGTTATATGCTGATTCTCATTACGATGAAGGAAGTTTATTTGTTTCCATTGATTATTGCTGCAGACTTCAGTAGAAATTGTGATTGAGGGGAAAAACACGTAATGCATTAGGTGGATAGGTATGGGGTTTTGCTATTTATCATAATGTTGAGTGCAATTAAAGTTGGCGAGTTTTTTTAAATCATCTTCTGCTACAATCTTATTAGAAAAAAGATGATTTTCTTTATGGACAGAATGGGTGCTCACCTTCTTCTTCACGATGCATGATCACCTATCCCAAATTTTTATACTGATCTCTTTTGGTTCACTATCCATATATGAGCACTTTTTTTACATTCTTGTGCTCTGCCTTGAATTCATTGTTAGATGGAAGAAATTTCAGAAAACAGTGAAGAATTGTTGGAGGATGAAGGGGAGGAAGACTTCGAGATCGAGGCCAATGACATTGGGGATGAAGACAATCAAATACTTAAAGTCAAGAGCCGTGATTTTCAGCGAGTCATGGGAATTGATAGAGTCAAAGACCTCGATAATGATGGTGAGCAAGTGCTCAGCATCCAGGGTGTGAACCTTGAGAATGGTAGCAAGCCCACAAGTGAATTCGAGAGCAATGGCCATGAAAGCAATTGTAACCAAATGCTTGAGGTCCCAACTAATGATAATGAGAATGCATTAGATGCCACTACATTAGACCTGACTGCTCAAACGGAACATACCCAGGGGAAGTCTTATCTCGCTCCTTTTGAAGGAATGGAGTTTGAATCATATGATGATGCCTATAACTATTACAACTGCTATGCCAAGGAGCTTGGATTTGGTATTAGGGTCAAATCTTCATGGACAAAGCGTAACAGCAAGGAGAAGCGTGGGGCTGTACTCTGTTGTAATTGTGAGGGCTTTAAGACAATGAAAGAAGCAAGCACTCGGAGAAAGGAAACACGAACAGGGTGTCTAGCTATGATAAGGTTGAGGTTGGTGGAGTCTAATAGATGGAGATTGGATGAAGTTAAACTCGAACACAACCATTTGTTTGATCATCAAAAGGCTCAGAGCTCGAGGTCACATAAGAAGATGGAAGCAGGGACCAAAAGGAAGTTGGAATCTCCTGTTGATGTCGAAGTTCGGACAATTAAGCTGTACAGAATGCCAACTGTTGATGCTGTGAGTTATGGGAGCTCGAGTGAAAGAGAACTCAGCCACCATGTAGAGCAGTGTAAGCATTTAAAAATTAGAAATGGCAATATGGAAGCTCTTCACAATTATTTTCATCGTGTGCAGCTTGTTGACCCAAATTTTTTCTATATTATGGATTTAAATGATGAAGGGTATGTGAGGAATGTG
This sequence comes from Caryopteris x clandonensis, assembly GCA_028749325.2. NCBI lineage: Eukaryota > Viridiplantae > Streptophyta > Magnoliopsida > Lamiales > Lamiaceae > Caryopteris > Caryopteris x clandonensis. Next base: position 4,947,600 of record JAPYKT020000003.1, on the reverse strand, counting down.
TTTTGGATCGATTCAAGGTCGAGGGCTGCGTATGGTTATTTTAGTGATGTGCTAGTTGTTGATACAACGTGGCTGTCAAAGAAGCATGATATTCCACTTTTGTCTTTCAGTGGCTTGAATCACCATGGTCAATCCGTGTTGCTTGGTTGTGCATTGCTTGTTGATGAGACTATTGAGACATATCTTTGGGTGATGAGAGCATGGCTTACGTGTATGATGGGGCGGCCTCCACAAACTATAATTACTGATCACTGCCAGGCACTGCAGGCTGCAATTTCTGAGGTTTTCCCCAGGGCTCATCATCGTCTTTATCTGCCCCTTGTTATGCAGAGCATTCTTGAAAAGTTGGGAGAAGTGGGGGACTCAGAAACATTCCAAGCAAAATTAAACAGAACAGTCTACAACTCAATGAAAGTAGAAGAATTTGAAATGGGGTGGGAGGATATGCATCAACACTTTGGTATTATGGATCATGAATGGCTTCAAAGCTTGTACGAAGACCGAGAAAGATGGGCACCCGTTTACTTGAAAAACACTTTTCTAGCTGGTGTCTTTACTTCTCAGCCAGGTCAATATATGAATCGGGTCTTCCACGACTGTCTACAGGATCAAATGACTTGGAATGAATTCTTCGAAATCTATGAATTGCTTCAACAGAAAATGATACAGAAAGAAGCCCTTGATGATTTTGAGTCTAGAGAGTTCGCACCCGCATTGAGAACTACATGCAATTATGAATTGCAGGTTTCTGAACTGTATAGCAAAGAAATATTCTTGAAATTCCAAGAAGAGGTGGTGATGATGTCTAGTTGTTTTAGCGTAGCTCAAACTCATGCTAATGGGCCTGTAATCACATACACTGTCAAAGAACGAGAGGAAGAGGGTGATGCAAGGGAAGCAAAGAGCTTTGAGGTTATATATGATAAATTAGGGACAGAGGTTCGTTGTATTTGCAGTTGCTTCAATTTCAGAGGATATTTATGCAGACATGCATTGAGTGTCCTCACTTACACTGGGCTGGAGGAAATCCCGGGTCAGTACATCTTGGCCCGGTGGAGGAAGGATATTAAACGGTTGTATGTTCCCGATCTTGCGCCCCACAGTATCGACATTAGCAACCCCGTTCAGTGGTATGATCACCTGTACAGACGGGCGATGCAGGTAGTAGTAGAAGGGATGGCATCGCAAGATCATCACATGGTTGCTTGGCAAGCATTCAAGGAGTCACTCAATAAAATTCGTCTTTCTGCAGAAAAAACTGTATAGAAGAAACAGTGAGAGAAATCTTCCTAAGTGTAGATATGTTAATTGTCTTGGCTCTTGTTAAATACATAGGAGAGTTAAATTATTAAATGTTACTAATATTTTTCCTGCTGTGCTGTAATTTTATTGCTGCAGCTTCTACGGGTTCTATGGATATGATTTTTCGTGTCATATGCCCACTTGAAATTATTTAATTTTGGAAAAAATTAAAACTGTATGTACGAAGTTCATATCCGGCGCCTCAAATTTTTTAAATACACCTCAATTTTTTTTAACAAAATTAGATATTTTTAAATTTACTAAAATATAATGTGTATATATATATATATGTATATATATATGACCTAATTTTATGTTCGACAATGTATTCGAATATCTCATTTAACGTTCGAATGTATGTGCCGAATGAAAAATGACTGTCTATTTTGTCCAATGTTCGTTCGGAACATCTAGCTGAACATGTAAAGTAATGTTCAACAGATTTTACTGAACACTAGTTCATCTGTTCGGCGAAATGTTCCAAACGAGTCTTGGTCCATCATGTTCATCCTTATTCGATAGATAAGGTTGGAACACAAAATAATGTGTTCGACAGATCAGGTTTGAAAACATACGAACTAGCATGCAATGTGTTCAAAACAAAACTCCAAAAAAATTAACAAAAATACGAATGTTGTAAACAAAATCCTTCTCCAATGTAAGTTTTTATCTAAAACACTTATAAATTGCGTTCGATTGAAAATACGAACTTTCAAAGATGTTCGATTAATTCAGACGTCAAACTTGTTTTCTCCTTCTCTTTTTTTTTTTTTTAATTTTGTTTTATGATTGAAAGTGTATAATTATCATAAATAGGAAGTATTTAGCAAAAAAAGAAAATTAATTATAAGTAAATGTATTTAGCTAATGAGCATTATCCAGAGTATTTCAAAATGCAAATAGCTGTACCCATAAATTATAGCCCGCTTTAATAAAAAAAAAATGTCGTGTTTATGTATTTATAAATAGTTATAGAATCAGAATTTTTTTTTGCTTTGGGACAAAAAATATTTGACTAAAACTCAAAATTTGTATAACGGATTGGATCTCGTTTATATTTAATTAAAATCAAGTATCTGATACATTCTATACATGTGTGATTTTCTTCGTCTGTCTTTTGAACATAATTATTATTTATTAGGACAAGATTAATATTTAAAAAACTAAAATAATACTTATTAAATTTTGTTTTAAAAGTAATTTCTTTGTGCCAATAAAGAGTTAGTGTGCCTTTTGAACATAAAGTATTATTTATTAGGCAAAGATTAATATTCAAAAACTAAAATAATACTTATTTAAATTTGTTTTAAAAGTATATTTCTTGTCCCAATAAAGAGTTACGCTATCATAACTTTATTTTTTTATTTTGTCAAATTTTTAAGGTACAATTCATTAACTATAAATTTACAAATATATAACTTTTTTTATTTGATTTGACTCATTCCATCATATGATATGTTTGTGAAATAAAATAAAATAATTTTTTTACCTTAATTAGTTAAATTAATGTCACTTTAACTTTCAAATATGAATATTTTTTTTGTTGACAAAAAGAATCTTTTCAAACATGCCATATTTTTTGGACGGATGAAGTATTAACTTTTATAAAAAAAGTACGATGTTTTAAGTATAAACTTTTTAGATGAATGTTTTAACTTCACTCTTTATATGAATGATTTGACTTCACTTTTTATAATTAGTTAAATAAAAAAATAATATTTTTTTGATAAAATATAATATACGGTGAAAAATAATAGTTTTATCTCATTAAAAAATATTAATTCTTACCAAAATAATATTAGTTTTCTTCAAACTTTTTACTGAATTAGAACAATGTGGGTGTATATATATCTATGTATTTAGCATTTTAGATTGCACAAAATCTACAGAAAAACCCATAAAGGCCTACCACTTTTTGGGTTATTTTCCTAAATGAAATCATTAATTCCATTGGTTTAATCCAACCCAGAAAAGGGTGGATAAATCCAGAAAAAGGCATGCACAGAATCATGAATCACATTCCAACTTTAGAAAAGCAGATGATTCAAAGCATACATTGGCCTCTTTAATTTATTCCATCTATCTTCAAAACTCTTTAATTATCTTTTCTGTCCTGATTTTATTTTTTCAATTGTTAATAAAGTTTTCGGGATTGACTGTGAAGTTCACCTATGTAACTGCAATTCAATTCTCCATCACGTTCTTTGAAAAAGCTGTTAGATTTTATTTTATTTAGGTTCGAGTTATGGTAGTTCGGAGGTGTCAAATCGAAGCATCCGACTTGAGCTGGGTTAGTTTGGAGGTGTCAAATCGAAGCAACTGACTTTGGTAAAGTCCTCTTACTCTCTCTATTGGGAAATCGAATAATTGTAATTAATATTCCCATGTCATGGTCACGATTCTTAGACTTCCATTCTTTATATGGTTGCATGGAATTTAAATAGAAGCAATTTGTTATTATTTTTTAGGCAACTATATCAAGAAAGCAGCATGCTTAAAGTCCCAGATCATCAGGTTGCAGGGCACCAAGGTGGCAATGGGCGGCCTGGACCTCTCGTCGACGATTCAGGGCGTTTCTACAAGCCTCTCCACGAGGGCGACGAACGCGGATCCAACGAGGTATCATTCTATGCGTCGTTCTCTTCAAACACCAACATTCCTCACCACATTGCTCGATTCTTCCCCAAGTGTTTTGGCACTCAGCTTGTGGAAGCGTCGGACGGATCGGGCAGGCATCCTTATCTAGTTCTACAAGACCTCACTTTCGGCCGACTCAATCTATCCGTGATGGATGTTAAAATCGGTTCAAGAACTTGGGCGCCTCAATCCCCGGAGGACTACATCAACAAGTGCTTAAAGAGAGACAGGGAAACTTCGAGCCTTTCTTTGGGGTTCAGGCTATCCGGCCTGGAAATCTTCGGAGGTGTAGAATCCGGAAAGCCCTGGAAGCCGGAGAAGAGAGAGTCCGTGCAACATCTTTCGGCCCATGAAGTTAAGTTGCTTCTGAAGAAGTTTGTTTCTTCTAATGGAGTCTTGGATCCCAACCCGGACTGTGCTTTTGCATCGGCTGTTTACACGGGCATCCTATCGCAGTTGCTGGAGTTGAAGGCGTGGTTTGAGGATCAAACAATGTATCATTTCTATTCTTGCTCAATTCTCATGATGTTCGAGAAGGAGCTCGCGTCGGGGCCGCGATCAGAGATCAAGCTTGTGGATTTTGCCCATGTTTTGGAAGGGAGGGGGGTCATTGATCATAACTTCTTAGGCGGGCTTTGCTCTTTGATCAACTTCATATCTGAGATCCTCTCCACTTCTCAAGACTTTGCTCCTGAAAATGATGGTTCGCTTTGAAGTTACTCATCACTGATCGCTCATCCCACCATACTTGTTTGTGTTATTATTATTATTATTATTACTGTTGTTGTTAAGAATCTTTCTTAGTTAAGGTTGATGATGTTTAGCCTCTGAAGAATCCAGATTCTGAGTGCCAGTTTCTGTTAATATATGTTGGGCCTCGTCATTAAAGGTAGTCAGAACTTAGAAGAGGTGACCCTTGTAGTAAAAAATGCATATTATATACGCATAATTTTCCTCGAGCCTAGATAGTTTCAAATTTATAATATATTCATTATTAAATATTTAAATTTTTTTCTCTTGCAGACGGTTAATTATATTTGTTAAATTAATATATATATATATATATATATATATATATATATCTTACAAAACTGAATACATGTTTTTCTCTTTTAATTTTTTTAGCTATCTGTACTATTTTTTATAATAAATATTTTAAAGTTATCTGTATCTATCCTATTATCCTCATTTTTTTCTTGAGCAGGTACATCTATTTTGACCATATCTTATCCGACTCAATCCCATAAAAAAAATATAATTCTTTCTTTTGAAATAAAAATGGAGGAGGGCAATATTTGAAAATTAAAGAAAATAATATTAATAATGAAAAAAAAATCAAATATGGTATAAATAACAACAACAACAACAACAACATCCACCAATAACCATATATTAAGATAGACAACATAATATCTTACTGTGATATTTAATTTTTGTTGGGCTAAATATTGAGTAAGTTTAGTTATTTTGGTTTGGAATAAGTAACATGAAATAAATAAATAAAATTTATATACATACATATATATATTATATATGTATAGTTTTGTGATATATATATATATATATCTATATAATGGGTACTTGAGTGAGTAGACGAGTTGGGTAGATGGTTAAAATGCCAGATTCAGACTCTATTTGTAATGCGTAGGTCCCACAAGCAGGTCTCCGACTGTCACTATGTGATTTAAACTAAACTTGAACAAACTTATTTAATAAAAAACATTTAAAAGCAAGCGCAAGACTTAGATGAAATACGAGTTTTTAAAAGATTTAGTTTTTGAAAAGAGGATCGTACAATAGAAAGAATTTTTAAAAGACTCAACTCCCATTTAGACACAATTTCTAAATCAAACAACTATTTTATAATATACGGCCCAAAACGAACTTACTAAAAAATGTATCATACAACATCAGTAATACTTTAATAAAATGTAAGTCCATATGTCTACTTAAGTATTACAAACAATAAGATATTAGAAGGGAGTCCTGCCAGCAGCTATTTATATCTGTCAGTTGTCGAACCTAAAATTTAAAAGTAGCATCATGAGACAACTACCGGAGGAGTAGCCAAGTGGGATAACTCTAACATATTGCATTAATTAAACTATTCAACAATCAAAGTTGTTCACTCATTCAGATCCATACAACTGTTACGGTGTTAGCTCTGAGCCCGTAAACTCACTAGCACATGGTGACCCCGTATACTCACTCGCGTAATGCCATTCGGTCCATCAATAGTTCACCCGTCCAGACTCGTATATCTGGTACAGTATTAGCTGTGAGCCCTTACACTCACTAGCGAACACAGTGAGCCCGTGTACTCACTCGCATAATGCCATTCGGCCCAACAATAAAGTTGTTCACTCATTCAGGCCAGTATATCTGGTACAGTGAAAGCTGTAAGCCTTTACACTCACTATCGTAATAGTGTGGGCCCATAATCCCACTACCTGGTCATCTGGCCCAAAAACCAATTTCAAATATTAATCAACTTAACTAAGATAAAATATTAAAAGTTACCCACTTTTTCAGTTTGATGTGCGGGGGTAGCTCGGGAGAACATGAGTTGCTCGAATTGCACTCTACACGTTTCATACTCAGTTTACACCATCATATTTAATCACTTATATATTAACTCATAATTTAAGAAACTTCTAATTGGGACATCCCAAAATACCCAAATAAATAAATAGAAAATAGACATTTTTTTGCACATTTGGTCATATTGGTACTTCAAAGCAAGAATTCTTATTATATACTCAACAATATATCCCACCTAGCCAAGCCAGAAAAAATAGAAAAATCGATTATGAAATTAAACACACATATAAATAATTTATCACATACTAACATATTAAAGTAGTTCATTCAAATCATAACCACAAGAATTTAAGAAAATAAACTTCTAGATCGGTTACCCGATTTGACTTAACTTGTAAAATTCATTATAATTCGTAATTATCTAAAAAATTCTTAAAATTTAAATATAAGTTAATAGATAATCACATAATAACATAATATAATATTTTTTGAAATTGATGACCACATAATTTTATAGAAATGAAAAATGTATATACTGCACAGAGGATTTTCATGCTGAACACATTTTTTTGCAAAACTTCTTAAAATTCGTATAATATTTGAAAAATCTCAACTTTTACATTTAGACTCTTTACCTTCATATATAATAGCATAGTGAAATAATTTTTAAAAGTGAACATCCTAGAATTATATAAAAATTATATATAAAGCAGTTGTCCACTAAGTTTTCATCCTGGACATATTTTCTTCTAAGCATTCCCAAAATTTGTAAAAAATCCAAAATAGTTTTAAATTTAAACCACACTTTCTTAACACCCTAATGTAGCATATAGTCAAAGGGTTTCAAAAAAGTTCCAGTAAAATAATTTATACGAAACTTCAAAGTTAACATATAGTTTAGATCTTTTGGAATTCTGCAAGGTCACCAAAAGAGATTTACTAAAAAATAGCAAACCCACACCAAAATCATGAATTTGAAACATAGCTCCCTCATCAAGCATATAACTCATAAGAAAAACAAAATGGAATAAAACATCTTGCATGTCACGATTTTAAGCCACCTAGTAAGATTGGGCATATTTGGCGATGAATGGATAATCAACTATAAATTTCACATAAATGGTTTCCTAAACAAGATTTCTATAACAAATAATATCCAACACACCTAAAACTAATAGTATCATTCTTTATCATCACATGCAATGGAAGAAAAATACTCTAAATATGCTTCTAGTTAAGAAAATTAGGGTTTATAGCCTTTTTACCTTGATTCTTTTTAACCTAGGGAAGTAATCTTCAACACCTTAAGTTATGAAGACAAGCCTTTCTTCTTATGGTACTTAAGTTGGTCTTAGGATCTTTGGAGAGATTGATGTGGATGTTGCTACATAACTCTCTTCTTCTTCTTCTTCTTCTTCTTCTTCTTCTTCTTCTTCTTCTTCTTCTTCTTACTCTTGAAAATATGTAGAGTGGGTGATGACTCTTTTCTTCTTCTTTCCTATTCTTTCTTTTTAATTTTCAATTTTTTAATAACGAGAGTTTTGGGAGGTTTCATAGTTGATCTTACACTTATTTATATTCCTAATGAAAGGTCTTTAGTGCAAATAACTAAGTAATTAACCTAAAGATATGGGGCATACATTAAATAGGGTAGACTCCTATTCTAAACCGTGAGTGACTAGCGGTTTAGGAGACAATCTAGAGGTGGGTTGATTATTCTTGATGATTATATTTTAATGTGTAGTATCAATACATTATTTATAAGATCATGTACTAATAGTTTATGTAATAACACTTTGAATGCAAATCATGTTGTGACAGAATAGGATTATAGAGCATAAACAAGAAACAAGAAACGTAAAGAAGACACAAGATTTACGTGGTTCACCAATAAATTGGCTACGTCCACGGGCAGAGAGGAGAACGGATTTTATTATGTGGTATGTGTGTTACAGATTACAGATCTCAAGGACCATATATATAGTACTGAGGAAAACCTAAAACACCGAAATTGGTGATATGCATATCTTTGTCCTGGATATGCATATCTTATATCTTCATCATATCTTTCTAAGATTTGTTCCCAGATTTACTCTTGATTCTCCTTATTTTTAGCCATACCTTTTCTTCCTTGATATATATAGCTCTGCGAAGTGTGTGATTCAAGACATATCAACAAATCTCCCCCTTGACTTGAATCTTCCTTGCAGATGCATCATTACAATGCCAGATGAACAGACTCCTCCTTTCTGCCTCAGATTTACCCTCCTTGGGCATCTAACAGCTTGTGACATTTAGCAAGTCCAAACAATGTCGAAACTTGCTATGCGGGACCGGCTTGGTGAACATGTCAGCAGGATTATCAGCGGTACCTACTTTCATCACCTTGATTCTCTGCTCACTCCTCAGAAAATGATACCTCACATCAATATGCTTGGTCCTCTCATGATGGACCTGATCCTTGGTCAAACAGATTGCATTCAGACTGTCATAGAATACAATAACTTGATCATGATGTAGACCAAGATCACCTACAAGCCCTTTCAACCAAACTCCCTCTTTAGCAGCTTCTGTCAGTGCCATATATTCTGCTTCAGTTGTAGACAAAGTAACTGTAGCCTGCAGAGTTGCCTTCCAACTAACAACAGAACCACCAAGAGTGAAAACATAACCAGTCATAGATCTTCTACTATCAACATCTCCAGCATAGTCAGAATCAGAATAACCAGTCACAGAAACGTGAGCATCACCTCCATAAATGAGACCAACATCAGAAGTACCTCTGAGATAACGGAAAATCCTCTTCACAGCTTGCCAATGCTCCTTTCCAGGTTGTCCCATGAACCTGCTGACAACACTAACAGCATGTGCAAGATCTGGTCTAGTGCAGACCATAGCATACATCAAACTCCCTACTGCATTAGAGTATGGGACTCGAGACATGTACTTCTGCTCAGCTACAGATTTCGGTGCATAATCAGTGGATAAATGAATATTTGTAGCACTTGGAGTATCAATAGGCTTTGCGGTAGACATACCAAATCTAGACAAGATCTTCTGAATGTAACTCTTCTGTGACAAGAAAAGCTTCTTCTTCTCTCTTTCCCTATATATCTCCATACCCAGAATTTTCTTGGCAGCACCCAAATCCTTCATATCGAACTCAGCACTGAGCAGATCCTTTAACTTCTGAATATCAGACTTGGACTTCGCAGCTATGAGCATATCATCCACATACAGGACGAGATAGATCATGGAACCATCATCAGCTTTGTTGTGATACATACAACAATCATACGAACTCCTGTTGTATCCCAACTGGATCATGTAACTGTCAAACCTCTTATACCACTGCCTTGGAGACTGCTTTAGCCTATATAAAGACCTCATCAACTTGCAAACATAATCTTCCTTCCCCAGAACCTGGAACCCCTCTGGCTGAGTCATGTAGATATCGTCTTCGAGCTTTCCATGTAGAAAATCTGTCTTCACATCTAGTTGCTCAAGTTCTAAATCTTGATGTGCAACCATTGCTAGTAACACTCTGATGGAAGTGTGTCTTACCACTGGTGAGAATATCTCATTATAGTCAACCCCCTTCTTCTGTGTGAACCCTCTTGCAACTAGCCAAGCTTTGTATCTCACACCCTCACCAGGTATGGTTTCTTCCTTCTTCTTGAATATCCATTTGCAAGTAACAATCTTTCTCTCCTTAGGCCGTTTGACCAGCTCCCAAGTCTCATTCTTGGCAAGTGATTCCATCTCTTCTCTCATTGCAGCGAGCCATTGGGCTGACTCACTACCTGAAACAGCCTCTCTGTATGTGAATGGTTCACCTGCAGATGGTTCTTCCTCTTCCACCTCGTCAGCGACTTGTAATGCGTAAGTCACCATATCCTCAAAACCATACCGCACAGGAGGCTTCACACCTGTTCTCCTAGCTCTATCAACCGCTATGCTTGTCTGGCGAGCTTCTGGATGAACATCTGAACTTGCACTTTCAGCTGTAGTATGTTGATCTTCTCCACCTTGGAGTTGTGATTTACACTCATCGAGAGTGACTTGCAGCTCCACCTGTTTATCAACACTACTACAATTTTCTGTACAAATGGACTTCACAGTGGAGTTAAGCATAGAATTCTCATCAAAAATCACATTCCTACTGAATATAACTCTATTTTCTGAAGGTGACCAGATTCTATATCCCTTAACTCCATCCCCGAAACCTACAAATATACCCTTCTTAGCTCTTGGCTCTAATTTACCCTCACTAACATGATAGTAAACATTACAACCAAAAACCTTTAATAGTGAATAATCTGCAAGTTTATTAGACCATACCTCATAAGGTGTCTTGCAATCAATGCCAGTGTGAGGACCACGGTTGATCAGATAGCACGTAGTGTTTATTGCTTCTGCCCATAACTTTCTAGCCAAACCAGCATTCGAGAGCATGCATCTCGCTCTCTCCAGCAATGTCTGATTCATGCGCTCTGCCACACCATTCTGCTGCGGTGTATGTCGAATAGTGTGGTGTCGAGCAATCCCTGCATCCTTGCAGAACTCGTTGAACTCAGACGAACAGAACTCCAGGCCATTATCAGTTCGCAGTCGCTTGATCTTCTTCCCAGTCTGATTTTCTACCAACGCTTTCCACTGCTTGAATTTCTTGAAAGCTTCACTTTTGTGTTTCATCATAATTACCCAAGTCATCCTAGAGTAGTCATCAATCATAGACACAAAATATCTGTGGCCTCCAATAGACTCAACACGTGACGGACCCCAACAATCCATATGAATGTAGTCAAGAGTCCCCTTGGTCTGATGAACTGCCTTCTTTGGAAACTTACTGCGATGAAGCTTCCCAAAAACACAATATTCGCAGAATTCAAGACTCTGCACTTTATGCCCAGAAAGAAGATCCCGCTTTGACAAAATCTGCATCCCTCTTTCTCCCATATGACCGAGCCTCATATGCCACAGCCTGGTCATATCCATGGTCTGAACCTCAGATGATGCAACATCAGCAGAACCTGTCACAGTGGAACCTCGCAGATAATATAAGGTACCACGTTTCAAGCCTGTCAGAACCACCTTTGAACCTTGACAGACATACATAACTCCACCTTCACCTTTGAAACTGAAACCCTTGCTGTCAAGGAGACTCAATGATATCAGATTTTTCGTCATCTGTGGAACATGCCTGACTTCATTCAAGGTGCAGAATACCCCATCATGTGTCCGTATCCTGACTGAGCCAATCCCAACCACTTTGCAGGCAGCACTGTTAGCCATGGTAACATTTCCTCCATCTATCTGCTCATAGGTCGAGAAGAACTCCCTGTTAGGACAAATATGATATGATGCCCCAGAATCAAGAACCCACACATCATTACGATGTGAATGTCCAGCTGCAACCAAGGCCAGATCATCTTCAGAATTTGTATCAGTTTCTGCAACAGCTGCAGAACCGCCGACACCCTCTTTCTTCTCCTGTTTCCTCTTCTTCCTAGGACAATCATTCTTCCAGTGCCCTGGTTCTTTATAGTAATTGCAGATGTCATCGGGTTTAGGACCTTTTGAACCTTTCTGAATTGGCTTCCCACTTTTCTTCCCAGATTTCTTTTGTCCCTTACCCGTGACAAGCAACCCCGATGCCTGATTTTCTGTGGCCGAGCCAGTTGCCTGTTGACGGTCTTCTCTGCTGTGGAGGGCAGATCGAACATCTTCTAGAGACAGAGTATCTTTCCCAGTAATAAACGATTCAACAAAATTCTCATACGATTCAGGCAAAGATACTAACAGAATTAAAGCAGCGTCCTCATCTTCTACTTTAACATCAATATTACGCAAATCTAGTAAAATTTTGTTTAATTTATCTAGATGATCCCGAAGAGGTGAACCTTCCTGCATGCGTAAACGGAACAGACGTTGCTTCAGAAGCAATTTGTTGGTTAGAGACTTCGTCATGTAGAGACTCTCTAACTTCTTCCAGAGACCATCGGCAGTTTCCTGATCCGCAACCTCGATGATAACATCGTCAGACAGACATAACATGATAGTCGAGTGGGCCTTTTCTTCTAGGGTATTCCACTCTTCTTCATCTACATCCTCAGATTTAGGTTTTCCTGATAGCGGTGTCCACAAACCCTGCTGCTTTAGCAGAGATCGCATCTTGATCTGTCATAAGCCAAAACTATTTCTCCCGGTGAATTTATCAACCTTTACGTTGAAAGCAGACATTCTTGATCGGCTCCAAAAATCCTAACAGTGCGGAAAATACCCTGATCGAAACGACCAGGCTCTGATACCAGTTTGTTGTGACAGAATAGGATTATAGAGCATAAACAAGAAACAAGAAACGTAAAAGAAGACACAAGATTTACGTGGTTCACCAATAAATTGGCTACGTCCACGGGCAGAGAGGAGAACGGATTTTATTATGTGGTATGTGTGTTACAGATTACAGATCTCAAGGACCATATATATAATACTGAGGAAAACCTAAAACACCGAAATTGGTGATATGCATATCTTTGTCCTGGATATGCATATCTTATATCTTCATCATATCTTTCTAAGATTTGTTCCCAGATTTACTCTTGATTCTCCTTATTTTTAGCCATGCCTTTTCTTCCTTGATATATATAGCTCTGCGAAGTGTGTGATTCAAGACATATCAACAAATCATGTAAACATGATACGCATAATATACATATATATGTATATCACAAGATATGTTTAGAAATTTTTAATCTCACACAAGTAGGATTTTTATATTATTTTAATCACATAATGGTGTGCCTGAATTATGACGTAAATATGACAATTTTTTTTTTTTAATCTTGTATGCATAATTTCAAAAATAATAATATGACTTATCTCTTGATCATGCATTAAATACATAACTCAATTAATCCAACTCCTATTTGTTTATGTGTCAAGTGAGTCCCTTGCGAGCCGGTCAGTGAACACGATAGCCTATCCCACAAAATTTAACTCATCTTTTAAAAATTACATTAGTGTTTTCAATATGTAGACCAACACATAAATTTATAATTTCTTGAGGCATAATCATTTAACAGATATTTGAACATGAAATAAATATGTTATGTTGTTTTTAAAAAACGGGGTGTTACACTACTTTTATTATAACATTATTTGGTGGGTGCGAGTATAACCATAGTCGTCACTTACAACCCTCTACCCTACCTAACCTGTTTACTTGATTATCCATGGATAACCCGACCTGACAAGTAAAATTAACAATCTTAGTTTTAAATGTTAAGGTTGCCTATTTGCATCTTCAAATTATCTAAATACACCTCGTAAAAAATTGGACAAAATTAAACCCTATCAAAATCACTAACATACCTTTATTAATGTTATTCTATTTAGGTCTAGCTTTCAAACATCTCGGTGATTGTTCGAAAGTAATAGTTGAATGAAAAATAATTGTTCAATCTACAAATCTTGTTCAAATCTGACAATCGAAGAGTTTAGCAAGCATTTAACAATATCTATCGTACACTACTTCACTTGTCCAGCTCTATGTTTCGAACGAGATTTTGTCTGCATCACACTTTTTGTTTGACTTGGCATATCAAACATAAATTAATGTATTCGGACGACAATATTCTAACAAGGCCAAGCAGTTTAGCAATAGGATAACAAGAAAAACATGAAAAATGAAGGAAACACAAATGTTTTAAACCAAATATTTCCCCTAATGTATATTTTCATTTCAAACACTTATAAAACACAAAAAACTTTAAGAATTGATTAAGATTTCATAAAATCGGACAAGTTCCTCAACCTATTTATATTGTTCAATAAACAAATATAAAATTTCGAACTTGTTCGATTAATTTGGACGAACCTTAATTCTTTTTCTTCTTGCTGTTTTTGAGTGGGGTGAAGAGAATTATTTTGTTTATAGGGTATATTTAATAAAATAAATAAAATTAAGTAAAATATATTTATCTTGCGAGATGTATTGAGATGGTTTAGGATACGAATAATCGCACTCTACAAATATTTCTTATGACAAAACCAAATAGCATAACTTGGCTGATTTGAATTTGGATATATATGTTTTACAATACTTGTACAAACAAAAATCATAGTTTCAATCCTCATCGTCGCCACCGATGACACACATTAGCTGCTTCCATTGCTTCCCCGCCTTTGTGAAAATCATTAGCTTCATGTCCTATGACGAGGCTTCATCGAGATTGAAGTCAAGTGAAATATCCTTTGTTTAATGTTTTTTTGGAATTGATTATTTCTATTACTTTTAATAAAATCAATTTAATAGTTTATAAGAGAAAAATATTTTTCAATTTTGAGTGAGAAAAACAAATTTCATTTTATTTATTGTTTTATACATTTCATTTTCAAGATGTCCAAATATATTTCCTTTGCCATTTCTCATGTTTGACTAAGAAATACAATTTGCGGACTTTTTTTTTTAATTAATTCTATGAACTTATAAATTGTCGCACTTAAAATCGTGAAATTGAGGTAAGCGGGGGTTCTCGAAACCCCACCTTTTTTTTTTAGTAAGTAATTTTTCTTGGAAGTAAATAAATAAAAATATAAAAGAAAATATTATGCATTAATTTTTAGGTGCGGCTATTTACCCCTTCAAATTCTTTAAATACATTTTATTTAAAATTAATTTTTATTTTCTTTTGTTAAATATCTTATTTTGGGCAGTTATATTCTTTTAATTTAAAAAAGTAAAAAGAATATTCAAATTTTTTTTTCGCTATTTTGTTTTGAACCTATCGCATGCCTATTCATATGTATTCGAACATGATTTATCGAACACATATGTTTATGTTCGATGGGATTGGTCGAACACATATGCTCGTGTTCAAAACTTATTTGTCCTAAGGTTTGCTCGGAACATCCTAGCAAACAACAGAAGTAATGTTCAACAACGTCTGTCGAAAGCTACTTTAGTTGTTCAGCTAAAAGTAACGAATAAGTTTTCGGCAGATTGAATATAAAATTATTTTAGTTATTTTGATAATGTCTAATTTTATTCAGTGGAGTATATTTAGAAGATTCAAGATAGGAATAGTCTCACCCTTAATATATATATATATATATATATTTTTTTTTTTTTTGAAGTACATTAAAAATATTTTCTTAATTTATGTAATGTAAAAAATAAAATGGAACTAGCACGGAGGAATATTATAGGCAAAAATGACAAAATATAATGTTTTTCAAAAAAAATTGCAAAATTATAATAAAAAAAAAAAAATATTTTATATTAAGTAAAGTCGCCCCTGCGAGGGGCGACAATCAAAAATTTTTTTTTTTTTAATTTTTTTTTTTAAGTCGCCCCTGGCAGGGGCGACCAAAATTTTTTTTTTTTTTTTTTTTTTTTTTTAACGCTGGAGCCTTCACTCGGTCGGGCACTCGGTCGCGCGCCGTACTCGGCCGGCCGAGTGCGAACCCTTACTCGGCCGAGACACTCGGCCCCCGTATTACTCGGCCAGCCGAGTACTGCCATCCACTCGGTCACGGCACTCGGTCGACCACTTCACTCGGCTGGCCGAGTGCGAACGCGGATTCTGATTTTTAACATCCACTTCAATTTTTCTCATTTTTGTATTCTTCTCGTTTTCTCGTTCGTCGTCCTGTTTTTGTACATTTTCCTTTTTTTTTTTTATCGTGTTATAGTTAAATTAGATAATTTATTTAGTTTGGTAAAAATTCGATGAAATTGTTAAGTGAGATTGTTATAACATCTTGAAATGTATTGATTAATTGAATTTCCAACAAATAACTATAATTTTGTTTTATAAGTAAAAATTATGTTTAATAAAGAAATAATGAATAAACAACAAAAAACCAAAAACATGAATAAACAATAGTTCTCAAAATCATGAATGAAGAACAAAAAACAACAAAGTCAAGTGTTTGAAATAAAAACAACAAAAAACAACAAAAAATTAGTCGGTGCCGGCTCACTGAGGGGGTCGGTAAGGTGTGTTCGATGGGCCGAATGGTTGATACGGTGGATATTCCCTTTCCTGGAAATGGCCTTGTTGCACATGCCACTCGTATTGTTGCCTTTGCATGTCAAGTAAAATTTGGGAGTTGTAAGCTTCACGATGGATATACTCTTTCATGTCGGCAACATCCCCTTCTATGTTGGTCAGACGTGCATCCAAGGCGGTTCTCCAATCCGACCAATCATTCCACCCCCCTTGATACTGGGGTGGATACTGTGGATGCTGTGAAGGTCCGGCCTGATCGTCCGAGGGCATTTGTGCTTCACCCATCATTTCATCGGCCTGTGCATGATCCACATCAAGTTCCATCGGCTCTGATCGGGCATCCGTAGTCCTTCTCCTCCTCTTCCTTCGTTCCTCCTCATTCCTCAATTCATTCTCGCTCTCTTCAATAGCTTCCGTATGAGCCGAGCCATTCAGTAGAAGATTATGGCCCTTCCCTCCAGCAATATTAGTCAGGCGAGAGTTCGGCAGTGCAAACCTCTTCTTGTCTGATAAAATCAGATACAATCGTCTGGTGCCGGGATGTAATTGGCACATCTTCATGTTGCACAGCATTTCCAGGTTTATAGTTGTCTCGCCTGATGTCTCTTCCATCCCTTCCAAGTTCACCCCGAAGTGGCGAGCAATGGGAGTGATCAAACCTCCAATGTGGATAGCAACTTGTTTTTTGGATCGAACGAATTGCCTTAACAGCATTGGTGCCACATTGAATTTCTTCCCTTTCACCAAGCACCACAGCACAAACAACTCATCGATACTGACCGCTCCAGGCTCAGGTTTTGCTAAAACTGTATTGGCGAGGAACCTGTGAAAATATCGAAGGACCGGGCTTCGAATACTAGATGCTTTCGACCGACTAACTTGGTACTCCGATGGGTGAGCTCGATCAGACTCTGTAATGTCCTTCCAAAAAGTGACAACATTGAACTCCGGAAAACTGACCCTCTCATTGGGCAGATTTGAGTACCTCTTCTTGGGAAATCCAAAAATCCCATTGAGGTCTTCGGCCGAAAGATAGCGAGACTCGTTCCCCAGCTGAAATATCACGGATTCGGGCACCGTGTCATTGTATCCAACATGAAGCTGGGAGAAGAATTCAAGAACGAGAGGCTCATACGTCTTCTCGTGCATGCCAAAGAACTTAGTCCACCCGATAGCCTTGCACATTTTTTTTTAAATCTTCGTAGATGCCCATTTCTTGCATGCACTCAACATCGGCCCATCGAGTGGCTCGCCTTCTTTTCTGTTGTACCTCAAACCACCTATGACTGTCGGTCTCCCAATCAGGAAAGTTGATGCCGTAGGCATCCGGCATGGTCGCCAAAATTCTTTCGTACTCAGCTTGTTGTTCTTCAATGGAGTGTTCGCTCCATTGGAATGTAGAATTCACAACATCCATGCTATGCTCCATTGTGGGTACCTAGATGATAATGAATTAGTATTACATCCAATCAAGGTGAACAAAAAATGAAGATTCCTATGATACAATATTCATCTTTGCAAATTCATAATTCAACATTGAAATTCATGGGGTATTAAGATCATTTCATCATGGTCTCACTCTAAATCATGCCACATTCCCACTTTCTATAATGCATATCAATTGTTCGATAAAAAACTTCAATGAAAACTAACCAAAAATCTATATTCTTTCATGCCATAATACTCCAAATTAGTAGAGCATTAACATAATCAAACAACAACCTTAGATTAACATGAAAACATATCTATATAGAACAAAAAATCATGCACACCAAGTGTTCGATAAAAAACTTCAATGAAAAATTGCAAGAAAACATATCAAGTTTCATGTCAAAATGCTCCAAATAAGACTCTCATCAACATATGTAATGAACAAAAGCAATGGTTAATGAAAACATACCTTTAGATTGAAAAAACGAAAGTTGGTGTTTTTGGTTGAATCCTTCAAATATCCACCACCTTATCCCAAAATTGGAGCAATTTGTTGTTTGAAATAATGGGTACAATGATTTTGATTGAGAAATTGATGGCTTTGAATGAAATTTTTTGGATTGAGGATGAGAGATTGGAAGAGGCTAGGGTTTGGGTGTGTTTGTGTGTGAGAAGAATGAGGAAAAGAGGGGTTATAAAATGTTTCCGTGCTCTCGCACTCGGTCTCGCACTCGGTCGCGCGCCTTACTCGGCCGCCCGAGTGAACCTGATATACTCGGTCTCCTGCACTCGGTCCGCGCAGATACTCGGCCGCCCGAGTGCGAAGGAAGTCCGAAATGCTTCGCACTCGGGCATCACGTTGTCTTACTCGGTCATGTTGCGGTACTCGGCCGACCGAGTGCGAACAAAATCCTGCACCCTTCGCACTCGGTCGACCCCGGTCGGGTACTCGGCCGGGGTTCGTACTCGGTCAGCCGAGTACGAACCAATTTTTTTTTTCTTTTTTCTGATTTTATTAATAATGAAAACAATAATAATAATAATTATAATTATAATTATAATAATAACAATAGTAAAGATTGTACGTCTAATTACATCGTATGTAAAATTAAGTAACCATTGTACGTTTAATTACATAGATAACAAACTAATAATCAAAATGTGATCCTGTAAAACAACGACGCCTTATTTTTTTCCTTTTGCCCCTACCTCGCTCTTCTTCTGGCACAGGTTCACTATCCGAATCATTATCATCTGTCGTAATATTCAAACTAAAAGATGGACGACCTGATGATGATGATGATGCAGTCCTCGAAATCACATGATCATGTACTATATTCAATGGCGTGCTAGAATGGGAATATGAGATCGGGGATGTATTGAACTGAGGCAGAAAATTTCCATAAGTGCATGATGCTGGAGGCGGAGATGTATAACGGCCAGATTCTAAGAGAGAAGTGAACGACTGACCGTCTGCCGTAAAATCCCAGTCTGGGGTGGCGGCGTAATAACTGTTACTTTGCATGTCGATACCGGTAGAAATGGGTGGTTCTGGGCTATATTGTGATGTATGTTGCGGTTCGGGATCATAATGTGAATGTATACGTTGGAATGATGGGCGACGATCATGAAAGTGAGCTCTAGCTTGCGTGTATATTTCGTCTACTGATCGTCTGAAAGGCTCCCTAAGATACGGTTCCTCATCTATGACAAGTTTGTTTAAATCTTCCCATAAACTTTCCTGCAGTAAGTTGGCAATACACAGCAAAAACATGAAATACATATTCAGCACACATATAAATTTGAATACTAAAATACTGCCACATACCATTTTTTCTATGGGTGCATTCGGTTGCGGTTGATATCCCACTTGCATATTTAACCCTGGAGTAATTAGACGACGTGTTATTCTTTCATACCATCTGGTATAACCATCTTCGACGTCTGACTCATTCCAACCAATTGCAGGAGCAGAGACAATATTCCAATTTCTGTCAAACCACCATTCCACAAAAAAAGCATGTGTTTCAACCCAGTTTGTAGTGGAGCGGCCTCTACGGCATATATTATGCAATGTATCGTGCACATCCGTAATGCTTTCTGGAATTCGTTGTCTCATCCCGAATTGTCGCAATACCCGATCGGGGTAATATAACTCCACAATTGAATTATGGATCATAGGGCATCTTGACATCCACATATCCGTCACTGTAATAATGCCAAGGTCTATATATGCCCTCACAGCAGCTGGGTATGGGTCGTAAGGTTTCCAATTAAACTGGATAAAAATCGTGTTATATAACATGTAATCGAAATTTAACATAATCTGATCAAGTACCAAACATACCTCTTGTTGAGTTTGCCTGTCCAAGCTCTCCCGGATAGCCCTTAAGTTGTTCGTCAAGCTAGTTGTAAAGTTGTGGTATTGTAACCACTCAGCACCGTACGGTGCAACCGGTAGAATTTCATCCACAGCCACAATTGCCGCTGTATTTAGGCGTCTGCCTCCCGTCATTTGCGGAGTGAGAAAGGTAATTCTTGACCAAGCCCATATCTGCAGTAGTTGCATGGGTCCACCAATTTGTGTACGACCCCTATGTGATGCGTTGCACAGCTGATGGTACAAATAACCTAGTACCGCTGAACCCCAACTCAAATTCCTGCATTCATCAATATCCTCTAGTTGATTCAAATATACCAATGACCCCATATTCCCAGAAGTATCCGGGCACATTATGGATCCTAACAAAATCAATGCACATGCACGTGCATATTGGACAACATGTTGTTGTGAGCTGTTATCGGTAACAGGGTGCATGCTTAGGTGTGTACCCAAGGCTAAAAGTGAAAATCGTGACCCTTTTATGTCTTCTGCATTGGGTTCCCATCCCAGTTGGACTTCACAACGTGCAGTCCAATATGCCCGACCGGTTGAAATATCTGAACTTATAACCGGCCCACCTTCAATTGGCAGTCCCCAAATAAATGCGACATCTTGTAATGTCACGGTCGCCTCTCCAACTCTAAAATGAAATGTATGCGTTTCTGGCCGCCACCTCTCAACCAGTGCAGTGATTAATGAATTATTAATTACATAATCACCACATCGGTAGACACCATAAAATCCCATACGATACAACATCGATATGACTCGATAATGCAACCTTTGTGTACGTCTGAGTATTTCCCTACCATCATCGTCTGGGTCAACCTCATAAGGATCATGGTCATCGAGTCTCCAAAAGATACCACTTCCGTGTCTGCACTTTAATTTTAGGTCAATTTCTCCTGCAAATACATCCTCAGATCGGTGCATGTGCTGTTGCTTTAATATATCCCCACTAATAGGGCCATATTCTCCGTAGAACTCCATACTGCAATTAGATTAAATCAATAAGATGAACAATAAATGAGTGAAAATGGAACAAATTACATAAAATCGGAAAATTACATAAAATCATCAAATTAGACAAAATCTGCAACCCATCTCACTAAAAACCCGTGCGAATGTAACATCAACGCTAAATCAAATTTCAATACACATTATCAAAATACATGTCAAATATCTAAAACAAGCACCATTACAATATTTCAGACACAACAATCTCATCTACGGGCAGATGAAGTTCCGGCCTGGGTAGCAGCTTGATCCTGTGCCCGATATTGTTGTCTAGCGCGTGTTTGTGCCCAATCCATTTCATTTTCAATTCTACTCGTCTTTCCTCTTCCTTTAGTCCTCTTTTCACGCAAGGCTGGATTATGACACAGTTGGAAGGAAGCCTCATCCCAATAATATTCATCAGGCAATGGCTCAAACTTACCACTATAGGTGTCCACATACGTACTTGTATTGAAAACTGAGTTCATGTAAATCACCGGATTTACTCCAAAATGTCGACAAGTCTGCATTGCATGGGAACATGGTATGCCGTTTTGCCTCCAGTCTCCACAGCTACACTCTCTTAGCATCAACTTGACAATGTGGGTATAACACCTCGTTGTTCCTGGCACGAATGTCTTCACTGAAGCTGTTTGATCAGTGAAATCGACCTTATGGACTTGATGTTCCATTGCCTTTCGTTGTCGTTGATCATACTTCTTGTACACCTCATCAGGCCATGGCTGGTTCCTTTGCTGCATCTCACGGCCCAGTGTCAACCGGTCAAGAAAATATTTAATCGACCGATAAAATGTAGCCTGCACAATGGCACAGATTGGAAGCCGTCGTGCACCTTTTAACACGCCATTCATGCACTCTGACAGATTTGTTGTCAAAATTCCATTTCTCCAACCTCCGTCATGGGCAAGAGTCCATTGTTCCTTTTCAATTTTCCACAGGTAGTCATATGCCCTCTCATTCAACACCTTAATTTGATCCATTATATTTTCAAACTCTCTGGTTGTGAACGCTGAGCCGGCTTGCCAACACATGTCCTTTAACTTCACATTCTTGACCTTGCTATTAAAATTCGAACACACATGTCTCAAACAGAAACGATGGACTCCAAGAGGTGGCTGAAAATCTGGAATTCTTTCCACAGCTTTCAAAAGACCGGCGTGTCTATCTGAAATCAGACACATTCCTTCTCTACCGCGAACAATGTGTTTCGATATCATACGAAGAAACCATGACCAAGAACCAAAACTTTCTTCGTCCACAAGTGCATACGCCAAAGGTAAAAGATGTTGATTTGCATCCATGGAAACAGCAATTAACATCTTGTGCTTGTATCTAGTGTAAAGATGAGTTCCATCGACACTAATTATTTTACGACAATGCTGGAACCCATCTATACATGGCCTGAACGCCCAAAACACATATTTCAACATTTTTATACCATTTGTCTCTTCGGGCATGTGGCGCCACTCCACAACTGTGCCTGGATTCCATTTTTTTAGGGCTCCCAAAAATTTGGGTAGATCTGAAACTGAGCTCTCCCATGTACCATACACATTTTCTCTTGCCCGTTTCAAACCATGCCATGCCTTACCGTATGAGATTGTATATTGAAATTTATCAGACACTAGCTGTTGAACACACTTAATCTCATACCCGGGATCTGTCTGAACCATCCCAGTTAGCAGCGCAGCGATCATGTTTTTGCACAAGTTCCGATGGTCAACAGACACCGCGTTCATTAGACACGTATGAGGGCCTCCATACTTAGTGATTTCCCACATATCAATCCTTTTTCTGTAACCTGCACGCAACCACCAGTTGCAGCGTGTAGTCTCACTATTATTTTTGCATTTGATTTTCCATATAAGAGGTGTGCTTTCATCTACTCGATATTCACGCCTCGCTATACGTATTGCAAAATCTTTAACTGCAGACTGCAAACTCTTCTTATCTTTGAAAACCATGCCTTTTGTGAGCACTCCTTCAGTAGGATCATAGTATCTAAAATTTTTGGGAAGATCAAAGGAGTCCGCAAGCATTTCATGTGATGATGCATTGAAGAACGGGATATTCGGATGCATGGAGTATCTCTGAGCACCTGATGGAAATGATGGTTGTTGATTGGATGGTGATCTCTCTTGATTTGAGGAATACATAGTTTGAATATCACCAATATCCACCCCATCTTCATCTGATTCACTAGACAACTCGTCTTCATCGGGTTCAGAGTCTTCTAGTTCATTCGCACCAAAAGTGTCAACCAATGGATCATCTGTTTGATCATCGGTCTGAGCATTTTCTCTTTCACTTGGAATACCCTCATTATTGGACCTTGAGGTTCCAACTGTATGCTCTTGCCTGACGACTGCCGGATTATTAATGCCATCCCCTCTTAAATAAGCAGCATATTGAAAATACTCATTGCTTGGCATAATATCTGGAAGAACATTATCTTGCAGTTTCTCTGGATCAATATGAAATTCTACATATTGATTATCCGCATCCGGTGCAAAGAAAAACCATAGATTATCATCGTTGTTGATTGGTATACGATGATATCTGTTGTTTGCATGTAGTGAAGCGGATATGTTCAATTTGTATTCATTGCTATCAATCCTTGTCAATTGAAATAATTTTGATACCAAGCTGGAATATCCAATGTCGCGAGGTACCCTAGTTGCACAAACAGGTGGAACATCGCTACAATCCCCAATATAAACAACAATACCGACGTTGTTTGAAGACCCCATATCTTAAATAATAAAGATGTGTTAATGATCTTAAAATAGGGAATTAATTACTTTATTGCAAAGTTTAATAAAACTAATTTAAACTAATACAATAGAAAAATTCAAACCTGAAATTGAAATAAATCTATATGTCAACGCAACGGCAACAATTTGAGGGTTACGATAAATGCACAACAACAGCAACAATTTCAACAGTACCTACATCAAATAATGTATAACAGAAAAATATCAACGACAAATTTATAACAATATATATAGCAACAACCATACACCGACCGAAATACACATATCCAAAACACGGCACACAACCATACACACGCACCTATCACACACAAAAATGCAACCCACACACAACACACACACAAGCATACACCACAACATACATCACACACACCACAACACACATTTCATACCCACATTTCATACCCACATTCCATACATACATTCAATACATACATTTCATACATACACCACACCTACAACATACAATACAAGTAATGGAGAAAAAACCACTATCTACACACACACAACACAAAGCAACACACAACACAAAGCAACACACACACACCATACACACACCAAAATACCACAAAAAAATCATATACACACCCACACAACAGTACACATACACACCACCCAAACACATAAAATTTAAGATAAAAATTACCTTTGAGAAATGGAGAAACCCGAAACGTGAATATAGAAGAAAAATTGAAAGGAAATTGAAGGATAATTGAAAGGAGAAGTGAAGAAGAAGTGAAGAAGAAGTGAAGAAAGTGATGAGGAAGAGATAAATGTGTGGTGTGTGTGGGTGGTAATAGATATGATAGAGAGAGAAAAATTGAAGTGGATGTTAAAAATCAGAATCCGCGTTCGCACTCGGCCAGCCGAGTGAAGTGGTCGACCGAGTGCCGTGACCGAGTGGATGGCAGTACTCGGCTGGCCGAGTAATACGGGGGCCGAGTGTCTCGGCCGAGTAAGGGTTCGCACTCGGCCGGCCGAGTACGGCGCGCGACCGAGTGCCCGACCGAGTGAAGGCTCCAGCGTTAAAAAAAAAAAAAAAAAAAAAAAAAAAAAAATAATTTTGGTCGCCCCTGCCAGGGGCGACTTTAAAAAAAAAATTAAAAAAAAATTAAATTTTGATTGTCGCCCCTCGCAGGGGCGACTTTACTTAAAATAAAAATTTTTTTTTTTTATTATAATTTTGCAATTTTTTTTAAAAAACATAATAATATGTCATTTTTGCCAATATTATAAGAGCAATTAAGTCTCCCAAATTTCTAATTAGAAATGAACAGAAGTCTGCAAGTTCTCTAGGGCCAAGTATGGCCCGTTTTCTGTTCTCGCCGGGGTGCTCCAGGTGATTTTGTCTGGTGGCCGGGTTTTCGCCGTCTACACTCGTAGGTAAACCGCGTGATTTGCAATTCTCTTAACATCATTTCAATTGTGCACAACAGAAAGTTAGTGGGAAAAATGCACGTCGCCGGGAATCTTCAGTTGATTTTCGGTGTGGATTATCAACGTTTGAGGTTTCAGTAACTGATAAATTCTAATTACGAAATTTGTTGTTGAAGATTGTTTTAGTTCTAATCATTAGAGTAGTTTCTCAGTTTTCTTGACTATGGCCAATTGAGAAAGTTATTATCTTTATTGGTTTCACATATTCTGTCTATTTGATTTCATTTTTCACTTGACAGGATTGGTAGATTGGATGAGAACGTGTTCTATCTTCCTCACCACCCACCCTCCGTTTTCCTTAATTCTTCTTTTCTTATAGAGATGCTTTCCGGTTTTTATTTTCCTGGAATTTGTGAGTGCAATTTTAAGTATTTCTCGGGAATTCAGAATAGTAACAATAATAGAAGTACATATTGTGATTTTATTCATGCGAATTTTCAAAGGCGAACACTTTTAGTCAAGTGATATGAGCAGATTTATTTTTAGGTTGATTTGATGATTTTTGTCTTATAAGCAAGATTAATATCTTTGACTTTTATTCAGTTTTGATAAATGATGTAAACCAGGCAACCATTGATAATCTTTTCAATCTTTTATTCTGTTTGATGCTAGTTACATTAAACCAGTGTTTCAGTTATCTTGTATTAGGGCTAAATTTAGAAGTTCCAATCTTCGTTGTGGTTTCAAATATTCTGAATGTTAAATTTTTTTCACCTGAAACAGGTGGGAATCTGGTTGAGAATGTGTTCTGTGGTTCCTTTTCTTCTTATTTCCCTCTTCTTTTAGATGTTTCAGGTTTTTATATTCCTTGAATTTACGAAGTTGTCTTTAAAGTTGGTTGTGAAATGAAAATATACATTTATGTAAGTGGCTGTCACAGTAGCATTCAGTAATTTCCTGAATTCAAAATTAACTTGTAACAAGGAATTTGTTAAGATATACATGAATACGGCATCATACTTTATTGGCCTGCTTGTAATTTAAGAGTGCTTGATAGACTTAGTGAAGAATTAAAGGACTGATTAGGGGGGCTAACTGGTTGAGAGTATGAAGGGAATACGTTACGAAATTTCAGGTATTTCTTGTAGTCTTAGACAAAACATTGTTTCTATAATCAACACACAACTATTTATGCATGTTTCAGTGACAAACAATATGTTGATCCTATTCTGTGATTGGCTGTGCTTCCACTATTTGTGGTCACAGTGGGGTGGTGTGGGGGTTGAGACGTAATTGGTTGTTGAGATGAAGATATCACAAGACAGTGCAATTCGTGGCGGAATTTAACTGGCACTGTATCTGTGGCATTCTGTTTTCTGGTTTAAACCTTCTGTCAACTGAAATGGGAGATGAAGCAATTTTCATGTATATTATAGTTTCTGTTGGCAGAAACACAATCATTACACTGTTCATCTCGCTGGCATTATCTAGAATTTGCTTTATCAATCACTAAAGAACAAAGAAGAGCAATTTAAAAATAAAATTTAACTCCTCAATAGAAGAGACATTTGATGTATTTATTTTTCATGAAATTATTATCATATTTTTCTCTAAGTTATTTGTTTCAATTTTTAACTATCTTGTGCCTTTTCATTATACATCTGTTCAGAGAGATCAGTCCTGATTTGTACGGTAGAAATGTCATTTCACTCTGAGGAAACCACAGATGAACTATGCTGTACTACACCACAAACCAATTGTCGAAATGGCATTCTTAAAGATAACCCTTCTGAAGGAAGAAAAGACTTTGTTGCCCCTGCTGTGGGAATGGAGTTCGAGTCCTATGACGATGCATACAACTATTATAATTGTTACGCTGAAGAGGCAGGCTTTAGTGTCAGAGTGAAAAACTCTTGGTTCAAAAGAAATAGCAGAGAGAAGTATGGTGCAGTCTTATGTTGCAGTAGTCAGGGATTCAAAAGAGTTAAAGATGTAAACCGCATTCGGAAGGAAACAAGAACTGGTTGTCCTGCTATGATGAGGATGAGGTTAGTGGATTCTAGAAGATGGCGGATACTTGAGGTTATTCTTGAACACAACCATCTATTAGGAGGTAAAGTGCACAAGTCGATAAAGAACGGAACCAAGAGGAAGCTGCTGTCGAGCTCTGATACTGAGGTACATCCAGTCAAGCTTTACCGTACGCTTGTTATAGATGCAGGCAATGATGGGCCCTCCAAATTCAACCAGAAACAGGCCAAAACTCCATCGGATGAGCCCAATCAGTTGAACTTAAGAAAAGGTGATACACAAGCAATGTATAATTATCTTTGCCGTATGCAGTTGACTAACCCAAATTTCTTTTACTTAATGGATCTAAATGATGAAGGGCGTTTGCAGAATGTTTTCTGGGTTGATGCTAGGTCTAGGGCTGTAACTGGTTACTTCGGCGATGTAGTTTTCTTTGATACGACTTGTTCATCCAGTAAGTATGAAGTTCCTCTTGTTTCATTTGTGGGCATAAATCACCATGGGCAGTCGGTTTTACTTGGTTGTGGCCTGCTTGCAAGTGAGACATTGCAGTCATACATTTGGCTTTTCAAAGCATGGATTACTTGTACCTCCGGCCATTCCCCACAAACCATTATCACAGACAGGTGCAAGATCTTACAGAGCGCTGTTGCTGATGTCTTTCCAAAGTCTCAACACCGGTTTTGCTTGTCACACATCATGAGAAAGGTTCCTGAGAAATTGGGAGGATTGCGCTGCTATGATGTTATAAGGAAGGCTTTGCTGAAAGGAGTTTACGAAATTCTAAAACCATTAGACTTTGAAGCAGCATGGGGATTTATGATCCAGCGGTTTGGAGTTGCTGATAACGAGTGGCTTAGATCATTGTATGAGGACCGGGCGCAGTGGGCCCCAGTTTACCTAAAGGAGACCTTCTTCTATGGAATGGCTGTTGTAAGGCCCGGTGAAACACTGAACTCATTTTTCGAGAAGTTCTTGCACAAGCAAACCCCATTGAAAGAATTTCTTGATAAATATGAATTAGCTTTACAGAAAAAACACAAGGAAGAAGTGATTGCAGATATGGAGTCAAGAAACTCAAGCCCAGAACTTAAAACAAGATGTACCTTTGAACTACAGCTGTCCAAGGTATTTACTAAAGCAATATTCAAGAAATTCCAGTTGGAGGTGGAGGAGATGTACTCATGTTTCAGTACGACACAGATACACATAGACGGACCAATCACGATATTCTTAGTCAAGGAACGGGTTCTGCATGAAGGAAACAGGAGAGAGATCAGAGACTTTGAAGTTTTTTACAATCGAGCTGCAGCTGAAGTTCGTTGCATATGTAGCTGCTTCAATTTCTACGGGTATCTATGTCGGCACACACTGTGTGTATTGAATTATAATGGGGTGGAGGAGATCCCGTCAAAATACATTTTATCGCGATGGAAGAAGGATTATAAAAGGCTCCATGTTCAGGACCATTCGGGTGATGTTGATGCGTCTGAACGGGAGAAATGGTTTAACCAGTTGTATAGAAGTGCGTTGCAAGTTGTGGAGGAGGGGGTGATCTCCTTAGACCATTACAAGGTTGCGTTACGAGCATTCGAAGAGTCGCTCGATAGAGTTCATAGTATTGAAGAAAAACATGTCTTGCCATCTCCTGTAACATAGTACTTCATTTCTTTTAGTTCTCTTCAACATAAAAGGGGCTTCCAGATTGTGTATCATATGCGTTTTTGAAGATGCAGTTCGAAATCCAGGTGGGTCTGATAATAATGTCAAATTTGATGGTGGTTTTGATCCAGTTTATTTATGTTTGGGAATCTATTGGTTATATTGAACTTGAGCTGACGGTTGGTTAAAAAATATAGAAATGAAGTATGGAGCACCGAGCTAGCTCCTTTTACTAGATTGTAGGTCAAGTATCGGTGCCAAACGTGTGATAATTCTGGTGTAATGGGCTACTCCACACCTTACACATGGCTCTTGTACTGAATGAAGATGATGCACCATTTGACTGGTAGTCAGACACCAATACAAACTTACTCTAGACTTTGTGCTATGCTATTGCGATACAATCATATCTGGAAGTGATTTAGGCCACAATGAATAATGGAATGGGATTGAGAGTTGAAAGCTTAAATTGTATTAATGAGTAACCAATTGCAACGAAGTAAATTACTATGGTTGGCTTGGGTGGAGAGGGAATCTCCAACAATAATAACTCATTTTTACGATTCTTTGAATACTTACTTATAGGTTTAAATAAATAAATGGTAGTAACAATATGAACTATTAAAAACGAACATTGCGGTGGGTCTCAATTAAGTGACCAAACTATTCATATGTTTACAATTTTTTTAATACCTAAGAACTTAAACTTGAAAAATTAGGGAGAATGGTGGTTAATGTTGAGTTTTCTGTCAAATTTAATGTTTGTTCGTAAATATTGTTCGACAGTCATTGTACCGAGTCAAAATGAGTTAGGTAGGCACTCGAAGAGAAGCCGAGATACAAGCACGATCAAACTAGCCCGAGATGTAAGATATATCAGATTTGCATGTTTCATTTTCAACCCAATAAACCTTGCAAATTACAGTATGGATTTTTTTTTCTTTTTTTTTCGGTAAGGGTAAATCTGACAAATCAAACTTGTGACGATGTGTTAATGAGACCCAGTGGCACCGCTTTGTCTGTGCAACCACTCCTATCTGGGGACTGCTCCGCCTCCGCACCACCGCAATCTCCCGGCTGCGCCGCCGATTAAATATCACCATTAATCAACAGTAAGTGTACTTCGACTTATCTCCGTGCTCTTGTATACATATGTAATACTTGTAACTAATTATCAAAACAAGAAATTTCTTTAAATATTTGGATGTAGACTATTCTCTGTTGAATGCAATTCGCTCTGGGATAATGATGCTTTCACCTTTTTTGATTATAATGGATTACTTCTCGATTTTAGAGTATTTTTCTGATTACCTGTGTGCTGTGTACGAGGGACGAAAATTTTGAAGTCGATGCTGGAGTTTAGATAAGAATGCATAAAACACAGTTAGCAGAGAATAATTGTATATCATTTTACTGAGCCACTCGGAAACTGTAATTTTTGTTTATTTCTGATGAATATGAGTTAGGTATTATCAGCGTTTGCGTGCATTAATGCTTATATTAATTTGAAAGTTTTCTGGGTTTTAATCGGTCCGGGATAACACAATCAGAAGACAAAATTCGAAGTATGCTTGTGCTGTCATTGGCATTCAATATTATAAAAAGATAGTTTTTGTTGAAATTGAGAAGGAATTTGTATTAGAGCTTTGATGACAATGCACTTTGATCAGTGGCATATTGAGAAATAGTTGACATTTGATTTTGGCATTTACTTGCTAAAACATGTAAAAATCATTACCCAAATTGCTTCAACCTTTGTTGTTTTCCTTCATTACTAGTTCATATTACAATTCACTTGGTAGTTATCTACTTTCTTTGCATACATATCCCTGTTAAAATTAAATGTTTTCCCGTGTTTCCTAGCTGCTAGTTCGCATAATTTATTTATTTATTTTTCAGTTTACCTAGATGGATGAAGTTTCTCTCAATGGTGAACCGGTATATGATGATGAGGCTGAAGAATTTGAGATGGATGGAGAATGTGCAATGACAGAATATGTTGGTCAAACTGGTAACGTTTTACAGGGTGACAATCCTCTGCCTCCAGCTGTTGGGATGGAATTCGAGTCATATGATGATGTTTATTACTTTTACAATTGTTATGCTAAACAACAAGGGTTCGGAGTAAGAGTAAGTAATACTTGGTATAGAAAGAGCAAGGAGAGGTACAGAGGTAAATTAAGCTGCAGTAGTGCAGGGTTCAAGAAGAAAACCGAAGCCAACAGGCCGAGGCCCGAAACTCGGACTGGGTGTCCTGCAATGATTAAATTTAGGTTGATGGAGAACAAACGGTGGAGAATTATAGAAATCGAGCTTGATCACAATCATTTAACCACCCCTGCTATCGGTAACATTTATAAATCTCACCGATTAATGGATCTTGGAAGCAAAAGGCCTTTGCCAATAGAGGATTCTAATGAAGTTCATAAAATCAGGTTGTTCAGAACAGTGGTTATTGATACTGAGGAAAACGGGATTTTAAATTTCAACGAGGGAGAAGTTGGTAATCATATTCACTGGGGTGATAACAAATTGAAGCTTAAAATGGGGGATGCTTGGGAACTGCTCAACTTTTTTACGAGGATGCAGTTGAATAATCCTAGTTTCTTTTACGTGATGGATATTAATGAGAAGGGATGTTTACGCAATGTATTCTGGGCTGAGACAAGGTGTAGGGCTGTGTATAGTTATTTTGGTGATGTTGTGTTTATTGATACTACAGCTTTGGTAGAAAATTATGATGTGCCGCTGGTGGTTTTTACTGGCATCAACCACCATGCACAGGCTGTGCCGCTAGGCTGTGGTTTGGTTTCTGGTCAGACTGTAGAGTCATTTATATGGCTGTTAAGAGCATGGCTCACATATATGGTTGGACGCCCTCCCCAAACTGTTATTACAAACCAGTGTAAAGCCTTGCAAACTGCTGTTGCTGAGGTATTCCCTAGAGCATTTCATTGTATTTCATTGATAAATATTATGAAGATAATTTCCCATGAAGTAGCGGGGCTAGAGCAATGTGATGCAATCAGAAAGGCCCTTGCTAGAGCGGTTTATCACTCACTGAGCGTAGATGAATTTGAAGCAGCTTTGGAGAACATAGTGCAGAGCCATGGACTTGTGAATCATAAATTGGTTCAAATATTATATGAAGATCGTAAGCGGTGGGCCCCAGTGTATTTGAAGGAGGTCTTCTTGGCTGGAATGCTTCCTTTGAAAGAGAGTGAGAAATTGGCTTCACCTTTTGAGGAATACTTGAGCCCATATACTTCTCTTAAAGAGTTCCTTCACAGTTATGATCGCGCTTTGCTGGAAATCGAACAAAGAGAGACTCTATCAGATGCAGAATCTGGAAAACCTAATTATCTGCTAAAGTCGAGATTCTTGTTCGAGTTGGAGCTCTCAAAGCTATACACAAACAACATATTTGAGAAATTTCAAGTAGAGTGTATGTGCTCCTGTTCCAGTACAAGACAGGTAAACATTGAGGGCTCGGTTTTGACATTCAGAGTGAAAGAAGACATCCAAGTCGAGGAAAACAGTAAGGAGACAAGGGACTTGGAGGTAATATACAACACTTCTGATGCTGAGGTTGTGTGTGCATGTGCACTGTTCAATTTCAGAGGCTATTTGTGCAGGCATGCATTAAGTGTTATCAACCAAATTGGGTTGGAGGAAATTCCGCCTCAATATGTCCTCGCAAGGTGGAGGAAGGACATCAAGCGTAATTATGCCTTTAACTATGGGTGGAATGGTATCGATATCAATAACCCTGTGCATAGATATGATAGCTTGTATAAGAGTGTTGTGCAGGTTGTTGAAGAAGGGCGGAGATCGCATGATCGTTACAAGTTTACTTTACAATCAGTGGATGAGATGCTGAATAAAGTTGGTATCTAGGAGGATTATCTGTACATTTGTGTGGTCTGTATCTTCAAAATTTTCTCCTTTTGTTCCCGTACTGATTGAATGATCGTATTGATATAGGAAATGCAGGTTTGTATATGTACTAATAGATTTTGATTTTGAGGATTCCAATTGCATAATCCAACTTATATTTGATTAATGCTATCCCCAGTAACTTACGTGTGGATTTGATCAAATTTATTCAACTTGTTTGTTAAAAAAAAAAAAAACTAAATTAATTGATTTTAAAGCCCCCCCCAAGATTTTTGTTAACATTTGTATGAATTTGAGATTTTTTCTACCACCAGTCATTGAACACTAATACACACACTACGCACATTGACAAACAAGCTACACAAAATGCTACATATTATATACATTGCTTACACACTGCACACTTAAAACACGATAAAAAATTAATCATTTCAAATTCAAGCATCCAAACGAAAATTGAACCAAATAAATCTTTAAATACAAAAAAATTAAAATCAATTCATTTAAAATTACTTTGATTTTCAAATCCCTGAGAGATAAGTGTCTAAGATTCATTTGTACTTACATGACAAAGCAGACAGTAAAACAAAGCAAATATCACAGTTGGTATTAATACTGGTTTTTCTTTTGCTGCTCCAGCTGTAAGTAACATAGCTCAATCTGACATTAAGAAGAAGTGCAACTGAAACAGATGAGACTTCAGAGTTCAGTTAGAGCCGGGATCGAGCACCGGCAGCCTGCAATGGAGACTGAAGGATTTATCTGTCTGCCTCGTCCCCGGAACATAGAACTGAAAAATCACGACCAGGGAAGAACCCTGTGGAGCAATCCCATAGAATGCGCAATCGGGCTTGGCCAGACTGAACTGGAGACACTTGAAGAAATGCTTCACGCTCACCTGCACCCTCATTCCATCTTGTCTCTGCACAGCCCTCTCAATCCTCGTCTGAGCACTCACCCCGTTATCCTCCTCCACTCTGTCCATCCTCTCCCCTAAAATCATCAATTTCCTGAACTCCGCCCCTAAAGTGATGAGCGTGGTCGAGATCTCCAAATGGAGGTCGCCGTATTTAGTTATGGAGACGCCGATGACGTCGCCTAGGTGCTTCATTTTGTCCGCGAAGTTCTGCAGGAGAATCAGCTCCGGCGCTCTGACCAGAGTTGCGGGCATTTCCTGGCTGCTTTCGAGGGCGAGCTGAAGCTCCTGAACGTCGGCGCGGGAGAGGGGTTTGGAGATGGGGACGTCCTGGACGACGGCGGATTTGTAGCCCTTGGCCTCGAGGGTGAGAAAAGGCGTCGCCTGGGTGGACTGCGGGGGCAGCTTCTTGACCAGTTTGATCTGGAGGGCGTTGTCGCGGGACTCGGCGTAGATGGCGAGGATGGAACGGAGGGCGCGGTGGAGGAGGGAGAGGTCGATGGTGAAGGCGATCCTGTCATCGTTTTGACTGGAGATGCGGTAGTCGTGGAAGAGGGAATGGGTCTTGAACTGGGCGATGGATTGGACGCCGTCGGAGTTGAGGAGGTTGTGGAGGAAGAAGGCGTGGTCGGGGGTGAAGTAGAGGTGGCATATTTTACCCAATTTGTCGAGGGCGGGGAGGATTCGTTTCTCCAGAAGGTTGATGCCATTGTCTGTCAGAAACGCTTTGAACTTCATTTTTGATAATTGGGGGTTGGAAGAAAGGAGGAGGAGGAGGAGGAGAAGTTGGAGATTTTGGGATTTGAGGAGGTTTAGAGGGAAAGACCAAGAACTGAAAAAAAAAAAAAAAAAAAAAAAAAACGTGTATTGAAATGTGTAAACCAGGGGAAAGTACAATTGTACAAAGGGTATTTTTAATCAAATCACAAATTTTACTTTCTTATCACATAATTATTTTAGATAAAAATAAAAATGATATAAATGACATATATACACTTATTTTAAATTTAAAAAATTCTAACATATAACCTAAAATCATTCAAAAAATTTCAGATACTTTCTTAAGAAGTCAAAATATTCTCTTTGAATCCTCTTTGAAAAAAAAAAAAAACCCTAATCAGTACGTTTATTGTAACTAAATATTTTCATGATGGGCAATCGACATTTCTCTATAAACTTGTTACGTTTTTCATATGTTTTATTAGAAGTTTCTTCTTTTTATACATTCAAAAAACATAGCAGAAATTGTAAACTGTGAACTCTGATTTCGAAAGCGTTCGGCATTAGCCGAACACAAACAGAAACATTCGGCCCGCATCAATCGAACACATTACAAGATGTTCGGCGGGTACCAGCTGAACGCATCATATGATGTTCGACGCCCGCAAGCCGAATACATCATCTGAGGTTCGGCACCCGCAGGCCGAACACATCATATGATGTTCGGCGCCCGCAGGCCGAATGTTTACGGATTGTTCGATTTTATTTGACCGAACGATGTCACATTTTTTCAGCTTCTTTTGGTCGTTTTATGTTCAGTTTATGTTGCTAAATAGTACTTTTATTATATTATTTATAGGAGTCATCAAGAACAAATACTTTTATTTCAAGTAACAATAAGCTAGTTGTTGATTACCCGATGTTTTTAATACAATGAAATTATTTGAATCACGTGAAAATTTAAGTTTTTGGGTACGTGAAAAGGCTATCCCATTAGGCATGGTGGTGGTTGTGATGAGGTCAAAAATTAGAGATGAATGTAGACGACCTCGTTTGTGGTTAGGTTGCAATCGAGAGGCAGAGGAAGAGGTAGATGATATGTCAAGGAAAGGAAAAACAATTGAGAATCGTCATTCCGGAACCAAGAAATGCGATTGTCCATTTTGTATAAAAGGAACATATTACAAAGGGACTGATGCATGGGCGTTGCAGGTTATTTGTGGTTCTCATAATCATGAGTTGGCAAGATATTTAGAGGGTTATTTTTATGCTGGTCGTTCAACTAGGGGTGGCAATTCGGGTCGGGTTCGGGTTCGCGGTTCGGGTTAGAGGGTTCGCGGGTCAGAAACCTTCAACCCAAACCCGACCTGTTTATATAAACGGGTCACTAGCCTCAACCCTAACCTGATGACTTATAACCTTAACCGACCCATATAACCCGTTTAATTAAACGGGTCAAACAAGTTAACGGGTTAGTCAGGTCAAAAGGGTTAACCAGGTCAACCTTTTTAAACATATATGCAAAAGTGCAGGATATCAAAAGTTCAAAACATGCTGCAAATATTATCATGTTACATCAACCAATGAAACTTAGGTTCAAAACATGCTTCAAAGAGCATACTGTAACCAAATTACATAAACTAATTAAGATAAGCTGAAATACTACAAAGTTTTTAACAAAATACCAAACAACACTATAAGCTGAAATACATTAAACATTAAAAATTAAACATCAGGTCTCAAACCAAAGTATCCAAAAGACCAATTCACCACACCGCCATACTTCTTCGACCATCATTCTTCATCTTTATTGATATCCAATGTCATGATATTTTCAGTTACCTCTTCAAGATCACCATGTGACACCGCTGTGATTACAAAAAATTGAAGAATTAAGCATAAGTTCTCAATTACAATGCAAGCAAATGAAGTAACAATAGACTTATGCGGTTCAGAAAACATAACAGTAGACTAATCCTTTAGCCTTGTCACTGTTTATAAAGTTGTTAATTTTTTTTCACCTAATGTATCAGTTTTGAGTATTAAACAAAAGGGTTATTAATGAATGTGTGGTGCTATATGAAAGAGGCGTTTAAAAGGATTCATGCAACAAACCAAAGAAGTTATAGTTATATTACCTTTTTCTGAAAATAGCCAATCCCTAGTGCATATCAAAGCTTCGACAGTAGGAGGCTTCATTGAACTTCGATATTGATCCAAAATTCTTCCACCAAGGCTAAAAGCCGACTCGGATGCTACTGTTGAAACAGGAACACAAAGGATATCCATTGCCAACTTAGCCAAAACAGGATATCTATATTGTTGAGATTTCCAGAAGTCAAGTACACAAATAGAAGATGTTGTTGCAGCTCTTGGTTCATCTAGGTAAAAATCTAGTTCACGCTGCTTTTTAGTTGAGCTCGAAGATTCGGTCTTATCAAATAAATCAAACTCCTAATATACCAAGAAAAAAAATACCAATTAGTACAACACAAACGTATAAACTATAATAAATATTGTAAATGTTACCTTGAGAATACTTTGACTAGTGCCTCCATCTCCTTCGTCCACTTGAGAGTTGATCTCACTACCACCACCTGATGTCGAGCTTGTTGCATTTTTTGAAGCAAGATTATATTCATCAAAAACACCATCAAGTACTTTTTTAACCTTTGCCAATTGTGGTGAGTCCTTACCATAAAGCTTTGCATAACTAAACCCAAGAAATGAATACTTATATCGAGGATCAAATACTACGGCTACTGCTAACAAAAGGTTGAAATCAGCCCAATACTTTTTAAACTTAATCCACATTTGATCATCTATTTTCCTCATATAAGCATGTGGACTTTGCAACTCTTTAACCAACTTTAAGTGAATGAGAAATACTTTTGGAAAATACAAATTCGAAGTGGGATAAAGAGATCCAAAAAATGCAAGAGTAGCATCATAAAAAACTTCAAGTAAGTCACATATCGTGTCAACCTTGTCCCATTCTGTGACACTCCCACCCTTATAAAACCCACAAAACAAAGGTTACTTCTAACCTGTTTAAACCTGTATATTTTTTTTTTCATTAACCTGTAACATATTTACGATATATAATTCATCCCCGAAAAACCACAGCTCTTTCACGTTCAAGAAACATCCACAATAGATACAAACGTATCCATCCCAACCACACAAATATATACATGCCCAAAAATCGATTAACATTATACAAACTCAAACTAAATAACAAAATAGAAGGCCAAAAGCATAGTACGCCCATGGTTTAGCCCCAAAGGTCGTCATCCATGTACACCGATCCCAAAAGCTTGTTGAAGCACGAACAACATGCCTGGTAAGCCGTAAGCTTACACATCATCAACATGCTCACCTACAATGCACAAACTAAGTGAGCTATAGCCCAGTAAGCAGAAATCATGCATGTACAATAAATTAAATGCTTGCAGAAATATTATAAGAGATGTGAAATGCATACTACTGAAACCCTAACCAATGTTCTGGATATTTTATCTTTATAGGGCCCGTGACCCACCTACTGTGCACCGGAAAGAGCTAGCTCAATAAATAATCACAATCTTAGAGTCTATCCATGTCTCACATGCCACCGGCCTGACAAATCGAGCCTATCCATGTCTCACATGCCACCGACTCAATATATCATAAAGCCTATCCATGTCTCACATGCCACCGGCCTGACGAGTCAAGCCTATCCATGTCTCACATGCCACCGGCCTCGGTACACTAGTAGTGGTCAACATTACATTTTCATTTCTTTTCATCACACAAAGAATGCAAAGCACGTTATATACAACCCATGCGTACACATGTCAATGCTCGTGAATGCTATGCTTATAACATACTAAATTAGTCATTCACACCACATAATTCATATCCATCCATATCAGGAAGCACATATCACAAATATCTTATAGTCACATAATACTAACAAATACTATATTTATGCATTGTAGGTGCAGATGGATTTCCACTTACCTTTGTTCGACACAATTATTTGAAACTCTTATCTCCTGCCTATTAACACCGTCAATCTATAACAACAATTAAAATATCATAATAGTTTAACAGTAATAAATTTTTGTTAACCGATTTTACAATTTAAAACAAAGTTCCTCATTAACATTGTCTTGGCAGGAAGCTTGCTGAATTTCCTAAAACTATCAAATCCTATAATGAAGCTTTACTTCAAAACGTAGTAATTAATACAAGTAACTTATTTTATTAATTAAATAAAACTATAGTTAGTGAATTTAGTGCATTTTCAACTAAACCAACTTTTAAATTTATAAACAGTAAGCTTTATCCTCAGAATTCTAATAACATTATCCACCAACTATAACAAACAAAGTAAATTAAATAATAACCTTCAACAAATGAATTGCTAACACCCAAAACCAAACGTGAGCAGGAGGGGTTCAATTCAAGCTTTCCAAATTGTTAATTAGGTTACTTAGTTAATATAAAATTTATATTTAATTCATTACCGTTTGATACCTCTCATGAGCAATATGTTTACTCCTTTCTCAATCATTTGAATAAGGTAAAATATTTAAAGAAGCACTTGTACATACCTGTTCTCTTCTCTCTTATTCTGCTCTCTCTCTCTCTCTCTCGCTCGCTGAAGTCTTCCCTCCATCTTCTTCGCTGAACTATCGCGCACCCTCCAGAATGAGCTCCTTCCTTTTCTCTCTCCTTTTTTTTTTCTTTTCCTTCCCTCATAATGAATAAAGCGCCGCTTTCCAGATATATATATATATATATATGTACACAACTTAATTACATATATAAAGACAGCCGCCTTATATTATATGCGTTCACACTCTTAATTTTGATTAGTATTATTTTATTACTAATTATTACCTACCCTAATTACATATATATATGTATATATATATATACACACCCACTTTCACATAATGATTATTATTATTATTATTATTATTATTATTATTATTATTATTATTATTATTATTATCTCGCCACGTGTGATCATATTTTATTAGAACTTGACACGTTATCTCTTTCAGCCTAAAGGGTTCCCACCTATCATATAAACCCTACAAAATTTAATAGCAATATCCTAAGCATAATTAAACACGAGTTGTGATACCAATAAAATGCAATTTAAATAGCAAATAAAATTATAAAATAATGCAATGCATGAATTATATTGACTAGTGAGTAGTGAGAGGCTTGGGGTATCACACATTCATCCATAGAGGGACAACTTTGATAATTTGAGTCACTCATGCTAAGGTGAACTAAGGCCGGACGATAATAAATGGCACTTGAAAGCATCTTATATGTAGAATTCCACCTAGTAGGGACATCTTGTGTCAAAGCTTTATTGCAATCTAAACCAGTTTGTGCACAACATTCATGAAACTTTACTTTTCTTCCATGAGAACCCTTAATATATTTCACACTTACTCTAATTTTATCTACTGCAGCATCTATTTGCTTCAAACCATCTTGGACAATTAAGTTAAGAATATGTGCACAACATCTTAAATGAAACATTGTACCATCATATATCAACGAATTTGTCAAACGAAATTGATTCTTTAATAAGTCAACGCAAAGATCATTGGCAGAAGCATTGTCCAACGTGATTGAAAATAACTTCTTTTCAATTCCCCAACTTTTAACCAAACAAGTGAGTTTTTCAGCTAAAGCGACACCCGTGTGTGGAGGTGGGAAGAAAGAAAAGTTTAATATTCTTTTTTGTAAGACCCAATTTTTATTAACATAGTGTGCTGTCAAACTCAAATAACTATCGGTTACAATGGAAGTCCAAGCATCAGAAGTTAAACATATTCTACTAGGACAACAAAGCAACTCATCACGAAGTCTCTTACTTTCAACTCCATACAACTTTAACATATCAGCCTTTGTAGTGTTCCTAGTAATATGAGTAACATCAGGTTCTAAGTACTTAAAGACATCTCTAACTCCTTCATATTCTATAAAAGAAAATGGCAAGTCATGTCTAACTACCGCATGCACCAACAATTCCCTAAACTTCCCCTGGTTAAAGTTTGAGTTTCTAGCTCCTATAACACCCTTGTTAGAACTAATCATATATTGACCAATATCCCTTGTAGTACTTTTTAGACATACCTTTAGATGATGTTTTAGATTCCCAGTACCACTATAACTTTCTGCTGAATAAATCTTATCGCATTTTTTACACTTACAAACTAGAGGCTGGTTGGGCTTTTTGGGATCTTGGTCAATCAACTCAAAATAATTCCAAACCTTGGAGATAAGTTTTCTTTTCCGTTTTTTTGGCCTCGAGGTACTTGCAACACCTTCTGATTGAGATGGCTTTCCTATTTCTTCAACTGAACCATCACTTTCATCATCGATATTCATCGGATGTGCATCACCATTATCCATGATCTAGCTACAAAAAAGACAAGAAACAGAAAATAATAAATTTAGTACCTTTTATTTTTATGGACCTATGAATGTGAAAAGATAACATATAAAAATATGAATAGATGAAGCAATAGCCATACCTAAACTGGTGAAGTAGCTATTTGGAATTCGAAGATGATTATGGTGATCCGTGAATTGAGTGGAAAAGATAGAGAAGCTATTACACTAGTACTTATTATATAGGATTAGAAGTTAAAAGTTAGAAGCAAGAATTAAATACTGGCGTGAGGATATAGTGATAATACCAATAGCAATGATGAATTGCCTTTTCACTTATCAAGAATCGCCTTTTCATTTTTCAGAGTACATATTTCAACTTTCCATGAAACTTCTTTTTAGTTTACGTCAATTTTGAACTAGATATTATGACATGTGTATTTACTTTTTAATATTTTTAAAAAAGTTAAACGGGTTGTCGGGTCGACCTGTTTAAATTATCCTCAACCCGAACCTGACCCATTTAATAAACGGGTCAATCAGGTCGACCCAAAAACGACCTGAAACCTATTTAGTCTCAACCCTAACCTGCTAATTTTCGTGTCGGTCTCAGGTCGGGTTTCGGGTCGTTTCGGAAATTGCCACCCCTACGTTCAACTTCAGATGAGTTGAAATTGGTGTCTGATCTGTCTACGGGTAATAGTTGTCCTAGGGACATATTGTTTACTTTGTAGAAGAGGTATACAAAAAATAAGTCCACAATAAAGACCATCTACAATATTCGACAGAAGAATAAACAAGTCGAACACTGTGGCGGTCACAAATGCAATATCTGATGGGTAAACTTAAAGATAATGGTTTTTTTTCCATACTAGGCGGTGTGAGCAAACACATGCTGTCAAAGATATGTTTTGGGTCCATCCGACAAGTGTGAAGTTGTTGCGTGCATTCCCAAATATCTTGTTAATGGACTATACATACAAAACAAACCGCTACAAACTACCGTTGTTAGAAATTGTCGGGGTGACTTCCACAAACATGACTTTTTCAGTTGCGTGTGCCTATCTAGAATGTGAAAATGAGGACAATTACTTATGGGCATGCAATGTTGTGAAAATGAGGACAATTACTTATGGGCATGCAATGTTGTGAAAATGAGGACAATTACTTATGGGCATGCAATGACCTTAAAAATTTGATGGACCGATCCAACCTACCAAAAATATTTGTAACCGACCAAGAACTTGCATAGCATTGGTGGACCAAAGCAAATATTTTTCAAGGGTGTGTTATTATTATTATTATTTTCATATTAATCTTTACGGAGTAGCAACTGTACATTTATTGTGGCAGACCTCATTGATTTCTGGATGCCTATTGCCTCCTGTTCTTCAGGTATGACATGAACATCATAGTGCTTGTGCAGCTGGATGGGAGATATTCTACAAAACACAATTTCAGATATATAATAATGCACTTTGACGAGGAAATGCATGAGATGTACTTATACATTTGACATTTTATTTTTTGTTCTATTTGAAATTGTCAATCTACTTCAATCGTCATTGGCAATTTTTTTTTTAACTTCAAGTTTAGAATATAAATTATATAAATTGTATACATTGTTTACAAAACAATACAAGATATATAAATCGTCTACAAAATTTATCCAAGATAATAAAAAATATATAAGTCATCTAATGACTACTCATCTGTGTCCTGTCCATCATCCAATGTTAGATTGTGGAGTACCCTTGCAGCTTGCTCAACTCTTGACATAATGCAATCAATAGATAATTGTGGATCATGAGCTGTCCACATGCGAACTAGTGGGTCGAGAATGTTTCTTGCCTTAACGGTTCGAACCCACAATTGACTGGGGTTCACACCAAAAGAAAAGTGTCGTGCTACAGATGTACGATCTAGATTTTGTACCTTTGGATGAGAAAATGTATGGTACCAATCCATATACTCAAGTATAATCTCCCATGTTGGGTCAGCAAGTCTCCCTCGTCGTCACATGGATAATATATGGCTGTCCCATAATAGAAATATGGATCTCAGCACACCCCACACAAGTACATATTGCCCGGGATTTTTTCCTCTTCTTGCATAGTCTGGATCCAATGGAGGCAATAGTATATGCTGGACGTGGCCAAACTGCCTCAACACATGATCAGGATGGTACGGTTCAACAATGTCAAACGCTCTTATGCAACCATGATAAAACATCACTTCAAGATGTTGATATCGATCACGCACCTGCTGGTAAGGATTCCAATTTACCTACGTAATGAATTGTTCAAGTTATATATAAAAGACAAATATAGCTAGTA
Source organism: Caryopteris x clandonensis (assembly GCA_028749325.2). Lineage (NCBI taxonomy): Eukaryota > Viridiplantae > Streptophyta > Magnoliopsida > Lamiales > Lamiaceae > Caryopteris > Caryopteris x clandonensis. The sequence goes on along the minus strand of JAPYKT020000003.1, from coordinate 4,904,158 downwards.
TAAAAGCAATCAATGTAAATTAAAAAGACACACTTACTTCGTGAGGTTGAAGTGAATCCAACAACTCCCTACAAGCCTGCAAGCCTAAAAGTATTGGCTCCACCTTCTCCATGTTGTGACCATCTCATAGCAAGTGGATATCAGGATCGTACTCAATATTGAGTTGAGGTTGTGGGTTGGTTCGAAAGTGCTCGTAAATCCATGCCTACATATATAGAAATACAATTGTATAACATATTAGAAACTATAGCATGATGTTAAAATAAAATTATTTTTAAACAATGACTTACCTCCAATAATGTAAGATACCCAGCTATTTGCTTCACACCAGATCTTGATGCATATCCTAGTTGCTTGTAAAGATAGGTAAGAGCTGCAGCACCCCATGCATATTCTCGAACAACACTTGTATTTTCTAGTAGCTTCAAATAGCTAGCCGCAATTCGAGTGCCACTTTTGTCAGAAATATTGTACAGCTAAGAATATATAGTATATATGCTCTCGCTGTCTTTTCTGCAATTGCTCTTTCTGAAATTTGACATCTGTCCAAGAAGGTGTTACGCAACCACTCTAACTTCACTGATTGACCTCTCTTGTCACTAAGTGTCGATATTGCATCCTCAATTGACAAACCTAACAGTCGATGAATTAACGCAGACGAGAATTCTGAAGTCTCATCTCCGACATGCACTGACTGCCCTATCACTGGTAGACCAAGTAGACATAATACATTATCTAATGTGATCGTCATCTCATCAAATGGTAAATAGAATGTGTTGGTCTCCGACTGTCAACGTTTTACAAATGCTAATCAAGTTTCTGTTCGGAGCTTTATATAAAATTTTGCTCAAAATGTGAAAGCCCATATCGTTTAACATACGACCTCCAAACTTGTGCCATCTCATCTTCGGGATACAACCATTTCAGAAGCTTAGAAGTGTGACAAAGACATTTTAAAATGCCTTTCTCGATGTTGTTCCAAACATCAGCAACTACATAGGTTTTAAAACTTCGTAACAATGACGGATCATAAGGACCACCAGAAAATGGGCCCATTAAGATATCATCATATTCCACCTCTTGTTCTTGAGACACATCAACATATGCCTCGAATTCTTGAGGCCTACCAATATCATCTTCTGTAGAAGGACCTGCCACAAATTCAAATTGTTGTGTAGCCCTTAATCTTCTGTTAGATGGTTTTGGTCATCTCCCTCTTTCTTCAAAAACTGTAACGCAAGAAAATAAAAATGTTAACAAAACATGTTCAATCAAAAAATCTAGGTGCATTTCATATTATCAATTGTGTATCTGTTTCAGGATGAGGATTATTTTTTAAAACAAGTATATGAGTAGTATGTTTAGTTTCCATGCCACTACAGACTTGGAAATGTAGTAAACAATAAATAAAACAACAATGAAGCATAATGAGATAAAATATGCCATTCCTAAACTCTAAATTGGGAATAAAAGATAATGCAAAATTAACCAAATCTGTAAAAATCAAAACTAAAAACTTAAACAACGGAGTTTAGCTCAACCCATCAATACGTTTGGCCAGTGCACGCCGAACAGGGGCAGGAACGTTCGGCTACTGCACGCCGAACGCATATATGTTCGTTCGGCCAGTGAACGCCGAATGCGTAGACATGTGTTCGGCCAATGGACGCCAAACCAGTGTACGTATATTCAGCCAACCAGTGCCGAACACATTGCATGATCCTAAACTTATAATTTCGTCATTTACGAATAGAAATATTACCTGAAGGACTCGAGACATTGTCCCTTTCTGCATTCATTACTCGTTGTTGAGAAGAATAGGAGTAGAAGGAGATGTATGGGTGTCGAACGAGAGGGTAGGGAGAAAAGGGAAGAAGAACGTGATGGGTGAGGGGGCGCCGAACGTGATGGGTGATGTTCTCGGGTTTCAGCTTTGAGTTTTTTTTTTTTTTTTTAAATGGGTAGAATAGGTATTTTGGGGGTGGGTTTAATAAAATTAAGTTTTTAAATATTTTTATGTGGTGTGCAAAGCAATTGTAGTGTACAAAGCAATATTTGTGGTGTGAAGAGAAACTCTCTTGTACTAATTAGCCTTCGTACTAATAACTTGGACTTAAATTATGCCATTCATTATTTTTATTTCTAATTAAAATTTTTAACTTTTAAAATCGGTCTAATAAGTTCAATAAATTTTAAATATATTATAACTAATAAATTTTAAAAACACTTAATAAATCTAAAAATCAACAAACTAAATTATAAATACATTTAAATATATCAATAAATTAACAAAATACAAATTAAAAATATTTAATAATTTGAATATAAAAAGTGGCTTAGATTTGGTGATTTATAATATATTTTTTTTCTAATTAATATTTAAAAATTTTAAGTTCTTTTGAGATTGTTTTATTTATTAAATTATTTTGATTATTTATTTTTAAAAAATTCAAACAATTTTTGCTCTTAGTATAATAACTTCTTGATTTATTTACATATATTTCTAATTTATTAATTTTTTTAGATTAATTGGTTATTAAATGACATATTTGTTTGGTAATAAGAAGTTCAAGAGTTTATTTGATCAATTTCAAAAGTTAAATTCAATCTGAACCCAATGTAATAAAAAATGTAGAAAACTTGTTTTTTTTTTTTTTTTTTTTTTTTTTAATTTATAAAAGCAAATAGCATCTAGGAATGGAAGTTTAAATCCAAAGAATCTTAATTTACTCACTATAACAACTAGGAAATCTAAATGATGTGCATAATTTTATTTGTAGAAAATTGAGATATAAATACTTGGTGAAGAAATACACACCCTAGAAATAAAGGTTAACGTACAATCAAATTCATCTAAAGTATTATATCAATTATTTATAAAGATATCCCATGAGCCCCCCTCAAGATGGTAAATCGTATGTAGAAAAGGCCAATCTTAAAAATAAGATCTTGCAAATATGTTCGAAAAAAGAGCTTGGTAAAATCATCAACAAGCTGGTCCATAGAATTAAATGTGGGTCCCTCAGAGTTGAGAACACTAAATAGGATCTTGCACAAAATTATAATCAATGACAATATATTTCATGCGAGAGTGAAAAATTGAATTATTACGAAAAATAAGTAATGTCAATATTGTCATTGTAAAAGGATTGATCGTGAAAGAAGAGAGACACCATGTTCGAGGAGCAAAGAATTGAACCCAATGGTTCATCTAAAGCAACATAAGTGATTGCTCTATATTCAGCTTTGGTGGAGAGCAAGCCATAAAGTGTTGTTTCTTAGAGGTCCAAACGATGGCATTGGGGCCAAAAAGAAAGAAAAACAAAAACTTGGCCTATATTGAATTGAGTTCACCAGATTTACCAGCCCAATCTACATTTGTGAAGCGCAAGAGGGGACATGGGGAGCTACAATAAAGAAATGTTGATGATTTTGGTGTAGGTGTATTTGAACAGACTGTAACTATTTAGTCGAGACAAGAGTTTGACTCTTTCTGTGTAAGACGAGATTGCCCCGTATTCAGTGCTCACGATCTATGACAATTGTCCCCTAGATACAACGACTAGGAACTTAAGGATCGCAACACAACAATTCCAAAAGTTATTGGCGAATTACTAAATACTCGAAACTTTCTTTTAGACTTAGAGAGAGAATACTACAAATGCTAAAATGTTTTGTATGCAATTGTAGTGGAGTGTGTTGAGTGAATGATTTAGGGATCTATTTATAATATTTGAAGAGATATGATGAAGAGGTGTGGTATCCATTCACGAATAGAGGCCTTTTGGGCCGAAGTTGTGTGAATGGCACCCCTTGGTGAATAGGGGCCTTGTTGGACTGAAGGCGTGGATCACATCCCTTGGCCTTATTTCAAACCTATTTGACCTATTATACCCATTCACACAACCACACACCTGTTCGGCCTGACACACCCAGTCGCACATCCCCGCATTTTTTCTCTTCAATATTTTCATGTTTTAGTTGCCAACTTTCAATATTAATTTCCCATTCATTCGAAATTGGATTTGAGAAAATAAATACTCTAAAATAATCTATTCATAATGTAGATTCTGATTTGCAATTTATTTCCATTTATCTTCAATTGAACATCAAATCAAAATTGATCAAAGAATGTTCAACAACAATTTTTTTCTAGGTCAATTTCCAACAATCCCCCACATGAATGAAATTAATGCATGTATGAATGCTGACACCGAAAAAGTCCCAATGTAATGTTATTACATCGAGATAGGTAGTATTTTTGTTTGAACATTTCCTAGTAATATGTTATCAGATTTACTCATTGTTCAGTGAACGCGATGTCTTAAACTGGTCAGCTTTTTGTGTAAACCAAGACAATAACATTTACATAATAACAATTCTGATGTCTTTCAATTCTCACATTGTGTCCAATTCGGCCCTGGACCATATCTTGAATTCATAAATGTTTTTTCTATTTGAAGTGGTCAAACTTCACACTTATATATGTAACCTCCTATATAGAGTATCCTGTAATACTCCACTCTAAAGGTATAAGAATCAATAAAAGTACAAATATTTATCATTACCACACGTCTGCAAATTCGCACTTGGGCAGCTGCAAGAATGAGGCACTAAATGGCTTCCAAGTGCATAACTGAACCTTTCATAACTTAGTTGTCTCATTGAACCAAGTTTTTGGGATTTCCACTCATCATTGTTGAGTTACCGCTATAAACGTTCTTTAGTGTGTGGGTTTTAAACCCATTCCCTTTACTACATTGTACAATAGATCTCGGTTAATGGCTTTTGTCAACAGATCCGCTATATTTTCTTTTGACTTCACGTAGTCGATGGAAATTATACCACTAGAGATCATTTGTCTGATAGTGTTGTGTTTTCTATGAATATGTCGAGACTTTCCATTGTACATACTACTTTCTGCTCTCTCGATTGTTGACATGTTGTCACAATGTATCATAACATGGGAGGCACATATTTTATCCAACAAGGAATATCCTCTAGGAAATATCTAAGCCATCTAGCTTGTTTACTAACCTTGTCAAGCACAATAAACTCTGACTCTATTGTGGATCGAGCTATGCATGTTTGCTTAGAGGATTTTCAGGATACCGCTCCTCCACCTATTATGAATACGTATCCACTTGTGGACTTGGAGTCTTTTGTATCTGATATCCAGTTTGCATCACTGTATCCTTCTAAAAAAGTTGGATATCTAGTATAAAGTATTCCATGTTTCATTGTATGTTTCAAATACCTTAGAACCCTAGTCAGTACTATCCAATGATCTTTTCCTGGTTTCTCATGAATCTACTAAGCTTACTAACTAAGTATGCAATGTCAAAGCGTTGTACAATTAGTTAGGTACATCAAATTGCCAACGACCCTTGCATAGTTAAGTTGAAATACTAGGTCTCCTTTATTTTTGGATAAGTGTAGACTTAGGTCAACTGGTGTCTTATCCGGAGGTAAGTCCAAAGCCTCGAATCTCTTAAGTACATTCTTAACGTAGTGAGATTGTGATAAGATAATTCCATCAAGTATCCTATAAAACTTGATTCCTAGTATGACATATGTTAGACCAAAATCTTTCACATCAAAGTTATTCCTTAAAATGTTCTTAGTTTTCACTATTATATCATGGTTGCTTCCCATGATCAACATGTCATCTACATATAGACAGACAATTATGTAATCATTTGGTGTGCCCCTTAATGTAAACACATTGTTCACACTTGTTGGTCTTAAAGCCATTTGACAACATAGGTCTGTCAAACTTCTCATGCCATTGTTTATGGGCTTATTTTAGTCCGTATAATGACTTGACAGGTTAACATACTTTATGTTCTTGTCTTGTTGCAGCAATCCCTTTAGGTTGTTCCATGTGTATCCCCTCTTCCAATTCTCCATTAAACAATGTTGTTTTTACATCCATTTGATGTATTTCAAGGTTATGCAGTGCTGCAATGGCTATGAGCACTTTAATGGATGTGATTCTTGTGATATATGAGCACTTTTGTTTGAACCCCTTGGCTACCAACTGAGTTTTGTACTTATCGATTGATCTATCAGCTTTGCACTTCCTTTTAAGGATCCATTTACAACCTGGTGAGAGATCAACTATTTTCCAAGTATGATTTTGCATGATAGACTCAATCTCATTATTGATGACTTCTTTGCAGAGAGGAGTATCTGGACTGGACAATGCTTCTTGAGTTGACCTAGGTTCACTTTCTAACATGTAAGTTAGAAATTTTAGACCAAACGTTTAGGCCACTTTAGCTCTTTTACTGCATCTAGATTCCTCTATATTTTGTGGAGAACCTCGTATAACTTCATAAGTTCTTTTGTTGGAACTTATCTCTTTCAACGTTTTCAAAGAATATTACATTCCTTGATTCTATGTTCATTCTCTCATTTATGTCGAGAATTTCCAATTTGTGCACTATGTATCGATATGTACTTCTATTGTGTGAATATCCAATGAAAATGCATTCAATAGTCTTAGGTCCTATTTTTCACCTATTTAGGTTTCTAAACTTTGACCTTTGCTAGGCGCTTCCACACTTTCAGGTAATTGTAGGAAAGTTTTCTCCCTTTCATAATTCGTATGGATTTTTGTCCTTTTTCTTGTGTAGTAATTTGTTGAGAATGTGATTAGCTAAAAGCACAATATCCCTCTAAATATTCTAGGGTAAGCCCGAATTGATCAACATAGCATTCATCATCTCTTTTAGAGTTCTATTTTTGTATTCAGCAACTCCATTTAACTGAGGTGAGTATGAAGCAGTTGTTTGATGAATAGTGTCATATTTATTACAAAATTCTTCAAAGGGGGCAACATATTCTCGACATCCATCACTTCGAATCATTTTGATTCTTGTGTTAAGTTGGTTTTCAACTTCATTCTTATAGATTTTGAAAGCTTCAAGAGTTTCGTCCTTTCCTTTCAAAAGATATACATAACAATATCTTGTCCAATCATAGATAAACATGATGAAATACTTTTTTCCATTCTAGTTTGCACAAACTTCAAATCAAATATATCGGTATGGATTAACTTTAGAGGCATAGTATTTTTTGCCACTGAATGGAAAGATGCTTTGGCCATTTTTGTCTCAACACAAACTTCACACTTGTTTTATAAATCAAATTCTATTGCAGGTAGTAAATTTAAACTTACTAGCTTTCGTAGTTTATTTAAATTTACATGTCCTAATCTATCATGTCATAAGTTAGAACACTAAATCAAGTAAGAAGAATTAATAATTTTATTATAATGAGGCCACTAAATCTCATGGTGTACAGTCATTGCATTCATCTAAAAGAGCCATTTTTCTAAGTAGCCCTTTCCTACGAATTGACCACTTTTGGTCAGTACAAAGTTGCTAGCATAAAATGCTAGCCTAAATCGAGCTTTGCTTAACAAGGAACCGGATACTAAATTTTTGCGAATGTTCGACACATGCAGAACTAATTTTCCCAGACCAACCACGTTGGAAGTTTTTGAGTTACCCATGAACAACTTCTTTCCAGTAATCGGAGTGTAAGATGAAAACATCACATTTTCTGAGCAAATGTAGCATGTAGCCCCAATATCCATCCACCACTCTCTCGGATTATCCACCAAGTTGGTTTCAAATACGACAACTAATAAGTTTAGCTCAGACATTTCTAAAGGAACATATCTTTCGTTGGTCAGATGAGCCTGACTGTGATTGTCTTTCTTTGGTTGTTGACAATCTTTAGCTATATGGCCGGGCTTGTTACAGTTGTATCAGTTGCAATAGTTGCCTTTGATGTTTTAAACTTTCTTCTTATTAGGCTCTAACTATGACTTCTTATTACCCATCAATTTTCTCCTCTTGTTAGGATTTGTTTTGGCTAAGTGCACTTTTGCTTCCATCAAAGCTCTGTCATTCATGACTTTAGATTTTCTATTGTCTTCCTTAATCCTTAGTCTCATGATCAGGTCCTCAAGCCTTATTTCCTTTCTCTTGTACTTCAGGTAGTTCTTGAATTCTTTCCACAGTGCCGATAGTTTCTCAATAATGGTAGCTAGTTGGAAAGATTCATTTAGTTGCATTCCTTCGGCATGTATGTCATGCAGAACCAGTTACAACTCTCGTACTTGGTCCAAGACGGTCTTTGAGTACACCATCTTGAAATCCTAGAACCTTTTAACAATGAATTTCTTTATTCAGACATCTTATGTTTTGTTCTTTTTTTCTAGAGAGTCCCACAATTCTTTTATAGTTTTTGTAACCGCATAGACATTGTACAAAGAGTTGTCTAACTTATTTAAGATATAGTTTTGGCACAAAAAATCACTGTGATTCCAGGCATCCAATGTTGTCCACTTATGCTCGTAGTCTATGTTTCTGAAATAGTTGGAGCATTTTCTTTCAGGAACTAGACTATATTAAGAGTCGTCAGGTAGAACAACATCTTATGTTGCCTCCTCTAGAACTCATTACTGTCAAATTTTGTTAGTCTTTTAGCATGAATAGGTGTTGTTGGAACATAAATTGAGGTCATGTTCACATACACTAAATCTCATCTTACGATTGTTGATGATTTTGGTGTAGGTGTATTTGAACAGGCTGTAACTATTTAGTCGAGGCAAGAGTTTTAACTCTTTCTCTATAAGACAAGATTACCCCGTATTCAGTGCCCATGGTCTACAACAATCATCCCCAAGATACAACGACTATGAACTTAAGGATCGCAACACAACGATTCCAAAAGTTATCGGCGAATTACTTGATACTCAAAACTTTCTTTTAGACTTAGAGAGAGAATATTAAAAATGCTAGAATGTTTTGTATGCAATTGTAGTGGAGTGTGTTGAATGAATGATTTGGGGATCTATACATAATATTTGAAGAGATATAGTGTCCATTTACGAATAGAGGCCTTTTAGGCCGAAGTGGTGTGAATCGCATCCCTTGGTGAATAGAGGCCTTTTTGGATTGAAGTTGTGTGGATCACATCCCTTGGCCTTGGGTCAAACCTATTCAGCCTATCATATCCATTCGCACAAGTGCATACCCCGATCACGCATTCTCACATCTTTTCTCTTCAATAATTTCATGTTTTAGTTTCCAACTTTCAGTATTAACTTATCATTCACACGCAATGGGATTTGAGAAAATAAATACTCTAAACTTATCTATTTGGAACATAGATTCCAATTTTACAACTTATTTTCATTTATCTTCGATGGAACATCAAATTAAAATTGATCAAAGAATGGTCAACACCAATCTGTTTCTAAGCCAATTTACAACAAGAAAACGACCAAGATCCTGAGTGACGTTAAGGTAATGCAACAAGTGCTTTGTGGCACCCTGAAGGAATTCAATCGGTGCATGTACAAATTTGAGAAAGCTTATTCACTACTAAGGCAATGTCCAGATGAGTAATCAAAATATACTAAAGACTTCTAACGACTTGATGATACAAAGTAGCATATGAGGGAGGAGGACCATCATAAAGAGAAAGAGAAGTACCAATTAACTACAAGAGATGTTACAACTAGGTTAGAGGAAAGCATTTTTTGTTTAACTAAAAAATTGATAATGTACTTCTTGTTTTGTGGTATTTTTTCGATTTTAAAGATAAAACTCAATCAACATTTGCAATCATGAAGTTTCAATGTGCAGTTACAAGTGAACAAACATAAATATAGGCACTCAATTCATTAATTTCATCTTAGTGGAAAGTTAAGGAGAAGTTCTATAATTTTTATATAAACCCTTTTATTTCAATTGTAGCGGTAACTTAGTAAAGAATCCAATTAAAGTGGAAACTACAATTGATTCATCGTGACATATGTTTAATAATTCAGCCATATCTTGATATAGACAACTCCAAATGATAATATCTTGTGGCATCCAAAATCTAATACAAGGCTACAACTTTCATTGAAATATGTAAAGTCAAATTTGAATTAGAATACCATTAAAAAAAACCCTGGAGTTGGCATAAATGTAAAGCTCAACAGAGAGGATTGAATGTGAAAAATCAAAGAATGTCTATGGCATGGCTGGTGTTGTGCTAGTGGTACAACCGTGACAAAAATATGGATTTCAGAATTCTATTTCCTATTTTGATCATAACTATAATCCTACATGTTTTTGGACTTTTTGAGGCCCTTATGTACCTTCCAAAACAGCAAAAAGATGTTTTCATCACCATAAACACATAATATCATAAATTTCATCTTGGAGAAATTGGAGGAGAACAATCAAGAAGAGATTTAGGAGAGTTTTAAGATCAAATTTGAGACAAGTTTTTTGTTTTACTTTATTTTCTTCTTTTAATCAGATATTGATACAAATGTGTCTATGAGTTTGCTTACAATCCTATCTAGCTAAACCCTCTTGAGCTCCTAGGATTGTTACTAGTTTGATATATTATAATGATGAATACTTGAATTTATTTGAGTTTTTATTCTTATTCTCTAATCATATGTTCTTGATTTTATTAAAAATTGATTATTTGGCTAGTAACTAAGCTTTTTTGGTTGTCAAATTTAATTTGGGAGATACATATTCGATTTAAATCTTGGAGTGTATGACATAATTAACTGCTAAATAAGGGGGGATGGCAATTTAGTTGAAGAGATTATCAATCATATGTGCCTTTTGAAGCTTATTTGTTGATGATTGAATTTAATAAATAAATCTAAATGTCATATGATTTCCTAGGATCTGGTTTTGAGCTTGATTGAATTTAAATATTTTCCTATTGTTATATATAATTCTCCTAGTTGTTAGTTTATTGTTTTCTTTATTATAATTTGCATGTAAAACAATTAATTCAAAAAATGTTGGAAGTTAAGATAAAATTTTGATTAGCATAATCATATTTCTTATTGGGTTAGTCTCGATCTTTGTGGGATACAACATTGCTCATTGCAATGTCAAATAATTTTTGTATAATTGAAAAGAATTTGGTGAATAATAATAATAGAAAAGAATAAAATATCATTTATTATTAGTATCATATCATCAATATACGCGAATAAGTAAGCAATGAGACCGTCACGAGTACATGCAAAGAGCGGTATGTCATACTTTGCATTAATAAAACCCAACTCAAGAAACAAACAATGTAATTCTCAGAACCATGTACGAGGTTCTAGTTTAAGGCCATATATTACTTAAAAAAAAAAAAAAAAAAAAAAAAGAAGGAAAATTATTGTCAGTGAAACCATGTGGTTTTTCCATATAAACCTCTTTGTGAAGATTTCTGCTAAGATATTAACATCAAGATGTCGAAGAGACCAACACATGATAGGGCTAAATTCATAGCATTACAAACTTTTGAGACTAAATGGTTCTTAGCCCTATCATGTGGTTTTTCCATATAAACCTCTTTGTGAGAAGTTCTTAGAGATACAACTTTTGAGAAATTAAGTCAACTACAATAAGTCTTTAGTTACATTGACATACCCAAAATAAGTTGTTGAAGTTGTTGTGTTGAAAGTGGATTAACCCATCTTCTCGATTGCTTTTGCTGTCATTTTCAACATGGAAGAAAATAAATTGTTCAATTAATACTTGGGCGTCCAAATTTAGTGGCTAGAGAACTTTTATTGATGTGGAAAGAATACAAATTATTGTAAGAGTTTATGATGAACAAATTTCACCTGATTTAAGGATTATTATATACCATCTAAAACAACCTTAAAATACTTGTGTTGAATAGGAAAATAGTCATACGGGAAGATGTAAAACATAGTGATAGTTGGGGGATCATTTTTCTAGCTTTGCAAATGCAACAAGAAACAACAAAAATTATGTTTCAGGGTTAGGACTATAACTACTTCAAAACATGAAGGAATCTGTTCTCCGAACTTCCTCTTTCTCTCTCAAACATATTTTGTCTATCACTTTATGGTGATAATAAAGACTAATTTCTATATATATGAGTAAATTTACAGCTAATTTGTAAGTAAAGAATCAAATAGTTACAGAGAATAATCTATATGATACACAAATGATTTAGTCAACACTTTTCTTATTATCCCCCCCTCAAGAATTGTGTCGGATGAAGATTGACGCAAAGCTTGGAATGTAGAAACTGAAATGCCAATCTTAGAAGACTTTTGGTGAAGATATCAACAAGTTGAAGATGATATGGGACAAAACAAGTGGAAAGTCTCCACGTTGAGACGACTTCATGAACAAAGTGACAGTCAATGTTGATATACTTAGCCCGTTAATGAGCTACATGATTTTTACTTAAGAAATGACACTCTTGTTTTCAGAAAAAAGAACGGGCTGAGAAATAGGCAGCAATTTGGATTCTCGGAGAAAGTTATTCAACCAAATAATCTCAACAGCTGCATTTTCCATAGCTCGGTATTCGAATTCACAACTAGATCGCGCTACTGTTAGTTGTTTCTTGGCACTCCAAGAGACAAAGTTCCCATTAAGAAAGATGGAGTATCCATAAGTAGACCGACGTGTTTCGACACAACGAGTCCATTCTGCATCAAAATAGCCCACAATGGAAGACTCTGGATGATATGAAAAAGATAAGTTGAAGTGAACAGTGCCCTTAACATAACGGATGATGTGTTTAACAGTGAATGAATGATCTTCAGTGGGAGAATGCAAAAACTAGTTGATTAGATTCCCAAAGTATGATAAGTTCGACGAGTTATATTCAAATATTGTAATGTGGGAAATATTATAATGCTCCCATAAGAGATCGATACAGGGTAGGATCCTGATAAGGCGGTCCCATGTTAACAAGAGACTCTCCAGCACGAAGGGGCATAGCAAGAGGCTTAGAATCCAAAGATTTGCACATTTTAGAATATCACGAGCATACATTGCCTGACCAATAAATGAACCAAACAACGTATAAGAAATGTCCAATCCAAAAAAATAGTTAAGCTTCCCAAGATCCGTAGTGGCAAATTCAGCATGAGCACAAGTAATAAAACGATGACGCATAACAGGACATTACCTGTCAGAATAATATCATCTACATACAATAATAAGTAAATGACAGTAGTACCTTGGTGAAAATAAAAGAGGAAGGAATCCGAGGGACTGTCATTAAAATTAAGGCTAAGTAGAAAGGTATTGAACTACTGAAACCAAGCTAAAAGAGCTTGACAAAGACCATATAATGCTTTCTTAAGCCGACATCCATGGTCTGGGAAGCGAGGATCAACAAATCATGGAGGTTGAGCAATAAGAATTAGTTTTTGAAGGACACCATTCAAAAAGGCGTTCTTAACATCCAGTTGATGAAAAGGCCATCGATGTTGGAGTGCGAGGGCCAAGATGACCTGAACTGTTGAAGCTTTAACAATAGAATTGAAGGTATGATTGAAGTCAGTACCTGGAACCTGAGAGAAACCCTGGGCGACAAGATGATCCTTGTGATGCTCGACAGAACCATCAAAGTGATACTTGGTTCTAAACCCCCATATGGAGCAAACAATATTGGTGTTTGGAGGTCTTGGAATCAAATCCCAAGTATGATTCAAGCAAAGAACATCAAATTTCAACTGCATAGCCGTAAGCCATTCAGGGGATTGGGAAGCGGACTTAAAACCATGAGGTTCAGAGACGGTGGATAAACTGGAAAGAAGAGTTCTGGACGCAATGTTTACTCAATATTTATCTTAAAAATACCTCACTTGGCACGGGTAACCATTGAATAAGATGGCAGTTAGGGAGGTTGCATTGGTACAATTGGTTCAGCTCGATTAGTTCTAGTTTGATATGAGAGTTAGGTGCAACCTGCAGAGAAATAATAGGTAGCTGTTGGATAGGAGGAGAAGGTTGGTCAAGAGTATTGTCTGAAAAAAGACAGCACATTAGTGGGGAAGGTGAAGGTTGATATGCACATGGGGAATGCTTTATTAAGCACAGTGATGTTGAAGAAATAGATGACTCCAAGAAGCTTGAGATATCCAATGCAGAGGACACAGAGGATGGGGTAACACTGGAGAGAGGAAAACAAAACTCATCAAATTGGGCATGATGAGTGATGAAAACCTGAGAGGATGCAGGATCGTAACATCAAAATCCCTTGTAAGAGCTACTATAACCCATAAATATGCCAAGGCCCGCTACGAGGATCTAATTTATGAGCTGCATAATCCCGTAGATATGGGTATACACGATAACCAAAGGGTGTGAAATTTGCATAAGTACGCACAAACCCATAAAGTATTTCAAACGATGATTTGTCATCTGCAACAGTAGATGGAAGACGATTAATTATATAAACTTCAGTTGCAATAACATCCAACCAATAACACACCAAAATATGAGCATGAAACATCATAAATAGATGAGTTTCAGAAATATGATGATGTTTACGCTTAACGCGACCGTTCTGCTATGGAGTGTACGGGCAAGAAATATGATGGTTAATGCCATGTAAAGCAAAAAAATCACGAACACAATTATTAACAAATTCAGATGCACCATCAGATTGAAATACTTTCAAAGTGCTAGTAAATTAATTACAAACAAAGTTGTGAAAGCGAACAAGAACATCATAAAATTTTAACTTAGCATGCAACGGATAAATCCATGAAAATGTGAATACTCATCAACAAATCCAGCATAATATCGATAATCATTAGGTATGTTAACTGGGGCGGGACCCCACAAGTCACAATGAACCAAAGTAAGGATTTTAGAGGCACGTTTATTATTCAAATTAAAAGGTAAGCATGTGCTCTTAGCCATTTGACAAGATGAGCAAAGTTGGGGACTTGGTAATAAAGAAGTAACTGATAGATGTCCTAATTTATTTACAGAGAATGGGACATGTCCCAAACATAAATGCCATAAAGTAAAGCCTTCAAACTTTTGGAACAGAGAGTAGCAACCAAAGCCGGATGATCTTGCTCCAAAACATATAAGCCCTGATTATGCCTTCCTCGAGCCAAGATTGTTTAGGTCTGTCGATTCTAAATTTTAAAAGACTAATCAGAAAAAACCACATCAATGGGAAAATCAGATGTGACCTTACTAATAGAGACCGGATTCTTGGTTAGTATAGAACTACTAAGACATCAAGTAGACAAATATTATTAGATAAAGTACGAGTCCCAATATGAGTAATAGAGAGAGAGTTCCCATTACCGAAAATAACTTAACCATTGCCATTATTTGGTTCAAATGAATCCAAGGTAGAAGATGAGCAGTTATATGAGCAGAAGCTCCCGAGTCAACATACCAATCAGAAATCAAATTCGAAATACTGCATGAAGCGTTAAAAGCTTGAGCAAGTTGGGCAAGAGACGGAACTGTAGCGCGGAACTGAAGGAATTTTGAGCATTTATTAGCATAATAGGACATTGACATATTTGAAAGTGAGGGACATAAGGCATGTGTCGCCCAAGCTTGCCTGAATTTCCACCACGGCTAGACTGACCACCACGGAACGAATTTGCAGCAGCATCTTTGTAGGAATTATGACCTGAGAAGGTCGTGTGACGATGCAGCTATGGTAATGGGGCAACAGGACCAGAGACCATGAAGGCAATGAGAGTAATGGTGGAGTCATCCATTTGACGGCTAAAAATGTCAAATTGTTGTGCTTGATGTAAGAGATTGCAAAAGGATGGAACTAGAGAAAGGGCCATTCGAGTGTCTGAAAAATATGCAAAGTGAGGACCTAACCCTCGGAGGAACCAATGATTTTTATCCAAGTCCTCAACAGGATGACCAATAGCGGCCAATTGATTGCACAATTTTTTTAATTTGCACCCATATTCTACTACAGAGAGAGAGAACCACGTTTAAGGAAGAGTAATTACTCTCTGAGTTGATTGGCACGAGATTGAGATGAGTGCGCAAAGGCAGCTTCAAGAGCAAGCCAAACCATACAAGAGGTAACATAACCGGTAACTTCAGTAATGGTCTTCTAAGTGAGAGAAGAGAGAAGTAGAGATAAGATCTGTTGATCCTTGGTACGCCAAGCCGTGTAGGCGGATTTCGTGATTCCTCTCCAGTGTCATTAGTTAGAGTAGCAGCAGGGGGAAAGAAGGAGCTATTGACAAAACCCAGAAGGTCGTATGATAGCAACATTGTAACGACTTGATTTTTCCACAATTGATAATTGGAGGAAGTGAGTTTGATAATGACCAAGTGAATCAAGGTATTGATAGGAATCGAATCGGAAGCAGGAATGACTACCATTGGTGAATGCAGAAGGTGGATAGGTGATGAAGGAGATTTTTTTTAATTTTTTTTTTTGGTAAAAAAGAAGAGTTTTGTGAGGGTAGGAAGGAGAAAAACCAAGATTATGCGAGATGGAAGAAAATAGGGTTTCGATGTGCGGCTGATACCATGTAAAACATATTTGTCTATCACTTTGTGGTGATAGTAAAGTCTAACTCCACTATATATGAGTAAATTTACAGCAGATTTGCAAGGAAAGAATCAAATAATTACAAAGAATAATCTATATGATACACAAATGATTTAGTCAATACTTTCCTTATAGTACTCTTGTTCGTCAAAGTTGTTTTCAAGGCTGCAATTATGGTAGGCAACATGTATGGGTGGTTGGATAAGTTTACTTGTTATTGGATATATTGGGCTTGTGATGTTCAACATGTATGTTTTCTGAGGGAATATATTCAATATATTTTGTAACCTTTTTATATTTTGAACATTAATTTTACTTTTGATGTTTTTTTTTCTTTTTCAAATTTAAATTTTTTTGACTTTATATTCTCCTTTCCTAACACAGAAGGGATGGGTTTAGATCTTTCCAAAATTTAGATAACGCATGTGTTATATGTTGTTACCTCTTGGATCGGTCAAATATCAGATGATATCATCTACTAATATATTCGATTCAATCGGGTGTGATCTGGTCTCTTTAGTGGCTTCAAAATGATTTATAAGATATATTTTATCTCTGCAATAGTATACTTAATTGGATTGATTTTTATTGGAATATGATATTTTAGTTGGAAAATATTTAATTATAGTTTAACTCATAATTATGGAATAAGATAAATGAAGAGATATTGCCATATAAAAGATTTTTTATTTATTACATATATACTTTCAATTATCTCAATATGTAACTTACTGAAAACAAAAGATTATATATCACATATGTATTATGAGCATCTCTCTTATGAGTCGGTTGCACGGATCCTAGATTCGTGCAACCGATCAACCTGCATCAAATCCATTAAAAAGATCCTCTTGGGTCTAAGAATATTGTTTGCTCTTTTATTTCACTTAAAAACGACTCATAAGTGCACAAGACAATTATATTAAAACTATGGTGAGAACATATATCGTATCCACTAGAACTGTTTAAAGTAGATTCAACTAAGTACTTGTCTATCATATTATACTTTATTTAATGATTCAAATATTTGTGATTGATTCTATAAACGAAAATAAAACAAAGGATAGAAACAAATATCACAAGCACAATCTAACAACTAAGAAAGTTCATAGGTGAAATGAATTATAGGCATATGCACTCATGTGGTTCATATGCATTCTTTTAATATATCAAACCATCTTTAATTCTTATATTCGTAAGAGAATCACTAATATAATTGGACCCTCTCTCTCGAGTTAGATCCAAAAGTAGATTATACTAAATTGATCATCTCTCAATATCACAATGTTATCCAAGTCCCAATCGTTCCTATGATTTATTCTTATCATAATACTTACCAATCTCTTGATCTAACGAGTTTATGTTATGCATTCCTAATTTGTTAACTAATTGCTGCCTCTCGAATAATAATGGATTAACTAGACATATGCAATTATTCTCCACATAATTTCATACGATTATCAAATCAAAGAAGTATAAACGAATATAAGAAAGGAACTAATATCATCGAAGGAAAACATATGAACCCACAATTGTGCAAGCCCTAGAATTACTAAGTGTTTAGGTACTCATAATCAATACATAATCCACAGGAAATAGATTGATAATCATATTTAACACCTATGAATAAAAGAAAATAGAACAATTGACTGAAGCCAAATTATCTTTGCTCTCTCTCTCCCTCCCTCCCTCTAAATACTAGTTGCTCAATTCTACTTTGTATCCTCATTTCCAGCTATAAAATCTAATTCTCTTCCTCGTTCACACATTACTCCATATATAAGGGTTGATTAAGGTTTCAGTTTCCCCAAGAATCTCCTTTACAACAAGAGGATAAGTACAAATTATGATCCTAAAATATCTCATTTGGAACAAGAGGATAAGTACAATTCGTGATCCCCAAAAACCTCCTTTGAAACAAGAAGATAAGTATGAATCATGATCCTCAAAAATCTCACTGGAAACAAGAGGATAAGTACAAATCATGATCCCCAAAAATCTCCTTTGGAACAAAAAGATAAGTACAAATCGTCAAATATCGACTTTCCTGCCAAAACTTCAATAAACTCATGACATCACAAAATATAACAAAATCATTATATACTCGTCACTTATGTATATGCAATTTCCTAGAAATTATGTGTAATAACCCCGAATTGCATGTAAATCCTATGTTTATCAAGTATCAAAAATTGAAACATAGCATCTGAGGTTGCATTAATCGAGGATAAATGACATAAGAAATTGTTCTATTTACAAACTTCACCTTCAACAAGCGTAGATTTATTTCAAAAAATTTCCCAAATTGCATGATTTTCTCGTAAGACTGAGAGATATGAAATAAATAAATAAAGAATCAAATCACACCATCTGTATAATAGGTAAATGCCTTATATTCCTATGAAATTGTTGGAATTATTTGTAATAAGATATTGGCTACAATTGAAAAGGTCTCATCAATAAAAGATTTCCATTTATCCTCGATCTAGACACAGGATTCGAAGTTGTGACCTCTTTGATGTTCACCTAGGTCCCTTACCACTAAGCTAGATTGAGGCTTTGTGTTAACTTTAAACATATATTGTTTTATATCAATATTTTCGACAAATTTAAAAAAATATTAGAAATGAAATAATTTTGGATATGAATTCATGTTTTCTATAAGAGTATATCATAGATTTTCTATCCTTTACCAATAAGTCGATGAAATTTTGTAAATTTAAAAAAAAATTATTTTATATTATAGTATATGTTACAAATAATTAAATTTAACAAATTTAATATATTTATAATTCTTATTGTGATTGAAAAACTTGAAAAAGAAGATCTAAATAGTCTAACGTTGTGTAAGTGGTGAAAAATTGACATTCAAGATCTAAATTAATTTCATCATTTTGTCCGCCATTTGTTTCTTGTTCGAACTTTATATTAGTTTGAATTTAATTATGTTTAAACTAAAGAATAATATTGAGAATAATAATATGTTTTTAATTGCTTGTTTGGTTATGATGTTGAGACATCATTTTGGTAATTTTTGTTAAATTTTAAACATCACTCATTATTAAATTAATTTTTGTAATTAAACAAACAATGCTATTATATTTTAGCATAAGCGCAGCTCGCGCCCAACGATTTTGGGTTATCGACTGGCGTGAGTACTACTTTTTTGTTAATCCAATAATATTTTTTAGCTAAATATTATCTATTAGTTAAACAAGTAATATTAAAAAAAATTATTTAATTTGAATGGAATCTATACTAATATCATAACAAAGTAGTCTAAAAGAATAGTTTATTATTTATCTACAGTCAATTAATAAATATTACAAGTAATATTTTTTAGTTAACCCAATAATAATTTTTAGCTTAATAAATATTACATTCCAATTAAACAAGTAATATTGAACAATGTTTTTATTTGATTTGAATTGAATCTATACTAATATCACAAAGTAGTAAGAGAAGAATTAATCATCTATTTAAAGTCAATAAATAAATATTACGAGTAATACTTTTAGTTAACCCAATAATATTTTTTAGTTAAACAAATAATATCTTTAAGTTAAGCAAGTAATATTGAACAATTTTTGTGTTTAATTTGAATTGAATGTATACTAATATAATAACAAAGTAGTCTAAAAGAAAATGAGTAATAATGTTAAAAGATAAAATAATATTATTTAAATATAATAATATTACATGTTTAATTAAAAAAAATTATCACAATGTGTGAAGTTTAGATTTTAATAGGTAATAATTTATAGGAATGGGTTTTTATACCTATCAACAAAGTATATAAATAAATTTGCAAACTGATAAGTATATCAATTTTTTTTTTTTATGTAAATAGTTTTATTTTTAGTTATATTAAATTTTAAGAAAAATTTTGTTAATCTTGTAAGTCAGATTAATTTTTGGTTTCCAACATAAGCTACTCCAATCGTTCTAAAAACGAGTCTACTTATACAGACCTAGACCTTTTTTTTTTTTGGGATCAAGGAAATTTTTTTAATCTAATTTTCTACTAAATTTTAAGTAATTCATTGGCAGATACCAAGAAATATGAAAGGTAAAATAACAATATTTTCTAAACTGGTTAACTAAATACTAAATAAGTTCCAATACATTTTACTATTATTTTTTTCAAAAATAAATTTCACTATTATTAAATTCATTAAATCACAAGAAATTGTATACACAAAATCAATTTTTTTTTTGGTTGCCATAGGTTCAAAATATTATTCTAATAAAAACAATACTAATAAATATGAAAGAGAAAGGTGTTGATTGTCAATCAAATATAGAGCACTAATTAAAGAAAATCACGAATTAATTACTTAAAACTTATACTAGAGGAATCAATAACGCTGGACTTTTTATTGATCTATTTATTTATTCTTTTCTTGATTTCAAATCAATATGGTCCAAAAACTAGAAAAATTCTGAGAAGAACAAATCTTCGAGAAGAAAATATCATTAAAAAATAAAATTAATTTTGAAAATATTAACTTAATAAAGAAAGAAAAAATAAATAAATCGGGGTCCAATTATACAGAGAATAACAGTGGGTCTGGTCATATTCCCAAGTACAAAGATCAAATGTGTTGACATGTGATGGGATGTTAAATTATGAATATCTCTTTGTTTTGTAATTGTTGTCAATTAATTGAAAAAGAAAAAGAATTGTTGAAATAATAATAAGAAAATAAATATAGTTCATTGTATTGCCCATATATCTATTTAGTACCCCACCGGCGCACTCACTTTTTTGTATGTATTACACCTACAACGTGAAGGGTAACCCTACCTTTCTCCCCACGCTCTGCTAAAGCTGCATTTTTTAAACAGATATTGTTTGCTGAATTATATAGAGTGGTCCTCCCCATTTTCCACAATCTTTATATTTAATTATTTCTCCCCAATAATTTTATTTTACTGAAAAAAATAAAACTTTATTGTTTTTATAAATACCATCATTTTTCTGCTTTTGTTTCGCATGATCCATTCATTATTTCTCCTTCCCTTTTTGCACACAGCAAACACACACACACACACACACACATGTAGGGATGATACAGCTTAATTTCTTGAAATTCTGTTGGTTTTCAAGAATTTCAGTGAGCACTTAAGCTGTGTGAGATAAGGGTTTTTTGTTTTTGTAAATATTATTGGATATATATACTGATAATGTTGTGTTTGTTTAGTTGCTTTTTTCTTTTCCCAAAATAATCTTCTCCAGTGGAATACAATGAGAATCCCTGCCATGCTTTTCCACAGCTTTCTTGAACTTCTTTTGAGATTTATTTTTCAAGAATTAATTCTACATTCAGAAGTTCAAGAATGCTGTGGGAAGACATGGCAAAGTCAGGATTTTTTTTATATTTTTTCCCTCAACATTAATTTTTTCTTTCATGGATGATGACCGTATAGCACTGATCCAGTGGCCGGGAATGGAGAAGAGTAACATCTGATGCCTTACGTACCATGTCGAACGCTCCATATTTATCATGGTAATTGCTGTTATATATATACATATTAATGTCCTAAATTCTTCATTTTAAGAACATTCTGCAAATTGATTGATTACGTACATAATTGTCTTGAGCCTTTTCTTTTTTTGGCCAAGCTTCTCAGTGTTATTTGCACACACACACACACACACACACACACACACACACACACACACACATATGTGTGTGTGTGTGTTGTCACATTATATGTTATTATGACTTGGTTTAATTATTTGGAATGGGCGTTCGTAGAAACCCTAATTATTTTGAGATTATCTATATATCATTTGCTCTGCGTGGTTAATCTTGTGTGTGTGTGTGTGTATATAAAGGGAAATTCTGATTGATTATGATGTATTGAATTTACAGAAATTAATTTCTCTTTAAGTCGTAATTACATGAACTAAGAAACATCTAACCTCTGAAATTTTTAAATTTTTGTGAATATTTATAAATTCGAAGTCATTTTTTTTTCTTTTAATGTAGACATGAAAACTAATTTGTCCATGTTTAGCTTGATACTTTATAATTAATCCTGAGCTTGTGATTAAATTTAAACAGCTATCATTAGTTGTTTTCAATTATTTTTTTTTTTTTGGGAATATTTTGGAGATTGAATTCGACACCAACATCATTATTTGATGAGGTGATACCACTATATTATCGAGGTTGGGTGACTTTTCAAAACTTCTAGATATGAATTAAATGAACTTGATCCAATTATTTCCTAGTTAAGAGATTGGCATGGTGAAATTGCTTTATGCACATTAATTAAATCTTTAATTAAATGAGCAATTGAGACTGTGAAGTTTATGCTAAATTCAAATAATAATTTAGCAGAAATGATTTATTGTAAGTACCAGAAAATAGCTAGCTTGATATCGATACCACACACCGTGTATGCTAAATAAAATGAAGTACGAGATTATATCACAAGAAAAAAAATAGAAAAGCAGGTAATGTGATGGATGGTGTTTTAGCTTTTACTGCGAGGAATTACTGCATGCATGAAGCCATATATGTTATTACAAGGGGGCGGGCATGGGGGGCTTGTACTTGGAGTGAAACAAGAGTGGGTGAAGAATGTCATTTCAGGAGTTTGGTTTGTATCACAAAAATAGCTAAAATTGTTTGGTTTAGCGTCACAATAAGGAGGGGTACTGCACACATGATTCTCATCTCTCTCTCTCTCTCTCTCTCTATATATATATATATATATATATGTGTGTGTGTGTGTGTGTGTGTGTGTGTGTGGTATGATATATCCATCTCCGTTTTCCACGGATCTTCAGTACTCTAATTTTCAGAAAACCTATACTTTTCCATAGCTAGCTTTCTGCATCCCTCTTCCCTCTGTCTCTGCATATGTATATCTCTGTGCAACAAACATATACAATCAATTATGTATGCACATGCATTATTGTTTCATGCTCCCAAATGATCATATATAAACCCAACCCATATGTCTCTGTGTTATCATCATCAATATTTGCCTTAGTGCCCATTATAAATCTTTTGGGTTTAAAAAAGATAAAAAGAAAGGAAAAAGATCCTTTCTTTGAATAAAAGTTATAAAACAATTATGAATTAAGTTCAACTCTATGACTGAAAATCTTATGCGCGGGGTTCCATATATTTTATCGTGATAAATTCAAATGACAAAAAATATATAAAAAAAAATCTCATAAAAATTTAGAAATTTGACATAATTGAACATGCTCATTAAAGTTATATATATATATATTATATAATTTTTAGCACATATAAAGTTTTTATGAAATTGTAGAATATTGGGATGAGGTTGTGTTGTCTATCTAGATCTGGTTTACGGACAAGTTTGTCCAAATGAATATGACACTTGTATATATATATGTAGGAGAGAATTTGAACCATTAAAAGTGATTTTCTTTTCTTTTATTTTTAGTTTGTTACCTCTGTCTTGAAAAATATTTGGACCGCATATTTCAAAATTTGAATTATACGCACTATATTAATTCAGTTTTTGTCCATGGCCTACTACATGTAACAGTGACCTGTAGTGTTGATGTGGCAGATTGGCTGGTAACAAAATAAAATCTTTAAATTTATTTAATTAAAATCAACATAAATTTGAAATATGAATGCAGAAGGGGAAATTTCACTCAAATTTTTTTATAATTTTTGGATAATTTTTACATCTCCTAAGTAATTTTCAGTTTTTATTTTGTTAGTTTTAGGTTTTTTTTAAATAACTTTTAGCTTTTAAATATACTTTTTATATTTATTTGGTTATTGCATATTAATTAAATAACTTGTCTGATTTTAAATATTTTTATTTATCGTTTTCCTTGATTTTATCAAGTGGAACTATTTACATTTCAGTTTTTCTCATACAGGAGAAAATTAATAAGCTAGTTTTAAAATTATAACATTTCTTTTTTTTATTTGTTTACATCCCAATATTTAAATTTATTAAATAGTCTTCAATTTTTTATTATAATAATTCAGTATTTTAACAAGTTATATTTTAATTTCAAATTTTCATATTTTATTTTGTAGTTTTGGATTTAAAGAATATATTTTTAATAAATGCGATTATAATTTTAGATCCTAGATACATAGATTTTAATTTGTCATTGTTTACTCAATTATATACCTTTAATATCTCGCAAAAACTCCTGTGAAACAGTTGCATGTGTGACACGATGTAAGGTATCACTTGTTTAACTATAAAATATTACTTGTTTAACTATAAAGTATCACATTTTTAAGTGTATTACTACTGATTATTTACCTTAAAAAATAGTGATAATTTATAGTTAAACAAGTAATACTTTATAATTACATAAGTAATACATTAAATCGTGCCACACGTGCAACCATTTCACTGAAGACTTACTCTTAATATCTAATTAAATACTTTTTCCAAAATCAATTAAATACAATTTTTGAATTTTTTAAAATTTCAAATTTATTTTATTTTTTATATTTATTTGTTAATTAGATAATAATTTATTTCTCAATTTTGAATGAGGTAGAATCTGGTTGTGTAAAATACTTTAAATGGGTGGATGTAGGACAATAATAACACCCCAAGTATGCATGTATGTCACATTAGCACTACATGTCATTTTTATTATGTTTGCTTATGGACCAAAAATGATCTTCAGAAACATAAGAGTAAGTAGACTTCTAATTTGAACTGTGAGGACTCAATTTCTCAGCAGGTCGAGTTCGAGAACCAAACAAGATAATTTCTTTAAAAAAAAAATCACAAGTTATATATAATTGAATAAGTTATCCACGAATAAAAAAATTGTATCTTTATTTAGGTAACCAATTATTAAAAGTTGTTATCTATACTCTTATATTGGAATCGGGGGAGTATTAGTTTTGAGGAAAAGAATAAGAAAAGAGGTTTTATAACTTTTGGGCGGTCCCTAAATGTTAGTGCATTTGATAAAGCTAGCAGGATTAGTTAGTTGGTTAAAGCAATTAGAGATATCAGCTAGCTTGTACCTCAAGCAACTAAAACAAAAACTATAGTATAAAATACGTATAGTTCCCTCATGCAATACAAGATGAAAATATTTCTCTTCTTTAGCATGGTATCAAGAGCCGGTTCATAACCACTTATTGCCAAAAATTATGGCTCTTCCGCTTACTTCTTTGGTGTCGTCTCTCTCTTTACCCATGTTTACAACTCTTACTCTTCAGTTAGATTGTTCCAATTACAACCACTGGAGAGCTCAAGTGCTATCTAATGTTACTACACATGGATTTGAAGGTTATCTTCTTGCCACAATTCCAACTCCTCCTCCTTTTGAATCTCCAGAATCTTCCTCTTCTCCCTCGACTGTTAATCCTGAATATCAAATATGGATTCACCACAAAGAATGCTTCAGAACCTCGGTTGGCCTTCCTACGCTGACGCATGCCTCTTTTCACAATCCGTTTTGAAACCGCAAGGATCAATTTATTTTTAGCTAGATTTGGCTTCAATTTCTGAGTCCATGCTTGGACATGTGAGTCGCTGCAAATCTGTTGCTGATCTCTAGTCTACTCTTGAAGAATTATTTCATACTCAATCCAAGGCAAGGGCGTTGCACTTGAAACTACAACTTTAGACTCTAAAGAAAGGTAAATTGTTAATTGATGAGTATATCCTACGAATGAGTTCAATTGCAGATGACCTAATGGTTGTTGGACAAAAAAATTAGTGATGAAGGTCTCTCTCTTTACATTCTATCTGTTTTAGAACCTGAGTATGAATCTCTGGTTGTTAATCTTACCACTCAAGTATAGTCTATTCCTCTTTCTGGGGTGCAATTTTCTCTCCAAACACTTGAGATGAGGTTAAAGCACGAAACTCAGTCTTAACTCTTGAGTCGTCCTTGCTCCCGTCTGCTAATATGGTTGTTAGACAACCTTCTGGTGGTTATACTAGAAGTGGTATTCAAAATTGGTTGCAGAAGAGGACATGATAGGATTGGTAGAGTCAAATATGTGGGAAATCAAATCATTTGTCTAACAAGTATTTCAAAAGGGTTGACAATGGTTTTTTTGGCTTTGAGAACTCTAATCCTTGAGATTCTGGTTCATCGCAAACACATCTTGCCTCTATTCCTACTGTTAAGAATAACAGTTCTTCAAATCCCGAGGATCACTATAATCAGTGTTCTAATGCAAGTTCCTATAGCCAATTTTATGATTCTCCTAGCAGACATGACTCGTCTTTTGATTCTTCTTGGTATATGGATAGTGGTGCCACAAACCATGTTACATTACAACTGCAGAATCTTGACCTTCGGACTCCATATGGTGGCTCTGACAGACTAATGATAGGTAATGGTTCCACTCTTGATATTTATCATTCTGGATCTTCTTTTCTTTATCTTCCTAAATCAAGTAACTCTTCATATCTTGCTCTCCACTATATTTTGAGTGTGCCTGATATTTCCAAAAATCTGTTGAGCATATCTCATTTCACTAGAGATAATTCTGTATGTATTGAGTTTCATGATACTTGTTGTCTTGTTAAAAAAAGATCAGCCACAACACTCTGTTGAAAGGAGAACTTAAAGACGACCTCTATCAGTTGAGTTTGTCTATCTTCCGTTCCATGCCCAAGTCTCCTGTTGCTACTTTACTACAACCCTCTACTTACTTCTGTCTAAATACCAAGTCATCATCTCAACCTCAATCCATGTATTCTTCTTGTAATCTAGCACAGAAAGATAATGAAGTCACGGTTGGGCACAACAAACTTGGTCACCCTTGTATTTCTGTACTTTGTGCTCTTAGTATCAATGTTGCTCCTAGTATGATGGGTTTTTGTGGAGCATGTAGACTTGGAAAATTACATGATATGCATTTTCCTTCTGTTCCCACTAAAACAAATTCTCCTTTTGAGCTTATTCATTCCGACGTATGGGGGCTAGCTCTCGTTCTCTCTTGTGAAGGATTCAAATATTATGTTCACTTTATTGATGACTTTACTAGATTTACCTGGATTTTTCCTTTACACACAAAATCTGAAGTCTATTCTAAGTTTGTTCTTTTTCATGCCATGGTTGAGAGACAGTTCCAAACCAAAATCAAGTGGGTTCAACCTGATTACTAAACTTGGTATTCTGTTTTGACACTCTTGTCTGCATACATACCAACAAAATGGTCAGGCTAAAAGAAAATATTTGTATATCGAAGAAATGGGCCTTACATTTCTTGCTCAGGCTTCCCTTCCCTACAAGTTCTGGTGGGACGCCTTTCATACAAACCACTTACACTATATATATAGGCTCCCTACACCTGTGCTATTAAACTCTTCTCCATTCCTTATGCTTTTTGGTTCCCTATCTGATTTTTCTTTCCTTAAATTATTTAGGTGTGCATGTTTCTCATATCTTAGACCTTATCCACATACCAAACTTCAGTACCGAATGAACAAATGTCTCTTTCTTGGATACAGCCCTAATCACAAAGGACATAAATGTCTTGATCCAAGTGGCAAGGTCTACATTGCAAGAACAATTAGCTTTAATGAAAATGAATTTCCTTATAAATCACATTTTGGTCCCTCACTTTCCACATCTTTTGTTTCCTCTACCCATGTCCTCTCATCTCTTCTTGTTTTACCCCCTACAGTTACACCCTTCTTTGTTAGGAAATAAAAAAACAATAGCAATACCAAATAACACAATATTTGGTTACCCAGTTCACCAATAATGGCTACGTCTGGGGGCACTACCAAGCCAGGAGATTTTACTAAGTAGTTGTGATCATCCTTGTATCTAAAACAACAAAACATAAACCCTTTATATAAGGCTTAGATTACAAGATTTTCTCATCCACACCCAATGTGGGACATTAAACATAAGCCCTTTATATAAGGCTTAGATTACAAGATTTTCTCATCCACAACCAATGTGGGACATTAAACAATTTACACACTTAACAATCTCCCACCTGGAAATTGTTCACAAAGTGTGACTTGTTTTCTTCAGTCATCTCAACTCATGGTAGTGCCACGTCCTCGTCTTCAAGCTTCGAGGCAAGTTGAAGTCATGCACAACTTCAACTTATCAAAGGTAACAACCTTTGTCAACATATCAGCGGGATTCTTACTTCCTTCAATTTTCTCCAACTGCAACACCATCGTCTCCAACAAGTGACGAATGTAATGATACTTCAACTGAATATGTTTTGTTTTGGAGTGAAACGCCGGATTCTTTGCCAAGAATATTGCACTTTGGCTGTCACTATGGAGAGTACTCGTACTCTTCTCCATCCCGAGTTCACACAAGAAATTCTGAAGCCACACCATCTCTTTGCTTGCTTCAGTAATTGCCACATACTCAGTCTCCGCAGTAGATAATGCTACTACCTTCTGCAGTTTCGATGCCCAAGAAATCGCCGTACCACCAAATGTATTCACATATCCCGTAGTACTCCTTCTTCCATCAAAATCATTTGATACCAAGTCAGCATCGACATATCCTTTTAGAATAAGATCACTCCCACCAAAACACAGTGTCATGTCAGTCGTACCTCGCAGATATCTCAGAATCCACTTCACTGCTTCCCAATGTTGTTTACCGGGGTTGCTCATGAATCTGCTCACAACTCCCACCGCATGTGCAATGTCTGGTCTCGTACACACCATTGCATACATAATACTTCCAACAGCCGAAGCATACGGTATTTTCTGCATCTCAGCACGCTCCTCTTTAGTGCTCGGACATTCCTTCTTAGACAACTTGAATTGGCTGCCCAACGGAACACTCACCGGCTTAGCATCTTGCATGCTAAATCTCTCGAGCACCTTCTCGATGTATTGTGCTTGCGATAGATAGACTTTTCTAGCAGCTCTATCTCTTCTGATTTGCATCCCCAAGATCTGTTTTGCTTCACCAAGATCTTTCATTGCAAACCGTTCGGATAATTGCTTCTTCAACTTGCTTATTTCTCTAGCACTGGAGCCTGCAATCAACATATCATCAACATAAAGCAACAAAATGATATAACTACTCTCAAATCTCTTGAAGTAGCAACAGTGATCGGCATTGCATCTGATGAATCCGATCTCAAGCATAAAACCGTCGAACTTCTTGTACCATTGTTTTGGAGCTTGCTTCAACCCATATAAGCTCTTCTTCAATTTACACACAAGTCCGGAGCCTCCTTTTGACACATATCCTTCTGGTTGCTTCATGTAGATCTCATCCTTCAAGTCCCCATGAAGGAATGCTGTCTTCACATCCATTTGCTCCAAAAGCAAATTTTCTACAGCAACCATACTCAGCACAAGTCGAATGGTAGTTAATTTCACAACAGGAGTAAATATATCTGTATAGTCAATACCATATTTTTGTTGAAAACCCTTTACTACCAACCGTGCCTTATACCGCTTACTTCCATCGGCCTCGGTCTTAATTCGGTACACCCATTTGCTGTCAAGAGCTCTCTTGCCCTTAGGGAGTTTGACATCTTCCCATGTTTCATTAGCCAAACACGAGCTCAACTCGTCATTCTCAGCAAGTATCCATTTGTTCACATCTGGAACATTCTTAGCCTCTGCATAAGATTTCGGTTCTCCATTGTCAGTCAGTAAAAGATAATAATTAGAGGGCGAATACCTATCTGGTGCCCTTCGTTCTCTAATTGATCTTTGCAGCGGAATCCGTTGTGGAGTACTTGGCTCAACATCAATCATCTCCTCGACTTGAGCTCCCCTACTCCCACCCGAGTTGGTAATATCCAACTCCACAATCTGACTGCTACAATTTGGTGAATCAACTGTCTGTCTATCCTTGTATAACACTTGTTCATTGAACACTACATCTCGACTTTGGATGATCTTCCGATTCTGCTCATCCCAGAATCTATACCCAAACTCATCACCTCCATAGCCGATGAACGTGCATTTGACAGACTTTGCATCAAGCTTACTTCTAGCAGCAGAGTCAACTAAAACGTAAGCAATACAACCAAAGATACGAAGGAATGATAAGTTTACCTTTTTTCCACTCCAAGCCTCCTCCGGTATGCCGTTCTCCAAGGGCGTTGATGGACCTCTGTTAATCAGGAATGCAGCAGTGTTGACTGCATCAGCCCAGTGCATCTTTGGTAACCCGCACTTGAGTCTCATGCATTTCGCACGCTCGTTCAATGTTCTGTTCATTCGCTCAGCAACTCCATTTTGCTGTGGTGTTCCTCTCACCGTCCTCTCCATGCGAATTCCATTATCTTTACAAAACTTCTTGAACTCGTGGTGATCGTACTCACCACCGTTGTCGGATCGTAGGCTCTTGACCCTCAAACCTGTCTCATTCTCAACCAACGCTTTCCACTGTCGAAATGCAGCAAACGCATCAGATTTATTTTTGAGAAAATAAACCCATACCTTTCTTGTGGAATCGTCAATGAAGGTCATATAGTAGGATGCTCCACCAAGAGAAGTCACGGGTGCTGGACCCCATAAGTCGCTGTGTACTAGCTCCAACTTCTCCTTCTTCAATGATCTGCCACCTTTCGAGAAGCTTACTCTTTTCTGTTTCCCGAATATACAATCTTCACAAAGACCGATCTCAACTGATTTGAGTCCGGGCAGTCTTCCTTTGGTGCATAACTCTCGCATCCCCTTCTCACTCATGTGGCCTAACCGACAATGCCATAACTTTGCGTCATTCTTCTCTTCTATGGCAGCGACACAATTCTTAGAATTCGTAGTCATGTATAGAGTTCCATCTTTTCTGCCTCGAGCTATTACCATAGCTCCCTTTGTGATCTTCCAGCTACTATCTCCAAATGTCGTCACGTAGCCTTCATCATCCAACTGACCAATTGAAAGAAGATTTCTCTTCAATCCAGGAATATGCCTAACACCGTGCAGTCTCAGCGTAGAACCATTCGGAGCAGCAATTCTCACGTTTCCCTTTCCTACAATTTTGAGAGGCTCGTCATCTGCTAGATACACCTCTCCAAAATCTCCAGAACTATAGCTCTCCATCATCTCAGAACTGCTACATGAATGAAACGAAGCTCCAGAATCCAACACCCATGAATCCAGTGGACTACTCACGCTAAGGATCAAAGCATCAGCAACCTCGTCTGTAGATGCATTCGCTGATCTTTTATTGGTCTGATCCTTCTTCGGTGCCTTGCACTCTCTCTTTACATGGCCATGCTCATCACAGTTCCAGCACTTTACTGAAGACCCGTTCGTCCTTCCACGACTCTTTCCTCTCGATATAGATCTATCAGATCTCGACTTTGACTTCCCTTTCGTTCGCCCTCTATTCTCTATATTTAAAGTCGATCCAGAAGTAATGCCTGATTCCCTTCTGCGAATCTCCTCGCTAATAATCAGATCTCTTACTTCATCAAACTTCATCTTATCTTTACCCACCGAGGCACTAACAGCAGTGACTGTTCCGCTCCAACTCTCCGGCAAAGAGGATAAAAGAATTAAGGCTCGAACTTCATCGTCAAAATCAATCCCAACTGAACGTAATTGAGCCGTAATTAAGTTGAACTCATTCAGGTGTTCAGCAACCAGCGTCCCTTCTGACATCTTCAGATTGAATAGACGCCTCATAAGGTAAACCTTATTTGCTGCAGACGGCTTTTCGTACATCTCTGACAGGATATCCAGCATCTCCTTCGTGGTCTTTGCATCGGTGGTGTGGTAAGCAACATTTTTGGACAACGACAAACGAACCACGCTCATCGCCTTTCTGTCCAGCAGTTTCCACTCGCCATCCTTCATCTCCACTGGTTTCTCGCCCAGCGGCTGGTAGAGATCTTTGCCGTAGAGGTAATCCTCGATCTGAATCCGCCAGAAACTGTAATCTGAGCCATCGAACTTCTCCACCGGCGTTTTTCCTTCCGCCATTGTCTTTGCACCTCCAACCGGGCTCTGATACCAGTTGTTAGGAAATAAAAAAACAATAGCAATACCAAATAACACAATATTTGGTTACCCAGTTCACCAATAATGGCTACGTCTGGGGGCACTACCAAGCCAGGAGATTTTACTAAGTAGTTGTGATCATCCTTGTATCTAAAACAACAAAACATAAGCCCTTTATATAAGGCTTAGATTACAAGATTTTCTCATCCACACCCAATGTGGGACATTAAACATAAGCCCTTTATATAAGGCTTAGATTACAAGATTTTCTCATCCACAACCAATGTGGGACATTAAACAATTTACACACTTAACATTCTTTTCCGTCGAGAATACTTCCTCTCCTCTTAAAAACTCTTCTCAACATATTTCCTCTCCTTTAAGTTCACCTTCTCTACCGTCTCCTCCTCCTAGTCCCTCCACACATGCTATCCAAACAAGGTCCAAATCAAGCATCTATAAGCCTAAAGTCTACTCCTCTATCCTACAACCAACCATGACTCAACCTTATACTATTTCAGAGGCTTTGTTAGACCCCAAATGGAAATCTGCACTGGACATTAAGTATGTTGCTTTGATGAAAAAACAATACTTAGGAGTTGGTTCCGTATGATTCTAACCTGAATGTGGTGGAAATAAATGGGTTTTCAAAGTAAAAACTAAATTTGATGGCAGTATTGATAAGTTGAAGGCTCGATTGGTTGCTAAGGGGTTTCAACAAACTCTTGGTATTGTTATTAGTGATACTTTTAAAACTATCACCATACACATATTTTTCAGTCTTACAATTACAAGAAAATGGAAAATTCAGCAAGTGGATATGAACAATGCATTTTTTAATGAAGACCTTGTTCAACATGTGTACATGGCTTAACCTGGAGGTTATGTTCACTCTGTGTATTCTAATCATGTCTATAAAATTGAGGAAAGCTCTTTATGTATTGAGGTAGACCCCTAAAGCCTTGTATGAGTAACTCAGAACTTTTTTGCACTCTTTGGGATTGCCAATTTCTTAATCTGATACTTTGTTGCTTTTCCGGAAAAAGTACTTCCACTCTCCTAATGGTGTTAGTTTATGTTGATGACATCCTAATTGTTGGGGATGTTGAAGCTCTTGTTGCTCCACTCATTATCGATCTTAATCACTCATTCTCTCTCAAGGCTTTGGGGGAAGTCAGCTATTTTTTGGGAATTCAGGCGCACAAGGTACATCAATGGGAATTCAGAAGAAAATGGGTTTCTTTTAATCAAACTAAGTATATCAATGATTTGTAAAGCAAGACTTCCATGCTTTCTTGCAAGCCTTGCTCTACGCCATACAACTCTAATCTCAAGTTACATCTTGGTGACAACAAAGCCTTGTCCAATGCTAGATTTTGTTGCTTATGTGATAAACTTTCCTTGCCCGCTCCTAGTTCGCTTTGTGGGGAGCAAGTTACTGTATTTGATAAAGCTAGCATAATTAGTTAGTTGTGCAAGTAAAGTTAGTTAGAGCAGTTAAAGATATTAGTTTATAGCTCAAGCAATTGAAACAAAAAATTGTTGTATAAATTCATATAGTTCCCTCATGCAATACAAATATTTCTCAGGCTCTTTTAGATCTTTAGCACTAAACTAATCTTATGTCTTTTTATTTTTATAATATTGTCTTTTATATTTTTAAATGTGAGAATTAAGTCATATTTCATTCAAAAATTGAATTACTTAAGGTGGAAATGGTCCTCCATGTGCACCTTTATATTTTTTATAATGAATTTTATGTTGATTTTATCTGAAAAATATGGAAATTGAATGTGAATTGTTTGGTGAGAAATTCATTTTCAGGTGAAATAGGACTGAATGCATACAATTTAAAAGATAAAGGACAAAATGCATAACATTTACAAGATACATGGGACAAATTTAAGTATAATGATAAGAATCCTGATAACAACTTAATTTATAGGAAAAGATAAAAAGGTTTATTTATGTGTTTTTAAAATATCAACCAATGCAAGGCCATGCTTCTTTAAAGATGAAACGAGAGGCCATGCTTCATAATTTCAGCTACTAAAAGTACCTTACAGCTTGGGACAGCAGTTTACCTGTTAGATAATACTAAACTAATTTGGG
This sequence comes from Caryopteris x clandonensis, assembly GCA_028749325.2. Classification (NCBI taxonomy): domain Eukaryota; kingdom Viridiplantae; phylum Streptophyta; class Magnoliopsida; order Lamiales; family Lamiaceae; genus Caryopteris; species Caryopteris x clandonensis. Next base: position 4,869,787 of record JAPYKT020000003.1, on the reverse strand, counting down.
AAATGTTTTCTATGATTTGCCAATAATCTTCTACTTTTTCTCATGTTATCTTGTTTTGGAATGTATAGAATTATTTGAATCTCTTTAACCCTCAACAGATTACCTTTTGTAAGTTTTTCACAAATTTTTTCAGTTTGGAGACGAGGTACAAAATCTCTACCTACACACACACACATATATATATATATGTATGTATTTATATAATATATTGTTCATTTAATGTGACCCAAATTATTTGCACCTTCGAAATTTTCAATACATCCCATTTTTCTTCTTTTATTTTTATTAGTATTATTTTATGTTAATGACTTTTTTACTTTAGAGGTTGGGTTAATGTTTGATTGATTACGAGAGGATTGAATGAAGGGATAAGACTAATTTAGAGGTGAATTACTCTCGTTCATCCATGTAAAGATTGAGACTCCCCAATCCTTGGTTAATTTGGATATTAACATTTCGATAATTATAAAATGATATTGGTGTCCCTCATACATATCCAAACCAAATTTTGCACTCTGCCCATATTAATTTGCAAACAACCAACTGTGAGAGAAAGAGAGGTTCTTCATTTGTAGCCCATTTGATGTTATGAATCTCGTCCTAAAATCATATAGAACAACATAATACAATCAATATTTTTGTGATTCTAAGGTTTGAATCTCTTTATTTGTGACAATTATTTTGAGCAACAAAATTGTACCCTAATACATAACAGCTTCGTAAGTAAGAATCATTATCCCACAACTAGTATGCAACTAGTTACATAACTGAATTCAGAAATTTCATATGCTAAGTCTTAACAACTATAATAAGATAAACATGATCGATAATTCCACGAAGTTAAAATCGGGCTAGAGCATATTTTTACTCTTTTGACTTATTAGGAATAGCATTGGTGTGTTGATGCGGAAAGTATATTACATTCCCACAAGTGGTAATATATGAGAGCAAATCAATTTAACATTAAATATCAAGGAATATGAAGCAATATCATTGAAAATTGTGATATGGATGTCTAATCATCAACATATTTCAAATAACCACTATATATAAAAAAGTTAGTTTGATAAAAAGAAATTACAATTATATTAAATAAAAACATAGTCGATCGAAATAATACGTCCACTCATATATATTAGTAAAAGCCACACAACACGCAATAAAAAAAAAGTTAAGAAATAGAGAGTTCTTAATTGCAAAACTCTATTCAATGCACAAGGCAAACTCAACTCAACTTTGAATTCATTTATATTATAAGTAATTTATATAATGCAATAGCCATACAAAGAATCAAACAACTCACATTATAAACAATTGGAAATAAGATAATATACTATCATAAACAAGTAAAAAAAAAATATCATACATTAAATCAATTTAGATGAAAAAAGTACAAAAGAAGATTGTGCCAAAGCTTAATATTTACATGTGCTTAGAGAAACATCGACACCCTAAAACAAAAACATCAACACCATAAAATCCATGAAGGTCTGCATTGTTTGCTCAAATTTGCCAAATGTTATTTTGATGGAAGGGGATTTTATACTTACCTTATGTGTTGGTGCCCTAAATTGAAATTCAGGGCAATTGACATCATTTCACTTTGAAAAGGAAAGATAAAAATGTTATTTTGAGAGGCTAATCGCATATTTTCATGGAACAAAAGGCATATGACTGTAGGAGCCTAGACCGCTCCTAGACTTGTGATCAGTCTGTTAGTTTTAAATTAACCAGGAATCTATAAGATATCCGCTTCCATCGGTCTTCGAAAACTTTGAATAAGATTAAATTTATTTTTCATATCTCATCTTATCCTTATAAGTAAACAGGTCTTCAGGCTAAAATTGTTCCCTCCCTCCCCTAACTTCTCCATTTCTAGATGTTTTATTTTCGCACCCCAACTTCTCCCTCTGATTCACAGGAACTTTTTCACTTTGTTTCTTTTTCAAAAGATTTTATATCATTAGACGGTGATTCAATGAATTGTCTTTCCCTCTTCACTTAATTATTCGTTTGATCAATAAAGATCAACAATATAAATTTATGTTTGATACATATGTTGTTGGAATTATTGAAAAAATATACGCAATACTTGAGGCGCGTCAAAGGCACTGTCCTTAAGGATTTACTTTTGTAATCCCCAAGATACAACAAGTCTTCTAGTATGAAATTAGAAGTAGGAGCAACAATGTTATGGAAACAAAATAACCCATTAAAGAAAAAGAAAAAAGAAAATCAGTGAAAACAATTATACGTTCTTCTCTTCTCCCTTTCATCTACTATATATATATATATATATATATGATACTCAATTGATTCCCTATATTTTGGTGGTGCAACAATACTCACATTCAAGAAAGGAAATCAGTTGAAATAAAAGCCACAGTGGTGGAAGACCATTTCTTCTTGACTATTTTAATAAGTTAATAGGAATGGATATGTATTGACTAAGTCGTAATTTAAAGTAGTCAATTAAATAAAGTATTTTGTACACTAACATGTTTATAAATCTTTTGAAATATATATTAATTTTCCAACAATTCCCTGCATATTTCAAAAGATTTAAAACAAATAATGATCACAATAATTTATTTGCGAGGTTAAAAAGAGAGGATTGAATGCATCAAATCTGGTGTGTTTTGGACTATGAACCAGACCTAGAAAGATAAGATATAATTTACAGAGTTTTGGTGAAGCTTTTTGCTTCTATGAACCAAAAGACTCTTTAATGTATATTAACTTCTTATCCATCACATTATACTCATATCAATATTGCTACTCAACGCGTTGTTACGCTAATAGGCCATGCGCGTGTCTGTAATTCATGAGTGTTCTAGAGACTTTAGCCATCATCTCATAGAAGCAGCCCCACTCCACACTCATATAGGTGAGTTCCCAATTTTGCGGTCTAGCACCACACACACCATAGGAAAGGATTACATTTATTGTGCTAGCAGGACAAACAAGTGACTTGTTATTATCCATATGAACCTTATTCATGGGATCTCCAATCACGAAGGTTGGGTTACCATCACTTATATGTCTTCAATTGGCATAAATTTCATTCCCCTTAATGTTTATTTATTAGTCAGAGGGATAGCCATACCTACTCTAACTTCACAAAATGGATCCAATGCCCCTTTAACAGCTGTTCCTTCATGACCACATTGTATAAAACGACTAACTAAGAAGTTTTTCAACTACTTAGTTTCATAACCAATTAATTCCAAAGAAAATTGCATCTTGTATATACTCGTATATATTCGAGATCAACCATCATCACTGTATCATTTCAAGATACAGTGGAAAACCCGTAAATATTATCATGGTAGTTTTCTAATATATCATAATCATTATCAATAATCTCATATAAAATCTTAAGCAATCGCAATTCCCATACTCAAAATGATAAAATCACATTCAAAAAATTCATATCTCAATTTTATGTTTGCAACTATTAGAATAGTTCAACATATAAGAAATCTTTCCCAGCTTATTAGGCAATCGCGGAGATAGTCAAAACACATGCTATAGTTATGGGATACCATCATATATTAATTCTATCAAGCCGTAGAAAAAGGTTAATCAATATACAATAGCTAGCAAAAATTTATTTTTCAACCTTATGTTTCCAATCTCATTTTATCGGAGTAACTCAAATGTATTAGAATGCAATAAAATTCATCCATAAAAAATTAAAGTCACCATAGAGCTAAAACATAGATGAATCATTTATTCATAAAATTAAAACATACATATGATGGAATCACATAAATAATAAAAGGAGAAAAATTGCATTAATTGATCACATTAGAAACTTTAAGAACAAATAGACCCTGGTTACAATACAATTTCTCAAAAACGCGTCATCACAATTTTATCAGACTCAAATGAAACTTTAATTCCAACTTTTCCTAGTAGGACCACAAAAATAAAATTTGCTCGAATATTGGATACATGCGGCACATCGTTGAGAGCCAAAGTCTTGCCAGATGTGAGTTTGAGAAGAACTGTTCCTTTCCCAACCACATTTGTAGTTCGGGAATCACCCAAATATACATGTTCTTCCCCATTTCCTATAAGATTATAGGAAGAAAAAGCATATTTGCTTACACAAATATGTTTGGTAGCCCCAGAGTGTACCACCCATTCTTTCACATTGGTCACAATGTTAGCTTGAGAAATGACTACAATAATAATGTCATCTCCTTCAACCATATTTGCAACTGGCCTAGAACTCGTATTTGAATTTGTCCTATGACACGCATTTGCATTTGGCCTAGGAGGATTGTCATTTCTCACTCTATCCCTAGATTGAGCTGCATGATGATTTGGCTTTCCACTAACAAAACAGTTACCTGTTTTCTTGAAAGTGTTTGAGAGATTAACTTTGGGTATGTAACCAATGTAATGACGTTTTGAATCGTACCTTTTATTGATTTTGTTTTCTTGCACCAAGTTTGCTTTAACAGCTATCTCTTTTGCTTTTATAGCTTTTAGTTGCCATCGATTTGTATCCTCGATTATGATATGAGTGAATAACTCCAAAAGCAACAATTTTTTGTGTTTGTGCTTCAATTATGGTTTGTAATCATTCTACGACTTCGGTAGCTTTTCAACCAACATGCTAGCAACTAATTCCTTGTAAAAATACGTTTTCAGCTTTGAGCTCCTCCAACAACTTATGGTATTCATTGATTTGTAGCTCAATCTCTTTTTCATCTGTCATCTCCCATCGATAGTAATTTCTAATCACGAACTTCTGTTTTCCAGAATCCTCAGCAATTTATTTGAGATTCATCGAATCCCGAATTTTTTTTAATTCCTTGTAAGAACAATAGACATAAAAAAGATCACTGGATAAAGTACTACTGATTGTATGTCTACAAACTTTGTTGGCATGAACCCAAGACTCGAATTGTATAGGATCTACGGACTTGTCAAGCTTGGGGTGTGTGAGGGCAGCAGCTACACCATGCATGCCAAGAACCGTAAATATTCTCTCATGCCATCTTTTTTAGTTTTGACCTCCAAACATCTCAATTTTAGAGATATCCGAAAAGGGCTTCGCATATTGCATAATTGGAATAGGGTTAACGCTGTAGTGATTGAGATGAACACAAGGTGTAGGAAAAGTATCATTCATAGTAATTGATTTGTTGGCTTCGATAGCAGTGTTAACAGTGTTTTGGGGTGTCTTGTATCTTTGAGATCCATAGATCCTTAAGATTGTTGGAATTTATTGAAAAATACAAGCAATACTTGAGGCGTGTCAAAGACACTGTCCTTAAGGATACATCAAGTCTTCTAGTATACAACTAGGAGCAGGAGCATCATTTTTATGAAATAAAATAAACTAGCAAAACCCTTTCATCTGCTATATATATATATATGTTAAGATTTGAACGTGTCAAACTTATTTAGTAGATATGTTTTGCCGGTTTCTTCCTTGTTGAAAGATACAGATAAGATTCACAAGATTGGGCATCAAGCAATATCCCCACAAAAGAGGAAAGCAGTTGAAGACCGGGTCAAAACTCTATCCTATGAGAAGAGAGTTGAGAAAATAAAGGAGAAGAGGTGAAAGGCATTAAACGAACGTGGGGCAGTGGAAGAAGGAGAGAAAGGAAACTGAAGCGTTCTATAAATACAACGTAGGAAGAAAGCAGAATACGCACTGAACGAGATTATATCTGTCTGTATAACAAAGACGTATGTTACTAAGAAAGTTGTCGTTACTCTGACCCCAACATTCTGCACTGATCAGCAACAGATTACTCTGATCTTGTTGCTATCGATTTTCAAGTGAGAGTTTGTGAGTGATACACTGTTTCTTTAAGTTTACTTTCTTAGTTAGTTTAGTCGACTTGAAATTCATATTGGATTTCAAGTACGTTAAGGATCGTAGAAGTTTTATTCGATCCCTTTTTGTAATTCACTTTAATTAGTGGATAATTTTCGCCCTGTTGGCTTCACAAGTCATTCTTGACTTGTGAATATTTTATTTTGAGTTACTCTCGTCTATTTCCATCCGGCACCGTACTTTCAAGTGGTATCAGAGCCATCACTTGATACACTAAGTGTGGTTCTGAAGGTTTTGGCAATGGAAATTATGAGTCTTCCATGTTCTCCAGTTCTTTCTAAAGAAAATTTTGACGATGTTCAATACCGAGCCTGCAGAGGATTCGGCCACTATGCAAACGAATGTGCTAATGTACTTTGGAGACATGGAAAGTCAATGTGGATATCTCTCAGTGAAGAAGAAATTGATGAAATTCATCCAATAGAAGAAGAAATCAAAACCGCAACGCTGCTAGCATCAATCCACGAATTTTCTGATGATGGGGAGATACTTACCCCCTCAAGTTCAAACACTGCATCCGACAGGCACAATTTCTTCTCTAATTCTGATTTTAACTGTTTTAATGACTGCATAAGTGATGTAGAATTAATTGAGGGAGAAGAAGATGATCGAATACTCAAAGAAATTCAAGCTATTCAGGATGAACTTCTCAAAAATCTGGAATTAAGACAGCAAGAAGCAGAAAGTCTGTGCAAAGAAAATGAAGAACTCAAGAGGATGATTGCAAAGCTGGAAGTTTCTCTTACAAAGAAGGATGTTGAATTGAGTAAACTCAAGATCGAACTTCAAGTTACGAATGAAAAGTTCAAGAAATTGAATACAGGTACTTCTAAGCCCGATGAAATTTTGACTGTAGGAAATATAGGCAATTCTGGAATAGGTTATCACAAAACTGCTGCTGCTTTGTCAACTAATTTATTTTGTGATCAAAATCCTATCATTTTTGTTAAAGAAAGTGGAAAAGAACTGTAAAAAACAGATACAGAAAAAATAACCAAAAGAAAAAGAAAATTTGTCTGTCATTACTGCTTCAAACCAGGGCATATACGACCCTACTGTCAAAAATTAAAAACTGATCTATCATTGAAATACATGTTGCCACGAACGTTGCATAACATTCATCACAACATCGTGAAACAGAAAAATACAGCCGTCTGTCAAAATCTAAAATGGGTCTGTAAACCAAGTTTTTCATGTAATGTAGTCTTCATTGCTCTTAAGACTAACCATTCAGAGTCTTGGTATTTCGATAGTGGCTGCTCAAGACATATGACAGGTTCAAAAAGGTATCTTACCAACTATGAATCATTCCAAGGAGGAACATTAAGGTATGGTGGAGGAGCTAAAGGAAAAATCATAGGAAAATGAACCCTCTCTGTAGATGGTTTCTCTAACCTTCGAAATGTTCTATATGTGGATGGACTAATGGCCAACTTGATCAGTATAAGTCAATTATGTGACGATGATCTTCAGGTAAAATTCAAAAAAGACAAATGTGAAGTATTTGACTCGGCAAATGTTTGTGTAATGACAGGTAAAAGATCTAGTGATAACTGCTATTTAGCTGGAAGAAGCTCGACATGCAATATTGCCCAGACTGACGAAATAACCCTTTGGCATCAAAAGTTGGGACACGCAAACCTTAGAAACATTGTAAGAAATAAAGCAAGATTAGTTGCTCAGGGGTATACACAAGTGGAAGGGATCGATTTTGATGAAACTTTTGCTCCTTTTGCTAGAATAGAATTGATCAGATTACTTTTAGCCCTTGCTTGTTTCATGAAAATAACTCTTCATCAAATGGATGTCAAGGCTGCCTTTCTAAATGAAAATTTAAAAGAGGAAGTTTATGTTGAACAACCTAAAGGGTTCGAGGACCCTAATAAGCCTAATCATGTATACCGACTTAATCGAGCTCTCTATGGATTGAAACAATCCCCTAAAGCATGGTACGGAAGATTAAATGAATTTCTTTTAAACTTTGGCTTTTCAAGAGGTGAAGTAGATCGTACATTGTTTATAAAAAGATCAAATCGTGATATATGTGTAGCTCAAATCTATGTTGATGACAGAGTCTTCGGTTCACATCCAAAGCAATGCTTAATGAATTTGTAGAAGCCATGTCATCAACATTTGAGATGAGTATGGTTGGAGAATTGTGCTACTTTTTAGGTTTGTAGGTGAAACAAAGCTCTAACGGCATTTTTATATCACAAAGCAAATATGCTCGCAACCTTGTTCAAAGATTTGATCTTGAAAATACCAAGCACATGAAAACACCAATGGGATCGACTCAGAAGCTCTGCACCAACGATGTTGGACAAAATGTTGATCCAACATTGTACAGATCGATGATAGGGAGTCTGCTGTATCTGACAACAAGCCGCCCAGACATCATGTACAGTACTTGTATCTGTGCTCGATATCAAGCATGTCCCAAAGAAAGCCATCTAAAAGCCGTTAAAAGAATTATCAGGTATGTTGCTGGAACTTCTAATTTAGGAATCTGGTATTCTAAACACACAAACACGAACTTGGTAGGCTTTAGTGATTCTGACTGGGCAGGGGATATTGATGACCGGAAGAGTACTAGTGGGGATGTTTCTTTCTAGGAAATAACCTAATCTCCTGGCACAACCGAAAATAGAACTGTGTCTCCCACTCTACTGCTGAATCTAAATATGTAGCAGTAGGAGGGTGTTGCACACAATTATTGTGGCTCAAACAAATGCTAGAAGACTACGGTTATCCTAGTGATACTCTTGTTGTTTTCTGTGACAACTTTAGTGCAATTAATATCTCAAAAAATCCTGTTCAACACTCTCGTACTAAACACATAGACATTCGTCATAACTTTAATCGAGATTTGGTAGAAAAATATCTTATTCGATTAGAATACGTTAATACTGAGAGTCAAATAGCAGATATATTTACCAAAGCTCTTGATTTTGACAGATTTTCCAATCTTAGGAAGTCTCTTGGCCTATGTGTTATGTGAAAAATACTCCATCCAATCTGTACATAAATCTGTAAATACATTCTACCTCTATGACTCCCTTGGCAAAAAAAAAGGGGATCTTAGGCTAATAATACTCATCAACTAGAGTAACTTGGGGGGCACGGCGCTCGCTACGATGATACTACCTTGTAAAATACTGATGAGTTGAATAATTCATGAAATACTTGAGTAACTAGGGGCACGGCGTTCGCTGTGACAATGTTCTCTATGTCAAAAGAGTGTTTCCGACTTATTCTTCCAACCTCACATCATAAAGTACCTTGGGGGGAACGGCGTTCGCTGCGACGATGCTACCTTGAAAATATGATGAGAACCTGGAATTCTTACCTACTATTCGCAAAAAAAAAAAAATTGCCAAAGTTGGGAGTCGTAACTCAAAGCCTGATCTGATCCCATGAATAATATTCTCCCAAATACACCCTCTGAAAGAAATCCTATTCTGCTGTTTAAAATCGGTACTATGTGATAGTACGTGTCTTTTTTTGAAAAATATTCTGCTTCTTTAAAATTTTTTGGATAAGTGCTCGTGTGCCTTAGTGTTAGTGGGTGTAAGTTGAATTGGTGACAGTTGAGATTTTCGCGCCCTGGATTATCACCAGGCATCCCCTACTTCACATCTTCCTTAACTGTCACAACACTGCACAAGAAAAGAAAGCTCATGCCTCCGTTAAACACACAGTCACCGTGCACTGAATAAATGATTCCTTCTTCATTTTTTACTTCATCACTTTCCTCACTAATCTATGTTCCCTGTTCAACTTGGCTTCAATGGCTGACGAGGCTTCTCGAAGGATTCTCGCCCAAATTCTGGAGCTCCTCGCCCAGGTCACCGCCGCTAGAGTATCTCCCGACAGATGGTCCTGAAATGGAAAATTCCATTCCCAGCTTCCCGCCTGTCCTCCTTATTCTCTGTCCTTCACAAGGGATTTCAGCCCACCTCCACAGATGTGTTCTCTAAATCTCCCAGAATTTTGACAGTCCATCCAGGATTCCTCCAAGGAGATCAACGTTGTAACCTGCCCTAGCTGTCTGACGTTCCCTCCGGTTCAACTAATCTAGTCCCGCCAGCAGCTAACCCCATCTTTATTTTCCGTAAATTTATCGCACAATAGGTCCGGGCTCTGGATGACCAGATTAAACACCTTCTTGCCATACGAGATGCCCTTTCTTCCCAATTAGGGGGAGAAATGTTGCTGTTGCTGCTGCTGCCGATGATGCTGATGCTGCTGATGAAACCGCAAGTGACGATAATGGATGCAGTTGAAGGGACTATGTGATAGTATGGGTACATTTGTTTTTGTTGTGTACATCGGTGTTTGACTTTTGATTTTGTTTATCCTGCTATGCTTTGCGGCTACTTTGAGGAACTCATGTTTATGATGCTTGATATTTGCTTGCTGCTGCCAATAATTATGCCTCTTTGATTGTGCTTATGGAAATAGTTATGTTGATATATGATGCTTGATATTTGCTTGCTGCTGCCAATGAGCAAGCTGCCAATGCTTATGCCTCTTCAATTGTGCTTATGAAAATAATTATGCTAGATGCTTTGATGTTTATGCGTGGCATGCTGATTTGAATTGAAAGGCTAGCTTGACATTGATGTAGATATGCTGAGATTTTTGCTTACAATGCTGATGCAAAATTATGCATGGAATCTGAAGTAGACATGTCTTCTTGTGCATTTTTATGCTTGTCCTATATTGGACACATGTTAAGGGGGAGTTTAAATTTAGGGGGAGAACCTGTTGTTGTATTTAAGATAGAAGAAGGACATGATTATATGTACTACTTTGAATTGTCCTGAAAATTTATTTTGGAGATAATCTTGGGATAGTTATGTACTGGTTAACTCGGTGTTGATTTCTAGTGTGGCTATGATTTTTTTTTTTTGGATAATTCTGGATATTACTATGTGCTGCAATGGTATTAAATGTCAAGTACGTAGGGGGAGTTTGCATTAAGGGAGAGTTTTGCAAGATTAACAATGCTAATATATTTGCTGGGTAAAACTTTCTTTATATTATGTCATGTGTTCTAATTGTGATTCTCAAGTATTGAGGAATTGTGAAGAAAGCCAAAAGGTGGAGATGATGAAGGTGGAGATGAAGATGATGCCGAAGGTAGAGATGATGCTCATGATGCTCCCGAAGAACATGAATAGCTGCTGATTTGTTGATGCTACTGTTGTGCTGTGTTGCTGCTGATGTTGAGGCTGTGCTGCTGCAGATGCTGATGCTGAGGTTGTGCTACTGTTGTGCTGTGCTACAGCTGTTTGCTACCGTGCTGTTGTGATAAGCTATTTTGTTGCTCCTCTGGTCTTAGTTGCTGAATCGAACATGAGTAGCTGCTGATTGTTGTTACTGCTGTTGTACTGAATTTGTTGCCATGCTGCTGCTGCTGTACTGGAAGGGGGAGTCTTGAAGAAAAGAGAAGTTTGAAGTTAGGGGGAGAAACATATTGGACTCTTGGATACAGGGGGAGATAACTACATGTGCAAAATCTGATCTTTTGAATAATTGTTGTCTTCAGTCGAAAATTTGGAAATTGAGAAGAAAGGCAAAAAGGGGGAGATTGTTAAGATTTGAACATGTCAAACTTATTTAGTAGATATGTTTTGCCGGTTTCTTCCTTGTTGAAAGATACAGATAAGATTCACAAGATTGGGCATCAAGCAATATCCCCACAAAATAGGAAAGCAGTTGAAGATCGGGTCAAAACTCTATCTTATGAGAAGAGAGTTGAGAAAATAAAGGAGAAGAGGAGAAATACATTAAACGAACGTGGGGCAGTGGAAGAAGGAGAGAAAGGAAACTGAAGCGTTCTATAAATACAACGTAGGAAGAAAGCAGAATACGCACTGAACGAGATTACATATGTCTGTATAACAGATACGTATGTTACTAAGAAAGTTGTCGTCACTCTGACTCCAATATTCTGCACTGATCAGCCACAGATTACTCTGATCTTGTTGCTGTCGATTTTCAAGTGAGAGTTTGTGATTGATACACTGTTTCTTTAAGTTTACTTGTCGTCACTTTGACTCCAACATTCTGCACTGATCAGTAACAAGTTACTCTGATCTTGTTGCTGTCGATTTTCAAGTGAGAGTTTGTGAGTGATACACTGTTTCTTTAACTTTACTTTCTTAGTTAGTTTGGTCGACTTGAAATTCATATTAGATTTCAAGTACGTTAAGGATTGTAGAAGTTTTATTCGATCCCTTTTTGTAATTCACTTTTATTAGTGGATAATTTTCGCCCTGTTAGCTTCACAAGTCATTCTTGACTTGTGAATATTTTATTTCGGGTTACTCTTGTCTATTTTCATCCGGCACCGTACTTTCAATATATATATATAATACTCAACCGATTTCTTATATTTTGGTGGTACAACAATCCTCACATTCAAGAAAGGAAATCAGTTAAAAATAAAAGCCTTAGTGGAAAAGACCATTTCTTCTTGATTATTTCAATAAATTAATAAGAATGAATATGTATTGACTAAGTTGTAATTTAAAATAGTCAATTAAATAAAGTATTTTGTACACTAACATATTTATAAATCTTTTGAAATATATATATTAATTTTTCAACATGTGTTGAATATAATTTTGAATGTTCAACTTCTATGGATCAAATGAAATATAATATATTTGGTGTTGTTTGGTTGAACAAGTAAAAACATAAGTGTGTTTGAATTTTTTAATTTATTGGTAGGCTTCTGATTTGGATGTCAGCATATATGAGCAAATACAATGTCGCTATTATGTAGACATACTTTTGAGACTTGAAAGCTGAATATCCAAAAAGTAGACTAGTTTGCAATTTTATCTAGAGCTCCTCCTCCTTGTACAAACATCTCCACTCTGGTACCCGCGAGACTTCCACGTAGAAAATCACGCAGAACATTCTGACGGACAATTTATCAAACACGTTGAAACCATGGATATGTACGGGCTGAATGCTACGCTCTTCGACCTAGGATTCTCTGATGCCACTCTGATTGAATCTCTTTCGAGCTCTCATAGGACGATCACCGACAGAAGACGCGGAGAAAGTGAGAAAGAGAATTTACTGAAACTTTCAAATTCAATCCTGAAAAATATGAAGAATATCAGTCCACCGAAGCATCGACAAGACGGTACTTCGCCGCTGCCTCTTGGAATGGATTGGAACCCTCCTCCTAGGAATTGGGTATAATTTTTATGTCTTGGGTTTTCGATTTCTATTTGGAAACGGCTCGAGTTATTTGCATGTTTTGATGGAGTGGTTGATTTCTGTTAATTAGATGGCTACTTCAATCATTTAAAGTTTCTTGAGATACTATTAATATCGTAGCAGTTTATGCTGTTACAAATTTTAACTTATATTGTTCAATATTTGGTGATATTTCTTCCTTTTTGTTGGTGGTCTCTTACAAATTCATCTGTAGAAAAACATGGTTATCGTGATACAATGTTAAGGAAGAAAACTGTCAATTTATTTTCCACAGATGTTACTGATTTTCAATTTTTTATTCTGCCTAATTGCTTCACTGCGGATTCAAATCATAACCTAGACCTTGTTTCACATCTTTTCTGCATTTTCTTCATAGCACACTGTTCTTTTTTTAAGTTGCTCATTTTCTTGAAGATAAACACTTATTAGCATTTTCACGTTCAACTTGTTGGGGATTGACAAGAATTCAAATAGTATCTTAGAATTACTTTTAGGATCTATCAATTTGGTGTTGTGATATTTCTAATTAACATGATTTGATTTTAAAATGATTCCTCATCGTACTTTTATTCTCTTGCATGAATAATTGATCACTATTAACTAATAGAAAGACATGGTTATACATGTATTTATGCCCTTTGAGCATCTTATTCATTGATGTAAATCAAATTTCAAAATGCACTACTCTAGATTTTTGCATATCCCATCAGTTCCAATTCATATTTTAACATTGAGTTTTGCATTTGTACCTGGATTTTGAATTTTGAAGTGCATTCTCTAAGTTTTTCTAGCTTCATGTTATTTCTTAGAAATGCAATCTTAAATATATCTTCATTTTAGGAAAAATGCTGCATGTTGAATAATAGGTTTGCCTAACATGTGATGTATGACTAACCTGATGAGATATATTATGGTATTACGTAGTGTTGGTAAAAAAGTCCAAGCAAAGGTTATATTGACTCCTGTTGATAGTTTCTATTGAGAATGGACCTACAAATAGCATAAGATTCCATTCCCTTGTTTTGATTTTAATATCACCATTTGCCTTTTTACTTTGTAGAACATCAAACATGTGTCTATTTAGGGGTGGCAATATGCGTTGGGTCCGTGTTTGTGGGGTGGGCGTAACGGCCCTAACGGGTCATGAATAAATTCTGCCAACCCAGACCCAACCCATTTATTTAACTCGTCATAAATCAAAACCCATACCCAACCCTTCAATTTTGCGGGCCAACCTATTTAACCTGTATAAATTTAAAACTATATTTACATATATTTTTTAATTAATTTCTTATTAATTTCTATGAGATTTATTTGTATAATCCTATAATCCAAATCAAGATGTCAGTATTTTGAGGTTTGTCACTTTATGTTGGCTTTAATTCCATTTTGTTCATGTTCTAGAGTTTCTATAATTATATTAAAACCAATAAAAACAAAAAGTTCTGTTAAATTTATAAATGGGTTATAGAGTTGGTTGAACCCTATTCAATTCATTTTTTTAGCATGTTTTACAGGTTCAGCCCAATTAACCCATTAAGCCTCTTGCGGGTAGTGTTCATGTTGGGTTGAAATTTGCCACCCTTAGTCTATCTTAATCATTTTAAATAAATTATCACTTGCTTTTATTTTGACTTTTTCATGCTTATCACCATCAAATTTGCAATTTGAGCCCCTATATTGTTCAAGGTGGGATTTTCATAATTAATGTTTGTTATTATTGATATGATCAACCAATTTTTGATTAATTAAAATCTAGTGATTGCTTAAGTAGTTACTCTTTTACAGTGAGACCAACAGTATTAGTAAAATCAACCCAACAAATGTAACAGAAGAGACATGACGAAGTAATGAGATCCACTAATTATTATTCCCTTACTAGCACATAAGCATTCTTTTAAAAAAAAAAAAAAAAAAAAAAACAAAAGCATTTGTAGGCAGTTGAAAAAATTTAAGCGAGAACATGAAAGCAAAGCCTAAGCTTTCTAGTGCTCATCTATAATCAAATGAGAAATTCAAGTATGAATGCAGAAATTATGCTTTTTAAAGTTCATTCTATCATTTGTATCCCCCCCCCCCAATTGTTGGTAATACCCCTTCACGAACACATTGACTCAGAATTACCTCCACGAGCGTTGTCTTTGATAAGTTTTGAACTCTTCAGAACCAATGATGTTTTTGCACTACATAGAAGAACTGACTAGAATTAATCATTGTCTTCTTTCTTTTCTGGATTTACCAACACTCACCTCATCCCTAGATCCTTGCCTCCCTCATAATATATTTTCATGCTCCAGTGAGCTGCCATCTACTGCTTCCTTCATCCTTTTCCGTATCCTTAACCAACTTGCCAACTTTTTACTCTGCCCTTACCCCAAAAGTCATCCCCTCTAAAAACCTCTTTGAACTCTTCAGAACCTATATTCTCATGTGGAGACACTCTATCGTAGCACCCTCAAACAACCTCCTCAAACTTCAATTTCCTGCCATCTAGGCATCTGCCGTCAACCACCCCTTACATCCCCAACTCACTTGAGTTCCCAATTTTAAAATCCAGAACACACTCAGAAAATTATCTAATGTATAATGATAAGATATTTAAACATCAAGGAAGTTGATGGTGACTCTTCCCAATGTTAAGTTTCAGTGATATGATTTTAACCACTCATTTGGTCATTAATATAGGGTCTGTAGTTACATACTTGAGGCCAATTGCACAGTTGTATTGAACTAGCTCTGAATGCCCCTGCCAAACTGAAACATGGAATCAATATTGAAAAGAGTAAAATACAAAAAATTCCCTCGAACTTTGATATATTTACCAAAAATACTATAACATTTTGGGTGTTTTACTAGAAGAATTATGTCTACATATATATGAAGAATTATATATAATATATATATACACATATATATATATATGTCCCTTGATATGATGGCAAGGTTCGTTGCACTCAATTTATTATGAACTTTGCAAGAAACTATATGCGCTTGCTGGAGCAGCCAAATTAAGGATTGCTGCTGCCTTTTCCAGAATTATGAAATGTATCATATGTGGTCAACTTTAACCTGAATTCCCATTTTTCTGTTTTAAAGTTCCGTTGCAGAAAATTATGTGCCCATTATCTGCTTATTTGGTTAAATTTACACACACACACACACAAAGAAAAAAAAAAGAATTATTAACGATTTTGTGACTTCATATGGTATGACATACTTTGTGTGTTTGCAAACCTTGTGTTCAGATGCTGGATGGGAAGAATACAATCTGGCCTCTCCATACAGGTTGGAGTTATTGTGTCAAAGTTCCTTCTTCGAGCAGTTTTGCTGAATCAATAGGTTCTAAACCTGTAGTGGTATAGTGTTTGTTATTTGCCTTAGTTTATTCTTTGTGTGTGTGTGTGTGTGTGTGTGTGTAGTAGTGTTCCGTTCATATGCTGTTGCCCAACCTCTCATTGTGAGATGAAACTCTAAATGGTTTTAAATACTAGGGAGGCCTTCTTTTTTTGCCCTTTATCTTCCATCGTCTAAAATTCTTTTTGCCATTTATCTCCCCAGTAGTCCCCACCCTGACCCCAAAGAAATTAAGTAGATACATAGAGAAAAAATTTGAGAAAAAAGAGTGTTGCTTGTTTCGTTGAGTAGTAATAGTTGTCTTTTAGAAGTCTTATTGACTTTTTGTGGCATCAAGATGGATCTGAAATCTAATAGATACAACTTCTCCTCCGTGCCAAGAAGACCATGCATGTATTAGGAGCTGGAAGTTTTGCATCTGTTTTAACATTGCTCCATGACAGTTTTACAGGGTTCAAATTGGTTTGCAGTCACCAAAAGGGGTTACCACTACTCATGGAGTGTTCAGAAGATTTAGTGATTTCCTGAAGCTGTCATCTGATGTAAGTGACATAGTCCCAAGAAATTTTTTGCAGCAATTGATTTATAATTATAATATAAATTCATCTTGTCTCCTTTGGTGATATATTTAGAGTGGTGATAGGGAGTGCTTTGTTCAATGATGTTTTTAGTGAGAATGGCATGAACTGACATTGTTCATTTTGTTTTCAGCTTAAGCGGTGCTTTCGCAATAAAAAGTTGCCATCTGCCCCTCCGAAGGGGCTCCTGAGAATGACCAACAGAAGACATATAGAGGAAGTATGTAACATTTTCATTCTATGCCTGTTGTTTTGATACATTATATGCATTTATCTTATCCATATTAATGAACTTAAAGCTATAGCTACTTCCTAGCCCCCTCTATTTGATCACGAAAATCTTAAGGTAGTGGAGACTGATGTATTGGGTACGCTTGATGTGCAAATCTATGTGGAGTGTTGTTGCCTTTAAATTACACTCTATAGTCCTTTTGCAGTCTAACAGATTGGCTTTCAAGCTACATAGATTACTCAGATGACTGTATTGCTTATAACTGTCTAGTACTTCCTTTAAACTCATGGACAATGTGAACATTTTAAAATCATGTCATTTCATATTCCCAAATAATTATTTCAATATTAATAAGGAAAACATGAACACCTAGTCCATTATTGGTTTTTTGGCTGGCATAGAGTGTCCGTAAGGAGACAAGTTCTTTATGTGAAACTTAGTGTTGGACACTGTGTTATGAAAATAAAGTTTTTGTTATGGTCTCCTTTATGCATTTTTTACTCTGAGCATCTCGAGTTCCTTCCCCAGAAGTGATAAACTTATACAAGACATTACGTGTGGGAAGATTCACATTGAAGACAGAGCCAGCGTATGTTAATTCTTTTTATAGGAGTTGAGGAAATCATGTATATCCAACCTTAAATAATCAAATTGAGTAAAACTGCTTGAAGATCAATTCAACACCTCAGCACCTGTAAATCACATGGTCCTTTTATGAGATAGATATCCAAGCCACAGCCAGCGTATGTTGCGAAGACGCTTTTCCATGAGATCTTTTTTGTTACTTAATTTATTTTTCTTCTTCTTTTTTTGTTCAAACCATAATATAACTAATTGAGAACCGCGTAATTGATCCTTTTTTGGGCTCTACAATTTTCTTTGACGTCGTAGTTTTAGCAAGTACTTTCTTGGATGTGTTTTATCTATCTTAGTTTTTGCTCTATCTACCCAGTTTATCAGAATTTCCACTAAACCCATGGTCTGAAATTTTGAAACTTTAATTTGTTGATCTATACTCAACTTTTATTCTATGATGATGTGATCAATGGACTAAAAAGATAGACTAAGTACTTGCATAAGATTGTTGCCAGTTGGACCATTCATATCTAGGTTCTCTCTGACGAGATTCGGGTAAATTGTTTTGTTCTTCAACTGCTGATTGAAAAATTACATGTTACCTTCTTGACTAGGGTTATATATTGATCCCCTCGATATATTTCACTGTCCTAAGTTAGCAAGATTAATGACAGCGTAGGTGTTCTTTGGAGGATTGGATGGAGAAGGTCCTTTCTGATATTGATTTCTCAAGAAGTGCCATGGTAGCATGCTTTCTTGAATTGGAAGCAGCTGCAAGGTCAGGTATGCATCTTCTTGCTGATCGATTGTTGATCTTCATCTTTCTAAAATATCTAAGGTTGTGTTTGGATTGTGGCATTTGAATTCAAGGTTTTGAAATGAAGGGATTTCAAATCCACCAAAACTAGAGCGGATTACCCAATTAACTCCAAAAAGTTCAAAATGAGAATGATGGCTCTAACCCATTAGAGAACGAGTCAATAATGGATTTTGCTATTATGGATTCCGAATCCATCTTTAATTCTTTTCATCCAGGTGCAACCTAAAATTCTCATATTGAGGCTGATTTAGTTATACTCCCCTTGCAGCATTCCATGAGTCCAGTCATCAAATACCAAATGTAAATTTGAGTTGCAATAGCATCAGTTCATCAGACCCGCTTTCAAGCCAAACTGATGTTTCTGTGGTTGCTGGCACTACAGCATTAGCATCGGGCTATGATGGCTTTCCTTATCAGACATCCGACATTCAGTCAGATCTGTATGTGAAGGATAACTCCTGTGAAGTTGATAGGGGAAACCTAGTCTGCGGCAATGATTTTGCCGGTTTGACCAAAGCAACAGTAAATGAAGCTTTTTCTGAAAATAAGAAGTCTACTCTCTCCGAAGAGTTCAGTGGTGGGAAGGAGGAAAAACTCTTGCAAAAGTCCCTTTATGAAGGAATTAACTTGGACCAGATTCACATGCATCCTTCATATGATCGTGTTAAAAATTCCCATGGCCTAAAACCCTCTCCAGTAATTAGCCATGCCAAAGGTTTCTTAAGAGAGAGCGCTACAAAAGGCACAAGTTCTGCTCCACCAAATGAAATATTCACTCCTGGGGAGGTTCATCAAGATGGTAGTACTTCATCCAAATGTTCTGGAAGTGTTGAAACTTCAGAAGCCCTAGAGATGCTTGGCATCCTGGATTTGCAATTTTCACCTGATACGCTGGTGGTTCTTCCATCAGATGGGCAGCAAAAGATGAATAGGCTTCTGAGTACCGTGCAACAACGATTAGCCACATCAAGAACTGACATTGAAGATCTTATAGCAAGATTAAATCAAGAGCTTGCTGTAAGACAGTATCTTACCGCAAAGGTAGATTCAGTATTTTCATCCGCATCATATTTATTCCTCTATCAAATTTAATTTAAATAGTTCATCACAGCTCATGTCTAGCACATTTTCTGCTCAATAATCTGATTTGTAATACCTATGCTCACTTCACATGCTGCACATCGTGCATGAGCAAGTGTATCATCAAAACAACTATTTGAACTAGTTCCTGTTTGCCTCCTCTCTCACTAAAGGTGGATTTGGGGGGTGGGGGTGGCGTTAAACTGATATTTTTGCTTTCTAATCTCTGTAAGATGATAGGTAACTTAAGACTTCTAATTACTGACCTGACTCTACCCTTGCAATTTATGTCACAATCACTGCATTCACTAACGCGCATCCCTGGTGCAATGTTATGGGTGAAATTGATTTAGTTTCATAATATAAGTTTGCTGATTTCCTGAAAGGAAGAGTAGACAGAACCTAAAAAAATGATGGAAGGCATGAGCATGACTTTGTGGTGAATGAAGAGTGTTGGCTATACTATCTGGTTATGCTGATTCCTTTTCTGCTCACACCCTTAAATAGTAACACCCCAATGCAAATGTTGCAATATTATATATGAATGCCAAGATACAGTTCATGTACTGAATGTAAACTATTGCTAATACTATCTTTTGCAGGTCAAAGATTTGGAAACTGAAGTTGAATCTACAAAGCATATTAGTGAAGAAAAATTGGAGCAGGCAATTTATATTGAAAGGGATAGATTTACTCAGATACAATGGGATATGGAGGAACTCAGCAGAAAATGTATGGAGATGGAACACAGGTTAAAAATCGAGCAGGTTTGAATATGTTCTTATGTGTAAATGTCCCATTCTCCATTTTTAGGAAACTTCATTATATTTCTAAAACCTCAGGATGAGAAGGCTCGTGCTGAAGCTACAAAAACTAAAATCATTAAAGAGAATGAATCATTGCGACAAGAGTTGGATTCTGCAAGAGAGCAGCTTATGAACTTGCAGAAATGTCAAGTAGAGGTAGGTTTGAAATCTAAATCAGATGTTAAACTTCTTGTAAGAGAGGTTAAATCACTTCGAAGTTCTCGATCAGAGTTGGAGAAGAAGCTTGACAGAGTGTCAAAAGAGAAGGAGGAATTTGAGGTAATAGTATACTATAGTTCTTAAAATTATGCGCTGAATGTATGGCAATGTCAATAATCTGTGCTCAAGCATATGCCTATATTCAACTAAGCTGTAAGGCTATAGTTTCTCACCTCCCATTTTTCATATTCTGAGTCCCTCGAGTATCTCCTTTCCTTCCCCCTAACTCATAAGCATTTGATTTTGTGTGGAACAAATGAGATGTGGGGTTCTGAAGATAGAGAAGTTTGTTTTTAATTATTGGTCTACAGTATTACTGTGCCATTATCTTCTTTGAACTTAATTTTGCTAGTGATCATGCTGATTCTCTTTCAACAGACAATACTACGAAAGGAGAGGACAAAAAGTGAATGTGTTGATGCTGCTAACAGAAAATTGCTGCACGAATGTGAAGTTCTTTGGGGTCGGCTTGAAGAATGCAGTGTCAATTTTCCAACTGAGCAAGAAAATAAGCAAAACGTGGAATTTCCACCTGATGCTCTTGATATATTAGCGACTTCTGATAACCGTATTGCTCTTCTTCTGGCAGAGGTATTCTCATGACCAACTGCATTCTGTTCATGTGAACTAACCGGTTCCCATATGTGATAGGAATTACTGATTATAAGACTCATGCACGAGTTAGGTATTAGGGCTTTCATTGCTTCATGAAGGCATCAAACACTGTAAATTTTGAGTACCATTTTGAGCAATCTCATATATCACTGCATGAAAATATTTTGGATGATTGCAAATGAAACCCTTGAGTTTTAGCCTAATTACAGAAAAGCCACTTGAGAACTTGTTTCTTTGAAAATTCCACCAATTGAGTGGGGTGATTGTAAGGAAAGTACGAACCTCAAAAAAACCTCTTTTCTTTTGGGTATTAGGGAAAAATACCCAATCGATGCTGGGAGACCACACACCTATTCCACAATTCTAGATAGTAGGACACACCAATTGTTTGATAGAAATGATTTGCATGGAAATACTTGAAGATGGCTAATGATAACCATCACATCCATTCTAATAGAGTAGAAGATTATTTTAAAGCAATGTGAGAGAAGCGTGAATTTGTACTCTTTTCAGCTATGCCTGATCATTTTGTTTTTAGGATGTAACATCATCCATATCCATTTAAAGTTGCGTCCAAAGAGTGCTACAGAATCCATTGATTTCAGATCCTTATATTTTGAACTCGTCAATCTAAATGCAGCCTGTGTTTTTGTCCAGCTATTCTCTCTCTCGCATTGATAATAATTCATGCCTCTAAACAGGCACAACTTCTTGCACAAAACATTGCAACTCCGGTTGCAGGTTCAAATCATGAGAGTGACAATTCGATGACAATGGATGATAAGTTGAGGAAAATGCTAACAGATGTTTTGATCGACAATGCCAGTTTGAGGAAACATGCAAATTCTCTTATCCGTTGTGCTTTAAACATGGCTGAGGCATCGTGATAATAATCGAAGAAGATACTCCTTCAAGTAGAACTGTAATCAGCAAGATCTTCGAGAGATGATGGTATCAAGAGTGTTTTCTCTGTATAATGTGTATTTAGTACAATTTGTTCCTCAGTATAACCTGTACACAATCCATCAATAATTTGAATGCGATTGCTGCTTTGGTTCTTGGTTCTACTTAGACTGTTTCAATATTTGCTGAGAATCGCCAAACCAATGAGTAGGTGCTTGGATCCCTTCTCCCTATATTTTCATTATAAGAATCATGTAGTTTCATTAAAAAAAAAAAAGAAAAAAGAAAAAAAAAAAGGTCGCTGTATTTCTAATATGGGACATGCATATTTTTATTTCGAATGTTTGATCAAATGTACAATTTAAAAGTATTTTAATACCCAGATCTATCCTAGTATGCCATTTTGTATAAAAAATAATTTGAACGTGAACACTAGAATTCTCTCAACCAAGTATTTGATCAAGAAGTATATCATAAGTATAAGTTCATCTGAAATGGCCGTGCTTGGATGGAGGTAAATGAAAAAGTCTTTTATTTTAAATTGTATGCTAAGTATATAAAAACCACATTCAAACCAAATTCTAACAGGGACGTAATCTAGAAAAAAATGAGAACGCATACAGATTTAAGGTTTAGGGGATGGGTGGAACTAGCTAGTGTGAGTATAATGATTGGGTAATCAATAACAAAGAAGAAGGTAAGAAATAATTCATTATTAAATAATCTCTTAAAAACAAGATGTAATTTGCCATCAACTGTATTACTGTAACATAAAAAATCTGTACCAGCTACTAATTAACAACAGATAATCGTACATCAACAATCCTCTCAAAAAGCTCCAACATATTTGTCTGTACTTATATTTTCACTTTTCGGCACCACCAAACATACCCATCATATCTTTAGCAGAGCCCATTTGCTTCATCAAGCTCTGCAACCCACCCATTCCACCGATCTGCTTCAGCATTTGGGGAGGAAGGACTTTGCTCATATGCTGCGCGTTCATGTTTCGCGATAGTGCACTCATCTCCCCCTTCTTTGGGATCTTAAGTCCCTTCATCTTGCTCCAAATCTTAGCCAGCCGCTTGTACTCTTCCAACATCTCCATTACATCCCTCACCGGGCGACCACACCCTCTCGCTATCCGCACGATTCGGGACTCGTTCATCAGCTTTGGATTGGTACTGTCCAACTCTGCAAAGATTACTTATAAGTTGATGTGATATTACACTGAAGCAAGTGCAGCATAACAATGTAAAGGAAAATTACAAAAACTACCCTTATGGTTTGACCTATTTACAAGAAATTTTAAATTGCAAATTCTAACATTTGTTTCTGTTTTAACTTGCAAATACTTGCCTTCATTGGTCATTGAGTCCATCATTGTCATATATCTTTTAATCTTTGCCTGGCTTTCCTTTTCGCGCCCTTTGGGCATCAACTCTTGGCTAAATCCTGGAAGCATAGAAAATACCTACAAAAAGAAAAACTTTTCTTAGTAATTACACAAATACTACAAAAATCTATTAGCTCCGAAAGCACAAATGCGCATGTACAGAGTAATCTGAGAATAAAGCAATGGAGAATCATGGCAGCTGCTTTCATAAGATCAAGATATGTCATTCAAAAGAAAACTTGCACCAATTTTTTAACCCAAACTATTTATAAAACAAATTATGGAAGCAAAACATTGACACAATGAAAATAATCTTATATCTGTCATAATCCATAGAACAATGAGATCATTCTCCCATTTGGCATTAAAAGGCAATCATATTACGAGCTGATTCTTTCCAAAAACCTCCTTTGACAGCATCATATACAGCATTAAGGCATTTGACTTAAGAACAAACCGAGAATAAACAGTTACATGCTTGAAAGATTTTTGCATATCCCTTGTACTGAAAGTTGAAGTGAAATGTTGGAAAGCTAAGGAAAAGGGAGGGGTGTAGGTTAACCGACAACCATCACATCATGAAGGACCAACTAGAATAATCAAGCAACCAATGAGAACCACCATGCAGATAGGCGGGCAACTGACAGACCTGACCAATAGGACCCATTTTGAGTATATTCTGAAATTGCTCGTACATGATCCTCAAAGTAAAGTTGCCTTCTGATAGCTTCTGCAGAAGCTCAGGCTGTTGATCCATCGGTACAACTTCATGAATTTTGTCCATGAACCCAGACCAGTCTCCCATACCTACAGAAATCAAGATATCATATATGGCTTGTTTGGACAAAACTAGCAGCAAAATTTTATAACTACAGTTAGGGATACAAACCTAAAAGACGGCTGACAAATGGTTTGACGTCAAATACTTCAAACTCATCCATATGTTCACCCGTCCCAATAAATATGACCGGACTTTTAGTTGCTGCGACTCTGTAGATGGAGTAGAACAATCAATTTCCAGAATATAGAATATAAGGTAATTGATATCGAAGTGCCAAATAGTTTTTACTCTATAAATGAAAAAAAAAAAAAAAAAACTTAAATCTGAAAATTCCAAGCGCAAAATTCAAAAGATACAAAGAGATACAATACCATAATCCCATCAAATACATATGCAACTTACAGTTGGAAAATGCCAGATTAAGGTTTACTTCCAATTATTACTTGCTTATTAAGATTTTCAATTCTCACTGCTGTTAGGATGGAAGATGCTCCACCTTCCATCTCTACTCCAAAAGGATGGAGGGAGAGAGCACCACATAAATTTTCTCTCAAGACATTCATCATCTAACAAGCCAAGAACCTTCCACAACCTTCTAGAATATGTCTGTCGATAAGGAT
Organism: Caryopteris x clandonensis; assembly: GCA_028749325.2. Taxonomy (NCBI): domain Eukaryota; kingdom Viridiplantae; phylum Streptophyta; class Magnoliopsida; order Lamiales; family Lamiaceae; genus Caryopteris; species Caryopteris x clandonensis. The sequence continues at coordinate 4,844,705 of JAPYKT020000003.1, read as the reverse complement.
AAAGGAAAAACAAAAAATAAAAATCATGTGGGCTGGCTATTTTTGTAAATCAACTTGATAAAATACTTTTATTCACCAATCACCTGAGTTATTATTGTACATACAATTCCAGCGATCCCATTGATAATGTTTCTTTTATTAAAACAAGGCAACCAACTATCCACTTGCATCAAGTAAAGAGATCACAGTGCGTCTAATGGTGTTTTTTCATTGATCACAAGGAAATCATAAAGGCCACAGAAATTACTGGAGTGAATTAAACCTGACAGCAGCAATCATCTGGACGGACATCACTATAGTTGAAAAGCACAGACGACACATCAACACCATACCTTTTCCAAAATCTAAATTCTTCCAACTAGTCTGACATAAAACTCTATTTCCTAGCCTCTTCCAACTATACAAGTGATGGAATCTTATGTATTTGTAGGTTTTTCAATCAGGAATCTAACTCTCAGTTCACCATTATGTTGAATAAAAATAGAGAACCATATAATCTGTCCAATCCAAGAGACACTTTCAAATATAATAAATTGTGTTCATGACCCCCATCATTAAATCTATCCACAATCTTTACCAAAATGTTGCCTACCCTGATACTAAAGACAACCAACACCAAGAGAAGCCTCCTTATCATTCCATTAGAAATGCTAGGGCACCAGTACAAAACAGAGCCAATACAAAGTAAAACTTATTGTAGCCATCTGATGTAAGATGCTTGTGCGATAGCATTCACAATATTGCATGCATCAAATTCATATATTAATTGCTAATCTGTTATTTTAACTGAGAAAAGCAATAACTTTTTTTTAAAAAACTTACGCACTAAGAGCACCACCTCCCTTAGCATGCCCATCCATTTTAGTTACAATCACAGCTCCAACTGAAACACTTTGCTTGAATGCTTGAGCTTGATCAAAGGCAGCTTGACCAATACTGCTATCCATAACAAATATAACAAGATCTGGTTTCTGAAATTTTTGAATGATAAAGTAATTATCATTAAGTCGAAGCTCCCAAAAGAAAGGAAACAAAAAGGAATTGATGGGAAGTATACCGTTGCTTCAGAAACTTGACGCATTTCTTCAAAGAGTGCTGCTTCCTGCTTATGTCGTCCACTGGTATCAACAATTATGAGATCACAATTTTCCTTCTTAAATCTTTCAACCCCTTCAACTGCAATTCTTACAGGATCAGACTCTGTATAGCTGTTACAAAACATGTCAATTTATATCAAAATGAATACAAGATAACAAAGGAAGGGCTTCTAGGAAAACATCAAATCAATTTTAGAGTCCAGTCATCCACAAATTTTGGTGCATTTCGAACAAATATTTCTTTGATACCCCCCGGTCCCCACCCTTTTCTGAGGTTGGGGGATATAGATTAAGCAAACGCAATTCACATATACACTATTCCATAAAGGAACCCCATGTTTCCAAAATGAAAAGAGAAAACAAAAAGGAAGTGCTGGAGTTATTTTCCTCTCTGAATATTGCAGTTGGACACATCATAAACTGAATAATAAATATATATTCTCCAACTTTCCTTACAATTTTCACATGAAAAGTTATGACATTAAAGAAGCAAACTCAATGCTTAAATGCAACAACAATGGTTACATACATGTCTGCTGAAGATGAGAATATTTGCAAGCAAATCATACTTTATCCTGTGTTTACACCCCCCCCCCCTCCCCCACCGCTTTTCGTTTTAGAGGTCCATTTGTATGAGCATACTGAAACTCCATTTATTTACTCAGTTTCTACCGGAGCTACATCATTGATAACAGACAGTGACATCCATTTCTATACCATTGAGCAACAATGGAATGTATTCACTTCTTCATTTCAGCAGGAATAACCAGGGGATTTTCATTATTATTACAGCATTTTCAAACCTAAGAGATAAATCCACCAAATGATGAAGAAAATCCATACCTTCCATAAAAAGGAATTCTAGCTTTAGTGGCATTCTGCTTCAACTGGTCAAAAGCACCAGCTCTGAATGTATCCGCACATACCAGAGCAGGTTTCCAGCCCTTCTTCTGGTGGTAGTATGCATACTTAGTACATGTGGTTGTTTTTCCCGATCCTGGAATCAAATTGATACTTATAGTTAATTAATTACTCTTAACGGATGATAATATATTAATGCAAGCACAATATCTGATTTTCAGTCAGTTAAATGGTAAGTGCAGAACTTGAATGCCAGTCGACATTATTGTAATAGACTTTTCATCTAGAATAGAGCTATATAGAATCCACATACATAACCAGCATGATTAAACAAGAAACTGCAAAGTCATCATAACAGCATACCTTGCAGACCAACAAACATAACAACACTAGGTTTCCCTTTTTTGGGGGTAAAAGAAGGCTTCCCTGGGTCCAGTATCTTGCATAGCTCATTAAAAATAGCCTACAAAACAAAAGGAACTTGTAAGAACATACAGAAGCATGAAAGATAAAGTAGGACACCCTTGAACGGCATCCTGTTACATTATTCACGCATGTCTTATCCAGATGCTTACATAGGAAATGGCTCTGAAAAAAACAATTAGTCAAGAAAAGGATCTTGTACAAGCAATATGTACACTGGAAAAAACCCCCATATGAAATTTGGACTAAGATTTCACGACTCTCGTGTTTCACATCAACTCCAATTTACCATTCAGTATCCTAAAATTCCTTATTAGGGATATAGGCTTCAGATAAAAATAACTTTTGAAAATCTCAAAATAGAATTTCCATGTTGCTACAACATCTCCACTAGAGTATGCACTGGAATTTTCAAGATTGAGAATAATATAGGCATTGAAACTCTGGAACTTATCTTAAATACATAATACTTCTAAGTACACAAATATGACACGGAACTTAATTCAACAATAATCAACAATGCCAATAATCTTTTTTACACTTCAATCATATTGGTGATAATTTTCTCTTACAATTTTTACAAGAACAAAAGGATCTTGTCAAGTCAATTCTTAAAGATTGAGAAAGTTTATTTTTATTGAATACATATTGCAGACAGAGTCAGAATTGCTAGTATCAACAATTTGAAATTGTGAACAATCAAATTAAAGTGAAATCTGATAAGTTTTCAGCGGCCAAATTCCATACAGTGCTAAAAGTCAATGTAGCTTGTGGTAAACACCTTACACCTATGACCTCATCTGCCATGGATGCAAATAAACTAAAGAGTTGGGTACTCATGGCTGCAAATCAACTAAAGGAGTTTGTAACCAGCTCATATCCTCCGTTTTAAAAGAACTAGAATTTTTTTGGAATATCAATATGATTCCCTTAACTAGTCCGCCTAACTAATTATATAATGCACATAAAATCCATGGTTGTAAGAATCCTGCCAAGGTGCTAGGCTGCCCTTGCCCGCCTACATTTTGTTCCCGATTCAGCCACACTTAACCCTACGTAAGCCATATCTAGGTGCTAGGCCTCAGTCTTACACCTGCCTAATGCTTAGTGCCTGCTAAAAACTGAAGGAACTGACACACAACAGCAACACTGATCACATGTAACACAACTCTCAGCAGACCATACAATAGCAAGTACTTTGCTAAGGAAACAGCTCAACATCAGAAATGACTACAAATTAGAAATTAATCAGAACATATATATCAAAATTTCCCATTGAAGTATCATAACTTGCCCCACAGAAAAATAAAAAACCAAAGATGAATCATAAATCACCAATTCTACTCTAATCTAAATATCTAATCTGTAGCAGAAACACACTTCCCTGTCAGATCTAACCTAATTTCTTCACAATTAAGCAATAATATTAGAATTTAGAGACTAAATCAGTTCTCGCTCACCTTCTTTCGTTATGTAACAGAACCACCCTTATGTTAACCCAGAAACAAAATCAAATCGAAATATGGAATTTAAGTCCCATATCCAACAAAAAACAAAAACTCACCCACACACAAACCAAGCCAAAAATTCACAAACACAAACATATAATCCCACTCCCAATAATTGAATAACAATGCCCCCCCACCCCCCCACCCCCAAGTTACTGTGTAATAAACTCCCTTCACGCCCTCAAATTATAAAGTTAAATACATAAGAAAAGAACAATACTTCGTGCTATATCCATTTCCAAATCGAAGAGAAAAATCAACTGGTCATAAATTCACTACTCACCTGTTGAATTATTTTGCGCTTATTATGGCCAGCGGCCAGATCATCAAGATTGACGATCTTTTTAATATTGGTCTGCATGTCGCGAACGAGCTTGAACTGCACATCGGATTGGAGAAGCGCGCGCGTAATCTCGTTGAGGCAATCATTCAACACTTTTTCGTCAATTATCGTCGCATTGCTCATCTGCTGAAGAGCACGCGAGATGCTTCCCCCTAACTGCGCGAGCACCATCTTAAAAAATTCTTGGTAATTCTAGCTGAATGGACTGAATTGGGATTAGGGTTTCGGCGAATGGTTTTGGTTCGGAAGGGGCTCACCGGTGGGGGGAGAGAGATGCAACGGAAAGATCAATAAGTGTGGTGGCTTTGGGCAATATACACATATGAAACGACGTCAAACGAGAAATGGGCCGGAGAATGCTCGGAACTACTTTTTGAAGCCAGACCAAAGCCCAAGACAAATTGGACTTCTCTTGATTTAATTTAAATGGGTTAATTATTCGGGCCGAGGTTAAAGTGGCAATTCAGATATCCTGCATGGGCTGGGCCCGTGAAAGCCAAGTGTATGGTCGGGCCGAACCACTAATTTATCGAGCCTATAAATTCATGGTCCAGTCCACTACAGGCCAGCAGGCCAAAACGCCCACCATCAAATCAATCAAAATCTCACAATTTTTTAATCTCATGTGACACAAAGTGGTAAATATTTATAAAAAAAAATTGCAATAAAAATAGCTACAATTTATAGTCATCATGCCTCTTTAATCTTTTTATCCTCACACAAAAACAATAATAGAATTGAACTTAACTTTAATTAGTCAGGGTTTCGGCCATTCATCACCAAATTCATAAACATTAAAAACCACCAATTTCATCATTAAAAGATTACAAATCCAAATATTATGATATATTTGGTGCAAGTTCAAAATTATAAAGAACAAAAGCACAATAAATTAATAACATGGTAATTCATAATCCTAAAATCTTAATTTCATCCATCATCACTCCTCAATGTCCTCATCAAGAACAACATTAGAATCTTGTTTTGAAAACCTTATCACCTTGGCTTCTTGCATATTTGTAAGTTATAAAATAAAAGTCAATATCTTAGAATATTGAATAGAAGATATATGAATTATAAATTTATTACTATCAGAGAGTCCAACTTCCTTAAAATCGTACAATCAATTTCATGTACGAATGAGGTCTTCCACATTTTTACTAAGTAAGCAACTTTTATAGTTGTGCAAGATATGACCATCAATACTAAATGATGATTTAGAAGCCACAAGTGTGATTGGAATACTTAAAATGTCACAAGCCATTATTGCCAATTTAGGGAATCGATGTTTATTCACCTTCCCATAATCAAGCACTAGGTCACTTCCAACCGCACATGCTTCTTCCAAGTATACATCAAGTTGTGTCTTGCCATCATTTGAAGTTTGTTGACTCATTTCTTGATGATACACCTATAAATATAATTAGATAAACACAAACATTGTATAGCTCATACACATATAAAATAATATAGTAGAAGCTAACAATATTTCTCAAACTTACTTTAAGCATAAATGACATAAATGATGAACTCGTTCTGCTTGATGGTGAATTTATTTATCCATGAGATTGAATATTGTTTGACAAGCTAGCTTGAGATAAGTTTGATGCAGCACCTTATTCACCAAAAAACTTATACAATTCCTCATTCACATTATTCACTTTCTCTTCATACTCAAGAGGATAAAGTTTCTTAAAGCAAAATATCAAGAAAATCAACTTTGCTCTAGGTCAAAAACACATTCAAGTGCAAGCATGATAGTATATTCGCTCCAATACTTATCAAATTTCACTTTCAATCTTGGATGTCATTTCTTTGAGTCATATCCTCACTAGTGAAATACTCATTCAACTTCATTTATATGCTTACAACTTACATGAAATATAAGTTGGATGTAGGGTCTCTGGATATCAAGTTAGTGATGTGGTAAAATGGAGCCAAGAAAGCACATACCTTCTCCGCTCTTTCCCACTCTTCACTTGTTGGGCAATGCGTGTACTTATCATCATTAAAGCTCAAGCTAATAATTGCACGATGATACCTAATGGCACTTTCAAGCATCATATATGTGTAATTCCATCTACTTGTTACACTTAATCTCAAGAAACCCCCACCAACATCACCTAAGTGCACTTCTTCAACACATTCTTGAAATTTCCTCAATCTCCCCTCTGTAGCCTTCACATATTTAACATTTTCCCTGATTATATTCAAAGTGCTACTTCTTTCAAGCCTTCATGAACAATGAGGTTTGAGATATGTGCACAACGCCTGCCATGAAAAAATTCACCTTTAGCTATCAAATCATTTTGCAAACTAAGTCTCTCTTTCAAAATTTTTTGCAAGATATCATTGGAAGAGGCATTATCCAAGGTGAGAGAGAATATTTTGGAATCTATCCCCCACTCCCTAAGCACTCCATATACCTTTCCAGCTAATTCTACTCCAATATGTTGGCAATCCAACTCACAAAATGCAAACAACTTACTATTCAACTTAAAACTATCATCAACATAATGAGCAGTGAGAATCATATAATCTTGTGTAGTTACTGCAGTCCACACATTATAAGTCAGATAAATTTGACAAGGAATTAAAGTTAACTCAGCATTTAGCTTTGTCTTTTCACTTAAATACATATTCTAACAATCATTTTTGGCGGTGTTTTGAGAAACAGGATTAAATTCATGATTCAATGTTTTGTTCACCAAACAAACTCCTTCATATTTAGCATAGCTAAACGGAAGGTCATGCATAATAATACATCTAACAAATGTATCTTGATAAGCCTTATTATCAAATTTCCACCTCTTCAAGAGAGTAGTTTGATTATCTAGCAAGGTCCCCACATCATGGAACTTCATAATTTTATGACAATTAAGAGAATGATACCAGAGATAAGTCAGCCCCCTCTAGAATGACAAGTGTAAAGCTTACCACAATCTTTGCAGTTACACTTTGGTATTCCATCTACCAACTCTTTCAGTTTTTTATAATTTTTACACACACAAAACTTAGGTTTATTAGTGGTAGCATTTGATTTACCTATTCCACCCTCATTTTTACTATCCCTAACCTTAGTCTTTCCACCACTAGCAACAAAAGTAGTTGAACATTATTACCTATGTACTTTTTTAACACTACGAGTGGCACGAGAAGTTTCCAAAATCTCCAAGTAATTAGCATCGTACATTTCCAATTCATCGGCATCATCAAACCCAACTAAATTTGTTATGATGTCTTTCATTCTTGCTAATCTGGAAATAAGGAGATAAGAAAACTAAAACAATTAAACGATATATCATTATTCGAACACATGTATAGTTTTGATTTTCTTCACAACCATATAGAATAAACTATATGTTATTCATAAGATTGATTGAAATATAATTCATTTTCACTAATATGTATGAGGACCTGTTTATTTTTATTTTTTCCTTTGTTTGAGACTCTGAATCACAGTTAAATGAAAAAAAAAGACACTTGTTAATACTTATTAGTATGAATTAACATCAATTTATGATTCTTTTTAAAGAAAAATTGCTTCCAGTACTTGCATATCAATTTTTTAGATTTGAGAGATTTAAAAATTATACTATTGATTTTACATATTGATTCTTTCTATTAGTGATGTATGAAAATAAAAAATAGTACAGCAGCAAGTTCAGCTTCCGAAGTAAAGACAAAGAGAAAGTTCAAGCAAACTCTTGTAGAGAAAAAGAGTATGGAAAAAAAGTCCGTCACTTGGGATCACTTTACTCCTTTTGTAGACGAAATTGAGGGTAGAAGGAAAGCAAAGTGCAACCATTGTGGTAATATTTATTTTTATGATTCCAAAAAGAACGGTACTTCTAACTTAAGAACTCACATGACTAGTTGCAAAAAATATCCTCATAGCACAAACACAAAACAAACACAACTTTCTTTACAATCAATAGGGGATGGGGAGGGTAGTCTTACTAACTGGAAGTTTGATAAATTATATGTTAGATCGAAATTGATTTATATAATAATTGTTGATGAACTTTCATTCAAGTTTGTAGAGGGAGATGTGTTTATTACTTTTATGGCTGTTGCACAACCTTTGTTTCAAATACCATCTCGTTGGGTCTATTTCACGATAATGTTATCAATTGTTTCTAGATGAGAAGAAAAGATTGTAAGATTGGTTTAAAAAAACTAGTCAAATTATATGTATCACAACATATACTTGGACTTCATTGCAAAAGATCAACTATATGTGTATTATACTGTACATTACGTTGATAAAGCCTGGAAGTTGAATAAAAAATTTCTCAATTTTTGCTCTATTGATAGTCATAGAGGTGAGGAAGGAGAAGGGAAATAGATAGTTGTTTGAGTGATTGGGGAATTGCATGGGTGTTTACTGTTACTATTTTAATGCTAGCTCAAATGACACTTATATTACTTATTTGAAATCGAAGTTAACAATTCGAGATTGTATTATGGAAAGGGAAAATACCTTCATATGAGGTGCATTGCCCACAGTATTAAGTTAGTAGTTTAGGATGGGTTAAAGAAAATTAAACCATCAAGACATAAGATGCAGGAAGCAGTGAGATGGGTAAGACAATCTCCATCTAGGTTGGCAAAGTTTAGGGAATGATGTGAGGATGAAAAATATAGATAGTAAGAGATTTTTGTGCTTAGATGTTGCCACACAGTGGAACTCCACCAATTTGATGTTAGATGTTGCACAAACATTTGAAAGGGCTTTTGAGAGGTTTGACATTAAAGATCCGTACTTTAAGAATGAGCTTAGTGATGGGTTGCCAACAACTGTAGATTGGGAAAATGTAAGGAGAATGATTGATATCTTATTAATTTTCTATGAACTTACAATGCGGATCTCAAGTTCATTTTATGTCTCCTCTAATGAATTCTATCATGAGATTAGTACGGTTAATTGTTCAATAAAGAGTGGATAGAAAGTGAAGATGAAAATGTGAAAGCAATGGGTGAAGAATGAAGGTAAAACATGACAAATATTGGAAAATCACCGAAAGATGGACAAATTGATTTTTATTGCTGTTGTTGTTGACCCGTGATACAAATTAGAGTTCATTGATTATGCAGTAAGTGTGGATTTGAGAATAGGGTTTGAGGATGGCAAAGGGCATATGGAAGGTTTTACTTGAGTTGTTTGAAGTGTGCAAGTTAGCTCAACAATCTCAATTTGGTGTGTCAACACAAGAGCGTAATCAAGATTTGAGTTAATGTTCTCAACAAGAACCTTCAAAAAAGAAAAGTAGAATTGTTTTGGGGAGAAAAATTTAAGCAACATAAAATCGAGAGTGGAGAAGTAGAAAGTAAATGTGACTTGGATGTATACCTAAAAGAAAGTGTCCTGGCAATGGAGAATGATGATTTTGATATATTAAAGTGGTGGGAACTCAATCAAAATAGGTTTTCTATCCTTTCACATTTTCCTCGAGATGTCCTAGAAATTCCTATCTCTGCAGTAGCATTAGAGTCGGCATATTGCGCGGGAGGAAGAGTTCTTGATCATTTTAGGAGTTCTTTAACTCCCAAAACTGTAGAAGCTCTATTATGCATGCAAGATTGGTTGAGACAATCAAAAGGAACCCACTTGAAGAAACTATAGAAGATGTTCAAAAGATTGAAGAAAGTATTCAAATTCATGTTTTAGTTTGAATAATAAATTGTAATTATGCAACATATTAAATTATTTATCTTTCTTTGAATAATTTCGTAGGTTTTGCAATGTTAGTATTAACGATGTCACCGAAAATACTATGGAAACTTGAGATGTTGAGGTGAGATTTATCAATTGTTAATGTAGTTTTACATTCTTACATCTCGAATATATAATTATTGGTTCTTTTGTGATTTTGTGAAATATTATTAAACTTTTGTAATTTGTGATTTTGTGTTGTGTACCAGTGTAAGTGCAAATTAACATTTTTTATGTCTTGTTGGATGAGATTTTCGATGTATCATCAATCACTGGCAAGGCTCAAGGAAATTTTATCAAATCACTTTATCATATAAGCAAGCTAGCAACTTAGAATGTTTTATGTAGACTTTTTTGGATTGTTTTCTACATTATGACATTGTTTCAATGTTTTTTATGTTTTAATATGTTTTTTTTTGTTTTGTTTATTTTACATATATGTGGAGGCATATAGAAATTTTTTTAATTTGATTCATAAAAAATGTAAAAAAAAAAACAAAAAAAAAAAACTCCAACCATATGAAACCGACCGATCGAACCTAATTATTTTGGTTTAGTTAGGTTGGTTTCATACATACATTTGGTTCAGTTCAGTTATTCAAATTTATAATAATTGGTTTTCGATTTTCATCAGTTTGGTTTGATTTTCAGCCGAACCGACCAAATGCTTCCATACTTATAGAAACACATTACCACCTGAATGAGTTCAATGTTCTTGGAACCCAAGCGCACACTCCGGCTGAGCTCTTCAATCATCATCATTCCCGTCTTAAAAATAAAATTATTCATCATTTTGGTGTGCTTAAGAACAAGTTTACTATCTTTGGATGGGGTATGGCTAGTTATAGAACCAAAAATTAGACTAACATGGTGATTTCCTATTGTGTGATGACAAATTGATTCAAAAACTAGGCTTGGAGGATCCCTTGTTTGATGGGTCTTCTCAAAAATGGCTTTTCCAAGCAAACCATAGATTCAGGTGATAAACGAGGTTTGTACAAACAATTTTTGGTTGATTTGAGATACATTTTATGTGAAAAATCATGTATAATCATCTTGTTTAGTCCAAATTTATTATATCAAGTGGATGTTGCATGTTTGCTCATTTTGTAGGGATTTTCATGGATTTGAAATTTAAAAACTAAAGCGGCGTTCATTGTCATGAAACTTTAGCGCGCAATTATAAATAATGAGTATACCTTTCAATATAGACACTCAAATTTATTGATTTTTGTTATTTTGCAAATATAAGATAATGACCTAACTTTCATGAAGAACACATCTACTAATGGTGGCTCTAACATAGTCCAAAATCTAATTAAAGTGAAAACTACACATTAATTCTTCGTGACATATCTTTGGTATTTTGCTCATAACATGAGAAAAAAATTATTCAATAGAGTTTAAATTTATGATATTGAATAGCCAACACATAGGGTTACAATTGTTTCTGAAATTAACAAAATCAAATTCGGACTAATAAGCCTTCAAAAACTTCTTTGAAGTTGGTGTGATGTAGAGGCTGAAATTCACTCAACTGAGCGGATTTATGCTCAACTGGGCGTACAATTGCACATATTTCTATATATCTTATAGATTTTGATGGATTTGAAGATGAAAACAGACCTTAGGCCAATTTTCTATAATAACCAGCCTCTAGACCTAGAAAGATACATCGAGATATACAGAATGCAATATATAGTTGAGCGCTAGCAAAGCAGAGTCAATTCTTGTAACGACCCAAATATTTATTTAGATATATATTAATTTATTACATATTTTTAATAATAAAAAGTAAAATATAAGTTACCAAATAAAAAAGTAAGTAAATAAATATTAAGTAATTATGTCCTCATAACTAGGTCGTTAAGGAGCATATAAAAAGAATTAAGACTCTAATTGATTTACTACAAAATTGAAGTACTCAATGTAAATCGTATAAAAAACGTGATTAAGTAACCCTATTACACTAAAATTTATAGCAGCGGAAAATATAATTAATTCAAACATAATCAAATAATTATTCAATTTGAGAAACTCATAACTTCATATAATCACGAAAGTAGGCTTAAGCATTTATCTCCTAAGATAAGTTTGAAGAAAAACATAACAAAACCTAATAAAATTTCAATTCGTTTATGAATAAAAAGTAACCCATAATTCAAAGAAGAATAATAAAAATATGCTTCATCTGCCTGCTCCCGTCGCCTTGACAAACTCCCTATCCTGAAAAGTAGGAAGGTAAAAGTGGGTGAGCTACACCCAGCTTGTGAGGTTCAGGCTTGTCAAAATTAAATATAAAGTTGTAAAAGCACAATTAGAGAGTAACATGAACGTATCAGGCGTAACATAATATAACATTCGTATCAAACGTAACATTTCATATCAAAGCTTGGCCAGCATATAATGGTGGATCAAATTAATGATCCCATATCAACGTATCAAAACATATAACCATCAAATCATACTTTAAACAAACAAAATATTTAAAACTAACAAACCGTATAAGAACCCCACCTCTTACGTGACTTCTCGTAATATAAGGAAAATCTCATGCAAGTGATATGTTTCTAATCCACGCGCCTTATCTCCTCGCCTGAAGTTTTAAAATACCCGAATCATTAATGCTGAAGGAATACTGAGTTGTATTTATAGGTTTGGCATGATTTAAATCTAGATGTATCTTCTTAGTGAGAGGGAATCTGTATCTGTATCTAATTCTCTAACTAATTGAGAGAAAATATCTTCTTTACTAACAAAATGCTAATCTCTGTAACCATAAGATTCTAAGAAAATATATCGTATCTTGGCTGAAAGATCTATTATATATATATATATATATTTGGGATTAGAGAAAAATATCTTAAGGTCCAATAATCCTAATTGAGACAATAATAAGCCCTTGTAAAGTAAAATAAAATAAAATAAAGTAAATCAAGAAAATTAAATATGGTGTGAAATTAATCGGGTATTACAATTCTTCATCCATTCCACATGCTTCAAGGGATAATTTGTTAGATTTGTCATGAAGATTTAGTTTTCCTCCATCCTTTTTATTTTGTGCTACGCTAATAATAGTTAGAATTATATTTTATTTGAATATTAATTCAGCTATGTTTAGCTAACCTTATCGTAGTCTTGTAGAATGTTTGATACTATTTAATGATTATATTAAAATAAAATAGTTTATAATCAAGTTCTTCTTTATAGTTCTTATTCATATTTATTGTTTTATGTTCTTTATTTTATTATAAGGTCTATAATTAAGCATGTGTAATATATATTGAGTCAAGACTCGGAAGATGAGACTCCATACATATCTGATATATATGACATAAATATTTATATGATTCTCTATATGTGATATTTATGAGGAATTATCAATCTTTTGTTCTTTTGGGAGTTCATTATTCATGTGAAACAAGAATATCGGCATGGGCAATTAATTTACGAATTACATGCATTTGGGAGAATGGTAATTTAATATTGTGACTGTCCTTTAAGAATGAAGAAAGAATTAACTTGTATTGAATTAATTTTACAATATAATTGTTGATAGTTGAAAGAATGGCCTTAGGACTCGTTTCTCTTATCTTATTTCTTCATATCTCTTCTTGCTTATCTCTTAATTAATTGATTCTCACCTTGTTATCTATATTATAATCATTAGTAAATGGATAATCATAGTCTTTTATTTCGATCATCCGAATAAAGTATAAGATAAATTTGTAGTACTTGATAATCTCCACCGATCCTTGAGTATACAACCTTGCTAAACACTATCTATTTCTATTATGTACACTGCTAGATAACATATAGATTTAGGCGAAGACCAAACCTTAGGGCAGTTCAGGAATGACATAATGAATGTTATGTGGGAGTTTAAAAAGAATTAGACGGGTGTGATTGTTTGTTTGATTATTTGGATTATCATGTGTTCACCATCTGTTGGGACAATGTTGGTCTGAATATCTGTATTTGAATTTGACTATTTATAATTTGTAGTGAGATGGTATTTTCTATTATGAAGACATGGTCTTATTTTAGTTATTAATTCGTATGATTATTTTCATGCATATGCTACATTTATTTATTTCATGTGGCCAGCGCAAACCAGTATTAGTATAATTATTTTTAATTTGCTATCATGGTTTAGGCCATGGAGTCTAAACATCTTGAGTGCACTTGTGGGGCTAACCAGATAGTCTTGCACAGAGCTCGCACATCAAATAATAGAGGACGACATTTTTACTGTTGTGCTACACTACAAGGGTTGTGCATGCAGGCAATTTCTGGATGGAAGCTTGGCACAGGTATAGAACGGCAAGGACTAGTTGAATGGGTACGAGATATCGACATAATTCATGGTCAAACGCCAATGGTGCACATGTTCAACCTGAATATCTTACGACACATGTAGAGTATAGTGAAAATGTAAGTTCATGTCATATTGCCCTTGGTCCACATCATACCCTGAGCTACATCTCTACTCCTCGCACATACTTGCTTTTATTGATTTTACCAATTTATGCCCTAACAGTTTTCGTTTTAATAAAAATCTTATTTCTTTAGACTTTAATATATGTAGACCTCTTATTTTGTTGATCTAGAAATGTAATAAATTTATTTACTGTTTGAAGTTTTCAGACTTGAATATTATACTTATAAAACTTTTTTAATTATGATTTATATACACTTATAAATATAATATAAATTTATATAGTAACATTATTTTTATATTTGTATTATTAATATTACATGTATTACACTTATTAGACACTAATATATTTATATAATTTATATTTTATATTATTTATAAAATACTACGTTGTTTATTTATTGCATATATTTGTATTAACATATGTATATATATATATATATTATGTATACATATAATATTATTTATATAATTTTGTTTTTTATTTTAATTATATATTATTAGGTTGTTTATTTTTATATTAGGAGTATATATATATATCATTCATCAATCATAAAATTCATAATTTTCAACAATAAATTTAATCAACCAATCATGTAATCATTACACGCATCACTTCTCCCAATATCCTAATTCATAAAATAATCTACTAAAACCTAATGATTTCACATTTACTGTAACAATTATCCACCTTAACACAACCCAAAAGAAAAATTACTTTTTATTATGCATTTAGTTGTACACGACCAGGTTGTCAACCGTTGGTTGTGCCATAGAGGCCTCCTTCTTTTTTCATACACAACCTAAATGTCGATAGGTATATGATAAAATTAATAAATTGTTTATGTAGTTCTAAATATAAGAAAATATAGAAATTAATATATAAAAATAAGAAAAAAATATTAAAGAGTATCTAAAAACTAATAGTCATAAGCAAGTTATTAAATATATTTTATTATGTCTTCTAAAAACTAAATGGCTCTAAATTTTTATTTTTGGCAAGTCTCACTTCCAACATAATTTTTATATGCGGATAAGTATCCATAAAAATTAAATATTTATTTTTTGAAGAAGGTTTTGAATAAAATATGTCTAAATTTATTTATTTTGAATATTAAACTTAACCTAAATTATCGGTGTGAATATAATAAAAATAACACTATTTTTAATATGTCGTGACATGATATACCAATTCATCTATTTCTACATAATGATATTTTATTTCAAGAAAGAATAAAAAAACATTAAAATAATAAAGTAGAATAACAATTTGACATTTTATTTTGTGAATATAGTATTTTGTCTTGATATGATTTAAACTCAAATCTTCTTTGAAAGTATTATCCTATTTATTTATTTATTTTGATTACCCCAAGAAACATTTTTCTCATCCTGTCTATTTTAGTAAGTTAAAATGGGTGAAAATTTATCACCTTACTAATTTTGCTACTAATTGTTTTTATATATTGATAAATATATGAGTACGTATTATGTGCTATATTTGTACAATGTAATTAGCTGATTCAAGCCAGATTCACACAAATCCTCCCTAAAAATGCAACCCAACAATTAGCCCCACTTTCACTTGTGTCTATGTAGTATAAACATTTTCATAAAAAGTAATATGTTTCAATGAAAACTAATATCTTTGAACAATAAAGATGAAAATTATATTTGTATTACAACTTTTTACAATAGAAATATTATATTTTAATTAAAAAATGTATTATTATTTATTGATCAATTACAAAAAATGTAATTAAAAAATAATAATATATTTTTGGTGAAAAAAATAATAATTTTGAGCAATCTAAGAAATATTACTTTAAGGTTTCAAAAAAGAAAAAAATATTACTTTTCACCATAAAAGTAATACATTTTATTTAAAAATATTCATTTATATTTGACTAATTACAAAATAAAACGTAGTTATGACAAATATTTTTCAGTGAAAAGCAATACTTTTTAAAAAATGTGAAAAATATTACTTTTCACCAAAACAAAACAGCAAATGGAAATCACCCACTCATAGTTGACATAAGGGCAGAATTAACAAAATATGGCAAAAAAAAAAAATTACAAAATTATAGTAAAAAAAAAATTAAAAATATAGGCAAAGTCGCCCCTCGCAGGGGCGACATTCAATTTTTGGAATTTTTTAAACTTTTTTTTTAGTGTCGCCCCTGCCAGGGGCGACTTTGTTATTTTTTTTATTTTTTTTTTAATGCTGGAAGGCTCACTCGGTCGGGCACTCGGTCGGGTCACCACTCGGCCGGCCGAGTGGTACTTGTTACTCGGCCGAGACACTCGGCCCCCGTATTACTCGGCCGACCGAGTTCTGGGAATCCACTCGGTCGCACACTTCACTCGGCTGGTCGAGTGCGAAGGGAAATTTTCTAAAATATGTAATCTCTCCACTCGGTTCTGATTTTTTATTCTTCTCGTTTTCTCGTTCGTTCTCCTGTTTTTGTACATTCTCTTATTTTTATTTTCTCGTGTTATAGTTAAATTTATTAATTTATTTAGTTTGGTAAAAATTCGATGAAATTGTTAAATGAGATTGTTATAATATCTTGAAATGTATTGATTAATTGAATTTCCAACAAATAACAATAATTATGTTTTATAAGGAAAAATTCTAAATAAAATTTAATAGTACTCAAAATCATGAATAAACAACAAAAAACAACAAAGTCAAGAGTTTGAAATCAAAGCAATACATTCTTAAAAATTAGTCGGCGCCGTTTCATTGGAATGGAGTGTGCTCACTGAGGGGGTCGGTACGGTGTATTGGATGGGCCGAATGGTTGATAAGGTGGATATTCCCTTTCTTGAAAATGGCCTTGTTGCACATGCCACTCATATTGTTGTCTTTGCATGTCAAGTAAAATTTGAGAATTGTAAGCTTCACGATGGACATACTCTTTTATGTCGGCAACATCCCTTTCTATGTTGGCAAAACGTGCATCCAAGGCGTTTCTCCAATCCGACCAATCATTCCACCCCCCTTGATACTGAGGTGGATACTGTGGATGCTGTGAAGGTCGTGCCTGATCGTACGAGGGCATTTGTGCTTCACCCATCATTTCATCCGTCTGTACTTGTTCCACATCAAGGTCCATTGGCTCTGATCGGGCATCCGTAGTTCTTCTCCTCCTCTTTCTTCGTTCCTCCTCATTCCTTAATTCATTCTCACTCTCTTCAATTGCTTCCGTATGAACCGAGCAATTCAGTAAAAGATTATGGCCCTTCCCTCCAGCAATATTAGTCAGGCGAGAGTTGGGCAGTGCAAACCTCTTCTTATCTGATAAAATCAGATACAATTTTCTGGTGCCGGGATGTAATTGGCACATCTTCATCTTGCACATCATTTCCAGGTTTATACTTGTCTCGCCTGGTGTCTCTTCCATCCCTTCCAAGTTGACCCCGAAGTGGCGAGCAATTGGAGTGATCAAACCTCCAATGTGATTAGCAACCTGATTTTTTGTTCGGACAAATTGTCTTAACAACATTGGTGCCACATTGAACTTCTTCCCTTTCACCAAGCACCATAGCACGAATAGCTCATCCACACTGACCGCTCCAGGCTCAGGTTTTGCTAAAACTGTATTGGAGATGAACCTCTGAAAATATCAAAGGACCGGGCTTCGAATACTCGATGCTTTCGACCGACTAGAGTGGTAGGCCGATGGGATAGCTCGATCAGACTCTGTTATTTCCTTCCAAAAAGTCACTGCATTGAACTCCGGAAAATTGATCCTCTCATTGGGCAGATTTGAGTACTTCTTCTTGGGAAATCCATAAATGTGATTGAGCTCTTCGGCCGAAAGATGGTGACACTCGTTTCCCACATAAAATATCACGGATTCCGGCACCGTGTCATTGTATCCAACCTGAAGCTATGAGAAGAATTCAAGAACTAGGGGCTCATACGTCTTCTCGTGCATGCCAAAGAATTTACTCCACCCGATGTTCTTGCACATTTTTTTCAAATCTTCATAGATGCCCATTTCTTGCATGCACTCAACATCGGCCCAACGAGTGGCTCGCCTTTTCTTCTGTTGTACCTCAAACCACCTATCACTTTCTGTCTCCCAATTAGCAAAGTTTATACCGTAGGCATCCGGCATGGTGGCTAAAATTCTTTCATACTCAGCTTGTTGTTCTTCAATAGAGTGTTCGCTCCATTCGAAAGTAGAATTCACAACATCCATGTTATGATCCATTGTGAGTACCTAGATGATAATGAATTAATATTACATTCATGTGAACAA
Source organism: Caryopteris x clandonensis (assembly GCA_028749325.2). Taxonomy (NCBI): domain Eukaryota; kingdom Viridiplantae; phylum Streptophyta; class Magnoliopsida; order Lamiales; family Lamiaceae; genus Caryopteris; species Caryopteris x clandonensis. The sequence continues at coordinate 4,826,045 of JAPYKT020000003.1, read as the reverse complement.
AAAATCAAGAGTCATATAATACAATTTTCATCTTAAGCAATTTCATAATTCAACATTGAAATTCATGGGGTATTAAGATCATTTCATCATGGTCTCACACTAAATCATGCCACATTCCCAATTTCTATGATGCATACCAAGTGTTCGATAAAAAACTTCAATGAAAACTTACAAAAAAACTTAATTTCTTTCATGCCATAATGCTCCAAATTAGTCCCTCATGAACATAATCAAACAACACCCTCAATGTAACATGAAAACATATCTATATAGAACAAAAAATCATGCACCTCAAGTGTTCGATAAAAACCTTCAATGAAAAATTGCAAGAAAACATATCAAGTTTCATGTCAAAATACTCCTAATAAGGCCCTCATCAACATATGTAATCAGCAAAAGCAATGGTTAATGAAAATATACCTTTAGATTGAAAAAACGAAAATTGGTGTTCTTGCTTGAATACTTCAAATCTCCACCACTTTATAGGAAGATTGGAATAATTTGTTGTTTGAAATGATGGGTTCAATGATTTTGATGGAAAAATTGATGGCTTTGAAGGTAATTTTTCGGATTGAAGATGAGAGATTGGAAGAGGCTAGGGTTTGGGTGTGTTGGTGTGTGAGAAAAATGAGGAAAAGAGGGGTTATAAAATGTTTCCGTGCTCTCGTACTCGGTCGCGCACGGTACTCAGCCGACCGAGTAAGAAAACAATACTCGGTCTGGTACACTCGGTCCGTGCAGGGTACTCGGCCGCCCGAGTGCGAAGGAAATCCGAAATCCTTCGCACTCGGGCATGACGTTGTGGCACTCGGTCCGCGCACGGTACTCGACCAACCGAGTGCGAAGACAATCCTGAATCCTTCACACTCGGTCGACTCCGATCGGGCACTCGGTCGGGGTTATTACTCGGTCAGCCGAGTACGAACCAAAAACTTGATTTTTTTCTATGGTAATTTTATGTGCTGATTTTCTTAATAATAATAATAATAATAATAATAATAATAATTATTATTATTATTATTATTATTATTATTATTATTATTATTATTATTATAATAATAATAACAGTAGTAATAATTGTACGTCTAATTACATCTTAAGTAAATTAAGTAATAATTGTACGTTTAATTACATAGATAACAAATTAATAATCAAAATGTGATCCTGTAAAACAACGACGCCTTATTTTTTTCCTTTTGCCCCTACCTCGATCTTCTTCTGGCCCAGGTTCGCTATCCGAATCATTATCATCTGTCGTAATATTCAAACTAAAAGATGGACGACCTGATGATGATGATGATGCAGTCCTCGAAGTCACATGATCATGTACTATATTTACTGTCGTGCTAGAATGGGGATATGAGATCGGGGATGTATTGAACTGTGGCCGAAAATTTCCATAAGTGCATGATGCTGGAGGCGGAGATGTATAACGACCAGATTCTAAGAGAGAAGTGAACGACTGACCATGTGCCGTAAAATCCCAATCTGGAGTGGCGGCGTAAGGAATTTGAAAATCTTGTGGGGGCACATAACTGTCACTTTGCATGTCGATACCAGTAGAAACAAAAGGTTCTGGGCTATATTGTGATGTATATTGCGATTCGGGCTCATAATGTGACTGTTGGCGTTGGAATGATGGGCGACGATCATGAAAGTGAGCTCTAGCTTGCGAGTATATTTCTTCCACTGATCGTCTGAAGGGCTCCCTAAGATACGATTGCTCATCTATGACAAGTTTATTCAAATTTTCCCATAAACTTTCCTGTAGTAAATTGACAATACACAGCAAAAACATGAATTACATATTTATGACACATAGAAATTTGAATACTAAAATACTGCCAAGTACCAAAACTTCTATAGGTGCATTCGGTTGCGGTTGATATCCCACTTGCATATTTAACCCTGGAGTAATTAGACGACGTGTTATTCTTTCATACCATCTGGTATAACCATCTTCGACGTCTGAACCATCCCAGTTAGCAACGCAGCGACATGTTTTTGCACAAGTTTTGATGGTCAACAGACACCGCGTTCATTAGGCACGTATGAGGGCCTCCATACTTAGTGATTTCCCACATATCAATCCTTTTTTTGTAACCTGCGCGCAACCACCAGTTGCAATGTGTAGTCTCACTATTATTTTTGCATTTGATTTTCCATATACGAGGTGTGCTTTCCTCTACTCGATATTCACGCCTCGCTATACGTATTGCAAAATCTTTAACTGCAGACTGCAAATGCTTCTTATCTTTGAATACCATGCCTTTTGTGAGCACTCCTTCAGTAGGATCATAATATCTAAAAAATTTTGGAAGATCAAAGGAGTCCGCAAGCATTTCATGTGATGATGCATTGAAGAACGGGATATTCGGATGCATGGAGTATCTCTGAGCACTTGATGGAAATGATGGTTGTTGATTGGATGGTGATCTCTCTTGATTTGGGGAATACATAGTTTGAATATCACCAATATCCACCCCATCTTCATCTGATTCACTAGACAACTCATCTTCGTCAGGTTCGGAGTCTTCTAGTTCATTCACACCAAAAGTGTCAATCAATGGATCATATGTTTGATCCTCGGTCTGAGCATTTTCTCTTTCACTTGGAATACCCTCATTATTGGACCTTGAGGTTCCAACAGTATGCTCTTGCCTGACGAGTGCCGGATTATTAATGTCATCCCCTCTTAAGTAAGAAGCATATTGAAAATACTCATTGCTTAGCAGAATATCTGGAAGAGCATTATCTTGCAGTTTCTCTGGATCAATATGAAATTCTACATATTGATTATCCGCATCCGGTGCAAAGAAAAACCATAGATTATCATCGTTGTTGATTGGTATACGATGATATCTGTTGTTTGCATGTAGTGAAGCGGATATGTTCAATTTATATTCATTGCTATCAATCCTTGTCAGTTGAAAGAATTTTGATACCAAGCCAGAATATCCAATGTCGCGAGGTACCCTTGTTGCACAAACAGGTGGAACATCGCTACGATCCCCAATATAAACAACAATACCGACGTTGTTTGAAGACTCCATATCTTAAATAATAAAGATGTATTAATGATCTTAAAATATGGAATTAACTATTTTTTTGCATGCAAGAGGTATTATTAAGCTATATAATTACAAAGTTTAATAAAACTAATTTAAACTAATACATTAGAAAAATTCAAACCTGAAATTGAAATGAATCAATATGTCAACGCGACGGCAACAATTTGAGGGTTGCGATAAATGCACAACAACGACAACAATTTCAACAGTTCCTACATCAAATAATGTATAACAGAAAAATATTAATGACAAATTTATAACAATATATATAGCAACAACCATACACCGACCGACGTACACATATCCAAAACACGGTACACACGCACACGTCACACAACCATACACACGTACCCATCACACACAAAAATGCAAGCCACACACAACACACAAACACACACAGCAACACACACACAAGCATACACCACAACATACATCACACACACCACAACACACATCACAACACACATTTCATACCCACATTTCATACATACATTCCATATATACATTTCATACATACACCACACCAACAACATACAATACAAGCACACAACACAAAGCAACACACACACACCATACACACACAAAAATTACCACACAAAAACCACATACACAGACACACACAACACTACACACACACACCACCCAAACACATAAAAATTAAGATAAAAATTACCTCAACGAACTTTTGAGAAATGGAGAAAAACGAAACGTGAATATTGAAGAAAAATTGAAAGGAAATTGAAGGATAATTGAAAGGAGAAGTGAAGAAGAAGTGAAGAAGAAGTGAAGAAAGTGATGAGGAAGAGAGAAATGTGTGGTGTGGGTGGGTGGTAATAGATATGATAGAGAGAGAAATATTGAAGTGGATGTTAAAAATCCAAATTCGCCTTCGTACTCGGCCAGCCGAGTGAAGTGTGCGACCGAGTGCCGTGACCGAGTGGATTCCCAGAACTCGGTCAGCCGAGTAATACGGGGGCCGAGTGTCTCGGCCAAGTAACAAGTACCACTCGGCCGGCCGAGTGGTGACCCGACCGAGTGGCCGACCGAGTGAGCCTTCCAGCATTAAAAAATATATATATATATATACAAAGTCGCCCCTGGCAGGGGCGACACTAAAAAAAAAATTTTAAAAAATTCAAAAATTGAAAGTCGCCCCTGCGAGGGGCGACTTTGCTTACATTTTTAATTTTTTTTTTTTTTACTATAATTTTGTAATTTTTTTTTTTTTTTGCCATATTTTGGCATTTTTGCCTGACATAAGATCCACACATGTTTTACTGAATTTGGGTCGTGTCGACATGGACCTGCACATTTTGTAAGTGTATGTCAATCGAATCCAACATATTGTGTGAATTCTAACCTATGCAACTATGGCAATTGACATGCAAATTTATGTGTATATAAATTTGTTTGAATTTGTTGTTTGACTTTCAAATGTTGTGTTTAAACTTATTGTTTGAGTTTCAATTATTGTGTTTAAATTTATTTGATTATTACTTGCAGAGTGAATCTCTTGACCTAACTAAGAATCTAAAAAAGTACCTCAATTAAAAAAATTGTATTTTGCTCACGTGCTCTTCAATTTTAGATCTCTTGTTTGGCGTATCTTGTTTTAGTTACAATAGTAATATTTTTCAGTGAAGTTTGTAATATTTTTTTGTAAAACAAGTTATCTATTTTCACTAAACAATTACTACTGAGCAATTTTGGATTCAATTTTCATTGGGTGCGAGTAATATATTTTAGGTAAACAATTAACACGTTTTTGTTAAATTGACAATACACATAAATTAAAAAAGTAATACTATTACTTTTTAGGTAAATAAGTAATACTTTTAGGTAAATCAATAATACATTTTAGGTAAACAAATAATATTATTAAGGGTTAAATGTAATACTATTTAAACTAAGAGTAATCATATATCATTAGCACAAAAGTATTATTGCTTAGCCTTAAATATATTATCCTTTATGTTGAAAGGTGTTATATTTGAATCATAAATGTTTACTCTTTGTGTTAAGGTATTACAACTTAATAGTGTGTGTGTGTGTGTGTGTGTATTTATTGAAAGATATTACAACATAACTATAAAGCTTTTTTGTTTTTTGGTTGAAAGATGTTACACCTTAATCGTAAATGTATCAATTCTTAATCATAAATGTCATACATTTTATATTGAAAGATATTAGTGATAAATAGTAAATGTATTGTTATTTTAACTATAAATGTATTACTTTTGTTTTTCATTACTATTTAACCATAAAGGTGGTACTCTTTGTGTTAAAAATATATGCTTAATTATGTAAAATTTCATGATCTTTTAGTTAATTATCAATTGCAACACGACCTTTAAAGCATAACATAAAAATAAACGACATTAATAATGTTTTTCAGTTAGGTACATATGGATCAAAATCAGGCTCCCCTCACTGATGTGGAGCCTGAATTGCTGACATGTAAATACACATAAAACTTTCTTGTATGTATATAGTCATCATAAAACGATGTTGCTTCGTGTTTTATGAAAACTAAATTTATAGATGTGTGTAAAGAGTACTAAAAATGGGGTAAGAGAAGAAAACACATGAAACTAAGCAAATTACGTAAGGAAAAGGGCCGAGAATGAGCAAATCAACGCCTGCGAGGAAAATGATTGAAAAGAACAAAACAGAGGAATAAATCACAGGGCACAACCAAAAAGCACGTTCATCATTTTCGGTGGTCCCTAGTTGTTCTTTAATGGAGGACAAGTATTTCTGACTCATCTGTTTTTTATAACTTTTTTTAGTATTTGTGGTCCCTTATTCTAGGGCTTGTCTGTATTAGGTTCATTTAAATTTACATTATAAACGAGTGGCCTCCAATTTCAAGTTTTATAGGCCTGGTTTTAGGGCTCATTTATTTGCTCTACTTTTAAGTCTAAATAATATATAAAATTATTTTTTGTATAGGGGTAAATTTTTGTTGTATTTGCACCATAGGGGCACACTATATGATGTCGAGAGCAATGTTCCTCATTATGGTGGGGGCTCTCTTAAATCAAAACATGGGTTCGATGCAGACAAATTTTGTTATTTTGATCTAGTTGATAGAGAAGTTAGGGCATAGGTCTTTTAGGAGGCTTGGTTACAAATTAACAGGGAATATGAGGGTGATCTTTTTGTGTGATGAAAGTAGTGTGATAGAGATGATGAATCATGTGTCTAAGGGGCATAGAATAATTATTATTTTTGTTGATGGTGGGATAAAAGATGGAGGTTATGAAGTTGGTCCTTCAGAAAATATAAGTTATCTACAAAATAGTGGTGAAGAAGGTGATAGTCAAGAAAGTGATGAATGTGGTAATCAAGAAAATAGCGGTGAAGAAGAAACCTTAAAAGGTGGTGAAAAGGATGGTGTTGATGAAGATTAAGATTCAGATCCTAATTATAAACCAATGGACGAATCCGAATCTAATGATGGACTTGATGATGTTGATCTTGCTTCAGATGATGCGGAGTACATTAAAGCAAGGGAAAATATATCTAATTACAAGAATTATGTACTTGTTGCTAATGAAGTCCCACATGTACTCCTATCTCCTAATGAATCGAGTAATATTCTAATGTTGAGTGAGTATGAAGACACGGATGGAGATGTGAAATCTGATGGAACTAGTGAGGAGGATGGGTTAGATGGTGAATGCGCCAAGTGGAGAAAGCAGAAGAAGGCCAGATATGATCCAAGATGTGATCATAAGTCATTTGAATTCCTTCTTAGCATGAAGTTTGAGAGTGCAAAGCAATGTAGATCAGCTGTACAGAGATATGGATTGAGTCAAGGGCTTCCAATCCATTTCAGTACAAGCAGTAATAGTTAGGTTGAGGCTCATTGTAGTGAGGGGGTAAATGGAGGTAATATGGAAGTATGATCGAGAAGGAACAAATATTTGCTATCAAGGTCTTTATTGATAAGCACACTTTTCATCGAGTTGTGAACAACAAGCTTGCTACATATTAGTGGAGTGTTGGAGAGTACCAACATAAATGGAGAAGGAATCCAAACTAATCTATAATTGATTTGAGAGATGCATTACATGGAACATATTGTTTGAAAGTGTCTAAGACGAAGTGTTATCGAATAAGGTGCAAGGCCTACAAATGATTAGAGGTAGTGTTGAGGATCACTGTGCACTTCTAAGGAGTTACAAGGTTGAATTGATGAGGGTTGATGACAAGGGTAGGAGGTCCTACTTGATGATGAAGATTATTTAAGTGGTTTCTTTGTGGGGTTTAGTAGTCTCTTGCAAGGGTTCTTGAAAGGGTGTAGGCCTATGATAGAATTTGTTAGGTGTTTTCTTAAAATGGGGAGGTGCACTGTCGACTGCTATTGGTAAAGATGGGAACCATCAATGTTCCCCATATATTGGACGGTTGTTCAATCTGAGAATGAGTATTTCTAGACTTGGTTTATGAAAATTCTCTTCCAAGAAATTAATATTGGAGATGGAAATGGATGGACATTAATTTCATATCAACAAAAGGTAATTTCTATGGTAATTGTTTTTTTTTTAGTTTATAACATGCTTACATTATATTTTGTTTAATGTTGCAGGGTCTTTTGAATGCCATTCAAAAGTTAACCCCCTATGTAGAAGCTAGAAATTGTGCATGACATGTGTACATTAATTGGAAAAAAAATTAAAGGGCAAGCTCTGAAAAGCATGTTATGGGGGGTTGCATGAAGCACATATGAAGTTTCTTATTTGAAGTACTTGGAGGATATGTGACTAGTTAATGAAGCAACATACAATAACTTTCTTGAGAAGGACCCTACCAAGTTCTGTAAGTTGTATGCTACTACTATACCCAATTGTGAGATGTTTAATAGTTGCATAATTAAGTTTAGATCCAAACATATAATAGAGTTGCTTGAGGAAATTTGGTGCTCCTTAATGGAGAGACAACACAAAAAAATGAATGAAATGTGTCAAGTGACTGACTCTCTATGTTCCATAGTTAGAAATAAGTTAGAACTCAATAAATATTGTAGTAGAATATACAAGTTAGGCTAGCAGTTGGAGAAACATTTCAAGTAACATATGGTGATGAACAATTTGTTGTGGACTTAAAATATTGGACATGTACTTGTAGAGCTTGAAAATTATCAAGTATACCATGTGTGCATGCATGCTCATGTATCCATTTCATGAAGAAAGTTATTGTCGACAATGTAGATTCATATTATTCTGTCACAAAGTACAAAAAGACATACTCTTTACCATTAGAACCAATAAATGGTTAGAATATGTGTCCAAGAGATGAGGGCACTCATATTAAGCTACCACCAATTAGTAGCATGTCTGGGAGACCCAATTAAAAGAGGGTAAGACAGCCTCAAGAAAACAACAAAAGACATGGAAAGTTAACAGACATGGCATTCAAATGACATGCACAAAGTGTGGGCAAGTTGGCCATAACTCAAGGACCTGCATTTCCAAGAACCAACTGCTAGAATAATATCCTATAAGTATTAGTTACATTTTATGTACTTTAAACATTTTCACCATTTTTCGCTCTTAGAGATGCCAAATTGTTTTTGTAAAAGAAGAGAGGAAGGCCCATAAAATCCCATGCTGAAGAGATACAACCACAACCTATCAGGGAAAGAGGTAGCGGCAGAAAGAAACAAAAGGTTGGCCAAGGCACAAGTGATGACATAGAAAAAGAGATAAGATAGGTTTTAATACAAACATCTTACAAGATTTGAACAAGTTTTACATTTTTTTAGTTGTAATCAAGTTTTTGTTCCATATTAGGTCAGAACAGGGTATGGTGTGAGACAATTTGACTCTGGTAAAATCTACATGAGGGTAAACACTTTGTTGTTTTATAAAATATATAATTTTGTTATGTTCGCCAGTGAATACATATTATTTTCTATAATATTCTCAATTTCACTTATAGATGACTGAAAACAACAAAATAAAGATGGTGCATGTGTCTAAAGCAGTAGGATAGGCTTCCAAGAGAAGAGAAGAGATGAAAGCTCAACTTCAACCGTTATTACGCAAGCAAAAAGTAAGAGGATGTGTGGAAGGGTTCAGACTCAAGAAAGTACTGCATAGCTGAAAGGGTGATACTAAATATATATGTTCATGTTTTTATTGCTACTGATTTTTTTTGTGTTAATGAGATTTGATGTGCTACTGATTTTTCTTGGTGCAGTTGTAAAAAATCTTGAACACACTATTTTGCTACTTTTGTAGGTTGTTAGTGTTATATAAAATATGTTAGTTGATACATTTTGTTATATTTGTTTAGTACTTTAGGTTTGGATTACCAAAGTTTGTGCCAAGAATAGTACAATGATTCATAATAACTCTTTAATACAATTCTAATATTTATACTAATCAACTAATTCTACCAAAACTTGTATCAATAAATATTGTACAATGAAAATGAAACAAAAATGAAAAGAGGTATTGAAATCTTTATAATATATTGAGATAGAAATTATTTATCCAAAGATACTATAATGATTCATAATAACTCCCGCATCAAGTGTCTTCCTATAAGTTTCTTATCATCAAATAACAAACTCAACAATATAGGAAGTAAGCATACAAAAGCAGCAGTTATAGTCTTCCACGTCTTCACACTTTTCTTTAAGTTTCAACTTTTTTCAACAAACTTCATTTTCTCCACAAGATATTCGTCAACATTCCTCTCCAACTTTGTACTCTTTAGGGTAATTTCTTCAACTTTACTATCAACAGCATCTAATTGAATTCTCAGCATCCTCTCAATTTCAGCTTTGTAGTTCACTTGCTCTTGTAAATTGTCCATTTGTGCTTTCATGGTAGCAAGAACATCTTTTTGATAGCCCGAAAGTTCAAGATCAATCCACTTAAAGAAAGAGCAGTTATCGGTCTGCAAATAATCAATAAAATAAAAAATAAAATTTTTTGAATATGTATACATTAGAACATAACTTGTACTTGTTTTGACATCGTAGAAGAACAAGATTTTCGAACCATCTAGAGTTTTTATCAGGATTCATTCATCACAAAAACTTAGGCCCAGATTATATAAAATGAACATTCAACTAAGAAAACATTTAACTACCCATTTATCAAACAAATATTTTTCTCAAGGTGCTTCAAGAATCCTAAAGCACATATTAAGAAGGTACAAAAATGATTTTTAAAATGGTCATCATCTTACCTCTTGAAACCGGCAACGCAAAAATCTTTGAGCAGGGTGGAGGCCTATTGTTGAAGCTGGGTGTATAGACGGGGCTTGATGATAACATTTTTTCGCACTCAAATCAAAGACCCAGCCTTTTGTGAGCTTGAAGATGATGTCATTTGTTTGCAATCGAATCGGTAGATGAATAGTTTATGTGATTTGTGTCGCGATTCTCGTTCAAGGGTTCTTGCGTATGTGCTAGCTTCGTGTTTTTTCTTCTCTTACCTAATATTTTGTACTATTTACACACATATAGGAATTTAGTTTTCATAAAAGACAAAACAACGTTGTTTTATGATACTGTATATGTATAAAACAAAATTTAAAAAAAAAATTACATGTCTATTTCTACGTCAACAATTCGGGCTCCACATTAGCAAGGGTTGGCCGATTTCGACTCGTATGTACCTAATTGGAAAAATTAGTGTATGCTTATGTAATATTTTATAGATCGTTTTGCAATTGATAATTGACTAAAATATCGTGAATTTTTTCATAATTAAGTCTAAAAGATATTATTATGTAACCATACATTATATACATTATATATACTACTATTGTATTGAAATAATACAAATATATTACTGGATGTAAACCCCTTCTTTTAGTTATGGTCATCTTCAATCTTCAGATGTGTTTAACCCTTTCCGTTTTGCAAATGTTAACTATTAAAAACATAAATCCTCTGATTTTATGTTATTTTCAACCCAAAATACATGGAACTATTCACAATATACGTCGAAAAAGGAACAAATTTTCTATCATTTACATTCAAATTTTGAAAAACAAATAAAACAGAAACCCGCAAGGAAAAAAAAAAAGCAACCTCATTCACCAACCAGCAACAAACACGAGATCACTTTGAGAGAGCAATGCTCATGCCATTAAGAGCACTTTCTACTAGTGGGCTTTTGATTTTAAACATTTTCAAAAAGGAAAAAACTCAAAGTTTTCATTCTCTCTTTACAAGTTGTTTCCTTCCAACAGCAATGGTACATCACAATGCACAATACCATATGCAACAAAAAATAATAAGGAAATGGCCAAATACCCATGATAAAACTACGGTAGGAGGAGAAATTACAAATAAGGAAGACAACAAAAACAAACAAGCGATAGGGGCATCAATTTAGGCCCAATCGGTCAAAAGAGTGCCCCCAAACTTGTGTAATATATAACTATATAATAAAGACCACAGTTTTACACACGATCTCAGCATTTAACATTTGCCATAAAACCCCTTACAGAAAAGCAGACCCACGCGTGCACAAGATAAATGATTTTCCACATTTTCATTAGAATACATCTGGAGGAAAACGTCCGGGGATGGAGTTCCTCATCTGCGCCTGATGCAAGCGCAATGTCAAGGAATAATTGTTTACCTGCAGGAACAGCAAGGGAAACAAGTTTAACTAGCACATGGCTTTAGACAAACCTATACACAAATCTCTATATAAAAATGAAGTCGTATCATTTATTTAATCTAAAGTTCACGCACTAACCTCGAGAGTACGCAACTGCTCCTGATACTGAGCCAACAGCTGCTTCAATTGCTGCACTTCATGGTTCCTCTCATCATTTTCCTTTTGTCGTTCGTGCTGGATGGCAACAGCACGTTTGAGAATGACATTATCCCTGAGCAGTGCCTCAATTTGTTCCTGCAGCATCACATTTTCCTAGAAGATAAATACAAACATCAAGATTACATTTGGTTCATCACTTTGCATGTCAGTAGCACAAAAGCAATAGCAAATACTGTCTTCTGTAGCAAGTATCCAAGCACATCAAATTCAATCAGATAAATTTGGATTTTGAAGGGAGCTGGGTGCATCCGAATCCACAATAATTTGGCTGGGTTTATAATCATTAAAGTCCTTGCATTTCAAATTCAACAAAAACAAAACCTAACATATTTCCTGTAGAAAAAACTTGCTATTCTTAGAGAATAGTTCATGAAGCCAGCCACTAGGACACCTAAAACTTCACCAGGACTAAATTTCATGATAGTATATCTATTAAAGACTTGCAAAACCTTCATTTCATATTGGTATGTGCAAATACTCTCCGTACACCTTTTTTTCTTTTCTTCTTTAATTAGATTAAAATCAAACAAATATGTGAATATGAATTCTGACCTTATGAAAACTTTGAGCTGCCTGAGCACTGGCCTGGGAGCTGATTGATTTCTCCAATATTTCCAATACACTGGCTGCCCGGGATCTTGCATCATCCATGCTAGTGGCATTACTCATCTCCCTCACAAATAAATCCACCCATTCTGCACCATCTACTGGCAGGTTGTCTTGGATTTGAGGCCCCTCCAAATGGGCTGCATTCCCATCAGTTAAAATTCATCAAAATTACCAGATGCTACAATGCTAGTATGCAACACAGAAACCCAAAGTATAAAAGGTGTGTAGATGACTCTATGTTAGAAATTTGAGATGTTTGGGATTAGTGAATAAAATGAGTCAACTAGTTTATTGTACTTTCTTTAAGCATATGCCAACATACTTCAAAATGTCAAAGATTCTCTCAAAATAAGGTTATCGGAGTATTAAGATCCAACAAGGGATCTCAATCCATGGAGATGAAACTACTAACAAAAATCTCTCTTGGTTGACCTCCAAATCTTCTATTTATCATTTACAGTAGCATTCAAAGAAAATTTGCTCCGCAACAATAAATATATGTTATAATCTCCCACAAAACCAAAGCTATGATATTAGGTAACTAGATCATAGGGATATTACAGATGCAGACAGTATTCTAGACAACAGCCATAGGAAGCTGTGTTGCTGAAACCTCTCTAGTTGAGTTACAATCACCAATTATGAGTTATGCCTTTTCTAGTGACTATATCATCCATCTGCCAATTTTTAAGATAAATATTTTTACGAGTTGCCAAAAGTCACATACTCTGAACACTTGGTGTGATGGCTAAACAAAGTTCTGCATGAATTTGTCCCAAGTATGGATAAATAAATACACTTAAGCTTGCTTTTTCGACATATGATTGAAGTCCACTGATACGATCATAATAATAAATACACAATACATGCATAATCATGCAAATGAGGAAATGTGATGCAAATGTCTTATTCAAAATGGTTGAGTAAATGAATCAAAACTTTGGAATGCCATGTAAAATAAAAGCCAAGCATACACCGATGCACGTAAAATCAAGACGTGTGCTCTTGCTTTGCAAGTTGCTACTAAATTGAAACAGGAAAGAAATATACCCTTTTCCATCACATCATTCTCTTCAGCACTTGCACCTGAGTTGCCCTTGGAATATCGAAGAGAAATTTCATGAAGGCTCTTAATAGCCAAATCCAAGTCATTGCCAGACTCTTGTAATGCTTTCTCTAAAAGCTGAAAGTAGTTATGGAAATGATAAGAGTCCATTTTTATTTACAAGAAACAAAAAATTTTATTGATATTCAAAGTAAGAGTACAAGGGGTGAGAAATCCCTTATATTACATGAAACTAACAATTGTTAATTACAGCATGTAGCTCCAATCTCTCACTAGATCCATTACATGAAAAGCTCTAAACCTCCTATGGGACAACCAAAGAGGGTACTCAATATTTAATCCTACCCAAAAAAGAGTCCATTGACCTTCTAAATAAGCATAAAGAGAAGAAAAGGCAATACTAATAGCAGATATCACCGTTACAGTAAGCCAAAAGGATAGGAGGAAAAAGAAAATTGCCAATGTTCACAAAGGCTACCATTTAACGAATATCATGCAGGAAGAATTGGACATATATTCTAAAGCTGAATTCATGCACCTTAACATCTTTAAAATATCCAAAAAATAGTGTGGGGGGCACAAATTTTCCATCAAACGTGCAAGTGATCAGTTATAATTGCACTAAAATGCCAAGAACAGAACGCAAGAAGAATACTCTGTTATTTCAATCAAGAATTGCAAGTTATAATCTATTTATTACATAATCAAAATTGCAAGTATTCATCATTATTAACCATGATTAAGATATCTAATCTATATTTGATGCAGGCATTAAACAGTGACTAGAAAATAAAATTAAAAGAGAATAAAACAAAACTGATCGCAGATGCCACTTAACAGCTGCTAATTACAGGGGTATTTGAATCACTAATCAAACAAATTCCAGCGAAGTTTTTTTAGGCACAAACATTCATTTAAAATAACCCAGGTATAAATTTATTTCTCTAAACATTCAAACAGTAGTGTTAAGGAAACCATTAAGTAAAAACCAAAGAATTCTAGCACAAGAAATTGAAATAACCAATGAACAATTCAGATCTACCGAGGATTGGCCCCAAAGAAACCCTAAAGCTGGCATAAAACCTAAAGCGTTGAAGATTCACCTGAATTTCCAGTTCAGGAAATAAAGCCTTTAGCTGTTCAACTGGGCTCGTTTGAACCGATGGTGAGCATGTGAACCGTACAGGCGACGTTGATGAAGAGCATCGGAACTTCTTGTACGCTGGCGGTGATGCAGAAGGCGATGACGCCGCCGAGTCCATGTCCTCGAAGAACGATCTCTTGCCACACACAATCGCAGACATTTTTATTGAATAGAAACGATATAATGCAACAAATTAATTAACGCTACGGTTATTCGAATAATCCGAAATTCAAAATGAAAAAATGAATTGAATCAGGATTCAGGGTTAGGGTTTTTGAGTCTGAGGCTGCATAGGAGATATTCCAAGCTTTTCTTCAGGGTAGAGAGGTACTTTTCCTGAAATCCTGTTGCGCTGTGATTATATAGCGGTAGGGGTTTGCGGTTGGGCCGACTTCCACTCTTTTGCACGCAAGATGTAACGCGTGAACGTTGAGTTTCCTAACCGGGGGATATAGAATTTTCAAATTTTAAAAATATTTTAATTCTTAGTATATAGACATGGGCAGGGTTCGGCGGTTTCGGTCGTCGGTTTTCGGAATCGGGAAGGGTGGAACTGGAACCGAACCGCTATATACACGGCTCCGGTTCAGGTTCCCCGTTCCACCGGTTCTTTTTTTTTTTTTTTTTAATAACTAACATAGTAAGTTACAAATTAAAGAATTGAGCACAGTCTCTAAACAAGGCTGCCTGTTACTTCTAAAATCAACTTTCAAACAACATCATGGGACTTGGCAGCCAGACGTGAGCACTTTCTTCACCCCCTCTTGAGCCCGCACACACACTTCTCCAGCACCTCATAATCCTCGTTCCAGAACAACAAAGACGCGAGCTCTGGCTTGTCTAAAAGCATTTTTGAGGTCAGGTATCCAGCAATCGTCCAAGTTTGGTTTAGTTGGGCTTGTTTTCCAATGAACCTTGTGTATTTTGTGTCATAATATTCAGGCCACTGATCAACCGGAAGCCTTTCCTCAGCCAACGCAACAGCCTTCCTAGCTAACTCTGGTTTGAATGCACAGAATTGGGAAACGGGAATCAGAACCGCCAGTTTCGAACCGGCGGTTTCGGTTCCAAAAATAGGCGAACCGAAACCGAACCGTATGTAATACGGTTTCAGTTCCAAACCGGAACCGGTCAATGGTTCGAACCGAACCGTTGACCGCCGGTTCGAACCGGCGGTATATATATATATATATACATATATTGAGAGTGTAATTTTCATATCAATTTAATAAGAAACTATCTCTTAAAAATTATAATTTTGATTTACCTCATTTCTTTTATTTATCAATTTAATTTATTATTTTAACATATAAAATAAAACATTAACTTTAAAATAATAGTTTTTTAAATGGGGCAGTATTTTCTTTTGTGTTATGGGTTCAAAAGATTTTTTTTTTTTAAGTGAAAAATATATATTTCTAGAACTAGCTTTGGTCTATGTTGCATAGTAGTAACATCACTTGTAGAGCTTGGAAAATTTTGTTCGATCTTGTTCGGTATTGATCTCGAGACATTCATCCGGCTCACGTTGTGGTTCCTTTCGTTATTGATCAGTGATACAATATGATCTAATCCTACCACACTCAAAATTCAGTAACTCACTATCACTCTTTTACACACATAAGTGTATCCCAACGGGTCGAACACAAAGTAAAAAAAAAGGATAACAAAGAAAACCATTTGTATAAATTACTTGGTTGATAATCTTTTTGTTGTCAAATTTGCCCTAATTAGGCAAATGACTAAAACTTTGGACATGCATGAAGCTATACCCTAATTTGATTTTTGATATCATATATATATATTGAATAAAAGAGTTATTTTCCAAATTTTATGATTTTTAGAGTTGGTTTGCTATTTTATTATTAAATCTCTTCTTGTGACCTTGCTAGAATTTGAAACTACTTACTGCATGTTAATTTAAAAAATTTGTATAAATTATTTCACTTGGTTTTTGTTGAAATCCTTTTACTACACATTAAATTGTGAATGTTAGGAAGATATGGAGAAAATCTGAAACCATTTTGAAATTTGTAAGATTGTTTTGAATTTTCGGAAGCAAACCTATCGAGGATATAAACCATTGGACAACACCTTTTATATATATATATATTGATTTATGTGGCAAGACTGTTATACTATGTTATTATATGGTGAGTTCAAAACTTCTATTAAAAGTTTGGTAATTTTATTGATTAAGTATAAATTATGATGGATTTTATAATTTAGACCAAACACGACAACTGTTTTTACAAATTGTACCCTACAAGCTTATTTTTGTAAAATTTATGAATATGATATTGAAGAATTGTTTTAAAGTGTTATATATAATCAAATATTAACATGCATGTTTAAATTATATGATCAATAAAGCTTTGTGGGAATTTAATAAAATATTTAATATGAAGTGTCAATATGACTAAATTGATGCATGTAAGCAAGTATGTTAATTAAAACTGGATTTTATTGTGTTCTTACATAACTGAACTTAAACATTTTATTTTTGTATTGTATTTGAGTAAATAAACTTATTAAACCCTAATAGAGCATTTGGTATGTTAAATTTGAATGGTGTATGGTTGTAATTGATTAAATGATTGATTAACAACAAATGAATCTAACTGTGATACGTGCCAAGTGCAATTGAAGCAACCAATGTTTTTCCAAAGCTATCCCCGAATATCAAACCGAAAAACTTGATAACTTTAAAGTATCTTGTGTTAGTTAGATTTATTGATATTTCAAAGCTGTTATTTGAGTCGATGGACCGAGTAGTAGGAACATAGGCCCACAACAACTGCGAATGGGATTACAAACCCACTACAGGCACCATCTACTAGTGGGAATACAGACTCACTACAAACACTAGCAAGAATGCAGGTCTACTCTGTCCACTGGTGAGTTTATGGGCTCACAACTAACACTATAATATAATGCATAGGTTTGGTGGGTGAACAACTTTGATTTGCAAATTGGTTTAAGTAATGCAATATGTTTACAAGTTATCTCATTGGGCTTCTCCTTCGATAGTTGTCTCATGATATTTTTTTAATAATTTAAGGTCCGATGACTGACGGAGATAAGTAGCAGCTAACAGGGCTCCTTCTCAAACTCGCGGTGGTTGTGAAAACAAAAGAAGTTTTGATACATTTATTTTGTTTAAGTTTAAAAATGATAATCTGTGAAGGTTTATGTACATGTACTACATTTTGGGGTTGGAACTTATATATTGTTGGTATTTTATTTAGAAAGCATGGATTAATATGAGTCTTTTTAAAATGCATAATTTTGTACGACTTTTTCTTCTTTTAAGTCCATTAGACAAGTGGACCTACGCGCGATACAAAAGCATATGTTGCGTCTGTGTCTTGAAATATATTACTATGCATGATAAAAATGAAAAAATAATATACTGTAGTAATTTAAAAGCATGAGGTGTTTTTGTGCGAGAAATGAATAATACTGAGTCAGTTATTATATATATAAATTTATAAACATAATAATATATATATACATGAATATAGTACACGATATTTTATATATATAGATATATATATAGGTACTTGAGTAAATAAATATATATAATAATATTTACACGTGATTATGTAACACGGTCAGATAAAATTTACATAAATTTTAATCTCGTTTGAAAATTATTAGATTTTAGTATAAATTTGTTTTTTTTATATACAATCATGAATTGCATAATTATTAATTTATTATAGTAAATCACTCTGTGATGCACAACCATCAATAGTTTTTGACTGAAATATTTTATCAATTTTATAGTGTATTTAGATGTTGAATGCTAAAATTCATTTTATGAAACAAATAAATTATAACTTTAGGTGGAATTTACTATACATAATACATCCACTAAATTTATAGTTTAACGACCCACCCCTCATTTGTTTGAGGTTTGGACTCGTTCTTCAATATCACGTCCGTCTCATCCCTTCTAAAGTAGATAATTATTCATTCAATAAAAAAATTCATAATATGAAAAATTGGGTATAAATAATTCCACTCTAACTGTTTTATTGATTTAGTTAAAAAATTCAAATTATTGAAAAATAAAAAAGCTTTATTCCACTGCTCATTCCCCAAAGTTCATTATTTTTTTGAAACTAATGAATATTATGATTGCTTTATTACAAATATAAACCATAAAATTACAATTTATATATATATATATATAATATTACAAAATAATTGGAGGCTATTTGTTATTCCATACAGTCATTTTTAAAATGTGAAAAAAAAAAAACATTGTAATCAGGTCTTCTAACATGTGATTAGGTAGGGATATAAACAAAGCGGATAGGTACGTGTATGTCTTTCTCATACATTATCTCATTGAACTCGGGTAGATTAAGCTATTACATGTCGCTTAGTTGGATAATCTGTCAGGTAATCAGGCCACCCCGATATATTTAAAAAATTATGAATAATATGTAATATGCATATATACAATATATAAATTGATATAATAAAATCATATATAGTATATATAATACGTAAATATTATATTTTTGTTATATAATATACAATATAATATATAATATATAACTTATATAATAATATATATTTTTTCAAAGGGGTAGACAAGTAGTGTAATCGAGTAATACCATATACACGTACCTACCCTACTCAGTCACACAAAATACGTAAATTCTTTTTTTTTAAATATGAATATTAAAGAAAATCTTAAAATAAAATGTTATTTTTTCAATTTGAAAATTAAAAATATATATATAATTTTTAATAATTTTATTTAATATTCATAGGTTTAATTTATGTGTGTGTGCGCGCGCATATACCCGTATATGTATAAATTCAAGGGTTATTTACTAATTTTATACCTGATGTATCTAAATTCCAAATTTCGTAACTTTTATCGATAAAGTATAGAATCAAGGTTGTAAGCAATACCTCAAATTATAGTTCATTACTTAACCGATAGATATTAAATGATACAACTTTCACTATACATTACTATGATGTAAAAGAGAAAACCTGATTTGCTCCAACTATTATAAAATCTTATGTAAATTAAAACTTCCCGGTAAAAAAAAAAAAAAAAAAAAAAACAAAAGTCTTAGCACAACCAAAGAGTGCAATTGCAACAATTATTCTTGATCGTATGCATATTTTTTACATGTGTATGTTTAATGACATGTGTACATTCATTTTTTTAATTATTTAAATAAAAAGAAAAAATTGCTCCTTCAGTAGTGCCCAATGCCATTTCACAACTTTCTTTCACCTTTTTTTATACTAAAAATTTAATATAAGCAAATAGTTTTTGTTTTAAATATGTTTTTAACGTATGATATATCAATTTAATTATTTTTTTATGATCTTTAATTTAACATCAATGTTGTACATAGTAAAATAAAATATTATATCTAAAATTTGAAATATAGTTCTTATGGGTTGAAGTTTCTTTTTTATTTTGATATATGAGTTAGATATGAATAAATAGTGAATCAAAATGTTATATGGATTTGAGATACAAATATAATAAACAAAATTAAATAATTCTATTACAAAACTAAAAAGTATTATACCATTAATTTAACTTATTATTTCACCTTAATATTTTTTAGTAAGTTAAAATATTTGTATTAAGTTGAGGAATTATAGTGGGTTGAAACATATTTGTATTGGGTTTATTCAGTTTTGTAATGTGTGTAATATAGTAATTGTCAGGTATAACTTTGAGAAAATTATAACATACAAAATTTTATTTCAAATCGAATAATATTTTAATAAATTATTGATTATATATTTTTTATATTATCCGTAATATAATTTCATAATAAATTATTAGTCTAAGAAAATATATTTTCTTCATCATCGCACGGGGGAACATCTAGTGAGATATAAAACAAACAATATATGAAAAGAAGAAACATACATAACTTTGTTTTATAAATTATTATTTCAACAAAGAACACAAATGTTATCTTTCATAAAATCATTGCCATTGTGCCCCAATTAATAATTAGTCATTGGCAACGACACCTTTAAAAGAACTTAATCCACCAAAATAGAATTATGTGATATAAAACTTATTAAATTTTAGGAGTGTGCAAGTTCCCTAGATAACTTTGTGACAATTCATCGTTTGTATTGCACATA
Source organism: Caryopteris x clandonensis (assembly GCA_028749325.2). Lineage (NCBI taxonomy): Eukaryota > Viridiplantae > Streptophyta > Magnoliopsida > Lamiales > Lamiaceae > Caryopteris > Caryopteris x clandonensis. The sequence goes on along the minus strand of JAPYKT020000003.1, from coordinate 4,805,198 downwards.
TGATAGGTTCAATATAAATTTCTTATATTATTACCGAGCCATATTCAATTTTCTACTATTGCATGATCTAAACATAGTCATGAAAGTGAGGTAAAAAAAAATAGCTCTAAGTTACTATGAAAAAGACTTAACGTAGATGTTAATATGAGGAAATAGAGTAGAGAATTTAATGTAGAAAATGAGACGATGAGAAACGATAAATAATAATTTTCATATTTATTATATTGATTTATTGATTTTCCTTTTTTCCAACTAAATTTACCAAAGTATAAATTAAAATGTTCTTTGTGACCAGTGACTCTTACTTATTTAACCGGTAATAAGTTGATGTGACATACTTTTAAATATCTTATATTAAAATTTTACTTTTCAATGTTGATTTAATTTAAAGAATAATATTGATTATAAAATAAATTTAGAAATCATTTAATGAATATAAGAATATTAATTAAATAAGAAATATTCTTCAAAAATATAAAAACATTAATATTAGAAATTCCAACAAATTCAAAAAACAAATTGCAAGTTGAACAAAAATAAAATTAAATAAAAATAAATTCAGAAAATATCAACTAAATGATGAAAATTATTAAAATGCAAAAAATCAGAAACAAAATTTAAAAATTATAAATAAATTTAAGAAATTTTACATAAATTCAAAATTAAAAAATTAATTTTGAAAAACAAAAATTAAATGTAGAAAACCATAAGATTATTTTGAAATAAATGAACTCAAAATTGTTATTCAAATATTTAAAAATATAAATAAGATTAAAAATAAATTTAAAAATTGAAATTAAATTAAAAAATTACAAAAAATTACTATATATTTCAAGAAATTACTCATAAATTCCCAAAATTACATATAAATAGAAAAACATTACACATAAATTCATACATAAGTCAAATAAATTCTGAAAATAAATTCTAATAACTAAAATAATATTAGAAAATAATAATTTTGTAAAACTACCATCAAATTTGGAAAATATCAAATAAATTATGAAGAGTACTAAAAAATATAAAAAATATTCTTGAATTACAAATAATATTAAAAGAATTATAAATTTTTTAATTTAGGTTAGTTATCTGATTTTTAAAATTTCCTATTTATTTGTAACTTTCTAAATTCATTTGCAATGTTTTTATTGTATATTAAAATTTTATTATTTATTTAATATTTCATATATTGTTTAAGTCCAAGATTTTGAGCTGCCCAAAAGCTTGAGGCCATTGTTTACCCATGTTAGAGGATTATGCATTGAAGTAGCGTAAATGAGTGTCTGATTCAACTCCACAAAATTCTCCTTCTAATTGCAAATCAGGTTCTTTGACGGGTGTGTACTCAAAATTCCTATTGATCTTTTACCCTAATTCATAAGAGTCTCAATTTTGTCAAACATAGTTATATAAACAGAAAAGCATTAAAGAGAAAAGTTTACCATAATCTCTATTCTAGCAGGTAATTTATTTTCCCCTCTACCTCTACCGGTCTCTATACAGGCCAATCGGCCAATGTTTAAAAAAATAAAAAAATCAGACAGCCTTGCCCTCAAATCAACTGTAGGCCATTCGTTTTCACAACTTCAATCCTTCTTCCTAGTCCAGCGAAAAAAGAAAGTATATATGATATGTTGGGTATGAGGTTGTGTGGCCGTCGGTTTCGGCAGCGGTTTGCCAAGCCATTGCTGGGTTACCAAGAAGAGTAGAGAGAGGGAGGGGGGGAGAGAGATTAAAGAAAAGAGAGAAGAAGGGAAGTACTGGGCGTGGGTTATAGGGAATGAGAGAGAAAGGAAATGGGATGGTGGATCTTTTATTTAACAGAAGAGAAGAAAGGGAGATTGTTCTTCTCAAAGTTGAACCCTACATTTTCCCAAATTATGAACTGTTCTAAATTACCAAATCTCTTTGAAATTTTTTTTTTTTCTCTTCTTAACCTTATTCACCCGGTAAACCTTTCTATCATGTTATTTCTATTATTTAATTTTTTTCTTATAACCTTTAAACTGTTGTAATTAATACATTTATATTTATAATATATGATTTTCTAACTAGGAACCCAGTGTTTAGACTCATTGCATGAAATTTTCAAAGTTCAGTCATATTTCAAAGTCGAGGTGAGGGTTTTTATGGTTTGTCATTACTAATTATATTATTTGATTTGTTTGCATGTTTAATGTTATTATATATTATGATTTATGATTTGTGCAAGAATTAAGTTGCACCCCTAAGCTTAATTGATCAATCCCCTAAGTTATGCATGCTACACCGCTACATGCCTCTAAGTTTTAAGTTATGTAAGTGTTTAATGCTTACTCGTTATCTTATGGCATACGTTTAACTGTATCACATGCTTTACTGTCAATTGTATAATTAATTTTGACAATGTGACTCCCACAAGTTGAAGGAAGCTCACCACCTTTTTGAACCTTTCAGGTTAAGACGAATTTAGTGGTAGAGTAAAGACAAGCCAACAAGCATATGATAATTAGGATTTTTATTAAATTATTTATTTATTTATGCACTCGTTGAATTAATTATTTGTTTTATGATGAAGACTGGTAGTCTAGTAAATGGTTAATAAGTGCTCGCAACTTGTTATTGCCTCTTGAACCATTTAGGTTATTGATCTAATTATTCAAGAATTTTTTTGAAGTTAGGCTTTATTATTATGTTGCATATAAAATTATATAATTAGTGACATAACTAGGTTTGTATTTAATTATGGATTTATTTTAGAGTAAATAATATTTTATTCATCAGTGTGAGTTAAATGGTTTATTGAATTGATGAGCATGAGAAATTCATTTCTTATTGTTTAATCTTCTTGCTACTACTCATTACTTGAATTTATTTTCGAGAATATTTTAATATTTGAGGTTATGTCTTACGACATTGTGTATTGTGATATCTAGTAATTTATTTTAGTGCTTGAAATGAAATTTATGCCGATAGAGTTTCTTTTTCTTTTTTTTAACGGGCCTAGTTTTAAAAATATTGGTTTTATCAAAACCTGGATTTCGTGTCTACGTGTTTAAAATGGTAACTTACTATTTAATTAATTTTATGAAAATTGGGTCGTTACAGAATCGAGGCTAGTGGGCCGTCCTCTCTTGATCCCCACCTGTCGCGCCTTTGCCTAACGCGCCCCAATTCTCAGACACGAGGTCAATCTCTGAGGTTACATCCATAAACCTCGATCTAGTAACAAAAGCTAAACCCTCTTCCTTAATCTTTCTGTAGATATTGGTTGTACCGGATAGGTTTAGGTTTACTTGCTGTTAGATACCGGTCGAACCGGGTAGGATTGTCTACATCTTGTTGCTATAATATGTTGGTTTTTGTGTTGCCTGATATTTTGATTATTTGCATTATGTTGCTATAATCTGTTGGCTTATGTGTTGCATGAGACTCTAATTACCTTGGTAAATATGTACTCCTAAAATCTAATATTATCTAGATTTAAATTACTTAAGCGTAATTTCCTGTCCGTTTGAGCATCTTGGGTATAAACGGACCTGAGCGAACCCCTACGCATCCGATAAATCGGTGTGTGAACTTGAAAATCCTCAACCTTCCGTTCTACGTGATTGTGTGAACTCTTTTGTGCTTTTGTGTGCAAATATGTCTTTCATGAGATCCTACAATCTTGCACCGGATGGTCGCACTAACTTTGGATATGGCAACAGAAAATAAGAAAATCTTGATACAACAACGTGTAAGAGCAATTGATCCAATAAGGTGGAAAATGTTGTTATTTTGGGTATTAGCCCAAATGAGTGTGGCCCATTTGTTTGTGCCCAGACAGAAGGCCATTGGGCCCAATCCACTCGACTTGGTATTGTGCCCTGGCCCATCCCCTTAATGACCCCCACTTTAGTTCCCTCACTTTCACCCTGCGCAACCTTCTCCCTTCTCGTCTCTCTCCCTCGCTGTTCCCTCTCCAAGAGCATTCGTTCCTGTCCCAAGACAATCTTCTCCTTCATTGATGGAGTTGAAACCGCGTGACCCTTCAGAGTCCTCCGGCAACTTCTTGCTTGTAAGAACAATCATGTTCGTTCTGATGATGGGCATTGTAGTTGTACGTTTCACTCTAATCTATCTTTCCACTATCTTCTTCTTATATACTGAGTGTCTTATCTCTTGTATTAGATTTACAGTGAATAGGGTTTGATTCTTCGAGTGGATAAGGACTTGAGTGAGAAGTGCTACCAAGTGAGGCCTTGGGTGCTTTGTGGGAAGAAGGTCTTGTGTGACTGTTATTTCAATTCGATTATCTTATATGATCGAAATCGGGGCGAGTCCAAACATCCTTGAACCCTTTACTGTTCCAAATGGCGGACACCCATCAATTGTCACAACAACAATTCTCAACAAAAATGATTGAATTTGAAAACATAATAATAATAGACATATCCTAGTATTTGTCCTATGTGATGTACCAATTGTAATATTTATTATTTCTTTATAAATAAATAATTGTTTGTATAATACATTATGGTAATATCAAATAATTTTAAGTTAAGATTTTTTTTAATAATTTAATATTTTTATCATTTAAAAATTCAATTAATGCTTTTTGAAACTCAAACTCACCACAAATAATCAATTAATTATTAAACACTCAAACAACACAAAAATATCTAAATAAACATACAGTGCATTACAAAATTATTAAGAAATAATATAAATTGGATAATCTTATCAGAAAATTGTTCTTCATTTGTTCAAGTGATCATATATTTTTATTTTTCATTAAAATAGTTATATGATTAGTTTTATGTTTTGCAATATAAATCCACCGCAATAGTCCAATCCATCATTTATTAAATTCAACCTAAAACATCAAATCCAATAAATACATACACAACTTACATCTTATTTTTATTTATGTAATATGTAATCGAATTGAAGATCGTGAAATACAAATTAATTTGGTATAATTTATGTAAGAATTTGAATAGATACAAAAAATATTTAGGCCTTTAAAACTTATTTGAAAAATGTGTAAAAAAAGTCAAAATTATAACTTCAAAAAAAAAAAAAAAAAAAAGCATACAAAAAACAGAAATTTTATCAAAACAATTTTCTTCTCTTACTTGCGTGTTTCTTGCATGCACTCACAAAACGAGTCGTGCAAGACACACTCCTGACAACATTTTTTTTCTTTTCAAATAACACTTTTTATATATATAGCAAGAAAGAAATATCTTCTTCCCATTTTGGACAAACTATGATGCCATATATTCGTGTGTGTGTGTGTGTGTGTGTGTCTATGGGTGCCGGCGTCTATTTGTGTAACTTAAGAATGAAATTTGGAATTTTTAAATTATTACTTATTTTTTAATAAATTAATTTAATTTAAAATAATAAATAAATACTTTTTCATTTTCAGATATTCATGAAAAGTTTTTTAGGACAAAGCATGGATTTATTCTTTATGCTGCTTTTACATATTGATATTAGAGTACAAATCAAAATAATCCACCGAATAGAACCAAAATATATTATTCAATTCAGTTTCTGTTAATAAATAATTTTTAATACCCACGGTCATCACTCCTCACTGGGGATGTTAAAAGGGCCATGGCTCGACGGGCCAGCCCGTTTAGCCCGAAAAGTTTTAGGATTAGGGCTTGATTTTATTAGCCCGTTTAAAAGTCAACCCGTTTAGCTCGAGCCCGATTAACCCGAAATCCTTAGGGCTAACCCGATAGCCCGAACTTTTCTTCTTATTTGTCTATTTTTTAATATCGAATTAATAATATACACTATTTTTAATTATTTTTCATATACTATTTTTTATTTTTAGTAGAATATATTAAAATTTATATTTAATTACTAGAAGATTCTAAATAATGTCATTTAAATTTAGAACTTAAATGTAACATGATTTCAAATTTTATGACAGTGAATGCTCTTAAAACTATAATTGAGAGCATGAAATAGTGTTTGACTTAAATGTTTGAATCTTTAATTTTTGGATAGTGATATAAAAGTTCTAAAATATATAATATTTTAATGTTATATAGAATTGTATTTTAAATAGAGGATAATATGCATTTAATTAAACTTTTAAATTTAAATATATAATTTGACTATTTTGACTCATAGCTCGATAGTGGCTCGATTAGCCTGAAAATCGCTAGGTTTAGGGTTAGGTTCACCATAATCAAGCCCGTTTAAATTGACCCAATTAAATCGAGGCCCGATTGACCCAAAACTCGCTAGGGCTAGCCCGAAACCGACAAGGCTAGCCCGTTTAACATCTCTACTCCTCACCTCACTTACTGCGCACAGGAAACACAGAGCCAGACTTTGCTGATTGAAAGTCAGAGATTTTGATTTGCATCCCTCAAACTCAAAACACTTACATATTCAAGGTAAACAATTCATATTTATTCAAATGGAACTTTGACAATCACCACACACAAAAAAGAACTTGTAATGCATTTTATTCACTGAATCCATACAATGTAATGGAAAGATACAAATTGAATACGAGGAGGAGGGAAGTAAACTCTCCCGAAAAAAGAAAAAAACATAAAGGGATAATGAATTATTTCTAGAGAAGAGAACTGTTTGGATTGCTGATAGCAATGGAAGGAGATCGGAATCAAAGGGTCAGATGCAACCGGGGGAAGCTGCTGTGGCCATTATTTGCTTCAAGAGTAAACATAAAGCTCCGAGCATCTGCCTAGACCGCTGTTGTTAGTAAGAAGCCTCTCAAGCTCTGCATCTAACTGAGCAGGAAAATAATTTCAATCAAGTCTGAGACAAAGTTGCATAAACACCATTTGAATTTGGATATTAATGATCTCCAAATGTGTGTTAAGAGAGAGAGAGAGAGAGAGAGAGAGGGCATGCAACAAGATGACCACATGCTAAAAGGTGGGAGCCATGAATCCACATATGAAAACATTCATTTGAGTGAGGATGAAGCAGTAAGATAAGAGATTGTTGGCAATGAGAATATTACCAGGAATTGAAGTTCAAGTGACGAGGTTCCACCAAGACGTATAGTGGTTTTCCATTTAGCAAATGCCGTTCCTACAACAGAGGAAACATCGTAACTAAATTCAAGAATCAAACAAAACTTCAGGGAAAAGATAAGCCCTGGAAAGATTTAGTTAACTGCATGTCCGAAAGGCAAGTATGTGACTAATGTCAGATTAGATACCATTTTCCCGTAGGTATCATCCTGTCTGCGGAAAAAGTGAATCCAAAGAAACAAAGAAGCTGATAGTATCAATGAAACATCAATTCCACATTTCTTCAATAGTATTCATCATCAAGTCCTCATGTCAGCATGAGGAAAGGAGGAGCACAGAGACTGGTGGCCTGTGACTACTAGATTTAAAGTTTTAATTTTGGTCATTCTGATGACTTTGTTTTAACCCTTCCAAAACATACAGTGTGGGGAATGAATTCCGAGCACAATACAGGTTGTAATTACATGAAGCAGACTTTAGGGTGTGATTAGTTGTGTTTTTGCTTCCTGTTTTTCATATGGGTGCGAGTATTGAGGCGAAAAAGTTTCAATGAAGTATCTGAAGCATAATAATAGAAACTTTTCATAATAATTTACCTTGAGCTCTGGTAATCCAATAACACATGCACACTCTACAACTTCTGCACCATTGCGTTCTGCACAATGAAAATCCACAATTGGGGCAGTGAGTTTGAAGCACTACATTTCACACACACACACACACAATGAGCCATGCGGGCTCACCCAAGAGCCGAATGGCCGCAGACAGGGTGCCTCCTGTAGCAACTAAATCATCGATTATTAATGCACGTTCGCCTTGTTTGACAGCACCCACATGCATTTCCAGACAATCGTTGCCATATTCGAGCTCATACGCTTCAGATATAACTTTACCTGGATGATAAAATACTTGCAAGATTGCTACCAATATTGTTTTATGCCTCAATATTAACTAATGCGCAAATAAGAAATAAAAAATGCAGGCACTTCTCTTCACTGACAGTCGACCGTTCAGCTAGAAAACCTCTGGGAAAAGTTTTCGGAGCTTAAGATTAAAATGATGGCACTAACCATTTCTATACAAAGACTGGCAATATTAATAAAATCAAAAAGCGTTATAAATTAGTTCGATAGGTCCCTGAATTATATATTTGTTTCAAGTCGTCTTTAAACTATTAAAAATCAATATCTTAGGGTCCTTCAATGATGCAAGTTGATGAAAATTGCTAAAGCCTTTAAGTTTTCAATTAAATATATACCGGTTATAATTTCCAGAAATCAACACCCAGCAACTTTTAGTATCTACAATTTTTATCGTTAATAATTAATTTAAAAGCAAACTTATTTTGGCCTGTTAAATAGCAAATATTCAAGGCAAAACATAACTGCTTTAGCAATTTCTGTCAACTTACATTATGAAAGGATCCAAAAATCTCAGAGTTTGATAGTTTAAGAATTCTTTAAAACAAATTTATAATTCATGGAACTTTGACACCAAAGTTTAATAATTCAAGGATATTAGAGGGGCAATTTGGTTTCTGAATTGACTATAAAGTTACAATATTTCTCTATAAGCATGCTCTTAAGATTTTTTAATTATTATTTAAATATATATATACCTGGAAGCTTCCCTGGTTTACGCAGAGGAATAAATTTGGCACCAATTCCCAATGCAATTGGAGGAGCAAACATAAATCCTCTTGCTTCAACTCCTACGACAATAATCCATTATCAATCTTAGTATTTATGTAATACAATTCTTGAAGTACCCTAATAAAATAATTTACAGTTCTTTGAGGAGAAAAAAAAAAAAGTCCACCCTTTACCCAGAAATTCTAGGGGCCAGATGAAAAGGGCAAATTTTCAGAAAATTTCATCACCCCATTTTCACAAAAAACAAGAAATTAAAAAGAAGAAAGAAGAAGAAGAAGAAGATATTTACCAGCAACAACAGAGATACCCATGTCCCTGTATCTTTCAACAAAGATATCAACAGTATGCTTGAACACCACGTGATTGGAGACAAGTGTTGTTATGTCTTGAAACATAATCCCTGCCAACACATTTTCAAGGAAAGAAAATTATATAAAAAGGACAATAATAATACAGACATGTTGCACAACCAAACAACATAAATTTCTCCCAAGTAGTATCCCACTTTATATAGACATGCATAGTTGCACACAAAGGAACAGAAAAAAAAAAAAACAAAAAAACAAAACAAAACAAAAAAGATGAAAAAGTTGAATCTTCTGTAGCTAATTTATATATGCAAGTTGCTTCAAAAAAATAATAAAAAAATTGCGTATGTAAGAAGAGAAGACCTGGTTTGGGAAAGTTGGGAACAACACTAATGGCATCAGAAATGGCCTTCAATCTTGGGTCACCCCTTAAACCATTCTCTGCTGCAAACATCTTTCTCCAATTGATTCTTGTTTTCTCTTTTCCTTCTTTTTTTTTCAAAAAAAATTATCTTTCCTGACAAAAACCCTTGTGTAGATATCTCTCGGAGTAGAAAGAGAGAGGAACAGAGTTAGATGGGGGGGGGGGGGGGGTTGTATTAAAGACTGTATCTTTGAGTTGGTGGACAAAAGCTCCACTGAGGAAGATCCAATAGCTCAGTGGTGCTATTATTTATACACGAACCTTTTATTATCATTATTATTTTCCTTTTAAAAATTTGATTTTGTTATATACAGTTTGGGTGGGTATACCATCTTAATTCTCTGTGTATTTGCAGAAAAGGCTGGTATCCGATGCTTTCGATGGCTACTTACTTGAATGCATTTTGTCTGGTTTTTTTATACGTAATCAGTTATGTTTTGACAGTGAGGTCTTGTCACACAGTAAATTGTGAAACTACAGCATTGTTTATAACATTTGTACAAACAGAAAATCTATCCCTCTTGATTCAAGTCTTCAATGCAATCATTTGTACCAATCCTTGCAAACTGTAACAAACTATAATTTAGATATCCAAATTCACGTAAAGTTCTTTATTTTGAAATGTTAGTGTTCGTGTACATTTAGATAAATATATTTAAAAAGTTTATAATTGTAAATATCTCATTAATAAAGTTTAATGGTTGTTTTTATATTATTATAATGATAGATATGATTGAATTGATGATAGGTTAATTGGATAATAATTAAAAATATGTTGAGTTAATGATTGAATGATTGATGATTCTTAATTGTTGTTTTGTGAGATGTGAGGTATTTTGATTTAAGAACGGCATTAAATGATGTTAGCCAGAATTTAATAAATTTTAATATTAATTATAATTATAATTATAAAATTACTTTTATATCCTAGTATGTTAAGTTTTCAAAATCTTATCATATTTGGCACCGATATTCAATGCAACCCCCTAGAAAATTAATAAAAGTAGCTGGATTTCTTTTTGCAACTTTTAAAAAGATATCTAACTTTTTTAACTTTAAAAGTCTACAAAAATTCTTCAAAAAAGTGTAAGAAATTGTTTTTTAATATTAATTAATATATGAAAAAAATATGAAACACCGGATGCTTGAGCGTTTAGTGATAGTGATACATAATTTTTAAATAAATTATTTTAAGCAGTATTAAAAAAAAAAAAGATATACCACAAATCATTTTTTATAAATATTTTCTCATTGTTGGTTCGGAATATTTAAATTAAGAAATCATACCTTGTGATTCATCGGTGAATCCTCCACGAGGTATTTGTGTTTGACGCCGATCGTTTTCGACTTTGTCAGGATGGTGACATTGCAAATTTTAAACATGTCATAACCTCCTCCTTTTTTAAAAACATATTTCAACCCGCAATAGTTGCAAATTGTTTTACTATTTTGCAAATCTCTTTAAAGTGAACGACAAAGATATCCGATCTTAGTGCTTTATCTCGTCTACTTTGAGTTTGTCGCATACTTTGACTTTGACTATCTTGAGTTGGAAGACGTTTTTCATCGGTTAATTCGTTTTGTGCACCTAAATTGATAATCATAATAAACTATTAATCATAGATAATTGAGAGAGATATTTTAAATGAAAAAAGTATATAATAATATTAAAGAGAGATTTCTTATAAAATAAACACAAATCTAATTGAGCTTGAAAATATTCTTGCCACTTGATCGGAATTTCAATATTTTCATCATCAAGATGAAGATATCTTGAAGCCAAAGGTGATGGTGGTGGTAATCCAGCTCTGGCATTTGTACTCGTCAGCGTAGGTGATTTTCCTTTTGCTTGTCAAGATGAAGAAGGTGATCCTCTACCTCCACGTCCTCTTTGGCTTGAGCTCGACATTTTGAGAGAGAAGACAAGATAAAATAATTGAGAGAGATTGAGGAAGATGACAAGATAATCGAGAGAGATCACAAGATAATTAGAGAGAGATTGAGGGAAATTGAAAGAGATCACAAGATAATAAGAGAGATTAGATTTTGTGAAAGAAAATGAGTAAAGGGAGGGGGTATTTATAGAAAAAAAAACAGATCAGTTGGAACCGTCGGTTCCCTGTTCTGGTTCAAACCGGCAGTTCCCCAATGGTCACATCATCTCAGCCGTTAGAGATCAATGACTAGTTAATCTCAGCCGTTGATCTTCAACGGCTAGCATTTTCAAAAAAGGCGTTTAGAACCGTCGGTTCTCACGGTTCTGGAACTACCGATTCTGAACCGAAGGTTCCTAGAACTGGCAAGGCAGAAACCAAAATCGAACCATGAGTCACACAGTTTAGGTTTTAGTTTGGAACCAAAATTGGGTCAACGGTTGAACCGAACCATTGACTGGCAGTTCGAGCAGACGGTTTCGGTTTGGCAGTTCGAACCGATGGTTTCGGTTCCAAATCGAAACCGTGCCCGCCTCTAATCATAATGTGTACTAAATGTCGCTATTCTTCCACATTGCATTAGTAATATCATCTTTGATCTGTCTCTGTGCCTCAATCATGGATGCATCTGCTAACATCCTCCCTAAGAAGATGAGATCGTCCTCCATGTAATGTGGATGGACACCATCAAACAACGGAACATGTACAAATCGTGAATGCACAAGGTTGTGTATAACACAACATGCGTTGACGAGCGATACTTGGTTCTTTAACAAGTAGTTCGGCAAACCCCATCTGAGTATCAAAAAGAGACTTTTCAACACCCCGAATGTACGCTCTATGCAATTCCTTAATATGGTTTGGTGGTGGGTGAATAACTCTTGTGGGTTCTATGTCGGGACATGACTATTAGTCCACTCAGACAAATGGTGATGAGTGTTACGATAAGGTGCCAAAAAGGGTTCGCAATTTGTGTACCCCGTATCAACGAGATAATATCGACCTAACATAAATAATTGATAAAACTTTATAATATTAGATACCCATTAGTTTAACAAATTTTATGTGTTTATATTGTTTAGAGGCCATGAAAAAATTTGATCAGTCCTCACTGCCTATGCCAAGATATGAGCATACCCTCCCAGCCATCTAACATAATTGAACTTCAAGTCAAAATCACAAATGACTAACATATTTTGAGCAAGTATGTATTTGCGAGACCTAAATGCATTTTATCGTCTTATTGAAACCCAGTTGGCACAAGTGTTCCGTCCATCGCTCCAACAGCCCCCTACTTAAGTCATCATTAAAGTTAGACCAAACGCATGACATATTTTTGTAAAAAATACTTAAATAATAGTGGCATGTACCTCGAAATAAGGGTGAAAGTAATTATTGTTAAACACAGTAGGGTGGATCAATGTGAAATTGGGAGGACGAACTCGGGCGCAAGGGTGAGTAAAGAATTCATAATACGCCTTATGTGATGATTAATCATCTCCAATGAATGTTGAAAATGTTCGCAACTATCTTGTTGACGATGATGCATTGAAACTGTCCTCACGAATATAGCAACAGACTCCAAACAAGACACCCAAGTTTGCTGACAATGTTATATTAGACCTCTAGATTCTAGCAGTCGAACTAGCCTATAGAAAGATTGGCCTATCAACCTCATATCATCAAAGACGCGTTCATCAGTCCCTATAAGAATCTCCCCAAGCCAATCGTTTCCGGGTAAGCAGAATGTATGCCTAGTGTCACGGACTTGTTCTCTTAACGAAGAACCGTGCGGCCTTAGCTTATTTCCGCCCCTCGCGGATGCTAAGTCAGCCTCACTCGAACACTTAGTGTATGCAAAAGTGTTGGCAAGAAAGTAAAGAAAACAAGTAAGAGGAATATTCACTCAAACTCTCTTGGAGAATGCTTGATAAGAAATTGATAGAAAATTTGATGATTGGATTCTTGGATGATTACAAATGAATGGAATGACCCCTATTTATACTACTCCACCTCCTCAATGGACGGTGGTGATCGACTAGATCCTACGGTAGGGATCAAGCCTTTAGAATTCTCTACAACTTACTATACATATACACATTCTCTAGAATATTCTCAAACCCTAATATTCTAGAGAGTTCTATATACAAAGGGGTTATAAATGTGGGCCAAGCCCTTGGGCTCAAAGATTGGGCTTGGTAAGGCATGAACCTCCCAAGTCTAAGTGCAAAAGTGGCCCAAGAGGCCCAATTTCGTGACATTCTCCCTCACCTATTCCGGCGGCGTCCTCGTCACCTCGTATTGATGAAGTTGTTCTTTGAACTGCCACAAGTCATCTTCGGGTTCCCATGTTGCCTCAGACTCTGGCAGTCCCTTCCACTTGATTAAGTACTCGGTGCGGGGTGGAACGCCTCTCCTTCGAACAACTCTCTTCGATAATACCTCTTGAATCTCCTTGTCGAATAACTTGGTCACAACGGGAGGTGCTCGTTGAGAATACCCTCGGCTTTGGTCTTCCATGTCTCTATTGTATGGCTTCAACATACTCACGTCGAAGACCGGGTGAATTTTTAAAGTGCTAGGTAGGACAACACGATAAGATACCTTGCCTACCTTAGCACTGATGGGAAAGGGACCTTCGTACCTTCGTACCAAGCCTTTGTGCAAGCTTCGTAATGCTTTGAACTGTTGTGGTAAAAGCTTCACAAGGACTTGGTCTCCAATGTTGAACTCCCGGGGTCGCCTCTTCTCATCTGCCCACTTCTTCATACGCTTGCGGGCCTTCTCTAAGCAGGCTCAGGCGATGTCTGCTTCTTCTTCCCAAGACTTCGCCATCTAGGTTGCCCTCGGACTTTTCCCATCAATAAGGGGTGTAGCCAAGGTGTGGGGAGTCAAGGGTTGCTGCCCCGTGGCTAGCTCAAACAGACTCATTCCTGTGGCTTCACTCCTTTGCAAGTTGTACAAGAATTGCGCAATGTCAAGTAACTTAGCCCAATCTCGTTGGTTGGCACTCACAAAGTGCCGTAGATAGCACTCCAACAAGGCATTGGCCTGCTCGGTCTGCCCATCCGTCTGCGGGTGAAAACTTGTGGAGAAGTTGAGCTTGGTGCCAATGAGTTTAAACAACTCCGTCCATAACCATCCCGTAAAGCAAGGATCTGGATCACTCACAATGTTCTTCGGAAGCCCCCAATACTTCACCACGTGCATGAAGAACCCTCTTGCTGCCTTCTCAGTTGTGCAATCTTTGGTACACGGGATGAAAGTACCATACTTTGAGAATCGGTCTATCATCACCATGATAGACCCATAGCCTTCTGACTTCGGTAGGGCGCTGATGTAGTCCAAACTAATGGAATGCCATGGCCTTTCGGGAATGGGCAGTGGCTCGAGCAATCCTGCGGGGTGCTTATTCTCCACCTTGTCCTGTTGGCACACAAGACAAGTCTTCACATAAATCTCGACACTGTCCTTCATTTGGGGCCAAAAGTAGGTTGTCTCCAAGAGTGCCCTCGTTCGTTTTTGGCCCGAATGTCCCGCCCACTTGGTGTCATGGCATTCTTTGATGAGATCCCGCCTTAAGTTGTCCCATTTTGGAACAAACAGTCGTCGTCCCTTGGTGTAGAGTAGGCCGTCCTCTACCCAAAAGCGTTGCGTCTTGGCCTCCTCGGCCAATTTCTTAAGCTCCCTAGCCATTGGGTCGTGCTCTTGTCCCTCCTTGATGCGATCAATGATGTTCCCTTTGGCTAGGCTGATGGCAGCAAGCTCCACCTTCCGACTAAGTGCATCGGCTACCACGTTGGCTTTTCCTGGCTTGTACTCTAATGTGTAGTCAAATTCAGCATGGAAATCTTGCCACCGGGCTTGCTTGGGTGAGAGCTTCTTTTGGGTCTGAAAGTAGCTCGTGGTGACATTGTCCATCTTGATGTTGAAATGTGCCCCCAACAAGTAGTGTCGCCACACTCGCAAGCAATGGACCACAGCGGTCATCTCCTTCTCTTGCACCGTATACCGTCTCTCAGTGTCATTGAGTTTGCAGCTTTCAAATGCTATCGGATGTCCCTCCTGCATTAGCACTTCTCCAATAGCAAAGTCGGATGCATCGGTGTGTACCTCGAACACCTTGGTGAAGTCGAGCAAGGCCAAGACAGGTTATTGGCTTATAGTGGCCTTCAACTCCTTGAAGGCTTCTTCACATTTCTCGGACCACTCCTATGTCTTCGCCTTCTTGAGTAAATCCGTCACGGGAGCCGCTCATGCCGAGTATCCTTGTATGAACCGCCGGTAATAATTGACAAGACCAAGGAAATATCTCAGTTCGGTTACCTTGGTCGGGGCCTCCCACTCCATGATGGCTTGTACTTTGGGCTCGTCCATCTTTATTCTCCCATGGTCGATGATATGTCCGAGAAATTGTACTTCTTGGGTGGCGAATGTGCATTTCTCCTTCTTCACATAGAGCTTATTCTCCCTCAACACTTGGAAGACGGTTCGTAGGTGGTTGACATGTTCCTCCAATGAATTGCTATAGACAACAATGTCGTCCAGATAGACCACTACGAATTGATCCAAGTATGGGTGGAAGATCTTGTTCATCAGGGTGCAGAAGGTTGCAGGAGCATTGGTCAGTCCGAAGGGCATAACTAACCACTCGAATGACCCGTATCGTGTGATGCATGCTGTCTTTGGCTCATTCCCTTCTGATATTTGGAATTGGTAGTAGCCTTTTTGTAGGTCTATCTTGGTGTATACCCTGGCTCCTCCAAGTCTATCGAACAAGTCGGCAATCAATGGGATAGGATAACGGTTTTTATCGTTATCATATATAGGGCTCGGTAGTCCACATACATCCTCAATGATCCATCATGCTTCTTTTGGAACAACACCGGAGCGCCATATGATGCCTTCGAAGGTCGGATCTTCCCCGTATCCAATAACTCTTTCAGTTGCCTTCGAAGTTCCTCTAATTCGGGTGGAGCCATTCGGTAGGGTGCCATAGAGGGTGGCTTGGTTCCCGGTTCTAACTCAATCTTGTGGTCCACCTTCCGCCTTGGTGGAAGTTGGTTAGGTAGTGAAGCCGGCATGATGTCCTTGTTCTCCTCAAGGATTTTTTGAACAATAGATGGTACCTCCTCCATCTTCTCAGCAGCTTGATGCTCCTCTTTCACCACGGCCAAGTATGTTGGTTTCCCTCGTTTCACCCCTTAGTGATTTGCATGGCCGATAGTTGCTTGCCTTCTCGAGTTTGGCCGTCAAGTAACTCGATGGTGGGAATCAGGCAAGGTGCTCCTTTTTCAAGGATACACACAGTACTGAATGAAGGCATGGGAATGGCAGTTACTTGTCGTAAGAATTCCATGCCAAGCACGACTTTGAAGTCGTCCATAGGTGCCACTGAAATATCCACTTGGCCCTTCCAAGTGCCCAATTGTAGCTCCACGCCTCGGGCTACTCCATTGAGTGGTTGAGCTTTGGCGTTCACCGTCTTGTGTCAACCCTCGCCTCTTGTCCATCGAAGCTTCAACCTCTTAGCTTCATCTTCCGTCACGAAATTGTGTGGCTCCCTTGTCTACCAATGCTTTGGTTGGCACACCATTGATGAGTGCTTCCACGTACATTAGCCCCTTGCTAGATGTCGCGGCCATTGGCTTGGCTTTTAGGGCATTGAGAATATGGAGTGAGCCCATGTGACTCGACTCCTCTTCCACACATGTCCCCGAATCGTGTCTCTCCTTCATTGCGGACAAGGACCCAAGTTTTGGGCAATTCTTCATGGCATGGGGTCCCTTGCATACGAAGCATCCATCCTTGGGAATGAAGGTCTTCTTCTTCTCCTCATAGTTGGATCGGGTTGGTTGTTTGTCCCTTCCTCCGAAGTTGTGCCTTTGGTTGTCCTTGCCCCGATCATCTCTATCTTTCCCATCCCGTCTTTCTCCTCCACCTTTGGTGTGGTACACTTCTCTTTCTTTTGGGGAGCATCGGTGCATGGGTGTGGTTGGAAGTCGGCTATGGATTCAACGACAGCATTGGCTTCATCTACAATTTTGACACCCCGTCGATGTATCTCTTGTTTGACCCAACTTTGGAAACCATCAATGAAGTAGAACAGGAGATCATCGTCTGTTAGGCCGGGGATTTGAAGCATGAGGGTGGTGAACTCTTTCACATATTCTCGAATGATGCCCCTTTGCTTCAACTCCCTTAACTTCCTCCGAGCTTCATAGACCACATTCTCGGGATAGAAGTGGCGCTTGAGTTCCCTCTTGAAGTCGTCCCAAGTGTCAATCTAGCATGAACCACGTTCCATGTCGGCATGCTTTCGGCGCCACCATAGCATGGCAGTATCGAAAAGGTAAAGAGAAGCGGTCCTTACCTTAATTGCCTCATCCGTGAGGTTAAGTCCCTCAAAGTATTGCTCCATCCGCCATAGGTAGTTCTCAACTTCCTTGGCGTCCCTTGCTCCATTGAACCCTGTTGGCTTGGGGCACTCCACCCTTGGTGGAGCAACGGTAATGCTAGCCTCCCCTCTAGCTGCGGCCCTCTTGCACAAAGCCAAGTCCTCCCGCATCCCCTCAATGCTGGTTCGTAGGGCTTGGATGACATCCTCGATGTTGGCAAAGCGAGCCTCCACATCATTCTTTGTTACTTCCACGTCCCCCTTGAACGTGTCAAGTTCCTCCAAGACATGATCTTCCAAGGTCTTGAAATCATATTGGACATTCTCAAGTTTTTCCCCAAGTTCGGCAGCAACAGGCTCCCACGTAGGACCCTCACGAGCCTTGCTTTGATCACGCCTCTTCTTGGGTTGGACTTGAACGGTCTCACAGCCTCGTTCCTCAGCTAAGTTGGATTCGATACCCGCCATCACTTTCCTTGCGCACAACTCTTAAGCCAAACCGGGCTCTGATACCACCTGTCACGGACTTGTTCTCTTAACGAAGAACCATGCGGCCTTAGCTTATTTCCGCCCCTCGCGGTTGCTAAGTCAGTCTCACTCGAACACTTAGTGTATGCAAAAGTGTTGGCAAGAAAGTAAAGAAAACAAGTAAAAGGAATATTCACTCAAACTCTCTTGGAGAATGCTTGAAAAGAACTTGATAGAAAACTTGATGATTGGATTCTTGGATGATTACAAATGAATGGAATGACCCCTATTTATACTACTCCATCTCCTCAATGGACGGTGGTGATCGACTAGATCCTACGGTAGGGATCAAGCCTCTAGAATTCTCTACAACTTACTATACATATACACATTCTCTAGAATATTCTCAAACCCTAATATTCTAGAGAGTTCTATGTACAAAGGGGTTATAAATGTGGGCCAAGCCCTTGGGCTCAAAGATTGGGCTTGGTAAGGCATGAACCTCCCAAGACTAAGTGCAAAAGTGGCCCAAGAGGCCCAATTTCGTGACACTAGGCAACCTTCCCACTTCCAATAAATGCGGATGACTATTTCTCCAAACAAACTTGTAATTAACTCATCATCAGATGATGTTTCATCGTTAGTGTCCTCCTCGTCGTCATGTTTGTTTTCTTTTGTGTAATTAACTCATTTTTTATTCCTATTTATATTCAATCAAAATAGTAGATTATAACTACTAATAAAAAATATTAGCACAAAATAATTTAAATATTAGCAAAATATAATTCAAATATTATCACAAAATAATTTAGAAAAAAATTCAAGTAAGTTCACAGAAAATTGGAGGTATTGCACCCCTATAATATATATGGCATAATAGTTTGGCACAAGGCCAAATTGTATCGATTTAACAATAATAAAGAAAGAAAGAACAGTACACAAACAAACACAACATAGCATAACACCCGGTGGTATGGGAAAGGGGGGCAATTAGCCAATGATTGAACCCAAGCTAACTCCTCCTCCTCTGACATGCCCATGAACATGCGACGAGTGGAATTCATCTTCAGTTGCTCGGCCGCCTTTAACATCTGGCCCATCTCCAAACCATCCACTCCACGAACAACTTCAAAGCACATCTCAAACTCATGTATCATCTCTTCGGAACACGCATATTTTTCAGTGAGGTAGGAATCAAAAGTCGAAAGGGCACGCGTGATGGCTAAATCCTTCGTCGACATACTGCCCGATCGATGGTGAGTGAGAAGACAGGACCTTCCAATTCCATCTTGGTTAACAGTCTCAACATCAACGGTGGGTGTCACATTGCTAAGTTCAGCCACATCTCCATCCACTTCTGGAGGGCTGTTATCGTCATTCTCATCATCAGAGCCGGCCACTTGGCCGCTAGAGCGAGTGTTGGCACAAAAGGCATGATTTTTTCGAAATAAATTAGTGCAAAGCTCAAAATGAGAAATTCCACGGCTTATGATGCTTCAGTTGTATCGATGCTCTTATCAAAAAAGTTAAAACCTATGTGTGAATTTTTATTTTTTTTTGCTTTGTTGTGAAATAAGTTATGAACACGCCTATTCATATAAAAAGATCGTATTACCTTGTAGATTTGTTGTAAGACATCATTAGGGCCAATTACTGTCTCCTTCGTATACGACCAAGTCAAACCTGATCCTCGCTTGTACCGATGATCGTATAACAATCTCTGTGCACGTCTTAAAATTTTCCACTTCACTTTACACTAGTGAACCATAAACATGGTACGATCAGAGGACATAGCATTGAGTTTCAGACAAATTGCATTCAAGGTTTGAGTAGAAAAGGTCATAGTCAAGAGTTGGCCATTTAGGTACTGGGTGTGACAAAGGTAAATGAAGTTAGTCTTGTTTTCACGAGACCATGTCACATTTTCGACAGTGGTGATGGTTCTAGACATCTATATTAAAGTAAGATGTTAAAACAACATTGTTCATAATTTTACATTTAATTAAAGCAAAGTTTTTAACCAAACTTATTTCTAATTCATACAAATATATATTTTTGTAAATCAATAATTTTATAATACACAACGCATAAAGAAAATTTTATTGATTTGTTTCCCAAAAAAGACACAAATTTGGGTACAATCTTTTTACTTCAATTTTTTTGGTGCAAAACATTTGGTTAGTAATGTTAAAAGTCAACAGACTCTTTATTTTTTGTTCAAAACATTAGAAAAGGTCAAATTTTCAAAATGTTAAACCAAAACTATTTTTATAATTCGTTTAGGCAGACAACAAGAGTAGTATTTTTTTTTTTTTTTTGTATAAATAAAGTTGCATGTATAATTTTTTGTATGTACAGATCAATTCTTTTATTAAAAGAAATTTAATTTCAAAAAATTTATTTATGAATAAGTGGAAATTTTATTTTGTTCGTATAGGCAAGTTTTTGGCGAAATTTCAAACTTTGTTTTGATATTTATTTTTGTTTTAGTAAACCAAAAATTTCACATTTAAAAACTAATCCACAATTTTTTCAATTTATACATGCAATAGACAGTTCTCAAAATGTATTTTAGACTTTAATTAAATTCATTTGATCATATTTTTCAAATTAATGTTCAATTAAAACGAGAGGAAAATTATAAATTTAATGTTCAAACAATAGAACACATACATTTTTTCACATTAATGTTCAAACAGTATAAAATTCCAGTATTAATGAAACAAAGATATATTTGTAATACAACAACCAAGATAAACCATGATACAAAACTGTACATTTATTAAAATTTCGAATAACACATACAATATACAAATTTTGAGTACTTCAGAAGTTACAATACGTTCGACAGATTGTTTTATTTTGTGTAATACAAATGTGTATTATTAGAAGACAAATTTTGAATTTTTTCATCATTATGAAAGCAATTATTTTGCTTCATAAAAATTATTGAACAATCCAATTTAATGTAAGGGATCAAATACAGGAAGCCCCTAAATTAGACGAGAAAATAGAACACACTAAAAAACACATTCAAGTAGCATATACATAGCAGATAATAGACCAAAGAAAGTAAAAATAGGGGCTTGCACATTCATATGAGAATCACTTTAAATCTGAAAGCTCCTATCTGCTTCATAACTCAAGTCCTACATTCATTAAGGGAGATGACTTACTTCCCCACTCAACAGGTGGGAAAACCCCAATTAAGATGAATTGTTTCTATAAAATATGATGCAGGCCGAAAATGCCAAAGAAAAAAAAAACAAAGGTGGGAGAGAAGAAGCACAAGAGGGTCATATCTCTTTAACACAACATAAATTGAAGCTAAAAACTTATTACCTATTCCATCAGGAGATCTTGAGCGCGAGCTAGGCCATCCTGGACTTGAACCGGAGACCAAGTATGATATCTATGAAGCTAGAACCATACATAAAACATAAATGAAAACATCAACTTAGTATATGGAATATTCAACATATTTCAAAGTAAAATAACAAGATCCATAAGGACATTTTCTTCAAAATATGTTATATGAAGACATGGTATTATTTTGAAATTGAAGCCATAACATTCAGGATAGAAGAAAACATCCAGAAGAACATTCATAAAATTGTGAAGCATGTAGAATAGAATAAAGATGCCACATAAACATAATCAGGATTGAGAAACAAGAAACAAAGGACGAGATCCCTTCATAAATAAGAATTGGGACCCCCAAAAAATATAAAACGTAAGCCAAATAACCGGACCCTAAACTCATAAACAAGAAACAGAGCCTGATTGCCAACGAATAATACCAAAAAATGAATCATACTAGATCTAAAAAAATAAGCAAAGGTCACACAACTGCCTTACTAACCAACAAAAATAGACATATGAGCAATAGAGCACATAAACGAGAAACAGAGGTTGAGAAACATAGGATACTATGAAGATTGAACCCCGTAATGTGCACACAATTAAGCCAAATCCCCATATATTGGACTGATATACAAGAAGCAGAGCATTAAGTCACATTGAATAAAGTCATAACATGAATCATACTAGATTTGAACTATTTTAGACAAATATCAAGCAGAGCATCACTATCCCACTAAATGAAACATATGACTAGCAGAACACATAATCCAGTTTTAGGAAGCAAGAAGAAAATATGAATCATGCCAATGCTTGAACAGAACAAGTACCTTCGGATGAAAAGTGGAAGCAACTAACTCAGCAAACTAACTTGGACTCAATAATTTTCGTTTCCTCGAATCAAAATGGCAAGAGATACACAGTGTCTGAGGATTGGGTGAATCACTAACCATTATCAACATATCTAGAAATAGATGACTTACTACTCACATACACCACAAATAAATACATATGGAACAATAATCTAGCAAAGAATCACAGCTTTACAGACTACAAAACCTAAAAAAGACAAATACAAGTAGATGCAGCTTTGTGTGAAGAATCTACCATGAAAATAGGTCAAGATTCTCTGCAAAGTAAAGGCAGCCTTCAATGAAGTAGGAGGGGAGCGTTGGAGTACAATAAACCCTCACAAAGGAACGGTCGTCGATGCGCACAGTGGCACCGTTTACGGCCGTTCTAGAAACAACCATGGACGGAAAAATAAATGGACAAATACATAACATTTCGTCCAAGATTAGACAATTAAAGAAAAGAAAATGAATTCTGCAAAACAAACAGAAAATGAGAGTATCCATAGAGAGAGAGAGAGATGAAGCGACGGACTACAGCAAAAGAGAGACTCAAAGCGCAGACTGCAGAACAGGTAGGACGAGAGGCGCAGGTGTAGCTAGAGTTGAATGGGGTGGGGATGGGCTAATCCCCATCCCATCTTATAAACAAACATCAGTAATGGTTGGGCTCATCCACCATCCGATTGGGCCCAGCCTAAAACAAACAAGGCCTTATAAATGCAAAGGTAAGTGCTCATTGTATTTTATTCTTTAAATTGGTGATGATAAAATCAAAAGTTGGACGCAAATAAATTAACAAATGTGAAAGTTGGGAAACAAAATGATTTTTAAAAATTGGGTACCCGCATATTTTGAAATCTATTTTTTTATAATATAAAATACATAAATGACTAAATAAAGTTGGAAACAAAAATTTATATTTCATTTATAGAAAAAAAATAGATATTTTAACTCACCAAAAGATAATTTGATGAGGTAATAATTGTCATATATTCGAAGAATATAATCATATTCGAAATTGCATGCAGGATATGAAGTAAATACTCAAATTAAAAAAAAGAAGTTAGCGGTTGAAGAAAATAAAGGAATGAGGATCATCATACAAGGAAAGACAAATCAGAAAGTGATACACTAGAAAAAGGAGACCGGCTGACTTGAAGAAAGAAGGAAACAAATCAGCAAGATACCAAGAAAACTGATTTGCTAAAATCCAGGAAACATGAGGGCAGAAAATCAGACGCAAAAGATACGCTTCAATCGAATATCCAAGAGGAGCGCAACTTTAAAAGAAGAGAACTCAAGAAAGCAAAGATCGTCTATATTACATTCAATTAACACTATACAAGCATAGAGCTGTTTAGTGGCTGGTGCAAAAGCTATCAGATTCGGGAGAATACGATAGCACAAGAAGTACTCAAAAGCAAACTGACAGTGAGCTACGTAGGGACCAAACTATATCATAGTCCCACCACTGATTGGACTAGAGAGAGTTCAGCAATTTGTAAACAGGAGTTTGCAATAAAATCCATCTAGGGGACTTGATGGTTAAGTAATTTATTAGAAGATGTGTTTACAAGAGTAGACTAGTATTTAGGGGAGTGTGATACGTGTAAGTTCTCTCTGTAACATTTGTGGGAACAAATTTGTCTTCTAATAAAAATACTTGAGAGGAAGGAGTTCTTCCTCGTAAAACCTATAAGATTTTTTTTTAGCTTCAGCAAATTCAATTACTATTCGAACTACTACTGAATTAATACACACACGCACAAATTCTGATCTATCATAATTAACTATTTACAAGAGGCAAAGAATTTAAAAATATAATAATTTATCTATTAAAATAAAGGTTTAAAGATTTAGAGGGGGTGGTAGGACAATTGGGTAAAGAATAAAAAATAAAATAATTTAATATATTTAAAATAGAGACATGTTTTGCATAAGTATTATTATTGATTGCTGGATAATTTGATGAAGGTACAATTTCTAAAAATTATAAGTTCACATTTGTATAATTTTTTTTATTTTATTATTCAATTATATAACATGTTTGTGAAATATCAAAAAACAATTACTAATAAAATGATATCTAAACTTTTGAAATAAGACTCTTCTTTTAAGATAAAAAATTTATTTTTAAAAGATGACTTTTTTTTTTTTTTTTGGAAGGAATATAACTAATAAAAGGTAAATAGTATAAATATATTAAGTATGTAAGTTAAAGTGTAGATTTTAAAAAGTAGCAGATTCAACTCACCCATGTGTCACCCTTTGGTCAATCTCTATCATCAAATGTGATGATATTTACCCCTAATTTTATCACAAGAAAAGAAATATATTTTTATATCTTTTTATATAAAAGAATAATAGCTGGTTTTTAAGTTTTGATGCATGTCATTTTTACAAATTTTGTTGATTTTTTATAAAAATTAAAAATAACGAAAGAAAAAAGAATAGGAACGTAAGTTGTGGTAAGCAGCTGTTGTTCTTTTTATCTTTTTTATAACATAAGAAAAATTATTCTCCTTTTTCCTAATTCTTTCTTTTATTTTTCACTAAGTTTAAATAATTTCTTCATTCTAAATCTATTTTTTAATATGATATATAAAGTTAGTCCTTTTTTTTTGTAATTTTTAATTTGACATTAATATTGCATATTTTAAACTGATTATTTTTATTTAAAGTATGAAATATAGTTTTTATGGATAGATATAGTATTTCTATAAATTGAATAATTTCTTTTTTTATTTTGATATATATGTTAGATTTGGATAAATAATATATTATTTTTTTATGGATTTGATCTAAGATATAAATATATTTTAATAAAACTAAAATAATTTATATAATATTATAATTGATTGTTTCACCTTAATAGATGTGAGTAAATTAAAAAATTTGTATTGAGCTTGGGAACATTCTAAAATTAATTTCGAAATGTCATGCAAATTATTATTTTACTAAAACAATTAAGAGAATGACAATGCAATATAAATTAAAACAAAAAATATATCACAAAATATTTGTATAAATATAATAGATGATTATGCATATATTTATAATAATAATAATAATAATAATAATAATAATAATAATATATGTTATCGTAATATTATTAAATATATTTTTTCTCGTGTATTACACGAGCATCCATCTAGTGAATATAATAATATAATTATTTATAAATGATAAAGTATTGCTAAAAGAATTTCCAACTTTAGAAATAACTTTGACAATTTTCTATTAAAAAAAAACTATAGATGATAGCTTGTGATTAGTGTATATTTTTCTTCTTCTTCTTTTTTTTTATTGAATCAAAATATTTAGAACATAAAAATATATTTCTGTCTTATAAGTTTGTGACAAATTATATATTAAATTAGTTTTTTTCACGATCTCTAATTTGTTACTCCTATTGTATATTTTAAAATAAAATATTATATTATAAATATGTAATTGTTTTTCTTTTGATTATAATTGTGATGTGTCTGCATCTATCATGCACCTATGCATGATCACAAATATAGTCTTTGGAACCTTGAAAGTTTGTTTCAGTATTACAATGCGAGTTTTTCTTAATTTTTTTAAATGATTTATATTAACTTTGAGTTCAATTTTTTTTTTAAATATTATTCATATTTTTCACAATTATCATGGTGAACGTATTCATGCTATTGTAAGATCTGGTCAAGTGGACGATTTTGAAAAGAGTCTAAGTGAAGGTCATCTTTATACATATTGTAGATTCATTGTTACGGAACAAACTTCTATTCAAGATTACAGAAAATCTATTGAGTAATATTTTTATTTCAGTTAAAAAAGTATATGAGTTTTTTATGATAATTTTACGTGCAATATGATTTTTTTCAAGAGTTTGGTGAACTCTTGTCCGCATCATCTCAAGATGAAAATTAGCTCATTGGTAATATTATTTTTCTTTATGATTCATATATATCAAGTAGAAACACATCATCAAAGTCTTTTATAATTACATTGCAGATGTAATCGAAAAAATCGTCCAAAATGAATCCATGTAATGGAAGGATGTTAAGGGAAAACAAACAAAGATGATGAAAATGACGTTGGGAGATGTTGAATATAATTTTGGATAATGTATATTCTTTAATTAATATTATAATAATACAAATTGTAATATACTTTTTTTTTAATTATATAAGTTATTTAGAATTATCCTATATATATATATATATATTTCTATTCTTTTTTTTTCCTTATGTAAATAGGCACAATCATCTCAAGTCAACTTTATGGAAGGACATCAAGAATTTGAGAGAGGACGGAGGTGACAAACCACCAATTGTCATATTACAAATGTTACGTCCGAAATTATTTGGGGTATTTGTTTGTTTATTAATCATGTTCATATAATTATAATGAAGTTCTGTATGTAATTTAATTTTATGTTTATATGAACATTTTTCTTAACCAACATATCGGTTGCAAATAGTTACCAACATATGGGATTCTGTTGAGCAGAGCTGCTAGCCAATTATTTTTGTTAACCTAATTTGTTTAATGATTTATTTTGAAATATAGTAACATTTATGTACATTTTATAATTATAAGAGAATAGAAAAAATTTTGAAACACATTTGAAAAAGTATGTTTTGTGAAAATTTTATTCACAACATTTAAATCGATAGTATTAGTTATTTTTCGTTAAACAATATTACATCAAAATTTTACATTATAAAGTTGTTTATTTCAAACTAAAGTATTATGAGAATATAATTTATCACCAAATAAAAAGTTGTTACCTTTACAATATATATATAGTTATATATATATTATTATTACTATTATTATATCTATTTGTTATAACATATAAGAATTGTGTAACTCACGGGTTAACTATATATAAATAAATATAATTTAGTAATATAAATATATGATTTAATTTTGAATTAAAAACTAATGTTATAGAATATTAAAT
Source organism: Caryopteris x clandonensis (assembly GCA_028749325.2). NCBI lineage: Eukaryota > Viridiplantae > Streptophyta > Magnoliopsida > Lamiales > Lamiaceae > Caryopteris > Caryopteris x clandonensis. Next base: position 4,777,858 of record JAPYKT020000003.1, on the reverse strand, counting down.
TAAAAAATATAATTTTTAATTTTTTACTTACAAACCGTGCAACGCACGGGTGCTATACTAGTCAAATGGAATGATGATAATTTTTGTTTGTTTTGAGATTATATATAAAAGACTTTTTTAGATGTCAAATTAACACTATAATTATAATATTATATTGTGTTGATAATGATTGAATAATTGTAATAGTTAATATATATATACACACACAAATATACATATGTGAGTTTGTGCTTGTGTATACACATGAGTATATGCAATCTCATATATATATATATATATATTAGAAAATACATATACATATATAATATTTTTTATATATATACAAAATACATCTAATATAAATAATAGATACAATATATGAATATCATATATGCAATATATAATGTATAATATATATATTATATGATATACAAAATATATATGAAATACATATCATAATCCGTCTAATATACTATATAACTTATACATAATATATGTATATTATATATATTATAGAGTTATATTATAATTTAAATGTATTATGCAATGTATAGTATATATGTGTATATTATATATGATATACACATATATACTATACATTAAAAGTTATTATAATAAACGAAATACATATACATATAAATATATATTTATATATGTTTATATTATATTATAAACAAAATACATATTTATGTATGCGTACATATATAATATTCACAATATATATATATATATATAATGTATGTGCATATAAATATTAGGGCAGAAAGAGAATCTGATGAGAAAGAGAGGGGAAATGGGTAAAAAATAAAGAAGAGAGATAACGATATAGGCACACAATATGATGCAAAATAGATATAGGTATGAGTATTAAGGTAGGATTTTAATGAATTAGAAAATTCAATTTTATAATCCAATAGAAATAGGTATTGGATATTTTAAAAATATGTTAGTTGAATTGTTTGATTAAAATAAGATGATGGAGTTTATAAGATGTTAGCCATGATAATTTTTTAATTGAAAAATGATTAAAATATATATATAGTAAAATACATGTTTTTATATTATTTTTCAACATATATATTGTTTCCATTTTTGTAGATATATAGATTGTTATTAAAACATCTTTATTATAAAATTAAAATATAAAAAATCCTTTTAAATTATTGGAAATATATTGTTAGAAAATTGTTTTATAAAATGGGTGTCAACACTACTTTGATCGATTTTTTAAGTGCTTGAATATTTATTTTTGAAGAAAATAAACAACATATAATTAATATATATTTTGATTAGATTATTGTAGTGTGTTGAATTTTCAAAATTGATTTTCGATGAATGAGAAATTAGTGCACAAAGTTTGTTACATACAAACAGTGTTATGTGATATGGGAATATGAAAAAACTTAATAAAAACTCATCCTACATTAAATTATTGTTGACATTTATAGTATAAAACACTATAATACTCATATATACAATTGAATAATAATCATTATACGATTGAATGATTTTCACATATGGGTGACCAAAAAGGCCACACACGCATGCTCGGACTCATAAGATATCCCTCCATTTTAGGTGGGATAGGTTATTCCTCTTGGTAAAATGACTTAAAATAACAAAACTACCCCCTCAAACCCTATTTTCATTTATCCTTCATTTCTTTATTATTATTATTATTATTATTATTATTATTATTATTATTATTATTATTATTATTATTATTATTATTATGTTTATTATTATGTTTATTATTATTATTATTATTTTTATTATTATAATTACTCTTATTATTATTATTATTATTGTAATTTTTTATTATTACTGTTATTATTCTTATTATTATAACTATTTTAATTATTCCTGTTATTATTATTATTATTTATTATTATTAATAATATTGTTATTCTTATAATAATAATAATAATAATAATTATTATTATTATTATTATTATCATTATTATTATCATTATCAGTATCGTTATTATCATTATTATTGTTATTATTATTAATATTTATATTATTATTATTAAATTCAAGAACTTTCAAAAGTAATTAAAGCAAAATAAAAAAGAAAGTGGATATTATTATTATTATTACTATTATTATTATTATTATTATTATTATTATTAGCACTACTGTTTTCATTATTATTATTATTATTATTATTATTGTAATTTTTTATTTTTACTGTTAGTTCTTATTATTATAACTATTTTTATTATTGTTGTTCTTATTATTATTATTATTATTATTATTATTATCATTATCATTATTATCATTATATTATCATTATCGTTATTATCATTATTATTGTTATTATTATTACGACTATTATTAATATTTTTATTGTTATCATTATTATTATTAATTTTTTATTTAAAATAATTTTTTGTTTAATTACATAAAATCATTAGTTTTAGGGATGTTAATTTGACTCGTCAAATATTAACATAAATTGAAAATCAAACCAAATTACTTGATACTTGATTAAAATTTGTTGATTAAAAATTTGTTTGAACTATGAAAGGCTCGATATAGTTCGGATAGCGTTGTTTTGATAATTATATCAAATAAATTTGAATATACATTTACGTATGATAAAATTTAAAACACAACTCAATTTTGTAAAATAAAAATTTAATAATATTTTAAATAATTTTAAACAATAATATTCGAATTAACTCATGCCGGTTTCTCTATTTGGCACAGCTGGACCATATCATCAAAACAGGGTACCTTCGGATAGACTAGTGCATGGTTTATATTTTATCAGTGGACCTAATTTTAATTATTTTTCTTACAAAAATCAATTTATTTCGATCCATTAAAAATATAATAATTTGCAAGAATTACGGCTGCTGATGCTGAGTTGTGATTTGCAGAGAATCAAGTAGCAGAGCAGAAGATCCGGGATTATGGGGTGGTCCCACCCCCCAATCTACTAGGTTAAGTGACGTGGTTACGTCTATCAGGTGACCTCACCAGCTCAGATCTATCCACGTGGGCCATCCTCAAAATGTGTGGTCACGATCTTGTCAGTTTTTCTTTCTTTTCAAATATTGGCAATTCTGATTGCGTGAAGGTAAATACCATCAGTTTTTCAATATTTCGAATCGCGTGTGGAGCACGCTTTACATGCATCCATCACGCACAATCATTCTTGACCCAACACCCTCGGTCTTTTTTTTTTCGTTTTAAACTTAACCACTTGTCCATAGAGATATTAAAAATAGCCGGCCCATATTTTTTTTATATTTATCTATTTTTTAATATTAAAATAATAATATACATTATTTTAAATTATTTTTCATGTAATATAATTATTTTTTAGGAAAAAATATTAAGTTTTATGTTTCATTCCATATATTGATATATTGTCATTTAAATTTAGAATTTAAATAAAACATGATTTTAAATTTTATAAGATAAATGCACTTAAAGCAAGAATCAAGAGCATGAAATAGTATATATCATTTTAATGTTTGAATCTTTAAATTTTTGTATAGTGATATAAATGTTATAAAATATATAATTTTTTGATGTTATCTAAAATTATATTTTAAATTAAATATTATATGCAGTTAATTAAAATTTTAAATATAAATATGCAATTTGATTATTTTAACTCATAGCTCGATAGTGGTCCGGTTAGCCCAAAAATCGATAGGTTTAGGATTAGGTTCACCATATTATAAGTCCGTTTAAAATGACCCAATTAAACCGAGATCCAATTAACCCGAAACCCGTTAAGGATAGCCCGAAACCGATAAGACTAGCCTTTTAATATCTCTACTTATCCGTCTGATTATATTATTATTACTATGAAATATAAATAAGCTACATTTGGACTAATTATCATTTATATAAATATTTTTCGATATGAAATATAACTTATTTATATATATTGCAGTATCATTCTTGTTAAAAATATTTTATTAAATAATAGCACAATATTATACAATAAATTTAAAATGTTCCCGAACAATTAACTAAAACATATTAAGGTAAAATAATTATTTAAATCCTACTCATATATCAAAACTGAAAATAAATAATTCAACTTATATAAAACTATATTCCACCCAAAAAAAACTATGTTTCATACATAAAAAATATACTTTTACTTTAAAAATAATATATTAATTTTAATATATATAATATTTATATCAAATTAAAGATTGCGAAAAGATGAATATAGCTTATATATTATATTAAAACCTATTTTAAATAAAAAATAGTATTTAAAGTTTGAAATTTTAGTAAAAGAATAAAATAGGAAAAGAAAGTGGAAGACATATGTCAATAAATTATGAAGAGATCTATTAATAAATTGAGACATGTGAAAAAATAAAAGAAGAATTTTTACAGTTCTTTAATATTAAAGGAATATTTTTAATCTCTATTTTCAATGGATAATTGAAAAACTCTTGATTATATTTTAAAAAGAAGTAGTATAAATTTCTGCAAAATATGTTATATAGCTTCAGTTTGGTTTAAAAATAGAGAAATAGACATAGAATATGAAATTAAATGAGAAAGTTGTTGCCACATGGGATTTAATTTTTAAGGTTAAGCATATAAAATTCGTGAACTATGGATATTTTTTTTAATTTTAACATAAACTTTAAAGAATTATTAATATTTTATTATGTATGATAATTAATTTTTTCAGATACAATCTAGATTATATTTTCTTGTATCAAACCATAACGTCAGGATCGCTGGAAATCAAATACCTACTTTGTTATTCATTTTTACATATTTTGTGAATTAAATATGAAAATTAATGTTCCTCAATTTACAATGATGCTGGCAATGACTAATATATTTGGTGGACTTAAGACGATATTACGCATTAATGATTGTGATGACATTACAATTTGATTTCTTAAAATGCAATTGATGTTTTCATTGAAAAAAAAAATTATAATTTATGATTAAAATTGATATTTTAACATTTTTATGTTGCAATAGAAAATATTAATTCAGGACTAATATTAATCTTTTTCAAATGAAATGAATATTTCTTTTTCTCATGTATAAGTGTTGAGGTAAGCGCCTATTCCTCTTTGTCCGCCACATCTATTTACCCTGTATAAGCATTGAATGTGTGAAATAACATGAATTTGACTTTCTTAAATATTTATTGTCAATAAAATATCTTAAAATTGACAACTGAATAACCATTTCCATGTCATTTTTATTAATATAAAATTTTTAAATAAACATTAATTGTGGAAACGTTCCTTAATACATTGCATGTAAATCAATGCTGATAAATATGACTAACAAAATTTCTATAACATATGAAATGTAATATATAAAACTGAAGCTCTATATTAATGATTTATGGTAAATTACAATACCTTTAGGTTGCATTTGAACAAGGCTGTAGGCTTCCGTAGCATTACCGACCGTGGATTGTAAGGCTACGTACAATCAAATATATAATAAAAAGTAATATTTGTTTTGGGTTGTGATATGGTATGCTGTGTTAGACATGGGCACGGTTCGGCGGTTCCGGTTTCGGTTCCGGAACCGCCGGTTTTCGGAACCGGAAAGAGTGGAACCGGAACCGAACCGCCATATACACGGTTCCGGTTCCGGTTCCGGAACCGCCGGTTCCAACGGTTCCGGTTCCGGTTCCCGGTTCGGCCGGTTCCGCCGGTTCCAACGGTTCCGGTTCCCGGAACCGCCGGTTCGGCCGGTTTTTTTTTTTTTTTTTTTTTTTAATATCCAACAACTTTGAAAATTATTTTTTTGTCTTTCGAATTTGATTATCACAAGAGATTGAATTGAATATATAGTTAACTTAACTAAAACAATTACATTTTACAAAAAAAAAATTACAACAATCAAAATTTAACATTTACAACGTATAATAAAATAAAAAACAAAATAGAAAAGTTACAACAAAAATTTAACTTACACAAAAACATTTACTTCTTTTAACAAGAGATTACAACTTTACAAGTTTTCAATTACAACATATTAAAAAAAATAGAAGAGAGAAAAAAAAAAAAAAGACTTGAACTTAACTATAAATTAGAAATTAAAATTTAATTTCTAATTTACAATTAAGTTGCCTACGTATCCTCATAGTTGAGGAATCAAAGTCGACGTAGTTCTCTTACGGTCTTACCTTGATGCTTGGCGAGACTCAATCACTCCCGGTAGACGTCGAATACTCGGTTCCATCTTCATCCTCATCGTCTTCATCAAAATTTACTTCTTGTTTTCTTACCTCGGCGTTCGACCAATCATGAAGTAAAGCTTGATTTTCTAGATTTTCCACCCTTAAATTGGATCTTCGAAGATCCAAAATGTAACCGCCGGTGCTAAATGCTTGTTCAACCGAGACGGTAGATGCCGGGCACGCAAATATTTCCTTTGCCATTAGAGATAAAATAGGAAAGTTTTTTGCTCTTCGAGACCACCATCTCAAGAGCTCGTTAGGTGTATCAAATCCAAGTTCTTCAAAAGTAGTAGATAGATAATTATCTACTTCTTGATAAAGACTATTACTCCTAGGTTTTTTTAATTTTCTAATATCATAAAACCTATAATATTGATTGAGGTGTTGAAAGTTCGGATCGTGATGATGTTCGGGTTGATCCGAAACCGAACTACCTCCACCAATATTATCATTTCCGTGACCGGTTTCAGTATTTAAACTATCACCATAAAAAATTTTATATTCTTTATAACAATCATAAAGTAATTGTTTTGTGTTACCTACAATTATATGCGGATTAGGAGTGTCATCATCCTTAACCGGAAATAATGCATCATAATACATTGTTAGTAATTCTTCTAAACCATCTTCTCTAATTCTAGGATCTAAAAGTTTTGCAATTAAAAATAAATCGGGAATTTCTTGATAATATTTTAACCATTTAATTCTCATGCTTGCAATGCAATTTTGTAAAGAGTCATGCAAATAATATGATTGTAAAATAAGTGCAATTTTAACACAATGATCTACAACTAAAGGAGAAGTGGGATAATAACATCCGGATAATTCTTCCGTTGCATCTTTAAAAACTTTCAAAAGAGACATTAATTCAACACATGTATCCCATAAACTCGGAAATAAAGGAATGCCTAATTGTTCTTGTGAAAAAAATGTACATAATTCATTTCTAACCTCATAAGATGAATTCAACATTTTATAGGTCGAATTCCAACGATTAGGCACATCTTTAGTCAATTTTTTGGGTTGCGGCATACCATATGCTTTACAAAATCTTCTCCATTTTTTGCATAAAGTTGCATGTCTTTTTAAATGTCCAATTGCTAATCTAATAGGACCTATATGTGATTTAAAATGTTCCATGCCATCTTGTACACACAAATTTAAAACATGACACATGCATCTAATGTGGAAAAATCTACCCTTAAATGATGGTTGACACATTTGAATTAATAAAGGCAAACTAGCAGTATTAGCACTAGCATTGTCAAATGAAATTGAAAAAATTTTTGTAACTAAATTATATTCTTGCAAGTTGTGTTTGCCGCCGATCGATTCCAACTTTGTCCGGATGGATACGTTGCAAATGTTTTTTGAGCGTGCCATAACCTCCTCCTTTTTGAAACACATATTCCACCCCGCAATAGTTGCAAACGGCTTTATTATTTTGGATATCTCTTTTGAAGTGGACGGCAAATATATCCGATCTTAATGCCTCATCTCGTCCACTTTGAGTTTGTCGCGTACTATGACTTTCACTCTCTTGAGTTGGATGCAATTCTTCTTCGTTAGATTCGTTTTGTGCACCTAAATTGATAATAAAAATAAATTAATAGATAGTTGAGAGATATATTTAAAAAAAAGTATAAAATAATATTTAAGAGGGATATTTTATAAAATAAATACAAACCTAATTGAGCTTCAAAATCTTCTTGCCATTCGACCGGAATTTCAATATCTTCACCGTCAAGATTGAGATATCTTGGAACCAAAGGAGATGGTGGTGGCATTCCGGTTCCGGCACTTGAACTCGGCATAACCGATTTCCCTTTTGCTTGTCGAGATAAAGAAGATGATCCTCTACCTCCACGTCCTCTTTGGCTTGAGCTCGACATTTTGAGAGAGATTAATAAAGATAAAGAATATAAAGATGATTGAGAGAGAGAGAGATTGAGAGAGATGTGAGAGATATGTGAGAGAGCTTGAGCGATGTGAGAGAGATCGAGAGAGATTGAGAGAAAATTGAGAGAAATGTGAGAGAGCTTGAGAGAGATGTGAGAGAGATGTGGAGAGATTGAGAGAGATGTAAGAGAGATTGAGTGAGATTGAGAGAGATGTAAGAGAGCTTGAGAGAGATGTGAGAGAGCTTGAGAGAGATGTAAGAGAGATTGAGAGAGATTGAGAGAGATGTGAGAGAGATTGTGAAATGTGAATTGAAATGAGATGGAAGGGTATTTATAGGAAAAGAAAAAAAAAAAAAAAAAAACCGAAAGAGCCGTTGGGAACCGCCGGTTCCCGGTTCCGGAACCGCCGGTTCGGAACCGCCGGTTCCCAACGGACATTTGATCTTGGCCGTTGAAGATCAACGGCTCTTTAATCTCAGCCGTTGATCTTCAACGGCTATATTTTTTGAATTGTAGAATCGTGAACCGGGAACCGAACCGCCGGTTCCGAACCGCCGGTTCTAACCGCCGGTTCCGAACCGCCGGTTCCGAACCGGCGGTTCTAACCGGCGGTTCGAACCGCCGGTTAGAACCGCCGGTTCGGAACCGGCGGTTCCGGTTCCAAAATTTGTAAAACCGAAACCGAACCGGCCCTATCACGGTTTCGGTTCCAAACCGGAACCGGAACCGGTCAACGGTTCGAACCGAACCGTTGACCGCCGGTTCGAACCGCCGGTTCCGGTTCGGAACCGGAACCGTGCCCATGTCTATGCTGTGTTATTGTAGATGTCAAATGATTATGTTTAGTGATGTTTTGTTTGTATTATTATATTATCAGAAGTGGTTAGTTGTGAATTTAATGATTATTAGTGGATGATATATATATATATATATAATAGCATGATAATTGAGAATATTTACAAGATAAGTATACCATCCAATCATATTTTTTCTTTCATTTTAATTTTCACTCTAATTTTTAAATGCTTATAACTTTTTCATTTCAACTTTATTTTTATTTAAAATATAAATTAATCGCCTTTTCATAATTTTAATTTGATATCCATATTGGATATATAAAAGAAATATTAATTTTATATATAATTTTTTCATAAATTAATTACGGTATATTTTAATATTTAATATATTTTTATATTGTGAGATATTTTTATTTAAACAATTTTTTAAAATATATTTTATATAATTATTATTATATTTTAAAAATTATATAACTACTTTTTATTACTTATTATATTATAAATTGTACAATGCATGGAAGAAATACTAATATATATATTCCTAATATATAAAAAAATATAAAAATGTTAAATAAATTATAAAATATATACATATCATAAGTATATTGTTACATCAATATATTCTTAATATACAAAAATATAAAAATGATATATAATAAATATGATAAATAAAAAATAAAAATAAAATACATAAATATAAATATGTTATACATAGTCTAGATTGAGTGTGCACCATATCATAAATGTTTGATTGTGTAATATATATATGTGTATATATATATCTTAAGTATCAATATATATATATTTCTATTTAATAAATTCATCATTATTGAAAATACAAAATTCTGAAAGTAAAAAATCAGAAATAATAATATAAAATTGAAAAATAATAATAATTTTTGGAAAAATAAAAAATAAATTAAAATTCAGAAAAATATAAAATAAATATTTTTCCAAAAATTATATTTTAAAAAATAATATATAAATTTAAAATTTAAAATTATATATTTATTATAATATTTGAAAATTCTTAATTTTTTTACAAAAATTATTTGTAAGAAAAAATGTCACCTTTTTATTTTATATAAGTAAAAAAACCCATTAACTTAACAAAAATAATTTATATTTAAAAATAATATTTAATTTTTATATATGATAAATAGATGTCAAAATAAAAATCTTAAAAAGAAAAATTAATATGATATATTTATTGTAATATTTTATATTTATCAAATAATCTCATATTTTTATTTAATATAAAATATTTAAAGTAAAAAATATATATCACTATCGATTTACAGAAAAATATATTGCATTTTTAAGTATTATTTTATTTGTATATATATGATAAATGGATGTCAAAATTTTGAGAGGGGAGAAAAGATATTGAATGATTTTTTGGAAATGACGAGAGATGAGAGAGAAAAAAAAAGGTATAGAATGGGTAGGGTTGTAAGAATAATGCATGTCATATTATATTTTGCTTAAAATTTCTTTTTTTTTTCCTTAATATTATTTTTTGTCTAATTTTTTTATTTTGTATTAATTTGTATAAAAGGCTCTCCTCATAACAGATGATTATTGATTTTGTGAGGTTGTGCTTTGATTGAATGTGATGTGGATTGTATTTTACATACCAACTTTTTTCATTATTATTGTTATTTGATTTAAGGTTAATTTAATAAAAAATCATTTGATGAAATTTATATTTTAATTATGATTTTTTAATTTTTGCAATTTCAAGTACCACCTTTTTTATTTTTGCAATTCAAAACACATGACAATTTTATATGTTAATTTATTATTATTATTATTATTGTTGTTGTTGTTATTATAATTAGTATTTAAATTAAATATATAAAAAAATTAATATAAAACTATCATGTGCTTTGAATTGCAAAAATAAAAAAGGTGATGCTTGCAATTGTAAAAATTAAAAGTTCATGATAAATATGCATTAACCGATTGATTTAGTGTATATTGATTACATTTGCAATGCAATATAAATTTTATGTTGAGAAATTATGATGTAATTTAATTGATGAGCAATATTTAAGGATATAATTTAATATACAAAAAAAATTATACACATGTTTAATGGCTCAATCTACGTATATTAAGTAAATATTTGCCAGATATCTATAATTTTTTGTAAGGAATATTATAATAATTAATTTAATCTATGAATAGCAATATTTAAATTTGATATAAAACTTACTATGAATAAGTTTGACAAGTAATTTCGGCTTTTTCATGATTTATTATACAATAGTAATAAATACTGATTTATTATTATTATTTTGGAAAGTATGATTAAAAATATTAATTCGATAATTGGAAGTCAATCAATGTTTAGTACTTAAAGAGATTCTGCAGCTCAACTTAAACATATCTAAAATATTGTAATGTATTTTGAAAACTTTAATTTGTTTTTCATGTAATTAATTTTTATAAATAATTTATTTTTATAAATTGTTCCTCATAAAATTATGACATAAATTCGATTATAGAAAGTTATCTAATTATTAGTAAGTATAGACATAATGGAATCATAATTGATTCTACAGGCCAACTTTGGAAAGTTTCATTTTCCAAAACATTTATAAATTTTAATTTTTTTTTAGTATTTTAGCTATTCAACACTAATTTTTTCAATTAATCATTTCCTAATCTGTTAATTATCAATTTAAATATTTTTTTGTTTGAAATAAATCAACTTTTATTTTCCACAATAATTATATTAAATTATTACTTGTGAATACTAATTAACGAAAAGTGCTAATTAATTTTAGAATATGGGTTTAATAAATAAATTATATAAAAATATTAAATAAAATTTTACTGAAAACACAGAAAGAAAAAAAATATTTTCAGAATATCATTTAGGCTAAGCTTTGAAAAATTGCAGAATCACGTAAGATTATAGTATGTATATTTATGGAAACATTTTTATTTATGTAAAGAGTATTATAGTAGGAAATTACATGCAATTTAATTTACTTAAATTTTCAGCATTCATGCCAAATTTTGGACTCAATTTATTTAACTCAAATTTTCTATTTATTAATTTTGTTTTGAAATAAATTATCTATTATTTTGCACAATGATTTTATTAAATTATCAATTTTTTATTATTAAATAATGAAAAAGTTAAATATTTTTACAATCTGGGTTGATAAATAAACTATATAACAATATTAAATTAATTTAAAAAATATATACCAAAAATATATTCATTATATCTTTTATGTTAAAGCTTTCAAAAAATTGCACAATGAAGCATTATTATAGGATATTTTTTCATAAAAGCATTTATATTTATGTTAAGAATATTATAATATAAAAATGCATGCAATTTGATTTAGTTACACACTTAATTTGATTCAATTTAATGCTAATTATAAGAAAATACGTTAATTACCACTAATCTATTTAGTTACACACCTAATTTGATTCAATTTAATTCTCATTATAAGTAGATGAATTTTAAATCATTATATGTCTTATTGTAATTAATCGACATATAATTTGAGTCAAATAAGCCATACAATAATTATTTATATATATTCATAATGTTTTAAAATTTATGAATAAATACACTATGGATTTAGATTTCAAACTCCACCCATATTTCTTTCTACAATTCAGAGTTTTATATTTCGTATCCAAAATAATTGTAATACTTCAAATGAATCTTTGAATGTGTGTAATCGAATTTATGTTAAATAAAATTATAGAATTCTTTATGCATTTCTTTTTATTGGCAAAATTTACAATTAGTATCTAATATGTATTACATGATAAACTTATCATGTAATTTATTAAGGGTTAATTTCTAATTACAGTTGATGCAAATAAAAATAAATGTAAACTATCATATATTTTATTAGTTATATATGTGAAGGGTATATTTTTCTGTTCTTACTATTATATATATATATATATATATATATATCTATATATATTCAATTATTTTAATTAATGTATATTAATTTGAATATTAATAAATTAAAAAATATTTAAAATAAAATAAGTTTGGATACATACATGTTGTTGATTATAAAAACTAGCATATTAAATGATTCTAATTTATAAAAGCATGATAGTGTTTGTTATAAAAAAATATTTAAAACAATAGACAAGAAAATGTGGATCGCAATTAAATTATACATATATCTATGAGAATAAAGCTACTTTGTTTATATTAATAATCCTTTTTTTTAATACAAACTATTGAATTATAACAATCACATTTTATTTAAATTAATGTATTTAAACCCCATAGTTCATTCATAATTATGGTATTACAATTATAATATAAAAAAATTAATTATATTACAATATTTTTTTAACATTACAATTATATGTCTTGGTTTGATTGAGATGAATATGGTGAAGATTCCCTCCTCTTTTCTTAATCTAGTCAAACATTATCCTATGAAATCTGCTCAATTTTCTTCTAATAAAAGCATTTTCTATTGGTCACGTAAAATTACTTATAATCTATTCTACAATTATAAGATGACACAACACCCCACAAAAAAATCATAAATAGACTCTATTGTGGTTTTATCCTTAGAAATAGCTAAACCTCCCATACTCAAGTTTCATCGAAACATATAACTTAATTTTTTTTGATCGATTTTTCAATGTGGAACAACTCACATGTGAAATTTCAGTTATTTTTTCAAATACTCATATGAAATTTTATACTACTTAATAGAATTGAGCATGACACTTGAAAATTATCAAACTCTACCAAAGCATTCTGAATAAAAAAATGTTGTTTATTTAACTTTCTCCAAAATAAATTGTACAAAAAATTAATGATTATATTTGAATTAAAAATTGCATTAAACCATCCCAAATCGACGAAAATCTTGAGTGCGTAATTATATTATAACCATAATATTTTACATATATATCAGAATTTTTTTATTATTAAATTGATTTATAAAAAAAATATTAGTTCTGTGATGTCTTGGGTTTGTTAATGGACGTAGGTTTATTGATGGTGTAATGTTTATAATAACATTAATTTTATTATTTTATTTTTAATTTTGATATAAATATTTTAGTTTTTTTATTGTCATTAATTATAATACCTATTGAACCAATCTATCATTTGATGTTGACTACTGCTATAAATTATATTTTATAGAGTGAGTTTTTTGTAAATATTTATATTTAAATAAATAATATTTTAAATTATATTGCACGGTGCATGTACATAAGTTTTTTGAATTTTATATATGATATTTTTTAAAAGTTTTAGACGAACAATAAAATTCTAGAAATGCGATTTATTTGTAAACTTCTATCAACAAAATATCACCGAACACCTACAAATTTGGTAGTAGGACTTGTACAATTTATATTTTTATTTTTTAAAGAAAAAATAGCGACATTTTTTCTAAAAATAAAAAAATATATTTAAAACCATGGCATTAGATTTATGGAGACAAGAGGGGATAAGAATTAAGAAGGGTAGAGTGGAAAATATATAGGTTAGTGATTAAAAGGACCCACCCCGCAAGGAGAAGGTACAATACTATTTAAGCGCACGCGTGGTGTACTGTCAAGCATGATCACCTCATTATTAACTCAACGATTGGCGTTGGCCCCTCTTCCCTCTCTTTCCTACTTTTTTCTCTCCACCCTTTCTAAATACCTAATCATCACACTACTTTCCTAATATAAATTATATTGCAATTATTTATATACATACATAGAGAGGGCATTGTATAATTTAATATAAAGTATTTCAAAAATATTATTATTAATTTTTTATATTAAATAGTATTAATATTTTTAAAATAAATAAATAATACTTTTAGTTAAGCAAGTAATATTATGAATCGAGTTTATACTATATCTAATATACAAGAGACTCACTAAAATTATATACTCATTCGATTCAAAAATAAAAAACTAAAAATCTTAGATTTTGAAAGTGTAATTTTTTATATCTCAAGAATTTGATAAAGATACGATCTTATAAAATTATATATATATATATATTTATATTGTTTTCTATTTATTAATTTGATCTATTTAATTATATGTATCTTGATAAAAAACAAAAAGATAAATCTTCTTTAACAATAAAACACAATTTTAACTTTTAAATCATAACTTTTTATTGAAACAAAAATATTTTTAAAATCTGATTTTTATTTTTAAACAAAGAGAATATATTAATCAGAAATTTTTGATAAATAACACAATCCATATATGAAAACGAAAAGAAATTAAGCAATATTTTAGAAATTCCTGCAAAGCGTAATCTGATTGATTGTCCATGCAATACCAAAAAAGAAAAAAGAAAAAAAAACTAAAAAAGTTGGTCCATCCGCATGTTTCATTCACTCGTAATGTCTTTCATCGCCGATTTAATTATTGATTAGACCATCTCGTAAGAAGAACACTTATCTTGCTTTCCTGGATCCAACTTGGATAAGGATTTCTCCGATTCCTCCCTTTCAATAATAATAATAATAATAAAATGTCTTATTTTAAAAATATTTTTATCCAAAAAAAAGAACATTTTAAAATTCAAAAAATCTTTTTAATTCAGAGACAAAATATTAATAACTGAATAAGTCAATTAGTGAGTTAAAAAAGTTGAAAAAGTATAAATTGAAGGTACTTTTATTTAATCAACAAAAAATAAATAAATTGCTTTTTAAAATGAAGGAAATATCAATTTCTTATAATTTGCAATTTAATTAACGAAAAAATTGAAACCCTTGTATGTATATCCAGCAAACTTTAGGATAACGAAGTATCAAAGATTATTCATATGGTTGTAAGATTTAGTAAAATATGTATATAATATTGTTGAAAAGATTTGATTTCACCCAAATTTGAATGGAAAATGATGGAATTTGAGTCAAAAAGATTAGTTAGCTAAGATATCATCCTACTTCCCTTTACAACTTCACATTAACACCACTGAATGAGTTATGAAGAAAGATTTACTCAAAGATTTGCGATGTTGCCTTTTTTGTTGTGAGGGCACACACAGCGTTTGATCTCTATCTTTATCCTTTATGAGGGAAGGCCCACAATGATTGGTTGTCTAGGTCTAACCTAGGATGTAAACCCTAATTCTAGGTTAAAGGTAACAAGGGACCACCCTCTTTCCATGTGGTAAAATAGTTGATCATGCTTAAACTATGTTTACATACCCAACACACACACACACACACACACACATATATATATATATATATATATATATATATGAAGATAGATGAGGAAAATGTGTTTGGAGAAACTTTATATCATTTTTGTTATTTTGGAATATTTATAGAGCATAGATTCACATATGTAATTCGAGATAAGGTGCTAATGGAGTTTTATATTAGACGTCCAAGCATAGATAGGCCACTAAATAATTTCTTTGGTCTAATCGAACACTTAATTTAACAATTGGTCAAATAAATACACTATCTACCAAATCTCCACCAAATATTTCTACACCAACGGCTTCGCCGCGTCCATATCGAATGAAATTGTGTTTTGGAGATGTCTTTGCTTATGTCATTTCCAACTAAACACTTTAAATTAACATAAAAATTTGTATGCATCGGATGCACCGTGCAACACACAATATAATATTATTTGTTTTATCAAAATATTATTTGTTTATATAAAAAATATTACTAATGATTTATTATATTAAAAAAAGCAGTATTACTTTTCAAATAAATAAGTAATATGTGAATTGAATGTATGTTGAGATTGACTCTCAAATTTATACATTTATTCATCAATCTTACTACTTGTCTCCCTACTCTTTCTGATTGCTCTGATCTAAAATGTAGTCCATGAAAGGAAACGCCAGGCAGCGTGGGTCCCATAAGCCACATCATTAAAAACGTCTATTTGTCTATCAGGCTAATCTTAAAATTTATATGTAAGAGGGATCTAAACATATGGTGGGCTGGGCTTCATGATGGTTGAATCCATATGGGCCTACGTAGGATATCCACCACCACAAA
The DNA here is from genome assembly GCA_028749325.2 of Caryopteris x clandonensis. Classification (NCBI taxonomy): domain Eukaryota; kingdom Viridiplantae; phylum Streptophyta; class Magnoliopsida; order Lamiales; family Lamiaceae; genus Caryopteris; species Caryopteris x clandonensis. Next base: position 4,760,976 of record JAPYKT020000003.1, on the reverse strand, counting down.
TTAATGCATTTTCCAGTTTAATGCAACTTAGAATTTTGATTCTGGTGTTTGTACATACCATTGTGCAGTTATCCAGGAATTTTGAAATCATGAGCAAGAACCCACTTTTAATTTTAAATGAATAATTTGGATTTTGGAGTTTGGAGATAAATGCATGTAAGCACAGTCAAATGAATACTAGCACATTTTTTGAGAGCGTATCTATATCAATTGTCCAAAGGCATGCGGACAAATGTTTATATACTAATATTTCTTTGGTCTAATATAATAACTTATTATAAAAAATAATATAAAATAAAATATATAATTACATAATTTTTATTAAAAATATATTTTATATAATTATGTATTTTATTATAAAAAATTATATTATTATTTTTATAATAATTTATTACATTATCATATTATTAATTGTGCAACACACAAAAAATACTAAATTTAAATATTGTTTAAATTTGTCATTTACTACAGAGAAATTTTAAAATAAAGAATACTTTATGTTCATGTGGGCATTGACAGAGCCAAAATTTTTAAGAATCGGATATTTCTTGTTTATATAAAAGAAAATAACAGAGATTAAATTATTGTCACGTGTCACAATAATATTTATTTAGGGTATCAATTTTTCTGTTCTTGTTAATATAAAGAAGATTTGTGAGAATTCTTTTTCCTTACTAAAATTATAAAATTTAAATTTATTTTCATTTTAAATTTATTTTTTATATATGATATGTCAAATTATTTCTCCTTTTTGTGATGTTTAATTTGACACCAATATTTCATATTTTAAAATAAGTAATTATGTTTAAAGTATGATATATAATTTTTTATTGATAAAATATAGTTTTTTATGAATTAAATTAATTATTTTGAATTTTTATATGTGTTTCGGGAACACTTTAAAATTCACTTTGAAAAGTTGCCAAAGTTATTATTTAATAAAGATAACTTTTAGAAAAGTATAAAAAAGTTAAATCGGATAATATTTATATAAATATAATTAACATAAATAATTATTACATAAATTTATAATAATAATAATAATATAAAATTTTAATATATTATTAATATAATAAAATATATGATGTTGCATGTATTTTGTACGGTGGTCATATAGTAAGACCAATAGTTAAAAAACTAACAAATTTTGGGGTAACAATCTAAAAGAAAACGTTTAGTCACAAATGTTGCGCAAGAACATGTCAATGTCCTCTTCCTATGAGAGAGAGAGAGAGAGAGGAGAGAGAGAGAGAGATGTAAAATTTTAAATGATTTGTTGCATGTGAAGGATTTGATATGAATTATGTAACAAAGCACATGATATTAAGTTTGGTAAGTCAAATCATTTACAAACATATCCTTCTAGAGCCGTTAAGACGGATCGATGGGGCAGGCAGGCCAAAACCCACCAGGTTTACTATTTGATGGGGCGGGACGGGCTAGAAAAAAGGCGGGCTGCTAAAACTCCAATCCAATTCAACCCACCAGCGGGTTACGAGCATGGCGGGCCAACTCATGAGTTGTTGGAATTGGGGCAGGAGGCGGGGCTGGCGATGCTGATGACAGTCAGAATTGGGGTGGGGAAGGCGGGGGCAGGGGAGGGTAGTTGTGTGCTATGGCCGTGTCATGGTCGTAAGTCTCGTGATTGGGATTTGGGAGGAGGGGGGTTTGAGCGTCCGAGGGATTTGAAAATTTGGGGGAGGTAATAAATTATTACTTAATTTGGGGTTTAGACCTTCAATCGTCACATTTGTTACTTGTGAGATACGAAGGATAGGTCGGTTATGGAAATGTGGGTAGGTCATGGGTGGAGCCGAAGTGTTATGATTAATTATACTTTAAATAAAAAATAACTTAAAAATCTGTGGGTTGGCCCGATCCAACCCGCCCTCAACCCGTGGTCCACGTGGGTCAACCCGCTATCGACCACCAGTTGGCTGACTATTAAATTTTAGTCCAATCCACCTATTTTGCTAGGCGGGACGGAGTAATTTGACGGAGTTAACCCATTTTCATTGCTTTATATCTTTCCCATGTGATATTAACTTTTTTCCATTATTTCATGGATGTGATTGGACATGCTACATCATCCAAACAATACATCTTTCGAATTCTTTTTCTTATTTTTTAAATATATAGATAAATATTTATATATATATATATTTGCATTTTTTTACTTTGATAGGGTTTAGGATTTAGGGTACGATCCTTAAGTTTAATAATAAAATAATTTAAATTATTCATTTTATTTTAATTACCTGTATATTAAAATATATATTTAATCTCTTAGAAACATGATGAGATTCGACGACTTACAAAATCAACTTTGTAACTTAGATAATTCATGGTAAAATCGATTATGATGTTATACCACTAAATAAACTAATCTTATATAAGAAGGTTGTGATTTTTATATACTTTGGATTAATACTTATATGAGAATTGTGTGGAGACTATGTGAATAGGAGAATATGAAAAAAATTAATATTTTATGATTAACTATGCCTAATTAATTATTTAACTGTAACGATAGACTATAATCTATACACATTATTCCAATTCATATATGAGCTACCGAAGGGACTTTGATAAGACCAAATCAAATATAAATTTTATGAAATTAATTATAACTCAATCAATTTTAGACCAATTATTAAAATATATTAATTATATTTTATTCTACTAAAATAATATAATTACTCTAATTTAAACAGAATTGCTGAAACAATTAAGCAATAATTTATATGGGTTCAACACAGTCTGAAATAAAATTTTTTGGCATGAAAAAACAGCGAAATAAAAATAAAAGATTCATTATTGTTTAATGATGAAAAGGAAATATTCAGAGTTTGTAAATCGTTGTTTTGATGGAGTGCATTGTAAAACTATAATACTGAGAATAAGAGAAAGTGGAGAGTGGAGGAGGGGTACCTGGGTTCCTTCTTTATGTTTTGCTGTCTGTTTCTAATTGGTCAGTTTAGTGCCTCATCATTCCGGGAGTGAGAAGCGTGTTTTTATTTACACCACTATATATTCTTTCAATCCACCAATTATATCCCTAAAAACAAAAAAATAATAAATCACCTTCTTCTCTCATGTCTTTCACCCATCACCAGCATTTTGTTTACCTTTTTTTTTTGGGTACAAAACAAAATAAAAAAGATTCTTGAATTAACATAATTTATCTTTCTTCGCCATCTAACAGTGACGTAGAGCTTAAGGGTGGATAGAGAGAACCCTCACAAAACACTACTAATGAAAGAAGAAAAGTAACCCATAACTCAGAGGGAACATAAATAACAGTGTGGGGTGAAATGATACAGAAGAAAATTGGAGAAGAAGAAAGCAACCAGAAATATGTATATGTGATGATGGGATAAAAATTGAGAAAAGAAATTGAGGTGAGTTGACATAGTTTAGATGATGGAAATTAATCGGCCACCAACAAAGTAAAATTTCTTGTAGTCTCATTTATTTGGTGGTGCATTTACCCACCTAATTAAATGATATACTTTTTAATCATGGTTGATTTTTTTTTATTAAAACAAATATGATCTAATTATAATTTTATTATAGGAATTTTATTTATCCATCTTGCACATAAAATATTAATTTTAGATGCATAAAATTTCAATATAATTTCATATATACCTTGAAAATTAACATACTATTTACTCATACAAAGTTCTCAATCATTACAAAATAGCATAAAACTTTAATGTTGAACACTTCAAGATAAGAGTTTTCAATTATATGAATGTTTTTTGTGATTAAAACTAAATGTTTAAAACTAAATACGGGGCAATCTCGTCTTACGGAGAAAAACTCAAACTCTTGCCTCGAATAAATAGTTACAGCTTGTTCAAATACATCTACATACTAACTTACTCAACAATTGTAAGACAAGATTTTAGTGTATTTGAACATGACTTCAAGTTTTGTTCCAACAACACCGTTCACGCCGAAAGACCGGCGAAATTTGATGGAAACGAGTTCAAGCGGTGGTAACAAAAGATGTTGTTCAATCTAACGACTCTTAATCTAGTTCGGTTCCTGAAAGAAGATGCTCCAACTATTTCAGAAATAGAGACCAACGAGCAAAAACGGACAACATTGGAAGCCTGAAATCATAGACTTCCTGTGCCGAACTACATTCTAAATGGGCTAGACCACGGGTAAAATCAGCAACAATCTTTCGGCCCAAATTACCCCAATGTGCGGCCTAATCTTTCCCTGAAAAACTAGTCAGCCTTCACGAATTCTCACAACTCTCGTGCATAATTCGCACAGCCCAACACCCCACGTGCAGGACTTTTCCAGTTTGAGTGAATGTGTACAATATTTCAACAAACGTACCACACATATGCTGGAATATAAAGGCAACAACAGAATTACGAGCAATGCCCGACTTTTACTCGTTTCCACTGTTAAACTCGTACAAGAGAATAACCTGGATGCACACAAACCCAATCACTCACTAAACACCGGTTGTGCAACTCAAAACCGAAAGAACAATATAAAGATAGGCTACAATTTCGTGTCGTGAACATCCCTCATCACGTGGGATTTAATTAGCACGCGACACCTGGAAATGGGCCAGGTGCCGTCCCCAACACGAGCGAGCAGGTGTTGGGTGTTTTTCAACTGCCGCCCAGCACTCAGCGCCACTTCCGCATTTTCCACCAACCGCCCAACTGCCTGCACGCGCACCTTTCTGCGAGCTCGGCCTGTCTGTGTGCGCGCCAGTTTGCGCGCCCAACCATCCTGTGTGTGCGGCCTGCTTGTGCCAGCACGCCAGTCTGTGCACCCGGCATCTGTATTTATTGATCGTCGTGCATACAAGGCCCAGCTCATTGCCAAATCTCACATTATGTCCGTGCCCTTCCGCAATGTGTAGCCACCATCTGCACATCTATCTGACACCAATATTTTGCAACCCACATTCTGTTTCCCGCGTATCATGTGCCCGATGGCTCTATGCCATGATGCCAGCACCGAATCTCGTATGTGTCGCCTACTTCCAGCACCCGTTCCTTGAGCTTAGCGCCCCTGGCCTCGCATCCATCGAGTCTTTTCCCACCTGACGTCTTAGGGAGTAACAAACCATACCACTTGAAGTGTTTGACGTCCTTGTCGAATCCATCCCAGCCTTGCCATGTTCTGCCCCAACACACACACTTGTGCCAAGTCCCGCACTTGCAGCATCTCCATCAATTTGATCCTGCAATGAAACATTATTAGCAATAGCCGACATTTGGACAGTCCCCACCATCAAATCTCGTGAATCCAACACTTGCTCCTCACGAACTTGAGTGATGCCCTTTGAGTTTTGGCCTTTCAATTCGGCCGTTCTTCCCGCAACTTGTTTTCTCGTTGCCCTGGAAAGGATTAGCCAATCCTCCGGCACAACCCTTAAAGAATTCAGCAACTGCATCGCACCAGCCCTCTTAGTGCTACTCTCTTCATCCGAGTCTGATCTAGCCACCAACGCATTCAACCTTTCACTAGTAGGACACATACGCATCCTATGTTCGAAACCGCCATAAAGGAAACACCTTTTCTTGACCTTTCTCGCCTCAGCCTGCAAGGTTTCACCGCCCATCATCGGATCTCTCTTTGGCCTTGTGTTTTACTTTGGCCTTTTCTTTCCCGGCATCCCTCATATAATCTGAACCCATCCCGACAGCCCGATAGTCCATTAGTCTATCAGCAGTAGCAATGGCGGACGTCACATCCTTGACCCCCTGCCTTCTTAATTCGGCCTGAGCCCAAGACTGGAGTCCGGCTATAAAGTTGAACAACATGTCTTCTTCGGACATGTCCCGAATGTCTAGCAACAAAGAACTGAAATCTTTCACATACTACCAAATGATTCCCTTTTGCCTCAGGTTCTGCAGGGACTCCCTCGCAAGCCACGATGTGTTGCAAGGCATGAATTACCCCTTAAATTCCCGTTTTAGTTCCTCCCAAGTCATGATCCTCTCCCGACCGGCACTAACATCTTCAGACAACCTTATGCACCACCAAAACTTGGCATCACCCGCCAAGTACATGCTCGTAATGGACACCTTTTCCTCATCCGAAATCTTGGCTGCCTGAAAATATACTTCCATTTCCCAAAGGAAGTTCTCGAGTTCTTTTGCACTACGTTCCCTTCCGGACAACTTCGGATCTGGAACCTTGACTTTGGATGTGGGTCTATCATCACCGCACGACCCGAAGCTCATTGCCTTCTTTAACACGCTCACATCGTCCTTGATAGTGTCGATTTTTATTTCGACCGCATCCGTCAAGATACTGATATCTTTCTGATAAGATACGACCCTTTCCTCCACGAATTCCGACATACTATCCACTGAATTTGTGATATCATTCAATTTCAAGTGGAGTTCTTCAAAAACCCGCTCCAATGTTTGGAACCGCTGAAATACGCCCCTTGAATAAAGATTTTTGAGAGGCTGCCCAATCAATGCCTCCAGCCTTTGAACCCTTGCCTCGAACGCCACCAGTGCATGGTTTTGATCCGTACTCGCCATCTAACTCGCCTAATTTTTTGAACCCATTGTCGGGCCTGAAATCATAGTTACTTCCTATGCCGAACTACATTCTAAATGGCAAGAAAATTCCCTGTACAATGTCTATGCGGTTGTAAAAACTGCAAAAGAATTGTGGGACTCTCTAGAAAAGAACTACAAAACAAAAGATGCCGGAATGAAAAAATTCATTGTCAGAAGGTTCTTGGATTTCAAGATGGTAGACTCAAAGACCATTTTGGACCAAGTACGAGAGTTGCAACTGGTTCTACATGATATACATGTCGAAGGAATGCAATTGAGTGAATCTTTCCAAGTAGGTGCCATCATTGAGAAGCTACCGCCACTGTGGATAGAATTCAAGAACTACCTCAAGCACAGGAGAAAGAAAATGGGGCTTGAGGACCTGATCATGAGAGTTAGGATTGAGGAAGACAACCAAAAATATGAAGTCAAGAACGACAGAGCTTCGATGGAAGCAAAAGTGCACCTGGCCGAAACAAATTTAACAAGAAGAGAAAACTGACGGGTAATAAGTAGATGCAGTTAGAGCCTTAAAAGAAGAAAGTTGAAAGATTTAAAGGCAACTGCTATTATTGCGACAAGCCTGGTCATATGTCAAAAGATTGTCGACAACCAAAGAAAGACAATCAAATTCAGGCTCATCTGATTGAAGAAATATATATTTCTTTAGATATTTATGAGGTAAACCTATCAGCCATTGTATTTGAAGCCAACTTGGTGGACAATTCGAGAGAGTGGTTGGTGGATACCAGGGCTACACGCCACATTTGCTCGGAAAAGGAAATATTTTTATCTTACACTCTGATTACCGGCAGGAAGTTGTTCATGGGTAACTCAACAACTTCCAACGTGGTTGGTTTGGGAAAAGTAGTGTTGAAGATAACCTCGGGCAAAGAGATGACGCTTGTGGATGTGTTGCATGTCCCAGACATTCACAAAAATTTAATATCTGGTTTCCTGTTAAGAAAAAACAGATTTAGGCTAGTATTTGATGCTAGTAACCTTGTACTGACCAAAAGTGGTCAATTAGTAGGAAATGGCTACTTAGAAAAAGGGATCTTTAAGATGAATGTAATGACTGTACACCACGAGATTAAGCGGTCTGATTATAATAAAGTTATTAATTCTTCTTACTTGAGTGAGTGTTTTAATTTATGGCATGATAGATTAGGACATGTAAATTTAAATAAACTACGAAAGTTAGTAAGTTTAAATTTACTACCTGCAATGGAATTTAATTCACAAAACAAGTGTGAAGTTTGTGTTGAGGCAAAAATGGCCAAAGCACCTTTCCATTTAGTGGAGAGAAATACTACACCTCTAGAGTTAATCCATACTGTATTATGTGATTTGAAATTTGTGCAAACTAGATGTGGAAAAAAATAGTTCATCACGTTTATCGATGATTGCACAAGATATTGTTATGTATATCTTTTGAAAAAAAAGGACGAAGCTCTTGAAGCTTTCAAAAGTTATAAGAATGAAGTTGAAAATTAACTTAACGCAAGAATCAAAATTATTCGAAGTGATAGAGGTGGAGAATATGTTGCCCCCGTTGAAGAATTTTGCAATGAACATGACATTATTAATCAAACAACTGCTCCATACTCACCTTAGTCAAATGGAGTTGTTGAATGCAAAAATAGAGCTCTAAAAGAGATGATGAATGCTATGTTGATTAGCTCGAGCTTACCCCAAAACATGTGGGGGGAAGCCGTGCTTTCAGCTAATCACATCCTCAGCAAGTTACCACACAAGAAAAAAGACAAAACTCCATATGAATTATGGAAAGAAATGAAACCTTCTTACAATTACCTTAAAGTGTGGGGGGTGCCTAGCAAAGGTTGAAGTACCTAAACCTAAACAAGTGAAAATAGGACCCAAGACTATTGATTGCATTTTCATTGGATATGCACATAATAGCAGTGCATATCGATACATAGTGCGCAAATCAGAAATTCGCGACATAAATGAGGGAATGACCATAGAATCAAGGAACACGATATTCTTTGAAAACATGTTTCCAAAAAAAGAAAGGAAAGAGATAAGTTTCAACAAAAGAACTTATGAAGTTGTACGAGGTTCTCCGCAAGATGTAGAGGGACCTAGACGCAGTAAAAGAGCTAAAGTGGCTAAAACGTTTGGTCCAGATTTTCTAACTTATATATTAAAAAGTGAACCCTGGTCAATCCAAGAAGCATTGTCTAGTCCAGATGCTCCTCTCTGGAAAAAAGCTATTAACAGTGAAATTGAGTCCATCATGCAAAATCATACTTGGGAGATTGTTGATCTTCCACCAGGTTGCAAACCTCTAAGTTGCAAATGGATCCTTAAAAGAAAGTACAAAGCTGATGGATCAATCGATAAGTACAAAGCTCGGTTGGTAGCCAATGATTTTAAACAAAAGGAAGGATATGATTTCTTTGACACGTACTCACCTGTCACAAGAATCACATCCATTAGAGTGCTCATAGCCATTCCATCACTGTATAACCTTGAAATACATCAGATGGATGTAAAAATAACATTCCTGAATGGGGAATTGAAAGGGAGATATATATGAAACAACCTGAAGGGTTTGTTGTAGCTGGACAAGAACATAAAGTGCATAAACTTGTCAAGTCATTATACGACTTAAAACAAGCCTCTAAACAATGGCATGAGAAATTGACAGAACTATGTTGTCAAATAACTTTAAGATTAATGAGTGTGACAAATGTGTTTACATTAAGGGCACACCAAATGCTTACATAATTGTCTGTCTATATGTATGTTGATCATGGGAAGCAACCATGATATAATAGTGAAAACTAAGAACATGTTAAAGAACAACTTTAACATGAAAGATTTGACACATACTCACCTGTCACAAGAATCACATCCATTAGAGTGCTCATAGCCATTGCATCACTGTATAACCATGAAATACATCAGATGGATGTAAAAACAACATTCCAATATGAGGAATTGAAAGGGAGATATATATGAAACAACCTGAAGGGTTTGTTGCAGATGGACAAGAACATAAAGTGCGTAAACTTGTCAAGTCATTATACGACTTAAAACAAGCCTCTAAACAATGGCATGAGAAATTGACAGAACTATGTTGTCAAATGACTTTAAGATTAATGAGTGTGACAAATGTGTTCACATTAAGGGCACACCAAATGCTTACGTAATTGTCTGTATATATGATGTTGATCATGGGAAGCAACCATGATATAATAGTGAAAACTAAGAACATGTTAAATAACAACTTTGACATGAAAGATTTGGGTCTAGCAGACGTCATACAAAGAATTAAGATTTCTATGACGCCTGATGGAATTGTCTTGTCACAATCTCACTATGTTGAGAATGTACTCAAGAAATTCGAGGCTTTGGACTTACCTCCGGCTAAGACACCGGTTGACCTAAGTCTACACTTAGCTAAAAATAAAGGAGACCCAGTATCTCAACTGAACTACGCAAGGGTCATTAGCATTTTGATGTACTTAACTAATTGTACACGCTCTGACATTGCATACTCAGTTAGTAAGTTTAGTAGATTCACGAGCAATCTAGGAAAATATCATTGGATAGCATTGACTAGGGTTCTGAGGTATTTAAAACATACAATGAAATATAGAATACTTTATACTAGATATCTAGTTGTATTAGAAAGATACAATGATGCAAATTGGATATCAGATACAAAAGAATCCAAGTCCACAAGTGGATATGTATTCTCAATAGGTGGAGGAGCGGTATCCAGGAAATCCTATAAGCAAACATGCATAGCTCAATCCACAATGGAGTTGGAGTTTATTACACTTGACAAGGCCAGCGAAGAAGCTGAATGGCTTAGATATTTCCTAGAGGATATTCCTTGTTGGATAAAACCTGTGCCTTTGGTTTTGATACATTATGACAACATATCAGCAATCGGGAGAGCAACAAGTAGTATGTACAACGGTAAGTCTTAGCATATTCGTAGGAGACACAATTCCGTCAGAGAAATGATCTCTGGTGGTATAATTTCCATCGACTACGTAAGTCTAAGAAAAATATAGCGGATCCGCTGAGGAAAGGCATTAACTGAGATCTATTGTACAATGCAGTAAGGGGAATGGGGTTAAAACCCATATATTAAAGAACATTCATAGCGGTAACTCAAGCATGATGAGTGGAGATCCCACAAACTTGATTCAATGAGACAACTAAGTTATGAAAGGTTCAGTTATGCACTTGGAACCCATCTAGTGTCTTATTCTCGCAGCTGCCCAAGTGCCAATTTGCAAACGTGTGGTAAGTATAAGCATTTATGATTTTAATGATTCCTATATCTTTAGGGTGGAGTATTACAGGATACTCTTTATAGGAGGTCACCTATATAAGTGTGAAGTTTGGCCTCTTCAAATAGAAAAAAATACTTATGAATCCAAGATATGGTCCAGGACCGAATTGAACACAACGTGAGGATTGAAAGATATTATAATTGTTATTATGTAAATGTTATTGTCTTGGTTTATACAAAAGATGACGTTCAAGACATCGCGTTCACTGAGCAACGAGTAAATTTGATAGCATATTACTAGGGAAGGTTCAAAGCAGAAAATTACCTATCCCAATGTAATAACAGATCGTCAATACTTTCTTAGGTGTCTGCATTCACACATGTATTAATTTCTTTCATGTGGGGGATTGTTGAAAATTGGCTTAGAAAAAAGACTGGTGTTGACCATTCTTTGATCAATTTCAATTTGATGTTCCGTTAGATAAATGAAAAAAAGTTGCAAAATCGAAATCTACGTTCCGAATAGATAATTTTAGAGTATTTATTTTCTCAAATCCAATTTCGGATGAATGAGAAATTGATGCTGGAAGTTGACAACTAAAAAATGAAAAATGTTGAAGAGAAAATATTTGAGGATACACGACCGGGTGTGTCAGATTGAATAGGTGTACTTGTGCAAATGGGTATCATATGCCGAATATGTTTGAGCCAAGACCAAGGGATGTGATCCACATATCTTTAGCCTAAAAAGACCTCTATTCACCAAGGAGTGTAACTCACACCACTTCGACCTAAAAGGTCTCTATTCATGAATGGACACCACACCTCTTCACTACATGTCTTCAAACATTATAAATAGATCCCCGAATCATTCATTCATCTCACTCCACTACAATTGCATATAAAACATTCTAGCATTTGTATATTCTCTCTCTAAGTCTAAAGAAAGTTCCGAGTATCAAATAATTCGTCGATAACTTTTGTTATCGTTGTGCTGCGATCCTTAAGTTCCTAATCGTTGTATCTTGAGGACGATTGCCGTAGATCGTGAGCACTGAATACAGGGCAATCTCGTCTTACGGAGAAAAAGTCAAACTCTTGCCTCGACTAAATAGTTACAATTTGTTCACATACACCTACACCAAATTTACTCAAAAGGTGATTGATCTTAGATTGGAGATATGTGATCGCGTAGTTTTGTTGTAAGCTACGACATTAGGTGTAACATAAATTATTCATCAAAATTAAGTGGACCCGACCTGACGACTTCTTAAAACCAACAACCAAACTGCAATATTGCTTTGAAGAAGATGTTACTAATTATCTATTAAAGGTGGCTGTCTATTAATATAACATATGAATGACTATAACATAGATATATGACAAATCACGATATTTAATGAAGAATGTAATAAGTTTTGGTTCACAAATTGGTAAGAATATAAATAAGGAAATTTTGATTGCGAAAAGGGCTTTGGCTTGTTTAAATTAAAAAGAGATTTCTTTTTCCCAAGAAATATAAGTGTAATCATTTTTGAACTCGGCTCAATAAATATAAATCCAATACCAATTATTTTTTGTATTTCATGTTATTAATTACTTAGATAACTTGAATTATAACACTAGTTATTAGTGTGAGTGTTACATTCAAAATATACATATTCTTATCATCATTTTTAGCCCATCCCAATCTTTTAAAATAATTTTGGATTTACATTATCATTTGGTTAAACTAAAGACTCAGAGCATATTAATCGATAGAAATTCAAAATTACGTAACACTAACATTTTGGCTACTTCAAAAAAAGAAAAATGTTGATAATCTTGTACCAAAACAAATTCCAAATCGTTATACAAGATTCTTAAGTTCCTTAATGCAGACAGTAGTTTTGCGCGTTTTGCTCTTCAAAGAAACCTCATGAATTACATCCTGAATCCCCACAAATGCTACTAGGAATTCTGCCGCATCATTCTGGCTCAGCACCTTCTTCACTGCCAATTCCAGGGCCTTCATCCTGTGCATTCAACAAATAAGCAACCACAGATGAATAGAGAGAGAGAGAGAGAGAGAGAGAGAGAGAGAGAGTTGAACCTTAGATTTTGGGCCTTGACGATGACACGGTGGATTTTCTTAAATTCGGACCTAACATGGGCGAGCCCAGGCCCAACAGCATCATTGTGCAATGGGCCGAATGGCAGATGAAGAACACAATTGGACTGGATCTCAGTTATCTCTTCGTCGATCACAGCCTCCTCGATACGTATATCGTTGATGAGCTGGGAAAGGGTCCGTTCCACCCCAGCTGGCTCCCACAGGGAGTGGGCTAACGAGCGGAGGAGCTCCAGAATGGTGGAGGGCCTCCAGTCCCCAAGCCAGAATACGGCCGCCATTTCGTGGGTTGCAGCCCATTTGGGCATGAGGTGTTGGGCCACATCGGCCATCTTTATTGGGCCTATGGCCCGGTTGTAGTGGGCCTGGAATCGGCTGATCTGTTCATCGATCAGTTTCTCAATGGCCCATGTTGCCTTGAGCTGTTTCTTCAGCCTTGCTGCTCCAGTCCTCTGTTCCTGCCTCCATGCTCCATATTTGTCAGGAGATAAATGTTCATCATCTGATGAATACAAAATCCAGTCACATGACTTTTTTTACAAAATTGATATCAGTTGTTTGTGTCTGTGTGTGCCTCTAGAGAGAGAGAGAGAGAGAGAGAGAGAGAGACCTCAAATGATACATAGAAACGTGATCACAAATGGTATGTTTACGGAAAAGTATTCACACACACACACACACCCAGATTCTTTATACATTGTCAAGAATCCATCGTAAAACTGTCAAGAAAAACACAAACTACCAGTCTGGAAAGACGTGTTATTGTGATTCGGTACAAGAAATATCAAATCCCAGATTAAAATACCGCGAAACAGAGATTTTGATTGGTTCAGATTTCAAGAAACTGATGGGAAAACTGAAAAGGAGAGAGAGAGAGATGAAATATTTACATGTTTTTTTGGGTTCTCGTTTATGGAGGGTGATGCAGGTTACTTGCTTGGAAATGGAGTCAACGTCTCCGAAGGCTCTGCCTTTAATCCTGAAATGTTCAACTTCTTCACCTTCATAATCTTCATGAAAATCCCTCCTGCAGAAAAATGCAATTCATCACGAGTCAGAATTTGAGAGAGAGAGAGAGAGAGAAAGAAGAGTGAAGGTTTACTTACAGCAGGGGTTGAGATGCCGCTCTCCTCATTCTCTTGGTCTATCTAAATTGTGATTTTGGGGGGGAGATTATTCATGTTCATAGGAAGTATATGATTTTTTGTTGAACAAGAAACTGAATCTTGAATGAGCTACCTTCTAACATTTTCAGGAGACTTTAAGTGGTCAAATTCTAAAGTGGTGTTTCACACAAAATCCATTTTTTTTTTCCAAATATTATATTTTAGTAATAATGAAATTATAGATTTTTTTCTTTAATAAATACATCAATTCTAAAATTTGATCCCTAGATTAATTAAATTGAAGGACTGTATTAGTTTTTTGGGCATCAATCACTTTGAATTTATTGACAAATCTCCACACCCTAACTTGATGGACAACTTTTGCCGTCTTGCCAATTCCTGTATGGCTAAAATGATTAGAAATCACATTTAATAAAAGGGCAAGGAACTGCAATTCAATTTTTATTTTTTTCTTATGCCTAATAGAATAAAAATTAAAGTTACTTTGTATACACAAAGAGAGCTAATTGAACATCGTTAACTTTAAGATATTTATGATAGTGAATAAAATTCGCACGGTGAAAATCAAACTGAATAGATATATATATTATTTGTAATGAATGTGTAAGGAAACATATCTTCGAGAGATTAATGAGTCAGTTTAGCTCATAATTATCATTTAAGGACTAATTAGCATGATCACCCTATAAATACTGAAGACCTTTCATCAAAATCATCTGATAATTATTGCATATTTATTCGGATTGTTTTAGAGCATATTGTACATAAATAAAATGGTCTCCCATAAGTACAATTCAAAAGAAATTTTATGAGGTGGCTAGGGCACTCGTTACAGACACCACCTTAAATACAAAATTCGAACACGAGAAAAGAACTAAAACACCACGATTATGGAAAACCTAATACACGAATCTTCTTTGTATTAAAAATAATTACACGATTTCACAAGAACAACGTGCGACCTGTCGAAGTTTGTCTATAAAGAAAAATTCATTTCATTCAAGGAAAATATCAAAAAGTTGTTAGGAGCTGAAATTCCTACAATAAAAAATAGATACATTATTGTACTAAGCTCAATATACTCGACTACAAATTATTTTCTTAGTGAACTTATTAGCTAGATTTAACTCAGAACAACTGTAACACCCTGTTTTTTTTTTTTTTTTTTTTAAAATTACATAACATATTATTTTGCATTTAAAATCTCTTTAAATATTATATATTAATTTGTTAATAAATATTTTGAGAAAATACTCGTTTTATAATTGAGATCATCGATTTAAAATATACTAATAAATTTTGAACAAAGAGGTGTTGAGTTTTGCATGATAGGCTTTTGAAAAAATCGGCATGCGATTTGACTCTTTTGACACGTGAATAATAAATAAAATGAGTTAGCAAATACTTTATATTGATGCATGATAATATTATACTTGAGTTTGATAGAAATATATGTGTAGGGAATATATAAAATTCTTTCATCGTTTTTACGTAGGATTTTAAGTATGCACTTTTCCAATCGAAATTTTAAAAACCCTAGTTCTTTAATCCCCTAAAATTCAAAACTGTAATATTATGACATTATTATTTTATGTGTATCATATTTATATTATTTATATCATGTGCGTATTATAATTATATTATTTACAAATATGAAATTTTTATTACATAATTTATTAATACATGATTTTATAAATGATGTACCAAAATACACCATATAACATAATTATGTTATGGCATTAGAATGAGATGATGGAGATAAACCCAAGACTCCACATGCACTTAGTTTGTGCTAATTTTTGCATGCCCAAAACTTGTTTGTTAATTATACTTTTATTTTGCATTTTAGTCCTCCAATTCCCTTCTATAAATAAGGCTAAGAGCAGCCCTCAATCACTTTTATTTCTCTAAAAATTCGAAGGAAAAACTCTCTCAAATTCTCTCTACATTTTCTCTACACTTTTGGAAAAAGAGAAGCAATTTTGGAGTTCCATTTAATCACCCTGTCAAGAAGATTTCAAGAATTTCAGAAGAAACGGGAGTAGCAATTGTGGTCTTCAATTCCTTACAAATTTTTAAAGAAACTCTTTTAGGGTTTTCTACGTAGAGAATTGAAGGTATAATAGCTAAAACCTCACTTTTCTTTAATTTAGGAGCATGTTTAGGTTGTAAATTTTCATTGCATGTATGATTGAAGATTTTCCTCATAGGTCTAGGTTGGGTATTGATATTTTCTATAGAAATTATGCTTAGGACACCATATATATGAATTATGTGATTGATCGTCTTTGAATAGTCAAATCTGCCCTAGTTTGTTATGTGATTTAATTTCCATATTTGTATGGTGTTTTTATCCAACTTAATTTTTGGTATAGACTCTACACTAGATTAGGATGTTGTGTTTCAAATTTCATAATGTTTGGAATATATTTGTTATTTTACAAAATCCATCTTTGTGACTTCCTGAAAATTTGAAATTACTCACTCCATGTTAGTTTTAAAATTTTGTATAAACTTTTATACTTTGAATTTGATGGTTCCTTTTTACTATGTTTAATATATGATGTTAGGAGTTTATGTTTAAAATTTGAGGATTTTTGGAACATTGTGGAATCTTTAGTGATTTTTGGAAGGAAACCTGTCTAGGATGAACACCCACTGGACAACCCCTATGTTTTTTATTTTTATAACATTATGTGGTTATCATTTTTCAAAACTATTTTACTATGTTATTACAGAGTTCATTATGGACATATATTAAAAGCTCGAGAATTTTTGGAGATGTGTACAATTTATGGTGAATTTTACAAGTTAGACCAACCGAGAGACCAATTTTGTATAACTTAAGCTAGAAACGTATTTTCATAAAATTGTATGATTTATATTTTAAGAAATTGTTTTAATATGTTGTTATTTGATAGATTATTGACATGCATGTTTAATTTCATGATTAAGTAAGCTTTTTATAATTTTTATTAGATTATTTGCTGTAATATGACAATGTGAACGATATGTGACATAGTAGTTATTTGAAATCTTTGATTTAGTGTGGAATTATATAAATTGTTCTTAAATGTGTTATTTGTGCAATGTCGTGAGTAGATGAATCCTATGACCTTAGTTAGAATAATTTTGGTTGATAAGTTAAAATTACGAGAATCATCTAAGTGTGAACTGTGTCGAGTGCAGTATAAGCAAGTCTGTGTTATCCCAGAGCTATCCCCGCACACCAACTAGATTAAGTGGGTAACTTTAAATGTCTTGCACTAGCAAGATTGGTTAATGTTTTGAATCTGATGATTCATTTGGCCCTTGGGCCAGGTAGTGGGAATACAGGCCCACACTATCCACGAGCGGGAATACAAGCCCACCGTAGACTTTGCTAATGGGAATACAGGCCCACAACAACGCGAGTGGGAATACAGGCCCATCATGACACAAGCCGCATCCGTGAGTGAGAATACAGGCTCACAGCTAACACCATACCAGTACGTACGGGTCTAAATGGGTGAACAACTTCGACTTGTTAATTAGTTTAATTAGTACAATGTGTTTATTAGATATCCGACTGGACTACTCATCCAGGAGTTGTCTGATGATGCTATTTTAAAATTTCAGGTCCGACGGCTGACATAGATGAGTAGCTACTGGCAGGGCTCCCTTCCGGTGTTTTATCGTTTTGTGATACTTAAGTAGACTTATGAACTTGTAGTCTATTTAAGTTAAAAATGTTGGTGTTTTGGATGTTATGTTTTGTACTAATTTCTTTTTGGGTCGTATTATATTATATAGTGGTCGTTTGACTCAAAAATTATGGGTGAATAAGAGTCGAGTCTTTTAAAGAGTGTCATATTGTGCAACTTTCTTTTTAAAATGTGAAATTTTGTTTAAACTTTCGTTTTTAAAACCAAAATTTACTTTGAAAACTTTTTGTATCACACAAATTCTTTTAAAACGTTTTGAAACTCGTATTTCCTTTAAGTCTTTCACTGGCTTTTAAATATATTTTATTAAATGGTTTTTGGTCTAGTATAGTGTAAGTCGCATAGTGGCGACCTGACTCTTGGTTTTTTGGGCTACAGGTGGTATCAGAGCCGAGGTTAGAGGTTTTTCCCCCTTAGACTCTTAGTCAAACATTTTCAGTCGAAAACTTAGAAATTTTTAAAATTTCGAAAGTTAAGAGTCAAACGTTACATGTTACCGCTGTCAACAGGCTAGGCATAAAGCTAGCGAATGCTCACAACCAGTTAAGATGCTAGTTGGGAATGGAAGTAGTGCTAACCCCGACCAGCAAACCCAGGGACTACAAACCAAAAGGGTAAAGGCAAACTGAATGTCATGCAAAATGTGGAGTTTGTGGAAGAAGAAGAGTACGTAGAGGGGGGAAAGTTGGAGGAAGGTGATGGAGTGAACGAAATAATGACAGGTATGTTACATATTTCTAATATAAATGTTCTGTTCAATACTGGAGCATCATACTCCTTATTCAACACCTTTAGGAGAGAACTTAAGCTAGATTGTGTAAAGAACATAAGTTTAGAAGTTAGAGTGTGATATGTTGATATTCTTCCATATTTTATAATCATATTTGCCTTGTCATTGGCTAATTATTGGATGTAATTGATCTAATTAATGAATTTTTATTTCAGGAAAATAATTAATTAGATTTGGAGGAAATCGAGCCAAAAGATGAATTTTACGACTATTCGGCAATGCATTGGGCCAAACATGGGAAGAAGGAATTCATGAAAATAAACATTACATCATTTTTCTGATTTTTGTAATGGGCTAGCCCATTTAGATAATAATAAATAGTTTTTCTTAATTTGGCCTATTAGGTCCAAAAACACTCTTGTGTCTTGTGAAAGGCAAAAACAAAAAAGAGATTCCACACACACTAAAAAAAATAAAAAAATCCCACGGCAGTTTGGGGGAATTGGAGCTCAAGTGATTTCCCTCCTTCCACTCTCTCTCTCTCTTCCCACTTTTGAGGGAGCAAGTAAGAATTTTGTTCTCTCCTTTCTTTCTTTTATTTTATTTTATCTATTCTTTTTTTCTCCAGTTAATTTCTTGTATTAAATGATGTTGTGTGTGTTTAGGATTTATCATACCAAATTTTGATTTAAGGGTTCCGTATTACGATTATATTATTGTGAGGGCTTTGTGATATGTATTGATTTTCTTATTTTATATTTAAGCACTAGTAGGTTTAAATAATTTTTAATGGAGATTTATATTAATTTGAATTTACAAATCAAATTATTATTTATTCTCCTATAGCTATTCATTAATTTATACTTCTAGTAGTGTAAATGAGTGAATACTTGTAGCATTAGAGTAGGTAAATTATGCTATCATAATTTGCTTAATCTAATTGAACCTATAGGGCTAATATTGATAGTTATGGCTATTCTAATTATGGCTATTCTAATTATTGATATTAGTATTAACCTGTTTTCACTTGAGCTTAATGCTATTATTAATTAACATGGAGAACTATCGTGCCCAGTTGATTAATAATAAGAATTGACCGGATGCTATGTTTGGTTAATTAATTAGGAAAACAAAAGATTTATAAGGCTATCCTAATAAATCCAAGGTTGATTGCTTGAATTTGCAAGAATTTATTTGTTGGTCTATGATCAATAATATAATTAAATATCGAACCATTGAATCAAATTTTTTCTCTTCTTATTATTATATCTATTTTGATAGTTTTTCTTGTCAAATTGTTTAGTGTGCATTGATACCATGTATGCTTGTGATTACTAAATTGATTAATTTAATATTTAGTTAATTAGGTAAAAATCTCTCAAAAATCCCTTATTTTGTTTAATTTTATTCAAGAGAATTTAATTCCCGTTCCATGTGGATTCGACCCTGCTCACCATTATACTCATATTGTGGAAGTAGGTTAATTATATTTGGTGGATTAACAACCTATCAGAGTGCCTTCAGGAGAAAACATAAAGATTAGAGAATCGCAAGAAACGTGGAGTTGGATTTGGACGAACATAACTTAGTAGCCGACTTACATGTTATAAGCATGAGGGGATTTGACTTCATGTTGGGAATGGATTAGTTGAAGAGGAATAGAGCAATGATACATTGTGCGAAATGAGAAGTAGACCTAGAAGCACCAAACGGTGAACGTTTCACCTTGTACGGAGCAAGGACGCAAGGGCGTTTACCAGTTATATCTGCAGTGAAGGCAGTTAAACTGTTAAAGAAGGATCCTGCCAATTGTACCTAATGAACATCACGAGGGACGAAAATGAAGAGCTTGCCCCAGCTGATGTTCCAATTGTGAGAGAATTTCCAGACGTTTTTCCAGAAGATCTCTAAGGAATTCCGCCAGAACGGCCGGTGGAGTTCACCATCGATCTAATTATAGGAGCCACTCCAGTGTCAAAGAGCCCTTATAGAATGGCATCGAAGGAGCTACAAGAATTGAAGGTGCAACTACAAGAGCTGTTGGATAATAAGTTTATCCGACCAAATGTCTCTCCATGGGGAGGACCTTTATTGTTTGTGAAGAAGAAGGACGGATCGATGAGGATGTGCACAAACTACCGGGAACTCAATCGATTAACAATCAAGAACAAGTACCCATTGCCAAGGATAGAAGACCTGTTTGATCAAATGAAGAATGCGGGAGTATTTTCCAAGATAGATCTTAGATCTAGTTATCACCAGTTGAAGGTAAAGGAAAGCGACATACTGCAGACCGCATTTAGAACCTGCTATGGTCACTATAAGTTTACCGTAATGTCTTTTGGAGTTACGAATGCGCCTGCAGTGTTCATGGATATGATGAACCATGTATTTCATGAGTACCTAGATAAATTTGTCATCATTTTTATTGACGGCATAATAGTTTACTCAAAGAATGCAGAACAACATGAAAAACACCTTAGGATCATTCTAGAAGTACTACGACGGGAGAATTTGTACACCAAATTCAGCAAGTGTGAATTTTTGCTGAATAGAGTGGAAGTGGTTATGAATTGGAAGACTCCAATGAACACGAATGAAATTCGTAGTTTCCTTGGATTAGCAAGATACTGCAGAAGATTCATTCAGAACTTCTCGTGTATCATGAAGCCGCTTACTCAACTCACGAAGAAAAATGAGAAATTTGAATGGACTTCCGAATGTGAGGCAAGTTTCCAAGAGCTGAAGCAGAGGTTGACAACTGCACCCGTATTGAGAGTTCCAGATGGATTAGAAGGATTCATGGTCTACACTGATGCTTATAAGTTGGGATTAGGATGTGTCCTGATGCAAAATGGGAAGGTCGTGGCATATGCATCACGACAACTAAAAATACACAAGATGAATTATCCAACACATAACTTAGAACTAGCTACAATTGTGCATACCTTGAAGATTTGGAGACACTACCTAATTGGGGAGAAGTGTGAGGTCTACACGATCACAAAAGTCTAAAATACTTCATCACACAGAAGAAACTCAACATACGCCAAAGGAGATGGTTAGAGTTTGTAAAAGACTATGATTGTAGTATAATATACCATTTAGGCAAGGCAAATGTCGTAGCAGACGCATTAAGTTGCAAAGGAGGTTAGTTGGCATGGTTGCCTACTCGACAAGAGCAACTGATTGAAAAATTTAGCAAAATGAACTTAATAGTCGGGAATCAGGATATCCAACAACAACTATAAGTGCATTTATGGTTCAACCGACATTAAGAGAACAACAGATTGAGGGCCAGAAAAGCGATAATTTTCATGAGTTAATGAGAGTATAAGTTCAGAAAATACGACTGAGGATTTCGCTATAGCCCAGGATGAAGCGTTAATGTTTAGAGGAAGGATTTGTGTACCAAGGGAGATGCATTGCGAGACGGGATTATGAGTGAAGCTCATAACACTCTGTAACCGCGCATCTAGGAGAAAGGAAGATGTACAAAGACCTCAAACATAACTTTTGGTGGAGGGGCATGAAACGATCGATATCATAATTCGTTAGTAAGTGTCTTACATGTCAGAGGATCAAGTTCGATCATCAATGTCCATTAGGATTGTTGAATCCGTTGGAAGTTCCAGAGTGGAAATGGGAGCATGTGACCATGGATTTCATTACGGGATTGCCAAGGACTCTCAAACAACACGAAACAGTATGGGTCATTATCAATAGACTGACAAAGGTAGCCCACTTTGTACCCATCAAGATGACGTATTCCATGGAACGCCTTATGAAACTGTACATAGATAAAATCGTACGATTGCACAAAGTACCAGTTTCGATGGTGTCTGACCGTGACCTAAGATTTACATTGAGATTTTGGAGGAGCCTACAGTCAACCATGGGCACGAAAGTCAACTTCATTACCGCCTTTCATCCAGATGTGGACAGATAATCAGAAAAGACCATTCGAATGCTAGAAGACCTATTTAGGATGTGTACCTTAGATTTTGGAGGAAATTTGGAAGATCGTTTGTCCTTAGTAGAGTTCGCTTATAAAAAATAGTTATCAAACTACAATTGAAATGGCGTCATATGAAGCATTCTGTGGAAAGAGATGTCGAACTCTAATTCATTGGGATGAGGTAGGTATAAGGAAGATATTGGGACCAGAATTGGTAGAAAAATCTATCGAGGCGATCATTAAAATTTGAGACAGAATGAGAATCGTGCAAGACCGACATATGTCATACACAGACAAGCGAAGGAAGTATTTGCACTTCAAAGTAGGAGATAAGGTGTTTATGAAGGTAGCACCTATCAAAAGAGTTATCTGATTTGGAAAGATGGGAAAATTGAAACCTAGATACATAGGACCGTTTGAAATTCTAGAACTAATTGGAGACATAGCATATCGACTTGCCATAACCCTTGAATTATCGACCGTACACAACGTCTTCCACGTGTCGATGCTTCGAAGATACATACTAGACCGACCCATCACACTAAGCTTGAAGAGTTCAAATTTAATAAGGATATGACATACGAAGAACAACCTATAGCTATTCTTTGTAGAAAGAATAAGGCTTTGAGGAATAAGGAAATCCCATTAGTTCTAGTATAGTGGAATCGCCGTGAAAAAGAGGAAGCGGCGTGGGAACACAAAGAAGAAATTCTTAGTATGTACCTTGATCTATTCCTTAGTAAGTCCGAATTTTGGGGACGAAATTTCTAAAAGGAGCGGGACTGTAACACCCCGTTTTTTCAAAACTGCATAACATATTATTTTGCATTTAAAATCTCTTTAAATATTATATATCAATTTGTTGATGAATATTTTGTGAAAATACTTATTTTTTAATGGAGATTATCGATTTAAAATATACTAATAAATTTTATACAAAGAGGTGTTGAGTTTTGCAGAATAGGCTTTTGAGGAAACCGGCACACGATTTGACTCACTCAACACATAAATAATAAATTAAATGGATTAGCAAATACTTTATATTGTACATGAGAATAATATACTTGAGTTTGGTAGAAATATATGTGTAGGGAATAAATAATTTTTTTTTTATCATTTTTACGTACGATTTTACGTGTGCACTTTTCCGATCGAAATTTCAAAAATCCTATTTAATCCCCTAAAATTCGAAACTTGTATTATTATGACATTATAATTTTATGTGTATCATATTTATATTATTTACATCATGTGTGTATCATAATTATATTATTTACCTATATGGGATTTTTATTACATAATTTATTAATATATGATTTTATAAATGTTGTACCAAAATACACCATATAACATAATCATGTTATGTAATTAGAATGAGGTGATAAAGATTACCCAAGACTCCACAATATTCAGCCTTCACACACACCCCACATGCACTAAGTTTGTGCTAATTTTTGCATTCCCCAAACTTGTTTGTTAATTACACTTTCATTTCTCTCAAAAATCAAAGGAAAATCCCTCTCAAATTCTCTCTACATTTTCTCTACACTTTTGGAAAAAGAAGAAGTAATTTTGGAGCTCCATGTCATCACATTTTCAAGAAGATTTCAAGAAGTTAAAGAAGAAAATAAGGAGTAGCTATTGCGGTCTTCAATTCCTTACAAATGTTTCAAGAAACTCTTTTAGGATTTTCTACTTAGAGAATGAATGTAAAATAGTTGTAACCTCACTTTTCTTTGAATTAGGAGCATGTTCAAATTGTAAATTTTCATTGCATGTATGAATGAGGATGTTCCTCATAGGTCTAGGTTGGGTATTGGTATTTTCTGTAGAAATCATGCTTAGGACACCATTTATATGAATTATGTGGTTGATCGTCTTTTAATTGTCAAATCTGTCCTAGTTTGTGATGTAATTTAATTTTGATATTTTTATGGTGTTTTTCTCTATTTTAATTTTTGGTATAGACTCTAAACTTAATTAGGATGTTTGTTTTTCAAATTTCATAATTTTTGGAATATAGTTGCTAATTATACAAAATCCATCTTTGTGACTTCCTGAAAATTTGAAATCACTCACTGCATGTGGGGTTTAAAAATTCGTATAAACTTTTATAATTTGAATTTGATGGTTTTATTTTACTATGTATTAATATATGATGTTAGGAGTCTATGTATGAAATTTGAGAATTTTTGGAACATTGTGGAATCTTTAGTGATTTTTGGAAGGAAACCTGTCCAGGATGAACACCCACTGGACAGCCCCTAATTTTTTTATTTTTATAATATTATATGGTTATCATTTTTCAAAAATATTACACGATGTTATTACAGAGTTCATTATGGACTTATAGTAAAAGTTTGAGAATATTTGGAGATGTGTACAATTTATGGTGAATTTTACAAATTAGACCAACCGGACGACCAATTTTGTAAAACTTAAGCTAGCAACATATTTTTATAAAATTGTATGATTTATATGTTAAGAAACTATTTTAACATGTTTTTATGTGATGGATTATTAACATGCATGTTTAATTTCATGATTAAATAAGCTTTTTGGAATTTTTAATAGATTATTTGCTATAATGTGACAATGTGACTAAATGATATGTGACATACTAGTTATTTGAAATCTTTGATTTAGTGTGGAATTATATAAATTGTTCTTAAATGTGTTACTTGTGCAATGTTGTGAGTAGATGAATCATATTACCTTAGTTAGAATAAATTTGGTTGATAAGTTACAATTACGAGAATCGTCTAAGTGTGAACTGTGTCTATTGCAGTACAAGTAAGTCTGTGTTGTCCCGGAGCTATCCTCATACACCAACCAGATTAAGTGGGTAACTTTAAATATCTTGCACTAGTTAGATTGGTTGATGTTTTGAATCTGGTGTTTCATTTGGCCATTGGGTTGGGTAGTGGGAATACAGGCCCACACCATCTACGAGTGGGAATACAGGCCCACCGTAAAGTCTACTAGTGGGAATACAGACCCACAGCAACACCAGTGAGAATACAGGCCCACTACGATGCTAGTGGGAATAAAGGCCCACCACGTCTGCTAGTGAGAATACAGGTTCACAGCTAACACCATACTAGTACGTACATGTGTGGATGGGTGAATAGCTTGGACTTATTAATTAGTTCAATTAATACAATGTGTTTATTAGTTATCCCACTGGGCTACTTCTTTGGGAGTTGTCTCGTGATGCTATTTTAAAATTTCAGGTCCAACGGCTGACGGAGATGAGTAGCTACTGGCAGGGCTCACTTCTAGTGTTTTATCGTTTTGTGATACTTAAGTAGACTTATGAACTTATAGTATGTTTAACTTAAAAATGTTGGCATTGTGGATGCTATGTTTTGTACTTAGTTCTTTTTGGGTCGTA
The DNA here is from genome assembly GCA_028749325.2 of Caryopteris x clandonensis. Taxonomy (NCBI): domain Eukaryota; kingdom Viridiplantae; phylum Streptophyta; class Magnoliopsida; order Lamiales; family Lamiaceae; genus Caryopteris; species Caryopteris x clandonensis. Next base: position 4,735,120 of record JAPYKT020000003.1, on the reverse strand, counting down.
TTATATTATATAGTGGTTGTTTGACTCAGAAATTGTGGGTGAATAAGAGTCGAGTCTTTTAAAGATCATCATGTGCAACTTCATTTTTAAAATGTGATATTTTGTTTAAACTTTAGTTTTTAAAACTAAAATTTACTTTGAAAAACTTTTGTATCGTACAAATTCTTTTAAAACTTTTTAAAACTCACATATCCTTTTAGTCTTCCACTGGCTTTTAAATGTATTTTATTAAATGATTTTGATCGAGTATAATGTAAGTCACACCAAAAGCATGTTTTGATACCCATACCAATCTCGTATAACTACTTTGTAGAATCATTTTGAGATCATTATCTTACATGTATTTGTGAGTGTTTATAATTAAAATTATCATCATACATACATGAGGGGCTAGTGATTTGAATTATACCTCTAAATACCTACTGATATTTACAAAGATCAGTATTTTTCCCGTGCGTTGCAAGATTTTTAATATTTGTAATAATATCATAGTAAATTATTATTAATAGTAATATATTTATTATATTGTGTATTTTGTTTCATATCGTATTGTGTATTTTGTTTCATATCGTATTATGATGTCATGTGCGATTTTGTTACTTTTATGTAGTAAATAAATAATTTTATAAAATAATAATATATTTTTCTAAAATAAAATTCATAATACATAAAATATAATTTTATTTTACATAAAAATATCTCACATTTTTATTTTATATTAAAATATTTGAAATATAAAAATATTTGATTAAAATAGAAATATTTATATTTTTGAACAATTATTTTTATACATGCAATATGAATATCAAATTAAAGATTTTGAAAAAAATTAATTTGATATTTTTCATGAAAAATTGAGTTGAGACATAAAAGTTATAAGCATTTGAAATTTGAAGTGAAAAAGTAAAAAAAAAAAAGTGATTGGCCAACTACTTTTTGTCAGAATTTCACCTAACTCCCAGGTGCGTGCCCTATACACGCCAATAACAGCATGAGGTGTTGTGCATGTGCCAACAATTTTTTTTCTTTTCCATAAATTTTAGGTAGGAAAATAACATTTTTAAAAATTTGCCAAATTATCTTGCTTTTATATTAATATAGATATTAAGGTTCACAATGAACATATGAAACTAGGCTACATTAAATGTGATAGTATGAAACATATATTACCAAAGTCTTCTAAAACCATCAACTACAGACTTTCTCCAAAATTTAAATAAGTGAAGGATACAAAAACTTTATGAGCTAGATAGATGTATAGATCAAGAGAGAGTTTGGATTTTTAGTGGGAGCTCAATATAGATGTATGGTGTTATTTTTTCCAATAAATTTTGTTATTTAGTAAGGTTTTAATGAGACAACAATTCATGCACCTTTTCAACCTTTTAACTTAACACAAGGGAGAGTTTTCAACCTTTTTTAACTTGACACAAGGGGGAGTTTTCAACCTTTAGACTTGACACAAGGGAGAGTCATGAGGCGGAGTTTATTTAGGGTAGAAATTATGCTTTACTCGAACATTTGTATGTAAATTTTGCTTGTTTTTACTAATTTTTACCTTATTTTTGTAATCTTCAAAAAGTGTACATGAGTGCACCATTTTCACATGTTTTGCAGGAAAATCGTAGGAGAAAATAAACTCATGGATCAAGCCGAAGAAACAAGAGAAGGGACCAAAATGGGAGAATGAGCGAAAAAATGAGAAGATAGAGAAAAACATAAATTCCAGATCGGCCGACTGGATAAACTTCAAAAATTCCAAAAAATTTAGCTCACTCGACCAGTCGAGTGAAGTGGCTGACTAAGTGAGCCAACCGAGTCACCACCACCACTCGGTCAACCAAGTGATCGCCAAACCGAGTCAGTCGACCGAGTGGCACCTATTTTCTTCTTTTTTTTTTTGCGGGTTTTTTGGTCAAACCCTAATTTTACTCGCTTTTCAAATTTTGCTTCTAGGTCGTTAGGAATTTCATTTTTAGAAAAAAAATATTTTTTCAATAGCCATTTTTAGACACATACTTACACATGGTAGAATAGGTTTGGAGGAGAAAAGATAATTTGAAGAAGAAAAACCAATTCCTTGAAGATTTAGACAAGATTTAAGCTCCAATTTCTCCATCCAAACCTTCTTATTTCTATTGCTTTTTTATTGTGTGTATTATGGATGTTTATGAGAGATAATCATGCAAATTAGTGAGTGGTTTTCTTTTTTGTCTTGATATAATTTTCTTATGTTATTGATGGATTAATATTATATGTGGATTCAATATATAGATGTTTAAGCTCTCATCCATTTTTTTCATGCTTTAAATAATGATATGTGAGAACTTAATCAATTTTTGCATATGTATTGGGTGTAGAATGAATAGATGTAATAATTGTTGATTTTTCACATATCTTGAAGTAAATGATATATTTGATTTCATGATCAAAAGATATTTTGTTAAATATAATGAGTCATTGGGTCCTAAAATCCTTTTTGGAGTTAAGTATGGGTAATAAGAACCAAAAGTCGATTTATCCTATCTTAATACATGATTAGAGAGATTATAAATAATTAATTTATTCAACACAAGTGACCCCATATGAAAGTATATGCAAAATTACTATCAAATTCTTCTCTATATTTAATTCAGATATAAAATAGAGGTAGATTTCTCAGACCACCTTTAAATTAATTAAGAAAATTCAAAAATCATTTTTAGTGTTACTTTAGATTAAGATACTTTTTGTGTTTTTGATTTATTCATTTAGGTAGTTTTAGTAAATGAACCAACCTCTTCAAATTTCGATAGTCTAAATAGTGGTACAACTTAAATTTAAATAGTCATCTAAAATTTCATATATACCTATTTTTCGTGGGATCGATATCATTACTTGAGCTTGGTTACTACAATAAACATGTCAATTTGGGTGAAGCTGGACTTAACTCACTTTTGCTACATGAAGGAGAAAAACAATTAGTATACCATCGAAAAAAACATAACTAATAATGGTATTTCATAAATCAGTGTGTATTTATAAAATACTAACACCTTATATAAATGGAGTAGTTAATGAATAAAAGAACTCTAATTATACGCCTCTTTTCCATCTCTTCTTTTCAGCTTCTCCTTTTTCATACGTATAATTCTACAGAAATTTTAACAAACTCCAACGTTTAATTATTTGTAGAAATTGTTATTATTATTTTTTGTATACGATTAATTTAAAATGATATATATGATAGGTACACAATGATTGATTAATTAAATATTATGTGTTGAACTCCAATTAAGGATGGTTGCAATGGTCAAGGGCGGAGTTGGGTTAAAAGTTGTGCCAGCTCAACCGACATTGCTTCAAACCTAGCTCAACCCACATCACCAACCCAGCTCTTTTGAAAAGTGGAGTTGGGTTGAAGCAAGAGGAGAGTTGATGAGGGCATGCGACTGCAGGGGGTTTGCACTATGTAGGGTTTTCATTGGCGCGTGAGTCACACGCATGGCCAATGGGTTCCGCTGCTGCTACACCAGTTGGCCACTTTATTTTTATTTATTTTTTAACACGGTTATAATTTTTTTATCTTTTTCTTTCATTTTTTCCCGTTGGTTTCTTTTGAATTTTAATTTTAATTTTTTTTTTTCATTTGATTTCCGTTAAATTATTAAACAATTTTTTCTTTTTCTTCCATTGACCGTTGCCACAACAACAGTCAACTTGTTCCTTCTTATATATATATTCGAATTGAATTATTATATATACTTTTTTGCTGATTTTTTATCTTTTTTGATAATTGTTTAAATATGTGTTGTACTCTACTCATTACAACAACGATTTCATCTATTTATACGTAAGAGGGTTTCAATATTAAATATCTTTCATATTATTCATTGCATAATAACTGTACAGACGTCCTGTTAGTTATAAGTACTAGATGTCTGCCCGTGCAATGTACGGAATAAAATATATTTTATTATATTAATAGCATTTTATAAAATTGTATTATTGTTATATAAGATTATAAAATATAAGCGATACGAAAAAAAAATTAAAATATGTAACTATATATAACAAAACAAGATATGATGATGCAAACAAAATAAATATCAAATACAAAATACAAAGAAAAAAAAGAATTAACTATGCGTGTGACTTACGCATATTTGTAGATAATGTTTTTATATAGTACAAGAAAAAAATTAAAATTGTATTTTGTAAAAATATTTTGTGTGTCTTTATTTTTTTATAATTTATTTTTTCTTTGCTTATAAACTCAAATAACATTCGCTATATTTAGTAGCTATAAGAAATCTTAAATTTTCACTCAATTTAAAGTATAGTTTTATATGTATAGTGCATTGCATTTTCTCAAATTGTTTCTCTAATAAATAAAAAATAAAAAATTGTATAACGAAGTGAATTTTATAATTCAAACTAACTCCAACCTACTATAATTTCTTAAAATCAATACAAATATTTAAAATTTGTAAAAATAAAAAATAAATAACTAAATATATACTTGAATAATATAATTTTTTTAATTTATGAAAATATTTATTATTATTATTATTATTATTATTCTTTAATAATATAAAAAATATTTATTATCTTTTATTTGTCTCAAATTCATATAAGAATTTAACCTACTTTTTATTCAACTTAACACATATCAAATAAACTTGGACAATTTAACTCATAAAACAATTATTTCATATTTAAATATAATATTTTATTTTAATATATACAATATTGATATCAAATTAAATATTGTGAAAAGACGATTAATTTGATGTATCACATGTCAAAAACAAATTTGTAATAAAAAGATTACTAGAATTTCAAATATTTTGTTAAAAAAACAACTTATTTTTTAAATAAAAAATATAGAAATTTTCTAGAAGTGGCATGTGTCATTTTAGAATTTTTTTTAAAGGTGTTTTTTATTTATATTAAGTATAAATATTTTGTGGTGATGACCCAGGGCAAATTATTACTTCCAAGCATTCCTACTTTTTATATTAATCTAGATGTTCTCCCGTGTGTCATGCATGAAATAAAATATTTTATTTTATTAATAATATATTATAAAATTATATTATTGTGATAAAAGATTACAAAATATATAAGTGATATGAAAAAGAATTAAAACGTATAATTATATAACAAAACAAGAGATCATGAAGCAAACAAAATATTTATAAAAGATAAAATAAAAGAAAAAAATTAATAAATTTTGCGTCGCAACTTACACATATTTATAGATCAAGTTTTACATGATAAAAAAAAAATTGAAGTACCATATTTTTCTGCTTATAAAATCAAATATGAAATATTATTCGCAATATGTCATAGATAAAAGAAATTAGAAATCTTAAATTTTCATTCAAATCATTTTGAAGTATAATTTTATATATAATGCATTGTCAAGTTTCTCTAACAAATAAAAACTAAAAAATTATACAACGAAATAAATTTTAGAATTCAAACTCAATCCACTTTACTATATTTTCTCAAAGTCCATACAAATATTCAAATTTAGTAAAGAAATATTAAATAAAACAACTAAATATATACTTGAATAATATAATATTTTTAATTTATGAAAATATTTATTATTATTCTATAAAAATAAAAAATATTTATTATTTTCTATTTGCCTCAAATTCATATAAAAATTAACCCATTTTTTTATTCAAACTTACTAAATATTTCAAGTAAAAATAAATAAGTTAACTCAAAAAATAGTTTTTTCATATTTTAAATATAATATTATTTTAATATATACAATATTGATATTAGGGTGAAGATAATAAAAAAGACAATTAATTTGATTTATCACATTTTAGAAATGGAATTGTACTAAAAAAGTTTGTTGAATTTTAAAATTTAGTTAAAAAAATTATTTTTATTTACATAAAACTGTTTTTTTTTAACATGTAATTTTTCTTACTATATTTCTTAAGTAAAAAATACAAAATATTTTTAGAAGTGGCACCTACCTTTTTAGCATATTTTAAGGATTTTTTTATTTATTTATATTGAGATAATTTTTTGTACTTATGACACATGACAGATTCCTACTTTTATATTAAGTTAGATGTTTGCTCGTGGGATGCATATGATAAAATATATTTTATTATATGAATAATATTTATAAAATTATATTATTGGTATATGAGATTATAAAATATATAAGTGGTATGAAAAGAAATTAAAAATATAATTATATAACAAAGTAAGAGATCACGATGTGGACTAAATACTTATAAAATATAAAATGCAAAGAAAAAATCAATGAATTTTGCACGTGACTTACACATATTTGTAGGTAATTTTTTTATATGATACAAAAAAAAAATCAAATTATCGTATTTTCTAAAAACATTTTGTGTATATTTTTTTTTTATAATCTAAATTTTTTCTACTTATAAAATCAAATATGAAATAGCATTCGCAATATGCAGTAGATATAAGAAATTAGAAATCTCAAATTTTCATTGAATTAATTTGAAGTATAATTTTTTATTTCACCCTCATTCTCTTTCTCTAAAAAATAAAAAATTATATAATGAAGTGAATTTTATAATTCAACTCAATCCAACCATCTATAATTCTCAAAGTCAATAAAATTATTTAAAATTAGTAACAAAATATTAAAATAAAACAACTAAATATATACTTTAATAATATAATATTTTTAATTTAGAAAAATATAAAAAATATTTATTACTTTTCATTTGTCTCAAATTCATATAAGAATTTAACCCTTTAATTCAAACTTAACACATATTTCAAATAAAATTAAAAATTTAACTCATAGAAAAATTATTTCATATTCTAAATATAATATTTTATTTTTATACACATAATATTGATATCAAATTAAAGATCGTAAAAGACGATTAATTTGATGTATCACATATTAAAAACGAATTTGTAAAAAAAATTATTTGAATCTTAAACATTAATAAAAAAAACTACTTTTTATTTACATAAAAGTAATTTTTTTTACATTTAATTTTTCTCACTATAATTTTTTAATTAAAAATACAAAACATTTCTAGAGGTGACATATATCTTCTATTATTTGAAGAATTTTTTTATTTAAATTAAGTATAAATTTTTTGTAGTGATTACACATTACAAATTCCTAGTTTTTGTATACTAACACAACTGATAAATACAGTATCCTAATGTCTAATTGGTCTATTTGAAGTAACAGAGTAATCCAAAAGAAAATCTATCAATCTTGCAAATTAACTGAGGGACATTCATGCTGTCTAAACAATAGAAACAGAAGGGGAAAAATTTGACAACAGTTTATGAATTAATATGGATGTTAAAAGGGACCGCATAATTCGAATTTAGTTTCATTAGCTTGTTTAAAACTAGTCTATTTAGTTCGAACCCAATTAGCCCGAAGTCCTATAGAATTAACTGTTTAAAGTTAGTGCTTGCTTAATAACCTATATTTTTCTTATTATTTATCTCTTTTCTAGTATTGAAATAATAATATATATAATTTTAAATTAATTTTTATATGACATAATTATCTTTTTAGTAGAAAATATTAAATTTATATTTAATTACTAAAAAATTATAAATATTTTCATTTAAATTTAAAATATATAAAAAATATAATTTTAAATTTTATAACATAAGTTCACTTGAAGTTAGAATTGAAAGTATGAAATACTATATATCACTTTAATAATCTTTAAATTTTGTATAGTGATATAAATGTGATAAAATATATATTTTTTTAAATTTTAATCTAAAATTGTATTTTAAGTAAAATATTATATGCATTTAATTAAAATATTAAATTTAAATATATAATTTAACTATTTTAACACTTAACCTGTCAGTAGTCCGAAAACCCGGTAAAATTAGGATTAAATTAACCATATTACTAGCCCGTTCAAAATAACCTGATTAACCCGAGATTGAATTAACCAAAAACCTATTAGGCCTAACCAGAAACTGATAGGGCTATAGCCTGTTTAATATCACTATCAATTAATCAGTTGTATGAATAAAAAGTTCACTGATTTCGTCGTACTAAATTGACCACCTATAAAATATATATATATATATATATACACACACACACACATATACATATACTCCTGGAACTTCTCTTCATCTCATAAAATGAAATAAGCAAATCAAACAATATATACAACAAGAGAAAAATCAAAGTTACCAACAATTTCCAACTGAACATAACCAGATTTTAAAATATATACAAGATGGAAGCTGTGCAGACATGAGATAATTTACCGGGAAATCGCGACTGGAGTGCCTTCTTTAAAGATGATATTAGCAACTTTTGGGGGGAGCCATGCCGAATTCCCTTTGCTTTGGCCCTCTTGATTGGAGACCTCCTTCTTCTGACTCCTACATTTCTTTAGCCCTGCAAGTACATTTCCTCCAACAAATATGCCAACTTTTGTGACTGTTAAGAGACCAAATGCAATTGCAACAGGCCTCACAGCCCAATGAAAATCCTCAACAAATTCGTATTTATCCACAATACCTGGACAGGCCTCGAAAGAAACACGCTCCACTTCCTCAGGATTAGCCAAGAAACACGTGCATTCATCTCCAAGAACAAACCTACCAGGGAATGCGACCTCAAGGCCCCCGTTAGGAAGAATTTGTGAAATTCTTCCACTGGCCCAAGCCCCTCCTCTCTTATGAGGCCACTCATATTGGGGAGTAATGATATTAGCCTTCGGTCTCACGAATTGCCCCACGGAAAATGGGTCCACCACTTTGAGCTCAGAGCAATGCCCCCTCCAAAGTTTTTCCAGCCCTAAAAAACTGACAACAGTGTTTCCATCACGATGAATGTAGTGTAAAATCCCCAGAGATGAATGCTTTCCACTTTCTTCGATCAGTCGAACCCAATCTCCCGATGCAAAACCAGAGGTGACCCTCTCTAAGGTTGAAACATGTAATCTAAGCTGGTTTTGCATGTTAGGGATTTGCACCAGTACAAATACATCCCTTTCATTGTCTTTCTCCAGTCCAATTACAATTCCTTCAGCTACAGGCAAACTTAGAGGCTTGCAGGTGCTAGGGTCCTTTCTTGATCGAACTGTATCACCAACCTGAAGATGATGTTTTGAGAGAAACCACGTGGTGTAGCCACTGCAGTGCAATTTGTTCACATAGAGATTGCTTCCCTGGCCACTCCATGATCCGTCACTGTAAACGGCCTTCCTTGAGCTGCAGGTCCAGAATTCTAGTTTCAGAAAGAATCTAAAGGACTAATTGCAAACTATGTGAAAAGAGTTATGATGGAACACATTAGCAGGCACAAAGGATAAGTGCAGGGGTTGGAGTATTTGTGGGGTGGGAGCGGGGGTGTAGAGAGAGAAAGAGAGAAACCTCTCAAATGCTTGTAAAATGTCTGGCATAAGAGGACGGTTGCGAAAATCATACTCAAAACAGCCCTTCAAAACACCTTCTACAGCAGGAGGAAGACCAGTTGGGACCTGCGGCTTCTCTCGACGTATTACAACAGCGTGGTGCACCTCTTTGGTGGATCTCCCAAACCAGGGTGGGGTGCCCGTCAGCATTTCGATCATGCTGCAGGCAAATCCCCATGAGTCTGTCTCATAAGATATTGGACCTCTTGCCCCAGGTTCCCATTGTTCAGGTGCCATGTAATTGGGGGTTCCAGGCCTCATTGCTAAATGAGATTCAGACCAAGGAATCCCAAGAAGGAGGTATGGGATCCCAAAATCTCCAAGGACAACACGATCATGTTCATCAAGAAGAAAATTACTTGGCTTAAGGTTCAGTACTAGGAGGCCTATTTGGTGAAGTTGTTGGATTCCTCTGGCCAACTCTATACCATACCTGAAACAATATTCATTCTATCTCCGTGATTAAGGACCTTTCTCACAGCTTTGAGCTCTTTATGTGCACGCAATCGTTTGTGTGTGCCTGTGTATGTGTGAGAGAGAGAGAGTTACCCCAGAACATCAGGGAGTGGAAGCTTCCCTCCATTTTTTTGTGCCGTTCGATCACCTATTGATCCTTCATAAGATTTGAGAGCTATGCAGATCTGCCAAAAGACAACATAAAAGTCTTCCACGTGAAAACCAAAATTAAGACCATTTATAAGCATATATATTGACAATGCCCAAAGGAGATTAACCTTGCCAGATACAATTGAGATACCGTGCAACCAACAAACACCTTGCAATTGCTTGGACTTGAAATTTCTCCATACTTCTTCAAACTTTTGCAGAAATTCATACACACGATCCTCCTTTATCGGGTGTAACATCTTAACTGAAACTTCATGATACTCATCATAGTCCTTGCCTGATTGATGATGTGTGGCGACCCAAATATCACCAAATAGGCCATGACCAATCCTATATTTGAGTTTCAATGATGCAGGATCAATATATGAATCGGGTGGGGCAGGTGTAGCATCGACAGTTCTTAATATATCAGGATCTCCTTCATAAAGCTCATAATCAAAAGGAACTGGTGGTGAGACTGCTTGAATCTGTTCAGCCATTTCCCTCTCTATAATGCAAAATGGTATAAGACAGAATAATCATATACAATTAACAAAATTATTTATACTTTGAAAATTATAAAAAGGTGACTGACTGGGACAAAGAGGCAAAATGAATATGTACATCAACTATGACAATCTCATATATACGAAGAACGAAAAACGCAACACCCCCCCCCCCCCCCCCCCCCCGAGATTTCTATCATTTATCATTTAGATCAAGATTTTGTAAGTTCCAAGTAAAGCAAGGAAAAAAGCTAGAACGAGTTTTATGCATATCGTCATTAGTCATCACAAATTACAACATACTTTTCATGATTTTGTAAGAAAAGTGAGATTGAAAATTAAAATCTCTTCGTTTTCACCTCTTGTTAAAAGAACAAAAATTAGGAAACAAAAAATGGAAACATAAGTTCGTAAATTCTCCAATTGCATAATATGTAGTACTTATTTTCCTGTTTCTGCCCAAAATAATATACCCCCTTCATATTTCAATAGCTTCAACTAAATTTGAAGTTCTCCAGTGACAAACCAAACAACTGATCAGCGAAATGGAATTATTAACGGGCACTTTGAAGTACTTTAAGCTGCAAAAAGTTGGGGGTGTGGAAATTAACCCATCAATGTTCACCAACTATCCGAAACTGATGCATCAATGAAACGTCAAATTTAAAAAGAACATAACAACAACAATTTCAAACTGAGCAATCAAAAATCCAGACAAGACATACCATACACCTGTTAACAGATATAACCATAGAAGGCTACAAAGGAGCGCGAAACAAACAGAGAGAGAGAGAGAGAGAGAGAGGGTACCACCTGGGTAGAGAGGAGGCAGAATCGTGCAAAAGGTTCAAAGAGGAGGGTCGCAGTCAGAGAGGCGTATCCGTCAAGTGAACTCCGACTCCCACTATTGCTGTTTTTACTTCTTATTTATTATTTATTATTTATTTATTATAAATAAAATCAATAACTAGTGATGGAGTATTTCTCCCAAATGGAACTCATTCATTTCTAAAAAATTATATTTGTCGAGGGAATAAAATTAAGTAATTTTAGGAAAAAATGATTATTGGAAGGTGAGGATATGAACGAATTTAGAATTTAGAGTTGAAAAAGGTGAGATATTTTTAATTAAATTAGATCACTACAATACAAAAGACAAAATATATTTTTATATTCATAATATAAAATAATTATTATTATTATTATAAAAAAATATTTAATAATAATTTATTTTTAAAAAAATTTATATAAATATTGTGAATTTGATTTTTTATATTATATTATATTGCTATTTTTAAAATTATATTCATTAAAAAATAAATTGCACAAGTTATTAAAGTGAATTTAGAATGTTGCAACAATGTAAAAATTTTATTTCTAAAAATTTATTATGGTGAAACAATAAATTAATATTATATAAATTAATAATACAATATTTTTAATTTTGTAAAAAAATATTTATATTTTTTGATCAAATTTATATAAAAAATTAATATTTTATTTATTCAAATCCAACATATATATCAAAAAAAAAAAAAATTTCAATCCATAAGAACTGTATTTTATCCATAAAAAATTTAAATATCATATTTTTAATATAACTATATATTTTAAAATATGTAATATTAGTATTAAATTAAAGATGACAAAAAGAAGATTACTTCAATACATCATAGATAAAAAATAAAGTTAAAGCAAAACTTATTTGAGTTTTTAAATTTTAGTAAGAAAAAAAATAGTGGATATATGTGTCAAGAATATAATAACTTTCAAAATTCTTTTTAATAGAACGATATTATAGTTTAATTAATTATTTATTTAATCAACTAATTATGCAAAAGGGAAAACGAACTTTGTTTATCGAATAAACTTAACTTGCTTACTATATATATAGTCATTAATTGATAGTAGCAATATCGATTCAATCCCTATTCTAGTTGTAGAAACTTAACTTGCTTACTATATTATATATAATATATATATATATATATATAGAGAGAGAGAGAGAGAGAGAAAGAGAGAGATGATAACATCTAAAAAAAGTCGAAAAAATCCAAGGGTTAGATAATTAATTCAATAACAAGACAAGCTCACCATTTTACAAGCTCACCTTCAGAGCTCAACCTACCTATGTTACTTCAGCACAGAATCAAGAATTGTTCATTCATTCACATGCATATGGTTTAGTGTTGAAATCTCGAACATGATAGCAACTGTTTCAGAGAATGAGCTAATCCAGATCTTCGTTCTGGAAAAGCCAATTCTTCTCCATAATTGGAGTACTGGGGCCCCGCATATTGATCATCAAGACTAACATGATGATCAGCAGCTCTTGAACCGTGAGCGCTTCGCCTGTAATATAGATGTATTCGTTTCCATTATTATCGATCAGCAGAAAATGTGCTGCTAAGAGTGTTGTTTAACTAAGTGCCAAAAAATAAGAGTGAAAAGAAGGGACTGAGGCTGCTGGCTTGGATTGCAGGATTTAAAATGTCAATATTTGAAAGAATGGATTTCAAATCCACCCAAATCACTTAAAAATTAGTTCAAAATGAAACTGACAGACTTCAAATTCCTAACAGAACAAATAACCATCAGTGGATTTGCTGCTATATATCATATTCTTTGACCCAAACACAACATATAGTGATTTCGTTATGTAACGCACAGAGTTGTATTTCCAGATAGTATGGTTACTTGATTTATGTGTCATCATGAATGGTAACATGACGAGCATAATACTGTTCCTGTTCATTTTAGTTCTCAAGAAAATGAAAAACAAATGGCATGCAACTATGCTTACCCTGAACACTGTTTAGACTCGATATTCTTAGGGGACTGTGGAAGGTTGACTCTCATATGCTGGATGAATTGAAGCTGCAAGATCAAGCGAAATGGTAAACCAATATGCATCAGAACAATGTATAATTACTAAGGACTAAAACATCAAGAAATACTTTTTTAACTTGATGAGTACATCTATTCAATTGCAGAAGCGCATATAAAGAACATCTATTCAGATAGCATAGATGTACTCTCGGAAATTTAATGTTGAACCTAGACAGAAGTGCAGTTTTCATCTGACCGCAAAAGGATAATATAAAATGACAATGACCGACAAAGAATGCTAGAAATGGTTTGTTGATTTAGTTGAGTTTCTCCACTCATAGAGCAACAAAGTTCCTTTACTATTGGAATCAGAAGATTAAAAAACAAGAAAACATCCACTATTCAATCTAAGACTTAGCAGGTCCCTTTTAATTTTTCATCCTGAAGGATCACACTGAAACAGATGTTTTCCCATAGCCAAATTTTCTTACATTGGAAGCAGTATCTGGGGTAGAAGGAACAAGAAGAACAAGAGTTAAAAGTAACTTGTTTTCATTCTTGCAACTTTGAAAGCTTAAATTATTGGTCAAAATATCATTATCTTAAACAAAACAGAACATAGAGGTCAGAAGGTGATGATAATCATCTTACACTTCAACTCAAGGACAAGGAAAAAAGATCCGAGCATGTTTTAAAAAAAAATCTATGATTCACAGAGCTCTATTCTGAGATGTTAATATCCACGATGCTAAACGACAAAATAACTGATTAAACAACATAGTCTCAGAACTGGAAACATACCACATCGCCATCTTTGATACCATATTTTTTAATGCAAGCTGTATCATGGATTAGCTTTCGACCTTCATAACATAAACAAAAGTGACTCCATACAAGAGACCTGTCAAAGAGCTCAATTGTATTAGCTAATGTGTACACATTTGATACCAATTGACCAGTCTCATAACAATCAAGAAGTGCTATTGCTGCAATCACCATTTTGAGGCCATCAGAAGAGACTCTCAAGAAAGCACAAGAAGCCTAAACTTCTACATTTCAACAAAGGGAACCATTTTTCTAGACACATGATATCTTAAAGAGGACAACCCTCAAGAAAACGAGACACCATTTTCTTGCATATATATGGAATGGAGGCTGAAACACGTGGTTTTTAAATAGATGCTAGGAGAATAATTTAGGTCTACTCTTGAAAATTTTCAGCAGTGACAGATATTTATATATATGTACACACATACATGTTTGTACAGGAGGATGACAATTTCCAATTTCACAATTTAGAGTGAGTAAAATCTTAGATTCATCCAAATTACTATAAAAATGGAAAATTATTCACAAAATGAAAGCCTTCGATCCAACAGAATCCAAAAACCTGATCATTAATTATGACAAATAATCACACCTTCAACATCCAACACATAAATAGAATGATCAAGATTTTACAAGTTGCATCAAAATAACATCACGAAATAGAAAGAAATTTTGGAGTCTTCCACCCCCATACCATAATTTTTCCCTTTCTTCCATCGGAAACATACTAAATTCCTCCTCGACAGCTAATTTAAGCCTGGCTACTGTGGCATTTCTTGCCACGAGAAAACCTGCAAAATCATCGTCTCAACCCCAAAAACAAACCCTAAGAGAAAAAGAAACGAAAATAAAATAATGAAAATTGTGAAACAAGAAAAAGTCATATTATTATATTTACTAAAAGAAGAGCCATCCAATTTAAGAACAGAGAGTTTGATATGCTGTTCTGGAAGCTTTCGATATGTCAGACCCCTGTTGTAGAGAGAAAATGGGATCAAACTGTTGGTGGGTCGACTTTTATTCTTCGTTTTAGGCCAAACCTTCACCATTAAATCAAGTTTTCTGCAGGAAGAATTACTGTTGTATTCAACAAGAAGAGGACTTTAATAGGCTTTGTTGCGGAATGCAAATGGGATGCTTTTGAAAAGGCGACCGTTGAGCTTCTGTGCCTAATCTTTTGGAGGCCTGGAGCCTGGAGGGAATGTTTGGCACGGAGCCCACGATGCGGATTCTGCCTTTTCTTAATTTTTTTTTTTTGGCAACATAGGTCCAAGGGAAAAAAATTGCAAAATTATGACAAGTCCGACAAAAATAGAATGCTATGTTTTTTAGCTTGTAAATTATGATAATAAATATATATTTTTTATTTTAGGATAAAATAGTCCAAATTTATCATATTTATTTTTTATTTTTTGTGAGAAAATCGCAATAGGACAACAACTTTAGAGGTTGGCAAAAATAGGACATTATGTTTATGAGTTGTGAATTAGGATAATAAATTTTTATTTTTTATGATTTTAGGATAAAATAGTTTAAACCTACCAAAATTTTTATTGATTTTGATTGTCAAATAATAATTTTCTCATATTTGCGCCTGACACGACAATTTCATGTAACACATCACTATGATTTTAAATAAAATTCACACATCATTTTTTTAAACACTTTTAACTGGTTCTCAATTTATAATGTTTTCTACTAATATTTTTTCAGATTGAAATAAATTCTATTCAAGAAAGTGTAATGGAATAGTTCTTGAAAAATATGCACAACAAAAATAATTTTCTTTCAAAGATATAATTACTTTGAAACATAAAAAGATAAACTATTTTTATATTAATCAATATTAACTAGTGCTAGTTTATATTAAATTTAATTTGAATTATGTGCCAAATAAACTCTATTTAAGTTTTCAATATGAGCTATTAATAAAATCATAAAAATTTTGTAGGAACCAAATTCAATCTTGAATTCTTACAAGTAATGACATTAATAAATAAGTTTAAACATTGATTTAAGATAAATATACATATGTGGAATAAAAATTTTATTTTTGTTTTTGAATTGAAGATAACTTTTGATGATGTATTTCATAACAAAGTTATAAAATATCTTGACACAGGCTATATCACAACTATTCTTTTGTTCGTTGAAATTGTTTTCATGGATGCAGCTACGCTGCGAAAAAGAAGTTCTTTATATTACACAACTTTTCAACCCATCTCCGCCCTAAACCATTGCAACTACCCTAAAAAAGTAGGCAAAAACTTGTGCGCAACCGGGTCGCGGGTCCTTTCTTTTTTTATGCTATTGTTTTGTATTTATATTAAATGATTATATATCTAACTGAATGATTAGTAAATCCAACTGGCAGGGCATTCCGTGTCCATGCTGAAGGTCGCGTATACAACAATATTAAAATATCACTCAACTATTTAATTTTTTAATTATTACAATTACTATACAATATAGATAAATTACATTGTAATCAGTAATAAAAATAAAATTTTATATTTTATTTAAAATTCAATATATTTAAAAATAAAATTATTTTAAAAAAATTGATATACTTACTAGTTTGTGAATGATATTTTGTTGATAGGTATAAAAATTAATTCCTATAAATTATTATCTCTTCAAATTTTTAATTTCACATGTTATGATAGAATTTTTTTTAATTAAACAAATACTATTATCTTTTGATAATATTAATCATTTTTTTAAAATATAATAATTTGAAAGTAATATTAGTTTTTTAATTAAATTTAAAAATTATATTCTATTGTAATATACAAATTCGGTAGATTTCAAAATAAAAATATTATTACATCCTACTAGATTAATTTGTATAATTAATTTCTGAAATTAACTTCCAAATTAATTTTGATATGTCTTCATAAAAAAATCTATTAAAATATTTATTATATTCATAGATAAATTATTTTAAAATATGAATGAAAGACTAATTCATTAATTTACTTTTTTCTTTGTTTGTTTATATATGTGTTTAGAAATTGAACAAAGAAAATTACTCAATGTTACTAATTATTTTTTAAAAGAAACAAAAACTTGAGAGCTTGAAAAATTATAGTAAATATTTTATAGTATAGGAATGATGTTATTTGTTAATCTGTAGATATCCAGAATTTTCGCTTTTGGCCGAATATTTAACAGTATTACTTTCTTATTAAAAATGTATTAATTTTTTATTCAAAAGGTATTACTTTCTTATTCAAAATGTATTAATTTTTTATTCAAAAGGTATTACTTTCTTATTCAAAATGTATTAGTGCTTATTGATTAGTGAGGGGAATGATGTTTATTTGTTAATTGAAGATGTTTATGTATCGCTTTTGTCAAATATCAACATTATTACTTTCTTATTGAAAATGTATTACTTTCTTATTCAAAAAGTATTACTTTTGTATTCAAAAAGTATTACTTCTTGATTCAAAAGGTATTACTACCTATTTTTTTTAAAAGAAACAAATACATGGTTGCTTTTTAAATGCTAGGATATATTTTATAGTGGGGGAATGATGTGTTTTTGTTAATTTGAATTTTTTTAGGATTTAAGTTATTACTTGTGTAAGTATAAAGTATTACTTCTTTAACTATAAAGTATCACTATTTTTTAAGATAACTAATAAGCAGTAATACACTTAAAAAAATAGTGATACTTTATAGTTAAACAAGTAATACTTTATAGTTAAACAAGTAATACCTTAGATCGTATCACATGTGCAACCGTTTCATAAGAGTTTTTGCGTATGTCGAATATTAACAGTATTACTTTCTTATTGAAAATGTATTACTTTCTTGTTCAAAATGTATTACATTATTATTCAAAAGGCATTACTACTTATTTTTTAAAAGAACAAGTACATTATTGCTTATTAAATTCTCGTTTTTCTCGAATATTAATAGTATTACTTTCTTATTGAAAATGTAATACTTTCTTATAAATACATATATATATAAATATGTGAATTTTCAAACAAAGAAAAAAATAAATTTTATCATCTATTTACAGTAAATAAATAAATATTTCCAAATAATTTTTTAGAAAACTTACTAAAATTTTAATTTTCAATACAATTAATCATTTTATATTTTAATATTAGTTTCAAATTAACATATTTTAAGAAAATGAGTAATAATGTTAAAAGATAAAGTAATACTATTTAAATATAATAATATTATTTGTTTACTTAAAGAAAATTCTATCATAAGTGTGAAGTTTAGAATTTTAACGGATGATAATTTATAGTAATGAATTTTTATACCTACCAACAAAATATATAAATAAATTCACAAAGTAATAAGTATATTAATTTTTTTATGTAAATAATTTTATTTTTAATTATATTGAATTTTAAGAAAAATATAAATTTTTATTTTTATTAGTGTTTATAATTGTAATTTATCTATATTGTAAAATAATTGTAAATGATTCAAAAACTAAAATAGATGAGTAGTATTTCATCGGCTTATTTGTAAAGGATAAAAAATTTATGATCTACTCTTATAGAAAATATAATATGCATTCATATCCAACTTATTTTACATATAATATTTTGAATAATTGGCTAGGGTATTGATATAAATTACTATATTTTTAAAGTTTACATAAATATAAACTTGGTCTGGTGGTTAGAGGAGGAGATAATATTTCTTTTATTCAAGGAGGTTAGTGGTTCGAATGTTTACAATAACAATCCAACCAAGCCCCCCTGTCACAGGATGCCACCCATGAATGTCCTGGCCCCAGGATAAACTTATCATCCGTGATTAGCCCCACAATTCGGGCCGCCTAACACCCTTCGCCAACAGATGCCCGACTTCGTAGGAAGGCCGTTAGCGACCGTAGCTTGCTTGCACTTTTTCGAAGTCCAAGTCTTTAGGTGTAGGTCTTTTTGTCATGTAAATAACTTTATACCTACTGGGATTTTTTCGCGTTCCTCAGCTTTGTAATGTCTAGTGCTGTCACTAGCCTTTTTTTTATTTTTCGCTACTATAGGGGGATAGGGTATTCGAAGAGAGCTGAACAATTGACTGAAGGTCCTCCTCTCCACCATTGCTATCAATTGTAATTTGCATATTGTAATTGTTGCCTACCATTTAATACAAAGCAAGTTTTTTGCAATTGGTTCTTTTGTTTCGCTGTGCCACTAAAGCACCTCTGGGTGTGATTGCGTCGCAACAGCATAAGCTTTAGAGCGAGTTCGTGTTGGCAAGGCAGAAGTAGTCGAAGGTGTCGATTGCTAGCTGTACGGTGCGCTAATTACTATTACTCACTACAAGCACCCCGTGACAGGTGGTATCAGAGCTTCAGCTCGGGATCCACAAGGCTGAGGCAGGATGGCTAATGATGAGTCATTTGCGGGGAGACCCTCAAGTGCACACCGAAGATTGGGTGC
Organism: Caryopteris x clandonensis; assembly: GCA_028749325.2. NCBI lineage: Eukaryota > Viridiplantae > Streptophyta > Magnoliopsida > Lamiales > Lamiaceae > Caryopteris > Caryopteris x clandonensis. Next base: position 4,715,512 of record JAPYKT020000003.1, on the reverse strand, counting down.
CCTAGAGGAAACTATGTGCCACCACAATGAGAGAATTGCAGAGCTCGAATCAGAGGTGGCCGATTTGAAAGTCGAGCTTGATTAGAGCCGATAAGCGTGCAATGCATTAACTGAGACCATCAGGGCAAACAATGCGATTGACACGCATCGAAAATTAGAGAAAATAAAAATCCAAATTGTCCTACTACAACGGGCGGTGAGCAACGCCCCAGTTGCCATTGATCCGATGCCCAAGCATCGGGTGCTGGAGCCGAGAGCATACGGCGGTGCTAGATATGCCAAAGAAGAAGAAAACTTTCTCTTCGATATGGAGCAGTATTTCTTGGCTGCCAATATCGTAGATGAGGGTCGAAGGGTTTTCACCGCAACCATATATTTGACCGGGGATGCAAAGCTCTGTTGGCGGACCAAATATAAAGAGATCTAAGAACACCGGGTGGAGCTCGAGACATGGGCTCAACTGCAGGATGCCTTCAGACAACAATTCTTCGCGGAGAATGTTGAATACAATGCCCGTCGGGCATTGAGAGAGCTTAAACACATTGATTCTGTACGGGACTACGTGAAGGCCTTTTCGGCCCTCATGCTGGACATCCGTGATATGTCCGAGAAGGACAAGCTTTTCACCTTCATGGAAGACCTAAAACCCTGAGCGCGACTTGAGCTCCAGCGCCAACGGTTGAATGACACTAATGTCGCGATAAGTTCGGCCGAATGCTTGACGGACTACACTGCCAAGCCCCGAAGCAACAACAACAACAACAGGCCAACTGCCGCAAGCAGTAGCCATACAAAAGGGGGCGGAGCCAAATCTTTCAAGCCGAACTCTGAAAAGGGTGGGGAGAAAAACTATCCCACTCCCAAGGGAGCTCGCAATGCAGCTCCAATCAAAAAGGCTCAACAAGAGAACAAGCAGGGTTCATCGTCCCAGAAAGTGGCGGGTGCTTTCTCTGTGATGGACCCCATCGGATAAAGGATTGCTCAAAGAAGCAGTTGCTGAATGCTTTGACTAGTCTCATAGGACCTGGGCCAAAATCAAAACAAGCGGAGCCCCAGTCGTCCCACTTTGATGAAGATGAGTCCAAGGAAGAAAATCTCAGGGCCATTGCTCATTGATGACAAAAGTTAGAGAACTTGATGCTATTATCGTTGTGGTAGACCGATTCTCTAAATATGCAATATTCATGGCAGCCCCTAAAAGCGTTTCAGCAGAAGAGACAGCTCAACTCTTCTTCAAACATATTGACAAACATTGGGGATTACCGAAGGATATCGTCAGTGACTGGGACTCTCGATTTACTGGCAACTTTTGGACCGAGCTCTTCAAACTACTCGACTGTAAATTGAATATGAGCTCTAGCTACCACCTACAGTCCGATGGGCAGACTGAGCGCTTCAACTCAATGCTGGAAGAATATCTTTGACACTTCTTGAGCGCTAATCAAAAGGACTGGGTGAAGCTACTGGATGCTACTCAGCTGTGCTTCAATGCTTAAAAGTGCTCTACCACAAATCGGAGTTCTTTTGAGATTTGTACCGGGCAGCAACCACTCCTCCCACACACGATCCCCACAAGGTGCAAGAACTTCTCCTGCACAGAATTTCACTCTGGAGTGGAAGCAAAATCTTGATCTCACCCGCGGTTGCCTAGAAAAAGCTCAAAAGCGGATGAAAAAGTATGCTGATTTAAAACGTCATTTCATTGAATATCGTGTTGGCGATAAGGTGATAGTTAAGGTCTCGGATCAAAGGCTCTCCAAATCATCTCGAGCTGGAGATCCACGCCTAATGCAAAAATATATTGGACCTGTTCAGATCCTTAAAAGAATTGGAAAGGTAGCCTACAGGCTAGCGTTGCCTCCATGGTGGAAAATTCACACTGTTCTACATGTCAGCCAGCTAAAGCCATACCAGGGCGACAGGGAAGATGCCACCCGCAACCTCCCACGCCGCCCAGAAATGAAACTTGCATGTAGAACAGACAAAAAGGGTAGTAGAAGCCATTCTCAATCACCGAGACACAGGTAAGAGGAAACTACACAAAGAATACTTGGTGAAATGGCTAGATTGCAGTGTAGAGGAGAACACTTGGGAGCGAGCGAGCGACCCTCAAGGGGTTCCAAAGTCTCATTGATGCGTATCATGCTTCAGTGGCACCAAGGACATCGCCATCTCAGGTGGGGGAGAGCTGTCACAGGATGCCACCTATGAATGTCCCAAGCCCCCGGGATAAACTTATCATCCGTGATTAGCCCCACAATTCGGACCGCCCCACAGGCCGCCCAACACCCTTCGCCAACGGATGCCTGACTTCGTAGGAAGGCCGCCAACGACCGCAGCTTGCTCACACTCTTTCGAAGTCCAAGTCTTTAGGTGTAGGGCCTTTTGTCATGTAAATAGCTTTATCCCTACTTGGAATTTTGTCGTGTTCCTCAGCTTTGTAATGTCTAGTGCTGTCACTAGCCTTTTTTATTTTTCGCTACTATAGGGGGGATAGGGTATTTGAAGAGAGCTGAGCAATTGACTGGAGGCCCCCCTCTTCACCATTGCTATCAATTGTAATTTGCATATTGTAATTGTTGTCTACCATTTAATACAAAGCAAGTTTTTTGCAATTGGTTCTTTTGTTTCGCTGTGCCACTAAAGCATCTCCGGGTGTGATTGCATCGCAACAGCACAAGCTCTAGAGTGAGTTCGTGTTGGCAAGGCGGAAGTAGTCGAAGGTGTCGATTGCTAGCCGCACGATGCGCTAATTACCATTACTCACTACAAGCGTCCCGTGACACCCGCTCTAGAAAAAGCCCAGCACCCAAGTCCCTTTCTAGAAGCCCAGCACCCATGAAGCACAATGCTCTTGAGAGAATTAAAAATAAAATTTTAATTTTTATAATTTTAGGACAAAATAGTCTAAACCTACCAGAATTTTTATTGATTTTGATTAGGGATATGCATCGACAGAATTATCAAAACTGAAATAACCAATTTTTTTGAAAAAAAATCGAACCGATCGAAGTTTTGCTTAAAATCGAATCGATCTGTTTTTTCGATTAACCAAAATATCCTGATTTTAACCGAAAAGCCCAATTATTTTTATCTTTTGGAAGTTAAACAACATAAACATCTTTTTTATGTTGTGTGAATAAAGTACAATTAATAAAATCTAAATAAATTGAGTCAAAATTTACAAACAATATCACATAAATTAAGAGTTTTCATGCAGTATATGCAATGATTTTGTTGTTCGGTTATTTCATATATTTTATCCAACAAAACCGAAATCGACCGAGATAATTGTATTTCTAAAAATTAAAAACCAAAATTGAAATTTACCTTATGAATATTGAATAGAATTATAAAAATTGATCGATTTCGGTCGGTTAATTCGGTTTCAACCGAAATTTGCACTCCCCTAATTTTAATTGTCAGTAATAATTTCTCATATTTGTGTCCGACATGACAATTTCATGTAACATGACTATGATTTTAAAGAAACTTCACACATCAGTTTTTTAAAACACTTTTAACTAGTTATCAATTTATAATGTTTTCTACTAATATTTTTTCAGACTGAAATAAATTTTATTTAAGAAACTATAATGGAATAGATCTTGGAAAATATGCACAACAAAAATAATTTTCTTTCAAAAATACAATTAATTAAAAACATAAAAATATAAACTAATTTTATATTAATTAGTGCTAGCTTATATTAAATTTAATTTGAATTATGTGCCAAATAAACTCTATTTATTTTTTCAATATTAGCTAGTAATAATATTATGAAAATTTTGTAGGAACCAATCAATCTTGAATTCTTACAAGTTAATAAGATTAATATATAAGTTTAAACATTGATTTAAGATAAATATAATATGTGGAATATATATTTTATTTTGTTTTTAAATTGAAGATAACTTTTGATGATGCATTTCATAACAAAGTTATAAAATATCTTGACACAGGTTATATCACAACTGTCCTTTTGTTCGCTGGAGTTGTTTTCATTGATGTAGTTACGGTAGGTAAAAGAAGTTCTTTAAGATCAACAAAAAAGCCCGAATTCGGGCTATTAAGTCCTAAAATCATAAAAATTAAAGACTTATGGTCCTAATTTGCAAGTTCGAAAATATAGTATTCAATTTTTGCTAGACTCTTTAAATTAATGTCCTAATTTTGTAATTTTTTCGATTTTTAGTATGATCAAAATCAACAAAAAAAAAAACAAAAAAATCAGAATTTGATAGGTTTTGGCTATTTGTCCTAAAATTGCAAAAATTAAAGATTAATTATTCTAATTCGCTAGCCCGAAATATAATATCTTATTTTTGCTAGAATCCTAAAATAGTTGTGCTACTTTTGAAATAATGAATACCCTAATTTTAATCTCACATTTCTTTTAGAGTTAATTTTGATTTACAAAGAAGACAGCAATTGTTTTACATAGGCACTTAAAGCATCAATTCACATATTTTTTTCCAACCTTCGACCGCACTATAATTCCTATTACTGTGAAGAATCTAATTCAATATAGAGATTTGTGTGCTGTAATCCATGTGAAGGAATGTGAAATCCCTTAAAATCATATTCAGCAAAAAAAAAAGTGAACTAAGATGTTGTTCGAGATTGAAAATATAGGTTGCAATGAGAATTATTTGGTTAAGCCACCTTTCGTTGCTACTACAAGGGATGAGAACAATAGGGAATTATTGTATGGTGGATTCTTGTCGTCGGAAAGGTTAGAAATTAAGGGGTGTCTTTCATCAATGGATTTCATGTTGTGTCTTATCTCAAGATATTTGAAATTGCAATCTCAATATCAAATTTTGAGATTGCGAAGGCAATATATCAACATCACATCTCCAATGCGAAGGCAAAAAAAAAAAAAAAAAAAAAGGTAAATACAAATAAAAAATAGGACAAGACATAATGGTATTTATATTTACATATTTGTATTCTGGTGGTTATGAAGAAATAGAACAACACATGAAAAAAAGGAAAGATATCAAGAAATCCAAGAAATTATAGAAGATGACTAAACTTTCAATAACACTATCCAACCAAAATAATGACCAATAAACCACATCAAACCCAATAATCACTTCAATTGTTTCCATGTCATAGGTTTCCATTTCATTGGCAAAATAATAATCAATCAAAGAGAAGAATAACCAATTTTACATGCCTTCACAGTTGAACAGATGCAGACCCTCCAAGGCTCATACATTTTTGATTTCTTGTTTGGTCTCCTTCTCATCAGATACAAATTCAGAACTCTCCTCTGCACACGAATCTGCTACGATGCTGCTCTTGAACATTTCATCACTTTCCAAAGCAGCAGACTTCTCTTTATCTCCTTTCAGCAGTTCTACCACTTCCAGCATGGTTGGTCTCTTCTCGGGCCGATTGTGCGCACAGATTAGCCCAACAAAGACAACCCTTTTCAGCTCTTCTTCATCGTACTTCCCGTCCAGCCTCTGATCTGCAAATTCACTGAACTTTCTTTCACAGGCCAAAGGCAGGGCCCAGTCTGTGATGGGACGTTTCATGGTTGAACTGAGCTTCTCTAGGGGCTTCTTCCCACTAGCAAGTTCGAGCAGAAGAATCCCGAGGCTGTAAACATCACAGCTCTCGGACGCTTTTCCTAACATCGCGTATTCAGGCGCTAGGTAGCCGAGAGTGCCCTTAACTCTGGTGGTTACATGTGTTGCACCATCGGGTATAAATTTTGCAAATCCAAAATCGGCAACTTGAGCTTTGAAATCACCATCCAACAATACGTTGCTAGCCTTGACGTCTCTGTGGATTATGTGCGGTGTTGCATAATGGTGCAGATAGCTGGTAGAGAATAACTGGTGGCTTAGTAGCATAAAGATAATAAATTAAGGAAAAGTGCATTTTGCCCCTGTAGTTTCAATTTTATTTATGCCCCCTATGCTTTAATTCTACACTGCTGTCTCCTGTAATATTAATTAACTTTTGCCCTTGTACAATAATTCGTACACTTTTAAACCCCCACGTTCGTTCATTCTTTATTTATATTTTTTACATTTGCCCCCAGGATTTCCACAGTTTAGACTTTGAAGGGGCAAATCAAACAATGAAAGTAAGGTAGATAAAAGCATAGAAATTAAAGTATACTGGCAAAAGTCAAAATTTGGAAGGGCAGTGAAAAAGAGTAAAAATCCAAGTATAGTGGGGCAAAATCAGAAAAAAATGGAAGGATAGGGAGGAAAAGTAGAAAAAATGGAAGCAAAGGGGACAAAATACGCATTTCTCTTAAAAACTATGTCATACTGAATACTTACGCGATGCCCTCAGCGGCCCCCACAGCAATGTTCATCCGCCTGGTCCAGTCGAGATGACATTCGGCAGAATGCTGCCCATGAAGATGAGACAATAAGCTCAGATTTGTCATGTAATCATAGACGATGAGGCGCTCCTGCCCTTCCGCACAATAGCCACGTAATGTGAGCAAGTTTTTGTGGCGTACGCGAGCAAGTATCTCGACTTCAACGGAAAACTCCATCTCCGCTTTGTTACTCCATGACTTTAACCTTTTTACAGCTATCTGTAGATGTGTGAGTGATAAAGAAATCAAGCATGTGTAGCAAAGAAGAAAGAGAAATTAAGGCTAGTAAGTATAGGATCTTTGACAAAAACATTTAAGTCTAATAAATTTTGGTTACCAAGCTGTCTGGACAAAAGTAAGTATAGTAAATCCGATGAAGGTTGACAGAAGTTTTACTGTTCAGTTAATCTGATCATTGGATTATAACTTCCATAAACTACATTATACCAAGAACAGTAAACTGATGCATTATGTAGCATACTCAGATAAAGTCTTGCATTCCGCTTTGGTCCTCAATAAGGGAGCCTTAACCAGTTTTGTGTTCATATTTCATTGCTAAGATTAGCACGACACTTAGACAAAACAAAGTTCTTGTACTGATTCTCAGTGAAACTGCAGTAGGTTCCAGAAGCAGCACAAAACAATGGATTCCTCTTACCTAGTACACTAGGTGGTTTCCACCACAAATTTCATGCACACCAAACAGGAGTGTGTGGGAGAGTGTGTGCAAGTGTGTGGGGGAAACCACCAGGTGCATGGTGCACCAGGTGTAGGTAAGAGGAGGGCCAAAACAATCAGAATAAAGAATGGTGCAGTAGGTCCCAGCATTAGCACAATACAATTGAATGAAGCATGACTTATGACTAATATGATACCATTATTAACTTCAAAAACCATCTAGATTGTAACCATCATATGCCTGAGTTCTCTAAATTATTCTGTCTTCGCCTAACAAAAGCATTTAGCATGAATTGAACAAGTAAACGCACACTTGATAACCACTTTGATGCCATGCTTCAATTAATATTTCCACCACTTTACATACACCAAGTACATTTCCCTACGACCAAGAGAAGTAAAGACGAAAGCAAGAGTAGCATGACTTCTTTATCATCAATTATATTATGTTATAACCAAAAAGGCAAAACAAGAGAAACAAAGCTAAAAATGCTATTTATGGAGGAAGCACTTTCTACAATAGGAAAACCATCCTAATAATATTTGTTATGCATAAATTGAAAATCCTTCATCAGATAAGAAACTCCCAAAAAAGTCAAACTATAAGCAGAAAGTTAACATATTTTAGGATGCATTACTTTACTGGCTTAGAACACCATCATAACAGCTTAACATGCCTCCCTCAGTTCAATAACTTGTAAAGAACTAAATCACCAAATTTCTTTCCTATTCCAACATAGTGAATCGCTTGAGGATGCTAGAAAGAACTAGTTCCATATAGCAGCCGAAGAGTTCGATAAATTACAACAAATTGGAAATGAAGTAAGGTTGTCTTACTTGAGAACCATCCCAGAGCTGACCCCAATAAACACTGCCAAATCCACCTTCTCCAAGCTTGTTGTCGTAGTTAAAATTATTTGTAGCCAATTGCAGTTCTTTCAGAGAAAAAATCCTCCATGTTGTCTCCTTTTTACCTTGTTTTTTCCTGTTCAACATTATAATTTATACAACTACATTCCAAAAGTACAATAAGCTTCAACTGAGATGACTTGTGAAGATTAAATGAAAATGAAACAAAATAATCAATTATTACAGGGGAGGGGGGACATACACACACAGACAACATTACTTATCAATCAAACGAGGGTTTATCCTCAAAAAATAAAAATAAAAAACCTTAATCTAAACTATGACTGATGCATAACTAAAAGCACTTCCAGGAAATTCAAAAAATTAAAGGAACATAAATGAGCATTGACCAAATTAAACAATTAAAGACATACCGATCTGAACCCTTAATACAACACAAGATTGAGCCGAAATCCATTAATCTTTTTCAAAACCCACTAAGCGAAAAAACCCCTTTCTGCAAATTTTGACGATGATTTATTATTGCATATTTGTGGCCTTCATGAAACCTCCTTCTCTTCACTAAAAACCCAACAGTTGAAAACTACTCCTGCTTCCTGTTTTCACGATTAAAGCTAACAACTGAGGATTCGAAGAAGAGGCTGGCAAGGAAATGGAACAATACTTCTTGGTTTCCAAACAGAATCTTGCGATGGCAGCAGATGTTTACTACCTTCTAGTGCTTGCTTACAACAAAACAAATATTAATTGATTGAGTGAAGTTATTGAGAAGGAATATCAATAGAAAAGAACGAGGCTTTATTAAAATGTGAAACGTAAGGCTGATTGGATGTTGGTATGCAGAAGTTGGAATATTGGGTATGACAGTGGTGCGCGTGGGTCAGAGAGAGAGAGAGAGAGAGAGAGAGAGAGAGAGGGGTGCGTGTGCGTGTGCGTGTGCGTGTGCGATTGCGATGTCTTTTCTTCTGTGTTTGAATGTTTGCAAGAATCATCTGTCTTAAGATTTTCAAATTTTCAGTCATTTTTGGGAACTTTTTTTCTTTAATATGTTGAAAGAAAAATAGTTCCAACGGAAAGTAATGAGATGATTAATAAATATTGTATATCGATTGTTGTATTTAATTGTATATTGAATTAAAATTAAAATTCAAGAAATAATATTTCTGTATCTTCACAATTTTATCTTTTAAAAATTGGGAAATTGTTATTTAGTTATTGACTTTTTAATTTTTTTTTAAATTTAATGTTTTTTTTTGAATGATTGTAAAATCAAATATAATTACAAAACTTTTTAACATTAAAGACTCACCAAACAGGCTAAGACGTTGGATATGAGCCTACACTTTTTCATTTTTCTCCTAATCTTTAAGCATTAACATTAAGATATATATATATATATATTAATATTCAATAAGTTAGTAAACCTTACAATATAATAATTTTTGTTGGCTCTGATTTGGGTCAATAGGATGATTCTGATATCATAAATAATATAATTTTGAGTGCGGCTATTCATACCCTCAAAATCTTTAAATATACCCCATAATAATTATAATAAAATTAGACTTAATAAGTTGACTAAAATATTCTTATATATTTATATTTTTTTATTATGTTCTTATTCTCAACTGCAGAAATTCCGCCTTATCTTCTTCTTCTCCATGTTTTTTCAATACATAAAAGTTGGAATTGCAAATTCATGGCTTTCTTGAGATTCCATTTTAAATCTAAAATCTTTCACTAGATAATCTGATAAGCAACAAACACTTAACACTATTCTTTATATGTTATTTTTTCAAACTTAATTTTGTTAAGAATTTTGTGTATAAGGGTTTATATATATATGTTTATATATATATATATGTGTGTGTGTTCCATGTATTTTGTCTTCTTCTTTTCCATATTTTTTAATATAGAAATACAAAATTAGAATTGCAGATTTTTACTTTTATTATCTTCTTCTTTTCTATGTTTTTTGAATTTTAAAATACAAAGCTTAGTAAATTCATTCATAAATTTGTTAATAATTGTGTGTTCATATATATATATATATTGTCTTCTTCTTCTTCTTCTTCTTCTTCTTCTTCTTCTTCTTCATATTTTTTAAATATAAAAATACAAAATAACTTTCTTAAGAACTATATGTACAATAGTTCATATATATATATATATGTACATTTTCGTCTGAAAGGATTGTAGAACTTAGGGTTCATAATAATCATCTAATTCTACTCCTTCTCCTTTTAAGTAACACAAATCTGAACAAATTTTTCACCATTTCCTCTTCATCACTAGTCTTTGAGAATTATTAATTTTAATTGGAGTATATTTATACTGTGGAGTATATTTAAAAATTTTAGGGGTATGAACAGCCGTACCCTATAATTTTTTACTATCAAACTTATTTTTACTGCGCTCAAATTTAAGGTGGACTAATTTAACTTCAAATTGAGTTCGAATTAGGGCCAGAAGAACCGAGAAAATCAATCTTAAGACTGTATAGATTATTCTTGTATAATTTTATTTTTTATTATTATTTTTAGTTGTTAGCTCGCTGTAGTAATTAGCTTCGTTTAATTAGTCAATTAGCTGCAATTATAAGGGTTATCTAAAATAAATTTGAAGAGGAAAAAAAAGATAGTTGAGGGCCTTAAAAGGATTTTAAATATAATATATATATATATAAATATATATATATGAGTTCAATATAGAACAGTTGGAAAAATAACATTTAATAATTAAATAAGTATTTAAAAAAAAAAAAAAGATGGATACGTGAGGAGCACCAAAATCTGCTTTATTTTCTAATGTCTTTTTGCAGACATAAATCTAAGCTCTTTCTCTATAAAAACTTTAATATGTTTATTGGAGATGGAGGCAATTAAATTTGATTTGTTCAAAGTATAAATGTAGTCGGTGCTAATCTTGAATTTCCATATTTAGCCCACCAACTTCAATTTTTTATTTAATTTCTAATTATTATTATACATATATTATTATGATGCTTCTATTTTATTAAAAAAGTCAAGATTTTCACTTTAGGAAAAGAAAATTATAAAATCGATGAAACTCGATTAGTTGTAAATGCTTCTAAATTTTTTTTTTTTTTTTTTTTTCGTTTCGAATTGCACCCCAAAGTATACAAAATTTTCGATTACGACCTCATCGATCTTAATTTTTTGGCGAAAATTAAACTATTTAAAGAACTTTCTGTTATTTTAAAAAAATATATTTTTAAGCTCTAAAAACTATTTTGTAAATCTTAAAATGATTGAAAATTTCTCAAATTATTTGTAAAATCTGAAATATTTTGAAAATATTAAAATAACTTAAAGAAGACTTAAAATTACAAAAATAAGAAAATACATTTTAAAGGTCTTAATTATTTTTTTAAATCCATGAATTAATTGTAAGAAGTTGAAATTAATTTTAAAAACCAGAAAATTATGTTAAAAATCTGAAAATAATTATAAAAAGTTCTTAAAATTATTTATATAATTTTAGACTTATCATAAAAAATTTAAAATAATATAAAAATTAAATGCTATTTGAAATTATTAAAATTAATAAAATCTGAAAATGTTACTAAAGGAAACCCTAAATTTATTTTAATAATGGTTAAATTGTTTTAAATTTTTTATGGGCCCGTTAGGCAAGACTTGTCACGAAATTGGGTCTCTTGGGCCATTTTTGCACTTGGACTTGAGAGGTTTACACCTTGCCAAGCTTAATTCTTAAGCCAAAATACTTGGCCCACACTTATAACCCTTTGTACATAGAATTCTCTAGAAAATTGTAGTAAGATAGGAGCATTCTAAAGAGTATTCTAGAGAGTGTGTAGAACTCTCCAAATGTATAGTAACTTGTAGAGAATTCTGGAGACTTAATCTCCACCGTAGGATCTAATCGATCACCACCGTCCATTGAGGAGGTGGAGTAGTATATATAAGGACATCCACTTCATTTGTAACCATCAAGTTCTCATCAAGTGAGTTTGAGTGAATAGAGCTTTCTTACAAATACTTGCATACTTTACTTTCTTGCCAACACTTTTGCACACACTTCACTTACGAGCGAGGCTGACTTAGCAACCGCAAGGGGCGAAAATAAACTAAGGCCGCACGGTTCATTGTTAAGGGAACAAGTCTGTGATAAGTGGTATCAGAGCCTGGTTTAGGCTAAGAGTTATCCACGAGGAAAAGTGATGGCGGAAAACGAATCTAACGTATCCGAGGTACGAGGCCGAGAGACCGTTCAAGTCCAACCCAAGAAGAGGCGTGATCAAAGCAAGGCTCATGAGGGTCCTTCATGGGAACCTGCTGCCGCCTAACTTGGGGAGAAACTTGAAAAGGTCCAACATGATTTCAAGACACTAGAGGATCATGTCTTGGAGGAACTTGACACGTTCAAGGGGGACGTGGAAGAAATTAGTAACGATATGGAGGCTCGCTTTGCCAAGGGTGCAATCCAAGCCCTACGTGCATTGAGGGAATGCGGGAGGACTTGGCTTTGTATTACCGTTGCCACACCAAGGGTGGAATGCCCCAAGCCCACGGGGTTCAACGGAGCAAGGGACGCCAAGGAAGTGGAGAACTACCTATGGTGGATGAAGCAATACTTCGAGGGACTCAACCTTACGGACGAGGCATCCAAGGTAAGGACCGCTTCTCTTTATCTTTCTGATACTGCCATGCTATGGTGGCGCAGAAAGCATGCCGACATAGAACGCGGTTCGTGTCGGATAGATACTTGGGACAACTTCAAGAGAGAACTCAAGCGCCACTTCTATCCCGAGAATGTGGTTTATGAGGCTCGAAGGAAGTTAAGGGAATTGAAGCAAAGGGGTACCATCCGAGAATATGTGAGAGTTCACCACCCTTATGCTTCAAATCCCCGGCCTAACAGACTACGATCTCCTCTTCTACTTCATTGATGGTTTGCAAGGTTGGGCCAAACAAGAGATACATTGATGGAACGTCAAATCTGTAGATGAGGTTATTGTTGTTGCCGAATCTATAGCCGACTTCCAACCACATCCACGCATCGATGCTCCCCCAAGGAAGAAAAGTACCAAACCAAAGGTGGGGGAGAAAGGCGGGATGGGAAAGATAGTGACGATCGGGGCAAGGATAACCGAAGGCACAACTTTGGAAGAAGGGACAAGCAACCAACCCGATCCAACTATGAAGAGAAGAAGAAGGCATTTATCCCCAAAGATGGATGTTTCGTATGCAAATGACCGCATGTCATGAAAAATTGCCCAAAACTTGGGTCCTTGTCCGCAATGGTAGAAAGGCACGAATCGAAAACTCGCATGGAAGAGGAAGCGAGTCACATGGGCTAACTCCAAATCCTCAATGCTCTAAAGGCCAAGCCAATGCCCACGACATCTAGCAAGGGGCTGATGTACGTAGAAGCACACATAAATGGGGTGCCAACCAAAGCATTAGTAGACACGGGGGCTACGCACAATTTTGTGATGGAAGATGAAGCTAAGAGGTTAAAACTTCGATGGACACGGGGCGAGGGTTGGTTCAAGACGGTAAACGCCAAAGCTCAACCACTCAATGGGGTAGCCCGAGGAGTGGAGCTACGTTTGGGTACTTGGAAAGGCCAGGTGAACCTTTCAGTGGCACCAATGGACGACTTTAAAGTTGTGCTTGACATGGAATTCTTACAACAGGTAACTGCTATCTCCATGCCTTCATTTAGTACTGTGTGTATCCTTGAAAAAGGATCACCTTGTATGATTCCCACATCGAGTTACTTGACGGCCAAAATTGAGAAGGCAAGCAACTATTGGCCATACAAATCACCAAGGGGGTGAAACGTGGAGAACCAACATACTTGGCTGTGGTTAAAGAGGAGCATCAAGTTACCGAAAAGATGGAGGAAGTACCATCTATCGTTTAAAGGGTCCTTGAGGAGAACAAGGACATCATGCCGGTCTCATTACCCAACAAACTCCCACCAAGGCGAGAGGTAGACCACAATATTAAATTAGAGCCGGGTGCCAAGCCGCCCTCCATGGCTCCCTACCGAATGGCTCCACCTGAATTGAAGGAACTTCGAAGGCAACTAAAGGAATTATTGGACACGGGGAAGATTCGACCTTCGAAGGCACCCTATGGCGCTCCGGTGCTGTTCCAAAAGAAGCACGATGGATCATTGAGGATGTGCGTGGACTATCGGGCGCTAAATAAGGTAACTATAAAAAACCATTACCCTATCCCATTAATTGCCGACTTGTTCGATAGACTTGGAGGAGCTAAGGTATACACCAAGATGGATTTACAAAAAGGCTACTACCAAGTCTGAATAGCAGAAGGAGATGAGCCAAAGACAGCATGCATCACACAATACGGGTCGTTCGAATGGTTAGTCATGCCCTTTGGACTAACTAATGCCCCTGCAACCTACTGCACACTGATAAACAAGATCTTCCACCCGTATTTGGACCAGTTTGTGGTGGTCTATTTGGACGACATTATCGTCTACAGTATTCTCTGGAAGAACACGCCGACCACCTACAAGCCGTCTTCCAAGTATTGAGGGAGAATGAACTCTATGTTAAGAAGGAGAAATGCACATTCGCCACCCAGGAAGTGCAATTTCTCGGACATGTCATCGGCCATGGGAGAATACAAATGGATGGATCCAAAGTACAAGCCATCAAGGAGTGGGAGGCCCCGACCAAGGTAACCGAACTGAGATATTTCCTTGGTCTTGTTAATTACTACCGGCGCTTCATACAAGGATACTCGGCGTGAGTAGCTCCCTTCACGGACCTACTTAAGAAAGGGAGGACATGGGAGTGGTCCGAGGAATGCGAGGAAGCCTTCAAGGAGTTGAAGGCCGCTGTAAACCAAGAACCTGTCTTGGCCTTACCCGACTTCACCAAGGTTTTTGAAGTACACACAAATGCTTCCGACTTTGCTATCGAAGGAGTGTTAATGCAGGAGGGACATCCGATAGCATTTGAAAGTCGCAAACTCAATGATACTTAACGATGATATACGGTACAAGAAAAGGAGATGACTGCTGTGGTCCATTGCTTGAGAGTATGGCGACACTACCTACTGGGGTCGCATTTCAACGTCAAGGTGGACGATGTCGCCACGAGCTACTTCCAGACTCAAAAGAAGCTCTCGCCCAAGCAAGCCCGATGGCAAGACTTTCTTGCTGAATTCGACTACATGTTGGAATACAAACCCGGAAAAGCCAACGTGGTAGCCGATCCCCTTAGTCGAAAAGCGAAGTTTGCAGCCATCAGCCTAACCAAAGGGAACATCATTGATCGCATCAAGGAGGGACTTGAGCACGAACTAATGGCTAGGGAGCTTAAGAAGCCAGCCGAGGATGGCAAGACGTAACGTTTCTGGGTAGAGGATGGCCTACTCTACACCAAGGGACGGCGGTTATTTGTCCCAAAATGGGACAATTTGAGGCGAGATCTTATCAATGAATGCTATAACACAAAGTGGACGGGACATCTGGGCCAAAAGCGCACGATGATACTATTGGAGATAACGTACTTTTGGCCTCAAATAAAGGATAGTGTTGAGCTTTACGTAAGGACTTGTCTTGTGTGTCAATAAGACAAAGTAGAGAATAAGCACCCCGCGGGACTGCTTGAGCCACTACCCATTCCCGAAAGGCCGTGGTATTCTAATAGCCTGGACTTCATTAGCGTCCTACCAAAGTCGGAAGGCTGTGGGTCTATCGTGGTGGTGATAGACCGATTCTCCAAGTATGGTACCTTCATTCCATGTACCAAATATTGCATTGCCGAGGAGGCAGCAAAGGGATTTTTCAAACATGTTGTGAAGTACTGGAGGTTGCCAAGGAACATCATGACCGACTGAGACCCCCGCTTTACGGGACATTTATGGACGGAATTATTCAAACTCCTTGGCACCGAGCTTAACTTCTCCATAAGTTTTCACCGCAAACGGATGGGCAGACTGAGTGGACAAATACTTTGTTGGAGTGCTATCTGCGGCACTTTGTGAGTGCCAATCAACGAGATTGGGTCAAATTACTTGACATTTCCCAATTCTCGTACAACTTGCAAAGGAGTGAAGCCACATGGAGGAGTCCATTTGGTCAACAACCTCTAACTTCTTACACCCTGGCAACACCCCTCGTTGATGGGAAGAGCCTGGGGGCAACAAAGATAGCGAAGTCATGGGAAGAATAAGCCGACATCGCCCGATCATGCTTAGAAAAGGCCCGTAAGCATATGAAGAAGTGGGCAGATAAAAAGAGGCGACCCCGGGAGTTTACTAGTAGCGACCAAGTCCTTGTGAAACTCTTGCCACAACAGTTCAAAACTTTATGAAGTCTGCACAAAGGCTTGGTCTGAAGGTACGAAGGTCCCTTTCCCATCACTGCTAAGGTAGGTAAGGTATCTTATCGTGTTGACTTGCCTAGCACCTTAAAAATTCATCCAGTCTTCCATGTGAGTATGTTGAAGCCATACAACGGAGGCACGGAAGACCAAAGCCGAGGGTATTCTCAATGAGCACCTCCGATAGTCACCAAGTCATTCGACAAAGATATTCAAGAGGTGTTATCGAAGAGAGTTATCCGGAGGAGAGGCGTTCCACCCCGCACCGAGTACTTAATTAAGTGGAGGGGACTGCCAGAGTCTGAGGCAACATGGGAACCCGAAGATGACTTGTGGCAGTTCAAGGAACAACTTCAACAATACGAGGCGATGAGGACGCCGCCGGAATAGGTGGGGGAGAATGTCACGAAATTGGGCCTCTTGGGCCATTTTTGCACTTGGACTTGGGAGGTTTACACCTTCCCAAGCCCAATTCTTAAGCCCAAATACTTGTCCCACACTTATAACCCTTTGTACATAGAATTCTCTAGAAAATTGTAGTAAGATAGGAGCATTCTAGAGAGTGTGTAGAACTCTCCAAATGTATAGTAACTTGTAGAGAATTCTGGAGACTTAATCTCCACCGTAGGATCTAATCGATCACCACCATCCATTGAGGAGGTGGAGTAGTATATATAGGGACATCCACTTCATTTGTAAGCATCAAGTTCTCATCAAGTGAGTTTGAGTGAATAGAGCTTTCCTACAAATACTTGCACACTTTACTTTCTTGCCAACACTTTTGCACACACTTCACTTACGAGCGAGGCTGACTTAGCAACCGCAAGGCGCGGAAATAAGCTAAGGCCGCATGGTTCATTGTTAAGGGAACAAGTCCGTGACACTAGGCTCCCCTTATTGCCAATATTAGCTATTGTTCTACAACATCTCGGGCATTAATTTTTAGTGTGTATATAGTGTTCAAATTTGTGTGAATAGTGAATTGAAAATCAAACTTTATTGCAGAGAGCTATATGCTTTTAACACGTGAAGTTCGAAGAGAGTTTTGCCTGGTTGAAGTAGGACGAATCCAGGGAATGAATGTACTCCAAGTCCTCATCTCTTCTTTTGGCTGGATGGAAGGATTCCACTCCTTAATGACAAAACGATTAGGGATTGAGAGTGCTCAACTGGTGGATCAATTTGGATACATCCTTCCTCTAACAAAAGATGCTCGGAAAAAGGGGGACATTTACTACTCCCGATGGCTAAGACTAGCGGTTAACCACTAAAACAGGAAAAATACATTGTATGACCGAAATACATCCTTTTAAGGCCGGCTGGTTTATTGAAGGTACACAACCAACGGGCATTTTTCTTTAATGAAATTGGTCAACACAATAGAATACCAGATCGGGATGCACCGAGAAAGCTCCCGCAGAAGAATATTACGATCTTTCTCTTCAAAATCCAAATAGAACAAGACCAGATGATGGCTCATTGAAAGGAATTATAATCCTTAATCATTCTCATTAACACAATGGTTATATATACAAGATATAAAGGCAAACTGTAGGTATACATCTAGGCTAATAATTAGGAAACTAATTATTTATATTGATCACTAAATATATTGTATATATTTAACATGCTAATACTTAAGAAACTAATTATTTACATTGACCACTAAATATATACAATATATTTAACATACCCCCGCAGTCAAAGCGGAAGGTTTACGTAAGACTGTCCCGAAATCCTCAAACAATACTAGTGGAAGACCCTTGGTGAATATATCTGCAATCTGATATCGTGATGGCACATGAAGAACTCGAACCTATCCACAGGTAACCTTCTCTCTAACAAAATGAACTAACAAAATGAATATCCATTTCAATATATTTGGTACGTTGATGTTGAACTGGATTTTTCGACAAATAAATAGCACTTACATTGTCACAATAAACAAGAGTAGCCTTTCTAATTAGACAATGCAACTCCAAGAGAAGATTTGGAAGCCATCACATCTCGGAGACAACATTTGCTACCCCACGATACTCAGCCTTGGAACTAGAACGAGACAAAGTGGGTTGTCACTTAGACGATCATGAGACCAAGTTGTCTCCCAAAAATATAAAATAACCTGACGTAGATTGCCTTGTATGAGGGCACTGATATGTTTATAATATTCTATATTTTGTGTTTATATCCTCCGTAATTTTGTCTTCAAAATTGCAATTAATTGATCTAATTAATCATTCTTTATTTTAGGAAAATAATTAATTGCAGTTGGAGAAAAATTGATAAAGAAAGGGAATTAAAGATAGAAACGAGCTGAAGTGAAGATATCCGGAAGTGAAGGGCTCAACATATTTTATATTTTCATGGGCTTATGTTTTTATTTTATCTAGTGGGCTTATGTTATTAATTGTACAAAAAGAAAAAAAAAAGCCCAAAAGCAAAAACCCATTTTTGGCCCAAGAAACAAAAGAGCAGGGAAATGAAGACTTCTCCCCACTTTTCACCCAGCATCAGCCGAAACTTGTGTGTGGAGAGGAGAGAGAATACATTTTTTTGCTTCTTTACTTACTTTTGAGGAATTTTGTAGAGAGACAATTTATGGGAGGAAAGAACACATTTTCTTCTTCCTTTTTTGCAGTAATTTTTTTTTAATCTTATTTTATCTTTTCCCTTCTCCTTTATTTTATTTCTTGTATTAAATGATATTGGTTATGTTTAGGATTTATTATAATATGAGTGGCTAATTTTACGGTTTGATTTAAGGGTTTCGTATTTCGGTTATATTATTGTGAGGCTTTGTGATATGTATTGATTATCTTGTTTTATATTCAAGTACTAATAGGTTCAAATAATTTTTAATGAAGATTTATATTAATTTGAATTGACAAATCAAATGATTATTTATTCTCCTATAGCTATTCATGAATTTATACTCCTAGTAGTGTAAATGAGTAAAGTCTTGTAGCATTAGAGTGGGTAAATTATGCTATCATAATTTATTTAATCTAATTGAACTTATAGGGCTAATATTGATATTTATGGCTATCCTAATTATCGATATTAGTATTAAACTGTTTTCTCTAAGATTAATGCTATTATTAATTAACATGGAACGCTATCGTGCCCAGTTGATTAATAATAAGAATTGATCGGATGCTAGGTTTGGTTAATTAAGTAGGAAAACAAAGTATTTATCAGGCTATCCTAATAATTCCAAGGTTAATTGCTTGGATTCGCAAGAATTTATTTGTAAGTCTATGATCAATAGTATAATTGAATATCGAACCCTTGAATCAAAATTTTCTCTTCTTAGTATTGTCTCTATTTTGATATTTTTTCTTGCCAAATTGTTTTGTGTGCATTGATATCGTGTAAGCTTGTGATTGCTAGATTGGTTAATTTAGTATTTAGTTAATTAGGTGAAAATCTCTCAAAACCCCCGTTTTTGTTTCATATTATTCAAGAGAATTTAATTCTTGTTCCCTGTGGATTCGACCCTGCTCACCACTATACTCGTATTTTGGAAGTAGGTTAATTATATTTGGTGGATTGACAACCTATCAAATTTTGGCGCCGTTGCCAGGGAGCGGTGTTTAATTAATTTCTTTTGAGTTAGTCTTTTTCCTTGTTTCTGGTTTGAATTTGGCTTTAGATTGGATCGAGTCTGAAATTGAAGTAGATATTGAATCTGAAGAAAGTAAGATAAAGGAAGAAGACATGGAAGTTCCAGCTCAACGGACTTTAAGGGAGTTGGCTAACCCTGATGTTATTCAACAACCATTATGCATTCAAATTCCAACAGATTCTACTTTTGAGTTGAAATCCGGTCTTATTCACTTATCACCTACCTTTCGTGGACTTGCAGGTGAAGATCCTCATAAGCATTTGAAGGAGTTTTATGTTGTGTGCACTGTAATGAAACCTCAAACTGTGACAGAAGACCAAATTTCTCTATGGGCCTTTCCATTCTCTTTAGCTGACAAAGTTAAGGACTGGCTCTATTATTTACCTTCCGGATCTATTACCACTTGGAATGACATAAAGAAGCAATTTCTTGATAAATTCATTCCAGCTTCATGTGCAGTAAATATTAGAAAAGATATATGTGGAATTCGACAACAACGTGGTGAGACTTTATATGAGTATTGGGAGAGATTCAAGCAATTATGTGCTAGTTGTCCTCAACATCAAATTTTGGAGCAATTACTCGTCCAATACTTCTATGAAGGGCTCTTGACCTTTGATAGAAACATGGTTGATGCTGCAAGTGGAGGAGCATTGGTTAGCTTGACACCAGAAGCTCTTAGAAGTCTCATCTCGAGCATGGCTGCTAATGCATAACAGTTTGGAACTCGACAAGAAAGTATTCCACATCAAGTTAATGAAGTGAACACGAGCTCCTTCGATCAAAAGTTGGAAGCGTTGACATCTTTGATGGAAAATTTTGTAGGGGGACAAATGCCACAAGCTCAAGTATGTAGGATTTGCTCGGTTGTTGCACATGGTTTGGATAGATGTCCCTCATTGCCGGAAGATATTCAACAAGCCAATGCCATGGGAGGATTTTCGGGACAACTTCAACAGAAATATGATCCTTATTCAAATAGCTACAACCCGGGGTGGAGAGACCACCTGAACTTTAGCTAAAAGAATCCAGGAGGCCAACAAAGTTTTCCTCACCAAGGCTATACAAGACCACCACCACCGCCACAGGCTCAACCTTCAGAATCCGAAATATCTTTGGAAGATGTCGTGAAAGCTCTAGCAGTAAACACTAAAAACTTTCAACAAGAGATGAGAGCTAGCATTCAAGAGCAAAGAACGAGCATTCAAAGTCCTGGAAACCAACTTAGCCAATTGGCAACATCTGTTGTTAAATTGGAAGCTCAAAATTCAAGAAGGCTTCCATCTCAACCGGAGGTACATCCAAGAGAAAATGCAAGTACAATGATATTGAGAAGTGGAAAGAAAATACAATCGGGACCTTCTTCGCTTGAAAATACCAATGAAGGAGAAAAAGAGAAAGAAGCGGAATAAATCATCAAGGAAAAGTCCAAGGACCAAAAAAAGGTAAATTCCCCACGCTCTTCACCTATTACTTCTAATGTGGTTGTTCCTCCATTTCCTAGCAGGTTAGCAAAATCCAAGAAGGATGATCATGAGAGAGAAGTATTGCAAACCTTTCGAAAAGTGGAGATAAATATTCCTTTGTTGGATGCCATTAAGCAAATCCCGAAGTATGCTAAATTTCTAAAGGAGTTATGCACTAACAAAATAAAATTGAGAAATGATGAGAAGATTAGTGTGGGGGAGAATGTATCTGCTGTGATAAAAAAGTCATTTCCAAATAAATGCAAGGATCCCGGTATGTTTACTATGCCTTGTGTTATTGGAAATATGAAGATTGAGCATGCCATGCTAGAGTTAGGTGCATCTATTAATGTCATGCCATACTCAATCTATTGTGCTTTGAATTTAGGTCCCTTGAAAGATACTCGAGTTGTCATTCACTTAGCAGACCGTTCTAATGCTTACCCAGAAGGGGTCATTGAAGATGTTTTGGTGTAGGTTAACGAGTTGATTTTTCCAGCATATTTCTACATCTTAAAAATGGAAGAAGACACCATCACTAGCTCTGCCCCTATTTTGTTGGGAAGACTATTTATGAAGACTGCAAGAACAAAGATCGATGTGGATGAGGGAACACTCTCCGTCGAGTTTGACGGAGAGATTGTTAAATTCAATATTTTTGATGCTATGAAATATCCTTCAGAGAATCATTCTTTGTGCTCTATTGATATAGTTAATTCCATTGTGCAGGATGTGTTCGAAGAATATTACGAGGGTGAAGGATTCGATATGCAAGCACAATGGGATGTGGAGGAAGAAATAACTGAAGCCTGCGAAATGTCTCAATCTTTAATGAAAACTCACATGGGGGTAACAAATTTAATTGATGAATTTAATGTTTCAAACGAAAAATTGCTACCTTCTGTTGTGCAGGCCCCCAAGTTGGAGTTGAAAGTTTTACCAAAACATTTGAAGTACATCTATTTGGGAGATAACTTTACCGGTGATCATCTCGAGCCGGTTAACTGATGATCAAGAAAAATAGTTGACCCAAGTTTTAAAGCAATATAAAACTGCACTTGGGTGGATAATGGTAGATATCAAGGGCACAAGTCCGGCGATTTGCATGCATATAATTCTCCTGGAGAATGATGCGAAACCAGTAAGACAAGCCCAAAGACGGCTAAATCCGATGATGAAAGAGGTCGTGATGAAAGAGATTTTGAAACTTTATGAAGCTAACATCATATATCCTATTCCGGAGAGTAAGTGGGTGAGTCTGATCCATATTGTACCCAAAAAAATGGGCATCACTGTGGTAAGAAATAAAAATGATGAGTTGGTGCCTATGAGGGTGCAAAATGGATGGCGAATGGTTATTGATTTTAGAAAACTCAATCTAGCTACTAGAAAGGACCATTTTTCTTTACCTTTTATTGATCAAATGTTAGAAAGATTGGCTGGTAAAACTTACTTTTGCTTTCTTGATGGGTATTCAGGCTATTATCAGATTGTGATCGCTGAAGAAGATCAACACAAGACAACCTTCACATGCCCTTTTGGAACATTTGCCTCTAGACGGATGCCATTTGGTCTTTGCAATGCTCCAGGTACATTTCAGAGATGTATGTTAAGTATCTTTTCAGAATTTATTGAGAAGTGCATTGAAGTATTTATGGATGATTTTACCATTTATGGGGATTCATTTGATGGTTGTTTAGGGCATTTGTCAAAATTTTTGAAAAGATGTGTTGAAACTAACTTGGTGCTGAATTATGATAAATATCAATTTATGGTGACTGAGGGCATTGTATTAGGTCATGTAATTTCTCCAAGAAGAATTGAAGTTGATAAAGCAAAGGTTGATTTGATCATAAGTTTACCCTATCCTACTAATGTTAGAGAGGTTCGAGCTTTTCTTGGGCATGCAGGATTTCGTAGGTTTATCAAGGATTTTTCGAAGATTGCTTTACCAATGTCCAATTTACTCCAAAAGGAGGTACCAATCGAGTTTGGTGATGATTGCAAGTCGGCGTTCAACAAGCTCGAGTGTATGTTGACCATTGCTCCAATTATCCAATCACCCGATTGGAAATTGCCCTTTGAAATTATATGTGATGCGAGCAACTATGCCGTGGGAGCTGTCTTAGGTCAACGGATTGATAAGAAGAGACATGTCATTTATTATGCTTCAAGAACCTTGGATTCGGCTCAACACAACTACACAACCATTGAAAAAGAACTTCTTGCAATTGTTTTTGCTCTAGATAAATTTCAGTCTTATTTGTTTGGTTCTAAGGTTTATGTTTACTCTAATCATGTTGCATTGAAGTATCTTTTAGCCAAAAAAGAGTCGAAGCCTAAACTGATACATTGGATTCTCTTGCTTCAAGAGTTTGACATTGAGATCAAGGATCGAAAGGGAGTCAAAAATCCTGCAGCCGACCATTTGAGTAGGATTGTGCAAGATGAAGAATCTTTGCCCGTTTCTGAGTTCTTCCCGGACGAACATTTGTTTCTGGTGAAAGGTATTATTACATGGTATGCAGATATTGTTAATTATTTGGTTACGGGAATTTTACCTAATGATCTTAGTAAATCACGCAAGTAAAAGATTAAATATGAGTCAAAATACTATGTTTGGGATGAACCTCATTTGTGGAAATTTTATTCTGATCAAATAATTAGGAGGTGTACACCTGAAAATGAGCATATATCCATTTTGAGTTTTTATCATAATTATGCTTGTGGTGGTCACTTTGGCCCGAAAAGAACTGCTAGAAAGATCTTGGATAGTGGTTTATACTGGGAAACCTTATTTAAAGATGCATATGAGTTGTGTAAAAGTTGTGAGAAGTGTCAGAGAACGGGTTTGTTGTCTCAAAGGAATGAAATGCCACAAAATCCTATTCTTATATGTGAAATCTTTGATGTTTGGGGTATAGATTTTATAGGACCGTTTCCGTCATCCTGTAACAACTTGTATATACTTCTAACAGTTGACTTTATTTCGAAGTGGGTGGAAGCAAAACCCACTAGGACTGACGATTCTACTGTGGTTGTAGGTTTTATAAAATGTAATATTTTTAGCAGGTTTGGAATTCCAAGAGCAATAATCAGTGATCAAGGCATGCATTTTTGCAATAGAACTATTGGAGCATTGTTGAAGAAATATGGTGTGCATCATCGAGTGGCCACATCTTACCATCCATAATCCAATGGCCAAGTAGAAGTCTCTAATCGGGAGATAAAGTCCATTTTAGCAAAAACGGTCAATCCTGGAAGGAAAGATTGGAGTCTTCATCTAGACGATGCTATTTGGGCATACTGAATGGCACATAAAACTCCTATAGGAATGTCCCCCTTTAGGTTGGTTTTTGGAAAGTCTTGCCATTTGCTGGTTGAAATTGAGCACAAAGCATATTGGGAAGTAAAATGCTACAACATGAATTTAGAGGAAGCTGGTTTGTCGAGGAAGTTGCAATTACAAGAGCTAGAAGAACTTTGATTAGAAGCTTACGAGAATTCTAGGATTTACAAAGAGAAAACCAAATTGTTCCATGATAATTCAGTTATCCAAAAACAATTTATGGTTGGGCAAAAGGTGTTATTGTTCAATTCTCGTCTTAAGCTCATTCCAGGTAAACTTTGTTCTCAATGGCTTGGTCCATTTATTGTTACTAATGTTTTTCCTTACGGTACAGTGTAAATCAAAAGTTTAGAAACCGGGAAGGATTTCAAGGTAAATGGACATAGGTTGAAGGTATTCCATGAGAATGAAGACATATCTTACTTAGTGGATGTGGAGTTAGAAAGCCCTCGATATTTGACAAATTGAGAAAGAAAGACCGTAGAGCATAACGACGTTAAAAAATTACGCTATTGGGAGGCAACCCAAAATATTTTTTTTCTTTTCTTTTTCTTTTCTTTTTTCATATTTATATAGCTTAGGTTTTGTTTTCTAATTCTCATTGAATTTTGTTTTCTTTGTGTAAATAGGTTCGGGCATCAATTTTGGAGGCGAGATCACATCTTATGAGAATTCTCCAAGTCCAAAAATTAGGAATGGTACAGGAGATTAGTTTGATTTAGGCGTGATCACGCTTAAATTAAACTAGTTTTTTTTCTTAAAAATTTCATTGACAAGGTTGAAATGGGCATGATCAGGCTCAGTAGACATTGGAGTGTTAGGCGTACCCACGCCTAACAACACATAGTTTGCTGATTTTTCTTCCAAAAATTTTAGCCCCTTTATACAATTTAAGGCGTGCCCATGCCTAACAGCACATAGTTTGCTGATTTTTCTCCCAAAATTTTTAGCCTCTTTATACAATTTAAGGCGTGCCCACGCCTAACAACACATAGTTTACTGATTTTTCTCCCAAAAATTTCAGCCCTTTTATACAAGTTAATTAAAAAAAAAAAAGAAGAAGAAAAAAGAGACCATCATCAGCTAGGTTTTTTTTTTTCTTTTCCTTCTTTCTCTCTCTGTGCCTAGCGCCTGCGCCGCTTCCTCCCTCTCCCCCGCTGCTACGCCGCTCCACCCGCGCGCCCCTACGCCGCTTCCTCCCCCGCGACCACGTGCGCCGTCCGTTGCCGCCCGCGCCCCTGAGCTGCGGCGTTTCTTCTCTCCCCGTGCGCCCCTGCGCTGCTGCCTTCCAGTCCCTCTTTGCGCCAGCGCCGCGCCTGCGCCGTGCCACATCGCACTTGTGCCCCCGCCTGTGCCACCGTGCCCGCAAGCCGCTGTTCTTCTCCCCGCACCACCGCCGTGCCCGCGCCCGTGCCAGTGCCACTACTGCTGTCCGTCGCTGCACTCATCGCCCCAGCTGCAATCCCACCTTCGAGTCCTCCCCACAGTTGGCCATCTTTCAGGGAAGTTCTTTCTTTGTCTTTTTCTTTTATTTTTATTTTTGTTATCTTCTTATTTCTTTTGTTTTCTGATTGACGAGTCTTGGTGGTATACATTGAGAACAATGTAGAATTTAGGAGTGGGGGAATTTGGTATGAATGGGAGTATATGGTGCATAAATGCTAATTTTGGTTGTTAAATTTCTATGCTTTGTTGGATGAGAGTGATAATATCTACAAGAGATGTGTGAGATGGATTAGTTTTTGTCTATGCTTCAAAATGATATGTCTCGTTATTTTTTTTCAATGGATAGAACAAAAATGTGCATAGTTCAACACATAATAACCTCTTTTTTGCGAGCTTTTGAGCCTTATGTTTTGTTTTGTACGTGATCAAGCATATCATATTCATTCTAGAACTTGCTTAAATATACATTTTGCGACCGCATAATGTGTTTGTGCACTAAAAATGATAAGGGAACTTAGGCTTAACCACTTGACTGTCTTTTCTTTGAATCCATACCTATACAATTTTCCCTAGTTTGCTCATTTGTGCCTTTAGCCAATTTTTTTTGTTCTAACAAGTACATGATGAACCTCTTAACCATTTTTGTTCATTTTATCCATCTTGATTGAACCCATCTTGTCAAGAAGTATGTGAATGAAATATAATAGTGTTTAAAGAGTTGGAGGTTAAAAAGAGGTTGGGCACTAAAAAAAAAAATCATTACCACGATGAAGAAGGGTAATAAAAAAATGGTTTGTTTTTCATCATACTCCCTAATAGTGCATAGTGCAGTATTATTTTGGTGATTGGGAGTTGTAAATGGAGTAATATACATATTACTAGTTGGTTATTTATATATAATTGAGTTTGATGGGGAGAATATCAAGTGAGAATGGGATAAAGAGATTTCATGTTGAATAGTAAAAATGGAGGTGGATTATTTGTCATCTTGGACTTTGTGTATAAATTCATATGTCTTCTTAACTTGTTTAGCTTATATTCTCTTCATTTTATCCCACCTTTACCCATGGCCTCATTACAACCCTTGGAAAGATCCTTTGATTTTTTGCATGAATACATGATAAAGTGGTGTAGATTTGATTGATAAGCAAGCTTATGGCAATGATGTGTTATGCTTTCAAATTGAGTGTCACAATATAAAAATTCCATTCATACACAAATGAGAAAATTGAGTGAATCCATTAGCGAGGTGTTGAATTTGTCACATTGGAGTTTATTGAAATTGTTAAGAATTGATGAGACATGATTTTTTCTTTAATTTACATGGAATCATGATCACTTACTCTTGTAGATTTGTCATCTTAATTTCGTCATTGCATAGCAATTTGAAGACAATTGTAGGAGAATGTTTCTCTTGGTTATCACCTTGTGCTATTTTCTTATGCATGCTTGAGGACTAACATGATTTAGGTGTGGGGGATTTGATATGTTTATAATATTCTATATTTTGTGTTCATATCCTCCGTATATTTGTCTTCAAAATTGTAATTAATTGATCTAATTAATCATTCTTTATTTTAGGAAAATAATTAATTGCAGTTGGAGAAAAATCGAGAAAGAAAGAGAATTAAAGATAGAAACGAGCTGAAGTGAAGATATCCGAAAGTGAAGGGCTCAACATATTTTATATTTTCATGGGCTTATATTTTTTTTTTATCTAGTGGGCTTATGTTATTAATTGTAAGAAAAGAAAAAAAAAAGCTCAAAAGAAAATCCGAAAAGCAAAAAACCCATTTTTGGCCCAAGAAACAAAAGAGCAGGGAAATGAAAACTTCTGCTCACTTTTCACCAAGCATCAGCCAAAACTTGTGTGTGGAGAGGAGAGAGAATACACTTTTTTGCTTCTTTACTTACTTTTGAGGAATTTTGTAGAGAGACAATTTTTGGGAGGAAAAAACACATTTTCTTCTTTTTTTTTTTTGTAGTAAGTTTTTTTTTTTTTATCTTATTTTATCTTTTCTCTTCTTCTTTACTTTATTTCTTGTATTAAATGATATTGGTTATGTTTAGGATTTATCATAATATGAGTGGCTAATTTTACGGTTTGATTTAAGGGTTTCGTATTTCGGTTATATTATTGTGAGGCTTTGTGATATGTATTGATTATCTTGTTTTATATTCAAGTACTAATAGGTTCAAATGATTTTTAATGGAGATTTATATTAATTTGAATTGACAAATCAAATGATTATTTATTCTCCTATAGCTATTCATGAATTTATACTTCTAGTAGTGTAAATGAGTGAAGTCTTGTAGCATTAGAGTGGGTAAATTATGCTATCATAATTTATTTAATCTAATTGAACTTATAGGGATAATATTGATATTTGTGGCTATCCTAATTATCGATATTAATATTAACCTGTTTTCTCTAAGATTAATGTTATTATTAATTAACATGGAACGCTATCGTGCCCAGTTGATTAATAATAAGAATTGACCGGATGCTAGTTTGGTTAATTAAGTTGGAAACAAAGTATTTATCAGGCTATCCTATTAATTCCAAGGTTAATTGCTTGAATTTGCAAGAATTTATTTGTTAGTCTATGATCAATAGTATAATTGCATATCGAACCCTTGAATCAATTTTTTCTCTTCTTAGTATTGTCTCTATTTTGATAGTTTTTCTTGCCAAATTGTTTTGTGTGCATTGATACCGTGTAAGTTAGTGATTGCTAGATTGGTTAATTTAGTATTTAGTTAATTAGATGAAAATCTCTCAAAACCCCTCGTTTTTGTTTCATTTTATTCAAGAGAATTTAATTCCCGTTCCCTGTAGATTCGACCCTGCTCACCACTATACTCGTATTTTGGAAGTATGTTAATTATATTTGGTGGATTGACAACCTATCAGGCACCCACCCCAATTTGCATCAGTATTAGAGACAAGTACAGAGAAAGAAGATGAGTATAGATGAAGCCCGTGATCCAAAGTACGCTTAACATATCGAATAACTCGCTTGAGAGCAGACATATGATCAACTCTTGGATCATGTATATATAGGCAAACCTGTTGGACTGCATAAGAGATATCTAGCCCCGTGAGAGTGAGATATTGTAAAGCCCCTGCAAGACTCCGATATAGAGTGGGATCATCAAATGTAGAACCAGAAGTAGCACTGACCTTTGACTTGGTGTCAACCGGAGTGGGAGACGGTTTACAAGATGACATTCCGGCACACTCAATTATTTCTTCAGCATATTTGCGTTGTAAAAGAAATATACCACCTTTATTTAGAGTTACAGCAATACCAAGAAATAATTCAAAGGAACAAGATCCTTCATAGCAAATTCAAAGGACCAAGAAGATCTATAATAGAGCATCGGAGAGTATCATAAAAGGTAGTGAGAATGATATCATCAACATACAATAAAATGTAAGACATATCTGTCCCCTTACTATAAATGAACAATGAGTTGTCACATTTGCTGTTAGTGAAACCAATAGACATAACAAAATCAGCAAATCGTGTATACAAAGCCTGGGGAGCTTGCTTAAGCCCATATAAAGATTTACGCGAAAGATACATAGTTAGGATGGGTATGATCCCGGTACCCCAAATGTTGATGCATATATACTGTCTCCTTAAGCTTACCATAAAGAAAAGCATTTTTAACATCCAACTGATGAATTGGTCATGCTTGTTAGCGAAAAAGACTAAGCACAATCCGGATCGTTGCCGGTTTCACAACCATACTAAATGTCTGACCACAATCAATACCAACTTGTTGAGTTTTTCCATCACCTACAAGACGAGTAGTATACCTCTCAAACACACCATCAGATTTTTCTTTATGAGTAAAAATCCACATTGATCGAATTACATTCACATTAGGTGGACAGGGCACCAATTTCAACATCTTATTATTATTAAGAGCATCATATTCATCATCCATAGCCATTTTCCAATTCGGGTCACAAAGAGTTATCACCGGATTATGAGGCAAATGTGACCTCATAATCGTAGCCTACAAAGTATGATATTTTTATTGGGTTTAAAAATATCATTTTGGCTCCAGGTCACCATTTGGGGCTGCTGGATGGGACAAATGGAGAATGGAGGTGATTGGGGGTCAGTTTCTAATTGGATTGTGGGTCAAAGAGAAGTAGAATAAAGAAGATGGGCATTTGGTGAGAGATGTGGGTTGTGAGGAGAAGAGCCAACAGAGGCAGCCGGTGGGCTTGCTGTGGGTGGCCCAGCGAGATCTTGTAGGTTGATTGTGTAAATGGTGGATAGTATATTATGATAAACCATCATCTAGAAAATTATAAGTATGAGAAGACGATGTATGCAATTTAGCAAATGAGAAAACATGCTCATAAAAAATACCATGGCGACAAATGATAGTTCTATTGGAAGATAAATCATAACATTTGTAGTCACGATGATTCAGAGGATATCAAAAAAAGACACAGGGAGTAGAGTGAGGTTGCAACTTGTTAATGGTAGTGGAGGGGATAAGAGGATAACACAAGCAACTAAAAACCTGAATGTGAGAGTAAGAGGGATATCATTGATAAAGTATTTGAAGAGGAGAAGAATTACCTAATTTCTTGTTCGGAAGAATATCAAGGAGTTAAGTGGTCATTTGCAAAGCATGATGCCAAAAAGAAGGAGGAAGAGATGCGTGAGCAAGAAGAGTACGAGTGGTATTATTTATAGTTGAATTTTTCTTTCGGCTTTACCATTTTGAGATGAGGTATGAGGGCAAGAAAGATGTAAAGATATGCTATTTGATTTACAAAACTCCCAAAATGGACCATTGTCAAATTCTCCCCCATTGTCACTTTGAACATTTATTATATTTCGCTCAAATTGGGTGAAAATATGAGTCTTGAAAATTAAGAACTTGTCAAACATATCTGACTTTCTAGCCTACGAAAAAGTCCATAAAAAAATCGAATAATCATCCAACAACAACATATAGTATATATATCCTTCAGAACTCCAAGGGATGACCACATATCACTATTAATAATATCAAAATGCATAGTAGTACTAAAAGTCGAAGATGCATATGGCAATTTAATATGTTTCCAAAAACACAAGAACGATAAATACTTGAACTAGAGAGTCGATTCTTATTGACGCCTAAGAGTATCTAGAATAGAAACACCCGGGTGACCCAATCGATCACGCTAGAGTGTAGGAGAGATAGCTGCAAAGGTAGAATAGGTAGTTTGATTGTTGATAGAAGAAGAAACAGGATAAAGGTCGCCTCGGCTCTCACATCTCATTATTGGAATCCCTGTATGAAAATCCTTCATAGAAAACCCAAAAGGATCAAACTCAACTATCATAGAATTATCAATAGTAAACTTTCTAACAGATATGAGATTTTTAATAAGTTTGGGGGGCATGAAGGACATTGTTTAAGGACAAAGGTGGATGAAGAGAAGGCAAATAGAAGTGATCATAACCATGAATTGGAATTAAATGACCATTTATGACAATAATAGCATTACTATAATTGCTCAAATTAAAATTAGACGAGAAATTACCTGGTGAGGGTATCATGTGAAAAGTAGTCCCGGTGTACATGTATCAAGAGTGATACGGTTGATGGAGAGTCACTGTATGTATTGCTGACTCAATATCTATCGAAGTATATGAATCAGGCTGCCCGAAGGAAGTCATATGAGCTTGTTGTGGTCGAGGCCCTAAAATCCCTTGCCGTGGACGTGGGCCCTGAGATGGACGAGTCCATCCATGTGCGGCCACCATAGCAGATTGAGATTCAATTGCTGCCTTCTGGCCATTTCAGCCTCTTCCAAAGTGAGCATGGAATGAGCTTTGTAGAACAAAGGTAGTGGATCACTTTGATGAATAAATGTACCCACACCCTTATAAGCACTGGTGAGACCCAAAACTAATTGGAGAATAAGCCGGCTATCCGACACCAATGCACTAACATTCTTCAACTAGTCAGCAATAGACTTAAGCCTATGACATAAGCCGATACGTTAGGAAAATTCTCCATTTTGAGAGTGGAGAAATCATGTTCAAGATTAACGGCTCGAAAATATTTGTTGTCATGAAAAATATCTCGCAAATGATTTCAAGCCTCCATTGCCGTAGCATTAGCTTCAAGAATTGTGTGCAAAATGCCATTAGAAATTCTGGAATAAATCCACAAAAGGACCGTTGCATCAAGGGTTGACCATAGTTCATCATCCTCCTCGGTCGATGAAGAAACCTTCTTTTTTCCTTTGACAGAGGGAATAATATGGTGCAAGACCTTAAGAGATCGTGCGGCAACCTTGAATAGTTCCACCCACGTAGAATATTGAACATTATCCATTTCAAGAGTAATGGAGATATGATTCTTCATGTTAGACACTGTAAGAGCAGGGTGAAAAGAGTTCTTGGAAGCCGACATGATAGGGCTGCCGAAGGAAAGAAGGAAGAATGAAGAAGAAAGTGGGCGGCCGAGTGGTAAGGTGCAGCGGAAGAAGAAGAACGTGAAACCCTAAACTCATGATACCATGAAAGGAATTATAATCCTTGATCGTTCTCATAACACAATGGCTATATATACAAGATATGAAGCCTAGCTATAGACATAAATCTAGGCTAATAATTAGAAAACTAATTATTTACATTGACCACTAAATAATTAGTTTCCTAAGTATTAGCATGTTAAATATATACAATATATTTAACACTCATCTTTTAGTCAGAGAAGAAGTTATACATAAAGAACATAAGAGACGAAAGGGCCCAACCTTTTCAGAAGGTCACTCAATCAGCTAGGCGGCAAACACTTCCACAACTCCTCCGATCGTGGTGGTAAGTACGCATTCCCTATCGATCAAATTCGTTAAATAAAGGACCGCCAATTGTTCCCGCCCTCTGCACTAAGCCTTTAGGTTAAGGCTAATTTATGCTATGGATTTCTATCCAAAAAATGTATAAAAAAAACAAATGTTAAAAATATTAAGAGATTTTAAAATATTTCTTAGTATTTAAGAAATCAAAATAAACAAATTAGATATTGAAATAATTTTCAAAACTTTATATTATAATAAGATTTTTAAATAATTTAGAGATTTTTGAAATTTTCAATTTGATTTTAGATTTTTCAAATATTTTTTAGAATATTTTTCAAAATTATGTTTAGATTTGTTAAATTAATTTCAGCATTTTTAGAATAATTTAAATATTTTAAAAATAATTTGTTGGATTTAAAATACTTCTTACAAAATTACTAAAATATCCTTAAAATATTAAATTTACGCCGCAAAAAAAGACGGAGGTTGCAATTTAAAAAATTGTATACTTTGTGGGGTAAAGCTAAAATAAATAAATAAAAATTAAATAGATAAATTAGGTACCATAGTTAAAAAAAAAAAAAAAAACAAAAACAAACTTTACATTGCAATGGAAATATACCCTATAATTAATCATTATACAACAATTAATCAATATATACAATGAGGCAACAGTTATTATTAGATGTATATATTTTTATTTATATACGCTCACATATTTTATTGTATTCATTCATCAACTCATTTGGATTAGTATTGATTTTACCCATAAACTTCTGTACTTTAGGTATACCGTGGGTTCGTTACCTAAAATAAAATAATTATATTTTTTATGTAGTAAGTAGTATTTTTAGTTAAACAAGTAATAATATAAATAAGGAATACATGTATTTAATTTATAAGAGACTTACTTTTTATTTTAAATAATATAAAAAAATAATATATTAATTTAAATTTTTGTTAAATATTTTGTTGTCGGTTATTTATTTATTTTTATTATCATTCAACGTAACAAAATTTTAATAATTAATTTTCATTGGACAACTCGAAGCTACAATGAAACTAATTTAACAACGAAATCAAAGTCCATTCGATCACTAATTCTACCAGAAAAATGTAATTTTGTCACATTTATTAGTCTTGATATTTGTGGAAAATAATATTTTATTTTTACCAACAAAAATACTTTGGTATGTAACAGAGTTGACTTATTGAAGACATTTTACGTGTACGAAAGCAGTCACAGCTTACCAGTTGAGGTTTAATAAAGTTCCAGATTCACGAAATTATAAAGATATACTTATCAATCGTTGATTGTAAGAATATATGTGAATGTTCGTATCAATAGAATAAATGAAATGTTGTACTTAATGAGTAGAAAATATGACACAACAATCTGATTATGAACATAAATAAAGTAGTGAAAAATAAAAACTTTCGAGATAGATATTTACAAGTTATAAATAAATCTATCGAAACTAAACACGGGTACACACCATATCATAATAATATGTTGTACAACTAACAAGAAGGTTGTAGTGTAAGTGATTCAACCACTTTTTGTAACAATTCAATCAGACACTGATTTTTAATCTCTCAAGTTTGTTCCGTTCTGACTGATTTGATTCGGTAATTGGTAATAATAGTTTGATTCAATGTTTACGCTACAAGTATGAAAGCCCACGTCTTTATTCTGCAAGATCCACTTCTCCACTCTTAGAAATAGTTGAACATGGTCCATGATCACATTTTCCCAGTGTTTGTTTTAACTTTTCAATTTTTTTATTTCTTCCAAGAATAATATAATAGAATAATTTGTTAAAATAATATATATATATATATATGTGTGTGTTTGTGTGTGTGTGTGTATAAAAAGAGAAATATCATCTATTCATTGTAGTTGCCATATTTTTCGATCGAAACATGGTTACTATAATAGAAAAATATTGTATAACTTTGCTCATATGCAACCTTAAAATATTGTAAATTTCATATTATTTTGCTTATATTCATAGTTTTATTCTTATGGCAAAAAATTGTGTGCAACGGTTGGATCCGTGCAACCGGGTCGTGGGACTTTTAGTTTTGTATTTATATTAAATGATTGTATATTGAACTGAATGTTTAGGCAATCCAACTGGCAGGACATTCCATGTCCAAGATGAAGGTCATGTGTTCGAAACCTATTCAAAATCTCTGAAGAATCTTTGACTTCTCTTCATATTTCTGTCGTTTCCTCTCTGTTTCATATGTATGTTGTTGCCATACATTAAATCTTCTTATTCTACATTTTTTCAAAACTTTTTATTTCATTTTTTGCGAAATATAGTTTTATGAGTCCTAGGGTTTTTTTGAATGTTTTTTTGTTCGTTTCTATGTGAATAGTATGTTATATGTGATTTTCTGAGATTTATATAGGATCAATGTCGTTGTTCTTCATTTTTTTATTGTAGGTATGTTTCTAATACGATTGTTTTTATCTGATGCTAATATGTTTTAGAGTAAAATGACTGATCATTCTGGAGAACATGTAGTGCCCAAATTTCCTCCTCGCTATAAAGCAATGGCAAAACGTTCGATAGATATATCTAGGAAGAAGAGATTGCGTTCTTACACAAAAAAGGTTTCTGAAATTAATGTGGACGATAAGAACAAGAATATTGATGAAAATACGAAGGGGAACGAGAAGAAAACTGTTGTTGATAGGAAGAGAATGTTGATGAAAAGAAGAAGAATATTGCTGACAGGAACAAGAATGATGGTAAGAAGAAGGTGGAAGAGAAGAAGAATATTCCTGAAAAGAAAAAAGTTGACAAAATGAATAAGAATATTGATGAGGGGAAGAAAACTGATGAGAATAAGAACTTAGAAGGAAATGAGAAAATGAACAATAAGACAACTGTAAAAGTAGTAAGATATGTGAAGCTTTTAACCATTTTGTTGTATTACTATAATATATTATAGTATTACTGATTAATATTAAAAGTACTAATAAAATATATTAAAGGTATTACTGTAATAGTGTTAAGGTATTATGGTAATAGATTAAAGTATTATTGTAATACATCAAAAGTATTACTGTAATGCATTAAAAGTATTACTATGATGCATTAGAAGTATTATTGTACTACATTAAAACTCTTATTGTTATATATTAAGAGTGTTATTGATAAATTTATCCCATTTTTTTTATATTGCAGTGGGTTTGTTTCACAATGTAGACCAAAAGGTTTGCATAGTCTGATTCAAACCTTAAATGATAAACAAAAGGCTGATGTTGAAAGTATTGGGTTTGGTGGTCTTTTACATTTATCTATGACTTATTGCTGTGATGGTAAGATGTTGGAGTGGCTGATTAGAAATTTTAACAATAGTAGTCGGATGTTATCTCTTGATAGGAACCGCAGTTTCGTTATTACATCCCATGATGTTTTTATGCTACCTAGGAGTGAAGGTTGCACAGTTGTTAAGTATGCACGCAGTGAAGATTATGTTAAGTTAGAACGTAAGAAAAATTATGGAATTCAGCCCAATACCCCATTAGGTTTGTTGGTCGATGTTATTAGAAATCATTTTTCCATGGGTGGTGATGACTTTAAGTGGTTATTTGTTCTCTATTGTCTGTCTTCTTTTTTGACACCATCCTCAAACCATCTTCTAAGTGTTAATATTTTGAAATCAGTTGAAGATGTGGATAATATTTCTAAACTTGACTGGTGTACGTATGTGTTGAATAAACTTTGTGATGCTGTGAATAGATTCAATAGAGGTAAGTCTAGAAATATAAGTGGATGTGTTATCCTCCTCCAAATTGTGTATTTCCATAGAGTAAAATGGCAAGGGTTTGCTGAGCCAATGTCTCTTGTTTTGATCTGACACTAGACTAATTTGAAAATTCAGTCTAGATGTATGCAAGAAGTTGTTGTTGGTGTTTATGGAGATGAAGAATTAATAATGGATAAATATTCTCAAAGTTTCAATGGTGAAATTAGAGATGTAGTTGAAAGGAGAAAACATGACAGGAAAGAGCCTCAGAAAGATAGTTGCCAAGACAAGAACCGCGACACTAATGAATCTGAAAGATTCATTAAATTTGTACTCCCAGATGGTGAGTTGGATGATGATGACATTAAAAAAGCAGCCACAGATGTGAGTTTAAGTATTTTTTTATTCAATGAAAAGCATCAGTTTTTAATTAAATGGTATAATTACTAAAAAAATTATATTGCTATTTATTTGTAGGAGTTTCATGAAATGTTGTTATCTTTTAAGAGAGATATTTCAGTGGTTTCTAACCACTACAGAACTAGGCTGTTGGAAATGAAAAAGAAATCAAAAGAAAATAAAGAAGCTCGGAATTCATCACCAGAGATAAGCGAGTCACATAAGTTTTTTTCTGATGAAAAAGTGCATAAATTTATTGATGAAGTGGTCCAGATTTCAATATGATGAAAAAATTTGAATATGAAATGCCCAATTTTGAATTGCTAACGCCAGAGACACGGGCTAAAGATGTTGGTGAGAATGATGGAGGACAGACTGTTGGGGAAGGACTGGGTTGTAAAACAAAGGATACAGGGGAAGATGATATCTACAATGAAGATATATTGAATGCTATGAAAGATGTTGGGTCTCGAGGAAAAAATAAGGGCAAAGAGGATGTCAATGAATTGTTAGTAATGAATGAGAATTATGGGTATGTTTCTGTTTTAATGAATTCAAATAAAAAATATTTTTCTGGGATGAGTCGATTGCACATGGAAGTGCTTGATTATGTGTTCTACGTGGATGACGAGGAACATAATCTGGAGTAAGTATTTATCTTTTTATATAAAAGTATTTCTTTTATATGCATAAAGTATTACAATTTTTGTTAATTAGTTTTATTTTTCAGGGATAATATATTTCATCATCGATACTTTTATATCATATCAAGATTGGACATGATATCTTTGTTTCCAAAGGCAAAAATTTACATGTCTGTTATTACAGCTTGGTGCTTGTTGATTAATAATGATGGTGTTTGTGGATGTCAACATAGTCGCTTCGTGTTCAATATGGAACACAGTGTAAGTTATATGATTTCGAATTTTTTTTGTTTATTTACTTTTTATTTATTAATTTTTTATGTGTTTGTTAATAGGACTGTTGAAGAACATTATTTGTTTAGAAGGTGATTTGAACGAGAATGAGAAACAAATTAGAGGATCCTGGGAATTTTGGTTGACTTGCAATAAAGATTTTATCAATTCTGTTGACATGGTTAGATTTTTTGTTATTTATATATGTGTTTTTTGTTTTATTCTTGTGTTTTATTTTTTATTTTTTTATTATACTTTTCAAATGTAGATTTTAGTGCCATTTTGTTTATTTGAACACTATGTTGCAGTTGCAGTTAACTTTGTTCAATGCAAAATATACTATCTTGATAACAAGATTTATGCTGATAAAAAAATGAATTTTATGAGAGTGCCAAGATTTTGGTAAGTATTATTCTTAATAAGAAGTAATATTCCAAAGTGTTATATATGTTTTTATTTATAGTATGTAATTATTGGTATGTTCTATATTTTTTACAGGTAAAACAAATGTCAAAATTTCTCCAATACAAGAAGCATGCAGAAGCTGA
This sequence comes from Caryopteris x clandonensis, assembly GCA_028749325.2. NCBI lineage: Eukaryota > Viridiplantae > Streptophyta > Magnoliopsida > Lamiales > Lamiaceae > Caryopteris > Caryopteris x clandonensis. Next base: position 4,676,918 of record JAPYKT020000003.1, on the reverse strand, counting down.
GGACATTATGCAGTATAAGTTTGAAAATGTGTTGTTCAAATGGCAATCTGACAAAGCTGACCTCGATTGTGGTGTATATTTGATGCATCACTTGAAGCACTTTAATGGAGAACCTTACTCAAATCCAGACTTATCTAATGTATTAGTTTGATTCTTTATATATTAGCGAGGTACTTATTTATTTTATATTCTAGTGATGATTTTCATTTGTAAATGAAGGCTGTTATAAGGTGGGTATTAAGAGTTGAGATATGTGCAAATATTTTTCTTTCCGACATAAATGAACTGAGGTTGGATTTGATATCAATGATTCAACAATTTTACTTAAACAAACCTGATTTGAGAAAAAGAATTACTACTGAAAAGATTGCTGAACAGAAAAAGATTGTGAGCAGAAAAAGATGGTTGAAGAGAGGAAGAAGATTGGTGCCAGAAGAGTTTCTGAAAGAAAGAAATTTGTTGATGACCAAGAGAAAGAAGCTGCAAAGAAAAGGAAGAAAATATGATTGTAACAAATTATCCATGTTATTTTTTGAAACAATAGTGGTTAATAGTTGATTCTAATCATATCGAAGTCTATGTAATTGTTTGTGTAGCAGGAAATGATTTTGTTAATCTGAATAGGTTAGGTTTCTTACAGTTGTTCACTATTACATGGTTAGTTTCTTATTAAAAGGGTTAACTTTCTTATTCAAAAGGTATCAATTTATTATTCAAAATGTATGACTTTTCTATTCAAAAGGTATTAGTTTCTTATTGAAAGGTATTAATTTGTTATTCGAAAGGTACTAGTTTCTTATTCAAAACGTATTACTTTGTTATTCATAAGGTATTACTTTGTTATTCAAAATATACCACATTTATATTTAAGACAAATAATTGTATAACTTTCATGTTGGAAAGGTATTATTTTTTATTCAAAAGGTATTACTTTGTTGTTCAATAGGTATTAGTTTGTTATTCATAAGGTATTATTTTCTTATTGAAAGGTGGTAGTTTGTTATTCAAAATGTACTAGTTTCTTATTCAAAAGGTATTACTTCGTCATTTAAAAGGTATTACTTTTTTATTCAAAAGGTATCACATCTTATATTTAAGACAACCAAATGTATCACTTTCTTATTCAAAATGTATTAGTTTGTTATTCATAAGGTATTACTTTAAAGTTCGAAATGTATTACTTTGTTATTGTAAAGGTATTAATGTGTTATTCAAAAGGTATTACATTGATATTCAAAAGGTATTAGTTTCTTATTCAAAAGGTATTACTTGTTTAACGAAAGGTATCACTTTCTAATTCAAAAGGTATTAGTTTGTTATTCAAAAGGTATTACTTTAAAGTTCAAAAGGTATTACTTTGTTATTGTAAAGGTATTAATGTGTTATTCAAAAGGTATTACATTGATATTCAAATGGTATTAGTTTTTTTATTCAAAAGGTATTACTTGTTTATCGAAAGGTATCACTTTCTTCTTCAAAAGGCATTACTTTAAAGTTCAAAAGGTATTACTTTGTTATTGTAAAGGTATTAATGTTTAATTCAAAAGGTATTACATTGATTTTCAAAAGGTATTAGTTTCTTATTCAAAAGGTATTAATTGCTTATCGAAAGGTATCACTTTATTAATCAACAGGTATTACTTTAAAGTTCAAAAGGTAATACTTTGTTATTGTAAAGGTATTAATGTGTTATTCAAAAGGTATTACATTGATATTCAAAAGCTACTAGTGTTTTATTCAAAAGGTATTACTTGCTTATCGAAAGGTATCACTTTCTTATTCAAAATGTGTTAGTTTGTTATTCAAAAGGTATTACTTTGTTATTGTAAAGGTATTAATGTGTTATTTAAAAGGTATTACATTGATATTAAAAAAGTATTAGTTTTTTTATTCAAAAGATATTACATTTTTATTGAAAACGTGTCCCTTCATAAATTTAACAGAATCAAATACATCACTTTTTTATTTAAAAGGTATCACTTTCTTATTTAAAAGGTATTACGTTGTTATTCAAAAGGTATTACTTCCCCATTCAAAAGGTATCACTATGAATAGTATAAAATGTAAATACAAATACTTCAACATTGATCAATGTAATACAAATATTACTAAAACAAATGAGCATTCGGGGTTGTAGAACCGAATTCCTTGCGTACACTCGAATTAGATGACGTTGATCCACTCTTCTTCATTTTTTTGAAATGTCCTTTAAGTCCTTGTCTTTGGCCCTTCGTAATTGAATATTTTGGATCAAGAACATTATTGATGAATCTAAATGCAATAAATGTCCAATTTCTGTACAGAATTCACTGAATTTTGCATGAAATTAACAGCAGCACAATCTCTATCGTAACCTTCTTCCAAGACTTTTCTTGCCTCCAGATTTCCTTGGCATTTCAAGATCAAATTATTATATTTTCTTTCCATTTCATGTCTCCAAGGAATAGAACTATCCAACTTTTATGAGTTTCTTGTCATGTTCTTCAATTTTTCCCATACCCTTGTTTTTACAAGTTTTGTCTATATGTGTTTAATGTAAGTCTCTCGTATGGTTTGTACATAATTTATATGAAGTATTCTTAAATAATGGTAACACAACATACCTGTCTCTTCAAACTTTTTGCAACTACATGTGATCATCTTCATAATAAAATCAATCAGTACTTGATTTGTCTGGCCGATAGAATTATCAAATGAAACATCGTAAATCATGCTGCCATCAAATGCTACAAAAGTAGAATGACTAGATATGCACCTGATGAACTCATCTTCAAAATAACTGAAAAGAGTTTGCGTATATATCTCAGAAGCATGTTTTAATAGCCCATTCATTGGTAGTATAGATTCAGGAACTGATCTACAACACTTGAACTCATCATGTTCTTCTTTAGTTCTCTAATGCTTTACTATTTCCTTGAAAATATAATAAAACTCCGTCAAGCTTTTGCTTTTTTTAGCATTTAATCCAAGTGCATGATTTGTACTTTCACTTCTTTGTGAAGATCTTATCCCATCAGAGAAATAGTCTTTACTCGATGTTATACACCATTTTTCTCTTAATACATACAATCGGGTAAACCACAGATGATTTTGAAGATCATATTCAGTTATTAAACTTTTCCAGCATCTTTCAAAGTGATTTTCATCAATACAACCTGACAAGCATTTATTGAATGCGTTCTTAAATGAAGTATCACTCTTTAGCTGAGCAAATCTAATTATTGCATTGTGTTGAAGGTGCCAGAGGCATAGCCTATGCATTGTCCCAGGGAAAACCTGTAATGCATTTTTATTAATAAAAGTATTATTTTAATACGAGAAGTATAATATGTAAATGTAATAATGTAATACACTTAAGGTATTATAGTAATAAACGTAAGGTATTATTGTAATAAACATAAGGTATTATTGTAATACGCTTAAGGTATTACAGTAATACACTGAAGGTATTACTGGAATACATTTAAGCTATTACTGTAATACATTGGAAATATTACTGGAAAATTTGTACCTTCTCTATTGGAGACTTCTTGAATACTTCAAACACCCATTCAAATGATTCAGTTTTTTCATCAGACATGAAGATATAAGCAAACATCACATTTTTCCTATGGTTATTTACACCAACAAATGGAGCACATATCAAATTATATTTGTTTGTTCTATATGTTCTACCAAAAATCAGTACATCACCATATATATCGTAATATTCCTTCATCATAGAGTCCGTCCAAAAAATACTAGATAATGTTCCTTCATCATCTAATTTAACTTTATAAAAAAAGTATTCTTCCTTAGCAGCTTGCTCTTGTATCATTTCTATTATTTTCTGTGCATCGCCTCCTTCTATTGATTTCATCTTTAAACGATTTATGTAGTTCAAATGATCTTTCATTGTATGACCAATATTTTCTTCACCCGCAGCATCATGCACCATGTAATGAAATCAGTCACTTGGTTTTATCCCATAAGATAACATATCTTCTATGACTTTACCTTTCTCACATGTAATTGATCTCTCTAATCTGTGTATGTGGTACCATTCTGCTCTTGTGAGTGGATGATTATGATCTAGAACATGACATACAACTTCATAAATCCTATCATTATTCAACTTGACGTTCATCAAAGCCTTACAATTTGTTCTTGTAACTCTCAATTTTTTTGTTCTAATTATTCTTGTACCAGCTGATTTCTTCAATCCAGCATTAGAGCAAATAAATAACTTACCTGTTTGAATAGGGATAGTGTCTGTAGTGAATCTGCTTGTTGATTTTCTAACACTAAACCCTACTAAGTGTGCATGCTTACAATAGAGTCCATGCATTTCATCAATTGTTTTTCTTTTAATCCCAATTAGAGAACTAGTAATACTCTCACAATCATTATCCTTATCTTCATTGGTTGTCACAATATTCTGTTCATTTTCTTCATCTTCATCAGTAGATTCAATGACTATTATATTGTTACATTGACATATAAATAGATACAGAACAACAATACTTTTATTCTGAATAAACATAAACATCAATACGAGTATAAATGGAGTTTTCAACATAATACTAACATTATTCTGAATAAGCATAAACATCAATAAGTTTAACTATCTCTTGTTCTACGAAATTATTTGCAGAAGATTTATATAAATTTGTGAATAATAAGAAATTACCTTCTTTATTTATACTCTAGATTTCTTTATCAATTTCTGCGTGATTCACGATTGCGTTATTGTGAAATGATTATGTGTTGTCCATTGTGCTCATAATGCGATGAAACAACTGCAGAGAAGAATCCTCGCGATTCTAGAGTTCGAATTTATTGAATACAAACAATCCGTTGTTCTTCTTTGTCTTCAAATTGTTGTTACAAATATGTCTTCTTCGTTGTGTTTGACATTTTCATTGTCGCCTTTAGATATGAATTATCGCCATTGTCGACTTTGAATTCCTTCAAATTCTTGAATCAAAATCTTTGTAGTGAATTCCTTCAAATTCTCCTGATTCTCGAGTCTACGCATCAATTTTCAGAAAAAATTCCTGTTATGGCTTCAATTTTCAGAGTCTACGCTTCAATTAGGGCTTAAATTTGTAGTTTTAGGGTTAATTTCAATTTCAGAGTGATTGTCTGCTTCCTTAATTAAAAAAAAAAAAAAGGAGAGAGAGAGAGAAAGTCAAACTTTGAAATGACCGGGTCAAACCGGGTCGGACTAGATCCATCATTTGTTGCACGGATCTTAGATCCGTGCAATCGTTGCACACAAGACCTATTATATTCTTATATATGCATTAACCTATTACTTTGAGGACTTGATCCATCATTCTAAGATCCGTGCAATCGTTGCACACAAGACCTATTATATTCTTATATATGCATTAACCTATTACTTTGAGGTGAATTATATATAATTGCTTCCTTAATCTCAAAATTAAATTTATTCTATTTTACCCATTATATAGTTATATAATTTATATATAATATTTATATCTCTTATTATATTAATATTACTTATACAAATTATTAAATATAATTATATATTTTTTAAAAATATTAATGTCATGTATTTTTAAATTTAATAATATTGTTCTATAAAATTATATAAAAATAATTCATAAAAAAATTAATATATATGTGCATGTACCCGAAAATTTACTAGTATATATATTAAACATATTATTTTGTGGTTGTTTGGGCGGAGGAACAAGTGGGGCATTGGTGCTTGGGAGTAGGATGCATGAAGCATGTGAATATTTCCAAAAAGGGAATAATTTAATTGATTCTAGTTTCAACTTTAAACCATGGTTAAGGAGCTGAACGGCTAATAGTAACCATAATTCAATTTTTATAAGCTTTTTTGCTTTTTCCCTACTACAGATTAGTTGAGCTTTTCACATGTGGGTACCAACGGTGTCCGAGATTAGCTTCTATTATCAACCTACTATAGGTAGTTGTAACAATTATATCTGTGCTAATAAAATAACAAATTAGTTTTGAAATAGTGAATTTCGTTCATATTCAATTTTTTTTTTTTTTTTTTTGTATAATAATTGTTAGTCTTTCATCAGTTTTTTATTTTCAAAACCATATTTTTCAAACTTTTATATATAGTAAAATAAAATGAAGGCTAATAATGTAAACTTGAGGAGACAATATATATATATATATATATATTATAATTCTCATCCTATTTAATGAATTAAAATATTAATATTATAACTACCAATTTTTAAGAATTTGATTTTTCTATTTGACATATTTATCACATGTTTTGTATTTTATTTTATTTTTCTAGGACATTGTTTAACTTAAAAAAAAATCAGAAATTATTTTAAAATTTTATTTGTTAGTTTCCATACTTAATTTATGTCTTCATAATTTACTTTCAATTTTATGCAATTATTAATGATTTTTGTTAGCAGGTACATTAAAAAAAAAAAGGAAGACCAAGAAGGGCGACTCCAAAGGTGTGGAGGATGATGAAGCAAAATTTGCTGAGGGAGAGATTCTATCAGGAGATGAAGCTTTCCTAAATTATTGATATTTATCGAAAACACTTATTATTTACATATTTTGTGAATTCTGATTATGACTGCAAAGTTTAACACAAGAGAAGGTTTACTTAAAATTTTGTTACGAGTAGGATACTTTTAGGTAGTGTAATAGGATTATATTATCAAGTTGAGAAGGAGACACTATCATATCCATCAGAATTCACAACACAAGGGAAGAAGATATCCAAATGAATTAACTCTCATATCCATCATATTATCTAACATACAAGAAAATTTGATCTTTTACTCTTATCCATGATATTTCCATCACACAAGAAAGCTAGGGAAGAGGAAAGAAATGTGATCCACATTCTATACTGTATCTTGATGCGCATCTACCAGGTGATCATTTCTCGATTATATTGATGTTGTATTTTTCATTACAATATAAATTTATGTATAGTAAATGTTCTAAATTTGTTAAAAGATTGCAAAAAAAGAATATAATATATATATATATATATATATTAGTTTAGGTATCAATTTCGTTTAGGTAACAATTTATACATTATTAACTTATTTAGTAACTAAGATTAATAATTAAACTGGATAAAATGGATTTTGAGGAATTTACAATTAAAATTTGGGTCGCATGGAAAGAACTATATCGAATAAAGCATTCTTGAGTAGAATATTAGATCACTTGAGTTGGAGCGGCCTGATATTTTCTCCAAGAAAGCGGATTGCAAAAATAATATCCAGTTGAAGTAAGCCACAAATGGCTAAACTGAGATTTGATGTAGATGCAATATACAATGATATAAAAGGTATTGCAACATTGGAGAAATACTTCGAGATCATGAAGGTAATACTAAGGTGGCGTTTGCCCAACCTATTCACTGCCCTCTCTTTGTTCTTGGTGTTGAATTAGTGGCTACAAGTATTGAGAATATGACACTTGGATATTAGTTGAATGTTGTTAGCTAATCTGTCGTAATATTCAAACTAAAGGTTGGACGACCCAATGATGATGATGATGTAGTCCTCGAAGTCACATTACCATGCATTATACTTGAAGTGGTGCCAGATTGAGGATATGAAATTGGGGATGAATTGAACTGTGGCCGATAACTTCCATAAGTGCATGATACGGGAGGCGGAGATGTATACTGTCTGGACTCTAAAAAGAAAGTGAACGACTAACCATATGCTGTAAAATCCCAATTAGGAGTGGTGAAATGAAGTTGAAATTCTTGTGGGGGCACATAAGAGTCAATATGCATGTCCATACCAGTAGAGACAAATGGTTCTGGGCTATTGTGCGACGTAGGTTGTGGTTCAGGATCATGTTGTGGTTCAGGATCATATTGTGATTGATGGCGTTGGAATGATGGTCGACGATCATGGAAGTGAGCTCTAGCCTGTGCTTATATGTCTTCTACTGATCGTCTAAAGGACTCCCTGAGATATGGTTGCTCGTCAATAACAAGTTTATTCAAATTTTCTCATAATCCTTCCTATAGTTAATTGACAATATAAATCATAAAGATTTAATAAATAAATGCATAATAGAAACATAAATAACAAAAAACAGCCACATACCAAAACTTCTAAAGATGCATTTGATTGCGGTTGGTACCCCACATGCATATTTGACCTTGGAGTTATTAGACGTTGTGTTATTCTTTCATACCAGCTCATATATGCATGGTCGACGTCTGACTCATTCCAACCAATAACAGGAGCTAAGACAATATGACCATCTCTGTTGAGCCACCATTCTACAAATGAAGCATGAGTTTCAGCCCAATTTGTAGTGGAGCGCCCTCTACGGCATATATTATGCAATGTATCATGCACATCAGGAATCGCCTATGGAATTCGTTGTCTCATCCCAAACTGTCTCAATATCCGATCTGGGTAATATAACTTAACAATTGAATAATAAATCATAGGGCATTTTGACATCCACATATTGGTGACTCTGATAATTCCAATGTCAATATATGCGCTCACAGCAGTTGGGTATTGTCATAAGGTTGCCAATTAAACTGTATAGATATAAAATTAATTTAAATTTAATAGAAAGATAGCAAAATCTTAATAATTAGTTATCATAACTCTTGTGGAGTTTGTCTATCTAAACTCTCTCGTATAGTCCTTAGGTTGCTCGTCAAACTATTTGTAAAGTTGTGGTATTGTAACCACTCAACACCATATGGTGCAATAGGAAGAACTCCATCCACACCAACAATTGGCGTTGTATTAAGGCGTCTACCTCCCAACATTTGCGGCGTGAGAAAAAGTAATTCTCGACCAAGCCCATATCTATTATAGAACAAAAATAATTAGAGATGTTTTCCTCATTTTTAAAATAACATATTGAAATTATGCAATAACGTGACAAATTTACCTGCAATAGTTGCATTGGCCTACCAAGTTGCGTATAACCTCTATGTGCTGCATTGCACAACTGATGGTACAAATAACCTAGTACCGCTAAACCCCAACTGAAATTACAACATTCATCAATATCTTCTAACTAATTCAAATATAACAATGACCCCATATTCCTAGAAGTATCTAGGCACATTATGGATCCTAACAAAATCAAGGCACATCCACGTGCATATTGCACAACATGTTGTTGTGGGCTTTTATTAGTAACAGAGTACATGCTTAGATATCTACGTAATGCTAACAGTGAAAATCTTGACCATTTTAAGTCTTCTGCATTAGGGTCTCATCCGAGAATCACCTAACAACGTGTAGTCCAATATGACCTTTTAGTTGAAGTATGTGAACTTATAACAGCCTCACCTTCAATTGGTAGGCCCCAAATAAATGCGACATCTTGTAATGTCACGGTCGCCTCTCCAACTCTAAAATGAAATGTATGAGTTTTGGGTCGCCACCTCTCAACCAGTTCAGGGATTTATGATTTATTAAGTGTAAAATCACCACATCTATAAACACCATAGAATCCTATACGATATAACAAGGATATGACTCGGTAATGCAACCCCTGTGTACGTCTGAGCATTTCCCTACCATCATCGTCTGGGTCTTCCTCATAAGGATCATGGTCATCAAGTCTCCAAAAGATACCACTATCGTGTCTACACTTCAATTTTTGGTCAACTTCCCCTGCAACGATATCCTCAGATCAATGTAGATGTTGTTCTCTTAAGATCTCACCATTAATAGGTCCATATTCTTCGAAATGTTCCATACTGCAATAAGATTAAATCTATTAGAAGAACTCAAAATAAAATCTCAAACATAATAACTTCAATATATAATGAAAAAAACTAATAAAAAATTGATATTGTATAAAAACCCAAAACTTATAAGTGATAATTCAAACTTGAATACACATTATATTAAACAAACCAAAAATTGATTACAACTAAACCAAACTACATTACAACAATCTATACACAACAAGCTTATCGATGGTCATATGAAGTTCATGTCTGGGTAGCAGCTTGATCTTGTACACGACATTGTTGCCTAGCGTGTGTTTGTGCCCAATTCATTTCATTTTCAATTCTCGTAGTTTTGCCTCTTCCTTTATGCCTCTTCTCGCACAATGCTGGATTATGATACAGTTGAAAAGAAGCCTCATCCCAATAATATTCATCAGGCAATGACTCAAACTTACCACTATAGGTGTCCACATATGTACTCGTATTGTAAAATAAGTTCATGTAAACCATCGGGTTGACTCCAAAATATCGACAAGTTTGCATTGCATGTGAACATGGTATGTCGTTTTGCTTCCAGTCACCACAACTACACTCTCTGAGCATCAACTTTACAATATGTGTGTAGCATCTTGTTGTTCCTGGCACAAACGTTTTCATTGAAGCTGTTTGATCAGTAAAATCAACCTTATATATTTGGTGTTCCATTGCCTTCCATTGCCATTGATCATACTTCTTGTACACCTCATCAGGCCATAGTTGGTTCCTTTGTTGCATTTCACGGGCCATTGTCAATCGGTCAAGAAAATATTTTATCGATCGATAAAATGTAGCCTGAACAATTGCACAAATTGAGAGCCGTCGTGCACCTTTCAACATGGCATTCATGCATTCAAACAAATTTGTTGTCAATATTCCAATTCTCCAGCCTCCATCATGTGCAAGAGTCCATTGATCTTTTTTTATTTTTGATAGGTAATCATATGCCCCCTCATTCAACACCTTTATTTGATCCATCACATTCTCAAATTCTCTTATTGTGAAAGCTGATTCGGCTTACCAACACATGTCTTTTCACATCACATTCTTCACCTTACTATTGAAATTCGAATAGACATGCCTCAAATAGAACGATGGACCCCAAGAGGGGGCTGAAAATCAAGAATTCTTTCCACTGCTTTCAAAAGACCGACGTGTCTATCTGAAATCAGACACATTCCTTCTCTACCGCGAATAATATGTTTTGATATCATACGAAGAAACCATGTCCAAGAAGTAAAACTTTCTTCATCCACAAGTACATAAGCCAAAGATAAAAGATGTTGATTTGCATCCATGGAAACAACAATTATCATCTTGTGCTTGTATCTAGTATAAAGATGAGTTCCATCAATACTAATAATTTTATGACAATGTTGGAACCCATCTATACATGGCTTGAATGCCCAAAACACATATTTCAATATTTTTACACAATTTGTTTCTTCGGGCATGTGGCGCCACTTGACAACTATGCCTGGATTCCATTTTTTTATAGCTCCTAAAAATTTGGGTAGTTTTGAAATTGAGCTCTCCCATGTACCATACACATTTTCTCTTGCTCGTATGTCATGCCTTATGATATGAGATTGTATATTGAAATTTATCATACCTTGTTGTTGAACACACTTAATCTCATATCTAGGATCTGTCTGAACCATTCCAGTTAGCAACGCAGCAATCATGTTTTTGCACAAGTTTTGATGGTCAACGGACACCGCGTTCAATAAGCATGTATGAGGGCCTCAATACTTAGTGATTTCCCACATATCAATCTTCTGTTTGTATCATGCATGCAACCACCAGTTGCAATGTGTAGTCTCACAACTATTTGTGCATTTGATTTTCCATATACGAGGTGTGTTTTCCTCTACTCGATACTCACGCCTCGCTATACGAATTGAAAAGTCTTTCACCGCAGACTGTAAATTCTTCTTATCTTTGAAAACCATCCCTTTTGTGAGCACTCCTTCAGTAGCATCATAATATCTAAAAAATTTCGGTAGCTCAAATGAGTCCACAAGCATTTCATGTGATGATGCATTGAAGAACGGGATATTCGGATGCATGGAATATCTCTGAGCACTTGATGAAAGTGGTGGTTGTTGATTGGATGGTGGCCTCTCTTGATTTGGGCAATACATAGTTTGAATATCACCAATATCCACCCCATCTTCATCTGATTCACTAGATAACTCGTCTTCGTCTGGTTCAGAGTCTTCTGGTTCATTCACATCTAAATTATCAATCAATGGATCATGTGGTTGATCATCTGTGTGAGCATTTTTTTCTTTCAGTTGGAATATTATCATTATTGGACCTTGAGGTTCCACCAGTAAGGTCTTGCGTGACAAGTATTGAATTATTGATGTCATCACCTCTCAAGTAAGAAGCATATTGATAATACTCATTGCTTGGGAGAATATCTGAGAGAGCATTATCTTGCAATTCTTCCTGATCAATATGAAATTCTACATATTGATTATCCGCATCCGGTGCAAAGAAAATTTATAGATTATCATCGTTGTTGATTGGTATACGATGATATATGTTGTTTGCATATAGTGAAGCGGATATGTTGAATTTATATTCATTGCTATTGATCCCTGTCAATTCAAACAATTTTGATACCAACCCAGAATATTCGATATCGCGAGGTACTCTTGTTGCACAAACAGGTGGAACATCGCTACTATCCCCAACATAAACAGCAATACTGACATTGTTTGAAGACTCCATATCTTAAATAATAAAGATGTATTAATGAACTTAATATATGGAGTTAACTATTTTTTTTTTTGCATGCAAGAGGTATTATTAAACAATATAATTACAAAGTAACATGAAATTAAATTCAACTAATAAATTAGTAAAATTCAAGCCTGATATTGAAATGAAGCAATATCCCAATGCAAGGGCAACAATTTGAGGGTAACAATAAATGCACAACAATAGCAACAATTCCTAGAGTTCCTATTTCAAATAATGAGAAAATAAAATTATTAACGACAAATCTATAACAATTTTTATATAATAGCAAAAAATTCAACAAAATCTATTATAAATTAAATGAATTAAACCAACCGACATAAACACACCCAAAACACAGAACACACACACATATCCCACAACCACACACACAGCACACACACGCACACATCACACTCAGCAAACACACGCACACATCACTCACAACACACACACACCACACACACCAGCACACACACCAGCACACACACCACACATAAACAGCACACATCACACATAGCACACAAACACACATCACACACACCACACACAGCACACAACACACACACACACAAGCACACAACACACACACACAAAACACCACACACACACACCAACACACACAAAACACCACACACACAAAAAGAACCATGAAAAATAATTACATGAACAAATTTGACACAATTTATGGAGAAAGAGAGAAGAAAGAACCGTGAAGATTGAAGAAAAATTGAAGGAGAATTGAAGAAGAATTGAAGAAAGAAATGAGGAAGAGAGAAGTGTGAGAAATGTGTGGAATAAGTTAGTGATAGAAATGAGAGGAAGAGTAATGTGTGGAAACCTTTGACCACACATTTAATTTTAGATTTATTTCAAAAAAAATTATAACCAGCCGACCGACTGATTCCAGAAACTTTGTCTCACTCGGCCGGCCGAGTTAAGTAGCCGACCAAGTGAGTGAACCGAGTGAATGCCATGAACTTGGTTGGCCGAGTTATGTCCAGACTGAGTGACTCGGCCGAGTTACAGGTATCACTCGGCTATCCGAGTGGTAACTCGACCGAGTGACACGTTCGAGTGGCGCTTTTTTCCTATTTTTCTGGGTTAAAAAAAAATTTATAATACATATGTCGCCCATACAATGGGCGACTTTAAGAAAAAAATATTGAGAGTCACCCCTGGGAAGGGCGACATTAAAATTTGAAAGTCGCCCCCGCCTGGGGCGACTTTACTTATATTTTTAAAAGTCTTACAAATACTATATTTTATTAAAAACTTTCTAAAAACACTATATTTCGTCAAAAAGGCCGAAAAATAAACTCTGAATCAGAAGAAGTACAAAAGTTCAAGGAAGAAAAGTGACACAAAAGTTCAAGGAAGAAGAGTAACAACTCCTAGCCCTAGCAAATGCGAAAGATCTGATGTAACACTGGAACAAGTTAAGACTCAATTATCGATAAGTGTTGAATATTTTTCTCTAAAAAAAGAGACTTAAAATGTTGTTTTGAGGTGCATCTTCTACTTGTACGAGATGTTCCCCGTGCGATGCACTGGATAAAATATTTTTTTATATTAATATATGTTATAAAATTATATGATTGTTATAAAAGATTATAAAATATATAAATGATAAAATAAAAACTAAAACATATAATTATATAACAACTCACGTGATCATAATGCAAACAAAATACTTATGAAATATAAAATATAAAGAAAAAATTAATAAATTTTACGTGTGACTTACACATATTTGTACGTCATTCTTTTTACAAGATAAAAAAAGATATCAAAAACCGTTTGTTCTAAATAAATTTTGGGTGCATTTATTTTTCTTTTATAATTTAATTTTTTTTCTGGTTATAAACTTAAATATCAATAGCATTCGCAATATGTAGTAGATATAACAAATTAAAAAATCTTAAATTTTCACTCAAATTAAATTTGAAATATAATTTCATATGTATAGTGCATTGTCATTTTCTCAAAAAGTTTCTCTAATAAATAAAAAAATAAATAATTATATAACAAAATAAATTTCAGAATTCAAACTCAATCCAACTTATTATAATTTCTCAAAGTCAATACAACATTTAAAATTAGTAAGAAAAATATTAAAATGAAACAACTAAATATATACTTGAATAATATAATAGTTTTAATTTATGAAAAATTTTATTATTATTATTATTCTATAAAAATATTTATTATTTTTATTTGTCTTACATTCATATAAGAATTTAAGCCATTTTTTATTCAAACTTCACACATATTTCAAATAAAAATAAATAATTTAACTCATAAAATATTTATTTCATATTTCGAATATAATATTTTATTTTAATATATACAATATTGATATGAAATTAAAGATCGTAAAAGAACGATGAATTTGATGTATCACATGTTAGAAACAAATTTGTAAGAAAAATGTTATATGAATTTTAAAATTGTAGTTGAAAATTAATTATTTTTTATTTATATAAAACTTCTTTTTTTAACATGTAATTTTTCTTATATAAAAAATGCATAAATTTGTTAGAAGTGACGTGTTGTTTTTTTAGCTATTTTTAAGAGTTTTGTTTTTTTTTACTAAGTATAAATTTTTTTTTTTTTGTGGTGATGATAGATGACAAATTTTTATTTTTTAACATTATTATAATCTTACTTTTACATTAAGTGAGGATAAGGATATCAACGGGGGTGTCAAGTTGAAATAAATTAGACATTGATTAAATGAGCAATGTTAATTTTAGTAATGAAGACAAATTATTTTGTTGGCACACAAACAGTAGTTTTATTAGACAGCAAATATATACTATGAGACAGAAGATATGTAGCTAATTATTTGCTTCGACTACACCCCTCATTCATAGTTGGTGCCTTAATAATCATTGGTGTCAGAAAATAATGTAATATTAAAATAGAAGAGACTGCGAATCAAGAAAATTTTTGTAAAGATACCGAACATCATCAATTTTATTGTTTTATTTGATTAATTAAGTTTGATTGGACAATTATCAGCCTAATCCAGTGTTTCGTATATTTCAATCAGATTTATAAACAAAAGAAGGTATTGATGGTGATTGTATTTGAATAGGTATGGGTTGTCATTTGGTAGAATCGAACCCATTGAAAAATTCTTATCGAATAATTACCAAAAATATTTTGATTTTTATTTTGAGATTTTGTTTTTTATTGATTTTTATTTAAATAATTATAATTTAGAAACACTTTATCATCCCCAATACATATTCATAAGTGGAGTTGTTATAAGTACTAGAAATATCATAATAATATAAACAATCAAACCAACACCAGATTTTTATAATCAACACCAAATTTTTATACTTAACCAACTAATATGGTCTAGCTCTGCCAAAGAAAAGAAATACAATATTAATATGTAAATTATATATTATAATATATATACACACACAAATTAATTGAGTATTTGGTAAAATACAAAATACTAAATTGTTTTTTTGAACCGTAGTGAATACTAGGTCGAATTAATTTGGGTCAATTCAATACATACTAAATTTTCAATATCAATTCTATTCTGTCGGTAAAATCATATTATGCCAACTCCTAGGAATAAGTTTGGGAATGAGTATTAAGAAAAAGTTGGGCTCAACATTCATTGTAATTATACTAATGTATAATGTGTGTAATATGATATACCAACTTTTTTGTAAATTGACGTTGCATTCCACTATCATTCACATTCCTTATAACAATACCCATTAATAAAGGTTCCAAACTTGGCATAGAGCACCACTAACGAATTGTAAATTATCTTCAACATATTTTTTATTCGATGATTGTATTTAACATTGTATTTGATCATTTTCTATGAGTTGGAAGGGGAAAAAAAAAGGCCAACGCCAGCTCCTAGGACTGCCTACTCCCTAGTCCCACCAGCACCTAAAATGGCTGAATAATTGAAATGGTGTAGACGCCTAGGTGGTCGTCTAAATCGATCTTCAGAAAATTGATCCAATATACACCCCCAATCCAATTCAGAAACCAAACTAGGCCGAAGGGGTTGGTAAGGACAGGCTACTGACTTCACCAGCTATTTATCAAAACATTATTGTGATTATCTGGTTGCCAGGGAAAACCCATATCAAATTTCACAACAAATTTAATTGAATTCAAGCTATTATATTCCGTATTCACATTTTAATCCATCAAAGGTGGGGCAAATCGCGCAATTGTATATAAGTGTCAAAAATAAATGAATACAGTAGGCTCCAGCTCATGCATGCATATATTTCAAGTAGTAAGCCATGGGATCAGAACTCTCTCTCTCTCTCTAGACCCAGAACAGGCTGAAGCTGTCTGAGATCACAACTGTTATACGGAGATGGTGAATAAGTAGAGTTTAAGCACCAAAGAAAGAGCCAGCTGCAACAAGAAGATACCAGCTACGATGAGGAACCAGCTTTCACCTGCAGACTTAATGTGGTTTCTGAGGTTGAGGGCGACGAATGTAGCAGACATGAAACCAGCTACACCAGCGATAACCCATCTTACGATTTCATGAGGAATAACAGATAAACACTGCAATAAATAGGAGGTCTTGTATCACTAAACAGAATCACACCAAACAATAGAGCAACTTGAGAAAGAGCAGTAAACAATTATTAGCATTAACTTTCAGCAGAGAGATGCAAATTTCAGTACAAGTTAAATATCAAGCAAATTTGCAATTTAGAAACAGGTAGGCATAATATTTTGGGTCGTACTCTTCTTGCAGTTGAAGATATAAAGCTTGGCCATCAGAGTCACAAATATTCCAGGCCTCGTTTGCTGGATTAGGTCGGACTGTACTTAGCATTCCACCAAATCCATAATTTACTTTGATGGTAAAGGGTCAGATATCTCAAAGCCCATGATAAATTTGAATATTTTGAGATAAAAAGGGGATACTAATCCCGTCCAGCCCCTCGATAGAATTTATCCCAGTGGCTTGAAACTCTGTATGGCATGTGACTTCCCTTATTTGCCCTTAACATCAATTCTGAAATATATTATCTGAAATAGGGTGTATGATTAAATGCATGTCCCAGTCTATTAACCCAAATTCTTCCTTTATGTCACCCAAGTAAACACTTTCCTTGGCTTGATAATTCATATCCCACACCCTAACCTACAAAGAAAATGGTTGAGCATGGATACAAATTAAATGATAAGCCTCATATTATCCCAAACATAATCAACCCCATGGTTTTGAATACCGAAGTATATCAAGCCCCAGAGTATCAAAAAAATTTAATACAATTAATACAAGTTAAAAAAATTTAATACCGAAGTATATCAAGCCCCAGATATATGATACTGATACAGGTGACTGACTTTTCTACAGCAACATTATATCATTAGAAAAACTTAAATAGTAGTCTTCTAATAACAAATTTTCAATGAGTCAAATATTGAGCAAATATGCGATTTTGACATAGGTAGCAATAATATTTGGGTGAATAAGCTTTCTCCCAGTTCAAGATTATCATTTAATAGTTTCATCAATAGTTTCAAACAGTCCCAAGTAAATTTAGCAGAAAACGTGATTCACTACCAGCCAGCCACAAACGTAGGAACACATATAAATGCTACACAAATCTTGTCAGGCATATTGGAAATACCCAGAAAGTGTTAGCTATGTTAATTACAATAGAGCAAAATAACTATATCTAACCAGGATAAATACAGCCACATAATTGGTCACTGGGGCAAATCAGCATATGCAAAGGACAAAAACTATGAGGAATAAAGATGGAATGTTTCTCTTACCAAAGCAGGAATGAAGATAAACAGTGAGTAGCCATACAGACAAAGCAGATGGACGAAGCCAGATGGAGCAGAGAAGTACTTGAGGATAATATACAAGGCTAGAGGCACTATAGCTACATAGCCATAGAACAAACCAGCAGACCAGGTCATCAGAGTGATGTCATAATCCCATTCCTTTTTTTGCAATTTGTGTGCTATATAGGTAACAAATGTACCAATGGAAGCTGCAACAAATATCAAGGTAGTGCAGATCCAGAAAGGCCCGTACCTGTAATTCAGCAAGGACAACAATAAAAATTCTACATGTAACAGGGGACCCTGGCGACAAATTCTGTATAAGCAATGAAGTAAAAGAATTAAGCTCAAGCAAATTCAGACTAACTCATACACATATGACAGGAGTGAAAATGACATTGGTGCAAGCATTACATAAGGCAGACAAAATTGGGTTTAAAGATTGAAACAAGACAAACCCATTATAATACATTTGGGACATAGCAAAATCACTGTTGAAGTATTGAGGTTGGACATGAATGGGTGAAGCTGAGCAAAAAATTTAAAGCAGAGCTAAGTAACAACATACAGATTATATGCAAAAGATATACATTGGAATCATTATTCTCCACCTACTTCTACTAAGGGAAAAGTAACCGTCAAACTTGGTTTCTAAAATGATCTAGGAGACAAAACCACCCAGAGGAAGACCCAGTCATTCCAGTATGGATTATTGCAATAGAAGACCCATCGGTGCTCTACTCTTTCCACCAAGAAAAGTTTCTGGGAACTCATTTTCTTGGGGAACTAACATATATGTTATAAGCATGCAGATGTACATAAAAATAACCACTAGAACAATGTTATTTTTGTTCCAGATTCTGCATATGTTTCTACTCTATGATATGAAAATGATAGATATTTTTAAACCCACTACCTTAATTGGTCATGTAAACTACATTCAACTCCAGAGATAAGTGTAATACAGCAAACTTACAAATCTGGGTTGTTAGCAGTCTTTTCCGTGAAACTTCCTCTGAAAGGAAAGAGTGAATCTTTTATTCTATCTAAGACATCAGATGTGTCAACATCAAAATAGGGCCTGTATGCAGCAATTGTGAAAGACCGAAACCATCCACCACTTTGCTGTGGCTCATCAGAACCAGACACAGGTTTGCTAAATGTATCTGAATCAAGAAAAAAAAAATATGCATAATGTAAATTCCCAATTAAGAAAAATAATAAAATAAAAAAGTCAATACAATAGGGGAATAGTTGGATATACACTTGCAGATAGATGTGCCAAGGAAAAAGCGAAGCCTCTGGAAAGAATTTCAATTAAAAAAAAAAAAGTACACAATCTGACTTTATATCTGTTCCATTTGTGACGAAAAGTAAAGGGTGATTGCTGAGTAAGAAGCTTCTCTCAAATCTACTGCAGTTATAATTAGGTATTTTCTTGTTGGCCTTCTCTTGAACACATACCTACCACAGACCAATCATGCATCACCTATTAAAGCTATTTCCTATTTTCTCTAATCATTGTTTCATGAATTATGATCCCTCACAATTCCAATTTCCAAGTATATATTCTTGGTGTTTGACTAACACCAAATGACAGAAAACTCAACTAAAAAGAACAAGATTTACATTATGAAAAGAGAAAAAGCAAACTAATGTTTCACACATGATTAATATTAACAATTGCAAGGATGCCTCCACAAACTTCTCTGGTCACAAAACTGAGTAAGAAGATACACTAAACTCTACTGCAGCAATAGTTTGTGTCTCGTCAGGCTCACCATTTCTTGAACACATAACTGCCACAGACCAATTGGGCAACACCTATTAAAGCTATTTCTTTTTTCCTCGTATCATTGTTTCATGGACTATGATCCCTCGCTATTACAATTTCTAAATACAAACTGCAGGTATTTGATTAACACCACATGATGGACATCTTGACTAAAAGAACAAGATTTACATTCAGAAAAGAAAGTGGCAAACTATCAACAAGTGTTTCCAAAGTTATTATACTGTTTTGTTGTCAGTAGCACAACACATGTTTATCAACTTCAAGTGAACAGCATAAACCTACATTTAGTGTTTACAGGGGGTTTATAAAATATATCGCTAGAAAGCTCCATTTTTCAATCTGAATACGATTCACAACAAGCCAAATCGCACAAATCAAATGCAACTCTAACACAGTTCTATTCTTCCAATTGCAACACAATCCACAACAGCCAAATAACTAAAAATCACTTATCTCCTTCGCATAAACTTGACAAAGAAGAAAAATACCATCGGCATCGCGAGGCGGTCTTGAGGCACCAGAGATCTTCCCTTGAGCACCAGCAGGCGGAAACGTCTGCAGATTGGAGTCTGGACACAACATCACCATCCAACAATATGTAAACAGTAAATCCACTAACACCAATCATAATAAGCGACTGAAAAAAAGGTACCAGTAAATTTTACAGAAACATGCGAAGGCGGATCAGCAACTGCCTGGAAAAACATCAACGCCAACAAATGAGTTACAAGTAAATGGAAAAATCGAGAAAGAAAATTAGATCTAAGATAAGAAAATGAGCAGAGAAAGGAATTACCGGAACAGATCCGGCAACATTTTGGTTGTCAATTGAAGTGTAATTGCCGGACATCATCTTCGCTTCAAATCGTTTATCGACAAATTATACTCTAATGTGTCTGCATATATTGTATGTAATTAGATGATATTGGGGGAAGGGGAAATATGTATAATGAATATTATACAGTCCATGGGGACATTGAATTAACGATTTTTTTTTTTTTTTTTTTCTGGTGGAGGGTGACTTACTTAGAGATAAATCAAACTCCCTCTTTATGCAATATATAAATTTTAGGGAAACTTTACCAGCCCTCTATTTATAGGGTATGTTTGAACAAGATTGGAGGGGTTGTATATCACTTGTAATATAATTAAATGTATAGTAAAAAATAATTTTATTTTATACCGTTATTGCAGATGTCAAATAAGTAGCTCTTAAATGAGTGTTTTTAATATTATTATATTATAAAAAATGATGAGTGTAATGATTGAATAATTGGTTAATGATTAGAATTTTTTATTGAAAATTGAGGAGTTCATAATTCTTGACAAATATTATATATATATATATATAATTTACTTTATTTGCATAAATAATAAATTTAAAACATAAAAATATCAATAATAAAAACTTATATTACCTAATTCCATTTAAATATTCCTGCTATACTTTATTTTAAAATTAATAATAAAAAGAATTTATAATATTATATTTTAAACATAAATTGCATAAAAATATTATTATATTCATATATTTATAAAATTAATTTTTAATTTTAAAAATAATAATGATAACAAAAAAAATAATTGATAAATATTATATTATAAACATATCTTACATAAAAATAGTATTATATTTATATATTCTATATAATTTATTTCATAAACAATTAGACAACATAATAAATAATAGATAAATAATAAATAGAAAATCTAAATTACATAAATATATTATTATATTTATATATTCCAAATATACTTTAATATATACAATAATATAAACAACGTCAATTACATAACTACCTATAAAAACTAATTCAAATGCACAAACAGTAGTCCACGTACTCACAAACTAATAACATATCAAAATATAAATACTATTTTAAATATAAATATTAAAATAGAAGTTCACCTAATAATTCATCAAACCAAACAACAATTCTAACATATTAATTATCTCTTGCCGCCCACATCGCATTGGCACTACATCCCTGAATTCCTTCTGGACCTGAACCGAATGTTGCTTCGGATAAGTCCTTTTCGAGAAAATCATCTCATCATCTTAATAGTGTGGATAAGTTCCGTCAAATAAAGGATCATCCAAACTCATTCTCCTTATGAAATTGTGCACCACACAACAAGCAAGCACTATATTCGTCTAGTTTGAGATCTTGTAGTTAGGCATACCCTATCTCAATATAGGAAACTTACTCTTCAATACATCAAAACAATGCTCGATTGAGTTTCTGAGACGAGCATATCGATGATTGAAAAGCTCAGATGGATTATGCGCCTGGTTGCCAGCAGAATAAATTCATAGATGGTAGCGCGTGTTCCTATAAGGAGCAAGAAAACATTCATAGTTTGTGTAGCCAGCATCGACCAAGTAATATCTCCTTAAAATAATGTCAGTTGAATAAGAATAAATCATGTATGACCAAATATAAAAGTTGTGTCATATGGTTAGTTCAGATTGAAATGTTACCATCTGGAGGCCACGGAAAATAAGGATCACGTCTTATAGCATTCATGAGGACATTAGCATCACATGCACTCCCCTCCCACCTAACCATCACATAAGTAAACTGCAAGTTGAAGTCATAAATCGCAAGCACGTTTTGAGATATCGAGTGCTTTTGAGATTGATAAACATTAGCACGATGCGCAGGTACTCATGCAGGAACCAATGTGTCGTCTAAAGCTCCAACCGCTCCCTACATTCAAACATTTTATAAGAAATAATATACATAATAATGAAATATGTTGCAAATAATTTGATTACCTCGAAATAGGGATAGAAACTAGGATTGTATAGAATGTTGGGATGGATATGATTGAAATCCGGCGGTCCAATAAACTTCGGGGCTAGTGTCACAAGTGCATCCATAGCACGATTAACAATCTCGAGCGAGTGTTGGAACCTTTCCATGGTATCTTGCTATCGTAAGTGTATTGAAACTGTGCGGAGAAACATGATAACAGACTCAACCTGAGGAACACGAATTTGCTGGCACTCAGTAAGCAACCCTCTTGATGTTAGCAAATTAACTAGGGTGTGGAAAGTTGGTCTTGTCATTCGAACATTGTTGTAAAATTGTTCGTTGGTGCCCATCAGTATCTCACCCACCCAATGAGCACCATGTAATCACAATGCGTTCTGAAGAGTTCTAACCGCACGCAGTAGATTCGGTAGAAGTACTTGAGCCATAAAACACATTATATCTTCTTCATCAGAAGAAGATGGTGAACCAGACCATTGGGCCTAACTAGGATTTTCATCTTCAAAGTTGGCTATCGTATCAGACAAACTAACCATAACAAGAAAATTTGACGTCATTCCAACATCGCATATCCATATATCATAAACAAGAAGAAAATTATAATATTGTTAGTTCAAACATACAAATGCAAATAAGATATGAAAATTTGGCCCATATGGCCACCACATATTTTCACATAATAACCATAATGCATCGAAGATGTCCATAACACATATTAGCAAATAGTAAATTATACATAAAGTCGCGTCTGATAATAGCTAATAAGAGTAAATGCCATAAACCACCCCAACCCTAGCTCAAGCAAAAGACCCCACCCAGGCGTGCTTGTCCTCATCGGTGAACTGCATAAACATACGTCACATGCTATAGTCCCTCAGTTGCTCACATGCCTTCAGATGAACGTGCAATGGAAATTCGACCATATCACGTACTATTTCGTAGCACGTGCTAAAATGTCAAATGCCTTAGTAGATTTAGCTTTTTTCTCGGAGATGTAACCATCAAAATTATTGAGCGTGCAATAATTGCTGCTTCACGCTCAGAACCACCACCCGATGAATGCCTACGACCGTATGCTCGCACCTTACTTGGACCCTCTTTTGGGTCTAACTCCCGTGTAACTTCAACCCCCACAGTAGGCTAACTCGGGGTTTGGATTTCATCTTCGCCATCGTCCTGAGTAGGGGGCATGCCACTAGAGCGAGACTCATCACGAGTCACACAGTTCCTACCGAATAACTCTGTACAAAGCTCCATGTGCGGTAATCCTCGAGCCAAAAAACCTTTGATGTCGCGATTCTCCTAGAAATGATTTTTTTCGTGATAATGAATAAATGTGGAAAGAGATTTACGTAATAATATACAATTATAACATTGAAAAAAGAAGGTATAAGGAATATACTCTCCTAATTTGTTTCATGATATCCGTCGGTCCAATCAAAGTCTCTTTATTATGACACTACTCTAAGCTCTAACCACGCTTGTACCTCAAGTCATACATCAACCTCCATGCCCTTTTCAAATTTTGGAACTTGTTGCGACAATGTTGAACAGTAAAACGAGTATGATCGTTCACGACAACATTCAATCTATCACAAATACTCTGCATGACGGGGTTAGAGAATGACATAGAAATAAGGTTTCCATTGAGGTACTCCTGATGGCAGAACACAATGAATTGTGACTCGTTCTCCTTGATCTAATTGACTTTATCAACTACAAAAGTTCTCCTACCAGCCATCTAAAAAAAATAGATAATATTTTTGTTAAAATTGTTACAAAAATCCTGGCTGCCCATAGATTCGAAAAATATAATTATAATTATATAAATAAGCTTATTTATTCTATAACACAATTTGTTGTTGCCTTAAACAATATGCTGATAGAGAAAAAATTGAGTAATTAATTTGTAATTTTCTTTGAATTAACATCTTACATAATAAATAAATAAAAGGATCAGATGCTTCTAATCCTCATATTAATCACAAAAAAGATATTACAAATTTGTAATGTTTCAATTAATTAAGTGGAATTGAATATCAAATATACTTTATTTAGGGGAATTGAATCTGATTTATACTTCATTCTAATTTGTTGAAGAAAAATATCTTTAATATTTGGTTAATAAGTTGAAGAAGATATATAATGGATAAGTTGAAAAGAACTTATGTAAAAGGACAACACAATTATAACCATAAATATTCCATTAACATTAATAAAACCAGTATGCAGTTTACATTGTTCACTCATCAATTACCCAAATACTAATTTATGTACACGAAAAGAAAATTGTGTAGCTATGAAAAATGTTGGATTATTCTTCAAATTTATGTAGCTATGAGAAAACTACATAAATATGAAAAAGAACAAATCTATTTATTGATATAAGTAATCACAATAAACAAGCCCTTATTTTCAGTTCCTAAAACAGATAATCACATAAACACAATAATGCAGAAAAAATTACATGAAACTGTCAAATATCTATAGGAAAAAATCATCCAAAAAATTAATAATAATAATCCTAATGGGCTTGTAGTAGCTTGTGATCACATGAAAAAATTACTCCACCAATAAAAATCAAACTCAAAAAAATTAAAAACAAAAGGGCTTCCTAGATTCACCAAGGAGGAATGAATTACTCTTTTGCTCAAATGGCAGAGGAACCCTAAATAAGATGAATTATCTATTAACATAGGCTATGTTTGGTTGGCCATAAACAAGTGAACATAGATATAACAAAACTAAAATAGAAGAGAAGTAATCAACATACATACAGGAACATATTCAAAGCTTTGAATGCATAGTTATCAGAAACATACCAAAACATGATTTGAATATAATAGAAACATAATACAAGGGCAGTAATGCATAGGCAGAATAAGCTGAACAAATTTGAAACTTGATGCCAGATGCAGACAACATAAGTAGAATGAGCATAAGCATACAAATCTGATAGTCAGACAAGCATACAAGATGCAGAACATAGTTCAATATACAAAAACATGATTTGAACACAGTAATGTATAAGCAGAATAAGGATAAGTTGAACAAGCAAGACAATACCAAATGTGAAACACCAAATGTAGAACATAGTCCAATATACACAAAGTAGGATTACCAGATGCAGAACATAGTGCAAAACAAGATCAACAATATCATAAAGCAGATTTCAGAAACAAAATACACAAGAAGATAGAAGAAACTATTACCCTTTGGAAACGAGAAGGAGGAATATTCGAACTCCCAACAGATTCAACAAAACAAGCACGAGAAACAGAAGAACAACAACACTTGTTCTTCAATGGCCGAAGAGCATACTTGGAGAATGTAGATCTCGTACATAGTGAGTGAGTGTATGGAACTTTACCCATATTCACCCTCGTATAAATAGAACAATGGAAAATATAAAACCCTAGTCTAAAAATCTAAAAATTACAACAAATTAAACATACAGAAGGCTATAATAAAGGGCAAAATCTGAAAAATTCTATCAATCTACAACATAAAGCAACAAAGGAGTAAAAAATGGGAGATGAAAACCAACATTCACAAAGACTATATTCTCTGCACATAAATCACTTCATCAACCAAAGATAAATGCACATCACAAAGGATCATTGAGCCTTATTAATGGAGTAAATAACATCAGAAAAAGACAAGATCCAGACTATTGGGTCAAACTCCACAGGTGCAATACCATAACTCTCCTTCACATATAATAGATGAGAGAGAGAGGGGGGCATGTGTAATCTGCAAAAATTGCAGATAAAGCTCTGCAATGGAGATGCAGATACAGTGAAGACAGAAGATGAGACAATTGAGAGAGAAAGTGAGGCGTTGCATGAGAAGCTGAGATGATAGAGACGCGTGAGATTGTCGGCTGAAACTGCAGATAGAATAGGCTAGGGTTTTGCTGATTCTCTTTTATTAACGGCCCAACCCAAACACCACTTCTGGGCTGTCCCAACCACAACAGGTTGGGCACAGCCCAAAGCAAACATAGTCGTACATTTTGTAGGATATACCTCAAAGTGTTACGCTCACCAAAAAGATATATATTTGAAGTATAATTTATCTTAATGTAAATAAGAGTTTAAATATTTTTTATCATAATTAGTTGTGTTTATATACTATACGTAATATTAAAATTCCATGATCTCATTAACTAGGAGATTTAGCATGGGCTAATGGTCATGGAATAAGTATTAGTGATTGAGATCATAAATGTTTTAAGTCATATAATCTATAAGAAGAGATAGTGGATGTAATGTTTCAAGTCATATAATCTATAAGAAGGGACAGTGGATGTGATGTTCATCCCAAACGATTATATTGAACTGGTCTTGCACAAAAATCCAAACCATTTGGATGAGAATAAGAGGGCTTCAGTTTATTCGGGGAATGGTAAAAATACAGTTTTTTGCGCAAAGTATATTAAAATTTCACATGAAAAAGTCGAAATACTTCATTATTATTCTCCGTTGATATATCTTGATCCATGATTACTTTTTTTTAATTAACAATAATTTGAATGAGAAGAAATATTAGGTGGAGAAGAAATAAGAGACAATGAGATAATTTTAAATATGTAAATATATATGAGGGTATTTTAGTCAATTTAATTATATCTAATTTTATCCTAATTATTCTGGAGTGTATTTAGAGATTTCGGGGTATAAATAGCCATACCCTTAAATAATTAATTTAGAGAAGTCTTTTGGGCTTATCTATTAATTCTAGGAATTAATTAAAACCCAAGAAAACATTTAAAAATGCCTAATTATGGAGATTAGAACTCTTAAACCCATAAGAAACCTAATAGATAGGAGAACTAAGGGGTCTCTATAAATAGATTCCCAAAAAAAAAGAATTATTCATTCAATTCGAAGAGCACAGAAGGGACTAGTCTTCCTTTTTCCTCATGTTCTCTCTCTTCTTATTTGTAGATATTTTTAGTTATACTTTAATTCTAAATTAGTCATTTCATTCAATACATATATATGAGAATGAAGCTACACTATCTAATTGTTAAAACTTTACTTAAAATTATGTATTTAAGACTGTGTAAATTTATAGTTATATCGTAGAAATATTTTTAAGTATTACTGTAATTACTTATTTCGTATTCTCACAACTAGAAAAGAGAATTGAATTTGTTGGGCTCCTTACCCGCACACTAGTTCACCCAACACATGGACCACGGGGGCCATATCAATTTTTGTGTTATTTCTAACACTATTTTGTGATATAATAATACAAACTTGACAAACAAACAAAAATAGCCAAAAATCCTTGGGGATTCATACTCGCACATAATTAGTATTGGAAAATGAATATTAGAAAATATTAATAAACTATGAAAATATTTAAAAAGTTTCCTAAATTGTGAAAAAAAAACTTGTTACACGTGTAATTTATTTTATAAGACAAAGTGAAAGTGATTTTGTGGACCAAAAATTAGGTTGAAAATATAAAATTAGAGAGAGAAAAATATGTCTATAATCACATGATATCTATTTTTAAATTAAAGTAGTGATGCATCTAAGAAAAGATTATTTCATCACTAAAATATTGGTTGCTAAAAATTAAGAGATGGAATTTTTCCATCTCTAAATTTAGTGACCAAAAACTTATATTTAATACGAAATTAGAGACCAAATCACATACACAAATTAAAGGGTGAGTCTCTTGCTTATCGG
Organism: Caryopteris x clandonensis; assembly: GCA_028749325.2. Lineage (NCBI taxonomy): Eukaryota > Viridiplantae > Streptophyta > Magnoliopsida > Lamiales > Lamiaceae > Caryopteris > Caryopteris x clandonensis. Next base: position 4,648,352 of record JAPYKT020000003.1, on the reverse strand, counting down.
TTGCACGGATCCTAGAATTCATGATACTCAACCCACTTGAAATTACTATAAAATTTAGGGGTAGACCTCAAAATTCGTGTCAAACTAAAAAAATAAAAAAAATTCGCATCCAACCTCACGCAGCTCACATCTAGCACACCCGCAGCTCACGTCCATTGATTTTAATTCTCGCGGGATGCAAATAATACGTTTTAGTTAATCCAATAATACCTATTAACTAAACAAGTAATACATTTTAACCTAAACAAATAATATTAAACAATGTTTTGTTAATTTCATTGAATCTATACTAATATAATAACAAAGTAGTTATAAAAAAAAAAGAATTTGTCATTCATTCCCCTCCAATAAATAAATATTAACTAATAATTTCTTAGAAAACCTATTTAATTTTTAATTTTAATATAATTAATTAATTTATATTTTACCATTAATTTCAAAGTAATAGATTTTAAGAAAACGTGTAATACTATTAAAAGATAAAATAGTATTATTTAGTTAAACAAGTAATATTTTTTAATAAAATAGTAGTATTGAGCAATTTCTTGATTCAATTCCTAAACACATATATTATTTTTTAATCATAAATGTATTACTCTTAGTGTTACAAGGTAATATTATTAATCATAAAGGGTATCACTCTTTATATTGCAATGTATTAGTCTATATCTTTAAATGCATTATCGTCTAACCTTAAATGTATAATTCTTTAAGTTAAAATATATTATTTTTTAACTATAAATTGTATTGTTCTTTGTGTTGAAAGATATTATTTCTTAATCGTAAAAATATTATTATTTGTGTTAAAAGGTACTAATATATAACTATAATTGTATTATTTTTTGTGTTGAAATATACTACTTCTTAATCGTTAAATGTATTACTCTGTGTTAAACTTTATTACTCTTTAACCGTAAATGTATTACCTTTTGTATTGAAAGGTACTACTTCTTAACCATAAATGCAGTATCCTATGTGTTGAAACATAATACTTTTTAGCCGTAAATATTACCCTTTGTGTTGTAAGAAATTATTTTTTAACTATAAATATATTACTATATGTGTTGAAACATATTACCATTTAAACTTAAATATATTACTCTCAGTATTGAAATATATTAATGGTTTACCGTAAATGTATTACTCTTTGTATTGTAAGGTAATTAGTGTTTAATAGGAAATAGTAAATTTGTCAAACATACATATTTTTTTAGGCGCAATTATCACAAGAAAACATAAATAAAATTAAGCACGTAAAATCATAACATTAAAGAATAGAACAACGCAAATAAACCACGAAAATTCTTGCAACACCAAAAATGTAAATTCATTCTTAAATAATTATTGAGAAAAACCTAACGAAAAGCATACCAAAAAACAAACCATCGAAGCATAATTCATTAATCCTACAATCTGCCTACCCATTTTTCCTCAACAATTTATCCCTTTTCACTCATATGGATACCATTACGAAATTTTCTAATATTTTTGTTCAATCATGAATGTATTACTCTTTTAACGTAAAAGATATCATCACTTATTTACCTAAAACGTAATAATATTACTTTTTAATTAAAAAATTGTATTTTCATGTGACATTTGAAATTTTGGTGGACAATTTTATATGAGTGAAAATTTTCTTATATTAACTAAATAAACCTACAAATTTATAAATATGTTAAATAAATTAGTTTAGAAAATAATTAGTTGGGATTTGATTCATATTTTAAATTAATTTATCTATTAATATAACAAATATGATAATTAATTTCTTTCATGGAGACATCAAAATTGATTAAAAAACTAGTTCCACAGATGAATCTATTAAGATGTAATAATATTATTTGTTTAATTAAAAAATATATCATAATGTGACGTGTAAAGTTTTAGTGAAGAACAAGTTATAAGAATGAACATTTTCTTATACCTATCAACACAATATATAAATAAATTCAAAAATAAATATTGATATGTTTTCAAAAATATTTTTTTAATTATACTGAATTTTATAAAAAAATATAAAATTTTATTTTAATAGTGACTGCAATTGTAATTTGACTATATTGTAAATGATTAAATAATAAATAAACAATTTATTATTGGTTTAGTGTTAGAAAAAAATTATTGATATACAAAAATGATTAAATTTTCGTAAAATGGTATATTGGTTTAGTGTTGGAACAGAGCATGTTAAAGAAATTTCTTTTTCTTCGGTAATTAATATATAAAGTGAGAGGATGCTCAGTGCTGTAATAACTTGGTGTGGTCTAATAGTAAACGGCATTTTTCAAAGAGGTGGTGGATCAAACCTTGACAGCACCTTTGTGTTTTTATTTAATTTTTTTAGTTTTTTTGGTAGATGCATAAAAGTCTTTGCCTAAAGTAAAATCGATTATATTTGTCTCTAATATTCAAGTTGCTATTTGTTATTAATCAAACAATAATGATATAAAAGATTATTATATCATTTTTCATTATTATTATTTTATTTTTATTTAGTAATCAATATTATTTGTATAGTGTTTTCATGTCTAAAATGAAATTTTGGGGTGAGTGTATGAAAACCTAGGCAAAAATTAGATTGTACTTATTAATAAGAGGATGAACTGTATACTTATTGGCATCCCAATTCACATTTCCGAATATGATTTTCATTATTTTCTGAAGCCTTCATTATGAATATACCTAATATATTTGATTGAATTGTGCAATCAATTGCATATGACAGACGTTCAATTATTATTCATGAACTAATATACTTATTTTAGCTTATTAATACATTAGTTTTAATAAAGTAATCAATTAATTTTATTTGAAAAGTATAGCGGGCATCTAATTAAATTCCTTTTTTACTATTTTGCTCGTATTATGGTAACTAGAATGTCTTGTCGTGCCATGTATAATATATATCTATATTTTTTTAAATATAATTAAAAATTAAAATAAATTAAACAATTCCATAACAATAAATTTTGATAAAAATATGTATTTAATTTTTATATGAAATCCAAATTCAAATGCAGTTGCCAAGGAATAATTAATTTGAATATATAAAAAAAATATGATATATTCAAATGTAATTATAAAAATATAATTAGTTTGATATATTATCAATTATAATCATCGGGCTTGTCATTTAACATACTTGGTTGTAAATTATCTAATCTAATCTAATCTGATGGCATCTTATTTTTATTTTGAATTAGACCGATATCCTTTAATTAAAAAGCAAAACTTTATATACACCGTGAAATCTTATGTAAAATATTTTTGTTTAATGAAAGAGTATTATTTGTTTACTTAAAATTTTTATTACTGATTTGTTATCTTGAAAAAAATAGTTATACTTTTCAATTAAATACGTAATACTTTTTAGTTAAACAAATAAGATTTTGGATCATATACATGATGCACCCGATGCATAAGAGGCTTACTTTTAATTAAATACATACTTGAAGGGGTCATAACTAATCCTTTTTTGACGAAAAAATTGAATTCGTTTTGTAGAAATTTTATGGGAAGTTTTTAAATTTTTATTTACCAAATATTTTGATAAGCCATATTTGCACATATTTTTTATTTTACCTTTTTGTTTTTTTGTTGCGAATATTTGAATGATGTGTCATTAAATAAGTTTTTGCCATGTTTTAAAAGATGTGTGATGGAAGCATGAAGGTAGAGAATCAATGAAGGCTTTAAAATCTCATTTAAAGACTATAGTAGTGAACTGTCGTGCTTTATTTTTAGCAGATAATTTTTTTTTTTTTTTGAAGAGCTGGTGTATTTGGTCCGAATCTTACACATAAATTGATTGATGCAATTTTTTTTATATATAATAATAATAATAATAATAAATGTTAATGTGAAAAAAATGTAGTAATATTTTTTAGTAAACAGTATTTTTTTTAATACAACGTAAATTATTTTTTAGTGGAAAGCAATCTTTTTAAATCATTTGTATAATTAATTATGTTTAACAAATAAGAATTTTTTTAACGAAAATATGATACTCTTTAGGTGAATAATACTTTTTTGAAAAAAATAAGTAAAATATAATATGTCTTTGATAAAAAAAATTATATTTTGTTGTTGAAAAGTAATACATTATATTATATGCATAATTACATCTTATACATAACAAAATAAATGTACAATTTTTAATGGAACGTATAAGTTTTGGTGAAAAATAATGCTTTTGGAACAATCTTTATTATATTTTATAAACAATCAACAAAAATGTAATATTTTTCAATAAAATGCATTACATTTTAGTGAAAAGAAATATATTTTTGAATAATTTATATAATTACACTTGTGTAAGTTACAAATAAAAAGTAGCATTACTTTTTCAACGAAATAGGATATCTTTTTGGTGAAAATTAACACTTCTAAATCAAATGTATAATTACACCTTTCATAACTAAGAATAAAAAGTATTCCATGTCTTATAAAAAAAGTCATGTTTATCAAGATTACAATTTTTTATTTTTAATCAATTTGATAAAGTTATAATCTTCCAAAAAAATATAAATTTGCACTTATACATCTTCTTTTATTTATTAATTTGACTTATTAAATAATATAAAATTTGTTTATTGATACAAAATTTGAATTTTTTACTTTGATTCATAAAACAAGAATTTTTTTTTTTAAATAATACTCCTTTTTAAAACAAAAATAATTTTTCATATATATAGTTATTTGTAGAATAGAGTGAGTAATCCGAACATAATACTTTATTCACGAAAAGTAACACTTTTTGAACACCCTCCTCTTCTGCATGAATATATTATAAAATAAATATTAAAACTATCCCAAAAGTACAACTTTTGTTTGGTAGGAGCATGCTGCATATCATATATTTAGCCACAAGTAAAGACGATATTTCTATAAACATTTATTTGCTTGAAGGATTTGAAAAGCACCTAATTTAATTCTCTCAAGAGCATTGGGCTGGTAATATGTAATAATTCATACTAGGCATTAATAAAAAAGTTTTCCACATGTTACTTTTTTAGGATGGTAGCTATAGTTTAGGGTGGAGATGGGTTGAAAAGTTGTGCAATAGCCTGCATTCAGGCTTTTTATTAATTTTAAATAATTTTTTTTGCCTACCCGACTTGATATAGCCTTTGTCAATATATTTTCTAATTTTGTTAAGAAATGCATCATTAAAAGTTATCTTCAATTTAAAAAATAAAATAAAATATTTATTCCACATATGTATACTTATCTTAAATCAATGTTTAAACTTATATATTAATGTTATTACTTGTAAGAATTTAAGATTGAATTTGGTTCCTACAAAATTTTCATTATTTTATTACTAGCTCATATTGAAAAATTAAATAGAGTTTATTTGGCACATAATTCAAATTAAATTTAATATAAACTAGCACTAATTGTTAGATCAGAATATGTGCGCGTGTGTATGTGTTCAACAGTAGTTCGAACTGTAAATGAACATGCGAAAGCTTAAAATAAAGTTTGATTTTAAGCGAGGAAGAAATCCCTTCTTCCTCTCAAGTAATTTTATTAGAAGACATATTTGTTCCCACAAATGTTACAGTAGAACTTACACGTATTTGGCTCCCCCTAAATACTTGTCTACCCGTGTAACTAATTCTTCTAAAACACTTACTTGACCATCTAGTCCCCTAGATGGATTTGAATACAAACTCCCGTTTGTACAAAGTTGAAATCTCCCGAAATCAACGTGTGATGAATTTCTAAAGTAATCCAGACTCTGCGAGGTTCGCCTTCGGTTCGCCCTTGAGTTCTTCCCAGTCTGTTGTATTCTTACGAATATAACAGCACACTCATCAGCTTCTCACTATCTCTCTGCCCATATAAATGGTAATTGAATATCTTGGAGAGTTACAGTCTCTACAGCTTGAGGTTGTATTTATAGTCTCTCATGTCCTCCACGAGATCTGCCGGTATCTTCTCATATCTTGGTGGTGATATGCATATCTTTATATATGGCCTGGATATGCATATCTTATATCTTCATCATATCTTTCAAAGATTTGTTCCCAAATTTACTCTTGATTCTCCTTATTTTTAGCCATGCCTTTCCTTCTTTTTCTCTTCTCATTCAACCTTGACTTTCTTCCAAGAATATCTCCACAATATCTTTTAAATCTGTAATCAATAATAAATTAATTAGAATTTTTGAATAATATTAACAATAATTACCTTATCAATCTCCCCCTTTGGTATGTTGTTCGAAAATTCCAGGACCATCTACTACCTGCAAAAAGAAACAAGCAGGAGAACTGTATGCTGAAAAGAAGGATGTTCACATATAGGAGAAGCATCATTCATCATGTTCAGATAGTCAATAAAAACAACTAAACTACGGATATTGTTGTTAGCATCCTAGCTACTGGAGATTGTAGTATCAATATTACAGACCCTTAAAAATTTGTTCAAATTGTTTAATAAAAACATCCCAAATTCAAACAGAATCACTCCCAGATTCCCATTCTTCTTCTTCCTCAGTATCATCCGCTTCAGTCTCCTCGGCCATCCTTTTTCTTTTTGTTGCCTTGCCTGACACCTTCCTCTTTGCTTTATCTGCGGTAGATGGTCTCTTCTCCCCCTTCTTCGAGCTGCCTGCCAAAGGAGTGGAACCTCTGTGTGGTGCGCCCAGAAAATAGTTTGTAGCGGTCGGAAGCTGCCTTCGTGTAGAACGACTTGGAGAAGGCCTTTCCTCTGACTAGCACATCATTTTCATTGCGAAGGCGCCCTGGAGATGACCCAGTGAAGGCAGCAGGGGAAGGCTTTTTGTGACGGAGCGAACGGCGAGGCGGAGATCATGTGAGTTCTTCCTGGGATGAGGACTCATCAACGAGATGTCGACGCCGTGGTGTAGAAATTGGGGTTTTGCCTGTAGGGTTTGCTTTGCGAGGAGCCTTGGACTTTGATGGTGGATTCGGGGTCATCCGGGAAGGGAGATCTTGAGGAGGAAGAGGAGATTCTTCCATGGGCGAAGGATCCCCTTCCGGTGGAACTGCGGTAGCAGGAGGTGGAGTTGTGACTCTAGGCGGTGGAACATCGGTTGGAGCAGTTGTAGTCGGCGGAGTATCAGTGCATGGTGGGGACGAATGACCCGGAGAGGGCTGGTCCTTTCCCTGGTCGGCCGAGGGCTGCTCATCAAATTCAGGAGGGGGAATCGTCTCTAAAGGTCCTGAGTCCAAGAATGGAACCAGAATCTAGCTTGGTCGTCTCCCGCTGGGTGAGTTTCCTTGATCCGCCATGAAAAGTCTGTAAAGAAATTTTGGAAAGAACACAAGAACACAAGAGCACAAACGTGAAAGTGAACTGTGAAGAGAGTGAACACCGTCAATTATAGGCAGACAATGACGTGAAGTGAGGGCGGCTGACGCCTCGATTTCTGTCAATTTCACAAGATTTTATGTGGGCTATTCAAACCCTTTTTTGGCGCCCACTCATTGTAGTTATATAGGCATTAAGGAACACGATCACACATCAAGACGGTTGAAACAAGGAAGACCACGTCCCCATTTTGGCACGTGTTCCGAAAATAAGTCACGACTGAATAATCATCCGGGCCCATTTTGCATAAAATAATCCATATAATCCCAGGAGAAAAAATAAGAGAGGCTGATTTTTTTTTTTTATTGGAGGAATGAAGTCATAGATCACCATATTAAGCACAAGTCTCTGTCAGACAACAATGTTTGAAAATGCACTAAGAAAAATCCGCAAGTCTTCTCTTCCAGTATATGTTCACCCCATTTTGATTGCTAAATGAGTTGTATGATTTTTCCTTATTGCTCCTTCTGCCGAATCCTTGTGTAGTAGCTCGCAAACCACACAATAAAGTACCACACTGGAAAAACCCTGTGTGACGAGATCAGAACCTTGTAACCCCTATATTTGGTGCAACTTAGAGGTGAACATTATTAAGGAAGCTTTCAGAGACCTGTCATTTTCTGTGTTTGGTGCTTTATCACATTGGTGACAACATTTCACAGCATCATTTCAAGGTCGTAGCTCTTTTCCTTATACTATGAGAAGAAATAATTGATTCAAAGTTCAAGACAAACATAGTTTTGAACCTGTACGAGACTTATAGTTTTCCTAGGCAATCCGAGACTTCCACCTCCCCTTTATTTTTTATTTATTTTTTTTTTTTGATACAGCATTTACATAGCACAACAAATCCCTAGAGATTTTCTCAGAGATATGAATTTTTGCGCATCTAGGGCCTTTGTGAAAATATCAGCCAGTTGACTTATGGTAGGAACATGTTTAAGGGTAATGACTCCATCTTCAACTAACTCTCAGATGTAATGGTGTCTAATGTCTATATGTTTAGTTCTGGAGTGTTGCACAGGGTTTTTAGACATATTAATGGCACTCAAATTGTCACAAAATAGAGTCATAGAAGTCAAGTTCATACCATAGTCGCACAACATGTGTATCATCCATACCAGTTGAGCTCCCTGCAGCTATGTATTCAGCTTCTGCAGTTGATAGTGAAATGCTTTTGCTTTTTGCTTAGCCAGGATACAAGATTGTTTCCAATAAAAAAACATCCTCCAGAAGTACTCTTTCTATGAATATATTGGATTAGCATAAATAAAATATTAATTTTTTATATGAATTTGATCTAAATATAAATATTTTATTTTACAAAATTAGAAATATTGTTTTATTAATTTATATAATATTGTAATTCATTATTCCAACTAAATAAATTTTTAGAGATGAAAGTTTTATATTAAGTTGAGAACACTCAAAATTCACTTTACTATTGTGCAATTTATTATTTAATGAATATAATTTTTTTAAAATATAATATAATATAAAAATTAAATTGCATAATATTTTATATAAAATTTTCTAATATAAATGATTGCTACACATTTTTTTTATAAAATATAATAATTAATTTTATATTAGTAATATAATAAAATATATTTTATCCTATAATCTCGTATGATATAGTGATCTAATTTAATTAAAAATATCTCACCTTTTTCAAGTCTAAATTCTAAATTCTAAATTCGTTCATCTCCTTACCTTCCAACAAGCATTTTTTCCTAAAATTAGTTAATTTTTATTCCTTCGACAAATATAATTTTTTAGAAATGAATGAGTTCCATTTGGGAGAAATACTGGCATATTTAACAAAATATAGTAAATAAAAATTATTTTTAATAAAATATAGTAAATTAATTTTTTTTTAATAATATAGGTAAAGTCGCCCCGTCTGAAAGCGACTTTAATTAAAGTCGCCCCTGCCAGGAGCGACAACTGAAATTTTTTTTTTCTTAATGTTCGCCCATTGCATGGGCGACTTTGTCTATGTTTTTTTGTTTTATTCACAAAATAGAGAAAGAAGCAGACACTCGGTCGTGTTACTCGGTCGAGTCACCACTCGGACAGCCGAGTGGTACCTGTAACTCAGTCCAGCCACTCGGCCTCAACAATACTCGGCCGACCGAGTTCGTGGAGTGAACTCGGCCATTGCACTTGGTCGGCTACTTAACTCGGCCGGCCGAGTGCGAAAGGAAAGTTTCTGGAATGTGCAAATCTCTCCACTCGGCCGAATCACTCGGTCTGAAATCCACTCGGCTGGCCGAGTGGAGTTTCTCATTTCTTCATCTTTTCGGTTTTTCGTTCGTTTTTCCTTTTTCGTCCATTCTCTTGTTTCACTATTTTGATCCATGAGTTTGTATATATCACAACAATTCTTTGTTCTTTTTTATCTGGTTCTTTTCTCGTGTGGTGGTCGAATTTATTAATTTATTGAGTTTGGTAAAAAGTCCATGAGATTGTTAAAAAGATCAAATGTGTTGATGAAATGCTTAATTTATTGAGCTCCAACAAATAACAAGAATCATGTTTTATAAGGAAAATTTTCAAAACAAATTTTATACTACTCAAAATCATCAATAAACAACAAAGTCAAGAGGTTCAAATCAAAGCAATACATTCTTAAAAAGTAGTCGGTATAGTGTTAGATTGGGACGTGCTCACTGAGGTGGTCGGTACGGTGTGTTGGATGGGTTGAATGGTTGATAAGCCGGGTATTCACTCTCTTCAAAATGGTCGTGTTGTACATGCCACTCATATTGTTGCATTTGTATGTCAAGTGCAATTTGAGAATTGTATGCTTGACGATGCACATACTCTTCTAGGTTGGCAACACGCGCATCCAAAGCGTTTATGTAATATGACCAATTGTTCCACCCCCCTTGATACTGAGGTGGATGGTGTGGTTGCTGTGAAGTTCCGGCTTGATTGTATGAGGGCAGTTGTGCTTCCCCCATCATTTCGTCCCCTTGTAGTTCTTCAATATCAAGGTCCATAGGCTCTGTTCGGGTATCTGTAGTTCTTCTCCTCCTTTTTCTCCGTTCCTCCTCATTCTTCAATTCATTCTCACTCTCCTCGATTGCTTCTATGTGAACCAAGCCATTCAGTAAAATACTATGAACCTTCCCTCCAGCAACATTGGTGAGGCCAGAATTAGGCAGTGCAAACCTCTTTTTATCTGATAAAATCAGATACAACTTTCTAGTGCCAGGATGTAATAGGCACATCTTCATGTTGCAAAGCAATTCAAGGTTTGTAGTGGTCTCGCCTGGCGTCTCTTCCATACCTTCCAAGTTCACCCCGTAGTGTCGAGCAATTGGAGTGATCAAACCTCCAAAATTATTAGCTACCTGATTTTTTGTTTGCACAAACTGTCTTAAGAGCATTGGTGCTACATTCAACTTTTGACCTTTCACCAAGCACCATAGTATGAAAGGCTCATCCAAGGTGACCACCCCAGGCTCAGGTTTAGCCAAAATTGTACTGGAAATGAACCTCTAAAAATATCGGATGACCGGACTTCGAATACTCGATGCTTTCGATCTACTAGGGTTGTAGGCCGATGGTTTATCTGGAAAAGGCTCTGATATTTCCTTCCAAAAAGTCATTGCGTTGAACTCGGGAAAATTGAACCTGTAATCGGGTAGATTCGAGTACTTCTTCTTGGAAAATCCAAAAATCTGATTGAGTTCTTCGGCCGAAAGATGGTGGCACTAGTTTTCCACATAAAATATCATGGATTCCGGCACCGTATCATTGTATCCTACCTGAAGTTATGAGAAGAATTCGAGGACCAATGGCTCATACATCTTCACATGCATGGCAAAGAATTTACTCCACCCGATATTCTTGCACATTTTTTTCAGATTCTCATAGATGCCCATTTCCTTCATGCATTCTATATCGACAAAACAAGTGGCTCGTCTTTTCTTCCTTTGGACTTCAAACTACCTTTCACTTTCATTCTCCCAATTAGCAAACTGTATTCCGTAGGCATCCGACATGGTGGATATAATTCATTCGTACTTCTCTTGTTGTTCTTCGATGGAGTGTTGACTCCATTCGAAGGTAGTATTGACAACATCCATACTATGCTCCATTGTTGGTACCTAGATGACATGGAATTAGTATTATATTCATGTCAACAAGTTCAAAAGTCATATCTTCAATACGATAAGCATATATACAATACAATATTCATTCTCAATTACATCTCAAGCAATTTCTTCATTCAACATTGAAATGCATGGGATATTAACATTATTTGATCATTGTTCTAGACAAAATCATGCCACATTCCCAATTTATATGATGCATACCAAGTGTTCGATAAAAAAACTTCAATGAAAACTTCCAAAAAAACATAACTTGTTTCATGCCATAATACTCCAAATTAGCCCCTCATCAATATATTCAAATAAGAACCTCAATGTTAAATGAAAATATACCTAAATAGAGGATAATATCATGCATACCAACTGTTCGATTAAAAACTTCAATGAAAAATTGCAAGAAAACATAACAAGTTTCATGTCAAAATACTCCAAATAAGTCCATAATTAACATATTCAATCAACAAGAGCAATGGTAAATGAAAACATACCTAAATAGAGGATAATATCATCCATACCAAGTGTTCGATAAAAAACTTCAATGAAAAATTGCAAGAAAACATAACAAGTTTCATGTCAAAATACTCCAAATAAGTCCATCATCAACATATTCAATCAACAAGAGTAATGGTAAATGAAAACATACCGTAAGAGTGGAAAAATGAAAATTGTTGTTCTTGCTTGAATCCTTCAAATCTTCACCACTTTTGTGGAAAATTGGAATGATTTGTTGTTTAAAATGATTTCTTGAATGATTTCAACAGAAAAATTGAGTTATATGATGATAATATTTCGAATTGAAGAGGAGAAAATGGAAGAGGCTAGGGTTTGAAAGAGAATAAATGAGAGAAAAGGGGAAGAAAAACATTTAAAAAGGATCCGTGGCTTCGCACTCGGTCGGGCACTTCACTCGGCCAGCCGAGTGCGAAGGAATTCTGGAAAAATGACCACTCGGTCTGCTCGGTTGTGCTACTCAGTCAGGCACTTCACTCGGCCGGCCGTGTGCTAAGAAATTCCTGAAAAATGACCACTCGGTCTGCTCGGTTATGCCACTCGATCAGGCACTTCACTCGATCGGCCGAGTGCGAAGGAATTCCTAAAAAATGACCACTCGGTCAGCTCGGTTGTGCCACTCGGTTTGGCATGACACTCAGCTGGCCGAGTAGGGTTCAATATTTGTAATTTTTTATTTTTGAATTTTTTTTAATCTTACCTTTTAAACCACTATAAAATAATAATAATAATAATAATAGTAGTAATAAATTAACATCATCACTAAGTAATGGAACGTTTAATTACATAGAGAACAAATTAATAATCATAATGTGATCCTGTAAAACAACGACGCCTTGTTTTTTTCCTTTTGCCTCTACCTTGATCTTCTTGTGGATCAGGTTCGCCATCTGATTCATTATCATCTGTCGTAATATTGAAACTAAAAGTTGGACGACCTGATGATGATGATGATGCAGTCCTCAAAGTCACATGATCATGCATTATATTTGAAGTCGTGCCAGCTTGAGGATATGAAATCAGGAATGAATTGAACTGTGGCCGAAAACTTCCATAAGTGTATGATGGTGGAGACGGAGATGTATAATGCTCGGATTCTAAGAGAGAAGTGAACGACTGACCATGTGCTGTAAAATCCCAATTAGGTGTGGCGAAAGGAAGTTGAAATTCTTGTGGAGGCACAAAAGTGTCAGTCTGCATGTCCATACCAGTAGAGATAAAAGGTTATGGGCTATTGTGCGACGTATGTTGTGGTTCAGGCTCATACTGTGATTGATGGCGTGGGAATGATGGTCGACGATCATGGAAGTGAGCTCTAGCCTGCGCGTATATGTCTTCTACTGATCGTCTAAAGGACTCCCTAAGATACGGCTGCTCGTCTATGATAAGTTTATTCAAATTTTCCCATAAACCTTCCTGTAGTTAATTGACAATACAAAACATAAAGATGAAATACATAAATGCATAATAGAAGTTTGAATAACAAAATACAGCCACATACCAAAACTTCTATAGATGCATTTGATTGCGGTTGGTACCCCACATGCATATTCTTTCATACCAGCTGATATAACCATGGTCAACGTCTGACTCATTCCAACCAATAACAGGAGCTGAGACAATATGATCATCTCTGTTAAGCCACCATTCTACAAATGAAGTATGAGTTTCAACCCAATCTGAGTATTTCCCTGCTATCATCGTCTGGGTCATCCTCATAAGGATCTTGGTGAGCAAGTCTCCAAAAGATACCACTTCCGTGTTTACACTTCAATTTTTGGTCAACTTCTCCTGCAAATACATTCTCAGATCGGTGTAGATGTTGTTCCCTTAAAATCTCACCACTAATAGGTCCATATTCTCCGAAGTGCTCCATACTACAATAAGATTAAATCTATTAGAAGAACTCAAAATAAAAACTCAAACATTGCACAACTTCAATAAAAAATGGAAAAAGTAATAAAAATTTGAAATTATATAAATTTATATTGTTGCCTAGCGCGTGTTTGTATAAAAACAGTGAAAACTAATAAGTGTTAATTCAAACTTGAATACACATTATATTAAACAAACCAAAAATTGATTACATCTAAAACAAACAACATTACAACATTCTATACACAACAATCTCATCTATGGTCATATGAAGTTCCTGTATGGGAAGCAACTTGATCTTATGCACGATATTGTTGCTTAGCGCGTGTTTATGCCCAATCCATTTTTTTTTCAATTCTCGTTATTTTGCCTCTTCCTTTTTGCCTCTTCTCGCTCAATGCCGGATTATGACACAGTTGAAAGGAAGCCTCATCCCAATAATATTCATCAGGCAATGGCTCAAACTTACCACTATGGGTGTCCACATACGTACTTGTATTGAAAAATGAGTTCATGTAAATCATCGGATCGACTCCAAAATATCAACAAGTTTGCATTGCATGTGAACATGGTATGCCGTTTTACTTCCAGTCTCCACAGCTATACTCTCTTAGCATCAACTTGACAATGTGTGTGTAGCATCTCGTTGTTCCTGGCACAAATGTTTTCACTGAAGCTGTTTGATCAGTAAAATCAACCTTATAGACTTGACGTTCCATTGCCTTCCATTGTCATTGATTATACTTCTTGTACACCTCATCAGGCCATGGTTCGTTCCTTTGTTGCATTTCACGGCCCAATGTCAATCGATCAAGAAAATATTTTATTGATCGATAAAATGTAGCCTGCACAATCGCACAAATTGGGAGCCATCGTGCACCTTTCAACACGCCATTCATGCACTCAGACAGATTTGTTGTAAAAATTCCATTTCTTCAGCCTCCGTCATGTGCAAGAGTCCATTGATCCTTTTCGATTTTCGATAGGTAATCATATGCCCTCTCATTCAACGCCTTTATTTGATCCATCACATTTTCAAACTCTCTAATTGTGAAAGCTGATCCGGCTTGCCAACACATGTCCTTTAACTTCACATTCTTCACCTTGCTATTGAAATTCGAACAGATATGCCTCAAACAGAAACGATGGACTCCAAGAGGTGGCTGAAAATCTGGAATTCTTTCCACTGCTTTCAAAAGACCGGCGTGTCTATCTGAAATCAAACACATTCCTTCTCTACCGCGAACAATATGTTTCGATATCATACAAAGAAACCATGTCCAAGAAATAAAACTTTCTTCGTCCACAAGTGCATAAGCCAAAGGTAAAAGATGTTGATTTGCATGCATGGAAACAGCAATTAACATCTTGTGCTTGTATCTAGTGTAAAGATGAGTTCCATCAACACTAATAATTTTACGGCAATGCTGGAACCCATCTATACATGGCTTGAATGCCCAAAACACATATTTCAACATTTTTACACCATTTGTCTCTTCGGGCATGTGGCGCCACTCAACAACTGTGCCTGGATTCCATTTTTGTAAAGCTCCCAAAAATTTGGGTAGTTTTGAAACTGAGTTCTTCCATGTACCATACACATTTTCTCTTGCTCGTTTCAAACTATGCCATGCCTTATGATATGAGATTGTATATTGAAATTTATCATACACTTGTTGTTGAACACACTTAATCTCATACCCGAGATCTGTCTGAACCATTCCAGTTAGCAACGCAGCAATCATGTTTTTGCATAAGTTTTGATGGTCAACAGACACTGCGTTCATTAGGCACGTATAAGGGCCTCCATACTTAGTGATTTCCCACATATCAATCTTTTGTTTGTAACCTGCGGGCAACCACCAGTTGCAATGTGTAGTCTCACAATTATTTTTGCATTTGATTTTCCATATACGAGGTGTGCTTTCCTCTATTCGATATTCACGCCTCGCTATACGAATTGAAAAGTCTTTCACTGCAGACTGCAAATTTTTCTTATCTTTGAATACCATGCCTTTTGTGAGCATTCCTTCAGTAGCATCATAATATCTAATTTTTTTCGGAAGATCAAATGAGTCCACAAGCATTTCATGTGACGATGAATTGAAGAACGGGATATTCGGATGCATGGAATATCTTTGAGCACTTGATGGAAATGGTGGTTGTTGGTTGGATGGTGATCTCTCTTGATTTGGACAATACATAGTTTGAATATCACCAATATCCACCCCATCTTCATCTGATTCACTGGACAACTCGTCTTCGTCAGGTTCAAAGTCTTCTAGTTCATTCACACCAAAAGTCTCAATCAATGGATCATGTGGTTGATCCTCTGTGTGAGCATTTTCTCTTTCAGTTGGAATACTGTCATTATTGGAACTTGAGGTTCCACTAGTATGCTCTTGCCTGACGAGTGCTAAATTATTAATGTCATCACCTCTTAAGTAAGAAGCATATTGATAATACTCATTGCTTGGGAGAATATCTGGAAGAGCATTATCTTGCAGTTTTTCTAGATCAATATGAAATTCTACATATTGATTATCCGCATCCGGTGCAAAGAAAAACCATAGATTATCATCGTTGTTGATTGGTATACGATGATATCTGTTGTTTGCATATAGTGAAGCAGATATGTTGAATTTATATTCATTGTTATCTATCCTTGTCAGTTCAAAGAATTTTGATACCAAGCCAGAATATCCAATGTCGCGAGGTACCCTTGTTGCACAAACAGGTGGAACATCGCTACTATCCCCAATATAAACAACAATACCGACATTGTTTGAAGACTCCATATCTTAAATAATAAAGATGTATTAATGAACTTAAAATATGGAGTTAACTATTTTTTGCATGCAAGAGGTATTATTAAGCTATATAATTACAAAGTATAATGAAATTAAATTCAACTAATAAATTAGTAAAATTCAAACCTGATATTGAAATGAAGTAATATCTCAATGCAATGACAACAATTTGAGGGTCACGATAAATACACAACAACAACAACAATTTCCAGAGTTCCTACATCAAATAATGTATAACAAAAAAATATTAACGACAAATCTATAACAATTTATATATAATAGCAAAAAATTCAACAAAATCTATTACAAATTATAGAAATTAAACCACCGACATGCACATACCCAAAACACGGCACACACGCACACATCACACAACCACGCACACACACTCATCACACACAACACACACACCAACACACACAAGCCACACACAACACACACATTGCTACTATCCCCAATATAAACAACAATACCGACATTGTTTGAAGACTCCATATCTTAAATAATAAAGATGTATTAATGAACTTAAAATATGGAGTTAACTATTTTTTTGCATGCAAGAGGTATTATTAAGCTATATAATTACAAAGTATAATAAAATTAAATTCAACTAATAAATTAGTAAAATTCAAACCTGATATTGAAATGAAGCAATATCTCAATGCAAAGACAACAATTTGAGGGTCACGATAAATGCACAACAACAACAACAATTCCCAGAGTTTCTACATCAAATAATGTATAACAAAAAAATATTAACGGCAAATCTATAACAATTTATATATAATAGCAAAAAATTCAACAAAATATATTACAAATTATACAAAGTAAACCGACCGACATACACATACCCAAAACACGGCACACACACATATCACACAACCACACACACGGACACATCACACACAACACACACACCAACACACACAAGCCACACACAACACACACACAAGCACACACCTCATACACACCAGCACACACACAAGCACACACACCAGCACACACACAAGCACACACACAAGCACACACACCACACACACCACAACACACATCACACACACCACAACACACATCACACATCACACACATACATTTCATACACCACACACACAACATACAATACAAGCACACAACAAACACACTCCAGCACACACAAAACACCACATACACACACCATACACACACACAAAATACTACACACACACCACATACACACACACAAAACACTACAAACACACACCATACACACACAAAACACCACACACACACACAAAACACCACACACACACACAAAAAGAACTATGAAAAAAATTATCTAAACAAAATTTGAAGAAACGAAGAAGAAAGAACCGTGAATATTGAAGAAAAATTGAAAGAGAATTGAAGAAGAAGTGAAGAAGAAGTGAAGAAAGAAATGAGGAAGAGAGAAGTGTGTGGTGTGGGTGGGTAATAGATATGATAGAGAGAGGAATGTGTGGTGTGAATATATTTGAAAAAAAAATTCAAAAAGCAGCTGGACTTAGTAATCCAAAATCTTTACGTGACTCGGCCGACCGAGTTAAGTGGCCGACAGAGTGCCATGGCCGAGTTCACTCCACGAACTCGGTCGGCCGAGTATTGTTGAGGCCGAGTGGTTGGACCGAGTTATAGGTACCACTCGGCTGTCCGAGTGGTGACTCGACCGAGTGACTGCTTCTTCCTCTATTTTGTGAATAAAACAAAAAAAAATATACAAAGTCGCTCATACAATGGGCGATATTAAAAAAAAAAAATTTCAGTTGTCACCTCTGGCAAGGATGACTTTAATTGAAATCGCCTCCGACCGGAGCGACTTTACCTATATTATTAAAATATTTTAAATATACTATATTTTATTAATTTTTTATTATTTACTATATTTTGTTAAATTTGCCAGAAATACTCCATCACGAGTTATTAATTTTATTTATAATAAATAAATAATAATAATAAATAAGAAGTAAAAACAGCAATAGTGGGAGTCGGAGTTCACTTGACGGATACGCCTCTCTGAGTGCGAGACTCTCCTCTTTGAACCTTTTGCACGATTCTGCCTCCTCTCTACGCAGGTGGCACTCTCTCTCTCTGTGTTTGTTTCGCGCTCCTTTGTAGCCTTCTATGGTTATCTCTGTTAACAGGTGTATGGTATGTCTTGTCTGGATTTTTGATTGCTGAGTTTGAAATTGTTGTTGCTATGTTCTTTTTAAATTTGACGTTTCATTGATGCATCAGTTTCGGATACTTGGTGAATAGTGATGGGTAAATTTCCACACCCCCCACTTTTTGCAGCTTAAAGTACTTTAAAGTGCCCGTTATTAATTCCATTTCGCTGATCAGTTGTTTGGTTTGGCATGGGAGAACTTCAAATTTAGTTGAAGCTATTGAAATATGAAGGGGTATATTATTTTGGGCAGAAACAGGAAAATAAGTACTACATATTATGCAATTGGAGAATTTACAAACTTATTGTTTCCATTTTTTTGTTCCCTAATTTTTGTTCTTTTAACAAGAGGTGAAAGCGAAGAGATTTTAATTTTCAATCTCTCTTTTCTTGCAAAATCATGAAAAGTATGTTGTAATTTGTGATGACTAATGACGATATGCATAAAACTCGTTCTAGCTTTTACTTGCTTTACTTGGAACTTAGAAAGTCTTGATCTAAATGATAAATAATAGAAATCTCGGGGGAGGGGGGGGGGGGGTTTCCATTTTTTCTGTTCTTTGTATATATGAGATTGTCATGGTTGATGTACATATTTATTTTGCCTCTTTTTGTCCCAGTCAGTCACCTTTTTATAATTTTCAAAGTATAAATAATTTTGTTAATTGTAAATCCATTTTGCGTTGTAGTGAGGGAAATGGCTGAACAGATTCAAGCAGTCTCACCACCAGTTTCTTTTGATTATGAGCTTTATGAAGGAGATTCTGATAGATTAAGAACTGTTGATACTACACCTTCCCCACCCGATTCATATATTGATCCTGCATCATTGAAACTCAAATATAGGATTGGTCATGGCCTATTTGGTGATGTTTGGGTCGCCACACATCATCAATCAGGCAAGGACTATGATGAGTATCATGAAGTTTCAGTTAAGATGTTACATCGTGTGGATGAATTTCTGCAAAAGTTTGAAGAAGTATGGAGGAATTTCAAGTCCAAGCAATGGCAAGGTGTTTGTCGGATGCGCGGTATCTCAATTGTATCTGGCAAGGTTAATCTCCTTTGGGCATTGTCAATGCATATGCTTATAAATGATCTTAATTTTGGTTTTCACATGGAAGACTTTTATGTTGTCTTTTGGCAGATCTGCATAGCTCTCAAATCCTATGAAGGATCAATAGGTGATCGAATGGCATAAAAAAATGGAGGGAAGCTTCCACTACTGATTTTCTGGGTAACTCTCTCTCTCTCTCTCACGCACACATACACAGAGTCCCAGACACACACAAACGATTGGGTGCACATAAAGAGCTCAAAGTTGTGAGAAAGGTCCTTACTCACAGGGATATAATGAATATTGTTTCAGGTATGGTTTTGAGTTGGTCAGAGGAATCCAACAACTTCACCAAATAGGCCTCATAGTACTGAACCTTAAGCCAAGTAATTTTCTTCTTGATGAACATGATTGTGTTGTCCTTGGAGATTTTGGGATCCCACACCTCATTCTTGGGATTCCTTGGTCTGAATCTCATTTAGCAATGAGGCCTGGAAACCCCAATTACATGGCACCTTAACAATGGGAACCTGGGGTAAGAGGTCCAATATCTTATGAGACAGACTCATGGGGATTTGCCTGCAGCATGATTGAAATGCTGATGGGCACCCCACCCTGGTTTGGGAGATCCACCACGCTGTTGTAATACGTCGAGAGAAGCCACAGGTCCCAACCGGTCTTCCTCCTGCTGTAGAAGGTGTTTTGAAGGGCTGTTTTGAGTATGATTTTTGCAACTGTCTTCTTATGCCAGACATTTTACAAGCATTTGATAGGTTTCTCTCTCTCTCTCTCTACAACCCCCCCCCCCACACACGCACACACCCCACCACCACCACCACCACCACAATCACAAATACTCCAACCACTGCACTTATCCTTTGTGCCTGCTAATGTGTTCCATCAAAATAACTCTTTTCACATAGTTTTCTATTAGTCCTTTAGATTCTTTCTAAAACTAGAATTCTGGACCTGCAGCTCAAGGAAGGCCACAGTGACGGATCATGGAGTGGCCAGGGAAGCAATCTCTATGTGAACAAATTGCACTGCATTGTCTATACCATGTGGTTTCTCTCAAACCATCATCGTAGCTTGGTGATACAGTTCGATCAAGAAAGGATCCTAGCTCCTGCAAGCCTCTAAGTTTTCCTGTAACTGAAGGAATTGTAGTTGGACTGGAGAAAGACAATGAAAGGGATGTATTTGTACTGGTGCAAATCCCTAACATTTAAAACCAGCTTAGATTACATGTTTCAACCTTAGAGAGGGTCACCTCTGGTTTTGCATCGGGAGATTGGGTTTGACTGATCAAAGAAAGTGGAAAGCATTCATTTCTGGGGATTTTACACTACATTCCTCGTGATGGAAACGCTGTTGTCAGTTTCTTAGGGCTGGAAAAACTTTGGAGGGGCATTGCTCTGAGCTCAAAGTGGTGGACCCATTTTCTGTGGGGCAATTCGTGAGACCAAAGGCAAATATCACTACTCCCCAATTCGAGTGGCCTCATAAGAGAGGAGGGGCTTGGGCCAGTGGAAGAATTTCACAAATTCTTCCAAACTGGGGCCTTGAGGTCATGTTTCCCTGTAGGTTCATTCCTGGAAGTGGAGCGTGTTTCTTTTGAGGCCTGTCCGGGTATTGTGGATAAATACGAATTTGATGAGGATTTTCATTGGGCTGTGAGGCCTGTAGCAATTGCATTTGGTCTCTTTACAGTTGCAAAATTTGGCATATTTGTTGGAGGAAATGTACTTGCAGGGCTAAAGAAATGTAGGAGTCAGAAGGAGGATGTCTCCAATCAAGAGGGCCAAAGCAAAGGGAATTCAGCATGGCTCCCCCCGAAAGTTGCCAATATCATCTTTACATAAGGCACTCCAGTTGCGATTTCCCGGTAAATTATATTATGTCTGCACAGCTTCCATCTTGAATTCTGGTACTTGTGTATATTTTAAAATCTGGTTAAGTTTAGTTGGAAATTGTTGATAATTTTATAAAATGAAGACAAGTTCCGGAAGCATACCATATATATATAATTTTTTTTTTCCCTTTTTTGTTTCTTTTATTTGTTGTCAATTTAGTACCACGAAATCAGTGAACTTTTATTTCATAGAACTGATTAATTGATAGAGATATTAAACGGGCTAGCCCTATTAATTTTGCGCTAGGCCTAATAGGTTTCGGGTTAATCAGGTCATTTTAAATGGCTAGTAATATGATGAATCTAATCCGAACCCTACTGGTTTCGGTTAATCGGGCTACTATCGGATTATGTGTTAAAATAGTCAAATTACATATTTAAATTTAAAATTTAATTAAATGCATATATTATTCTATTTAAAATACAAGTTTAGATAACATTAAAAAAATTATATATTTTATCACCTTTATATCACTATACAAAATTTAAAGATTCAAACATTGAAAGATATATGGTATATCATGCTTTCTATTCTAGCTTTAAGTGCATTAATGTTATAAAATTTAAAATTATGTTTTATTTAAATTCTAAATTTGGATGATAATATTTAGAATTTTTTAGTAATTAAATATAAATTTTAATATCTTCTACATAAAAACAATTATGTTATATAAAAATTAATTCAAAATGGTGTATGTTATTATTTCGATACTAGAAAAGAGACAAATAATAAGAAAAGTACGGGCTATCGGGCTAGCCCTAACCCTAAGCGGGCTAACTCTATAGGGCTTCGAGCTAATAGTAAAAAGTTTTCAGTGAAACAACTTCCATGCTATTCTTTTATTCCTTTCTTCTCAAAGCGCACAAATTTTGCTTTTGATAAGCACGTGTCTATCACTCTCTATAAGTACTTTTGATGATCCCTACTTTACACTTTGCCGTATCATACATCAACCTACTTATCATCGCCCATTTAATACAAATTGGAGAGAGCTAGAATACCCACGCGCACCCCAATAGAGAGTTGCGGTGGCACAACTCACGTGGCATCATATCTTTTCCGCACGTACCTCAACGCACATACTAATAGAACACGTACAATCAACTCATATTCATAACGTATATGTTTGCGCAACACGCGTTGCCGGCGCGTCACACTTCTTAATTATGTCACTTTCCTTCAGTTTTTTTGCTTTGAAAAACACCTTGCTTTTATCTCTCACACCCTACACGCACTGCGCCGCCCCACCTTTAAAACCAGACCCTAGGGAGGAGAAATGAGTACATGAAGATATAAAGAGAGAGCGGGGAAGAGAGAGATAGTAGGGCGTTTGAAGGGGAAAACATAAAGGAAAGTTGCCAGAAAAAAACTCAAAACTCTCTCGATCTGTACTTTGCTTTCACTCCCGTCACGAATTCTTGGGTAATAGTTTTTTCTTGTGTGTTTGTTTGTGGGTATTTCTTTGGGGCTCACTTTAATTTTGTTTCTTTTAATTGTTAAGGGTTTTTTTTTTTCATTTTTTTCTTCTTCTTGTGGGTGGTTTTTCATTGTTGTTGCTAGCTCTGGGTTCTGTTATTTTGGAGATTTGTGATGGGTGCATGCAAATTCTAATTCTATGAGTTTTCCAATCTTTCAGTAGATCTACGGAATTTTGGAGTGTTGGAATTGCTTGGTCATTGAAGAAGATGTCTTCTCTGAGCGCAGAACTTATTTTTTTGATTCTTCAGTTTCTAGATGAAGAGAAATTTAAGGAAACTATGCACAAGTAAGGACACTCTCCTTTTCAATTGTACAATTAATTTTATATACGTTCACATTTCTTAGCTTTATCTCCTTTATTCAAAAACTGCAAAAAATTTGTGTTGTTTATTTTTTAATTTTTAATAATAACACTTTGCTTGTTATTGAAAATGATTGAAGGTTGGAAAAGGAATCAGGGTTTTTCTTCAACATGGGGTACTTTGAGGATGCAGTGACTAATGGTGAATGGGAGGAGGCAGAAAAATATTTGTTAGGGTTTACAAAGGTCGATGACAACCGTTACTCCATGAAAATTTTCTTCGAGATCCGAAAGCAGAAATATCTTGAAGCCCTCGACAAGTATGCATATATTATTTATGACTTTTTTTGAAAATTAAGTTTAAGAAAGTAGATCTGAGAATGATCTTTGTTTTTAATTTTGCCAATTTTTTATTTTTTTTTATTTTTTTATATATATTTTGGTGTGTGTGGGTGTCAATTCTTCATTGATATTGCAGGCGTGATCATGCAAAGGCTGTGGAGATTTTGGCGACAGATTTGAAAGTATTTTCGTCTTTCAATGAAGATCTCTTTAAGGAAATTACAATGCTCTTAACTCTACAAAATTTTAGGTATAATTTTTGAAATGTTCTCTATTATGCATTTGATGATGGGATTGGATAATTCATTTTCTTGTGTCGGGTTTAATGACCGAATTTATAAAATTGCTTACCACAAAAAAAAAAAAAAAAAAAAAAAAGGTTATATTGAAAGATCCAAATATGGGTTAAAGATGTGAATGTAGAAAGTTTCATTTGCATATATGTTAATATGTGAATGTAGGAGGTAGAGATTCATGCTTTATTTATGTTTGGTTTTCTTAAAAAGATTGGTCTTTTGTTTCTCTTAAACTTAGCCAATTGCCCTATTTTGTTTTCCGTATGTAATTATTTGCATTTAGTCATCTAACTGCATAGTTTGATTGCAGAAGTTAAGTTTAAGTTTTTTTGAAGTGTTTGATTTGTTATTGTACATTAAGTGCACATTTGAGGTTTCTAAGAGTGAAAGCTATGTTCAGTGAACCCTTCAATTTTGTGATTTTGTTTAATGTTTAGTAACTCAGATTTGTGGTTTTTGTTGACCTAGATTTAGATTTCTTAGCTTTTTGTTACTTCTGTATTATACTTTTTCTCGAGGTTCTTTCTTATGATGGAAGAACTCTTTGTACCAGGGAAAACAATCAGTTATCTAAGTATGGTGATCCTGAGTCTGCAAGACCTATAATGCTTGTTGAGCTAAAGAAACTGATTGAGGCCAATCCCGTCTTTCATGATAAACTTGAGTTTCCCACCTTAAAGAACTCGAGACTAAGGACCCTGATCAATCAGAGGTAATCTTTGGAAGATAAACAATGTTTTATTCTTCTTCTTATTATTATTATTATTATTATTATTATTATTATTATTATTCTTATTATTGTTGTTATTGTTATTGTTATTGTTATTGTTATTGTTATTGTTATTGTTGTTGTTATTATTATTATTATTATTATTATTATTTCTTTCCTTTTCTTATTTATATATTTATTGAATTGAATTTTAGAGCTAAATATGATAGAATTACCTATTTATTTTCCTCATCGGATTGCAGTTTAAATTGGCAACACCAGCTTTGTAAGAATCCAAAACCCAATCCTGATATTAAAACTCTATTTACGGATCATACTTGTGGGCAATCAAATGGTGCTCGGGTACCATCCCCTGTTACATATCCGCTAATGGGTTCAGTTCCTAAAGTTGGTGGGTTACCACCAATTGGAGGTGTTGCTGTAAGTCTTTGTGAAAACATCTATTTTGTTACCTTATTTCTTTTCTTGATGAAAGATATATATGATGAGTACATATTTTGTTGGTTTACATACAACCATTTCAGCACGGGCTTGCTCCTTTGACAAACTCACTTACAGGATGGACGGGTAGTCCATCCTCTGCGCCTCCTCAATCTATTTCAGCTGGATCTATGGGCTTAACTCCTCCTCTTAATACTGGTAATTTAGTTTGTTCTATTTCATGCTTGCTTTTATGTGCATTTAGTTTTAGTATTTTGGTTTTCTACTTGTTTTTTTTCTAGGTTGGGTACCACTTGTTTGCTAAATTTTTTGTAACTTAAAACATAATGAACAATGTGTCATCATAACCAGTATTAAATGTTGTAGTATATTTCCATTAAATATCATTCTTATCATTTAAAGATACTTATTCTGCCTTATTTATGCATTATTCTGTGTCAATACGTCACGATAGCATCTATGCTAAATCGTCTTAGGACTCCTACTAACAATCCAACATTGGACTATCAAACTGCAGATTCTGAGCATACGTGGAAGAGGTCAAGGCCTTTTGGGGTTTCAGAGGAGGCAAGTATATCAAGTTCAAGTGTATTCCATTTTGATTTGAAAGCTATATGAAGTTATTCGACATATTAATTATTTCATTATCTTTCATGGTTATTGTAGTTATCTTATTTTCTAATTGTTAAGTCTTAGTTGCCTCTCATTTTTTTGTGTATGGTTCCTTCCCATCCTTTAATGTCTATGTTAATTATCTCACCTTTGTATGGTTATCTATAGGTCAACAATATGCCTATGAACACATTGCCTGTGATTTATCCTGGCCAGGGCCATGCCCAGTCCATTTGCCCCCCTGATGAGTTACCAAGAATTGTTGTGGCAAATTTGAATCAAGGTTCTGCTGTGAAGAGTGCTGATTTTCATCCAACACAACAAACTCTGCTTCTAGGTTTGCTCCTCACTATTTTTGAATATCTTTTTTCCATTTTTCTTTGGTATTTCCTTGTTAGGAGAAAATTTGTTGTAATTATTTCTTTGTATCTCTTACTGACCTCTTTAGTATAAGTTCAATTGTAAATAATTCTACTTCTTTTTGGTTAATTCTTCCATATTGTGGAATTCATTCTCCATATAAAGTTTAATGTAGTCTTTGAGATTTGCACACATATCCATGCCAATATAAAATAGGTTCTTACAACATTTTTGTATGTCTTCCCTTTCTTCAGTGGGAACAAATATTGGTGAGATTTCTCTATGGGAAGTGGGTAGCGCGGAGAGATTTGTGGTAAAAAAATTTAAAGTGTGGGATCTAGGAGCTTGCACAATGACACTTCAGGTATAGTTTCTATATTGAGACATCTATAATTCTTGTACCTGGGGTATGGATTTATTAAGGCCAAATTATTGGTTTTTTCTGCAGGCTTCCTTGGCTAATGAGTATACTGCTTCTGTGAACCGGGTCATGTGGAGTCCTGATGGAAGTCTTTTAGGTATGTTGTTGAAATTGTCTGATTCATTTCTCATTTAATTCACCATGCAACTTACTGCCAGGATGGTGGGAGTTGGGGTGATGAGTGGCAAAGTGTTGGCGTTAAATTCTCAATTTTGTATGAAAAAGTCTATTTAAAAGTCAGAGGCTCTACTAATCCTTCCTGGAATGATTTATCAAATTATTCTTACCACTGGTTGATGTATTAGCTTAAAGAATCATAACTTGGATTTGGGACCAACTTTTATAAACCAACTTGGATATATTATAAAACCTTCATTGGCATTTAATTAGTTCACAATATCATTAGTTTGAAAATTAATTGCTAGAATTGAACCATCTTTATGTAGAAAATTCAGAACTTCAAATTTTGACAAATTCACTTCATGGTCTTGTCCAAGGGAGTTTCCATGGCCTATTTGAGGATTATGTTACGAATACGTTTACCAAATTATCATTGTAATTATGCCTTTATACAATTGATTTATGCAAATGGATACTTGTAACAACTAAATAATTTCTTGTTTTTTGAAATTTATATAGGTGTTGCATACTCAAAGCACATTGTTCACTTGTATGCTTATTATGGGGGAAATGATCTAAGGAACCACCTTGAGGTTTGTGATGGAAACTTTGGAATATGTTCGTAAAATTTGTTTATATTTCCTGTCTTTGATACCACTCTAATGCAAACATACATTTTGAAACTTGTGTTTGTTTATTTCAGATTGATGGTCACATTGGTAGCGTCAATGATCTAGCGTTTTCTTATCCGAACAAGCAATTGTGTGTTATAACTTGTGGGGAGGACATGACAATCAAGGTTTTGGATTTATAGTCTCTATGTGACATTGAGAGAATTTAGACTGTATAGATGCTCTAAAAATGTTCATGCTTAGGTGTGGGATGCAACTACTGGTGTAAAGCAATATATGTTTGAGGGTCATGAAGCACCGATTTATTCCATATGCCCACATCACAAGGAAAATATTCAGGTAACTGTGTCCTAAGAGCTTTAAGTTTTTCATTTATCGATGTCTTATTAATTTTTCAAGCCAATCACGAGTTGATAAATAATGCTTAAATTGATATACCTTGTGCCATTAGATCCCAGAGCTCATGAGCTTGATGCAAAATCTCTTGAAATTTTAATCTATTTTATTGTCTTTCTACATGGTTTTGGGTAATAGCATCATGTGTTTATTATAAGAAAACTTTAGATGGAGCATAGGAATATATCCCCTATGGGTTTCGGGCAGGAATTACCCACTATCAACTCGCTTCACCATCTTTTGTTGTTACTTGTTACCCCATTTTTGTTGTTTGTTTTATAAGTTATTCATTTTATCATAATCTATTATTTTCTTTCTAGTTTATCTTTTCAACTACTGTTGATGGAAAGATCAAGGCATGGTTATATGATAATATGGGTTCAAGGGTGGACTATGATGCTCCAGGTCAGTATTGTACTACAATGGCATACAGTGCTGATGGGACAAGGTATAATATTATTTTATGCTCCTTTATGTGTACATTTTGCTTTCCTTAATTTGGTATGCCTTTGCTTTGATTCATGTGTTTCTGAAGACTTTTATTTTCCTTATTTTTTCGACGGATGCTAGGTTGTTCTCCTGTAGTACAAGCAAGGAAGGTGAATCATACATTGTTGAGTGGAATGAGAGTGAAGGGGCTGTGAAGAGGACTTATCTTGGTTTGGGGAAACGGTCCGTGGGAGTGGTGCAGTTTGATACAACAAAGAATCGCTTCTTGGTTGCTGGTGATGAGTTTAAGATTAAGTTTTGGGATATGGACAATGTAAACCTTTTGAGTAGCATTGATGCAGATGGTGGTTTACCGGTAATAACCACTTGATGTCATTTTCATTTTTTTTTTTACTCTTTGGGAGAACAATTGATAAATGGCATAAATCTTGATCATCTTATAGGCTTCCCCCTATGTTCGATTCAATAAAGAAGGAACACTATTGGCTGTCTCAACTAGTGAGAATAGTACCAAAATACTTGCCAATGTTGAAGGTGTAAGATTGATGCGCTCGATAGAAAATCGTACTGGAGTCGCTTCAAAGGTCAAAATCTTTTTTCTCCATTGTGAAAATCTAGAAAATAGAATATTCTTTCTCTTAAGTTCAACCATTTGTTCTGCAGGCACCTATGATTGGAACATTTGGAGCTTCTGGTTCAGCAGCAGGGACCAGTGTTGGTGTACGTAGAAGTTCTTCAATTGGTCATGTTAACGCTCTTGTGAGTATTCTGCTAGTGTTTACAAATTCCCTTTTGGACTTAAAATCACTTTTTGTTCAGACAAACGTGATTTTAAAGTATTTTTAAATTCTAAAAATTGATTGTCACAATCATTTTTAAGCTGATTTTCAATATCAACCAAGTGTATGCTTCAACCTGATAAAAATTGATTCTAGTGATCTTGGTCAATAAATCAGTAAAAACATGATTATGTCGCAAACACCCAACTTCCCTAATTTTGATCAAAATCACTATCATTTTCAAACACTACGTACTTTTGATTTTCATACAAAAATCAATTTAAACTTCTTCAAAATACAATCAATTGCAGACACCCCTATATCTCTCTGCATTTGTATCTTTTCTCTGTGGTTTCACATGTAATTTGAATTATGTGAGAAAGATATGTTAATAGCTCTTGTTCTGTGACAGAATGGGGACAACAGGAATCTGACGGACCCCAAACCCATAGCTTTTGATGAGTTGGAGATATCCAAGATTTGGAAGCTGACTGAAATTAACGAACAATCTCAACTTCGTTCCTTGAGGCTTCCTGATAATTTATTGCCAGTGAGGGTAAGAACTTGCTTAAATACATGTTGTCTAAAGTAACCCCCCACCCCAAACATGTTTATTCCTTAGTGTATCTATCTTTATTACAGATTATTCGGTTAATCTATACAAATGCTGGAGGTGGCATCTTGGGGCTAGCGTATAATGCTGTCCACAAACTTTGGAAATGGCAACGGAATGAAAGGAATTCCAATGGAAAGGTTTTAACTTCTTTTGAAAGTTTTGACTTCTATGAATCCCCCATCGCCTTTCAGTTTATATATTCCCAATTTCTGCTTTCATTTACAGGCAACAACTGGTGTACGTCCACAACTTTGGCAGCCTTCTAGTGGAATCTTGATGACCAACGACATAAGCGAGACAAACCTCGAGAAATCTGTTCCTTGCTTTGCACTTTCGAAGAATGACTCTTATGTTATGTCAGCATCAGGAGGACAAATTTCCCTGTTCAATATGATGACATTTAAGGTAATATCATTGTTTGGAGTAGATGTTGAGACATATATAGTAGAACCTCTTTAAATAATACTTGTTAAATTAATAAACTCTCTAAGATAATATTTTTCTCTGGTGTCTAATTGAGCAAGTTGAAAAAATCATCCATTTCTATAAGATAATATATTTTTGGAAGACCCTTATATATGTTTCATTTAATATCATAAATTAATAATTCTTTAAAATTACAAATATAGTTAAGACAATTTAATGAAATGTGATTCTAGTGTTGTTTGTTTTCTTCATAAAATTGTAATCTAGTTGGAGCTCATCTATAACGTTTCTCTCTGTATCTGATAGTTCTGATGATGTGTTCTTGAATTGCACCAAAAATTGTAAGGAGTTTTAGACACAATTTTTTTTTTTTAATATATATATATATATATATATATATATTGATTCAATGCATATGATAAATTAGTTACTAGGATATAATGACTTTTGATGTAATAAAAATTTAGATTCATTTAATCACAAAAAAAACTCTTTAAATTAATGAATAATAAATCTCATGGTCCCAACAGTATTCACTTATAGATGTTTTACTGTATATGCCTCTTCAAGAAGATTCTCATAAAGCCTCATCTTTGCAGACAATGACAACGTTTATGCCCCCTCCACCTGCGGCAACATCTCTAGCCTTCCATCCTCAGGACAATAATATTATTGCTATTGGCATGGAGGATTCCTCCATTCAAATTTACAATGTTCGCATAGATGAGGTATTCAATTAAACTTGATTGCCCATAATTACCTCTCTCTCTCTCTCTCTCTCTCTCTCTCTCTCTCTACCCCCCAATCTCTCTCTGTCATTTGACTGTTGTGTTACACAGGTCAAAGTTAAGCTCAGGGGTCATAAGAAAAGAGTAACCGGCCTTACATTTTCTAATGAATTAGATGTTCTCGTGTCATCAGGAGCTGATGCTCAGGTTTGTTACTTAGCCTTTGATTATCGACTATAATTAATCTTTAGTTGTTTTTATTATTAGAAAAGAAGTTATTCCCATCATAGAGGATAATAAACTATAATACATAATATATGACATAACGTGATGGAATATTTGCATCCTTGTACTGCAACAAGATTTAATATCATATTTAAAAGTAATAAAACCTCTTTCAAGATAGTAGTTTCTACCCAGCTAATTCTGATTTTCTAGAAGATGCATTTCAAGTTTTTTATTTTGAGTTAGTTTGTATTCATGTTCCCCAGATATGTGTTTGGAGTCTAGATGAATGGGATAAGAAGGCAAGTAAGTTCTTGCAAATACCTTCTGGGCGTGCATCAAATTCTCTCGTACAAACGCGTGTTCAATTTCACCGTGATCAGTTTCATTTTTTGGTTGTTCATGATACACACATAGCTATATATGAGGCTACCCAACTGGAATGCATCAAGCAGGTATTACGAGGACATCCTATTTTGATCTTAACCCTTTACTTGTTAGGAATTCTGATTCCACAATAATATATAAGTTGGTACTTATGTTATATTATTATCATTCATTTGTGTTTAGTATTATCTCAAATCTATGACATGATTAGTATCACGAAGTTTGCCTCTTATGGTGAGACAAGAAATGGGTAAGATAAAAAACTAACATAATACATGTTCGCAATTACATGTGAATATGTTATTTTGTTTGGGTAGTCAATAAATCAGCTAGTGTATGCATGGAATACACATAGAACGAGAATAAATATTCTGAGCTAAATTATTCAATTTGTGGCAGTGGGTCCCTCGGGATTCAAGTCCTGCAATAAAAGATGCTACATACTCGTGTAACGGCCAATCAGTCTATACCATCTTTGAAGATGGGATCGTGTGCATCTTTACTGCCCCAGAGCTGCAACTAAGGTGTCAGATCAATCCCGCAGCCTATTTGCCTTCTACTCCAAGGTATGTTGCATCTCCGATGATAAAATGGGTCCACTAGTTAGCACCATTGTTTCCCATTCATATCTATCTTTTTCTTGATGCTATATCATCGCTATAGGGTTTATCCGTTGGTTGTTGCTGCCCACCCGAGTGAGCCAAACCAGTTTGCTTTAGGTCTTACTGATGGCGGGGTCCACATTCTCGAGCCCCTTGAGATGGAAGGAGAGTGGGGCAGCGTGCCCCCGCAAGAGAATGGTGTCGGTCCCAGCATGTGCTCTGCAGGACGCTCCCACATGAATCTTCGAGGTAGAGACATTTGATGTGCAAGGCTGGTGAGATGGTGACCTGTACGCGCTGTATTTGTGTTGTGGCTTATAAGTGGATTGACTTGTAATGATGGGAAGCTCTAGTGTAGAAATGAATGTATGGTTTTCTAGTTAAGTCAGGATTATAATTCAGTATGCTAAATGTTTTCAAGTGTTCGAACTACATTAGGTATTTTTATCTGTTCTGTAGTGGAATTATTATATAATCCATAAGTCCTTTTATTTAGCTATTATTTGGATTTGGGTTCAATTAAAGCATTGAACTTATTTGCTTGCTATCTTGGTGGATCGTTTTACTAGATTCTGAACATATCTGAGTGCCAATCAACTTACCTTTTTTCTTATAAATTTATTTATGTTCTACGGAATCAAATTTCAGGGAAGGAATGTTGAAATACAAAGGGCCAATATTCAGGTTAGTCGTTTGTGGTGGGAGATAGAAGAATTACCTAACAAACTAATTTTCTTAGGTACACAAACAAGTATCGTATAATAAAATGGGAAATTAGCTTTTTGTTCGGTTTGGCTTTTCTAATAGCAATTTTTTTGGTCCATTATTTAGGAAGATGCCAAAATCTATTTTCTTAAGCTAGTTGATTTTTTTTTTAATTTTTTTTTTTTGCGTTCTCTTTTTGATAATGGTTCCTTCTAAGTAATGTAATGTATATCTGGTATTGCTAAACATACTTTGAACATAAGAAAATATATCTAAGAGCTTTAAAAGGGCTTTGAAAGAGTTCAAGAAAAATATCGAAACAAGTATATGAGGATATTCAGAATTGAGGGATGGAGGCTAACAGACCACATCTATCACATCACTGAGTTTTTCTTTTTTCATTTATGATTGTAGACATTGAAATAATTATTGCTTTTGCTTACTTAGAACATGTCAAACTAATTGTCTTGGAAAATTTAGGGCATGAAAATAGTTTAATTGATGTATGGATAATCTTTTGAATACAAGTTCTCAAAATTTTATTTATCTTATTCATACTTACTCGTTCTTTATTATATTTAAATTATAAAGGCCTGTTATTATGTATGTATGATTAATTTAATTGAGATTGAGAGATAAGATTCAATTTTAAATCTTAGGTCTATGTGCCATGTTTAATTGCTTGGGAGATTAATAAAGCACATGAAAAAAATATAAATTTTTATTGATGCGAGGTGAAGATTCAACCCATAATAATCAATCATCAGGTTAATAGTTCCAGAGAATTCTTTAATTTTGTGATTACCCTTATAAGAGAGAGATAAAAAGAAAAAAAAAAAAAAAAAGACTCCTTAAATTGATCTATTTATTTGAGATTAGATGAAATTATGACCCCTAACATACCTTTCTGCCAATTATATTGTCTTATTTGAACTCTGTTTTTTTATTATCATTGAATTTCCTTGATTTATTTCTTATTTTTAAGAAATTAATTAACAGCTAATCTTAAAGTTGGACGTCTAGATAAAAAGAGATTATTAAAATTACATCACTTATATATTATATGTGTATATATACATATATTACATATTGTATATAAATTAACAGGTTAGAGAAATAAAACCATAATTTATTTTATTACATATACATATATATTTGTTTTGGGAAGAAATAAGAAAAAAAAAATAATGAAGAGAAATATATCATGTTAAGAGTGGCACTATGCAACAGATCATATAATTTAAAATTGGTGTGTGTGGGCTAAATTGTTTCATGAAAAGCAACCATCGTTTTGGTAAAAAAATTATGTTTTCTGTATATGTCCTAGTATGAAGGGATGCATAATTATGAAAATATGCATATGTATGAAAAGATGAATCCATTCGAGATATGCATCATCCGTGGTGATTTTCCATATTATATATAAACAACAGAATGCATCTATTTATGGTGCAAAAATTATATAAATCGGATATCCAACAACAACCAATAAGAAAGTTAATTATATGTTTTTATTTATGTTGTGTAGAATTATTGTAATTCAATTTTTTTTAAAGATAGTCTATATTGGTTAAGATCCTCTAATTACGGATCTTTTTATTTTTATTTTTTATTTAGGCTATATTTCTTGTATTATAAAACGATCTCTTATACATTGTATTTTGAATCAATAAGAATACGGATTACAACTCGATATTTTCTTTCAACATGGTATCAGAGCAGAGTTTCAATCTTCTTGTTTGAGTCGAACGTTTGTACTCTTCATGTGCCAAGGCCGAGCTAACATAATTAACCCTCTCACAGACCTCAAAATTTGAACTTTCAACCTTAATTCAGTACCTTCAGAGAAATACAGTGAATCAGAATCAAGCAATCAGACATCACCATTGATGGTAAACGTAAAATTGAATGATCGAAACTATCCAATTTGGTCCAAATTGATGGGAATGTTTATCAAAAGGAGGGGATGGGGCAACCACATCACAGGCCAACATCCGGCACCCTCCACCAGTGATCCCGAATTCCAAATGTGGGATGCCATCGATAACACCGTAAAAGGATGGATCATCAATTCGATCGAATCAACTTTGGTATTAAATTTTCTGCAATACCCGACAACCGAATCATTTTGGGAGGGATTGGAAGCAACTTATGGGAATGTTAATCCAAGGGAGGGGACGGGACAACTACATCACAGGCCAACCTCCGGCACCCTCCACTAGTGATCCCAAATTCCAAACGTGGGATACCATCGATAATGCCGTAAAAGAATGGATCATCAATTCGATCGAACCAACTTTGGTTCCAAAATTTCTGCAATACCCGATAGCCCAATCACTTTGGGAGGGCTTGGAAGCAACATATAACAACGGCACAAATTACCTGCAAATATTCGAGTTGATGACTCGAGCAAGTCAAACCAAGAAGGGGAGTCAGACGCTGGAGCAATATTATAGCAATCTTCAAGTCATATGGGTTATGATGATCAGAGGCAATAGAACAAATTCACAGGGGATGAGAACATCCAATTTTTCAACAAATTAACTCAAGAGGGAAGACTTTACTAGTTCTTAGTCGGGGTAAATGGCCGATTTGATCCCGTAAAAAGGGATATCTTGAATCGAGATCCTCTTCCCTCCCTAGCTGCTGCCTATGCAACGATTCACTGGAAAGACACTCTGAATCAGAGGTATGATGTCCATAGATGAACCAACCGCCACTGGTGAAGTACTCGCAGCAAGAGGGGTCTCTGGGGGAAGGGGACGGCCAGCTTCTCAGGGGAAGTCGTCATTCTGTCAAGCCGACAAGGAGAAGTTCCGATGCACCCACTATGGAAGAAATAAACACACAAAGGATACGTGTTTTTAAATTCACGATTATCCAGAGTGGTAGGATGAAAATTACCACCGGCAACGGAACAGTGGTGGAGGAAGGACAATGGTGGTGGCCACCTGTGGCAACACCAACAGGGCTACCACCAGCGGCGGGTCACTTGGTAGAGACACATCGCCTAACAATGGGATGGCGACTAGTGAAGGACATAATACAAGTGAGGCAGGGTGAGAAGAGAAGAGAGAAGTGAATTCGGCGAGAGGTATGGAGGGTGTGGGGAAGGGTGTTAACCCTAATAAGAGTGTAGTTCCTATTTTACCCTCACCTCATCATCAAATTACTTCCTTGCCCTCAAGTATTAATTCAAGTGCCTTAACTGTGAATTATGATAAAAATAAGCAGTGGATCTTTGACTGTGGGGCCAGGATACAATGAGCTTTGACCAGAATGATATTATTGACCCATCTCAACCAAATAGGACTTTTATTAAAAATGCCAATGGAGGTTGTTTTCCAGTTCTTGGGGCAGGATCTGTTGAAATCTCTCCTACAATTAAATTGTCCAATTATCTTTATGTTCCCTCCTTATCTTGCAAGTTGTTATCTATGAGTCAAGTGATGAAGGAACTTAATTGTGTGGCACTCTTCTATCTAACCTTCTGTTTATTGTAGGATATTCGTTCAAGGGAGATAATTGGGCGTGGTTCTGAAAGGGATGGACTGTACTACGTTGATGAAATGTCTGAAGGAGGAACTGCTAGTTTGGTCATGATTCTCAAAACCGACAGATCTGGTTGTGGCTCGTCAATTAGGTCACCCATCAGATGATTATCTTAAGTATTTATTTCTGCCATTGATTTCAAAGGACTATCATACTATATGTGATACTTGTCATTTTGCTAAGAGTCATCGAACATCTTTTGCTTCTGCTAATAATAAAAAATATGTACCATTTTCTCTTATATACTCTGATGCTTGGGGTCCAGCTCCAGAGTTGATGGGCACTGATTTTCGATGGTTCATGTTGTTTATTGATGACTGTACCCGTATGACTTGTGTATATTTTTTAAAACGAAAATCTGAGGTCTGCAGTAGGTTTGTTGATTTTTTCAATCTAGTCAAAAATCAATTTCAGAGTACCGTACAATCTTTCGATTTGATAATAGGGGGAATATGTTAATCATGAACTTCAAACTTTTCTACAGAAAATGGGGTTATCCACAAAACCACTTGTCCTTTTTCAAATCAACAAAATGGGGTAACTGAACGGAAGAATCGTCATATTTTGGAAACCACACGTGCTCTCTTGCTTGAATCATGTGTACCATATGTTTTTTGGTTTGTAGCTGTTGCTTCGGCTGTCTATCTTCTTAACAGATTACCCACACGAGCCTTAAAATTCATGACTCCTTTACAGGCTCTCTCCTCAAAATTTACCCAACCCTCAATTCTCATGTTACAGCCTCGGATATCTGGCTGTTCTATCTTTGTTCACATCCTGAAAGTTCATCAGAACAAACTTGATCCCTGTGCTGTGAAGTGTATTTTTCTTGGATATGAATCTATCAGAAAGGTTATCGGTGCTTCGATCTTATTACCAAAAAACTCTATGTTACTATGGATTGTGACTTTCTTGAGACGACATACTATTATGCCTCTAAGAACAATCAATACTTTGATTGGTTGTTCAAAGATAACTGGGAACTGAGTTCTACTGAAGAAGTACAATCCATCCCAACTAATCCAAGTCCACTAACCCTCTTATCGAATATCTCGGAGGTACAAATTTCTGATACTGAAACTCTTAGTCCTTGTCCTATCTCGGTGTACTTTCCTAACATCACAGGTCAAAGTGAGAATACATATTCTCTTCCACTAAGGAAGAATAGAGGAATTCCTCCTCAGAGGTACAACCCTGAATACAAGCCGAAGAAATCTAGATATCCAATTGCCAACTTTATCACTGGTGGAAATGAAAAAATTCAACATTTCAAAGATAAGTTGTCCGCTGCATGAATTCCTAGAAATGCAAAGCAGACACATAAATATCCAGAATGGAGGGAGGCTATGAGTACATAAATGGCGGTTCTACGTAAAAAATTAAACGTGGGACAAGAGCAGACTACCACCAGGAAAAAAACCAGTTGGTTGTAGATGGGTCTTCACAATTAAGTACAAATCGGATGGAGAAGTAGAGAGGTATAAAGCACGACTTGTGGCCAAAGGATACACATCAAGTGTATGGAATTGATTATGTAGAAACTTTCTCTCTCGTTGCAAAGTTGGATACTGTCAGAAAATTCAAGTGGTAGCAAACTGTGATTGGCCTCTACACCAGTTTGATGTGAAGAATGTTTTTCATCATGGGGATTTAGCAAAAGAAATATATATGGAGATTCCACTAGGTTTTGAAGAAGAGTTTGGAAAAGAAGAAGTATATCGGTTGAAACAGTCTCTATATGGGCTGAAATAGTCACTTCGGGCATGGTTCGGAAGATTTACATTGGCTATGAAGAAATATGGATATACTCAAAGCAACTCAGATCATACACTATTTCTGAAGAGAAGGGACTCTAAAATCATATGTTTGATCATTTATGTTGATGATATGATCATTACAGGAGATGATGGTGAAGAGATTAAACTCCTTCAATAGAACTTGTTTTCTGAATTCAAAATGAAGGATCTTGGTGGTTTAAAATATTTCCTAGGGATAGAAGTCATGAGGTCAAATGAAGGTATATTCTTATCTCAAAGGAAGTATGTTATGGATCTCCTTGCTGAAATAGGACTTCTTGATTGTAAACCAGCAGAAACACCAATAGCTGTGAATCATGGACTAAGAGAAGATTCAAGTGATAGGCCGGCAGATAAAGAACAATACCAAAGGATTGTTGGTAAGCTAATCTATCTCTCACATACGAGACTAGATATAGCTTATGCAGTTGTGGTCATAAGTCAGTTTATGCATAAACCCTTGGTGGAACACATGGATGCAGCCATAAGAGTAATCGATACCTAAAATCCTCTCTTGGAAAAGGTATCTTCTTTCGGAAAAATAAGCAATTGGAAGTCTTCGGGTATACTGATGCTGATTGGGCAGGAAACATCACAGATAGACGATCTACAACATGGTACTTCACCTTCGTAGAAGGTAATCTTGTGACTTGGAGGAGTAAAAAAAAAGTGGTAGCACTCTCGAGTGTAGAAGCATAATTGAGGGGATTTGTGAAAGGTATAACATAATTAATTTAGGTAAAGAAATTGATGATTGAGATTGGTCTATTACAGACAGGAGCTTTCAAACTCTACTGTAATAATAAAACAACTATGAGTATTTCTCATAATCATGTCTAACACGATAGAACTAAACATGTGGAGATAGATATACATTTCATTAAAGAGAAGTTAGATAATGAAAATATCACTCTGCCATTTGTCAGATCGGAAGATCAGCTTGCAGATATTCTAACAAAAGATGTCTGAGGGAGAGCCTTTCTCAGAGTTCTTGGCAAGTTGGGTATGTGGGATCCTTCACCTACCAACTTTTCA
This sequence comes from Caryopteris x clandonensis, assembly GCA_028749325.2. Taxonomy (NCBI): domain Eukaryota; kingdom Viridiplantae; phylum Streptophyta; class Magnoliopsida; order Lamiales; family Lamiaceae; genus Caryopteris; species Caryopteris x clandonensis. Next base: position 4,609,112 of record JAPYKT020000003.1, on the reverse strand, counting down.
CCTACCAACTTGAGGGGGATTATTGTAATTGATTCTTTTCTTCTTAAGGTAGTCTATATTGGTTAGAATTCTCTAATTACGGATCTTCTTCTTTTTTCTTTATTTAGGCTATATTCCTTGTATTATAAAAGAATCTCTTATACATTATATTTTGAATCAATAATAATACAAATTATAACCCGATATTTTCTTTCAACATGTTTATATGTTTGTAATTTATGTAATTTACAAATTAGTGCCTAAACATTACAATATTTGTAGCCTAAGCATTACAATATTTGTAATTTAGTACCTATAACTTTTTGAAGTAGTATGTGAAAGTTGAATGAGTTCTTGGTATAAATAAGTAAATATGAAAATGCTTAAAATGCTAAAATACACACACACACACACACACACAAATTGTTCTCCTAAATTTATAAGCTATCCTGCAAGTGTGTGAAATAGTTATAGATCGATGTGAATTCCTAAGTACTAAAATTTTATTTTTACTTTATCTAAATGATTAAAAGTAGATAATTAATTAATAGTTAATAGTTAAACTAAAAGACCTAAATAAGAGAAACAAATAATAACTAGTGACTAAACAAATAAGAAATGCGAACAAATATGACGAGAGAAGACGAATCTTAGGAACATACATTCAACTATAACAATTATCTCGATGATATGTTGATGCAATCCTTGCTATGAAGTGTTCCTCTCCAAGAATATGTCTCCCAAGAAAAATGAGGAGAGAGCGAAGATGGAGCATGTTTCCTATGCTTCAGCAATAGAAATCATCATGTATGCAATGTTCTGTACTAGGTCCAATGTAGTGCATGCATTTGGAGTGACTCGTCACTATCAGTCTGATATGGGCGATGCCCATTGGAAAGCTGCGAAGACCATACTCAAGTACTTAAGAAATACTCATAATATTTTCATGGTGTACGAGGCAGATGAGTTGGTCATCGAAGGATTTATAAATTCAAGTTTCTATTCCGATGTGGGTGGTTATGAATCGACTTTTGGATATGTATTATGACTTGATGGTGGGAGGGGGGATTATTTGACAATCACTCAAGCAGCCACCGCTGTTGACTCTACCATCGAAACAGAATACAACTGAGGAAGGTATTTGGATAAAGAACTTTGTCCACGAATTGGATATGGTACCTACCTGTGTTCAACTGGATGTGGTCTACTGTGATAACAACGTTGAGATAACACATGCCAAGGAGTCAAGATCTCATCAATGATCTAAGCACATACTTAGGCACTATCACTTGATTTAGTAAATCATTGATAGAGAGGACATGAAGATGGAACGTGTAACCTAAGAGGAAAACATAGTGGATCCACTAACCAAAACATTACCTCAAAGTGTTTTCGGAAAGCATCGCCTCAAGATGGTTCTTAAGAAAATTCGTAGTTGTCTTTAGGGAAAGTGGAAGATGTAGGAATATGTGCCTTGGCTGCCAACTGTCAGGCTGGTTTAAAAGATATATTTCAAATAAATTTTATGATATAAATAAAAGTTTAAGGCATTTCTTTTGCATCGTATTATTTGTTATATGATGTTGGAATCCCATTATCTCGGTAACTAGAAGACCTCATCATGCACGGGTTGGTGGTCATGGAATTAGTCTCGGTGGTTAAGATCATAAATGTTCAAAGTCCTATGAGATGGGATATTGTAGGATTCGAATTAGACTTGCTCTGAGTGGTACGTCATTTTGGGAGTGGATATTCTATTCCATGGATATTGGCGTTGAGACACCACGTAGCCCAATGGATGTGATTATCGTCCCAAATGATCATATTGAATTGATCTCGCATCAAAACTCGATCCATTTGATGGCCATAGTGGCAATGAAAAAATCGAGGTTTTGATTTCTGTAGGTGCTTTAATTAGTTTTTAGACTATACGCATGCATAAGGTCCTGTATAATAGAAGTTATATATTTGACAGGTCCCTTAAACCTCTCTTGAGAGGCCAAACATGGTCATTGCTTATAGTAGATTTATGTTTAAGATCAGTGTATTAATAAGAAAAAATTTGTTGGCTCATAGAGTAAACTGTTGGGATTTTTCTCTATATTTTCAACACTCTTCATATCCATTGAAGATCTTGCGCACGACACCCAACCAGAACATAAGAGATTAGATATCATGATGCGCCAATAGAATGACAAAAGTTTGTGAGGATCATTATACTTATTAATGTCAATAATGGGTTCGTATTAGATGACCAAGCACTAGACATTAATTGGAGAACTGAGTGAAGGGACTGTAACTGCGCAGTGAAAGGTTTGCACGTCGAATTCATCTTTTACCTATGAGTCCTTCTAGTAGTGTTTGTTGGACTTGAACGAAAAAATGTCTTGAGTACCTAAGGATTGAGATATCCAAAAGTGATTAATTAATTACATTAATTAATCTTGCATTTGAATTGCTTGCTCTTGGACTAGATGAAGTGATGAGCCTGAAGGGTCACACGTATAACAAAATTCTGACGTGTTGGAACAAAGATAATTAATTAATCATGGATGAATTTATTATTGGGCTAAATCATATTTGTTGTACAAATTAATTAATATAGGCCAAATATTTAGTTAATTCAACTGCCTTCCAATTAAGAAAGTATGTGTTTCTTATTGTAAGTTACTAAAAACAATTGTGTGACTACTTAGAATTTTGTATGTGATGTTAAAATTGAAGAATTTGAATGATTTTATATTTTTCATATCCTTATGATGTTATGGTTGTGTAAGAATTCGATTTTGAGTTCTCTAAAATTAACATTGGAAAAAAGAGACATAGTTCGGGATGTTGCTAGATTTAATGAGATCTTGTGTCCATGTGCAGATTTTATAAAGTTAGATATTTGGAGAATTTACAATGATAAGTATTAATACCTTTTGAATAAGAAGGTAATACCTTTTGAATAAGAAAATAATACATTTTCAATAAGAAAGTAATATTATTATTATTCAACAAAAATGGAGAATTCTAAACATCTTCAGATTAACAAATCACATCATTCCTCCCACCATAAAATATTTCTTAGAATTTAACAAGCAGTCACGTATTTGTTTCTTTTAAAATTTAAGTAGCAATACATTTTGAATAAGAAGGTAATACCTTTTGAATAAGAAAGTATTATCTTTTTAATAAGAAAGTAATACTGTTAATATTCGACAAAAGCGAGAATCCTAGAAATTTTCAAATTAACAAATACACATCATTCCCCCATTATAAAATATATCACACATTTAACAAACAATCATATATTTGTTTCTTTAAAAAAAAGGTAGTAATATCCTTTAAATCAGAAAGTAATACCTTCTGAATAAGAAAGTAATACTCTTAATATTCGATAAAAGCGATAATCCTGGATATTTTCAGATTAACAAATACACATCATTCCCCCCACTATAAAATATTTACTTGAATTTAACAAACAATCAAGAGTTTGTTTCTTTAAAAAAAATAAGTAGTAATATTGAGCAATTTTTTTGGTTCAATTTTTAAAAACATATATAAATATGTGATTTTTCAAACAAAGAAAAAATACTAAATTAATTAATTAGGACTTCATTCATATTTTAAAATAATTTTTCTGTTTATATAATAAATATTCTTTTAGATTTTTTTTTTTTTTTATGGAGACATCTCAAAACTAATTTGAAAATTAATTTCACAAATTAATTCTACAAATTAATCTATTAGGATGTAATGATATTGTCATTTTGAAATCTACCATATTTGTATATTACAATATCATATAATCTTTTAATTTAATTAAAAAATTAATATTACTTCCAAATTAATATATTTTAAGAAAATGAGTAATGCTATCTAAATGTAATAATATTATTACTTTTAATTAAAAACATTCTATCATAACGTCTAAAGTTTAAAATTTTAAGAGATAATAATATATGTGAATGAATTTTTATACCTATTAACAAAATATATAAATAAATTCACAAACTATTAAGTATTTCAATTTTGTTTATGTAAATAAATTTATTTTTTAAATATATTAAATTTTAAGAAAAATATAAAATTATATTTCTATTAGTGATTACAATTGTAATTTATCAATATTGTATTGTAATTGTAAATAATTCAAAAAATTAAATAGTCACTTGCCCCTCATCTTGAACACAGAAGACCATGTCAATCGAACTGCATGATCATTTGATTAAATTTTGCAACCATTTAATATAAATACAATAAAATAGCGTAAAAAAAGACCCGCAACCCAGTTGCATGGATCCAATTGTTTCTCACAAGTTTTTGTGATTTCAAAATTATGATATTAACTAAAAATTATGCAAAATTTTGGATATAACAGAAAATTAGCTCATGTTAGTACAAAACAATGAAGAAATCACTTACTCGTATATATATATATATATATATATATATATATATATATGCTTTTCGATCTTCATTTAGTGTATATGTTAATACAATAATAACTTAGTATTGATGATAATTGGCTGCAATGGATTTTGATTTATTTTGTTCCAATGGTGATTTACTAAATTAATATTCATGTGATTCAAAATGAAATGACTGATTTGAAAAAACACTGAAATTAATATACTCTTAATCTTTTACCTGTTGTATTACTGTATTATAGTTTATTTATCAAATTTAGTAATACTATTTTTTTGAGTTATTTTTAATTAACATTCCATATGCGATGATAAAATATATCAAACAATATAAATATTAAAAAATTAAAAGTACAGTAGTTTGTATCAACTACATAATTAAGTACATCAACAATTAGAATCAACCAATAGAACACTTATTGTTAATGAAATAGTCATTAATTGATAGACCTATAGGTTAATAATTGATACATATGTTGTAACTTATGAATATGAATAACATTGTGCACTCACAAACTCACAGTAATTCTAGCACACTGTCGCGTAGTTGTTCCAAAAAATGGCCCAAGAGGCCCAATTTTATGACAACACGCTCAAATGTTGTGACTCATATTTTATTTGTAATCTTAATTTAAAAAGGTCTTCTGAATCAGAAATTTTGAGTGAAGTTTTATTTTACTGTTCGTCTTTTATATATAACAACAACAACAACAACAACAACAACAACAACAACAACAACAATAATAATAAATATGTCAGGATATTAATTGATGTTATTATTATTATTGTATTAAAATTTATATGCAATCTTTTTATGGAATATAACATTTTTGAGGCAAAGTCTAATTCTTTTTTGTAATTTTTTCAGTTTTTCATTCATCCTTTATTTTACTAGGCTTTATGTCCTAATTCTTCAGGTTTCAATATTTTCTGTTTTTTCCCAACTTTTGAATTCAGGTTTTCTTTCTTCAATTTTCAGTTTATTATTACTTTTTTTAATTGTTTTATTATTATTTAATTTCAAGTGTTCTTTCGTAACTCTTAATAATTTAATTTATTAAGAATTATATTTGTCAGTTCATCATTCTTGTAATTATCACCTGTAATCTGTACAGGTGTGCCTACACCCCATAAATAGACGAAAAAGCCCAACAAACACGAAAACAGGTACACTTTTCTAAGTGTAAGTGCATGAGCCTCCGCCATGTTCAAAAGCATAAATAGATCCTATTCCAATTATGAGTAGCGCAATCTATACCCACCACAAGTGAAGGCCAAAGGTCTCCGTCAAGAGTTGGAATACAAGCAACCAAGTATAGGGGAATAACCAAGCAGAGGGAAAGCATGTGTCCATCGGCTCAAACAACAAGATCAGATCGAAAATGTCGTATATAGTCAGGCCGTTTGAGCTGTTGTGGTCGATGGGAAAGGCTTTCGATTACGAATTCTTCTATTTCAAGCGATAGATATTTTTTTCTAAATATTGAATATGTTTTAAAATTTTTGTGGTTAAACTTATCATTTATAATGAGGTTTTATTTTTAAATAATGTTTTAGTATTATTTTAATTTTATTAATATGGAGCTGTATTTACTTGTCATATTATTATATTATAATAGAAAAATAAGATAGTATTGAAAATAGGAGATCTAATCTATTCCCTCTTATAGATAGGGTATTGTTCCGTTGTTTTTTATTTTGGTTTTGGTTGCGAAATTGTAGGTTTCTAGAACTGGGAGGGTTGGAATCGAAACATATAGCCATTTTTGGTTCTGGTTATGGAATCGTCGATATCATGGTTTCGGTTCCGATTTTATTAATTCACACTTGGAACCGCCGATTAAAAATCAAAACTGCCAATTTTTAGCCAAAACCGGCAATGATGGAGTCGAAACCTACATTTTTGAAACTGAAATTGTCGGTTTGGAACCGCCTGTTCTATGAGCCGTCTATCCTGAAATTAGAACCGAACCAGCTAGGTTTCAATTTTTTCAAACTGAAACTGAGTCAACGGTTAAATTGAACCATTAACCACCGATTAAAACCGCTGATTCTGGTTGAGAATGTAAATTACAAATTTCATAGTATTGCCACCTGGCAGACCCAACGTCTCATGCAGTTCAAGAAGTCGACACGTGTACACAGAAAGACAACTCCCTCTAATTGCCCTTTTTCTCGTATGTACTAAATCACATTCCATGGCATTTGGCAACCTTGTGCCCGTCTCCATTTCCCACAGACTCACACTAAAACCAAATTTCCCAATCATGCAGGCTACAGAAACCGGTGGGAAAACCACCGAAGCTCGCGGCAGTGCCTCCGCGCCGCAGCCCCAAAGGTTGAGGGACAAGAAAGTGTGCGATTTGATACCAGCACACAAGAGGAGATTGGTGGAGGTGCCGTACACTGCTTCTCTGGCCGACACACTGAACGCCCTGATGGCCAACCGGATTGTGGCGGCTCCCGTGGCGGCACCGCCGGGGCATTGGATCGGCGCCGGCGGTTCGATGATCATGGAGTCGGATAAGCAGACCGGGGCGGCTAGAAAGCACTATATAGGGATGGTGACGATGCTTGATGTGCTAGCTCATATTGCTGGGGATGATGTCAAACGGGCGGCGAAGGGTGACGAAGGCGGCGATCTGGACCGGCGGATGCAGGTTACGGTCTCGTCGATCATCGGGCATTGTCTTGAGAGCCTCAGCTTGTGGACGCTTAACTCTAATACTGGGTAAGGTGATTTTAATATATCTAACAATCTTGTTCATCTGTCGAATTTATTTAATTTTTAAAGTAATTATTTTAGATTGTCAAGATGGGATGTAATAATTTTGAAATTCTTGATTATGTAATTTTATTATAGCTCAACGTTTTATTGTTTAAATGGGTACAGTAGCATATTTCTTCATATATATATATATATATATTTGGGTTAGTTCTAGGGTAAGACTTTGTTGTTTCGTAAATCAACAATTGTTGTGACCTCAAATTTAATTGGAGCTTATTATGGATTCTTCTAGAGAAATACTTTTCAGATCCCATTCAGAACATAATTAATCCACTATTGATCATTTAAAGTGGTGGGTTAAATCCACAATAATAATGTGTGATTAGGTTTAATAATGTGATAGATAGGTCGATTGATATCTATTTTGGATTAAGGTTTGATTCTCAATCTTAGGTACTATAAGAGTTCTAACCCTTTTTTGTCCACCTTCAGACCATGGAATTCGAAGCTAAGGTTGCACACATTATGCTTGAAACTCTTTAGAAATGATAGCTATATTAAGATGCTACCGAATTAAAAAAAAATTATTTTTTTGGTCTATGGCTTATCTGGCTGTAGCAGGAATATTTTGATCTGAGTTATTATTTAGTCGATTAACATGTTAAACTTGTATATATATGTATATGTTTCTTACATGCAGCATAATAGATTGCATGGAAGTGTTTAGTAAAGGAATACACCGAGCTTTAGTTCCAGTGGACAGTCAAATGGATAATATAGCTGGTGTAGAACTCATAGAATCTGCATCGAGCTACCGTATGGTCACGCAGATGGATCTCCTCAAATATTTGAAAGCACATCAGAATGAGCTACATGGTATTCTTGGATGCCAGGTCAAGGAACTAGGAGCAGTGAGTGATGTCATTTTTGGAGTCTTCAATAAAACCAAAGTCATTGATGCTATAAGATGCATGAATAGAGCTTCACTTAATGCTGTGCCTATTGTGGAATCTAATGAGGGTATTCAGGAGGATCATGGACAACTTATAAATGTAAGTTCCTTTCGATTGTCTCCCGAATTAGTCTTCTTTTACTTCTGAATCTATTTAATTGAGGAGAGGTGTGAATGTTGAAGCCAAGAATCTGATAAATGACTAGCTTGAGATGATGAATAATTAATGCAATATAAGTTAACTAACCAACATTTTTAAATATGCCTAATGAACTAATCTTGAACCTGGTGTGTACTAATTGTCGAGAAACCTCACCTATAGAACATGAGAGTCAAAAGCATAGGCATTGCTAAGAATATTGAGGTTTGGAAACATTAAATGTATTCTTGTATATGTGCATTTTCCAAAGGTTACAAAATCTTGGTCGTTCACATTTAACTCACCAGTTATAACTGCTGGTTTAGGGTTTGGGATTATAAGAAACTGAAACCAAACCTTAATTTGGTGGTAAATGTTATGTTTCCAAACCAAAACTGGGTAATGGTTAATCGAACTGCTGATCATGTTTTATTGGTTTGAACTATAACAGTTCTCACCCTATTCCTGCCTAGTATAAATATGCAAACTTGGGCTGTATGCCAAGCCTGTGGCTTTATTGCAGGGAACATTAAAGCAGTTCATTTCTTAGTTGTACAGCTGAATGTGGTCTAATAAAGTGGTTGACTTGGTGCATGCGGCTTAGGATCTTAGTTGTACAGCTGAATGTGGTCTAATAGTGTGGTCGACTTGGTGCATGCGGCTTAGGATCTTAGTTGTACAGTTGAATGTGGTCTAATGTGGTTGACTTGGTGCATGCGGCTTAGGATTGCAGTCAAGATGGAAAGCTCAATAATGCTTCAATCAAGAATCAATATATCTCCAGTGGGATGTGATCTTGCTGCTCATAAAATTAGTCAAATTAGTGCAAGTAAATGATCAATAGCAAGAACAGAGAATTGAGCTATTACTTCAGACTGAATCCCTTTTAAAGTAAATTTATACTTTGCAGTGAAACAAGCTGGCTTTAAAGTGCCTGTGGGAATTCTTGGCCTTTTAACATAAGTTGGCACAGTTTCTGGGCTTGTTGGATTCGAGTAAACTATAAATCTAATTATGCTTATATTATTTTCAATCTAGTTCACATGATCACATGGTTGCAGGGCAAAGGCAGGAAGCTTGTAGGAACATTCTCTGCTACAGACCTTAGAGGATGCCCATTATCAGTCCTCCGATCTTGCTTGCAACTGCATGTCGTGGACTTCATTAATAAACTTTCGGAGATTCCACTTTGTGAAAGCTCGGGCTTGAGAAACTCTACCAAGGAACTTATTATCTGCCGTGCAGAATCCCACCTCGGAGAGGTCTTGGACAAAGTTGTTAACAACCATGTGCATCGGGCTTGGGTTGTCGATGATTCAGGCTTGCTTGCTGGGGTGATTTCCCTGACGGATGTCATCAGAGTGATTCGGGTTTGGATGCTTTCGGAGAATGCTTGACAAGAATGGATGTTAGTACGAGGCCAATCAGTAAATGAGGTTTGTTGTTTTTGCTTTCTGTTTTTCTGGTTTCTGTTATGTACATATCTTGCTTACAACATAACTGCTCTATGTCCGCTAGAATTAATATCTTAACTTTTTGATTTATTTCAATTGCCTCTTAATTCATGATAATAATCATTAGTTTAATAGATAAGGAATTAATTTATTTTACCAGTGGACATTATAAGATACAGTTTACATGAATTTTGTGGTGTTCGGCGATGCAGTCTGTCCTCCCCGAGGGGCCAGCCTGTTACAGTACACTGTCGCGAATCAACCCAGTAGACATGGGCTGATGTGCTAAGCTAGGCCCAAATTATATTAAATAGGTCTGTTGAATCGGGCTGACTCTATGCCAGTCAATTGCTTGCTGTGATGCACAGTAAAAGTACTAGTACTTTATGTTGTATAATATCTTAATTATTTTAGTTGGATCAACCTAAGTATGAAGTACCAATAATTCTTCCTATGTAAACTCAATATCCGGTGAGGTGATCCAAATTCCTCACCATAACCATATGGTGAGCCTATATTTACTTCTCAGGCAACGGAAGCTAATAGTAAACATATAGAGTCTGGGTAGTTGGGTACGGGTGGTTGTTAAAATTAAAAACGGGTGCGGTCCTTAAACTTAAGATTTTATCATTTGCTTTAGTTAAATATACTCTATTGTGTGATTTGTGTACTCTTCACTTAAGAAAGTTGAAAGAAAAGCAAAAAGGAGTAATTTTTTGAGTGCAAATAAATGGATTTAAACCAGAGCACACTCAGAAAGAGGATGAACTAAGTTCTTGTGTCAGCTGAATTAGATCTCCCTAACCCCTAAGTCTACTTTCAGTTTTCTGCACATAATCTTCCTGCTCGTAGTCTTACAATAAAAGCGCACACTCTGTATCTCTCCTTATATAATCATATAACATAAAGCAGTGATAAAATTTCGGCCACTCATTTAAACCAATAAAATTCTTTGAATTAGTACACTATAAATTAATTGGAAAACGTCTCAAAGGACTGTGAGAAACAATCGTGCTTAAACATATATGAAACGGATTTAGGGCTTCACTCAATCTCTAAGATCTCATCATTTACATATCGATAATTGGTGGCAAATGTAAAAATAAGGGTGAGATAAAAGTGATCTTATTTTAAGTATATTGTTGATACATAAATTTGGAGGCTAATAAAATTGTGACACGTGAAAAAGATTAAATGAAATATTAATTTAAATTATTTATACATTTTATTTTTGAAGATAAATAGATAAATACTTGATATTATAATATAAATATTTACTTGTCAATTAAATATTTTCAAGTTTTGAATTTACTTTTTGGCAACCAAAATAATGTTGGGCAAATATGAAAATAAGTAATCAAGATTTCAGTAATAAAGTCAAATTAAATTGTATTTTCCTGTGGGAGGCAAATCGTGTAATTAAATCATAAATGATTGATCAATTGCAGCATTTCATTAAGTGTGTATAAAAAGAAATTCATATCGTGCAATAATAAATACTGGTCTATTCCCAAATTATGATTTACATTGAAGAATTCGGAGCAAAGGGTAAAATTCATCTTTTATGTAAAAGAAGAATAATGAGTTATTTTTTTCTTTTTTCTTTTCTTGACACATGTTTCTAAAATTAATTGGCACACGTTTCCATTCTCTCTACCCTATTTTTATTTTCATTAAGATTTAAAATGTTCGTAACATATGATATATCAAATTAATATTTTTTATCATTAATTTGACACGATTATTTTATATAGTAAAATAAATAATTATATTTAAAGCATGTAATATATGTTTCATGGTTGGACTATATATTTTTATGACTTGAATTACTGTCTTTAAAAGTTTAATATGTGTTGGAATTGAATAAATAGTATATTAATCTGTATATGAATTTAATCTAAAAAATAAAAATTATATTTTATAAAATAAAATATTATACTATTAATTTAAATAATATTATAAATTTTTGTTTAACATCAGTAGTTTTTAGTAAGTTAAAATAATTAGATTTAGTTCGGGGTCAATAAATAATATTACTTCAAGATATTGTACAATTAATTATTTAATATAGCAAATTATATTTTAAATTAAAATATTATATACATATAACTGATATCAGATAATAAACTATGTATATTTTTATAAATATAACATTATTATTATTATTATTATTTAATTATTAGTATAATAAAATATATTATATTTCGTGCATTGTACGGGCTAACATCAAGTTCTCTCTAAAATTCAAGAAGTTCTTTGAAGCCTTTAAAGTAGAAATCCACTAGAAATGACGTTCAATTTGAAATCAAAGTGATAAGTCCCTTCAATCGGTGTTTTTCCCAATCAGAAATTCTTACACTTCTAGATGTTCTTCATAGACTCAAAGGAGTTCATCATGAAGATCATCATAAATAACATTCAATTTATAATCAAATTACTAAACTTTCGAATGGACGAATAATTGGGTAAAGTAGGTGGGTAAAATGTTAAACTGATATCCTACCCATACCCTAAAATAATTTAGTGGTCACAAGTATTACCCTACCCCTCTTCCATGATCTTCTACCTACCGAACTTTTTTACTTATTTACCTACGGGTAACCAAAACCTAGAGATAAAATTGGAAACCCTAATACGAAGAGCACCTGCTGAAGTAGGTCGTTTGTTTCTTGAAAAGAAATGCATTTGACTGGTCTGAATTTCTTGTAGTTAACTTGGAGATGTCGAGCTGGAAGACACATGTGACTTTTAGAGTTAAAGAATAAAGAAAGAACACAATCTTACTCACTTAATTTCTTTAATTCACTTTTTCTTTTATTATTCCTCAAAAAATAAAAAAATAAGATCTTTTTACATTTAATGTCTCTTATTTATCATTAATGATCCTGCTTGATGGAGGCGGTTGGGTTGCCACCTTAGGTTGGCGTTGTCCTGCTTATATAGCTGTCATTAGTCATTCATGCAGACCATTTAGGTTGGCGCTGTCCTGCTTATATAACTATCATTAGCCATTCATGCAGACCATCTTGGGTCCTGAGGTTGTTCATCGAGGGTGTATTGTGTTGTCTTGAGGATGTGCTTTGTTTGTGAGGTATTAGGTTGACAGACGAGCTTGGTTGGGCTTGGTTAATCGCAATGTTGGTTGTTGGGTTGCCATGTTTGACTAGGTCGATGTTACGTAATCTTGTTCACCCACAATTCCCCCTTTAAGTACAAGGTGTTGGCATTAAGGTAACCCTCGGACACGTGCCATTTTCTTGCAGAGACACGTCTTGGACTTGCTACTGTTTGTTTTACAAGGTTGGTAATTCAATCACCAGATTAACGCGTTATGTGTACGTGCATTGTTTGAGCTTCAAGGACTCTTCAATTTCCATGTCGCATATATTCTACTCAGTTTCCTATATGTATCTAAATTTTGATTCGTTCTAGTTCACCTACTTTCAAATTTTAGTGAATTCTGTCACAGAGTTACCTGCGAGCTCGAACTAGAACTCTAGGTAATTTCTCAAAACTTGCATTCTATTATGTCGAGTCTTAGTTTTGGTTCGTTGGACATGGAGGGACTGTTGATTAGATTACTCGTACGGGATCTCATCCTGCAGAAGGGTGCGGATGTAGAGTCGATATTAGTTCAATTTCTTGTTACAGATCACAGTGAGGTTGTGATGATCCCGACTTGGCAGAAGTGTGGGGGGATGTAGAGGCGATACTGAATTGGTTTCCTGTTACAGATCATGGTGTGGATGTATATGGTGGACCCCATATTTCATCCTCGTTGGAGGGTAGGGGCGACCTCATTTAAGGCTCAGGGTTGTAGGAGCATCCTAAGTCACAATTCACATTGTTTCGACACCCCTAATAATGTTTGATTCTATCTTCCTTGGCCAAATGACACGATGGATTATTCTCCTAAGGGTTATGTGGCAGTAAATTTCCATATGCTGATAGTTGGGATGAGATTCCCTCTTCTGCTGTTAATCTCATCATATCTTAGCTACTAGGGGCTGGCTCCCATTTAAATTCATTCCAACGGCTAGTTACTAATTGGGCTTTGTCGAGGTATGTGAAGTTGATGTAGACCCTCCATGTCCCATTAGGCTTGCTGACCAGGATGGGGTTAGCGACCAATCGGGTTAATATACCTCCCTCACCAACTGATTGGTGATAAGTGTTTGAAATTCTTTCTCCAAAGCTTTGTATTAGTTGAGGCTATTTTTTCTCCATTTCTGTCGGATTGGTCGGGATCTCTGATTGATATTTAGATGGTGACAAACATCTTATAGATCTAGCAAACACGAATCTGCCGATCTCTCGACCCATCTAGCAAGGGTGAGATTTCAAGTGGTTGAGGACCAGAACACCCTACGACATTGATCCCCCCTACCTTGATTTTTGATGAGGTATTGATGGAGGCTACTTTCTGAGTATAATCTACATAAGTTATGGAGGAGATCCCGACATTGGTTTGTATCATGGTCGATGAAATTATGATATTTACAGTAGTTCTTGTCATTGAGCTTGGTGGGATCTACTTGCATCTTCCTCGAATTATTTAGAATGCCCTAGCTTTGGAATTGCTACATGATGTGCTCAGGAGTTGCTGCAAGCATTTTGCATATGTAATTTGTTTGGCGCTCACTCATAAACGCTCGTAATGCTGCTAGGTTGGGCTCAACTAAGAAGTTCAAGTTTTTTCAATTACTTTTACTTTGCTCGAACTCCACGCCCTCCTCACCTGCTTCTTCAGCCCAATAGAATGGTCCGCTCGTTCCATAGATTTGTGGAACGACTTAGGGCTTTGGAGGCGTATGCACCACTGAAACCTGTTATGCGATGGAGTCCATGGATTACTGCCATCAACATGGTGTCATCTGACATGCTCTTTATTGCCTAGACTAACTTGTTAAAACGATTGACATACTTTTACTGAATTTTCCTAAAAGATGGTCACGAATTGTGGCCTGGTCATTATGTACCTATTAGGTAGGTCTCAGAACCACCTTTGAGCTTGATCCCCGAAGGTTAACTAGAAAGATTTGCATAAGATCGAATCAGATGGTGACTGCAACTCCTTCCAAGATAGATATTTATTGAGGTGGGTGGTTGGGTCAATATTCTCATCATAGATATTTAATTAATCATTACCTCATTATTTTGTATTTCTAAATTAAAGAGTAAAATATTTCATAGTACTTATTACTTTTATCTTTTATGTAGATTCGACCTTGCCCATTATATATACAAATTATATCATACACTCGTGGTATGTGCTTGTTACAATATAGACGATCACTTTACTGATTGAAACACACTGTACATATTTTTTTAATTAAATTATTGCATAAATTTGATTTATTTTTAAATATTGTTTATTGAGACTACACCACCTTATATGAAGAGCTACTAGATTTTAGAATGAAATAGTACCTAATCGTATATTATGGGAAACATATTTTGATATCCTAAGTCTTTAACTACTCGTAGCCAATTTAGTTAATGCATTATATTCATTTTATAATTTTATGTATTATTTAAATTGCAGCTCATATTTAATTATATTTAGTATATTATTGTTAAGTTTGAAGGGTTTACATTATAGATTGAAAACCCCTTAGCAAAAAAATGTTGAGAGATAGATTATGTGTCAAGCCTTGATAATGCAAGACTACATGTGACAAATTTGAAAATGTGAAAAATACCAAATTGCACGGGAAAGTGTTAGAAGTATATAGCTTGTCATTGATGAGTATAATAATAAAAAAAATAAGAATAAGAATAAAAATAACAACAACAATTAGATGGGGAAAAAGAGAAGAGAAGAGACAATAGAGAGAGGCAGTGCAATATCTCTTTAATAATGATGAGGATGAATTAATTTGTTTAAGAAGCAAAACAAACAAAATTCAAGTAAAAGAGAATTGGGAAAGAAGTGAAATATCTCTTTAATAATGATGAGGATGAATTAATTTGTTTAAGAAGCAAAACAAACAAAATTCAAGTAAAAGAGAATTGGGAAAGATTATGGTGATGGTGGACATTTGCAGGTTAGTACTCTTGCTATGTTTGTTAGTTTCTATATTTAATATAGCTGCTAACCTATTTAATGTTATCACTAATATATAAAAGATTTTTGGTTTAGAAAGTTGAGAAGTGAAGTAAATTTGTTAAGGTATAAGGTAGAGGATATTCACTTCTGCTGCTTCAAGAATCATTTGGTGTTTGATGAATTGGGATTGTTACAGATAATTTAACTATTCTTAATTATGGTATTGATATGAATAAATTCAATTTAGTAATTTTAGTGTTAAAAAGCAATTATGAGGGATCAGATTAGTTCCTTCACCACTGTAACATAGACATATATAAGTTTAGTTAAAAATAAATGCCTGTTAATTAGGGAACTCGATTGATTTATGTAGTTGGATATCATCATATTAGAGCACATATTTGATTTTTACAACTGAATAAGTGCTCACCTCTTTAAGAGAAGTGATCAATAAATATTGAGTGCATATACTTTGAATATATACGTATCATTATATATAAAATGAAGAAACATTGAACTTGTGCATTCTATTGTGGAAACTGCAAATTTCGACCAAAATTCCATAATTTTGATTAAGCATGAAGCATGAATGTTTTAGAGTTTGTCTTAGCTTTCTTACCCAACTTAAAGCACGTCAATATCATATTTTTAGTGTATAGTAGGGCTAAAATACTGAAGTGTGTCAAAGCTAAAATCTTGATATGTGATTGTTATACTGAAGTTGCACAAAATGAAAAATGTTAATGATTTAATCAAAATATGATGATGAATTAGGGACTCGAAGGACTGACTGATCTAGGAAACAAGTTAGGAATAAAGAAGATTTAACCATCTAAAGGAAAAAAGATAAGTAGAAATTTATTTTTACCTACAATGCATAGACATGATATTTATTTTGTATTATTTTGTTTAGAGTTAAGGGTGAACTTATGTTCTTTGATATTATTGAATATGAATTATGTGGTGTCATAGGGTGATTTGGAATAGTACTGAACATAATATTCATGAGCATTGTCATGTGTATGTATAAGAAATATGTGGTGTTTGTATGCAAAAATATGATTAAAGTGAAAGAAAAAACATAATTTTGACCACTACTAGTGCACGAAGGCCGGTGGCGTGTAAGACATGGATAGACTTGATTTGTCAGATCGGTGGCATGTGAGACATGTATAGGCTTTATGATATGTTAAGTCGATGGCACATGAGACATGAATATGCTCAATTTGTTGGACTGGTGGCATGTGCGACATGATTAGATTATGATTATGATTGTTTATTAAGCTACCTTTTTTGGTGCACAGTAGGCTGGTCAAGAGCCCAAAAAAATTAAAAGGTTTTGCAATACATGTTAGTGTTTCATTGACATTTTGACACCCTACCTTTATAAACCTGAACATAAATTTTTTTAACCTCCTAAAACATGTACGTCTAATTTCTTCTTTAAAGATAAGTTATAATAAATTCACAAGTAACACATCCTATGGATCAAAGCTCTTAAAAATATACCTGAAGATCTATGTTACGTACAAAAATGTCTCACCACATTCACTCACATATTTACAAGTCAAAAGTCCAATAATATTATACAAGCTCAAAAAGTACAACAAAATAAAGATCAAAAGCATAGTAAACTCATGGTTTAGCCCCAGAGGTTGTTATCCATGTACATCGATCTCCAAAAGCTTGCAGAAGTACAAACGACATATTTAGTAAGCCATGAGCTTACGTAGTGTCATCAAACTCACTTTTCTCCTTTAGATAGTTAAATTTCCTTAATCCCAAGTCCTTTGAGCACCTAAACTAATTCCAACTCCTTTCACTACTTCATTTTCTTGTTCTTCTTCTCTCGTTCTTGACAATAACAATCTGATAACTTTATTTTCACTTGAATTTTTGTTCTTTTTGTAATTGGGAACCTTATTCGGTAAGCTATCGCCTTTCACAAACCAATTAGCTAATTTCTCAATTTTCTTATTTATCTCACCAATAATACACTATATATTTTCAACACTTCTATGTGCAATTTGGTACATTTCATATTTTCAAATTCATCACGTGTAATCTTGCATTATCAAGATTTGACACCTAATCTCTCTTCGACATTTTAGGTTGGAGGGTTTCCTCCTATAATATAAACCTTACAAAATTTAACCGTAATATACTAAGCATAATTAAATATGAGCTACAATGTAAATAAAAATGTGATTTAAATAGCACATAAAATTATAAATTGAATGTAATGTATGGACTATATTGACCAATGTATAGTGAGAGGCTTGGGTATCACATTCTTCCCTTCTTATTTTAATTTCATCCCCGAAATTTACTTAGCTGAAGAGTTCTCGGTATTTAGACTTCATTTTATTTTCTCTTTCCTAAGTAGCTTCTTTTGCTGACTAGTTTCTCCATAGGACTGAGACTAATAATTTTCTTATTTTTTAGTTGCTTCACTTCTCGTAGTAAAATTTCTGTATGCATTTCTTTATAGCTTAAGTATGTTTTTAACTTTGTTGGTTCATTGTCTAGGACATGGATGGATTTGCAACATATTTCTCAACATAGACGCATGAAACACATTACATATTTGAATCATTGATGCAGGCAAATTGAGCCTATAGGCAACTTCAACAATTCTCTCAATGATTGGAAATATACCAATATACCTTGGACTTAGCTTTCTTTTCTTACCGAACCACATGATTCCATTCATTGGGAAAACTTTCAAGAATACCTAATCTCCTACTACAAATTCTAATGTTCTCCTTCTTTTATTAGCATGACTCTTTTGTCGACTCTGGGTAGTTTTCATCATTTCATGGATCTGTGCTACAAATTCCGACATTTTTAGGATTATATCTGGACCTAAAAGCTTTCTTTCACCTACCTCATCCCAATGTACTGGTGATCGAAATTTTCTACCATATAGTGCTTCATATGGAGCCATTTCAATAGACTGATAACTATTATTATAAGAAAATCCTATCAAAGGCAAAAATTTGCTCCATTGTCCCTAAAAATCTAACACACAAGCTTTGAACATGTCGTCAAAAGTTTGTATTGTCCGCTATGAATGCGCATCTTACTAAGGATGATATGAAGTGCTAAAGGACAATTGTGTTCCTAATGCCTTGTGTAGACTCTCCCAAAAGGTAGAAAGAAATCCTGCATCTCTATAAGAAATAATAGACAACAAAACTCCATGAATCCTGACTATTTCTTGTATATATATTTGAACAAATTGCAAGAAAGTGTGTAGACTTAGTAAGTCGGTCCACAATAACCCAAATAACATCACGACCTTTAACTGTTTTTGGTAACCCTACAACAAAATTCATGGTAATGTTCTCTCATTTCCATTTTGGAATTAGTAAGGCTTGCAAAGTTCTTGTTGGTCTTTGATATTTCGCCTTTACTTGCTGACATGTCAAACACTGTTCCACATGCTAAGCGATATCTTTCTTCATAACTGGCCACCAATAATGCAATTTCAAGTCTCTGTACATTTTATCCGCTTCTAGATGTATTGAATACAATATTGAGTGAGCTTCTACCATAACATTTTCATGCATATTATTCACATTAGGTACACATAATAGATTTATGAATCGAAGGACACCATATTTTGATAGCTAAAAATTTGGTGTTATTCCTGAAGTAACATCATTCTTTACCTAGCAAAATATTCATCTATGAGTTGTTCCTATTCAATGCTATCAAGTAAGATGGATTAATGTTATTCCTGCTAGTTTTGCTTCCACTAACCCATGCATCACAAATTCAACGTTCATTCTCTGCAAGTCCAACAACTCTTATTTTCGAATTAAAGCCATCACGATAGTGTTGCCGGTTGATTTTTGGTTTAATGCATCTACTACAACATTTGCTTTATTAGGATGATAGTTGGTAACACAATCATAACCTTTCACAAGTTCTAACCATCTTCGTTGTTTCATATTTAACTCTTTTTGCATGAAGAAATAATTTAAGCTCTTATGATCAATATAGATCTCACATCGCTCTCCATATAGGTAATGCTCCAAATTTTAAGTGCAAGTACCATTGAGCAAGCTCTAAATCATGAGCAGGACAATTCTTATAATATTTTTTTCAGCTGAATGCATATGCAATTACGTTTCCATTCTGCATTAATATGCAACCTAACCCATTCGTTGAGGCATCACTGTAAACCACAATACCTTTGTTTCTTTGTGGAATTACAATGATAGGTGTTGATGTTAACCTCTTCTTTAGTTCTTGGAAACTCTGCTCACAGGCTTTCGTCCATCTAAAGATTACACTCTTTCTAGTTAACTGTGTCGGTGGTGATGAATTTTTTGAGAATCCCTCCATATAACTATGATAGTAACAAGCTAGACCAAGAAAATTATGTATCTTCGAAGGAGTTGTAGGTTGTGCCCAGTTGTTCACTGCTTCTACTTTACTTGGGTCAACATAAATTCCTCCCTTCGACACTAATGTCCTAGAAATACCACTTCATGTAGCCAAAATCTCTTTTCTTGAATTTAGCATATAACTGTTTCATTTTTAGCTTTAGCTCCGATTGATGAGGAGAACATTTTTCTTAATTGTATAGCATGCTCTTCTTTGGTCTTCGAATAGGTCAAGATATCAATAAACATGATAACAAACATATACAAAAGATCTTTATATACTCGATTCATCAGATCTATAAAGACAGCTAAGGCTTTTTGTTAGACCAAACGACATTACTAGAAACTTAAAGTGTCCATATCTAATATTGAATGTTGTTTTGGGAATATCTTCCTCTTTAATTTCCAGCGGTTGATAACTTAATCACAAATCAATCTTGAAAAATATTGCTACACCCTGGAGCTGGTCAAATGAATCATCGATCATAAGCAAAGGATACTATTTCTTGATTGTGAATTTGTTTAGTTCTCTTGTAATCTGTGCACATTCTCATGGTTCCATCCTTATGAATAAACAAAATATGTGCACCCATGGTGAAATGCTAGGTTTGATATAACCTTTATCTAGTAAATCATGCATTTGTATTTTCTATTGTTTCAACTCAGTTGGTGCCATTCGCTATGGGATTTTGATATCGGGGCAATCCCTAGGTATATATCAATTACAAACTCAATATCTCGGTCAGGTGGTAAGCCTGTAAGGTCATCTGAAAATACTTCATGATATTTTTGAACTACAAGCACTTCATTAACATGTAAGCATTGTTGCTCCTCAGTGGTCATAACACTCATCAAATACCCTTCACAACCACTTTCTAATAACTGTTATGCTCTGACTGCTGATATTAGTGAGAATTTGAAGTTCTTCTTTACTACGACAAATATAAAAGATTCCTCCCCATGCGGCTGAAATGTAATTATCTTTTTTAGGTAATCTATGGAAGCACAATATTTTAGAAGTCAGTCCATGCCCAAAATTACATCATAAGCATTCATGTCAAATATGATTAGAGCATAAAGTTGTCTACCTTCAATATGGATAACACCTGCTTGCAATATTTGATTTGTTTGTTTTTAATCTGCAGAGGGGACCACTACATTGTAACTACTCTCTCTATTATATCAGGTTCTCTACCCAACCTCCTTACACACTCAGTGGATGCAAATGAATGAATAGCTACAAAATCAAATAATACAAATGTTGAAGTACCAAAGATAGAAAGTGTACCTGTTACTACATATAAGTTCACCTCAACATCTTCTTGAGTCATGGTAAAAACTCTAGCTGGTGCTTTCTCTTGTGTCATAGGGTTTGATTTATTTGGGCATGTAGTGGAGATATATCCTTGTCCACATGAGTAACAAGCTCTAGTACCGATAAGACAAATGCTACTATATTTTCCATATTTAGAGCATATGGGTAATGGTCCTGGTACTTTACCCCGATTAGTTTCTCAAATATTTGCTTGATTCTCCTTGTTTTTGTCCTTGTCTTGGATGAAAACTAGGTCTTGGGCCTTGAAATTGAAGTGACCTCTTTCATTTCCTACACAATGTTGTCTTTGTCTCTATGTGAATTAATGTCAAATATCCTTTGCATGTCGTATTCTTTGTTCAACTTGCTTAGCAACTAGTGCTCTCTCAGCAAACTGAAATAAGTAACTGTCTACATGCAAGCCGACCATACATCTCTATAAATCTCTGGTCTCAACCCATTGGAAAAATATTTCTACTTTCAGTGCATCAGTTTTGACTATATGCTCAACAAACATTGACAATTGTTGGAATTTAGAAATCTAGTTTAACTGTTATAGGCCCTGTCTCAACTGTATAAACTTGTTCATTTTCATTGCACGAACCGGAGCGATGAAATATTTGTTTCAAAAAAGTTCTTTAAACCTATTCTAGGTCATTGTGACTACATTTTCAATAAGTTTTATTGTGTCCCACTAGTATCTTGGACTTCCCATATAACATAAAAGATGTACAAAATATATTTTTCTCATCGGATACTTTACTGTACAGAAACATATTTTCTATTGTTCTGAGCCAGTCTACAGTAATTGTGGGATCCTTTGCATTTTCAAATGTTGGAGGGTTGAGTTGATGAATCTTTTCCCAATCACCTCTATCTGTTCTACTTGAGGTTGTGGTTTGATTCATCTCATTTATTGGTTGTCCACCCACATTCTTATGTTGGATAAACGATTGAATTTGTTGTGAGTGTTGTTCCATTAATCTTGTCAATCTTTTGATAAGAGTATCATGAGTAGTGCTTGCATCTTGTGCATTTTGTTCTTGGGCTCTGCTTTCCTCACCACTTTCACCTCTAGTTCTCACAATAGTTGTTACTGACTGTATTCAATCCTAAATTATTGGCCAATATAATTCATGAAATACATAATGTAGGACAAACATAATTAAAACACACCGCATGCTTATGCTCTACAAGTTTTGAGCTCGTGTACATGGATAGTCTACAGGACATGAACTAGTTTTCCATACCACTTTGTGACACCCGACCCTTATAAACCTCAACATAAATCTGTTTTAACCTACTAAAATATTTACGTGTAACTTTTTTTCTTTAATGATACCTTATAACAGATTCATGAGATACTATGTCCTATAGACCAAGGCTCACTTGTACATATACCCAAAGATCTATGTTACATGCAAATGTGTCTCAGCACATTCACACACATATTTACACATTAAAAGTCTGATAATATCATATAAGCCCAAAAAGTACAACAAACTAGAGATATAAAATATAGTAAACCCATGGTTTAGCCCCAAAGGTCGTCATCTATGTACACCAATCTCCAAAAGCTTGCTGAAGCACAAACGACATGTCTAGTTAGCCGTGAGTTTCAAATCATCAACACACTCCCCTTTCTCATTTAGATGGTTAAATCTTTCCTAATCCCGAGTCTCTGGAGCACCCATTGTCATCCGTGTACAGTGATCTCCAAAAGTTTGCAAAAGCACAAATGATATACCTAGTAAGTCATGAGCTTACAAATCATCATCACACTCCCCTTTCTCCTTTAGATGGTTATATCTTCCTTAATCTTGAATACATTGAGCACCTAAACTAATTCCAACTCCTTGCACTGCTGTTTTTGTTCTTCTTCTCTCGCCCACGGCAATAAAAATCTAATAAATTTCTTTTCACTTAAAAATATTTTTTTATTGGAAACGCTATTAGATAAATTACTACCTTACACAAACCAATTAGCTAATTCCTCAATTTTCTCATCACCATCGTCGTCGTTGTCCTCATCCTCATCATCATCATCATCATCATCAAGACTTGACACTTAATCTCTCTTTTTGACATTTTAGGTTAAGGAATTTTCATCATCATCAAGACTTAGACACCTAATCTCTCTTTTTGAGATTTTAGGTTTAGGAATTTTCATCCTATAATGTAAACTCTACAAAATTTAAGAATAATATACCAAACATAATTAAATATGGCTATAATATAAATAAAAATGCAATTTAAATAGCACATAAAATTATAAATGAGTAATGTATGAACTATATTGGCCAATGTGCAGTGAGAGGCTTGGGGTATCGCAGACATGCATCCATGTCTCTTTGAAAATTTCTGCAAAGATTCAAATTACTTTACATGTATGATTTCTACTTAGTGAGCTTTAGCTCACCTAGTTTGTGTATTGTAGTTGAGCGTAACGACAATGTGTGAGTTCACGACTTACTAGGCATGTTGTTTGTGCTTCCGCAAGCTTTTAAGGATCGATGTGCATGAATGATGACCTTTTGGGCTGAACCATAGGTTTACTATGTTTTGGTCTCTATTTTGCTATACTTTTGGTCTTGTATAATATTACTGGAGTTTTGATGCGTAAATATGTGCGTAAATGTTTGGAGATACTTTTGCATGTAACATAGATCTTTGGGTATATGTACAAGTGAGCCTTGGTTTTCGAGATGTGTCATATCGTAAATCAATTGTAGGATATTTAAGGAAAAATATTGAATGTACATTTTAGCAGGTTAAAGTGATTTATGTTGAGTTTTCAAGAGTGGGGTGTCACTGAGTGGTATTAGAGTTCAGTATGACCTGTCGACAATCCATGTACATGGGCTTAAAACTTGTGGACCATAGGCATGCCAGTAAGTTTTATTTATCTTTATTTTGCATTATATATTTCATGAGTTGTCTAGGCCTATGATTTAGGATTGAATACATTCAGTGACAACTATGCTGAGAACTAGAGATGAAAGTAGTTGGTAAAACAAAGGCCAATAACAAATTGTACCATCTGCAGGCACTGACTGCAATGTTCTTATCGAATGATAGATGGGATTAGTCTAACAAGAATCTTAACAGATTCAAAAGTTTATCCAACAAAGAAATATGGGTGGACAACCAAGAAATGAGATGAACCAACCACAATCTTGAGTAGAATATATAGAGGTGATTGGGGAAAATTTCAGAAAGCTTAACCCACAAACATTTGAAAATGCAATGAATCCCATAGCTGCAGAAGACTGGCTCAAAACAACAGAAAACATATTTCTATATAGCAGAGTACCCAATGAGGAAAAGGTATTTTGTGTATCCTTCATGTTACAGGAAAATGTAGAATATTGGTGGGACTATGAAGATGATTGAGAATGTAGTCACAATATCCTGAAATAGGTTTGAAGAACTTTTTAGAAACAAATATTTCACTGCTCTGGTTCATGCAATGAAAATGAATTGAATTTATATAGCTGAGATAAGAGCATATGCCAGTTATACACTGCATTTATGAATTTGAACAATTATTAATTTTTGTTGAGTATATGGTCAGAACAGATGCACATAAAGTTGACCAACAGATGCACATAAAGTAGAAAGGTTTGTTGAGGGGTTAACATTAGAGATTTATAGAGATGTATATATGGCTGGTATGTAGAGAGTTACTTATTTGCACACTAGTTGCTGAGGTAGCTGACCAGAGAATACGACATGCACAAGAGATTCGTCGTCAATTTACACAAAATAGGGATAATGTTGGGTAGAAAATGAACGAAAGAGTACACCTCAATTTTAGAGCCAAGACCTAGTGTTCAACCTAGACAAGGACAAGAACAAGAACAAGCAGATTCAAGCAAGCGTTTGAGAACTAATCATGGTAAAGCACCAGGACCACTACTTGTATGCTTTAAATGTAGACAACAACACATTAGTGTCTGTTTTGTGGGTACTAGAACTTGTTATTCGTGTGGACAGGAAGAACATTTCTCTACTTTGTGCCACAATAAACTAAAGCTTGTGATGCAAGGAAGAGTACCAACTAAGTTTTACCATGACCAGAAAAGACTCAGAGGCAAACCCATTTGTGGAATAGGTAAATTTCTATCTCTGGTTTTTCAACATTTGTATTATTTGATTCTAGTGTTACACATTCATTTGCATCCACTGAGTATGTCAGAAGGTTGAGTAGGAAACCTGATATAGGTGAGTATGATTACAATGTAGTGATCCCCTCTTGAGAGTCGAAACAAAATAAATCAAATATTGCAAGAATGTATTATCCCTATAGACGATAGAGAAATTTATGCTAGTTTGATTGTTCTTGACATGAATGATTGTGATGTAATTTTGGGCATGGATTGACTAACCAAATATTACGCTACCATAGACTGACGAAAAAAGATGGATACATTTTAGCCATCTATGGAAGAACCTTTTATCTTTGTTGGAGTAAAGAAGAACTTCAAATTTTCACTATTATTAGCACTTAGAGCAAAATGGTTATTAGAAAGTGGTTACAAAGGGTATTTGATGAGTGTTATGACCACTAAGAAACAACATTGTCTATCTGTTAATGAAGTACTTGTAATTCAGGAATATCCTTAAGTTTTTCCACATGACCTTCCAAGCTTACCAACTGACCAAGAATTGAGTTTATAATTGATATATATCCAGGGACTGCCCTAATATCAAAATCACATACAGTTGCAGGATTACTAGACAAAGGTTTTATGAGACCTAGGTTTTCACCATGGGGTGCACCGATTTGTTTGTTCATAAGAAGGATGAAAATATAAGAATGTGTATAGATTACATAAAAGTGAACAGAGTTACAATCAAGAAAAAAAATCATATGCCTTGGATTGATGATTTATTTGACTAGCTTCAGGGTGCAGCAATATTTTTCAAGATTTATTTGCCATCAAGAAATGATCAGCTGAAAATTAAATAGGAAGACATTCCCAAACCAACATTCAATACTAGATATATACAATATGAGTTTCTAGTAATGCTATTTGGTCTAACAAATGTCTTAGCTGTCTTTATGGATCTGATGAATCGAGTATTTAAAAATCTATTGGATAAGTTTTTTCATCATGTTTATTGATGATATCTTGATCTATTTGAACACCAAAGAAGAGCATGTTATAAATTTGAAAAAAGTGTTGCTAAGTTCAAGAGTGTGAATTCTGGTTAGATTGAGTAGTATTTCTGGGACATGTTTTGTTAGGAGAAGGAATTCTAGCCGACCTAAGTAAAGTTGAAGTAATTGACAATTGGCCAAAACCTATGACTTCTTCAGAGATACGGTGCTCTCTTGGTTTAGTTGGTACTATCGTAGATTTTTGAAGGGATTGTAAAAAATTACATCTCCACTGACACAGTTGACTAGAAAGAATGGAACCTTTAGATGGATGGAGACTTGTGAGCGAAGTTTTAAGAGCTAAACAAGAGGTTGACATCAACACTTATCCTTGCAATTTCATTAGGTAATCATGATTTTGTGGTTTACAGTGATGCCTCAACGAATGGATTAGGTTGTGTATTAATGTAGAAAGAAAATGTATTATCACATGCATCTAGATAGCTGAAGTAATATGAAAAGAATTACCCTACTTATGATTTAGAGCTCGTTGCAGTGGTATTTGCACTCAAAATTTGGAGATTACATATACGGAGAGCGATGTGAGATCTATATTGATCATAAGAGCTTAAAGTATTTCTTCATGCAGAATGAGTTAAATATGAGGCAACGAAGATGGCTAGAATTTGTGAAAGATTATGATTGTGTTATCAAGTATCATCCCGGTAAAGCAAATGTTGTAGCAGATGCATTAAGTCGAAAGTCAACCCATAACACTACTATGATGGCTTTAATTCAAAAACAGGAGATGCTGGACCTGCAAAGATTAAACGTTGAATTTGTGATGCTTGGGGTTAGTGGAAGCAAAACTAGCAGTTTTAAATCTTCGATCCACCTTACTTGATATAATTGAGCAGGGACAACTTACAGAGAATATTTGGCTAAAGTAAAGAAAGATATTACTTCATGAATAACATAAGAATTTCAGTTATCAAAAGATGGTGTCCTTCGATTCAGAAATTGATTATGTGGATAATATGCGTGAAAATGTCATGGAAGAAGCACACTCGACACCGTATTCAGTACATCCTAGAGCTACTAAAATGTACAAAGACTTGAAATTGCAATATTAGTGGCCAGACATGAAGAAAGATGTTGCTTAGTACGTGGAACAATGTTAGACATGTCATCAAGTAAAGGCAAAACATTAAAGGCCAGCGGGAACCTTACAGCCCTTAATAATTCCAGAATGGAAATGGGAGAACATTACTATGGTTTCGTTGTAGGGTCAAAAACAGTTAAAGGTCATGATGTTATATGGGTTATTGTAGACCAACTTACGAACTCTGCTCACTTTCTTGCTATTTGTTCTACTTATTCCATAAATTGATATGCTCAACTATATATACATGATATATTCAGACTTCATGGAGTTCCACTATCTATTGTTTCTGATAGTAATTTAAGATTTATTTCTACCTTTTGTAAGAGTCTGCACAAGACCTTAGGGGCACAATTATCCTTCAGCACTGTATATCATCCTCAGTCTGATGGGCAGTTCGGACATTACAAACTTTAGATGACATGCTGAGAGCTTTTGTGTTAGCTTTTTAGGGACAATGGAGCGAATTTTTTTGTTTGATAGAGTTTTCTTGTAACAATAGTTATCAGTCTACTATCAGAATGTCTCTATATGAAGCACTATATGGTGGATAATATCGATCACCAATTAGAATTTGCAGTAAAAGATCATGTATTCTTATCATTGAGACCGCAAAAAGCGATAATAGATCTCGTCGTTAATCTTATCTTAAAAAACATATAGATACTTATGATTCATTAGTAGGAGAGAACCCTTATGCTAATAAAGAAGAAAAAACAGAAGTATACGCTTTAGGTCGATATATATATCTATATCTGCTGATAAAGCAAGAAGAATAATTGATCAAATTCGCGGCCGTTCCTATGAGGATACACTTATGATACTAGAACTAATATCTCTTACGAGATGGATTGTACACTTTATTCGAATTGAACGTGTTAGGCATTACATTAGACTCACTTTCAAATCTTCCAGATTAGCGACCCACAAGTAAGGCCTATCGAAAAGCAAAAAGGGAAAAGGAGATTGATATCTTATCTATTACGCGCGTAAAACTATTGTTTGTAGTTGCCTACAGACTCGACTTTTCTGCATCAATGACTCAAGTAAGAGAAAGTATACTACAAACCAATCACATATCCTAAAAAATGAACCAACAGAGTTAAAAAAATATTTAAGCTATGAAGAAATACTAGGAGAAATTTTACTAGGAGAAGTGAAACATCTCATAAATAAGGAAATTTCATTAGTCGTAGTCCTATGCAGAAATCAGTTAGTAGAAGAAGCTACATCGTAAAGAGAAGATGAAATAAAGTCAAAATACCCAGAACTTTTCAAGTAAGGTTATTTCGAGGATGAAATTTCTAGAAGGAGAGGAGGATATGATACCATGAGCCTCTCATTACTCACTGGCCATACAGTTCATGCATTACATTCATTTTTATAATTTTATGTGCTATTCAAATTACATTTTAATTTAAATTGCAGCTCGTGTTTAATTATGTTTAGTATATTACTATTAAGTTTGCAGGGTTTACACTATAGGTTGAAAATCCCTTAACAAGAAAATGTCGAGGGAGAGATTAGGTTTCAAGCCTTGAAAATGTGAAAACACCAAATTATATGAGGAAGTGTTATAAGTATATAGTGTGTTATGATAAGTATAATAGTAGTAGTAATAATAATAACAACAACAACAACCAGATGAAAAAAGAAAAGAGAAATAGAGAGAGTTCATGAGGATTAATTAATTTTTTTTAAGAAGCAAAAACAAACAAATTCGTAAAACAGAATTGGGAAAGATTATGGTGACTGTGGAAACTTGCAGGTGATGGGGGAAACTTGCAGGTGATGGGGGAAACTTGCAGGTGAATACTTTTACCATGTTTGTAGTTTCTATGATTAATATAGATCCTAACCTATTTAATATTATCACTAATATATAAAGGATTTTTGGTTTAGAAAGTTGAGAACTGCATTCCACGTTAGGCTTTTCGGTGCACAATAGATTGGTCAAGGGCTCAATAATGATATAAGATTTTGAAATACATGTTAGGGTTTCATCGACATGTATTCTACAACTCTTTGAAAGTTTTTACTAACATTTAAATTACTATAAATTCATGATTTCTGCTTACTAAGCTTAGCTCATATAATTTGCGCATTGTAGGTAAGAATGATGATAATGTGTGAGTTCACAGCTTATTTAGCATGTTGTTTGTGTTTCTGTAAGCTTTTGGGGATCGGTGTACATAGATGACGATCTTTTAAGCTAAACCAAAGGTTTATTATGTGTTTTATCTCTATTTTGCTGTACTTTTAGGCTTGTATAATATTATTAGACTTTTGACATGTAAATATCAGTGTGAATGTAAGGAGATACTTTTGACATGTAAATATGTGCAAGTGAGCCTTTGTCTGTGGGATTTATTATATTTTATCTGTTACATAATATTTGAAGGAAAAAAAATTGCATGGTACATTTTAGCAGGTTAAAAGTGATTTATGTTGAGTTTTTAAATATGGGGAGTCACATATATAGTTAAATTTTGAAAGATATTCCTTGTATGAAATGTATATAGATATTTTTTGTCGAGGAATACTTTTTAAATTTTACTACTCTCAAAATCTAATGTAAGAATATGTATATATAAATTTAGTTGATAAAACCTGTATAATTAAATATAAATTATAATATTTATCTTTAATGTAAAATTTATCATGTTAATGATTAAAGAAATCAAATAACCAACCGACAACAGACATATAATCACATCATATGATATATTTAAGATTAAATTCAATAAAAGAAATAAATCATAATGATTAAAGACTTTTAACACTGTTTTTGTTATGCAATAATATTATTTAAATAATTATATTAACATATTACACAATAAATCAAAATTGAAATATATATATATATATATATACATACTTGAATTCTCTTGATGGATGGAGGCGTTCTGTATGGTAGATTATTTATTTGGATTTTGAATTGAATTTTCCTAACTAACCATTAATAGATGAATTAAGTTTCTTAGTGGGGAACATATACTTGCATGCTTTCCTATGGTCACTATATGTGTTATTATGTTTGTTGGGTATCCATGATATTTGTCGGCTCAGATCCTCTGTCACTTGATCTTTCTTTCGGCAACTATACGGTGAAACATTGGCACAACCACAAAGGCGAGGTCTGTCTATTCACTCCAACAACACCCATACTCAAACACAGTATAAGCCAAATAAGAAGAATCAGTTCTCTCTTCTTCTATCCGAAAAACGGCGCTGCAAAAGGGATAAATTCTCACACAAAGAGAATGACATCGAATAGTATTTTTCTCACCTTCTAAATCGTGTTCCATTTGTCTTTTATATGGGCTACTTAATTTTTAGTTAGGGTTAAAGAAATGGGCTTAATAGATAATTAGAAGAATGGGTTGGGCTTATATGTGGGGGCTGCCAAGGAGGTAATTGGGACAAACATTGATAAACTCCACCTTTAGCCAAATACCGTTTTACTGTAATTAAAAGAGAGTTGGAGGAATCATCATCACCAATATCACATGCAAAAAAACACAAAATTAGTGCAAG
Organism: Caryopteris x clandonensis; assembly: GCA_028749325.2. Lineage (NCBI taxonomy): Eukaryota > Viridiplantae > Streptophyta > Magnoliopsida > Lamiales > Lamiaceae > Caryopteris > Caryopteris x clandonensis. Next base: position 4,577,887 of record JAPYKT020000003.1, on the reverse strand, counting down.
ATAAAAAAAAATCACAAATTCAAGAAAAAGCTATATATGTGAGACACGAAATCTATGGAAATCACAAAGACAGAAGCAAGCACATGAAGTCAAGCATCAATAATAGCAAACACAAAGTAAGCTATAACACATGAAACAATTGAGTGCATAGCCTAATCCCCAAAATCAAAATTCAGAATTTTCATGCAAGATTTATGTTTCTCAACACGTAAACACTTAGTTCCCATGTCGGCTGGATTAAATTGAGAAGGAATTTTCTCAGGTGAAATAATTCATTTCTCAATAATGTCACGAATGTAATGGAACCTAACATCAATATTTTGGTCCTACCATGGATCACAGGGTTCTCACACAATTGATAATATATATTATTTGATTTATTTTCTTTGCTTTTGGTACCTAATCATGCTTAGTTCTTGGATTTTTACTAAAGATTATGTTTTATAGGATAATGAATGAATTGATGCATCTAGGGCATAAAATGGTGGATTTCAAGATGTGCAAGAGTCAGTTGAAGTTTCTACATAAGGCGTGGGCACGCCTTACCTTCAAGCGAAACAGTCAGTGAATTTGCATAAGGTATGAGCACGCCTTGACCCATAATGTTGAGCAACGAGAATAAACATAACAACCCATTCTTCTTCCCTAATAAGTGATGATAGTTACTTTTGATTTTTTATGATACTTAATTATAAAATTAGGGGGGAGGGGGGTTAAGAGAGACTTTATATATTTGAGAGTTATAGGTTGAAAGGACATCTAGATTTTTATAGTACTCTCTTTTTACTTTTCAATTTCCTGCAATTCTCCATGGAAGGCTATATTTCATCTTTTCAACCAAGGGAATTACAGAAGACTATGATCGTCATAATTTTGAGATCTAATTAGTCTTTATTTGTTCTTTAATTCATTTTTGTTCATACATCTTATGGGCTCGATAAATCTTATTGTTTTGATGATTGAATTAAGTGACCAATCTTTCGACTATTGAACAATATGTTGCCAATTAGATTGTTGAATCCATAATTGTTTAAACATTCTAATATTTTTGGTACAATAATATGATTATGTAAACCAATTGCTATTGATATGTATGATCTAGCTTAAATAAACCTACATGTGCGTTTGTTGGCTAGAATTGGTAGTTTCTCTCTCAACCTAATGTTATTGGTAAATTAAATTCTACGATCATATCTAGAATTGTTTATTGATAAGGAAAATAATTAGAAGTTATACCCTGATTATCAAACAAATAAGGAGAGATAACTATTTTGGTTATACTAACAACTACAACCAATTTAATGATTGAATGAAAGAACCATTTGCATCCATGATTAATTCTACGAACTAATTCTGAAGTTAACCCTTGGTTGGACTTCACTAAAACTGATCTACCTACATATTTATTTTTGTATTGTTGTTAATTGAATATTTTCATTCACCAAATCTCAAAACCCTCCTGATTTTAGTTACACAAAAGAATAAATCCTACCAATCTCCATGGATACGATTCTTATTCGCCACTATCACAACTCTTTAAAACTAGTGCTTTATTATTTGTTGGTTTCGACACCCAACAAATTTTTGACATCATTACCGGGGATTGGTGTCAAATTGATTTATTCTTTTTGTTTTTGTTTTTTGTTCCTTTTTATGCCCCATTCTTCACATACATGGGAGCTCCACTTTGATCCTGAAATTGAAAAGACAGCTAGAAGGTTGAGGAAAGAAACAGACTAGAGAAAGCAAGCATTATCATCACCCTATCACATATTGAATTCAGTCGTTTCATTAGCTGATTCTTCAAGTGATTCTAAAACGAAAATAGAGTCAACCATGATTAATGCAGAAAGAATATTGAGAGAATTGGGTGCACCACTAAACGTAAATCAACAATCACTTCGCATTCAATTCCGAGCTGTGGAGGGTGACTTTGAGTTGAAGTCTGGATTAATCCATCTTCTTCCAAGATTCCATGGACTAGAAAATAAAGACCCCCACAAACATTTAGAAAAGTTCCATGTAGTTTGCTCCAGCATGAAACCACAAGGTGTCATGGAGGAACAAATTGAGCTACATACTTTCCCATATTCTCTAGCCTATAAAGCAAATGATTGACTATTTTATTTGCCATCTAGTTCTGTGACGACATGGATGGGAATGGTTTTGTTTTTCCAAAAAAAAAAATTCCCTACTTCAAAAACTACAAGTATTAGAAAAGAAATTTGTGTAATCAAGAAAAAATATTTAGAATGTCTTCACGAGTATGGGGAGAGGTTTAAACAGCTTAGTGCAAATTTTCCTCAACATGGAATATCAGAACATCTTTTCATACAATATTTTTATGAAGGATTGCTCCCCATAGAGAGACGGATGATGGATGCCACTAGTGGAGGTGCTATAGTGAACAAAATGCCTACTGAGGCTAGAGATTTAATTACCACTATAGCTGTTAATTCTCAATAGTTTGGAGTTAGACATGATACATCTTACAAGAAAAGTGAATGAGGTAAGAAAATGGTTGGAGGAAATGTTCAACAAGTCAAGACATGTGGGGTTTGTGCTTCTATGGGACATTCAACTGACATGTGCTCGACGCTTCAAGATGAGCCCCATGAGTAGGCTAATGTAGTTGGAGGATTTCCAGGACCACCACAAAGAAAGTATGATTCTAACTCTAACACCTACAATCCCGGTTGGAGAGATCATTTGAACTTCAATTATGATTCAAGGCCTCAGTTCCAAAGCTGTTAGCCTAGACAACTTATTCAAAAACAACAGTCTTTCTTTAATTCAGGTATGTCTCTTATAGAGATAATTAATAAAAATCTTGCACTTAACACGCAACAATTTCAACCGAAATCGAGAATAAGTATGAAGAAAACAGAAGACCAAGTGAGCCAATTGGCATCATCTATGAGCCAAATGGAGTCTCATGGTAAATTACCATCTCAAATTATTGTAAATTCAAAGAAAAATATAAATGCAATCACTTTGAGAAGTGGAAAATGATTGGAGGATATTTCCAAGACGTCTCATGGAAGAAACTTGGAGGAAGAAGTGGAAAAGGAAGTTGAAGTTCCTCAAACTCAAAGTGATCAATCCAAAAAACTTAATTTGGACCGCTATCAAAGGTTCTTACACCCATACCTCTTTCCCCTACTACACTGTCTAAATCCAAGAAGGAGGAGGAGGAGGAAAAAAATTCAGATACCTTCCATAATGTCAAGGTCAAAATCCCTTTACTCGATGCAATAAAAAAATTAATACGGTACGGATAATTTCTAAAGGAAATGTGCACCAACAAGAAAAAACTGAAAGGTAATGAGTTTGTAAGTATGGTAAAAATGTTTCAGATGTTTTTTAGAAAAAGTTACCTCCTAAATGCAAGGATCCTGGTATGTTTTTCATTCCTCGTAAAGTTGGTAATGTGAGAGTTGAAAGAGTAATGTTAGATCTAGGAACTTCAATTAATGTCAAGTCGTTATCTATTTATTCATCTATGAATATTAGTCCTTTAAAAGAAACTGATGGGATTATACAATTGGCTGATCGGTCTAATGTTTATCCTAAAGGCGTTTTAAGGGATGCGTTAGTTCAAGTGAATGAATTAATATTTCCAACTAATTTTTATGTGCTGACTATGGAAGATGATGAATCATCTCATTTTTTGATTTTGTTAGGGACACATTTTCTAAAAACATCTATAATGAAAATTGATGTGTATATTGGTTCACTTACTTTGGAATTTCATGGTGAGATTATTAGGTTTAATATCTATGAGGCCATGAGATATCCAAGTGATGTGCCTTCTATTTTTTTTTTTTGTGGATATGAGTGACGATGATAAGTTGAAAGTTGTACTTAGTGGGAACTTAACTCTTAAAGGTTCACACGAGTACATGAAGAAGTTTGAGGTTGTTATACTCTGTATGATGTAATTTATGAGCTAGAATCACTAACACCATGGAGGTTTAATGTTTCCTTTTTGTTGAATTACTCATTACTAAACTTCTTCCTTCTCTTGTACAAGCACCTAAATTGGAGTTAAAACTTCTTCATAAACATTTAAATTATCTTTTCTTGGGGGAAGGAGAAACTCTATTAGTGATAATTTCTAGAAACCTCTCCACTTTGGAAAAGAAGAACCTAATTTGGGTGCTCAAAAAGTTTAAAGAAGCCATTGGATGGAAAATTGTGGAGATAAACGGATTGAGTCCTCCTATATGCATACACCGCATATTGTTGGAAGAAGGAATCAAGCCTTCTAGAGAAGTCTAACGTAGATTGAATCCACCTATAATAGAAGTACTGAAGAAAGAAATCTTGAAACTCCTCAATGTAGGTATGATCTAACCGACTTTGGATAACAAATGGGTAAGTCCGATTCAAGTTGTTTAAAAGAAAACATGTATTACTGGAGTAGAAAACCTTGAAGGTGAGTTGGTGGCTACTAGAGTTCAAAATGCATGCAGCGTATGTATGGATTATAGGAAGTTAAATGCTTTAACTAGAAAAGACACTTTCCACTTCCTTTTATTGATCAAATGCTTGAACGTTCAGTTGGTCGGACTTATTATTGTTGTCTTGATGCTTATTCAGGTTTCCATCAAATTCCAATTGAACCAGAAGATCATGAAGAAATGACATTCACATGTCATTTTGGCATATTTGCATACCAACGTATTCCTTTTGGACTTTCTAATGCTTCAGCTACATTTTAGAGATGTATGGTTAGTATTTTCTTGAATTATGTAAAGAACATCATAGAGGTATTTATGGATGACTTTACAGTCTATGGTAATTCTTTTGATTATTCTCTTGCTAACCTTTCAAAAGTCCTTCAACGATGCATAGAAAAAAACCATATTTTGAATTATGAAATTTGTCATTTCATGATCGATCAAGGTATTATTCTAGGACATGTTGATTCAGCTAGGGTAATTGTAGTTGATAAAGCTAAGGTAGATGTTATAAAATCTCTGTCTTATCCCACAAGTGGGTGGGATGTTTTTTCCTTTCTTGTTCACAAAAGGTTTTATCATCGCTTTACCAATGATTTCTCCAAAATTACCCATGCCCCAACTACGCTGTTACAAAAGAATGTGAATTAAAAGAATTCAATGAGGCATGCAAGGATGCATTTCATAGTTTGAAGGAAAAGCTAACATCAACACTAGTTATGCAACCTCCAAATAGAAATTTTCCATTTGAAATCTGAATTATGTGAGTAATTATGCAGTTGGAGCTATTCTCAGACAAAGAATTGATAGAAATTAACATGTTATTTATTACGCATCGAGAACACATGATAATGCACAGAGCAATTACTCCACAACGGAAAAAGAACTTCTAGCTATTGTATTTTCTTTAGAGAAATTCCGTTCATATTTACTTGGGGCTAAAGTAATTGTTTTTTCTGATCATGTAACTCTAAAGTACTTGTTCAAGAAGGAGTCCAAGTCGAGACTTATTTGTTGGATACTTTTATTGCAAGAGTTTGATTTAAAGATACGTGATAAGAGAGAACATAAAATTTGGTAGCACATCATCTCAGCAGATTGATCACGAGTGAAAGTGCATCGCCACTGAAAGATGAATTTGCAGATGAGTGTCTCTTTTTTATTCAAAAAAGTAGTTCTTGGTATGCTGACATTGCTAATTATATAGTAGTTAGGACTTTACCAAGTAATTTGTTTAGCGCTCAAAGAAATAAAATCAAAAGTGATGCCAAATATCATGCTTGTGAAGATCCTTATCTGTAGAAGTATTGTTCAGATCAAATTATCCAAAGATGTGTGCCTGAGCATGAAACTCATTTCATTTCAAAATTTTGCCATTCTTATGCATGTGGAAGACAGTTTGGTCCAAAAAGAACAACTCCTAAGATGCTAGAAAGTGGATTATTTTAGCCTATATTGTTTCATGATTCATATATGTTTTGTAAGACTTGTGAGAATTCCAAAGAACTAGAAGCTTGGGACATAGAGATCAAATGTTGCTTAACCCCATTCTTGTTTGTGAAATATTTGATGTATAGGGGATTGACTTTATTGGTCATTTTCCTTCTTCTTTCGGTAATGTTTACATTCTTCTTACTGTGGATTATGTGTCGAAATAAGTGAAAGCTAAGGCTACCTATACTAACGATGCTAAGGTTGTTGTAGATTTTTTAAATCTCATATCTTTGCTAGGTATAAGATGCCGAGGGAAATAGTGAGTGATTGTAACACTCATTTCTACACAGAGTGGTTTAAGCCTTATTGAAGAAGTATAATGCTACCCACTAAGTTTCTTCTGCATATCACCCATAAACAAGTTGGCAACCTGAAATATCCAGTAGAGAAATCAAGTCTATACTTGAGAAGACTATTAATCCAAATCAAAAGAATTGGAGTATATGACTTGATGATGTGTTTGAGCCAACCAAACAGCCTATAAGACTCCTATTGGTATGTCTCCCTTACCGTTTAGTACACGGTAAACCTTGTCACTTGCCAGTAGATCACAAACATCATGCATATTGGGCTATCAAACAATAAAATATGAAAATGGATGAAGCGCGTAAAGAGAGGAAACTATAGATGCAAGAGCTAGAAGAAATTTGTCATGAAGCTTAAGAGAGCTCAAGGATTTACAAAGAAAAATTGAAAGCATTCCATGATCGTATGATTTTCAGAAAAGAATTTTTTGTTCGTAAAAAATTCTTACATTTTTATTCTAAAGTGAAATTGTATCCTCATAAATTATGTTCCAAATATATTGGACCTTTTATTTTAACTAACATATTTCCTTATGGTGCATTTGAGATACAAAATCCAGAAAGTGGTCGAATTTTTATAGTCAATGGTCATCATTTAAAGATCTATTATGAAAAAATTTCAGTTCAAAATTTTGACAATATTGACTTGGAAATTTTGGTTTTCCACAGTTGATGAATAATGATGTCTGGCCAAAGATAGTAAAGAAAGACGATTTTGGAAGGCAACCCGAATTATTTGTTTTCTCATATAGCTAAAAAAAACATATTATTTCTTTCATTGTATATAGCAAAAAATTTCACGTAAAGAGTGGGCACGCTCTAAATTAAGATATTCAGTTTTCGAGCATACCAGAAATCATATAAGGCGTGCCCAAGCCTTATTAAAATTGTTTTGCTGATCCATAGACCTTAGGATTTTGATTCTTCGTTAGTTGACGATTTTGGGTATGGCATGGGCACGCCTTATTTGAAATCTACCGGAGAGATATTTGGGTCTTCTAAACACTTTTGTCTTTATTTTCTCTTTATTTTTTTATTTATTAAAAATAACATGAAAATTCAAAATAGGAATTAAATCCTAAGATGTCAACATTGACTTTTCTTTTTTCTCTCCAAAGAATAATAACACTCGAAGCTTCATTTCGCTGCCGTTCCAGCCACCACCATTCAGCCACAGTCGTCCAACATCGCTGTCAGGCCTCATTATCTATAGGTCGCTAGCCACTACCTAATCTTCACTTCGCCATCATCCCATCGCCTCCGTTCCAGTGATTGTACACTAATCGATGTTGTCCAACACCGTTGTCCAGCCTTTCTATTTTCACGTCACTAATTACCATCCACACCACAAAAAGTTGTCTGTAATGAGTCGAGTATCCCGAGCCCAGAAGGGTAAAGCCAAAGCAAGGTGTCCTCCAAGTTTGATCCCAAACTCTGATTAATCCGACACTCAGATATAGTCCCAGTTCGGAAGAGAGCACAAATTGGGAATAAATTGCATATTCTTCCACTTTTCGAGTTTGATTTGAATGACAAACTAACATTCAAAAAGAAGAAAGATAAGGAACGATACCAGGATGTCTGCAAACGGAATATCGATGTAAGTATCTTGATTCCCCTACTATGGAGCTCTTGAATATAAAAGATGAACTGATGCAATTAATTGAAAATATATGATGACAATCATATTTTTTGATTAATTATCTTGCCTATATTGAGCTCGTTCAGGAATTTTACACTACTTTTGAATTTAAAAATTCTACCAATTTAAGTTTGAATGGTCCAAAAGTGATTACCAGTAGGTTAATGGGGAAAGAGTTCAAGTTCTCGCTTAATCAGTTTAATATTGCATTTGGTTTTGTTATAAAAGAGTATGCAAAAATTGATAAGTATCCGCAGAATATTTGTTATTATGTTATGCAATTTGGTCCAATTACTGCTTATGAGTCCATGTCTTGTAATCCTATTTTTTATGATCCAAAGAAATCTAGATACATATCTTCACGAGCCTACAGTTAGGTACATTCATAGATTTCTTGCATTCTCATTTTCAGGACTTAAAGATAATTATGCATTCTTCATGTCTTATTTAACAAACATAATTTGATTTTGGGATCTTTAGTCACTTAATTAGATGTTAACTTGCATTTGGTTGATCCTGATAACAATGATCTCCATGTTGCATGTGAAATATTACCTTTGGACTTAACTTGTTGGGAGAACATATTGGTAGTAGAAGAAGTAGGTGGTGTGTATCGTTTTTGTGCACCAGACCTTATTCAAATTTTACAAAAATGGAGGGTATCTCATCCGAGATTACGTACTTCACGTGATCTCTCTGAGGAAGAGGAAACTTCCACACCTAACCCTTCTTTTAAGATTATTGCCACACAGTTTGAGCTTCTATAGGCACAATTGGCTAGAATAGAGTTGAACCAAATGGCTTATTTCTAGCGTCAAGGCTTTCACACGCCATTTCCCCCTCCACAATAGAGGACATGATGTTTGCACGACCTAGACTATTCAGGAAAGTCATTTACTTTAATTTTACTTACTTTACATTGAGGACAATGTTAGTCTAGGTGTGGAGGAGGGGAGTTTGATTGTTGTGTTTGTTGATATGCTATATTGGTTTTGCCCTATTCTGATATCTAGTTCATGTTGTGATTCTTGTGATCTGACTTTTGATTCTTCTTCTGCTACCCATGTTCTAATTTTGATTTTCTCTTTGGAAAAAAACACTTTGATGCACTTTGTTTAATCACTCTTGGCGATCGATTGGAAATAAAAATGCATGGATATTACACACATAACTTTCTGTTGTGAGTTTTGAGCTGATGAGCATTCCTATAATATGCTCTATTTCTGTCTTGGTGTGATTATCATGTATAGTTCATTTTTCTAGAACTTGTATTGTTGTGCATGTCTCTGTTAAAATATTGATGGGTTAGATGTTTTAAATCAAAATATGGGTATTCAGGTTTAAGCCATTTTCTTTGACATCATTAATCTTTTGCTTCAAGCCTACCCTATATCTTATACCCTTAGTAAGCTATCTTTGTGCCTTGGTCTTTCCGTTGAATATTTAGCACACTACAAGCTATGATAATCATTTTTGTTGATATATTGAGTTGAAGATCAAATGAACTTGTCACACTTAGCACTTATTCATCTCAATGGAATAGATTGTTTACGTTTGAGCTTTTGTAAAGCTTGTGTGTTGTAGGCCTTGTCTTTCCTATTAAAAAGAGAGAGAGAGATAGAGAGAGATAGAGAGAGAGAGAAGCAAAAAATTAAAAAAATAATAAAAAAGATAAAAAGAGAAATGAAAAAAAAAAAGGTGAGGAATACAAGCTTTAGTACACATTTGTGAAATATGTATTCAAGGCAATCTTAAGTTCTTAATTTGATTGAGCTAAGTGGAGTTCTTAATTAATTGAGCTAAATGTGAAAAGAAAGTATGATTTCTTTGACTTTATTAACCAATATATCATTTTTGTCATACCTTAACTAAGTTTTCCACATCTTGTAAGATACATTCCCATTCGTGATCTTTACATCCAATTTCACTTGTTGGTAATAGAGATATGATATATCTGCAAGCTTATGGTAAAAGTCTTCTATGCATCGACATGAGAGTTCACTCGTATATGTTTACACCTTATACATTTTTAAACAACATGAGTGAAACATTTGATAGGGTGTATGATCTTTTACATTTTGGATTCAATTCAATTGTTGATGTGATTAACCAAGTGTTGTTAAGAGTGGTTTTACTCCTTAAAAATGTGGATGAGCAAATGAGGAAGTGGAAGTTTGAGCACGTGAGATCATGAATTTGAGCATGGATATATGCTTGAGGATAAGCTTAGTTCTTGAATTTGATTAAGGATTGTGTTTTATAGGAGAATTAAATGAATTGATGCATCTTGCACATAAAATATTGGGTTTGAAATTGTGAAGAGTCAGCCGAAGTTTTTACATAAGGCGTGGGCACGCCTCACCTTCAGGTGAAACAGTTAGAGAAATATTGCATAAGGCATGGGGACGTCTTAACCTGAAATGTCCAGCAATGAGAATAAACATAACCACCCATTTTTCTTCCCCCACTAAGTGATGGCAATTACTTCTAATTTAAGATGATAACTATTTATAGAATTAGGGAGGGTTAAGAGAGACTTAGTATATTTGAGAGTTATATATAGAAAGGACATCTAGATTTTACACTACTCTCTTTCTATAGAAGACTGTGTTCCTCAAAATTGTGAGATCTAATTAGTTTTTATTTGTTCTTTCATTCTTCATTATTCATATATCTTTTATGCTTCACAAATCTTATTGTTTTAATGATTTAATGAGGTTGTCAAATCTTTCAACTATTGAAACAATATGTTGCTAATTAAAATGTTAAATCTATAATAGTTTAACCATTCTAATTGTGATACAATAACATGATTATTTTAACCAATAGGTTATGTAGATATGTTATCTAGTTTAAACAAACCTACTTGTGCGTTTGTTAGCTAGAATTGGTGGTCTCTCTCAACCTAATGCTATTGGTAAATTAAATTCTACTATCGTATCTAGAATTGTTTATTGATAAGGAAAATAGTTAGAGGTCATACCTTGATTATCAAACAACTAAAGAGAGATAGGTTGTTTTGGTTGTACCAGCAACTATAACCAATTTAATGATTGAATGAAAAAATCATTTTTGCATCCATGATCGATTCTACAAACCAATTCTATAGTTACCCCTTGGTTGGATTGTACTTAACCTGATCTGCCTACACATTTATTTTTGTATTGTTTCTATCAATTGAATATTATCATTCACCAAATCTCAAAACCCCCCTGATTTTAGTTACACAAAAGAATGAATCCTACTACTATTTGTGGATATGATCCTTGTTCACCACTATCACAAATCTTTAGAATAAGTGTTTTATTATTTTTCTGTTTCGACACCCAACAACAATTGTATGCTAGATTGACTATCAGAGAAAACTACCACTTTATTATTAAGGAATCCAATTTTAGTAATGAGACCTTTTAACCAAATAGCCTCTTTCACAGCTTCAGTCATCGTAACATACTCAGACTTGGTAGTAGGAAGAGCATCAATATGTTGTAACTGAGATTTCCAACTAATACATAAGCCACACAAAGTAAACACATAAGAAGTGGTAGATTTCTAGTTATCTCTATCATTTGCATAGTTTGAATCCACATACTCAACCAATTTAATTCCTTGGGCAGATTTAGAAAACCTAAGGCCGATATTCAAGAACCTTTGAGGTATCTAAGAAGTCACTTTGAAGCCTTCCAATGGGGAATTCCAAGGTTCGACATAAATATACTCAAATAACCGACGAAATAGGCAATATCAGGTCTAGTGCTAACCTTGAGATACATCATAGAGCCAACCGCATTAGAGCAAGACACATTTTTCATAGAATCAATTTCAGTTTCATTCTTAGTTGTCTGACCCTTACTTAACACAAAGTGACCAGCAAGAGGCACATTAACAAACTTAGCATTTGTCATAGAAATATGTTCGAAATCTTTTCCACATAAGAAGTATGATTCAAGAAAAGGGTATGATTATTTCTGCCTCTCTCAATGTTCATATCTAAAATCCTTCTTGCATGACCTAAGTCCTTCATATCAAAGTTCTCATGTAGACACTTTTAAACATGCTTAATAGTATTAATGCAAGGACTAATCAACAACATACCATCTATATAAATAAGCAAGAAGAACATAACAAAAACATTTTCTTTGAAATATAAGCAATGGTCATGATCACTTCTTTTTAGTTTCAAAGACATCATTGACAAGTCAAACTTATTATTCCACTATCAAGGTGATTGTTTTGAGCCATACAAGGATTTTTTAAGCAAGCAAATATGATTAGGCCTCTTATGGATAACAAAGCCATCAGGTCGTCTCATATATATCTTTTCAACCAATTTCCCATGCAGAAAAGGAGTTTTAACATCCATTTGTTTTAATTCCCAATTAAATGAGCAATGAATAAAACATTTTAGGCACAGTGGGGAATTTAACAACCGGAGCAAATATTTTTGTGTAATCTACCCCTTCTTTTTTTAGTAAAACCCTTGGCCACAAGTCTAGCCTTACTCCTAATATTTTCAATTTCATTATTGACCTTATATAACCACTTATGGTCCATAATAGAACAATTATCAGGTTCAGGAACAAAAATCCAAGTTTGGTTCACATGCAACAAATTCATTTCTTCAGACATATCACTCAGCCATTCCACCGAGTTGTTAGATTTTAAGGTATCTTTATTGGTTTTAGGTTCATTGTCATCTATTGATTTAAAGACATTTAACGCATATGTACCTATGTGATAATCATCAAGCCTAGACAGTTTCCTAATCTTTCTCCTAGGTCTATCATGAGCAAGTTGATAATCATCCACAACATATTCATCATTCACATCATCAATTCATGATCTTCAGTAGGTGGGTCATGTAATTCATTTAAATTTTTGATTTCAACATGCATATTATTAGGTCGTGACAAATCAAGCAATTGCTTTACCTTATTCAGAGTAGCAGAAATAGATTCAGGCAATGGTACAGAAGTAGCCAAATGCAGAGAAGTAGATAAACATGGAAAGTCGGATTCATTAAAAATGACATCTCTACTTATTACAGTTTTGAAACTAGGTTCACTTCAAAGCCATAATCTATATCCCTTGACACCCTCGGGATAACCAAGAAAAATACATTTCTTAGACCTAGGGTCAAGTTATTAAGTCTCTAATAAACAAAAGCAGCACAACCAAAAACACGCAAATTTGCATAATCAATAGGTTTCCGAGAAAAAATAGATTCAGGGCACTGAGGGGGACCTATTTATCAGATAGGCGGTAGTACATAATGTCTCATCCCAGAACCGTTTTGAAAGCCTAGAAGAGGCCAACATGCTCCTCACCCTTTCATTTAAGGTTCTATTCATACATTCCACCACACTATTTTGTTGTGGCGTATAATGCACAGACTTGTGTCTTTTAATACTAGATTCAACACACATAGTACTGAGAGAGACATTACAAAATTCAAGCCCATTATCGATTCTTAGACTTTTCATCTTTTTACCAGTTTTACTTTCAATCAAAATCTTCTAGTTTTTGAATTTCTCAAACACATCAATTTTGTTTTTCATTATAAACACCCAAACTTTCCTTGAGAATCATCTATAATGACAGGAAATACAAACTCCCTCCTTGTATAGGAACACTAGAGGGACCCACACATCAACATGCAAATACTCAAGAATATCATTTCAAATAGATTCTTTTGGATAGGGGGGAATAAGGAATGAAAAACGATGATATTTTCCATGCACACAAGAGTCACAGGAAGGCAATCAATTAAGCTTATCACTACCAAATGACCCAGCTTTGCGCAAATTTCAAAACCTTTACTATTCATGTGACCGAACCTTGTAAGCCACAATTCAATTTTATCATGTTTAACAATATTCACATAATTTCCAAGCAAATTAGGTTTAGCAGTCCAACATACAAATTGTCATGTTTTTCAGCTTTGAAAACCACTAAACTACATTTCATGATTTTTATCACACCCTTCACCCATTTTCCTTCTAGGCCCTCATCCTCTAATGCACCATATCATATCAGGTTATTACACAAGCGAGACACATATTTTACATTTTTCAAGGTAAATTCATAACCATAATCGCATGTTAAAGAAATGTCACCCATACCATTAATTGGGACATTTTTTTCTCATTAGCCATGGACACGGAACCACCATTCACTTCATATAGTTAAAAAAACAATTTTTAAATGGTGACATGTGAACCAAAATTAAAAAACCATTCATATTCACTCAAAAAATTAGAATGCACATAATTCACATAAAAGCATATCACATGTCTGAGTCACCATAAACACATCTATGTGGTTTTCACTACTAGAGGCCATATTAGCCTTTGTCTAGTTCTGTTCATTTTCCTTTTTCTTCTTGGGATGAGGACATACATTCACATAATGACCAATTTGATTACAATTATAACATCTTCTTTTCTTGCACCTAGATTTAGAGCTATTCAATTCTTGGCCCATTTTGTTTCCAGATTCGTGATTGTTTTGGATTGAAGAGAGCTTCTTGTTTCCCTTTGGGACTGTACCCTTAACAAACATAACCTCACAGAAATTGTTACGACCATAATTTATTTTTAAATCCATCTCTTTGTTTATTAAGCCATTAACTACAGTGTCAATAGTGACCTTATCTCTACCATATTTTATAAAAGCTTTTACATCACTATATAGCTCCTCTAATTTTTCCAAAAGATCTTTGGCAGAATCCAATTTCCCAGCTTTTCTAAGCACAGAGTTAGATAATTAAAATTATGAACGAGTACGCAAGCTCATCCATTCCTACTTTTTCCATCAGCAGTAGTAGAGGCAAAGTATGACTGGGTGATGCTTTTGAACACTCGTTGTTGAATGTCGCACCAGTCATCTTCTGTTGCCAAATACTAAAATCTGACCTCTCATCAAACAGGGTCAAATTAAATGCAGAACCAGAAGACATAAAGGGCACACAAGCAGATTTCGCACATAAAATCACACAAAAAGAAAGCTAAGGATTTCCCAGTTCATGTTCGGTTTCAATAGAAGTACAGGGGTTCACTTAGGTCCTTATAACAATGAGAAAACTAATCTTTTAGCGCATGTTCACAGAGATTTGCAATGAATGCAAAATAACACTTAATCAAATTATACATAAAACGCAAGCGTAAACCAACAAAGAAGAATAAATCACGTAGAGAAATCATAAAGTTACCAGCACATCAAATCCAAGCCTAGCTGGTTCGACTGATATCTACAAATCCTAGCCGATTCAACCAGAATCTATGAAAGCAATAAATAGGCCACTAGACCAGAGCGAGACCCTACGATAAGGGCCTCATTTTACCATATGTTGTGGATAACCGAATTGGTTGCACCAAAGAGGCGCAGGCTTTTTACTACGATGTCCCTATCATCTACTTGTCAATAGGAAGGGTAGCAGTGAATATTTCATGCGTTGGACAGCGGGTGTTGGGCACACGATCGGCGGGCAACAGGCGCGCTAGGGTGGCGCATGGGGCAGCACGGGTGGCACATGGTTGTAGCAGCGGCGACAAACCGTGGCTTTGACATCATTGTTGGGTATCCATGATATTCGTTGGCTCGGATTACCTGTCACTCAATCTTTCTTTCGACAATCGTGTGATGAAACCTTGGCACAACCACAAAGGAGAGGCCTGTCTATTCACTCCTATAATACCCACACTCAAATACGATATAAGACAAATAAGAAGAATCAGTTCTCTCTTCTTCTATGGGAAAAAGGGCGCTGCAAAAAGGGATGTGTTCTCACACAAAAAGAACAACGCTGAATAGTATTTTTTTCACCTCCTCGCTCACGTCCCATTGGTCTTATATATGAGCTACTCAACTTTTAATTAGGATTAAAGAAATGGGCTGCTTAATATATAATTATAAGAATTGGTTGGGCTTGTAAGTGAGGGCCGCCAAGGAGGGAATTGGGCCAAACAGTAGCAAGATTACTTTTTAGTTATTTCATTTCCTGAACTCTTCAATCAAAAAAGGATAGCTAATATCTTCCTCACTAATTTATAATTCGTTCCGAATTAATTTTCACATTCTCCCATAATTCATTAAGTTATAGTAATAATTTTATAATAAATTAATATTAGGTTATCAAAATTTATCTTCAACAGATCATTTTTTAAATTTTTTATTTTCTGAAATTTCAAATATATTTTGTGTTTTTAGATTCTTACTGCCGTCGGAAATTGAGTGTGCCTGACATATGATGACATCTTGAAAGTATTCTGCTTGGGGCAGGCGTGTAGGTAATTTGCAAAAATTTGGGGACTCCTATAGTTGCCAAAGATCGAATTGACCGAGCCCTGTGTAAATCTACATAGTTCTGAGGGGTGAATTGTAATTTTGCTATTAAATTATGACAGCATTAAATTTCCTCACTAGCCTCTAGTACAGATCCTGTTGGAGCTAAATAGAAAAATATCTCATCATATTAATATACCATTTACACAAAAAAAAAAAGGGTTTTCAATTCTCTCTCCTTTGCCACGCCTCCAGTTCTTATTACCAAATACGGCCGCAAGTCTCACCCCACCCCACCTCTCTCTCTCTCTCTCATGCCTCGAGCACTCCGTCGTAGAGCCTCTCCTATATATACACCCACCACCACTTCCTTTAAATGCTGATCCCCGGCAGCTCTAACAGTAACCCCACAACCGATGAACGGAACCACTACCCGCCTCCGCAATAAACAATCCAAACCGCCGCCGCAAACACCATCCACTAACGGCCACTCCTCGGATTCTCCCGATATGACCAAGAAAAGGTCCAACGCCATTTACTGGTACGTAGAGAACGCCCATTTCATGAAATGGACGGCGGCGGACATATTTGGCCTGCCCCGCCACCACCCCTTACCCTGCGCCTTCGCCGCGTCCGTCTTGTTCTTTATGGCGGTTGAATATACCCTTAGCATGATATCAGCGACCTCGCCGCCGTTCGATCTGGGTTTCGCCGCCACCGCCACCCTCCACCGGCTGCTCGCCGCAAGGCCCACTCTCAACACGGTTCTAGCTGGCCTTAACACGGTATGTGTATGTGCAAAGTACATGTGATTTGGACCTTAATGCACATGCAAAGTTGTTTTTGTGAATGAGAAGAAAGCGCCTCGTTTTGTGGGGTCTACTCTCTCTCTCTACCCCTTCTCTCTTACTTTCTCCAGTTAATTGATTTTTCAACTTTGGCATACTTAGTGAAGAATTAATGGGTTTTAAATTAGTGTTATCTTTTTGGGTCATGACGAGGAATGGCATGAGAGAGAAGGAAAGAGTAATGATAATGTTCCCTTCTAACAAGGACAGCCATTAATTACGTTCTTTGATTAAGTTGAATTTTTATATGTGCAGTGATTATATGTTAATTTATTAATTTTTAATTAAATAAATAATACTATAAATTATATATACGGTGCATTGCATTCCGTGTATAACAAACTTACACAATATATATATATATATATATATATATTTCTAAATATGTACTATCATATTCAAGTCGCTGTCAATTTTGAATGAGAAAGTTTCTCGTTTTTTTATAAAGTCTAGTGAGATTAAGTGCATTTGGTAATAAAGGTAAATGGAAGTATGAAGAAGTGGATATTGGTCAGGTATTTGTGGGGATGCAGACGGCGTATATACTATGGACGTGGGTGATTGAGGGGCGCCCAAGACCCACCATCTCTGCACTCTTCATGTTCACATGTAGGGGAATTCTTGGATATGCCACCCAGCTGCCTTTGCCTCAGGTTATTCTATCTGAATTCTTTTATTACAAAAGAAAACTACATTCTGACATTATGTCTAATTTGATAATTAGGTCTGGTGAATTGAAATAACCATAACCCTACTTAATCTATTTTTTAAACTATCACTATTCACTATATATAATTTCTAAACATTGGAGATTCTCTATTTAAAATAATTAATTATATGTCCTATGTATTAAACAATGTAATCAATTTCCACATGCTTGAAATTGAAAACATTAATTGAAATATTACATAAAATATTATATACAACGGAAGAATTGAATGTGAACAAAATATATACATATAGAATAGAAAATGTGATACTATTTGAAATTGAAAATTGAAAATATTTGAGTAGGCTTTGTGACTTGGTTGAAAGAATCCAACGTGTATGAGTGGTTGTACCATTTATTCTCGCTATGTCAG
Source organism: Caryopteris x clandonensis (assembly GCA_028749325.2). Classification (NCBI taxonomy): domain Eukaryota; kingdom Viridiplantae; phylum Streptophyta; class Magnoliopsida; order Lamiales; family Lamiaceae; genus Caryopteris; species Caryopteris x clandonensis. Next base: position 4,559,770 of record JAPYKT020000003.1, on the reverse strand, counting down.
TCCCACCACATGATTTTTTGTTACTGGCATCATCGAAAAAAATAAAATTTTAAATTTAAAGAAAATCTGTTATTAACCTTTGTAGAAAAGATATCTAAAATATTGTATATCAAAATTTTAAGCTTGTATTTAAAATTTTTTTTTTTTTTTTTTGTAAAATATGTAATGTTACAGCTTTTGAGGTGAACAGTAATGTTTTTTTAAAATTTATCTTTAATTTTTTTATAAATGTAAATATAATGTGCATTTTCTTAATCTATAATTATATAAAAAGAATGATCAACTTTTTATTTCTAGAGATTGTGATAATCAATCATTTTTTTATTTGCTTTTTCACTTTATTTTTAAAGGTCTATAACTTTTTTATCTCAATTCCATCTTTTATGAAAAACATATAAAACTAAAAATATTTTTTAATGATTTTCAATTTGATATAAATATTATATAATAATAATAATAAATTAAATTTTAAATATAAAATATTTTTTATATATTACTTGTGATATATTTTAATATTTAATATATTTTTATAGTGTTAGATATTTTTACTTTATACAATTTTTATCAAAATATATATTATATAATTATGTATTTTATTTTAAAAATTATATTGTTATGTATATAATAATTTATTATATTATTATATTATAAATCGAACGCACGGTAGAAATACTAGTAATTATTAATGGCTCATTCTCATTAATTAAAAGTATATTGAGTGTTTGTTTTATTTAAAACGATATTATTATCTATGGATCGTACCCCATTTTTTAAATATTGGACCCACCAGTTCGGGGAAATGCAGAGTCAAAATCATGGTAATTGAATTGAATTTAAAGAAAATTAATATGCAAACAATGAAAGTGCTGGGGCAAATTTTACATTTTTCGTTTTTCTCTTAGAGTATCATTTGGTGAAGTTCATGTGATACATGCACGATTTATAACAGCACGTGACTTCTTAGAAAATTCTTGGAATAAATCAAACAGCTTAATCCTAATTAATCCCAACATATATAGATTTCTCAGAAGAACACATAAGTAAGTTTTTTGTCATTCTTTGACAACTTTGATTCCTGATCCGGACCTTACACGAACATAACTAAATCCACACTCCGATTCTAACACAGTTTTACCGGCCCGAAAACCGGAGTTAAAATTTTGATTGATTTCTTGACAGGGATTCTTGGGCTCAGGTGCGGATTTTCCTGTTGGAAATGTCTCGTTTTTCCTGTTTTATTCGGGGCACGTTGCTGCCTCAGTTATCGCATCGTTGGACATGAAACGCATGGACAGATGGGAATTAGCATACACATTTGACGCCTTGAATGTGTTGCAAGTCATTCGGTTGCTAACTACGAGAGGTCACTACACGATCGACTTAGCAGCTGGTGTTGGGGCCGGTGTACTGTTCGATTCCCTGGCCGGGAAGTATGTAGACAGCAAGAAATTGGAAGCTACGTTGTGTAATGGCAGCACAAACGTTGCTTACTGTAAGTCTCAAAAGTGAAGAAAATGAAGATTTTGTGTCGATTATTAGGAAATGTGTCGCTGTCTGATGATTATTCAAAGCAAGTGTATGCAACTACGGTTTAGATTTGATGATCTGTTGTCGGCGTTAATAGGTTTGTGCATGTATAAAAACCATGTAAGATGAGCCTAAAAAATGCCAAGGATTTTTTCGTTTATTCTTCGGTTTTCTACTTAATGTGTGAGACTGTTTTGTGCCATGTCTTTATCATCTATGCAGACTATGATTCATAATTAATCTTGGTCTCATTTACAAATTACTACTCGCCCCAATAACAGACTCATACATAGATAATATTAATCTTTTTCAATACTTCAACTTTATATTTTTAATAAAAAATACAATCTTCTGAAAATTATAAATTCACACTTCTATGATATATATATATATATATAATTTGTTTGTTAAATAAAAATTTAATAATATATTTTAATTAATAAAACAAAATCTTAATTTTTGAAATATAAATATGTTTTAAGATAAAATATAGTTTTGAATTGTAAATTTTTTTAGGAAAGAGTATTTTTTAAACTGATAAACTATTGGCTATGTTTAATACGTCCCTCCAAATTAGTAGTTTAGTGTTAGATTGATAGATAAATTTGATTGAATTGGGTCATGAAAATATTTTTGTTTTTCCTTTTATGTTATTGCATCGCAGAGACGTGTACGATATTTTTTAGAGGAAAAGTGTGGGCTTAAATTAAGTAAATAAGCTAGAAACGCGTTACGGTTGAAGAAACCACTCAAAACGTGAAGAAATGGGAAATGGATTTCTTTCAACCAGGTTGGTCGGAACACATCAAAGGCGATAGCATTTTTCTTTTTTTAAATCTATCAATTCTTTTTTTTTTTTTAAATTTAACTTTATAATATCTCAGTGCTCTATTCTTCGAGCAATGAATATATAATTTATTTTTGGATGAAAAAGAATATATGATTTTACCGATGTCGTTGATGGAAATATCAAAAACTTGAAAAAAAATAAATCAGTAAAATAATATTTTATGGTGGGTTAAACATAAAATTTTTGAAATTGTATTCTATAAATATAATATGTCTATGCTCTTACTTCAAGATATCTCGAGACTTATGAGTTTTATGAAATATTATCTTCAAAATATAAGTTTGAAGAATTATTATCAATGATCCTCTTCCGCACTCAAAATCTCCTCGCTTTTTTCTCTTTATCATGAAGGGTAACTAGGATCAATGCATAGAAGTATATGATTTTTTTTAATACATATATGTATAAAACATATTTTTTAAGAGAAAATAGAACAATTCACGTAGATTATTTATTTTTGACAAAAACTTATATACAATGGGTGTACCATACAACCTAATATATACTATTATTTATTTATTAAAAAATATGAATACTAATTTGTTATATTAAAAACAATAATTATATTATTTAAGTAAATAAATAATATTTATTAATTTAACAAATAATAATATATATCGAATGCACTTTTTTATTCTAACATAATAAATATAAAACTCAATTGGCTAAAGAAAATAAATAATACAAGATTTCAGAAACAAATCTCATAAAATTTAAAATTCCGACCTCCAAAAATGAAGGTTCAAATTAATTATTGGCTATTTTTAAAATGTGTAGCTTCCAAATTAGTAGCTTTAGTCTTGGATATAGGACCGGGAAAATTGACTAAAAGTGTTTCATGGAAACTAGTTTTATTGCACCGCAGACACGTGGACGTGCTGTCCATCAATTTGAGAGGAAAAGTATTGCCGTAAACCTACAATGGGAAACCACTAAAAACGTGTCGAATGGGAACTGGATTTCTTTCAAACTGGTTGGTCGGAACTCATCCAAACCATATTATACTATTTATTTTGTGCCAACGTCTCAGAAATCAAATCCCTTTCAAACAAAATGAAAAAAAAAAAAAATTAATAAAAAAATTAGAATTATTTAAAAAGCCTAGAAACCTGAAAAACATGAAAAAAAAACTGAAAAACATATTAGAAAAAAATCTTTAAACCCCGGATTTTTTTATTTCTTTTTGAAGAAAATCCATAAAAAGTTGAACAGAAAACTAATTAAAAAAAATTAAACTTTATTTCACAAAAATAGATTTTACAAATTATTTTCTTAATGTTATATTAGTTTTATCGTTTAGAGTAGCAACTCGTTTTCTTCTCACAATGAATGAGAAAAATATCTATATGTAGTTGTGCTAATTATAAAATTGCGAGAAAAAAGTATGAGATTTAATTTTAGGTTATTGGTTTGATATCTATTAGGAGCTCAACCAATTACTTTTCATTGGTTTCAATTTATGGTTTAATTGATTTAATGTATTATATAGCTCCGGGTTAAGCTAAATATAGATTTGATGTAATGGAATGAAGTTTGTAATGAAGCTCCAACTATCCTTTCCTCACTAATCACAAGACTATAAGTAAAGATTACTGTGAAACGTAATTGACAAATCAACACCAACTTATTGAAGCGAGCAACAATTTTTTCTCATCTGTATCCTTTTAATTTCGAGGTCTCAAGAAATCACACTTCAATATAGTAATAATATATATATATATATAATTAATATTTTTACTTATATTTAACTATGTAAGAATAAATTGGAGGACACCCAGATTCACGGACTTCCTATCGGACAAACAAGGCGGGTAAACATTCAAAGCTTTTTTTTTTTTAAATTATAAAATATTTCTAGGATTTCTGAACGCAAGATCAATCTTAAAGAGCTCCCTATAAACAAAAAAAAAAAAAAAAAAAAAAAAAAGAATTATATATACACACATAGATATATAATCCTAAATAAACTTCATTTTAGTTTAATACTTATAAACTTAACTTTAAAAGGTAAATTTCAAATTAATATATATGACTGCAAAATTGGTTAGTCATTACGGGTCCACTAAAACCTATTTCACATATATAAGGTGGTAGGTTGAGCTTATATGCTATTGAATGTTATTTATAAAATATTTTAGAGGTTATAAACGCTTTGTGGTAAATATATTTTTAAAATATTTTATTTTATCTTAAATAAGATGGCACAAGTATTATAACTCTTTTCTAAAAAAGTAAAGAGGTCACAACTTATTTTGAAAAATAGGATTTTATTTTGATTAAATCAACTAAATTTATCATTTTAATTACAAAATTTCCATTACTAAAATCTTATAAGTTTTTTCATTTTATCATATAAAAATAATTTAACACCTTATTTAATTTGAAAATAACATATAATATCTTTTAAGCTCTTAAAACAACTTATGAGATGTAAGAACTTATAAGATTAATAACTAGACAAATTTACATTATTTGATGTGATAAAAATGTATTTATACATTTAATTTATTTGCACTCATTAATATTTCTACTTATCGTGTTTTTAGTTCCAAATACTTTATGTTTTGATTTTGTTATTTATTTCAATAATTTTTGGAATTGATTGACATAGGTGACATAGAGATTGATGAGCATTTCGGAATGCTTAAACTTTGATATACTCTTACGATTTTAAGTTAAAATTTGAGTTCAGCCCAAGACTCGTTACCTTTTAAGGAGGTGTGTATGTGCATCACTCTCTACTATGCAATAAAAGCCCATGTTGAATGAAGATGTGTTTACGCAATGTTCCCAAAATTTACATCTACATGTGTTTTACTTAAAAGTTCCTTGAAGACAAATAATGATTTAAGTTTAAGGGAATTTGATAAGTGGAAAGATGTGCATAAATTATATTTCCAAATGTGTTTTTTTCGATGCATTTTATCCTTAGTGATGAGTAGGAAATTATTTGTATATTTAATTGATAAACTTTTAATTTTAATACAATTAATTCTTGTGCACCCTCTATTTCCTACTTATTTAATCTTTCGACGAAAACTAATTCTTTTTTGCTTTCATGGTTATTTGCAGCGTTTATGGACAATTTCGTATAATAATTTAATAAGTAGGTGGTCATCTTTTGGTCCATCCGAGCAAGGAATATTATAAACTCTTTTTTGGGCTAAAAACAATTAAAAACTTAATTAATTAAACCTAAAAACTTAATTAGGCCATAACCATGACAACTGAATTAGGGCACAAGGGAGCAGCCACGTTGGGGGAGTAACGTTCACTTTGGAAAAAAAAAAAAAAAAAAAAGAAGAAGAAACAGCAGCCACATGCAATCATTCCAGGCGGCGAGAGAGAGAGAGATTGAGTCATTTTGACAAAGAGGGCAGCAGCCGCAAGGAAAGGGGAGATGGAGACTTGGCTGGAGAGAGAAGGACAATTGTCGTCATTCTTTCGATTATTTGATTCAATTTTTTTCTCCAATATTTTATTAATTGATGATTATCTATTTTAATTTGTATATATAACTAAATTTTATATTCTAATTTAAGAAATTTTTGAATTCTATTATAATATTATATGATTAAATATTTGTGACACTGTATTAATTTAATAGGTGCGAATTTAATATGTTGATTATTTGAACGAATGTATGATATATATATATATATATATATTGTTAATTGTAATTGATCAACTCAATTGATAATTTATATATTTAGTTCTAGGGTTTAAATTACAATCCGTAATTGTAGTGATGTTGAACCTATTTGTAACAATTGATACTAACTATTATTATAATCAATATAATTCAGGATTAATTGAATCGAGCGTATGAATTTGATAACCTGTCTACCCTATTATCCTAACTGATAATGCGTTTAACGAATTAAATCCAAAGAACGTATTTTGGACTGTTTGATTAAATAGGTTAATTAGAGAGTGTATTCTAATTAATTACATTTAAAGGATAAAACGAATCAACAGAGCTTGTTGTTGGTTTAGGGGTAGAAATTCAACAATTAACTTGATAAAGTGTCACATAATTATATAATTTGAAACAGGAGCGAAAACTGAACCGTGAACCGAAATTGCTTATTATATATTATTGTTTGCTATTTGTTTACTTGCTTTATTTTAATTTATTAGATTAAATTGAAACTTTGTCGGTGGTAGAAACAAATTGATCAACAACCCCCTCCCCCATTTTATTTATATTCGTAAATTGACATAAAAAAATAAAAATAATTCAATCGTTCTCCCTTTGATTTCATGGAAAGTCAATTAACAAGTAGTGAAAATTAGATATCCGAACAAGCTTATGGTAAATTACATACTTTGTGTTGATATGAGTGGTTTTAAATTTATTATCCTGTTATACACTTGAATGAAATGAGTTATCCTCCTGTGAGGGTATTAAATCATTGCATGTGTGAGTTTAACTTAATTGTTGGGTGACGATGAGACACTTTAGGAATAATATTTTTTTATGAAACACTTTCGGTTGAGTTAAATTTGTCTTGTGGAAAGTATGTTAGTTACGATATCTTGAGACTGAGCATAACATTCCCCGTTCAACCATGTATGTGCATTTATTCTATGTTTGCTTGAGGACAAACAAATGTTTGAGTTTGAGAAATTTGATAAGTAGGAAATTGTGTGTATATTTAATTGATAAAATTGTATTTTTTAATACAATTAATTCTTTTACACCCTCTATTTCCTACTTATTTAATATTTCGATAAAAACTATCTTTTTGTTTTTGTGGTTATTTACAACATTTTATAAACAATTTCATACAATAATCTATATAAGTAGTTTGTCATCCCGGACCCGTCCGATTAAGGAAAATTACAAAAAAAATTGAGCTAAAAATAATTAAGGACTTATTAATTAATTAATTAAATCAAAAACTTAATTAGACCCAAAACCATTACAACCGAATTAGGGAAGAAGGGAGCAGCCCCGCCGGGGGAGTAACATTCATTTTGGAGAAAAATAGGGAAATAGCAGCCACATGCGGTCATTCCACGTGGCCACAGAGAGAGATTGATTCATTTTGACAAAGAGGACAGCAGCTGCAAGGAAAGGAGAGAGGGAGACTTGGCTGGAGTGGTCATTCTTTTGCTTATTTGATCCAATTTCTCTTTTATATTTTTATTAATTGATTATTATGAATTTTGATTTGAATATATGTAACTAAATTTCATATTTCAATTTAGAGAATGTTTGAACCTTATTACAATATTATATGATTAAATATTCGTGATATCGTATTAATTTAATAGGTGTGTATTTATTATGTTGATTGTTTGAATCAATGTATAATATATATTGTTAATTGTGATTGATCAATTCAATTGATAATTTATATATTTAGTGATAGGGTTTAAATTACAATCCGTAATTTTTGTGATGTTGAACCCATTTGTAGTAACTAATAATAATTATTATTAGAATCAACATAACTGAGAATTAATTGAATCGAACGTATGAAGTCGATAACCTGTCTACCTTATTATCCTAACTGATAATGCATTTTACGAATTAAATCCAAAGAGCGTATTTTGGACTGTTCGATTAAATAGGTTAATCAGAGAGCGTGTTCTAATTAATTACACTTAAGGGATAAAATGAATCAACATAGCTTGCTGTTGGTTTAAGGGTATGAATTCCACAATTAAATTGATAAAGTGTCACATAATTATATAATTTGGAATAGGGGAAAAACTAAACTGTGAACTGGAATTGCTTATTATATATTATTGTTTGTTATTTGTTTACTTGCTTTATTTTAATTTATTAGGTTAAATTGAAACTTTATTAGTGGTAGAAACAAATCGATCAACAACCCACCTTCTTTTTATTTGCATTCGTAAATTGACATAAAAAATTACAAATATTCAACCGTTCTCTGTGGGATCGACCATTACTTCTCACTACTACAAAATAGTAGAGGAAAGTGAGGTTAAATAAAAATAATTAATTTTGACGTGCTTAGATAGCACGATCACTTACCACTTATATATTTTTCACTTATCTTGTTCTAGTTTCAAACTATATGTTCACTCGTGCATCTAAAATATATTTTATTATATTAATAATATCTTGTAAAATTATATTATTGATATGTAAGATTAAAAAATATATAAGTTACATGAAAAAAAATTAAACATATAATTATATAACAAAGCAAGAGATCATGATACAAACAAAATATTTAGAAAATATAAAATATAAAGTACAAATAAAAAATTAATAAATTTTGTGTGTGAGTTACACATATTTGTAGATAATTTTTTATATGATACAAAAAGAAATTAAAATACATTATTTTGTAAAAATATTTTGTCTGTATTTATTTTTCTTTAAAATTAATTTTTTTCTGTTTATAAAATCAAATATCAAATAGCACTCGCCATATGTAATTGATATAAGAAATAAAAAATCTTAAATTTTAACACAAATGAATTTAAAATATAGTTTCAATTTGAAATATACTTTTATATGTATCGCAGGTCAAAAACAGATTTGTAACAAAATGGTTATTTGAATTTTAAAATTTTAGTTAAAAAAAAAAACTACTTTTTATTTATACAAAATTACTTATTTTAACATGTAATTTTTCTTACTATGTTTATTAAGTAAAATGAAGAATTTTTTTAGAAGTGACATGTGTCTTTTTAGCATATTTTTAGAGGTTTTTTCATTTATATTAAGTATAAATTTTTGTGGTGATGACACTGACAAATTCCTACTTTTCAGTGTTTCTACTTTTATATTAAGTAAAAATACTTTGATTTTTTGTTTTTCTTTTTTAATTCGGTGGTTTTGGAGTATTTTTGACCTTGAGGGACAAGCTGTAGGAATATGTATCCTTGTAGCTAACTGTTAGACTAACCTAAAATACATATTCCAAAAATAATCTTTATGAATAAAAATAAAAGTTTAAGGCATTTATTCTTTATCATATTCATTTATACTTATTTGTTATATGATATTAAGATCTCATGATCTCAGTAACAAGAAGGCTTGGTCAAACACGGGTTGATTGTCATGGAATAAGTCTCGGTGGTTGTGATCATAAATATTTCAAGCCATAGAATCTACGAGATCGAATATCATATGATTCAAACACGGGTTCAATTGATATTGGTGCTGAGACACTACGTAGTTTTGTGGATGCGATGTTCGCCCTAAAAAACCACATTAAACTTATTATGTATCCAACTGAAACCATTTGGTAGCCGTAGTGGAAAACATGAATATTGAGATTTTGATTTTTTTAGGTGCTTTAATAAGTTCTTAAAATATATGTATGCATGTGATCCTGCATGAGGGAGATCATATATTTAACCAGTTCCTTAAACTTATCATGAGAGGCTAAACGGAGGGTCTGTTGATTATGGTGGAACTATGTTTAAGATTAGTGTAGTGGCAAAATAGAACTCGCTGGCCCACAGAGTAATTTGTTTGGAATATTTTTCTATAGTTTCTACACTCGTTGTATCCAATCAAGACATTTCCCAAGGCACAGGACAAAATAAGAGATGCGATCCCGTTATAGGCCAATAGATCAACAAAGTATGTGAGGATTATTATAGTAATCGATATCAATTATGGGTTTGTAATATATGACCATGCTCTAGACATTAATCAGAGAACCGAGTGAAGGGATTGTATCTGCATGGTAACTATGACTAAAAGGTTCGCACGTTGAATTCATCTTTTACCTATGAGTCCCTCTAGTAATGTTTGTTGGATATAAACAAATGGATGTCTTGAATACCTAAGGATTGGAGAATCCAAAAGTGATTAATTAATCTTGAAATTAAATTGATTGCCCTAAAACTAGGTGAAGTGATGAATCAAACAACCACATGCTTAACCAGATTCTGGTGTATTGGAACAAAGAAAAATAGTTAATTAATTATGCATGATTTAATTATTAGGCTAAATAATATTTGTTGAACAAATTAATTTTTGAGCCTAAGTAATTAAAAGATCATAGAGATAATTAATTCATGAACTAATTTTATTTGTTGTGCTCATAGGTCCGAATAATGTTAGATAATTAAATAATTAATTGGGAGTAGTATTTTGGCTTAAGAATCAATTTTTGAAATTAATTAAAGCCTAAGAACACACTTAAAGGATCTAATTCTAGAGATAAATCCAACACATGGAGATAAAGAGTCCTAAGCCCATAAGAAAACCTTAAGAAGATTAATATAATTCGATCCCCAATAGTTGTGGCCGTCCATATTATCACATGCAAGGGAAGAACTGATATCTCTTTTATTATGGTGTGTTGTCTTCTCTCTCCTCTCACGTATTGAGAATTCATAATTATATTTTTTTATTCTAGATTGTTCGTCTTATTCTAAAAGGATATACGTGAATCAAGCTAAGACGTGGAGAACTTGAAGAGGAGGTTTCAAACATCATTTTGCAATCTGGTCATCTGTAGATTCTCGCTAAGAACGTAAAATTGTGATGAGTATATTGTTAAACATTTAATTAAGATTACGTATATAAGACTATGCAATATTAGACATAAATCGTAGAAAATTTTGATTATTACTTTTGGTACATATTTTGTATGATCTATGGCCTAGAAATTATAACATTAGTGTTGCCCGGTAGATGAACAAAGAATGAAGTTGAGCCTCAAGAGTGAAGGAATCCATTTAAGACCAATATCTGTCCGAGAAAGGAGGAGAAAGACTTACATAGCCCTGAACACATTTTATGAGTTTTTTTTTTCTTTTTTTTGGAACTATTTGGTGTGGTTTTCAAGCTATGATGCATGGCTGATTAATCCAATTCGACTTGAAGGGATGTTGATGCTTTATTTTTTATTTATTCATGGAATTATAGTGACATTTTCTCTATCTCTCTGATTTTTTGCATTGTTTTCTTGATATGATCTATAGTATTTTGATGTAGTTATGTCTCCTATATTAAATAACATTATATTTACTAGTAGAATATAAATTGTAATACGTAATTGTTATGATTTTGTATTTCTTGGTAACAAGTAGTAATCGAATCATTATGGTCCCACATGAATATAAATTATTTGAATCAAACATTAAATACAAAGTCCAGTTTATCCTATAATCTTGGTAATTTAATATATTTGACAATTTAAATTTAGAGAGTTTGTTATAGATTGTTTGACTGAACATTATTAATTAAAGAATTTATTTTAATTAACTAAACTTAAAAGACGTTCTATGTAACAAAGTTTGTTGTTAATTTAGAGTAAAGATTTAAGAGTAGATTAGGAGCCACATCATCAATTAACTCATGATTAAATAAGATAAAAGAGATATTGAACTTATAACTTAAATTTTACTTGTTGATTTTTTTAAAATTTTGTTTTCTTATGTTTTGCTATAGAATTAATTTAGTAAGGATAAATCTAATCCTATCCCCTCATTTTGTTGTTGAATAATAAATAAAAAAAAAAGTAATTCATCTACTCCTTATGTGATCGACCCTTACTCGGTAAGGTAATTAAGATAATTTTACGTGCCTCCATAATCAAGTTCACTGCAGTAAAAACGTATGAGATAAAAGCCAAGGTGAAAAATGTAAGAGTTGGAGTTGAAAGTGAGGAATCTAAAGAATGTTATTGCAATTCTTAGAATGTAAATGATGAGGTAAGTGTGTTGGAATAGATATAAAAAATTCTAATGAAATATACTAATGGATGAAGGAATACAGGGAGAAGATATGAAAATAAAAGATCCATCAAGATAGAACAATTAAGGAGAGATTTAAGCACAATCCATTTTCTGAAGACAGAGGAAATGAGAGCCTAGATATTAGATTGATATCCAGCAAGGAAAAAGATGGTGATGATTCAAATGATTGAAGATTACACAGAAGGAAGATCAGGAAGATCTTTGTGGATCGTGTGAATCCTCGATCTCTTTATAAGTGCCTCGTGTGAAGATTGAAGAGGGTATCTCTGTTACATTTTATTCAATAGATTCTGCAGAGAGAGAGAGAGAGAGAGAGATTAGTTTTTATTGAGAGTTTATTATAGTACAGTTCCAATGATAAGAGAACTGTTAGTGAACCACGAGTTGGTTTCTGTTGTGCTTGGGAGAGTACAAACAATAAGGCTCAGGAGAGTCCAAATATGTGTTGCACATGAGTCTACATCAAAATCCATCTAAAAGACTAGGTGGTCAAATAAATTGTTAGAAAAAATTGGTATAGGGTTGGCTAATATTAGAGGGAGTCTTAATTACGTATAAGTCTAAACTTTATAATTGTGGGAACAAATATTCTTTCTATTACAAATATTTCAGAGGAAGAAGGGATTCTTTCTCATAATTGTTGTAACTCATATTTTGCTTCTGCATATTTCAATTATAGTTCGAATCTGTACTGTACTCAACACACGCGTATGAATTTTGATCTAACAATTGGCACCAGAGTAGGTTCCAGTTCTTGTTTTAAACAGTTGGATCCAGGGACATGAATATGGGATCTTACGAAGGAGCGTTGCTGTGACCTACTTGTCTTGATGGAGTTACTGAAGTCTGGCAACAGAAACTCGAGCACATTACATATAACCATCTCATCGCTCTATCAAAATTCGAGTGGGTTAAAGGACTGCTTCAACTTCCGAACGAAGACCAAGGTATTTTGATCCCTGTCAGTTTGAAAAACAAGTGAAAAGCACCCACAAAGGAACTCAATAGATCAACACTAAACAAATTCTAGCAATACTCCATATGGATTTGATGGGACAAGTGCAAACTAAAAGCACTGGAGGTAAAAGGTATGTCTTTGTATGTGTAGATGACTTTTCAAGATATATATGGGTAAGATTTCTTAGGGAAAATTTTGAGATATTTGACATTGTTGAAAAACTGATCTAACTACTAAAAAATGAGAAATAAAATAAAATTGGTTGAACACGCAGTGACCATGGAAGGGAATTTGAAAATAATGCCTTTTCTAACTTTTGTGTTTGACGTTACATCAAAATGGCACCTGCAGGAAATGGCTAAAATCCATGAGTTCTCAGCCCCTAAAATCCAACAACAAAATGGAGTGGTGGTAAGAAAAAATTGCACCTGCAGGAAATGGCTAGGGCAATGATGATTGGAAAAAATTTCGCTAAAAATGGTGGGTTGAAGCAATCAACGTTGCCTGCTACTTGATAAATAAGGTCTACTTAAGAATAGGAGTAGGTATGACCTCATATCAAATGTAGAAGGGAAAGACACCAAACCTCATTCATCCTCATGTGTTTAGGTGTAAATGCTATCTTTGCAATGATCGAGATCAATTGGGTAAGTTCGATGCAAAAAAGTGATGCTGGTATGTTCTTTGGTTACTCTACAAATAGTCGAGATTTTTGAATATTTAATCTAAGAACTATAACTCTTGTTGAAGTACTAACATTGTGTTTGACGATACATCAAGTAGCTCTGATGCTGACTTGGATGAATCCAATTCCTCGAAAGTTCAAACTACCAGTGATACTCCACAAAACTGCTGAAGAACCTGACCTGAGCCTTAGTGATAAACATTCAAAGGATCGTGAACCCTCTACCAAAATACAAAAAGAACATCCCAAATAATTTATCATTGATAAAATAAACGAAGAGATCAAGATTCCTAGGAATCTTAAGCCATATTACAGAAACATGGAAGGACTCGTTTATCATGCTTTCTACACGCCAATGAACAAACCAAAAATTTTCAAAGAAACACTTAAAGATGAAAACTGGATACTAACCATGCAAGAAGAACTTAAACAGTATGCAAGAAACAATGTTTGGACTCTACTTCTATGGCCTGACAGTTCGAATATTATTGGAACTAAATGGATTTTAAAGAACAAAATGGATGAGCAAAGGAATATCACGAGAAATAAGGCAGGACTTGTTGCTCAAGGATATTCTCAAGTAGAGGGAATTGATTTTGAAGAAACTTTTGGGCCAGTCGCAAGACTTGAGTCTGTAAGAATTCTTCTATCCTTTGCATGTATTTAGAAATTCATCTTATATCAAATGGATCTAAAAAGTGCATTCTTGAATGAGTTTTTGAATGATGAAGCATACGTGGAGCAACCCAAAGGATTTGAGAATCCCTATTATCCCAATCCTGTTTACAGACTGAAAAAGTCTTTGTATGGTCTAAAGCAGGCTCCTAGAGCATGGTATGAAGGACTAACAAAATTTTTACTTGCACAAGGGTATAAGCGAGAGGGAGTGGATTAGACCTTGTTCGTCAACTGGTCGAACAATGACATAATTATTGCACAAATTTATGCTGATGATATTGTGTTTGCCTCAACTTCAAAAGACAAAGTGAACAACTTTGTGAAGGCCATGTCTAAAGAATTTGAAATGAGCATGGTTAGTGAATTATCCTATTTTCTAGGTTCGCAGGTTAAATAAAGCAGGAGTGAAATAATGATTCACCAAGGGAAATACACAAAGAATCTTGTGAAAAAGTTTGGCTTAGAAGGATGCAAGGTCGCACAGACACCCATTGGCATAAACACCAAATTATCGAAAGATGAAAGTGGAACGGTTGTTGATCCAATATTATATAGATGCATGATAGGAAGTCTTTTATATCTTATGGCAAGAAGACCGGACATTAACTTCTGTGTAGGGTTGTGTACGAGATATCAATCTAATGCGAAGGAATCACATCTCAAAGCCGTAAAATGAATCATTTGATACGTTGCAAGTACCACAAACTATGGTCTTATATTCATTCGATACTAAATCTATCCTTGCAGGATATTGTGATGCAGATTGGGCCGACAATATGGATGATATGAAAAGCACTTCGGGAGGATGCTTCTTTATTGGAAACAATTTAGAGTTATGGCTCAATAAGAAAAAAAACAGCATTTCCCAGTCCACAGCTAAAGCTTAATACATTGCTGCTGGGAGTGCATCCTTATAGTTAGTATGGATGATGCACATGTGGTGCGACTATGGTATGAACTTGAACTCAATAACTTTATTTTGTGACAATATGAGTGTTATAAATATATCCAAAAATCCTGTGCAGCACTTGTGAGCCAAGCACATTGACATTATGTATCATTACATCAGGGAACTAGTTGAGAAATAAATTATTGTACTTGAGCATGTTCCTACCATAAGTCAACTCACTGATATTTTTACCAAATCCTTGGACTCCCAATGGTTCATATCCCTCAAGAAATCATTGCACATTTTTTGTGCTCAATAAAATAAAATAAAAAAGGATAAGGGAAGCATGACTGAAAGTTTTTTTCTAGGCAGGTTTAAAATTCAATTTGTTTTGAACTTCAAATCCATTATACCTCAACCCTTTGATTTGGAAAGACCTATGACTTTGAAATGATGCAGTGACAAACTATCAAACATATGATTGAGCATCATGCACAGCAAATGATAGGTCAATGAAAGCTACCAAAAGTGTTCTCTTTTGATTCGCACAAAAGGGGTTATAAGGAAAAATTGAGCTCGTCAAACAGTGTTTTTCCAGTGTGGTTCTTGCTTGTGTGGTTTATGAGCTACTACGCAAGGATTCAGCAGAAAGAGTAATAAGGAAATTTTTTCTGAATATTAAGAAAAGAATTACTTTTGAACCGCTGAGATAGCCTTGAATTGAGATCGTAGATTTTTCCTAGTGTATTCTCAAACTAAGTCGCCTACTGAATGTTGAACTATGTCTGACCTAAATATTCTCTTATTTTTTATTTAGTATTAATAACCTTACATTTTCTCTCTCTCTCTCTCTCTCTCTCTCTAAAAAAAACCATCTACTAAAATCTGGACACGATTTATGAGTAAACGGACTCTGGGGAGTGTATTGAGTAATTGGACGTCGTGGTTGAGAATGTGGGTATAGAAATTACTATAATTTCTCTCCCTTAATCCCTTGTAACATGCCCACGTGTCAATCATGCATTGAAAGAGACGTGTATGCAAGATCTTTTTAAACCACATATTGATTGGGCTCATTTAGCACGAAGAAACAAAAGGTTATTTGAGTTCCCTTTCATATCAAACGTCAACCCATATAATTACCCGTTCAACTTGTGTACTAACAACTCTCGTGAATCAAAGAGTGGACTCTAGTTTTTTCCTACAGATCTTCCATGGCAAAGAGTGAAGTGAAACATTGAGTGGAAGGCTTCCAAGCTAGGCATTAATCCCATATCATGAAGAAGTTCTAAACCTAGAACCTCTTGAGACTATTTTGCCTGAGGAAAAATTGGAAACCCACCAGGAGCAAAACCCTACAATGGACAAGGGAACAGAGTCACAAGGCATACTACCTGAAGCCGCATCGGAAAAAGTTAGAGAAACAATACCACCTATTCAAAACATATACACATCCGCCGTACAAACATCACGTCCAGAGAGCTATAAGAGGAAAGCAGCATCAAAACCCTCCTAGGGAAGGGTAAGAAGTCCAAACTGACTGGGCCACCCTCTAAACCAAAAAGAATGATTATAAAATCAATCAAATGAAGAGATCCACATCTCACCACGACGAAGGTCAAACAGACGAAGAACAACGTCACCTACACATACCAGCGCTTCTGTCTGTGGACGCTCTACAGTTGAAAACGAACCCCTGGTATATGGTAATGCTTTCTTGAAAACCTTTTACTCTAAGGATGCGCTAGATAGATTAAAAATTTTGAGGACTATGGAATTCTTGCCGGAAATAAATCTTGAACTAAAAAATTCGACAAATCAGAAATTATGACCTACATTGGCAATTCTGGCATTGAATGTACTGTTGTTAATATTGGATGCTTTTACAGTTTGATTATTCATGAGTTTTATGCAAACTTAGTCGAAGGGATTCAGGACCCTGATTCTCCTCGATTTGGGAAAATCTTTGTTCGGAACAAAATTGTGAATTTTAGTCCCAATGTTATAAATTATTTTCTAGAACTAGATGAAATGGATAAGGATGAGGGGGAGGATGTTGATTTGGGGGAAATTGCCAAAGTCCTCAGCAATGGACAACTCTCCAAATGGACAAAGGCAGGCCCGTCGCCATTTGTTCTTATATTGGATGGGAACTTACTGTATGAAATTGGAAGGCGCAACACCTACTATGAACAAATATCACCTCAACTCTGCCTAAGGAACATTCATTTACAAAGTCTTAATGAACAAACACCATGACTTTGGAAAGGTAGTGTTTCACACAATCATGGGATTTTCCAATCGTCTTGACTCTCGGAAGGAACTACCATTTCCAAGTCTTATTTGGGGACTGCTTGCTCATCAGGGCATTCAACCTTCACTATCTGATGTCCTGGAGAAGTCCACCCCAATGTTGAAAATAGCCTCCCGAGATGCTAATGTTTACTCCAAGCCACGAGTTGTTGAACCCACATTGAATCCATCTAAAGTTGCTGACAATTTGTCTCTTTTCATTTATCACAAAATTGAGATTCTAGATACTCTTGCCAGCGAAGTTGCAGCTCAAAAACTATACCTCACTAACATTCTCAAGTCTCTTGATGTTTCATTAAATGTAGGTTCCTCTAAATTTGCAATTCCTTTGGCAAAACGATCGATAAAGGGGAGATTTCAAGCAAGACCAAGGCAGGGAAGCAAGCTGCTACACAGGTTGATCGAAGGTCATGAAAGAGTACGAGAAAAGGAGAGGCACCATTGAGAGATTAAAAGAGTGAGGAGGAAGAAGAGTTCGACAAAGAGGTCTTGTAAATACTCAATATATGCTCAATGCTGAATGAGGATGTTACCATACTTACCATTAAACGGTTGCTCTTTGAAAAACTCTTGTTGTTGATTGGTTGGTCTTCTTTTGCACTTTAAGACAATATTGTAGTTTAAATAGTTTGTTGTTTCGAAACTTGTTTAGTATATAATCTGATTAATATGTTACTGGAACTTCAAACTATATTATGATGTGCTGCTACCTTAATTGGCTACAGGTTTACGGATTTTTGATCCAAATGCCAAAGGGAGAGATTGATGAGTTAAGTGTGTTGGCATAGATATAAAAAATCCTAATGAAATATACTAATAGATGTAGGATTACGTGGAGAAGATATGCAAATAAAAGATCCATTAAGATGCACCAATTAAGGAGAGATTTAAGCACAATCCGTTCTCGAAGATCTTTGTGGATCGTGTGAATCCTCGGTCTCTATATAAGTACCTTGTGTGAAGATTGAAGAGGGTATCTTTGTTACATTTTATTCAATAGATTATGTAGAGAGAGAGCGATATTAGTTTTTATTGAGAGCTTATTGTAGTATAGTTCCAGAGGTAAGAGAACTGTCAGGGAACAACGAGTTTGTTTCCACCTTGCTCGAGAGAATACAGACAATTGGGTTTGGGAGAGTCCAAATATCTGTTGCACGGGAGTCTACAGTAAAATCTATCTAGGGGATTAGGTGGTCAAGTAAGTTGTTAGAAGAGATAAATTATAGGTGGTCAAGTAAGTCTATTGGTTTGACTAGTATTATAGGGAGTTTAATTACGTATAAGTTCAAACTGTACAGTTGTGGGAACAAACATTCTTTCTAATATAAATATTTGAGTGGAAGAAGGGATTCTTCCTTGTAATTGTAACTCTATTTTGCTTCCACATATTTCAAATATATACTGAACTTAACACACGCACACGAATTCTGATTTAACATGTATTGTAGAATAATGCAAAGGGATGGAAATCACTTTGGCGTATGCAGGAAAATGTGGAAGAAAGACAAGAAGTATCATGGAAGAGGTAAAGAGCATCCTGGCCTATGTAAGAAGAAGGGATCAAACATACAGTTAAAAGGAAGCATATCACCCTGCAGATTACTTTAATTCAAACATTTATCTGACGCAGAGCATGTACGATAAATAATTACTGAAAATATTTCCTGTGTGTTCTGTACAAGAGCCTTTTAGCATACTCAAGTAGATAACAGGTCCATACTAATCCTCAGAATCAGAGTAAGGAGGGCAGGAGCCATCGTCAACATTGGCCATTGGATCAAACAACGGCGAGTTTGGATCTGTACATCCTGGTACAAGATCAAGATCACAACGGTCGCCCTGCATTGCCAAGAAAAACTGAAGTTAATGGTTGATTTTGATCTCAGAATGAAGTATCGAGCAAATGACTCTTCACCTCAGTTTTCCTAAAAGAAAACAAATCAGTTTCAAGTTCAGAGGTTTATTAAGGTTGCGTTTGGGTTGAGGGAGGATTTCAAATCATCTAAATAAGAGTGGATTCCATATCCCTGACAACTTAATCCAAATTAAAGGAGACATATTTCAAATCCTTGCCAATCTGGAAAATCATGAATGAATAAGGGAGTTCAAATCCATCCATTAAAATCATTCAATCCGAGACCATCTGCACATTATCCTCTGCCATGAAAAACTAGCTCGTTCCATTCAGATTAGACCACCAAGAAAGGGCATAGTTTACAAAAAAAGTATGACTTTTGGCTAAATTGTGGCTGATGAAAATAAATAAAGAAATAAGAGGAGAAAACAAAATTGTTCACAAGTGGCTAAATTCAGGGTTTTGGTACTTACTCCCTCCAATGACAAGTTACCAATCATGGCACAGCTTGTGACAACGATATTTGTATCTGGAAAAATAGCTTTCTCGCATGCACCTTCTTTACTCAACTCCTCGGCCAGGCCCTGGATCAATGCAATAGATCGATAAATGGCAATTTGAAAAAACACAAAGAATTTATATGAAATATGCATCGCGGCTATATCACAAACTATGTTCAACATTCAAAACAAGCATTGTATTGATCACCTCAGTGAAAAAATCAATTGGTTTATTCCTCCAACCCTTTGGCACTTGAAACTGTAGTCTGTAGGGACCATCCCATTCGGTTCCATTGGTAAATGAAAATATCAAACTCATTGCTGCAAATTAAATAAGGTTAGATGGATGGAAATAAAATATACGTGCAAAACAGGAATTATCATGAATTTAGTAAAGATGATACCGTGCTTTGGGATACATATTTGGATGGTGTAAATAGGAGGATCGGCTTTTCCTCTAACTTTCTTCACCATTGCTCTTGGCTCACCACCACACATTATGGGCTGGTTGAAACCTCCTGCAGAAATGTATGGATCAATATTGAAGGGGCTTACATCAAAGAATCCCAGAAATATGTCTTTATTAAAAAGCGGTATGGGATACGAATATAACCCCTGAAGTTTAGCCTAGCAGTAAGTTTAGCCTAGCAGTAAGAGAGAGAGAGAGAGAGAGAGAGAACTCTCTTTCAAAACTTACCAATACCACCATTGACATTTTTTTTGTTTTTCACAATTGCAGCTGCTGACGAGCATATTTGTAAGAAAAATACTACCCGGGGGAATTTGTGATTACCTAAAAATGTGAGTGTATATATATATAGTCCACCTCGGGGGTCGGGTAGTTTTATAATTTGCCTAAACGGTATTATTCAGAATGCGATTATGTAAGCCAAGTTTCAGACAGGATGTGATAAAGTACCATTGAAAGCTATTCCATATTCTTCATTAGGAACAAGTTTGGCTGCAGCTGGATTGTAGAATAACTTCAGTCTTTCTCCCTGTCAAATCTTGTACTATGAGATTGGTTGTCAAATTCTATACAAGAAAATAATTCCGAATTCATATATTCAGGGAGAATATTTACATACAGCAGTAGGAGGAAGACCATTCATAGTTTTCCAGTAGACAGGAGCTCTACCAATGTCGAATTCAGCCCATGAAGGAAGTATATATCTGGAAAAACAGCATGCAGGAAACCAATTTGAATACAACAAGTGCAGTTCTACGAGTAAATAACTTTTCTAATAGCAAAATTTAAGACAACGACAAGAACTTACTCTTTGGTTTCCTCAATAGGAGCTGCTACAACTGGAGCAGCAGCAATGACTTTTCCATTGCTCTTAGTCGATTTTCTCTTGATCGGATCATTTATTCGCAGGGGAGCACCAAAAAATCTAATAGCTGTTTTTCAACAGAAAAATCACACAAAATTTAATATGATTTCAGGCCCATATAATAACATTTCAAGATTAGATATAAGTAACGTCTTTAAGTGACTATGAATCCAATGAATTTGACAGAGAAATCCCACATGCTTAAAGCACAAATCATCCAAGGGAGAGGTAAATATCACCAAATTGCTTTTCAGTAAAAACAGTATGTAGAAAAGAAAGAAAAAACAGATTAAATGGTAACTTTGATCTTATCTTTCTTGTGCCATTCCACCAGAAAAGAAAGGCCTTTACGTTTTTTACTCGAAAAGCATAGCTTATCCCATTGATTTTCTTGACGTAAAAGGCTAGAAAACTATCTACTGACCAAGATATTAATCAATATAGAAATCACAATTATCAGACTTCCTAATCCACCAAGTCAAAACTTTTCCTTTATTTAGATTAAAAATAAATAGGGGGGGGGGGTTGTTGCATACCATGTGAATTTGAAGCAATTCTACTAGAAGAAGTAGAAGCAATCTGCTTAGAATAATTGAAAATTGAAGCACTTGTAGCTGTTGCAGCTGCCATTCTTGGAAGGATAATTCAGGAGTTGGGTTGAGATAAAAGAAAGATAGCATAATCTGAGAATATAAAGGCTACCACACAAACTTTGAATTCCAAGAAAATATCTTATAGAAAAGGAAAATGACAATTTGTGAATGGAATATCTTTGGGGTAAGCCCAAAAAAATCTTAGACTTCACTATCAGCACACCCTCTCACTATCCAAACTCTCCAATTCAACCCTACAAAGCCTCCAACAGCCTTATCAACTCGCTTTGCCACGTCTGTTTTTCTCTTCTCCGTCCATTTAAGGTTCGATAACATCAATGCTACGCCATGAATTCGCAAGAAAACCCACAATTTTCAAAACCCCGCAAATCTATATAAGTCAATCAGCCCACTAAGCAGAAAACCAAGCCAAGAAAATGGCCCTGTTGCTGCCACCACCGTCCAAGGCCAAACCCTTCCAATTTGCACCAAACCCCAAATTCAGTTCTCAAAAACTCACAAAAAGGCATAAAGATTCGATACATTTCTCATCTAACACAGGATACACACATAATTTCTTCAAATATGGTTTCTTTTTCATAACAAAAGATGCAAATATCAAAAGGGCTGTACCGATTGTGAGTGCAGCATCAATCCCATTATCATGTGATGGCAAAGATTCATCAAGCTTTGGTAGAATTCTGCTTTCTGATGTGGTGGTGAAGAGGAAGAGGAATGTTCTCTGGGGCAGAAAGTGGAATTCCTTAGATGTGGCGACTGTTGGGGTGGTGGTAGCTATGCATCTGTTGTGTATATTTGCTCCTTTCACATTCAATTGGGCTGCTTTATGGGTTGCTGTTGGATTGTACGTGATCACTGGCCTTTTAGGGATCACTCTTTCGTTCCATAGAAACCTTTCTCACAGGAGTTTCAAGCTTCCTAAATGGCTTGAGTATTTCTTTGCATATTGTGGCGTCCAAGCCCTTCAGGTTCCATCCTCTCTCTCTCTCTCTCTCTCTCAAGAGATGAAATTAATTGTATTTATGTGTGAAGTATTGGAATTTGTGAATTTGATTTGCAGGGGAATCCAATTGATTGGGTGAGCACACATAGATACCACCATCAGTTTTGCGACTCAGAAAAAGACCCACACAGCCCAATTGAAGGATTTTGGTTTAGTCATATGAGTTGGCTTTTTGATACCAAATCTATTGTTGAGAGGGTAACTTAACTGATCTTTTCATTCTTACAAACAGACAGCAGTCTTTTTGCCGTCATTTGTTTGAGTATTTTACATTTGATCTTCTTGACAAGATGTAGTTCTGCAGTGTGGGGAGCCTAGCAATGTCGGAGATTTGCAGAAGCAATCCTTCTATAAGTTTCTACAAAGAACATATATTGTTCATCCTATGGCACTTGGAGCTGTACTGTATGCACTGGGAGGGTTTCCCTACATTGTATGGGGAATGGTATGTGATTTACTCCTCCTGACAATACAACTAACCGAACGAAACACCTAATAAGATTAGGATAAGTGCAAGTTAACATTGACCATATAAAACTAACAAGAAGAAAACTCGGCTCAAAATTTTCAATCTCGTATTTCATATCACTATTTTGTCTCATATTTAAATTAAAATGAGAGAAAATGTAAAATAAGGAAGTCATGTGTGCTTTGGTGGGCCATCATCTAACATGGGCTATTGGATCCAGAGAAGTACCACTATGTGCCTACTTGTACAATTGTGTAGACCATTTGTTTATGTATGGGCCACTAGCTTGAACAAATTGTTGCAGCCTGATCTTCATGTGTGAAACTATGGTCAAGTGCTGGGGCCTGTGGGATTTGTGGAATACAATAAGTCATTGCCATACTTGTATTTTAGTGCATCTATGTTGACAAAAAACATCTGCTTTCCTTGTACCTTGTCAAGTAAGAAATTATCTCGTACTGTAGAGGCTGAGCACTCCAATTGGTGTGAATACAGGGTGTGAGGATCGTATGGGTTTACCATATCACTTGGCTGGTGAATTCGGCTTGCCATGTTTGGGGTAAACAGGCGTGGAACACTGGTGACCTATCTCGAAACAACTGGTACACATCCGTGTTTTCATATCATTTCATCAGGGTCACTTATATGTAATGAATTGTCACAGCTACACTAACGTACGTGCATTGGTAAAATGAAATACGATAAATGGCAGGTGGGTGGCGGTGCTTGCATTTGGAGAGGGATGGCATAATAACCATCATGCATTTGAGTATTCAGCGAGACATGGATTAGAGTGGTGGCAAATTGATATAACTTGGTATGTGGTTAGGCTTCTTCAAGCTATTGGATTGGCCACCGATGTAAAGTTGCCTACTGCGGTCCACAGGCAAAGGATGGTCTTCTCTAGTTGAATTAAAGCTTTTTAATTACCCTAAAATTTGAGTTGTAGTAATTTGCATAGCTGGGCTTAGGCGACTATTTATATGTATAAGTTAAAGAAGAACTAAAGGGTTCTCAAATTTCTTCATGAAAATAGGCATAATATTCCAAAATGATTTAATACAAGTGGAAAATCAATAGATCAGGGTTAAGTTGGTTGGGTGCTTTTCGTGGTTGTGTTTTCTTCTTTTTCCTTTCCCCTTTTTATTTGATATATAAAATTCATTATTTCAAACAATATTTTATGTTTCACTCCATAATGCTGCCATTAATATGACCATAGAATGTATTAAAAAATTTAGAATAATTTTCTTGTGATTCATAATTTGTAATATCTGAAATATATAATATTAATAATATATTTTAAAATTTTAAATAAATATTTAACGTTATACAAAAAAAATTTATTATTTTATTGATAAAACATAAAAAAAATATAATTTTTATTAAATAAATGTCTTTCCTCCGTCCCAAAATTAAAGTATTGTTTCTATAATTAATTGCATTAAAAATTAAATTTTTATAAGTTTTCTAAACACTTATCTATTAATAGTTATTTTCAACTTAAATTCAATACACAATAAATATTCAAATCTAATCCATATAATCAACAAGAAAGATAAATTTGTTTTTCGAATTTAATATCTCATTTTAGCATATGAAATGCGGACGATAAAATAAAAATGTGTGAAAATATGATTAATTTGATTTATATTATACGTTAAAAACAAATATAAATGAAAGTATTGTTAATATTCTAATAAAGGGTGCGGCTATTCATACCCCCGAAATCTCTAAATAAACCCTAAAATAATTAGGACAAAATTAAATACAATTAAATTAATTAAAATATCCTTATATATATATATATATTTAAAACTAACTTAATTTTATTCTTTTCTTATTTTCTCTTATTTCTTCCCATTCTATATTTCTTTTCATGTTCTTCTCTTTTCAATATCTCTTTTTCTTACATATTTGACTTGTCAAACTAAATAATCACATACAAAATTCAGTATATAATAAAAAAATAACTAAATGATTTGTCCCAATTTGATCAAAACCTGGGGTGTAGGTGCAAACTGTTTCTTCATCATTGCAACCCTTAAAGCCTTCTTCTTTAAGGTGCATTACAATTCAAATTCTAAATTAAAAGAATGCAACACAATTAAAGACATCTAACAATATTACTTTCGGGGTCTCATGAAAAATAATATTAATACCTTGGAATTTCTTAACAACATCTAGGTTCAATAGTTCACATTCCACCAATATTCTCATAATTCCTAATCATGTGTTCGAAAGTACATCCATAAGACAGACAATGATAAGCAGGGTTTGATTGGTGAAAGTTGCTTCATTGACAAAAACTCCATTACCTTGAAGCATTTGCAAGCATGTTAATAATCATATAATAAAAACATATAATGATTGATATGATCTATACTTTTATAACGTTAAATGAAACTTATTTTGGATGATACGTTTCTTCATGGATATACTTAGTAAGGAACACCCTTTCATACATATTTTTCTAACCTTGACATGTTCAAATAAAAAAAAGGTTCATTTATTAGAATGTCATGAGATAAGGAAGACATACAAATTCAATTAAATCACACTAGAATATATAACCTTGCAAATGGAAGGAAGATTGACATCCATCTTCTGTTTCTTCATTACACCATCAATGAAAGTGAAGAAGAAGCTTAATGAGACAAAGGGTGGTAGAGATCTTTGTTCGGAGTTTCCGTGCTTTTCTAGTCTCCAAATAACGTACTCATCTCTTCAAGGGAGGCAAGTTCTCGTACTTCTCCAGTCTTCGAAGGAGGTATGCATGTCTTCAATGGAAGCAATTATGGTGGTAATGAGATTAAAAGGGTTATTCTATATTCTTTGTTTTTATTTTTTTAATTAAAAGTGTGTAATTGGTATAAATGGGGTATATTTAGTTAAAAAGATGTGTATATATATATATATATCTATTTTATATGAGGTATTTTTAGACTACGGAATATATTTAAAGGTTTTGGGGTATGAGTAACCACACCGTTTAATAAATAAAAAAATATATATGGAAAGAATTGTGGCATACGTTGGACATTTTGTGATATGTATCTTGTTTATGCATTAGTGATAATTTTTTATTTTTTTTATTTTCATAAGTATTTAACATTTTACATTATATTGAATTTTCATCTGTTTGCCCCTTCAAATTGTTAACATTCAATATTTTCTTTTTTGTAGTAAACTATAATTTAATCTGTGCACTATACACCTAATCAACATTATTAGTTATTTACTTAAAAAATATTGCTATTTTTTAAAGGTAATAAATAAGTAATAATATTTTTTAAGTAAATAAATTATACTTTTTAGTTCAACAAATAATACTCTACATCAGGTTGCAGGATACATCTGATGTATATAAGGTTTTGCGTTTATTTTTTCGTAGAAAAAATAAGTCCCCTTGGTTCTATTACCAAATTATTTAATTTCATTCCAAACAAAAAGATATTTCTTATAATACATTTCAAATCTATCATAATTATAATAATTTTATTAATACACCTATTAGCTATTAACAAATTCATTTAAACAAAAAAATAATTATTACCATTTTCGCTGATTAATATACATTTTCGATCGAACATTAACTTAAACATTTGAGTTATTTTTAATCAATTTCTCTTGACAAAAAAAAAAAATAAAAACAACGCAAAAACTATTAAAAATATAAAAGCAAACTAAATAATCTTAATTTTCAACATTTGTTCTCAAATAATCTCACGTTTTAATTTAAAAAGATAAATATTATAATATATTATAATTAACCTAAAGATCGTAAAAAATGAATTAAGGTGATATATTTTTTATAAAAATTAGAGTAGTGATAATAAAATTATAATTTTGGAGAAAATCCAAAAAAAAAAAAAAACAGAAAATAACGTGATAGGTTGTTTGACTTGTTTGAAGATTGAAAGTGCACAAGATTGCATTTTTTTTTCTTTTTTTTTCTTTTTTCAAATGTAATTGTATTTGAGTTAGGGATGGTAATATAGTAGGTTGGGGTGGGTACTTGAAGATCCAAACGTGCTTCATTTTTAAATGGGGTGTGGCCGACCCGCTGCGGGTCACAGGGCGGGACGGGCTGACCAATTATGTCTTATTTTTATTATTGTCATAGTAATATATAATAATATTAATACAATTTTAATATAAATAAAATTTTTTAGTAAAAATTAAATAAATAATATTGTAAGTATATTTATGAATTTACATTCACCTTTAAAAGATGTTGAAATCAATCAATTTTTTAAATACAATACGATATTGTATCTTATACTAAGTATATATTATTATAAAATTAATGTAAGAGGGGCTAGAACGGGGCGGGTCAAGGCAGGACAGGGCAGAAAGAGGTATCCAAACGCATCCAGCCTCACTGCGGGTCACAAGTCGGGTTGCCCCAAATGGGGCAAGGCAGAGGGGGTCAGCAGCTGTGGACTAATTTGAGTGAAAAAATGACATATTTGTGAAGTTTTCCAACTAAATATATTATTCCCTGATATTCAAATTAATTGTGATTAGAAATTCTTATACATATTAATAAATAAATCAAGTATTCAATATACTGTTACTTAATGAGAAAGAGACATTGATAGCTAGTAGAAAAATATATTATATTTAAATTTACAAGAAAAATTAAAGGTAAATTAGAAAATTATCATTACATTACAATTTAATGATGACCATATCCAATTTTTCATATATGAAATGATGAGGTTCAAAAGGATGATTTACATGAATACCAAATTGTAGAAACATATTCTATGATCAACTGGGATAAGTTATCTAAAGATCCTTTGGAAGTGTACTTAATTGAATCATTATTCCCATATTCTTTAGTTATTGAAAAGAAGTGCTTACTGCAAAAATAGGATCCTCCATCGCTAATGATAACCCTTAGAGTTCCAAAATGGAATATTTTTCTTCAAGAACTTGAGGACTACTTCGGCATCATTCAGTTTGGTTGGGACTCCGTCAGCCCATTTAATCACAAAGTTCACGGCTAAGATAATGTAGTTTTAGCCAAAGGATGGAGGGAATGGTTCCATGAAATTGATTCCCCTAACGTCAAATAACTCGACCTCCATTATGTTTGTAAGTAGCATTTTATGTCTTCAAGTGATCATGCCCATCATTATTAGCATTTATCACAACCCTGCACTAATACCCTGGCTGCGGTTCATGTGTAACGAAAGTATCCACCACTTGAGGAGGAATGACAATGTTCTAGGATTTTTCCATTTTTTTCCTTCAGGATGCATCTTCATATGATAGAATCAAAACATCTTTAAACAAAAGAGTCTCATCCCGCCTATAGAACTTTACATCAAGTAGGATTTTTATTTTTTTATTTTTTATCAAATGACATGTTCAGTGGTAGTACTCCACAAGATAAATAATTCACGACATAAAGTTTCTTTGATCAACTCAGTTTCTTGGGCAATGTTATTTTCATTCTTTAGTCTGGGTAGGAGTGTTGAATGTGGTACTTTAACAGCGGGTGATCCTGATATATGATTGGAAATGCTAAATATATGTCCAACATCAACCAGATTTATGGAGAGTTTGTTACATTTGGTGATGGTAAGAGTGAACGTAGTATATGACAAGACACTCTTAATGTGGATGGTCTTCCTTCTTTAAAATGATGTTATCCTAGTTGAAAATCTTAAAGCTAACTTGTTAAGCATTAGTCATATATGCGATCAAGGAATGTGTGTGAATTTCACTCATGATAGATGTATGTTCTTGACAATAATGAATGTTGTATTCTTACAGGAACTAGATATATTAATAATTGATATCTCCTTGATAGGACTCTAATTAGTCACAAAGCTTCTTCAGGAGTTACCAAAATCTGGCATCTGAAATTTTGACACATTGGATATACGCATCTCATTACTTTATCAAAATCTCAGTGTATTAGAGGATTTCCACAACTACCAAACAAAGACCAAGAGATATGGGGTCCCTGTCAGTTTGGAAAACAAGTGAAAAGTCTTCACAAAGCAACTCAAGAGGTCAGCACTAAACAAATCTTAGCTATACTTTATATAGACTTGATGGGACCAGTGCAAACTGAAAGTGTTGGAGGTAAAAAGTACATTTTCGTGTGTGTTGATGTTTTTCGAGATATACATGGGTAAGGTTTCTTAGGGAAAAATCGGACACATTTGGCATTCGAAAAATTGATTAAATTACTTGAAAATGAGAAAGGCAACAATATTGTTCAAATACGAAATGACCATAGCAGAGAATTTGAAAACAATACATTTTCTGACTTTTGTGGCTCACGTGGTACTGCTCATAAGTTTTTAGTTCCAAAGACACTCCAACAAAACGGAGTAGTTGAGAGTAAGAATCGCATCTACAATAGATGGTTGGGGCGATGATGCTGGGCAAAAATGCGGCTCAGAAATGGTGAGTTGAGGCAATCAATACTGCCTGCTATGTAATAAGTCGAGTGTATGTGAGAAAAGGAGTAGAAATGACATCTTACCAGATCTGGAAGAGAAAAACCCCAAATCTAAGTCATATGCATGTTTTCGAATGTAAGTGATATATTTACAATGATCGTGACTAGTTGCGTAAGTTCAATGCAAAAAGTGATACTGGTATGTTTCTTGGATACTCTACGAACAGTCGAGCATTTCAAGTATTTAATCTGAGAACTCTTACACTTGTTGAAAGTGATAACGTTGTTTTTTTAGAGCATCTCCAGCAATACGCTGGAGAGGAGTGAAAATGTGGAAAGCAGGCTCCAGCAGTACGCTGGAGCCTGCGGTATTGTGTCGCAATAATTCTTTTTTAATTTATTTGATGTATAATTGACGCAGACTTTGGTCTGCGTCACTTCTTTTCTTTTTGTTCTCTTTTTTTTTTAAACTCTATTTTATTAGTTTTCTGTATTTAATAATAAAATTTTATTATATAATTAATTTAGTTTAATTAAAATTTAAGAGTATTTTAATTAAATATGATAAAAAAATAAAAAGATGTAATTTCAATTAGAAATAAAAATAATACAATAATTTTTTTATTTTACAATTAAATTGGTTTAATTAATTTTAAGATTATTTTAATTAATCTGATAAAAAATAATAAAAAGATGTAATTTGAATTATAAATAAAAATCATACAATAAAATTTTAAATACTACACATACAATTATTATTCTACCATAAAAATTAAAAAAATAGATAAAAATACAAATAGACAAAACATACAATTACAACTAAAAATTATAAAGTTACATACAAAATATAAAATTACACAACATAAGTAAAAACACAATTACTTAATTACTAAATAGAAAGTACACATGATACTAAATTAATAACCTAATTTCAATAATCAGAAAGGCCACCTCCAGACCCTCCAATGTCCGGAAAAAAAATTCCCAAACACATTAAATGTATTCGAAAGTGGATTTGCTAGCTCGACTTGTGTCCTCCTCTGTAGAATTTTTTGCTGCTCCAACCTCAAGTATTCACGTAGTGCAGGATCAGCAACAATGTCTAAATTCATCCTTAAAGTTGCGTTCTCCTCTTTGATCCTTTCCCATTCATTGTTTATCGTTATCTCACGATCTTTCAACTCAAGTTCACGAGCTTTTAGCTCATTCTCATGATCTTTTCTTGAGGCTGCGCTTGCTAATAATTCTCTAAGTGAGGCATTTTCTTGTTTTATTATTTGTATAAAATCATCATCATCTTCATTTTGTTTCTTTTTAAGTTTTGATTTTTTCACCCTCTCGGGTCTTTTTGACGAAGAACCACCAGCATTACTAATGTTTTTGTCATTTAAATTAATAGAAAATGAAGACAAAGAAGGATTAGTGGAAAGAAGGGACTCTGAAAATTTTTCTGCAGTTAGCTCTTCAGCTTGCACAAATGGTTTTAAAATCGACCACTCATAGTCGAATTTGAACCTAACCTCATATCCTTTCACCGATCTCATAGTCTCATTTGCACGCTCCAACTACATAATTTAGAAAGAATATTGAAATCAAAATATTTTATTTGACAAATGAAAACATAAAGTATAAATAACAACTTACAATTGTTTTTTCGTTTGCACCACTAGGATTCAACAACTCAATTTGTTGCATACACCCATTGAATTTTATCACATGTTTGAGATGGTCTGCATACAACATTGCAATGCTCGTTTGTTACGATCTTGCATCCCGGTGCTTGGTTTATCGGAGTTGTATTTTTCTGTAACACGACTCCAAAATAGATCTTTTGATTGGTTTATTCCCACAATTGGATCTTGTGAGATTTCAAGATAGACACCAGCAAGGTGTCGATCTTCAGCTGAAGTGTAGTTGGTGGTGCGTGGTTTAGACATTTGAGAGAAAAACAAAAGATGTTGTAGATAAGAAGGAGTTGGAGAAGTTTGTGAGAAAATGAGTTGGAGAAGTTTGTGAGAAATATTATGTGGTATGACGCCTATTTATATAAATTCGTAGAAAAACAGATAATAATCCAATGGTTGAGATTTAAAGATCAAAATAATCTAACGGTCGGAGTTGAATACACATGGATTGTGCTTGTTGCAACTCTCTGTGTTTGAAGACTTTGAATGAACGGCTTAGATTAAAAGTTGTTGTGGGTTATCAACGACTAATATTGAAAGTACATAGATTGTGCTTTCTGAAACTATGATTTCAATTCAGACAAGTGGTGAATGGTTGAGATTTAAAGATGATAATAATCTAACAGTCGTAGTTGAAAACACGAGAATTGTGCTTGTTTGTGGCATTTACGACTTAAGTGGAGGGTTGAGATTAAATGTTGTAGTAGGAAATCAATGGCTATTATTCTGAATACAAAGATTGTGATCTTTGGAATAATATATAGATCATTATATAATGAGCACTTATTCCACCCATTTTCTTCACATTAACCTTTCTTATCCACAATTCGATTAGTCATTTTCTTTGTTAATAATATTTTTTTGTGTTCTGCTCTGATTGTCTCTAGACAAAATGAATTTTCACTCTGCTGGTCCTTCTGCTATTTCTTCTATTCCTTCAAGTTCATCTAATGATGAACATCAACAATTGATTGATAATGATTGTTTTGACATGGAGAAACATGCGATTGTTCAACAAATATACTAACAATCAGCCATAAACTTTGTGTTTGCGGATGGAATCCCCCAAGAAGGGTTAGAATGGTCGTTCCTGCTCCTTGGGAGTGTTAGCTGCATATCGGTGTCGAAGGGCTGAACCCATTCATGGAGGCTTAGTTCCAGATCGCAGAACAATATATCGTGATCGTGAAGCAGCAACTCAAAATCTTTTCAGAGACTACTTTTCTGAAACTCCAACGTTTAATGAAGATCAGTTTTGTCGACGATATCAAATGTCACGGAATATATTTCTCCGTATTGTTCATGCTGGATATTTTGTGCAAAGAAGAAACGCAGCTGGGCATCTTGGTTTGTCTACACTCCAAAAAGCAACTGCAGCATTCCAAATGTTAGCATATGCAATTCCAGCGGATGCAACTCACGAGTATATCAAAATTGGAGAGTCTACTTCAATTGAATGTGTAAAAAAATTTGTAGTGCTATTGTGGAGATATTTGGGGGAGAATATCTAAGATCTCCTACCGCTAATGATGTTGCAAGGTTACTTCATATTGGTCAGCAACATGGCTTTCTAGGAATGTTGGGAAGTTTGGATTGTATGCATTGGAAGTGGAAAATTTGTCTGACGGCATGGATAGGACGATATGCTGGTCGAAGTGGATCTTCAACAATTATTCTTGAAGCTGTGGTTGATTATGATTTGTGGATCTGGCATGCTTATTTCGGGATGTTAAGATCCAACAATGATATTAATGTGTTAGAGACGTCCCACCTTTTCTCTAACCTTGCTAAAGGTATTGCTCCTCCTGCACGTTATGTTATTCAAGAAAATGAGTACAACATGGGGTACTATTTGGATGATAGTATATATCCCAAATGGACAACTCTTGTGCAAACGATTCATGCACCAAATGGTCCAAAAAAAAAAAATATCTTGCAAAGAAATAAGAAGCGTGTAGAAAGGATGTGGAACGTGCATTTGGAGTCCTCCAAAGTCGATTTGCAATAGTGGCAAATCCAGCACGCTTTTGGAGTAAAATTGATTTGAAAGATATTATGACTGTGTGCATAATAATGCATAATAAGGATGAACGAGAACTTGATGCCCCAATTGAAAAAGCAAGAGAAGTGTCAGCTCCGGAAGTCGAACTTGTTGAAAATAAAAACATGTATTTTCAAAATTTTCTAGCTCGATTTAGACAAATTAGAGATGCGGAAGCTCATTTCGCACTTCAAAATGCACTAATTGAGCATTTGTGGGCAGAATATTCTAATTCGAAAATTTAATCTTGTAAACGTGTATTTTTATTGTACTATTATTATGAAGTTCAATTTTAATTTTGCATTATTATTGCTTGATATTATTTGTATTTTTTTTATATATAATTAATTTTATAGATAAAAAATTAAAATATTACATATAAAAAAATTATTTTTAATATATTACGTATTATGTATTTAGCAAAGATAAATTTTTTTAAATATAGATTATAAATAAATAAATCATAAGGAATATTATTGGAATATTCTTTTTCAGTATAGAAAGTAGTGCAGACTACTGGAGATTGGAATGCAAATTTTGCTGTAAAATAGTGCAAAATTTGCACTAGAGTTGTGCTGACTGCTGGAGATGTCCTTATGATAACATGGGAAGTTCTGACAGTAATGTGGTGAAACCATCTTCAAAACTACTGAATAACCTGACCAACAATCTCAGTAATCAAAAGTCAGGGGACCATGAACTTTCTACTAGAGTTCAAAGAGAACATCCTAAAGAACTTATAATAGGAGATTTAGATGGAGGAATAAAAACTCGTGGGAATTGAAAACCTAGCTACCAAAAAATGGAAAGACTTGTACATCATGCTTGTTATAGATCGATGTTAAACCTAAGAACGTTAAAGAGGCTCTTAAAGATGACAACTGGATATTAGCCATACAAGAAGAACTTGAACAATTTGCAACAAACGATGTGTGGACACTTGTTCCACGTCCTGATAGTGCGAACATCATCGGTACCCAATGGATCTTCAAAAATAAAATAGATGAACAAGAAAATATCACTAAAAATAAGGCAAGACTGGTGGCTCAAGAATACACTCAAGTGGAGAGAATTGATTTTGAAGAAACATTTGCACCAGTCGGTACATTGAAGTCTGTAAGAATTCTTCTATCATTTGCATGTATTAAGAAATTTATTCTCTATCAAATAGATGTAAAAAGTGCATTCTTTAACAGTTTCTGGAAAGATGAAGCATATGTACATCAGCCCAAAGGATTTGAGGGTCCTCATTATCCAAAGAATGTGTACAAACTGAAAAAGACTTTATATGGTCTAAAGCAAGCCCCTAGAAGATGGTACGAAAGACTAATAAAGTTCTTACTTGCACAATAATACAAGCGATGAGGTGTGGATCAGATTTTGTTCATCCACTGGTCGAACAATGACATAATTATTGCTCATATATATGTTGATGATATTGTGTTCGGTTCGACCTCAAGAGACAAAGTGAACAACTTTTTCAAGGTTATGACAAAAGAATTTGGTATGAGCATGGTTGGTGAACTATCTTAGTTTCTTGGCTTGTAGGTCAAACAAAGTAAGATTGGAATAATGATACATCAAGGGAAATACGCCAAAAATCTTGTGAAAAGTTTGTCTTAGAAGGATGCAAGGTTTCTCACACACCCATGGGCACAAACACCAAACTGTCCAAAGATTAAAGTGGCACGAACGTTGACTCAATGTTGTATAGAAGTATGATAGGGAGCCTTCTATATCTTACGGCAGACAGGCCGAACATAAGCTTCAACATAGAACTATGTGCATGATATCAATCTAATGCTAAGTAATCCCATCTCGAGGCTGTAAAGAGGATCATTCGCTATGTGGCAGGCACCACAAATTATGGCATTAGGTACTCTTTTGATACTAAACCTATTCTTCAGGATATTGCGATGCAGATTGGGCCGGCAATACGGATGATAGGAAAAGAACATCCGGAGGCTGTTTCTTTATATGTAACAACTTGGTTTCTTGGCTCAGCAAGAAGTAAAACACCATATCACTATCCACAGCCAAACTGAGTACATAACAGCAAGAAGCTCGTGTTCTCAATTGGTATGGATGATGCACATGTTGTGCGACTACGGTATGAACCTGAACTCAATGACCTTATCCTGTGATAATGTGAGTGCTATAAATATGTCAAAAAATCCAGTGCAACACTCCTGAACCAAGTATATTGGCATTAGACATCACTACATTGTAGAATTGGCTAAGGAATAATTATTGCACTAGAACATGTTCCTACCATTAGTCAACTTGCTGATATTTCACCAAATCTTTAGATTCTCAATGGTCCATTCTAAGGAAATCATTGAGATTTTTTGTGCTCAATAATTTAAAAAAAAATTATTGTGTACATATTAGAAAAGCCAACATTCCATTATTTAGCAAAGGAATCCTAACAGAAGACAGCTTCAGCAGGCTGAAAATTTTGGTTTGTTTTGAACTTTGAATCATTACTGTCTTTACTCAAGGATTTGGAAAGAGCTACGACCTTGAAATGATGTAGTGATAAGTTGTTAGATGTATGATTGAGCGTCATGCACTAAAAGTGATAGGTAAGTGAAAGCTTCCAATAGTGTTCTCATTTGTTTCGTACAAATATGGGGTTATAAAGGTAAATTTGAGCTTGTCACACAGGGTTTTCCTAGTGTTGTACTTGATTGTGTTGTTTACAAATTACTACACAAGGATTCGGTAGAAGGAATGATACGGATATTCCATGATTATAAATTTTTTTAACTTTGTGAATTCTTGAGACACGTTTGTGTTAAGATTGTGGATTTTTCCTATTCTCAAACTAAATTTCCTGCTGAATAATGTCATCCGTTGGATATACATGGTTCTTGTAGCATTATATATTTTAAAATTTACAAAGTCAACAAAATTATCAATATCACCCAAGAGTCGTCTAAGATCTGAACATATTTGACGAATAAAAGCTATCTGAGGTTTATAATGAGTACGTGGATAAAGTGGTGGGAAATGTGGGCTAGGATATAAATGAAACTTTACTCCCTCTATCTTGTGGTCGTGGTCATGTGTCAATAGTGCTTGGTAGGGGAGTTTCAGGCGGGTTATTTAAATGCATCCTTAACTATTTTATTTCTTATTTACACACAAAAACAAAAAGTCACTGGACAAACCC
Organism: Caryopteris x clandonensis; assembly: GCA_028749325.2. Classification (NCBI taxonomy): domain Eukaryota; kingdom Viridiplantae; phylum Streptophyta; class Magnoliopsida; order Lamiales; family Lamiaceae; genus Caryopteris; species Caryopteris x clandonensis. The sequence goes on along the minus strand of JAPYKT020000003.1, from coordinate 4,523,065 downwards.
CAAATCAGTCTTTATATTCACTGTTTGTTCACCCTCCATACTCACGTCTCCCGAGAGCCAATATATGGCTTCTAGTATTTCTTTGCAGGTCTTCCATGGCGAGGAATGCAGGTGATGAATCAAGCAGCAAACATCCCAGTTGGGCCTTAGTTCTCTATTGTGATGAGGTTCTCAACCCTGACCCGCTTGAGACTCTTCCACCCGAAGAGTAATTTGAATCCTCCCGTGAAAAAAATACTTCAACCGACAAACAAACAGAGAGGCATGACCCACCATCTGAAATCCCACCAGACATACCATCCGAAATTCCAATGGAACAAACTAGAGAATCTCCACCTCCTGTTCGAACCACATCCACTCTAGCCACACACACATCCCAAAAAACAAGTCGCAAGAGAAGAATAACCATAAAACCCATTAGTAAAAAGGCTAAGTAGTCCAAACCGACTGACCCTCCACTTAAACCAAAGAGAGTGATTATTAAATCCGAATTAGATACTGAAATTCAAATTCCTTCACCACGGTGGTTGACTAAAAGACAAACAACATCTCCTATGCCTACCAGTACTTTGGTCCACGGATGAACTAAAGGTGAAAATGACCTGCTTATTCGTGGTAATGCCTTCTCTAAATCCTTCTATTCTAAAGATGCAATTGAAAGGTTCAAATTTAAAACCATGGATTTTTGGCCAGAAAGAAACCTCGAGTTGAAAAGATTTGACAAGTAAAAAATTATGACATGTATTTGCACTTGTGGTCTTGAGGGTATTCTTGCTAATATCGGACAGTTTTATTGCTCCATAGTTCAAGAATTATATGCCAATCTTGTGGAAGGAATTCAGAATCCTGATTTCCCCAGATTTGGAAAAAAAATTGTTCAAAACAAAATTGTCAATTTCAATGCCAATGCTGTGAATGATTTTCAGGAACTCAATGGAGTCGACAAGGAAGAGGAGGAAGATGTTGATCTAGGGGAGGTAGCAAATGTCCTCAGCAATGGAAAACTGTCCAAGTGGACTAAGCCAGGGTTGTCACCATCGATCATCATGCTAGACGGGAATTTACTACACAATATAGAGAGACATAATTGGACCCCATACCTCCAACAAATCACATCTCAATGCAGTACAAGTGATCTTTATTTACAAGGTCTTGATGAACAAAACTCTGGATTTCGAGAAGGTTGTGTTTGATACCATAATAGGGTTTGCTGAAAGACCTGATCCACGGAAGAAACTTTTGTTTTCGAGTCTTGTATGGGGCCTCCTGTCTTATTAGGGTATTCAAATAGTTCCTTCTGATGTTCTACAGAAGTCTGCCCTACTACTGAAAATGGCTTCTCGAGATGCAAATGTGTATTCCAAGCCGAGAGATGTGGAACCAACTCTTAAGCCTTCTGAAGTTGCAGACAATTTGCTTTTGTTTCTCCATCAACAAATTGAAATCCTTGAGATGCTAGCAACTGAGATTGCAGCCCAAAAACTATATTTATCTAACGTACTTAAGTCTCTTGATGTTCTATTACAAGCAATTCCCTCTAGATTTGCCAATCCTTTGTCATCAGAATAAAAAAAAAAAAAAAAAAGAGGGAGAATTTGAACGTTGGAAAGAGCAAGACCAAGGCTGGGCTAGGGAAAAAGAAAGATTCTACAAAGTATAGTGCAAAGTCTAAAAGTCATGAATGAACAAGGATAAATGAAAGATACATATGCGGTACGAAGAAAGTGAAGAAGAAGAGGAATTCGATGATGAAGTCGAATCAAATGAGAACATGGACGGAGAGGAATGGGTTAGTGAGAAAGATCAAAATAAGGGGGAGCATGAAGAACTACTTCCTAATTGTTTCTTAATTGTTGGTCTATCAAAACTTTTAAGTGTTTCTAAGACAATGTTGTAGTTTGAATATTATGGGATTTTGTGTTTGCGTAGTATACATTCTGAATTTTGTCTGTTGCTAATAATTATGTATGCTATGTCGATTCAAACTTTACTTGGTTATGCCATTGTTCTTTAGAATGCAGGCTTGCAGATTTTCGAGCCAGATGCCAAAGGGAGAGATTGATGAGGTAAGTAAGTTGGCATAGGTATAGAAAATCCGCATGACAATTTTAAGTTGGTGCAGGAACGTAAGTACGAGATATGAAGATCAAGATTTATCAAGAGCCAACTATAAAGGAGAAACTTAAGGGACTAAAAATCATAAATGGAGAGGAGGAAAATCAGTGATTAGGAGATAAGAAAGAAGGGATATCTTGAAGATATGGAAAGATACAGCTGATTGAAGAATGTAGAAAACTAGGAAGACAGTTGATAGAAGATACCTCTATAAGAACTGAATGCGGAGAGGAAGAAGTATATCTGTTACATTTTATTAAAGAAGTTTTTGTAGAGAGAGGAGCTGCTGCAGGAAAACGATGCCATGTCCAGAAAGATATAAAAGCTCAGGTTCTACCAGTAGGTGAACAACTAGTGAACTACAAGGCAGTTTTTGTTACACTCAGAAGAGTGAAAATCTCTAAACACAGGAGAGTTCAATTCTCTGTTCATGGGAGTCTACTGTAAAATCCAGCTTGGAGAATAGATGGCCAAGTAAGTATTGGAAGAAGTAGGTGTAGATTAGGCAAATGTTTAGAAGGAGTCTAAATACGTCTAAGTTATATCTCTACGTTTCTGGAAACAAACAATTCTTCTAATTGATATACTTGTGAGGGAAAAGATATTCTTCCTTGTGATTATTGAAATTCCTGTCCCAGCTTCCGCTATTTTAATTACAGTTTGAATATCTATTAAACTAAACACAAGCGCACAAATTCTTATCTATCACAATATACAATTAATATATATCTTACCATATACAATTAATATACATATATATATATATTTATAGATTTTTAGAATTTTCAATACAAAAAAATTTATAATTCCAATTTCTCGACCCAATTAATTAAACTAGAAAAGAACACGCCTCAAGATAGTGCTACATGAAGTGAGGCCCCATTACACTCCTTAATTTCTTTTAGTTTTACGTTAAGAAATAAGACTCGGACATGAAATTTTACTCAAGTAGAGAGATATACTTGATTTTTATTTTTCTTAAAGAAGAGTAACAGAAGTACATTATAAGTGAACACGTGCATGGGGATATAAGCCTAGCAAGTAAAATACGGTATGAGTATAATTCAACAGTAAGTATATTTCTTGAATATTTTAACAAAGGATCAGAATTACGATAATAAAAAAGGTATGGATTTCAGAAAATACAAATATAATATAAATATCAATTAATTATTTGTGAACAAAGTACAGCTTATGTTAGTAATAACTTATATATACTAACGTCAAAAGTAGGTAAAAAACAATTATTTGTTTTTAAAAAATTCTTTTATATATAATATCATATTAATCTTCTTTTCACGATCCTTAATTTGATACACATATCGTGTATATTAAAATGAAATAGTATATTCTAAAAGTATAATTATTTATTTATCTATAGTTCGAACTAGATTTGATTATTTATTATGAATTTGATTTATACTGAATTTGAGTTATCAATAATAATTAATTAATTAATTTTTTTAAAAATAAGATGCCACATGTCTCCGCCATATTTTTTTTTGTAAAACTTTCAAGGAAATCTGTTAAAGAAAATAATCATAAAATAAATGGAGAAACTGTGTTCTTTGCTTTAACGTGCATATAAGTTCCCGGTTATTACAACAGTCTTCCCCATTGTTCTTTCCTTTTTTTTTTTTCTTGTTTCCTCTTCTTTTTCTGTTTTCTTTGCTTTTTTCATAAAATTTTAAACAGCTTCTAATTTATAATTTATTTTTTTCGTAGAATATATTAAATTAATTTTTTAACAATTTTTTTATTTGGCATTTCAAATTATATATGTTAAAATAAAAATTATATCAATAATATGAAATATATTATGAATTGTATTATTTATATATGAATTGGATATGTCCCAGTTTTGAATTAGTAGTAACTTTAATTTTTATGTAATTGATTTTGGTTACGAATATAAAATTTATGAATATATTTTATTAAAATAAAACTAGCCAAGTATTCCATATGTATAATTTATTTTTACTACTTGATGAAATTGTAATATTTATTTTGAATTTAAGTATTTATAGTGAGTTGGAACTATTTATGTTGATTCTGTACTATAAACTTCACTTGGAATAATTTCTTAATCCTAATACAAAATGTACAATATTGATATAAATTTGTGTTAGAATTCATTTTATTTATTATTTTTGTTCATTAAAATTTTAAAAGTTAAATAACTTTTTTTTGTTGAAAATTCATTTTATACATATGAAATGTTGAATTAATCTTATTTCATAATCTTTAATTTGACACAATATTACATAAATAAAAATAAAATGTTATATCTAAAATATAAAATATAGTTTATTATTGGTTGAATGATTTAGTTTTATTTTGATATAACTTTAGAATTTAAATAAAAAATATATTAAATTATTATATAGATTTGAGCTACAATATATGAAAATATTGAATAATTATTGTATAAATATAAAACTATTATATTATTTAATGTATATAAGTTATTGTTTCACCATAATATTTAGTTATTTGAAATATTTGTATTGAGTTTAACAAATTATAATGGTGGATTGGACAAATTCTAATGAGTTTAACCTCTAAAATTCACTTTAAAATGTTATGCAATTTATTATTTATCAGTGGTAACTTTTAACAGAATGATAATGAAATTAAAATATAAGAAATTATACTTCAAATAAATTTAATTGAAACCCCAAGAATTTCTTCTACATATTAAAAAGGCTATTCGAAATTTAATTTTATAGAAACTATACATTAAAGAAAAGTAAAATACATACTCCCACACTCAAAAATATATTAGAAAAATATTGTGTTTTAATTTTTTATGTATCTCTCTTTTATTTTAAAATTTTATATCCTTGCAGATGAAAAAAAATAAAAAATGTGTGTGTGTGTTGAATTCTATAAACACCTATCGGCCACACGCATAATTTATTATATTTTTTGTATTTTGTATTTCAATTTACTTTATTCACACAATAACCTCTTACTATGTTAAATAATTATCAATTCTAAATTTATTTTTTCATATCATATTACTTACATTTATAATCTTTTATAATAATAATATAATTTATCGCATATTATTTATACTAATATAATAACTTATTTATGAGACTTTGAGTTGCACATATGAAAATAATTTTAAACAAATATTTTTTAATGAAATAGAATTTATTAAATAATTTACAATTATCTATTTTTTAATTTGAAAGATAATACTATTTAATTTACTCTTTTATTTAATAATATTTTTTACATAAATAAATATATTATAAATCTGCATGATATAACAAAGAAATTCAACTTAACATAATTAATTATATTTTATCTTGTACATCATACATACCGACATCAAGTTTTCTCCAAAAATCGATACATATTGTAAGGGAAATACAATTTTAGTTTTTTGTAGAAAAGGAGCCCAAGTCCTCCCTGGATCGTTCTTAGTGCCTGAAACACAATTTAAACAAAAATAATATATATTTCTTTGCTTGTTTCGAACCTCCTTATGACACTTTAGTGAATTCAACCCGAAACAATACGACGAATATAATTGTATGTTTATGTAATTTCTTTCTGGAATCCTTCTTTTACTTGGCTTGAATCTTCTATTGATTCAGTATTTCATCTTTTATATTATTATTTTTAATACACGACATATTTTAAATAATAATGATATTATATATACGTGGCATTTGGTGATTATTTTAAAATATATGATAGAATACAAAGTAAAATAAAATATCGTACCTCCTCTTTCATTAAGTACATAACTCGTGTTTAGTAAGACAATATGGGTATTTCTAACATGTAAATTTCTAATTTCATATCATATTATTAGTTCCACATTTTACATGTTCACGCTTTTTTAGGGATGGCAATTTTCCCGCGGGAAAAATCTCCATTGGAAACCAAATGTTTTGGGACGGATAATCCCCGAATAATTCGGGGATGGGGTCGGAGTGGGGATTTCCCATAAGCAAGTTAGCAAGGATAGGGCGGGGACGGTATTTATGCCCCCGACCAATCCTCGTCCCCGTACCATCCACATTTAATTAAATTGGGGATTCCCCATATCCATCTCTGTTCCCCGTTAATTTTTAGATTTTACTTTATATATCTAATATAATATAATATATATGTATAAATATCAATCTTCCTTGTGATATTGACACCAAGGATTAAATATTATACATATTCAATTATAATATATATATATATATTCAATTTGTGAGATTAATACCACAATATAGTCAATACAAAAATTTCAAACCTAGACATACCAAAATATACATTGCCTCACACCAACAAAAGCCTCACACTAGCTTGCCGCTGCCCATTGTTCTCTTAGCCCACTGCCCGTTGCCGCCGAACTCATCCAATTCTTCTTGCCCACCAGTTTGCCGCCCGTAGTCAATTGCGACCCAACCATAGCCCATCGTTTTTCAACCCATTACCCCCCATTGCCGACCTCGTTCAATTTTCCTTGCCCATCAGATCACTGCCCGCCGTCAATTAATCTATGTATGCTTTTTTTCCCTGATAATCATCACTCTGGAGAATAATATGTTTTGTTTTTTTATTAACGAGAATATGATTGTCTGTTTTCAAGCATAATATTATCATATTATGTTACTCAATTTTATAATAGAGCTTTAATCATAGAGAGTCCTCTTGTACTGAGTTAGTGAGTCCTAGTTTTGGGCATAGAGGCTTATGTTGTCTCACTGGAAAGATTAGAAGAAATGGAATCTAATGTTGATGGAACTTCAAATTTAAGAGAATTTGAAGACAATAGGTTGTTCTAATTGTTCTCCTTCATCCCAAGGCCCCAATTAAAAAGCATAAATTATGTTATGTTCCTAACTTCCTATATACACTCTTCATTACAAACTTTCATTGAATTTGTCTCACCTGTTTGTAGTTTTTGATAGATGTCTGCCCAAGAGAAACAATCAAGACAAAATGAAGTTGAAGATTTTAATTCTCCAATTGATGTTGTTGCCGCAAACAATCCAATCGTCTTCCATCTCATACAGCAACAATGTGTGAAAGCAATACTATATGTGAGTCCATTAAAAATATCTAAGGGTTGAACGAGATTGAGAAGCAAAATAGGTAATCCCAAATCCTACACCTACTTCTTCGGAATGTGTAGAAATAACTTCTGGAAATAAGAGATTGAGATAAAAAAAATGTGGTTTAAAAAACAAAAGATTGGTAGGGAAGACAAGGCAGTGTGTAATTATTGCAATAAGGTATTGGGAGGTAAAAGTTCTAACGGTACTATGCATTTGCATGACCATTACAAAATATGTACGAGAAAATGAATTATGACATCAAACAATCAATCTTGAATTCTGTTAAAGCCACAGATGGACAAATGTCTTTGAAAAATTACAATTTCAATTCTGATATGGCAAGGGAAAAAAACTAGCTCATATGATAGTTAAGCATGAATATCCATTGTCTATGGTTGATGAAGGATTTGTTGACTGCTCTAATGCTCTCCAGCCTTTATTTAAAGTTGTGACAAGAAACACAATCAAGGATGACAATTTATGCATGTATAATGTTGAGAAACAAAAAGTAATGCATGTATTGGAGGCTAATAAGAGTAGAATTGCCATTACAACTGACATGTGGACTTCTGAGATCCAAGGAAGAGGATACATGGCTGTCACAACACATTTCATAAACGACTCATGGACTTTACGAAGCTTAATTATGAGGTAACATATCAATTTTTCTTTTTTTTTATATATTTATAAACAAAGAATAATGCCGGAATTTTAAGCATTGTGATATTTATACATTAGGTTCATCTATGTGCCTTCTCCACACACTATTAAGGAAATTGCTAGTTCGTTAATGGAATGATTTTATGATTCAAATTTGGATAGGAAGTTGTCTACTATAACTGTTGATAATTCATCAACAAATGATAAGGTTGTGAGAATTTTGTTAGACAAATTGTCTTGTGATTCATTGATTTTAGATGGAGTGGTATTTCACATGTATTGCACTACACATATACTTAATCTTATTGTGAAAGATGGGTTGGAAGTGATTAAATTGGGGATTGAGAGGATTCGTTATAGTGTTATTTATTGGAGAGCAACCTCAAAGAGAATAGAGAATTTGAAGCTCGTCAATTGCATGTTACATGTACTATGAAACTTGTTCAAGCTGTTTCAACAAGGTGGAATTCAACTTAGTTGATGCTCTCTTCTGCTTTATCTTATAAAAGTGCTCTCGATTGAAACAATGAGATTTAAAATACAAGTCTTGTCCTCTTGATTTTAATTAGGAGTTAGCCGGTGAAGTTTGTGATAAATTAAAATTAGTTTTTGTTTTCACTGAGATGCTATCTAGCACCAAGTACCCGACAGCTAATATGTTTTTCCCTCAAATTTGCAAAATTAAACTTGCATTGAATGATTGGGTTGTATCTGCACATGATGAAATTAAGTTGATGGCTTCCATGATGATATCTAAATTTGAGAAATATTGGAATGTCATTCATGGAGTTTGGCATTAGCTTGTGTATTAGATTCAAGGTTCAAAATGATGCTACTTAAATATTATTATCATAAACTCTACGAAGATTGTGCAAAAACAAATTCTTGATATATTGACGAGCTATGAAGTGATGGGAATAATAATGCTCAATCATATTGTGCTATGGCTAAGGGGACACAGATTCTAGAAGTTGATGATTGGATGGATTATGAGAATTTTGTATCGAGTAAGAAGACAATTGATAATAAAAAATCGGACCTAGACAGTTATTTAGAGGATGATGTTGTTCCACCAAAGACTCCAGAGTTTGATTTGTTATCTTGGTGGAAAACAAATGGGCATAAGTATCCGACTTTGCAAGTTATTGCTAGAGACATTTTGGCTATTCCAATATCTAATGTTGCTTCAGAGGTGGCATTTAGTAATAGTGGAAGAATTGTTAGTGAATACCATAGTGGGCTTCTTCAAAAAACATTGGAGGCTTTGATGTCTCGAGTTGGATTCATAAAGGTATGGGTGAAACCATACTTTATGATATAATATGAATTATTGATACTTCATTTATTTTTATAGGTGCAAAGTATCGTACCTTTTTTGAAGATAAGGATGTTTAAGAGGTAATAACTTCATTTAATTTTTATGAAACATATATACTTTAATTTCTTCTATTCTCCAAAGCTCTATATAAGCCTAACAGCCCACTTCACATATAACCAAACCATGAAAATGGATGTTTCACTCACATAAGACACTGAATTCGCGCGTAACAACCTGTAAAAATGTTCGTTTTCGAAAAGAAAAGATGAACATTCTAATATTAAGAAGGTGGTGCCAGTTTTGGATGCATCATTGGACCATGTAAAGGATTTGAAATTTGGAAGAATTCCACTCTGGGACATGGTGGTGAAAAGGAACATAAATGTGTTGTGGGGCAGAAGGTGGAGTACTTGGGATGGTGATTGTTAAAGTTCGCCTGGTCGAACTTATATATATAAATAATTATTTGGCCTTTTCTTCTCAATTGTGACCAAATCCTCAAGGCTAAGATTAAGGAAGTAGTTGGTTGAATAAGTCAACAAAGTAATGGAAGAAGATCATGGAGCATATCCAAGAGTTGAGAAGTGGATATTTAAGAGTGGAAAACATGGGTTTCAAGTCTGATAACTATAGCCTCGAAATGGGCTACAAATAGGGAGTAAAATCGGTCAGAAGAGAGGCACTGAGGATATTATATTCAAATTTGATTGAATTTTTGCTGAGAAAGTGGGAATCACTTTTACTACAACATTATTGTCTTTTGTACAACAAATTATTCTGAATGATATTTTGTAGGTTTGTTTTTCTCAGCTTATGTTTAGTCGTTTTGAATTTCATCTTTGAAATCGAGAACATTGAGGGTGGATAGGTAGATTATTTATTTCTCTCGATTCTTTTTGTAATTCACTCTATATTAGTGGATTCTTTTCGACCTTTCGGCACTCACAAGTTATTTATAACTTGTAAAAATTTATCTCGGTACTATTTTAGTTTTCCGCTGCTATTTCCATTCGTAACACACTTTCAGTGATGGCATTGCATTTGTTGTGTATTTTTGCTCCTTTCACATTCAATTGGGGTGCCTCTTGCATTATATTTCGTCACTGGACTTGGAATCACTTTCTCTTACCACAGAAATTTGACTCACAAGATTTTCAAGCTTACCAAATGGCTTGAGTACATTTTTGCGTATTCTGGTATTCACGCCATTCAGGTTCCTTATCTTTTATGTTAATTTCCTGTGTTTAAAATTATGTTTTAAAAGCTTCTCCAACAAGAAGCTACTTTGGCATTTGGCGTCAGTTTTCATCCTTCAGCAGTACTCCATTCTCTGCACCAGTTTGAAGTTTTTGAAATTTTTGCACTACTTTTAGAGAAGATTTTTTATTGCGCTACTTTTTTTTCCTTTTCTTTTTAATATGATTACATTTTTTAATATTTAATTTTGTATTTTTTTATCTCAATTATCCAAACTGAAATTGAATCAAGTTTCTTAAAATCATATGATGTGTAATTTAAATAATAATAAAAATATAATTTAAATAAGTATATGAGATTTTAAATATTATATACAAATTTAAATAGAATTGGATAACATTATCTGACATTCAATTTTACATATATATTTTTTGAATATGATAGCTTAAGAATATAAGTAAAATAAATATTATCTCTAAATTTAATGTTAAATAAAATTACATATATAATATTTTTAACAAATATTTAGTAATAAAAATAAAAATTAAAAATTAAGAAAATAAAGATTATTGTGTAATATTATTTTTTAGTGGAGAAAGTAGTGCAAACTGTTGGAGAGAGTATGTAAATTTTACGCTAAAGTGGTGCATAATTTGCACTAGAGTAATGAGCACTGCTGGAGATGTACTAAATACTAGTATTTTCTTGCATGTATTACACAATATAATATGATAATGTAATAAGTTACTATAAAAATAATAATATAATTTTTTTAAATAACATATATAATTATATAAAATATATTTTTAATAAAAAAATTAAAAATAAAATATCTCACAATATAAAAATATATTTAATGTTAAAATATAACACAATTAATGTATGAAAAATACTTTATATTTTGAAATTAATATTTTATTTTTATATATTTGATATGAATATCAAATAGAAAATCACAAAAAGATGATTAATTTGATATATTTTTCATAAAAGTTGGAGTCAATAAAAGATAAACATTTGAAAATTGAAGTAAAAAATTATAGAAAAAAATGAAATTGAATATGATTTTCTAAAAATAGAAACCTGATTTGGGCAGAAAAATGATATTTTGTTACAAATTTTTGCAACTGCCTTGCTTTTAAATAGTTATAGATGACTTATTATTATAAAGTAAATTATATTAGAGATGGAGATTAGTGAGAAATAATAGCAATCAATAAATAATAACAAAATATAAAATGAACAGTAATGAAAAGCATCATAAATCTTTTTATATTATTATTGTTCGATTGGTGACAAATTAACATCTGCATATTAGAGACGACCATAATCCATCTTTATTTTGGTTGGCAAATTAGTTTCTAATTCATCTTGAAATTTTAGAAACCATTATTTTAATTACAAAATATTTTATCTCAAATACATCACTACTATGGTTTAAAGACGAATATCATGATGCTATAGATGAATATTTCTGTCTCTAATCTATTTTTATCTTCTTGTACATTCCTAAAATTATTTTCAGTTATGCTAATATAATATGTTTTCGAAAACAAAACTAAATAAAGGGCATTGAGTTATAGAAAATTTGAGAATAGTGTGTAGTTATTAGACTTTCTGCAATTGATTCCACTAAAATAAATGTAAACATTAATAATTTTGTATCACTAAAAATATATTTCTTTTATTCTAAAATAAGATTTATGTTTTAATATTAAATTAATTAATTATGTTAAAGATCAAATTATTTAATAGTTTTTTTAAAATAAATTATTAATTAATAATTATTTGGATCTAAATTCAAGACCTAATAAATATTCAAATAGAACTAAAATAATCATAAAAAAAGTAATTGTATTTTTTGAATTTAATATCCTTTTTTAATATATGTGATATTAGTATAAATTCAAAAATTATGAATAATTAATTAAGTTAATATATTATATATCATAAATGTATTAAAAACTATCTTGAAAAAAACAAATAATTAAAGAAACACATTACTTCTCAAAAATATTTTCACTTTTAGAATTAAAAAAATAAGTGAAATATTAGCATTAGTAGATTACTCTATCGTTACATTATTATAAATAGATTACAAGACTATTTTTATTACTTGGAAACACCACTTTATTTACTAGATATATATAGGGCAGTGATCTTTCGATTAGAATTTTGTACGGATCATACCTGCAAATCTTAGTTATATATATATAAGATATTATCCGTATACCTTACATATTGTGCGGCTTACGACGAATCTTGCAAATAAAAAATTATATACATATCAAACATTGTGTTTTTAGAATCATGTCACCAAAACCAAGATCATATCACAGTTAACTTTCACAGTACCAATGCATATCATAGATAATTGTCATATAATTACGTATATTTCTGTATTGGGTAATTTAACAAACCACAACACATGATTAGTGTGAGAGTATCACCCACCTCATAGACGGACAGTAATTGTCGTTGCTTTTAATAAAGTTTATCATATAGTTCCTTAAGCCTCCAGAGCTCCTACAATAGGAATGTTCCTTTTATTAGAGTCATTAAAATAGTGGAGAGTTTTACTCAACCATTAAGAGAAACTTGAAAGTTTTTTTAATCTTATAAACTGATTTGGAAGATTTTAGTAAATGAAAACGAGGACTAACTTTTATAAAAGTAGTGAAACGAGCTTACTATTGAACTTAGACACGTTCTGTTCTCGAAGGTCGTGTACAATATATAAATAAGAAACTTTCATTTTTTTTTCAATATCAAACTATGGATAATGAGATTTTTGACATTTTGCCACTGACTTGAGCCTAGCCGGACTTAAAACGAATATGTTTTTACTATTCAATGTGTTTATTCATTGCACGACCATGAATGAATATTTTATTAATAAAAAAATATAGGAAGGAAAAGGATGAATTTTGAACTGTAGAAACTAGACTCATATGGATGTACAATATAAAATTTTGAATCATTATGAGAAGAGTTGCTATATATTTTAGATTTTTTAAATCGAAATAGCTGAAGCTATAATTTTTGCACAGCCGTGGGAACAATATCATAACTCATAAACTATAAATTTGATTGATTTAAAATTTTTAGAAAAGGTGAATAACACATATAGGAATGACATATTAAAAATTGAAGAGATTTGGATAAATATAAATTTTTATTCTGAATTTTCAAATCAGAACGTAGCACTTTATAAATCTAGATTTGTAGTAATAGAAAATTCATATAAAATAAAATCGGTATTCAATTGACTATAATTTTAAACTTGTCTTGAAATCTTAGGAATGAACTACATATTCAAAATTCAAGGGATTTGGATACCGATAAACATATATTGTGAATTTTAAGATCAGAAATGCTGGAATTTGGAAATTTGGATATCGAGCGGTAGAAAATTCATATAAAATATAATAGATATTCAATCGGGTTGAAATTTTAATAGCGGCTCAAACTCACAATAAGTAACAACATACTAAAATTTCATAGAATTCGAAAACGCATAAATAGGACTTTTGAATTTTTAAACAATAAGAGCACCTGAAACTTGGAAGAAAGGAAGAAAGATATTGAATTAACATGGCGGCTCAACTGGAGAATCTCAAATTGATATACCTAACTTATGAGTATTAATATATAATTAATCCTTCTACTCGATATATTTATCCAGTCTTATCATCCTATTGGGCTCCGTGTCTCAGTTTATGGACTTTTAATATTAAATCTAATTTTATTAAGTTCAATTATAGCTTAATAAATTCAAATAATGACTCAATATTAATCAAATAATTTAATCATTCTTTTTCTCTATTTCATTCCACACCAAATTTATACAGTCATAAAATTATCTGATTGCAATAATTTCATAAATTTTAAATTAAATTATGAAATAATTTTATAAAAGCATGAAATCATAAATATACTACTCTAATTTATTTAATTTTTGTCTTTTTTGAATGTATAACCTAATTTAATTTATTGATCATTAATTGTCCATTGATGTGACATAATTTTAGAACTATAAATGAAGTACCAATCTTCTGTCGACAAAGGAAATAACTAGTATAATATTGATGAACTGGAATATTTAATTTTCAGCCACCCTATTAGAAACTCTTGGATTCGTCCTGAGAGTAATGATCATGCAATAAAATAATATAAGCACGATTACTGAATATATATGCAGGCCCATAAACCAGACACTCAAAAACTGTAAAACATTATTTTAAATTATAAAGTAAAAAAGTTTTGTAGTATGAGTCCTAGTATGAGACTTGAAATTTTTTAAATAAAATAAAATAATATTTCAAATTATAAAAGAAAATGTTTTTATTGTATTAGTCTAAATTGAGTATGAGTATTAATTTTCAGGGACATCCAATTTTCTGGGTGAGCTCACACAGATAACACCATCAGTATTGTAACACAGAAAAAGACCCACTTACCCCATCTGAAGGATTTTGGTTTAGTCATATAACTTGGCTTTTTGACACCAAAACCCACCTTCAAAAGGTACTCACGAATCTTTCATTTTCTTATGCACTTGTGATAACAATTTCTTATTATTTACAGGTTGTTCGAATAATATTGAGGCCCTGTTCTAATTATCAGAATTATGCCCCTAAAAATATTTAAATATACATATTATATAATTATGTTAGACAGTTTCTACTTAATGATGAAAAAAAAAAAAAAAAAGAAGAAGAAGAAGAAGAAAGAAAATGTTTATATTCCGAATTCTAGATGGTTGATATTTTAAATTTTGGGTCCTGTTTTATGGCCATGTTAGATATGCTAATAGACGAGCCTGATTATTTGTTATATATTTTGAGTTGTACATTTGTTTTTCTTGAATCTTTTGATATTAAAACATATAAGGTTTTAGTGTGGGGAGCCCAACAATGTTGGAGATTTAGAGAAGCATCCCATTTATAAGTTTCATCGAAGCACTTATATCTTTCATCCGGTGGCCACTTGGAGCTCTACTATACGCAGTAGGAGGGTATCCCTACCTTGTTTGGGGAATGGTAAGTGCCTTAAATTTAGTATTTTGCTAGTTGTACCACAAAAGTGCATATCATAGATAGTTAAAATAATGGGAAACAATATCATCCCAGGAAGATTAGGGATTAATCTTGAGGTATTGTCAATATAGAAACCTAATTTCATCTATACAAGAAAAAAACTAGGGTCGGTGTTTATCATGCAACTTAATTTAACGATGAGTTAAAGAAAACAAGAACCACAAGAGTGATATGAAATTTACAAGATTCAATCAAGTAATAAGAATGAATTTTAGAAATTCAATTTCAACTCTACTATTTTTTGTGTCATCAACCTACCTAATTATTCAAGTCATTCTATATGGGAATTGCGAAATTAGTCCAATTCTTGTCGAATTAGTGAATTGTTGATTACTTCCATAAAGATAGCTATAAACATACAACTCCTAAATATCATATGATTTGTTAATTAACCTTCACATAAACTCTAGATCACATCTTCTGATTAAATAATTATGTTACGTGTTCAAGATCTGATAACAAAATGCATTTTTCAGTTTATGATTTGTTACATCTGATGTGCTCAAAAAGTTAGACAGATGAATCAAACACAAAATTATAAAACATATACTTAAATAAATTATGATTTAAATATAAAATCTATACAAACTACTCTTTGGCCTTAGAAATCTAATAATTTAGTAAAAGATAAGTAAAGTTGAATCACAAAGAAACAACCATATTCTTATTTAACTATAAGATTCAAGAATGAAGAACATATTTAATGGATTGATTCTTGGTTCTTGGTATTCTCTATCCTGGACTCGTTGTACCCCCGATCCAAATTCTAGGTGTTTTTGGCTGTCTTCTTATTTGAATTTAACTTTAAAGTATTTCACAAAATTTGTATCCTTTTTTTTTGTTGTCTTTATAATGACATAAGTTCGCATCAATATCATTTCTTTAGACCAAGAAATTCTTGAACTGCCAGAGGTTCATCAAATCAAAATTTGAAAATTTTCTGCATGCTACCACCATCTTGAAATTTTTTACTACTTTGAAGCAAAAATTGGTAAAAGTTTTCAACAAAAAAGCTACTTCTCTCCACCTTAGCTTTCAAGAAAGATAAGAATTGCTCAATTTGGAGTTTGAATTGCTAGGCATACCCGTTCTTTCATGGCTGCACATTGAATTCTCTAATATACGAGGGCCAATTTTACACAAATTGCATATCTAAAGCTCGATTTTCCTTATCAAGACTTTACATTTTCATGGAAAAACAAATAAAGTGCAAATCTTTCCAAATAATAGCAAATGGGCCTATCCCTCCTTTCACACATACAAATGACTTAATTAGAGCAAGAAATTCACACAAATATAAGAAATAAACATAATTTATAATAATCTCATTTAGTTGTCGAAATAAGAATGTATAAATGACTTCTAGCTTTATTTTGAAAAAATACTTTAAAACTATAAATAAGGGTTTTATGGACATCATCTAACATGGCGTTTGGTTCTCTAACAAGTTTCCCTATGTACCAACTTATACAGTAGTTTGGTTGTGTTAATGTCATTGGAGCAAATGCAGGGTGTGGACCGTGTGGTTTTACCGTATCACTTCGCTGTAGAATTCAGTTTGCCACATTTGGGGTAAACAACCATGGAACACTGGTGATCTATCCCGAAACAACTGGTATGCTCTACTGCTTTCGTCATTTGTGCATGATTGCTGATTGGAAACTAAGTTTATAGCCCAAGTCTTGTTTGGTTTCACCATTATATGACACATAATAACATGAAACAACATAGGCAGTAAAGATCAAACTATGGGATATTGGAGTTAGAAGATGATACAAAGATTAGCCACAAAACCATTTTGATTTGTAGATATTGCCAACTTTAATGTGTATTAATTGATCAAAGGTGGGTAGCAATGCTTGCATTTGGAGGGGGTGGCATAATAATCACCACGCGTTTGAATATTCAGCAAGACATGGACTAGAATGATAGAAAATTGACATGACATGGTATGTGCTTACTAGAATGGTGGAAAATTGACATGACATGGTATGTGCTTAGGCTTCTTCAAGCTATTGGATTAGCCACTAAAGTCAAGTTGCCTTCTAATGCCCACAAGCAAAGGATGGTCTTTCCTGGCTGAATCAGGAGTTTAATTACACTTAAAAGTGCCTCCTTCTCTTTAAAATGTATGTATATAGTATTTAGTTCATAAGTTACTTTATGTAACTCCTATTGTTATATTATGAATAACACTTGTGTAATATTTATGAATATGTAACACTTATATATACATAAAACTTTTTAAGGTCGATAACACTTTCAAATAAGTAATACTTTCAAAATGCAAATTTAAATAAGTAACATTTTTTAATAAGTAATAGCTTTGAGGTAACAATTATGAAAAGTAACACTTTTGAATAAGAAATATTTTTTAGGCAACAATATTTATAATAAAATTGTTTCTCTTATATATTGAAATAATTAAATATTTTCCCCAATTAAACTTTTACACCTTGCAAAACATCACCCCTCAATAGAAACAACATCTCCAGGCATCTTATCATTACCATAAGCTAAATATGAAGCCATAATGGTATGGAGTGTCCCCGTTGTAAGAGTTATGAAGCCATCACAAGGGGAATAAAGCAACAAGTTGGCAAGATCATAGGCTACATGATGGGATGTCCCCGAATCCAATATTCATTCGTCTAGAGAGGGAGAGTAGTTGGCCATATGCACGACTAGAGAAGCACAGGCCGAACGCATGTTAGAAGCCTGTGGGGGCTGCCATGGAAAGGATTGAAACGACAACCAGCGGTTGTTGGTGTGGCCTATTTCACGGCATAATTGACACTTTCTAAGATAGGGTTTGTGATCGGCAAGGGTGGCGTTGCTTTTGGGGTGTGATTAAAACAAAGTAGAAGTAGGGCGTAGCAAGTTGGCATGGTGCTGCGAACGAAAATTAGTAGGCGCGAAGGTTAAGCCACGGGATGGTCGATCGGAGGTATTAGCCCAAAATATAATGGTTAGCATGGACAGTTGTTTCGTACACATTTGCAATTGAATATGAGATTCACAATTGAAGAGTTTTTCATAGAGCTTGTCCAGCGAGATTGGATTTTCTCAAGCTTGGATCGTGTTTAATAATTTACGATAATCATCATTAAGGTCATTCAGTATGCGAAGAGCAAGGTTGTCGAAGTCAGTGGCTACACCCATGAGGGCAAGTTCGTCAACAGTCGATTTGACATCCTGTAGAAATTCTTTGATGGATAGGGTGTCTTTCTGAGGGTTTTGAAGTCGATTCTTGAGAATGTTGATACAGCCGCAGGTTGGGCAGGTATACGTTTCCGCCAAAAAATTGCACGCATCCGCCGAATTCTTGGAGGAAGCTACGAAAGGAATGAGATTTGGTGCAATAGTGTCAGTAATACCACTCAAGATTAGTTTATCTTGACGGATCCAGAAAGCATAATCCGAATTAGTTGTGGTGGTATCACCGGAGACGATGGTGGCGGCTAGGCACAATGTAGAGCCATCAATAAAACTCAGAAGGTCATACCCGATTAATAAGGTCTCAAATTGGAACCGCCACACGGTATAGTTGTCGGTGGTAAGTTTGAGTGGCGCCTAAACGGCGATGGTAGGCGCTATACCGATGGGGGTGACGGTTGCCATTAAGAAAGGTTTTACGTGAGGCGGGAGATGTCATTGGCTTTGGAATCGTTATAATGAGAGAGTAAATCTCTTAGCTTTGATACTATGTAAGAGTTTTGAGAATTGGATGAATTTTATTATGCACAATATATACAATGACAAAGTCTTGAAGGACAGAACTTAAATAATAAAATATAAGATATCCACAAAAGAATAAATATATATTCAAAATATTTCTTTTCTAATAGATAGATATTTTAAATATTTATTTCCTAATAAATGGATATTCTAAACATTTCCCTCCTAATAAATGGATATTCTAAACATTTCCCTCCTAATAAATGGATCTAAATATTTATTTCCTAATATATAGATATTATAAATATTTTTTTCCTAATACCATGGTTCTACCAGTTCCTTTGTTACAGTCACAGTCAAATTAATTGAAATTTATGAAAGTTTTCATTTCTTTTTTTTTTTTTTTGGGTTGAGCAATTAAAGAAGATAAGATAAGAGTATCAAGATTTGTGTGCTTATTCATTAAACTAATATTGTTTACAATTTGTAATGTATTCTGGCACATATTGGCCTTTACCACGGCGTATATATTATAATATATTTTTTGTAAATTAATATTTTAAATGATCAAAGTATTTTATTATTTTATTAAAAATATAAAATATATATAATTTGGTATTTTATTCTCTCTACTAAAAATATGAGCCTTGTTTTTATAATAATTTGATTAAGTTTATTAAAAATAAAATATAAAATAAAATTGAAAAAAAATTTAAAACTATTTTAATTTCTAAACTGTTTTAAATTTTTGAATTTATATATTAAAAAATATTTATTTTAACATTGTATTTCTATAATACATTTTACGAAATGAAAATTAAATTTATTTAATTTATATTTTATTTTCCCAAAAAAATAATTTATACAATAATATTAAAATTAAAACATCTCACAATTCACAACGCAACAATCATCAGTCATCTAATTATTAACTCAACAAATTTCAAAAAAAAAAAATATCATTATTCAAACAACAAATCATACATGCAATTACATCTAACATTATAATAATATAAATACATCCATTAAATTTTACAAATTTGATATTTACAATTTCGATTCTACTCTACTCTATTTCAAAACAAACATAACTTTTTATTATTAATTTGAATGAAAATTCATTGGGTGTTACGAACGCATACATCTCATTTGATGTATCTTAACAAAGAATACGAAGTTCCCATTTCCCAAAAGTTGTGTCTTTTCTTGCCCAAAGTCCCAACGGATTTTGTCATTCTATAAAGTTCAATTATGAGCTTTCAATTGTTGGGCTTTAAATTTATGAATTGGGGCTTTAAATTTTGGAGCACCCCTCCCAATTTTGTCATTAAATAAATTTAATACTTTTAAATTATTCAAATTTTAAACTAAATAATATTTATGTATAAAACTAAATTTGAATTTGTTTACTTTCGACTATATTTCTAATATATTAATAATTAATAAATAAATAAAAATAAAGCATTAATACATATATAAAGGTTAAAAATTAATGCACATAACTAATTTTTCAATACTAATTTATTAAATTATTGTAAAACAATTGTAAACAGATATATTATAAGATTTCACTAAATTTTCAAAGATATATTAAATACAAATTTATTAATTCGTAATTGATACATATTTGTATATCATACAAAAAATAATATCACATATAAAACATATATCTATTATATATTTTGAAATTTCTTTATTAATAAGACAACTAGTATTTCTGCCGTACGTTGCACGATTTATAATAAATTATTATAAATATGATTTTTAAAATAAAATACATAATTTCATGAAATATACTTTTAATAAGAACCTTTTTAAAATAAAAATATCTCACAATATGAAAATATAAAAAAAATTAAAATAGGGCAAAATTAACATATGAAAATATATTTTATATTTAAAAATTAATTTTATATTTTTGTATATGTAATGTGGATATCAAAGATCATGAAAAGATTATTAATTTGATATATTTCACACAAAAAATGGAGTTGAAATGAAAGAGTTATAAGACTTTTAAAATTGAAGTGGAAAAAGAAAGAAAGAAAAAAAATCTGATTGATCACCACATTTTCTAAATATAGAAAGGTATATTGGGCATTGCACGATTTATAATAAGATAATATAATAAGTTATTATAAATATAATAATATATACTTTTTAAGGATAAAATACATAATTATATAAAATATATTTTTAATATAAACTTGTTTAAAATAAAAATATCTCACAATATAAAAATATATAAAATATTGAAATGTACCACAATTAAGCTATGAAATTATATTTTATATTTAAAAATTAATATTATATTTTTATATGCAATATGGATATCAAATTAAAGATCATGAAAAAATTATTAATTTGATATGTTTTTCATAAAAAGTTGCGTTGAGATGAAAAATTTATAAACCTTTAAAAGTTGAAGTGAAAAAAAAAAAAAAAAGAGAGAGAAAAATCCAAATTGGTTAGTAGACCTTCTATTTCATATGCTTTTGGCGGAAAATTTGTACTTTCTATTTTTAGCTGCAATTCTGCTATTATATATATATATATATATATATATATAAGTAAAGAATGTTAACATTATTTTAATTCTAAATTATTTTCCTTACTGATTCGTTTCCTTTGCGTCATTATTTTTTTTATTATAATATATAGTAAATATATTTTATATATGTACATATATAACAAATTTTATTTACAATTATAATAAAAATTAAAAATAAAATATTTTGCTTTATAAATAATTTTTACATATTTGTAAAAATAAAATATAAATATAAATTTCCATATCACATTGAAAAGAATACATTTACTTTATTTTATCTAATAAACTAATATATTATGTTTTAATGCAAAAATTAATTTAATTTTCAATTAAAAAAATATAATTATATATATATATATTATTTTCTATACATAAATAAAAAATTTGATATACTATATATAAATATGTATATGTATGTGGTCTATATATGTGTATTATTTTATATATATATATATATATATATATATATTTATGATGTGTGTGTTATAGTGTATAATGCAGATATATATATATATATATATGTTATAGACCTCATATTTTTTTTTTTAGTATGACCCAAATATAAAACATGACGCTCGATGATATTTTTAATAAAAAGCATCATGACCAATAATCTTTTATAATATTTTTGAAAAACATTCTACAATCACTATAAAATGTGAATTGGTGAATTAAGCAGGATTCAAGCATTTAATAATATTCATAAACTTTTATTATTTGTCAATTAAAGTATTTTAAATGGCTAGCGTCAAATATGCAGGAAAATGGAAGAACAACTTCATTTGGACATAATTAGTAATGGGAAAAACAAATGTAATTCACATAGAATACATAAGTTGTCATCTTTCAAATCATAATTTTATTTCATACTATTTTGTAATGTAAGAATATGAGAAACCTTTTGGTGAATTTACTTCTTGACAGCATGTTGAATATCCAAATAAATTTTTAATTCACATAAAAATATAACAATGAAGTTATCATATGTATGCTAAATTTCACATATATAAAAATATGTAATACATAATTTCAATTTTTATCATGCATAATTGTTTTTCTTACTTTGTTTCAAATAATTTGTTGTATTATAAAATAATTCGAATTCATTATAAGCAGATTTAGTTTTTATTACAACTTATGAGACAATTTTCATAACATCACAAAATTTTTTAAGAACATGCTTCATTTATAAAATAATTTAAAAGGTTTTAAGCTATTAATCCAAAAAATATTGTCAATCCAATCCATATACTTCAATTGTTTTATTTAAGTTTTGACATATCTTAGTTGAAATAAATTTATTCCATCTTTATTATTTTTTATAGATTTGTGAAAACTTAAAGAATAATATATCATACTTATTTGGTATGTTTTATGTTGCATCCATTTCATTAATTTTCTCTTGAAATAAATTATTCTATCTGATATTTATTTAAGATTTGGCAGAGCAAATTGTAAAATTAGTTCCATAACTGTAGGACATTTGCAATTTTAGTCTCGTACAAATTTAAATTTGCATTTATGCCTTGAAAAATTTTAATTTCGCGAATTTAGTCCTAATTTTGGTGGAAATTAGGAATTTTGCTAGAATTCGACGTATGCATTTCACGTGCATTTTTTCCAGAAAACTTCATTCACGTGGCTTTTGAATTTTCACACAATTTAAGAAAAAAATAATAAAGAAATAAATAATAATAATAATAATAATACACAATAAAAGATACTGAAACATAAACAAAAGAAATTTAAAATAATTTTTTAAAAAATGGTTGTGTTCTTTAGAGGAACAATCAGTAAGTAATAAAAAAATCCCAACTCATTTACATTTGATTACTTACAAGTTGTTCATTTAAGAAGATACTTATTTTGTGTTAAATTATTTTTGTTTATGTAGCATTATCTTTTATTGTATGGTTTTTTTTTTTTTTTTTGCAGGTTGTGTGAAAATTTAAAAGCCACGTCAGAAAAATTTCCCCGGAAAAAAGGCACATGAGACCATATGTCAAATTCTGGCAAAATTCCTAATTTTCACTCAAATTAGGACTAAATTAAAATAATTAAAACTGTTATGAGATATAATTGCGAATTTATATTTGAACAGAACTAAAATTACAAATGTCCTGCAGTTATGAAAATAATTTTGCAATTTGCTCAATTTAGTAGATCTTAATTGAACTAAATTTGTAAATGGGAACACTTTAATATACTCAAGATTTAAAAAAAATGAAATTAGTTATCTAAACAACTAATGAATCAACTTAAATTTAAGATATCATCTCAAAAAAAAAAAAAAATTATATATATATATATATATATATATTTTAAGATATTACATCTTATAAAAATCATGTGTAGATATTATTGAAAAATATACTCTTATATATAAATGGACGATATGCATTGATAGTTTGAATAAATTTATGGAACACCTCAAATATACTTCAATTTTATTTTTCAAGACATGAAATTACTTGATAGATTTATTTATTTATTTAGCTTATTTAAATTATATCGTGATACTAATATGTCAAATATCACTACTCATACATACAACATATGATAAAGTATATTAAATAAACTTTTATTGAAATTCAGAATCAAATAAATATTGAGCACAATAAAACATATAATAAATTAAGTTTAAGTAAGTGAGTTGTAGATATCCCATAAAATGCCAAAAATAACTACTGCTGGGGTGGTCATTCAAAATAATACACAAAATACAAAAATCATTCATCCTACACCAAGTCAAAGATTATTAAGCTACGAATCAATTATAGTGACAAACACCTTAACAAGTTTCCTCGTCGCAACCGTATTAATCCTACAAAGAAAAATAAAGTAAATTAGTAAATAAATAACTAGTATTGAGCACATACTCATTCTAGCACAAAAATCAGTATGATCTTGAATCAAGACATTTCAAACATCAACAAAAAATAGTATGATATTTAATAAAATATTCTAGCATTTGTCCGAATTTAATAACACCTTAAATCAAGTCACTTAAACATCATCATACTCATTCTAGTACAAATATATATATATATATATTTATAAGTTAATAAAATATTATAGCATTTATCTGATTTTAATAACATCCTAAATCAAATTACTCAACACCATCATACTCATTCTAGCACATATTCCAGTATATAAGTTAATAATCCTAGCAAAAAAAAAAAGTATACAAATCAATAAAATATTCTAGCATTTGTCCGAATTTAATAATAATAACAACAGATCTGCAAGCCTCAAACCTTCCAAATATGATTAGTAGATTTTGATTTTTCACAAATGTTGATGAACGTAATTAAAATATCAAAAAACTATTTACACGATGTGTGTAATAATTCAAACCTTTCACTTGAGTTTGTGAAACATTAAGATTAAATTCAACACTTGTTCGAACACTTGAGGCAACAACACTACTTTGTGTGGCTTGAGGGAGCACCTAATTCCAATTACATATTATTAAAATGTTGTCAACTATTTCAATAAATTTCAATAAGAAAAATCTATCAAATGTAATAATCACCTCACAATGTGAAATTTGATCAATTATATCACTTGCTCCTATATTTTCACCAACGATACTACTTTGTGTGGCTTGAGGGGGCACCTACAACAAATAAATTAAACATTATAATATAATTTTTAAAAAAATATAGAAAAAAATAGTCATATTCAAATTCAAATATATATTGACATGTGGTGGTCTAGTACAACTTCTTACACATATTGCATGTATTAGTCAACCTTTCTTTGATGCTACGCTTGGATCATTTGTGTTGTTTCTATTCATTCTTCTTATTTTTTTGGGTCTACCCCTTCTTAATTTGACATTTGGAGGGGCTACTGGACCAAGTGTTGAGACCTCAAAGTCATGCATATCAGGAGCTAGGTTCACCATATGAGAATACACCCTTATATACATCTCTTTGTTTTAGAATTCAGAAACAATTTTCTACATTCACCCTATGAAATGATATAAATGTCATCATAACTAAATACACAAGTTCACTGCCTTTTATCTAAATACACAATGTTATTCTCAAAATAATGTGCAACTTCACATGTGTTTTCTCCTGCCCAACTAGGAAAGCAATTCCTACTATCACTCTTCAGCTTCTCCATCTTTCTAATGATGTTCGAACAAATATTCTCAGCATCGTCTCTTCATCACAGTCTTCTTGACTTGAATTCTTGACATGATCTTTCTCCTAGTACACTCAAACATATCAATGATTGGTAGATTCCTTGCTTCCATTATATAACTATTGAATGAATCAGAGATTTTATTGACTGTGACATCACATTTTCTCCTTGAAAAAAAAAATGGAACTTGCCTAATGGTGACCTTCCCCACTTTTATTCCATTCGAAGGCAATCAAATACGTACCTCTTTTGGGGTTGATTCTTTCTATATCCTTTGATGTTGTTTGAAATTGTTGGTTGATGCAACCTTCCAAAATAATTTTTCAATTCAAATGAGTTGAACTTAGCTTTCATGTTATTATACATATATTTTACACAAAATCTATATTCAGTAACGAGGGCAAGCCATGAATTGCTTCAACCAACCATTTTTGTCTATCTATAATAAAAACACAAAGCATGTCTTCGTCTGACCCAATGTCCTTCAACAAGAGATTTAGAAACTACTTCCAACTATCTTTCTTTTCCACCTCCACATAAACCATGGAAATAGGGAACATGTTATCATTTCCGTCTCTCCCAATAGTTGATAATAACTGACCACGATGCAAACCCTTCAAAAAATAACCATCTAATCCTATTATACACCGACACCCTATGATGAAAACGTTTTTTAATGGCGCTAAGATAACATACATTCTCTGAATTTTAGATGGTGTAAGTGACCTATCAACTTTCAAAACTATAGAACTCTCTGGATTGTACTTCATCACAGTTTCACAATAACCATAGAATATTTAATTTTGTTAGTTTATGTCTACTCTAAGCGAGGTCAAGGCATATCTTTTTGCCCTATAGACCTTTTGTAAGTTGCATTCAATCCATATATCCTTCTTTATCTTCATTTTTAGTGCAAGAAAACGCTCATTAGGATTATCCTTCACCAGCTCTGAAATTCTAATTCCAATGTACTTGTCATCTACCTAGGTGTTTTCAATTCTAAACACAAGTGTAAGTCCCTTTCAAACTCTTCATTTTGTAAATTTCACCTTTCATTATTCTTGAAACCCTCAATTTCCAGTCACACCCACTTCTACAATTGGTAGTAATGACCTGACTATCACACACTTAGGATATAACAGATCATATTATTTTCTTATTCCTCAGTCCTTAAAACCCCTTTGGAATGCTTCCCTTTAGGGGAATTTTTCCCCTACTGTCAATTCAAAGGTATTCATATCACAACCCTCTTCCCATTCATCATCGTTCTCTTCATTCAAATATTCTTCATCCACACTAAACCAATCTTCATTTATCATAAACTTGTTAGAATTATCATTTTTTTATGCCTCTTTCCTCTTCCTTCTTTTTTCCTTCAAATATGATCTAATAAGCTTCCAAACCTTTCTTCTAAGGTCAGGTGGCCTACTAGAAAAAATATCATCATCATCAGACCTCTCCAAGTCCTCCAACATCCAAGAAATACAGGAGGAACCATCTGATGAAGAAGAAGAATAATCAAAGTCATCTTTATTACTCTGAGTAGGGTCAAATTTTCCTTCATTAGCCTCATGGTCAGTTGGTTGATCTTGAACTTCTTCAGAGGACACCCCTTCAGCATTAGGATGTTGAATTTCTTCAGAGGTTGCTCCTTCATGTTGAACATTTTCACAATCCCCATTTAGTATCCACTGCTTCAGCATTGGGATCTTGAACTTCTTTAGAAGCAACCCCTTCATGTTGAACTTCTTCATGAGTGACACATGGGAGTGAAGGCACAACTTTCTCTATATGTAAAATGTTTCCTTTTGGATCAGCTACTAAGAGTTGCCATGATTGTCCACAAAATAAAGAGGAATGACTGGCAACCCCTAATATGTTCTATAAATCAGTTTAGCAAGTCTTTGTCTATTTTCAAAATATTCAGACCATCATCCATCCCAACCCCATGCATACATGAGTAGACTTCCACATTCATAGTTTTTCCATTAATTTTCCCACAAATTTCCAAAAGGTCACCCCAAGCAAATCGATCAATGTCCACATTTTGGATCATCACCTTCCATCCACCAAAATAGTGGATTTTTGGAGACCATTCTAGTGAACCACCAACCCAGACATAAAATATGACATAATCTAAGTCTTTGAATCCAAGTCCAAACATTTTTCTTTAGAACAACAAAGTAAAATAATTTTAGAAAACAGATATATTAAAATAAAAAAATAGAAAAAAAAAGTCAGCAACAACAACACCTTTATAATTTAAAATTTAAATATATTAAAATAAAAATCAACAACCAACAATACTTCTATAATTTAAAAATCAAATAAATTAAAATAAAAAAGTGAGTAACCCACACTTTTATAATTTAAAAATCAGATATATATCAAAATAAAAAAAGTCATCAACTAACCACACTTTTTTTCATTTTCTTATACAAATACAAAGTACAGAAACATAAATTTAAAAGTAACTCGTAGGAATTATTATATTAAAAGCACAATCCATATACATACTATCCAAATCCAAATTAGCACTTTTAACCCACTAGAAGAAGATAAAAAGAATAATAAAATTCATTGTTTTCTTGCAATTCTAAAACCTGTCATTATTATTTTCATCGTAGTGTTATAAAATATAACGCAATGGTACGTGCTATAAAATGTTTCAATTGTTTAAAAAAACAGAATAATGAATTGAGCCACTAAAATTAAATAAATCATCAAAACTACGTAGGATTTTCATACAATTTCAAAATGACAAGAAGATTTGACGCATTTTACCTTATTTTTCAATGACATGCCTACCAATTGATCAACGTTACAGTTTCCGTGAGAGGCATTCAATAGATATATCTTGAAAACATCTTTTTAGGGGATCCTGAATCACTAATAATATTGCAGGGTGTGCCATTAATATCGTGTGTGCGGTGAAAGGGAAAATGGTAATATGAGTAATGGACAAAGACAAGAATAATGCATATTAAATATGAGAGATGTATGACAAACATGAAGTTATTAAGAGAGAGCTTGTTGTCTCTCGAGATTTGTAAAAATGGTTCACAGTTTTATAAAGTTTAATTTGATGCGCTATGAAACAATAAATGTTTGACTATAAATGCATGAAATACATGATTAGCTAGCTATCTTAAAAAAGAATTGTAGGCAAAATATTTTTGACGAAAATATCTTTCATGATTAGGAAAGTATACAATAAGTAGAATGAATATTTTTAGAATATATTGGTGTATATGATAGATTTTCGATGTGAATATAACCAATCAACACAACATATAATTTTATAAAGTAATGATTTAACAAAAATAAGTCGATCAGTGTTCAATAATATCAAAATTCATGACCGATAATTTGGATGATAAATCGTGAACACGTATTAAAAATGATTAATATTATTAACATACAAAAATATTTTTTCCAAAATTAGTATGAAGATTTGAGTGGGAAAAATATTGTAGTTTTTTTAGACGTGTAGGAATATGTGATCTAGCAATCAATTGCTATGTTAGCCTAAAAGACATATCCTAAGTACCATCTTTATCATATTTATTTTGCTTATATTTTATGTGATATTAAAATTCTATAATCTCCGTAACCAGGAGATTTGGCTACACATGGGTCGTATTAATGGAATAGGTATCGGTGGTAGGGATCATTAAGGTTCCAAACCATAGTATCTACGAGAAGGAATATTGTAGAATTCAGATAGGCTTGCAATGGGTGGACGTCAGTTAGGGAGTAAATATCACATTCCATGAATATCGGTGTTGAGACACTACATAGGCTAATGGATATGATATTTGGTTTAAACGATCACATTGAACTGATCTCACGTCAAAACTCAAACCATTTGGTAGCTGAAGTGGTAACAAAAAAATTGAGGTTATAATTTCTTTAAGTGCTTTAATTAGTCTTTGAACTCTGTGCATGCATGTTATCTTGCATGAAGGAAGCTGTATATTTAACTGCTTCCTTAAAAAAAATGAGAGGGCAAATAGGGGCCCATTGGTTAGAGTAGAACTCTCTTTAAAATCAGTGTAATGTAAGACAAAATTCGCTGGCCCACAAAGTAATCTGTTGGGATTATTTCTCTATATTTGCTACACTTGTCGTATCCAATAAAGATCTGGCGCAAGAAACCAACCAGAACATAAGAGATGATCTCATTATAGGCCAACACACTGACAAAGTATGTGAAGATCATTATAGTTATTAATCTCAATTATGGATCTGTATAAAATGACTAAGCTCTGAACATCAATGGGAGAACCGACAAAGGGAATATAATGTACGGTAACTACGGATGAAGATTCACACACCAAATTCATATTTTGCTTATGAGTCCATTTAGTAATGTTCGTTCGGCATAAACGAATGGATGTCTTGAGTACCTAAAGATTAATTAATTCAAATTAATTAATTTTGCAATTGGATGACTTACTCTTGAACCAAGTAAAGTAATGAATCTAAGAGGTCACATGCATTACGTGATTATGGTGTGTTGGAATGAAGATACATAATTAATTAATCATAGATGGATTAATGAATGAATGAATATCTTGAGTATCTAACGATTGGAAAACTGAGAGGTGATTAATTAATTAGATTAATTAATTTTACAATTAGATGGTTTGCTCTTGAACTGGATGAAGTGATGAATCTATGAGATCAAATGCATTATGAGATTCCAGTGTGTTGGAACGAAGATACATAATTAATTAATTGTGAAAATTTAATTATTAGAATAATAATATTTATTGGATAAATTAATTATTAAGTCTAAATTATTAAATGATCGTGGAGATAATTAATTATTGGATAATTTTATTTGCTAGGCGAATAATTAATTAGGCTCAAATAATGCTAGAAATAATAATTAATCGAAATGATTCTTTTGGGCTCAAGAATCAGTTTTAAAAATTAATTAAAGCTCAAGAATACACTTAAAGTCTAATCTTTGAGATAGGCCCATTACTTGGAGATAGGAGGAGAGGTTCATAAGGGATTTAACATAGAGAGAATTTAGCCGCTAATTCTTTCACGACAAAGAGAGAAATATTCTATCTTGTTCTTGTGTTCTCCCCTAGTCTCTCATGTGTTGAGATCTCAATTATATTTTAAAATTTAGGTTATTTATCTTATTTTAATAGATTATACGAGAATCAAGTTACAACAACACACAAAAGTTGGGATAGATAAACTTATAAAAGGAGATTTCAAACGTCATTGATACTTGCAATCCAAAGTTTGTAGATCTTGCTAAAAACAAGAAATTTGTGTATAACTATGATTTGAATTATATATATAGAAGGTACAAAATTAAACATAGATTATAATATATTTTATGACCTAGATATTTGGAAAAAAAAAAAAGTATTTTTCTTATATAAATGTATATTGATATAATTTGATGAAGTAATTTGATGTTATATTTGTTAGAGAGTAGCATTTCTTGTAACTCCAGATATGCAAACAAATTCTCACATGTTCACATATATTTAACTCTTATCTATGGACACTGTTCAATGAGAAATCATGATGCGGACTTCGATTTGACGTAAGCAACGGGTGTGGTGGAAACTGGACGACTCAGTAAACGAAAATGAAAAGACATTGGCAGATGAATTAATATTAAAGAAATAATAAAATGTAATGATTTTAAGGAACATATTACAAGAAGTGGCATGCGATGCTGCACAATTATTTAATACTGATTACAATTAGAGATTCCTAGAATTCATAATCATAATCATTATGCTTCATTCAAACGTTATAAAGTTTTAGCCTTGATATTCCAAATGCCTTGTCTTCTACTTCACAACTTTTTCCTCCAAATCACTCTCCTAATTAACTAATCATAATTCCTCTACACTTTTCTAAATTATCCTCAATTTGTTTTCATCTCACATGCATCTTCTTATCTTATTTCCCATTTTTCATTTTATCTAATTTAATTAGTGCATATTCAGAAAATAAAACTATTATAATATTTTATTTATGCTATGGTAATATCGTTAGCGTGTATGTAATATTTATTAGCAAAATAATACATGAAATAAACATAATATTATGCTATAACAAATGAATATCTAATGTCCCTCGGTCTATCTATCGTATCACTTAATTGAACCTTCCTATTAAATTATGTAATCACCATAATTCATGATTAGAAAATAAAATTGCTTTTTTTTTTTTTTCATTTTCTAAATGCACTACAAAAAAGCATTTCTCCACTTTATACTGAAGGCTGTATGTACACTAACTTATGATAGTATTTTTTGTTAAATAGGGCTGTCTCAAAAAATATTAAGGTCATTTGTTAATTATTAAAATTAAGCTCTTAAGAAAAAAATTAAAGGCACAATACAAAATAATAATAATAATAATAATAATAATAATAATAATAATAATGTTACAATAATTTCTTATTAAATGAGAACCGAAATACAACTTTAAACTAATAATAATTTTTTATTTAAAATTTGTCATCCTTCTAACATATTGAAGCAAAATCATCAACCAAATCTTCATAATTAATTTATTCTTTTCCAAAATAGCATTCTGGAATGCTATAAAAGGCTAATTCATGTATGTATATGCTACACAGATCTTACAAAGCATATAATATATATTTTTTCAAACTTTGAGCCCCTCAAATATGAAGTTCTAAAACATGTTAATTATCAAACATTAATTAAAAGAAATGTTTCTTATTATTTGAAGTAATTATTAATTAAGACGCCTTCCAAGGTGGATAATCGAGTGATATTTTATTTTTCATTTTTCTTTTGTTATTTGGTTTTGTCTTTCTTACCTTCCTTACTTTGGCGTATAGCAATATTTAAGTTTGGAGTATTTATACTTTTAAGTATGATTTTTTTTTCTTATTAGTGTATTTAAATTTTATTTGGATATAAATTTAATACAAAATTGAATGTTCACATATCATACACGATTTATAATATATCTACAAATATATGTTTATAATATAATTTTTATAAATTAATAATTATAAATATTTAAAGTATTTTATTATTTTATTGGTAAAAATATATAAAACATTGTAGCTATGATAAAAGAAAAAAATCATTCCATCTCAAATTCATAACCTTGTTTTTATAATAAATTGGTCGTATTTAAAAATTAAATTATTTGACATATTTTTTAAAAAATTATATTATTTAATATTTATTTGTAGTCAAAATACAATACAAATAATACAATATAGAATAACTATTTGAATCTAACCCACACAATCAACTAAAAATAATTCTGCTTTTGAAATTTAATATATGTGATATAAAATAAAATTAAGAATCGTGGCAATATGATTAATATGGTATATTATACATAAAAACAAAAACAAATTGAAAAAAAATAATTATCATAAGACCTAATAATTTTTAGATTTCAAGTTTCACGTCAACAATTAAAATCCAAAATTCACCCACATGAATTGAAAAAATTATAAAGATGGTGCACCTTCTTTGTAATATTATAAAGGTCGTAAACTTTAATCTAACTAAGTCAATACGTATATGAATATATATATATATATATATATATATGGATAATGGTTAATTAAAAGATGAGAAAATGGAGGAATGGAAGATTAGAAAAGAAATTGTAAATTTATATTGTGGTTAAAGAGTAAAATGGAATATAAAGTGCGTGGGTGACGTCAGAGTGAAGGCATGCCAAGTGAGTTAGTTAATCGAGGTTTTTTTACACAACTAAACAAACATTACTACATACCACTACTTCTTCCAATTCAATTATTCCTTCGGCGTTCAACCCACCTCCATAAATATATGTCTCCATTCCATTCCTCACACACACAAACTTGGACCTCATTATTTTTTTTAATCTTTTCAACAATATGAGCAGTAATTTGTTATTTTTGTTCAATCACAAATTTATTTAAGATTATCTAATAATATTTCAAATACTCCATTTGCATATGAAATATTCTTAATATAATTCATTACTCGCTTCATTACTAAAATAGTATAATCTAAGTTAGTTTTTAGACCTCGTGACCAAGAGACTATTGAGGCATTGCCGCAAAAATTGGCTTAGAAAATGGTCCAGGCAGCGTCTAATGGTTAATCGACATCTTCCTAATATTGGTAACGTTTATGAAGATGTATGAATGACCTATGCGACCTACATATATTTTAACATTTGTATATCTTTTTTTAAAAATAATTTAAGACTTATGCATTATGAATTGTTGAGTTATTAAAAAATTAGAGGCAATAAGCATTAAATTGCCTAAAAAATTAATTAAAATTTTAAGCGGTATTTGTTTTATAAAAAGCTTGTTGAACTGTATATACTGCTATATTGTTTTTTTGCGGTAACCTTTTTTGTCAAAATGTTATTGGTTATTTTGCTTTTTTAACATTATTGATCATTATTGCTTATATACTTTGTCTTAGCCCACAAAATAAAATAAATTTGGAGTTCA
Organism: Caryopteris x clandonensis; assembly: GCA_028749325.2. NCBI lineage: Eukaryota > Viridiplantae > Streptophyta > Magnoliopsida > Lamiales > Lamiaceae > Caryopteris > Caryopteris x clandonensis. Next base: position 4,488,732 of record JAPYKT020000003.1, on the reverse strand, counting down.
GCCCATTTTATATGTGGCTGCATGGAGTGTAAATCGTGTGAAGAGATTTGACAAGATCATTCTTCTTTCTTATCCAAGTAATTGAAGGAAGAATTCTGGGTCCAACATCACCATCAAACAAGAAAAACAAAACAATGAAAATTATGATTTGATATTTTAATAACGAACCACAACATACACAAAAAAAAAAACACACACACAAAAACAATATGATCATTCTAATACTGGCAATAAACTAAGTGTAACAATTTTGAAATACGAATCAACTCGTATTATCAATTGTTGCAAACTTGTGTTCTAACACACCAATTGAATTAAAACTAGAGTGTTTTCAACTAAACAACAATCATGGTCTAACACTTTTAGGTCACTTTCAAACCTACAAACAGAGAATAAAGCAAAAGAGAGAGTTTGATCGAATATAAGACCCAAGATAGAAATTATTGGAGATAAGTCTCTTAATAAAGTTAATAGTTTGTTAAACGAAATTGGTTAGTTGGTTAGATATTATGTTAGACAGTCTAGCAAATGGTTGAGCCACTTGCATGGCCTTTTGCGTACAACTGATCAGGCTATCAACATATATATGTCTCCTCCCTTTTATGTTTATTGCCATTAATGAAAACATATTTTTTAAATTTCTTAATTTTTTTATATGGTCTTCTTCTTCTTTTTCTTCTTCTTTCTACTTTCGAGATATTTTCTATTATGGCATAGTCTGCTCTCCCTACACTGCAGACATTAACCATACGGTTGGATCGCATGAATTTTGTCTATTGGAGATCACAAGTTCTTTCTACAGTTCAAGCTCATGGTTTGAGAGTTTTCTTTTGTGTGATCTTCCTCCGTTCCACCTGAGTATCGTTCCTTGGAAGATGGAACTACGGTTGTGAATCATGTTTATGAAGTTTGGACGCATGACCAGTTTTTATATAGTTGGTTGCTCAATTCGGTTACTGAGTCCATGCTAGGTCACGTCAGTTGATGTGATTACTCATTTGAGATTTGGAAAACTTTCGATGATCCTTTTTGTTCTCAGTTAAAGGCTAGGGTTATGAACCTTTGTTATCAGCTTCAGATCTTGAAGAAAGGTGAACTTATGATTGAGGAATATATTTTGAAAATGCGTGGCATTGCAAATAGTATTCAAGCTACTAGACAATTTATATCCGATGATGATCTCGTCTTGTATATTCTTGGTGGACTAGGTCCTGATTTTGAGAACGTTATTGTAAATCCCACCTCTCCTGGTGACAGAGTTACAATTTATTCTACAATCTCATGAGATGCTTTCACAATTTCATGTTATTTCTTGTGTTTCTAACCATAATCCTTCTCTTCGTCTTGCTATGAAACATAATTTTAGTGATTCCAGGACGAACAGAGGAGTTTCTTCTAATTGTAATCAAGGAAGAGGAAGGTTTTTAAAAAATTCCAGATATGTGGTGAGAATACTCATGTGGTCATGAAATGCTTCAAATGATTTGATCTCTCTTTTCAAGACTTTGATACTTCTAGTTCGGGACAAGGTCAAGCTCAGTTTTCTGCTCACAAAAGAGACTGATATATAATGAACTGTTATACAACATAACTCATATGAAGAGAAAATGTGATTTTGTCATAAAAAAATCAAATGATGAGCAAAGTCGTATTTATGATGAAGTGAACTAATCGGTTAAATATAATAAAGGTGGAATAGTTTTTGTGTACGTTACTCGCAATATTGGAAAAACATTTATGTGGAGGACTCTATTACATTAATGAGATCTAAGGGATTAGTTGTTTTAAATGTTGCTTCAATTGAAATATCATTTCTTCTGTTGCCCGATGGAAGAATAACTCACTCATATTTTTCTATTTCAATTAATATACACGATTATTCTATGTGCAATATAAAACAGACCAGTTGGCTTTCTGAGCTATTGATTAGATGCTAGTTAATTATTTGAGATGAAGCTCCTATGGTTCATAAAAATTTCATAGAAGTCCTAGATAAAACACTGAAGAACATAATACAGTTGGGTAATTCAGCTTGTTCTAATAATATTTTTGGAGGTCTTAAACTACACTTACAAGTCAATTTATCATTTGATTAGCCTTCAAAATACAAAAATTTAGTAGGAACTTTACAATATCTCACTTTAACACGACCTGACATCTCTTCCATCGTTAACAAGTTGAGCCAATTTGTACATGCCCCTATTGTTAACCATTGGAAAGCTTGTAAGCGGGTGTTATGCTATCTTCAAGGTTCCATGTTTATTGGTATTCTTTTCAAACTTGTCTCTAGGTTTGTTCTTGAAGGGTATGCTAATTCGAATTTTGCAAGTTGTCTCAATAACAGGAGTACTGGCTGTTATTGCATTTTCTTGGGTTCTAATTCCATTTCTGAGTCATCTTGAAAGCAACCTACTGTTTCTAGGAGTAGTACTGAAGCCGAATACCACGCCTTGGCTACAGCTACCATTGAAATCGTTTGGATTCATAGTTTGTTCACCGAACTTGGTATTTCTCTTCTTAAGCTTTCTGTCTTATGGTGTGATAGCCCAGGAGCTGTTACTTTGGCTTTTAATCTAGTTTTTCATACACCTACGAGATATATTGAGATTGATGTACATTTCTTACATGAAAAGGTACAGAACAAGTCACTTGATATTCGTTTTGTTTCATTTGAAGATCAAGAATCAGATATTTTTACCAAGGCTTTGTCCTCAAATCATTTTAATTATTTGTGCTCTAAGCTTTTAGTTTTGTTTTGATCTAGGTTGGGTTTATAAGGGATCATATTGGACATAAGTCTTGTTAGTCAAGTAACGTCCAACTATTCAGGCTATCAATGAAAACATATTTTTTTATTTTTCTTAGTTATTTTATAGAAATATTAGAATAAACCAAACTTATATATGTTGATATGTCTCTTAATCTTGATGGAGTAATTTATCGCATTTATTATATCTCTTATATAAAATATGTTGCTTTAATAGTCTAATTATATTGTCAAATAATAATAAATTAGAAGTTTGATCTTCAAACCAGTACTCAAACAACAAAAATCTTAATAATTTGTATTCTTTGAGCACCAAAGATAAAAAAAAAAGTGTAAACCGATCCTAAAAATTAGTATGAACCCATTGGATGAAAAAGCTTATAATGCTAAAATAAACCCAGCAATGGTTAGATCTATGCATTTGTGATGAACATCAAATAATCTTTTTAATTCCTAGCTAGTTGGTGCACGTCATATAGTTCATCTATTCATAAATTATCAATGAGTGAAATATGGTGAATAGGGCTCCATCCAAATTGTAATTAGATTTTTTATATTATCTAGCTGAATTTGATATTATCATTCATAATTCAATAACATCAATCAAATCGAATTAAAAAAAAAATAATATGTACTAATATCATATCCAATAGCATAAAAAATGTGGTTTTCAGTTCTTTTATATGATATATTTTTATTTTTTTGTTAATTTATATTGAATTGGTATTTGTATATTTGTATAGAATTTTTAGGTCTTCTGTAGTGTAATTGGTGTGCTAGGACACTCAATACATATTTTCTCGATTATACACTCCATTTTCTCTTTCTTTTAATTATAGCAACAATATTAATCGATTAATTATGTTTAATCCATCTAGTGTCAATTTACATATGAGTTATAGGTCAACAAATTATATTTTTTGGTTCATTATTTTTAAATATGACATTTAACATATTTGGGCGAATAATTCTTTCTAGTTTTAGCGTGTGTAATTAAAATAGAAACTCAAATAATTAGGTCAAAATAATAATTCTCTAAATGTAAATCGCTAAACCCACAGTAATTTCATTAGGAAAAAAAAAATTATCTTTTCAATAGCAGAAAATAAATTTCAATTTTGAAGTGCTAGCTAGGAGACTCAGATACACACATAATTTCTCATAACTTTCATATCCAACACTCACTTTCATATCTTAACTATTATAATCATTTTTGTTAAATAAATCGAAATATTTGGAGTTTGAATAAATCTGTAAAAATGACTCATTATTATTGTTATTATTATTATTATTATTTTGTGTTGCAGTTCTTTGAATCACTGTTTCGTGTTGGGTATGACTCTCATTCATAGTTCCAATTAAAAAGGACCGACTATACTTATTCATTCTTAAATTAATAATTCTGAGACCAAACAAATTTTTATTAGATTAAAGAAATATTAATAATTTATTGATATGGAGTAGATGCATACATTTTTATGAACTATACTAAATTCAATAATTATAGTAATTACATTCTATGGATCATAAATCGCGAAAGTAAACATTTAAAGCAAAAATAAAATTTAATAAATTTTCGTGGGAATTTGAGAAATCAACATTTAAATTTCTAGATGCAACAAAAAAGGAGGGTTGAAATTTAGTTAGATTTATATTTCAATAAAAAATAAGTTACAATTAAATTTGATATAATCCCTGGTATGTAGATTTTTACTTGTAACTCTTTTATATTATTAATCTATATTGTTATAAATATATTTTTTGAGAACTTATAATTTTAATCAAAATATTAATTTAGTTTGGTGTTAAAACCATTGATGCAAACATGGGTATAGGCGGTCACTTAATCGACACTTAGGCGTCAGGCGGTACCTGAATGATTTGATCATTGTTAGATATTTTTTGTGTCTAGCCCAACATTAGTTGGGCTAGGCGACCACCTTGGTGGCCCAAAGATATATAAATTTTTTAATGTTTTAAAATTGTCTTAATTATTTTTAGTGTAAATATTATACACAAGTAAATGATAAAATTATATATTAATGATAAAATATTTTAAAAATATTAGAAAAATAATATAAAAAAAATATTAAAATATTTTTTAAAATTAAAAAAATAAAATCTAGACAACTATCTAGGCAATTCCAAAAGACCTTACGACTGCATTTAAAAGTGCAATATCTTAAGTATGGATTGGAGTTAGCAGGAAAGGGAGGGGTGGTAGCGCCGAATGAGAGGGCTCCAAACTCCAAGGCTAGTAGAAGCATGGGAATGTGCCGACAATATAAATAAATAAATTAGGAAAAATAATGCCTCTCTCCATTACAAAATTAATTTAAGGATAGGAAAAAGGTTGCAGGAGAAGTAGTGTGTAATAATAAAAATGGTAAAAAAAACACAAGGTAAAAACAATTATGCAGCCAAGTCAGAAGAATGAATTGTCGCTGTTGTCGGGTGGGAGTGAATAAGTGCCAACATCTCTGCACGCCCAACCCTAATCCCCTTTTATTAAGTGTAGCATTTCGAGCATTGTAATAATCAACCTCAAATTATATTTTAAACGCTTTTTGTTTTGTGAAGATAAATCTTCAATATTGAAAATTAGCTAAGTAAGTTTATGAACTATTAAATAAAACATAAATTATTTCTTCTAAATATCAATCTGACTGAACAAATTTAAAACATAATTAACAGATTCAAAAGTTAACAAATCAATACCAAAACATATTTATATACATCAAACAATTAACAAAATTCAATTATTATTTAATTAATTCAAAAGTAAATAGTGGCTATGATTTGGAATTTTTATGATTTTTATAGATTTTAATTTCATTCTTTAATTATTTAAATAATTCAAGATCTTTTGAGATTTTTTTTAAATTCATGAAATATTTTCTTGTATATTTATATTTTATATTTTATATTTTTTTATATTTATATTGTATTTAGAAGTTTAGAAACTTATGATTATTTTTAACGAATGTTATATATTTTTGACAGAATAATTCAATAGTCTTTGTTCCCTTTTATTTTAGGGAGTCTTTGTTCTGATTAGGTGCTGCTACTATGATGCCAGTATGAATAGAAGTGCAGTTTGATTTCTATAATTTTGGTAGTGATTAGACACCAGCTCCTCATTGTTACTACAATTTGTAACATTATTTTCTGTTTTGTAATTTATTTATTTTTAAAGAAAATATTTATTATTTTTTTATGTAAAAGGAATCTTGTTGTAATATGTTCACATCAAACATAACATAATTTTACTGCACACAAATTTTGTAAAACCCTTTTTTTAAAGTTCTCTTAATATTTTCTAGGTTTTGTTTGAGGATTTTTGGTCTTTTTCTAGTTTTTCAGGTTTTTTTTTCAGTTCTTTCCTAGAGTTTTTATGTTTATTCATTTTTTTAGGGAACTCGGTATGTATATTGGAAATGACTAGACGAACTCTTTTATTGTCTATTACATGATCTTTTGAATCCGATCAAATCTTCTAATGTAAATAATACAACATCTTCTATTACAATACTATCAATATATGTCATATAATCACATGTGATGAATTAATGTTGTGGGCAACATCAAGTTTCATCAAGAAGAAAAGAATAAAATTGAACTCCACAACACATTGATATTTGCCGCAAATTACACACACTACAAATGATTTGTGATCGTCATCGTCCAAGGAGGATAAAACCATATGCGAAAATGGAGCACAAGACGTCGGTCGTCCAATTGGTTCTGCCGAACTTCAAGTTTTAGTTTCATCATAAGTTTTATCAATGAACAATTGTTAGAAAAATATACCAAATGAAACATATTATACATTATTTTTACTAAAAACATAACTCTAAATGTATTTTCATAGTCCTACTTATAATCAACTTTTCCTAATGTCTTTATTGCATAAGAGTGGTCAAATTAACATTTCTCCCTCAAGAATTACTCCACAGAATCATATATACTACATTAACCACTATGTAATATTATAAAAATGTAATTTTCCATTAATATGGTTCGGAAATGATACTATATATCTATTTTTATATAACATGCGAAAAAAAGAAAAGAAAAAAAGGAACATTTTGGCAAGTATTTGTGTTGCAGTTAGTGGGCTGCAGCTGAGGACATGAAGCTGCTGAAGAGTGAGTCAGAGGCAGCTTTTGTGGGGAGTGGAAGTTTTGGAAGAAAATGTGTAAAAAGTTACGGTCTGGTAGATGCCCCACATTTACCTCGATTTTCACCCCTCTATTCATCTTTTTAAGCAAATTTTCGCACTCAGCATCACAAACATCTACATTTTTTAAATTATCATTCTTTATATTATGTATTTGATGATTTAGTTAAAAATTTAAAATTTATATTTTATTTAAATTATAAGATTTTGAATTATGAATAAAAATAAAACTTATATCTTGTAATTTGGTTATATAAACCTAAAATTTGTAAAATGTAAAATAAAAAATCAACGCCTCACTCAATTTGTACTTGTAGTATAGTTTTGTGTTGATAAAAATGTTGTATATATGACAATTGCATTATATGACGCGTGTCATACCATTGGATTGGACCAATGAGTTGGCTTATATCACAACACAGGATTAGAAAGAGGATGACGTCAAAATCTGTTGGATGGTGGTTAAATTGTTTTCTTCAAAGCGTCACACTCAACAAATATTCTATTATAGTTGCTTAATTAGACTATTCAAATCTTATCTACTAAAGTTGACAGTGAAATTATGTAAGCACTTTTACTAAACATATATATTATTTTATTTCATTTATTTTTATAAACTTTCATAAAAATTTTATGATAACTTATTATTATTTGAGTTTAATTGAAGCGGCCGGATCAAATCGTAAAATAATTGGGTCATGATAGAGTAACAATTCTTAACAAAAGTTAAACCAGTTATGTTCAAGTTCATGTAAAAAATTGTAATAATCATGTTCCAAATAAATTCATTAACCACGACTAAATCTATTTGACACCCCTAATCTTATAATCCCAATATAAATCATTTATGTTGTATTTTTCACTCTTGTTTGGGACATTTTATAATGATTTGTAATAAATTTGAATTATGCTTAGAAAAGTCTAATTTTCCAAACTTAGAACTCGTGTTTCCCGCTTGAGTAGCTCTTGTATATTTTGAAAAGACTAGAGTAAGTCCATGCACTAAAGTAATTTTATACAATTTTTATTATAAAAAAGTTTATGTCATTTTACTCTATATTTATTTTTTGCAATTAAAAATAAATTGTTTTATGAATTCTTGTATTTTTTTTGGATATTATCCTAAAAAAATACTAATATATGAATATTTTATAATATAATAATAGATTCCTCAATTATTTTGACTCTATGAATAATTACTTTACGATTACATATATAAATAAAATTAATCATTCTGTGTCAGGAAGACTAGTTTGAGAGAAAAAAAATCTTAAATTTTAAGCTTTGATCATTTATTTTGTTATTATATACACGAATTGAATATATACTTATCTTTAAAAAATAATATTATATAAAATTAAATTTAGATAAAATATTGTAATACTGTAACTCAAACAAACTTGTGGTCGATTTAAATCCTTCTTGCTCTATATATGTTGAACAATCACAAATATTTTAATAAATTACAAATATTATAACAACATATATATCTAAATCACACATAACTCATATAATGCAATTGAGAAAAGTAGTTTATTTCTTATTTAAATAACTTCATCTTTTTTTATTAAAATAATTCATAGATTACTTTTTATATAATCAATCACATTTCTATTTTCGTTAGTATATATAGATTTAGTTACTGAATAAATTAAAATTATAATATAAAAAAATAAATTGATTAATTAAAATTATGTATTAATATTATTATAAAAAAATATTTAATTAATTTTTTATTACAATTCAAATTCAATATAAATAATCCAAGCCTAAATAAATATATTTAAGCTAAATTATATATATGAATAAACAATCGGTGTAATTTATCTAATATCTCATTTCTAATATAGGTAATATGTGTGTCAAATTACAAAATGTGAAAAGAGAATTAGTTTGATATATTACACATAAAAAATAAATTGGAAAACAAAAAAAATTATCTGTATTTTAAAAAAAAATTGTAAAAAAAAAAAAAGATAAAGGAAAAACACTAATAAAATGTTGAAAACACAACAACTTGGATACATACCAAGTTTATGAAATAAAAGCCATAAAAATGTTCAAATTCACAATTTGACGAGAAAAAAAAAGTATTTTGTAATTTTAACCTCCATTTGAATTTTATTATTTTTATTTGAATTTTATTCTTATAATAAACGAAAAAAATCCATACACAGGAAAATCAAACAAAATTTATATGATTAATTGATTTCTGAAAATATGCATTGTCTGGCTTTGAAAAAAAATAAAAAATCAAATGGTTGAAAGAAAAAAGGGAAAACAGATTTCATAATATGCAATATTCCATAATAATTATCAATTAGCAATTTAACATAAATAGCACTCGATATGTGCAATATTATAGATTTTCAATATTAAATTTATATCAATACCTGAAAATACTTAAGAAAATTAGGAAAAATAGAATAATTAGAAGTTATCAAGTATATTAAATATATCAATGCGACAAGCAAAATAAAATGAAGATATAAAAAATTCCAGTTATAAAAATAATTTTAGGCAGTAAAATAAAATAATTATATTAATAAATTTACTTTGTTTTAGTGTACACACACACATATATATATATAGAAGAGAGAGAGAGAGAGAGAGAGAGAGAGAGAGAGAGAGAGATGAATTTAATTTAATATCAAAGACTTGATCCAATTTTTTTAAAATAAAACAAAAAGTGTGATGTTTATAAAGAGATGAAAGTATATAGTTTCGATTCCTAAATTATTATAAAAATGAGGAGTTTAATATATTCGAGATCAAACCAAAAAAAATAAAAAAATATATATATATAGTACTTTAAATATATAAAAATATGTATCTGAAACTCCAATATAAAATATATGGAACGATAATTATTTTTGAAATTTAAATTGGCTTGTAAATTTATTGAATGAAAATTGGAATCCAAATTAATCGAAATAATAAAAAATGATGTTTGAAATTAATTTTATTTTTCAGATTAATTTGGATTCCAATTTTTTATCCCATGTTCAATAATAAATTTATTGAACAAAAGACTAGAATTCAATTTATTCGAGTAACAAATAAAAATATGATGCATTATTAAATTCAATATGGAAAGATGAAGAGGAAATTTCGATGATATATTTGAATTGGATATTTATTGATGATAAAATTTTGATCCAATATCATTGCGCGCAGGAACATAATAAAGGAACTTTATGTTCTTACATATTAAATACTATTTCTCATACACTATTTATAAGATAATAATATAATAAATTATTATCAAAATATTAATATAATTTTCTAAAATAATATGCATAATTATATAAAATATATTTTTCGTCAAATTAGTTTAAAATATAAATATGTCACAATATAAAAATATATTAAATATAAAAAATCATAATTAATTTATGAAAAATATTTTTTTATAAGTTAATATTTTATTCTTATATATGCAATATGAATATCAAATTGAAGAATATAAAAATATGATTAATTTGATATATTTTTCATAAAAAATAGAGTTGGAGATGAAAAAGAAAAAAATATTATGATGAAAAAGAAAAAAATATTATAATTGAAAATCATACTTTCTTAAAAGATAAAATTGATTTGGGCTGAAAAATGATATTTATGTGAATTTTTCAACTATCCTACTTTTATTTAGTTATAAATTCACAATCATAATGATAAATTGAGAGTGCATTGCAAGGATCTATTTTTCTATTTGTGACCAAGATGCATGGGTAATTAGCAAATTAACTATTTTTCTTGATCTTTGTCCTATAATTTATGAATATTTCAAAATTAATTATTTATCATTTTAGTTTTAAAAATTTCTCATACCCTAATTACTTACATTAGTGTCCTTTTTAGTCAATTTTTTTTTTTTGAATATTTGTAGGTACATCACAAATGACCGTGTTACATTAAGTTTTTTTTTTAATTTTATTTTACAATATAAATGATGTAGACATGCTACTTTAATAAACAACATGATATTAAATATATACCAAAACTGATCGTAGGAACTACAAATTCACTAGAAAAATATAAATTCTTTATGCATCGTGATTATATATTGTATAAATACAAGTATTCATCAAATTTTAAATTTACCGAAATTCGTGCAGAAGAAAACAAAGATGGATTTTAAGACAACCACAAGTTTGAAAAAACCAGTTATGCAATTTTTCCTGTTTATGAAGTTTATTAATCTACTTGCGTTTTAGCTCGTGAAAAAAAAAAAAATTTGTTTTAAATAAAAGAATAAGTAAAATATTAATTAGTAAAAGGTAGTAGAAGCTAAAAAGGACAAAACCAAAATATATAGTTAAAAAATAAAATAAAAAAGCAGGAGCCATCATGAAACGTGCCTTGTGTTTGCAGCGGTACTATTTCCAGGCAGAAATGATGTTTGTCAATCTCGGATTGGAGGAAGCCACCCACCGCCACCCTTTAAATACGCCCTCCACCCCCCCCCCCCTCCTCCGACCTGAAACCGACCCCTCATCGCTCTTCATCAATTCCCGATTCAACAAGTCAGCACCCAGCCAGCCCCGCTAGCTGGAATATCCCCCTCTTCTCTCTCCTTCTTAATACTTCCCTGTGGGCTTTGTATTTTGTAGAATCAAAGAAATGCAGAAGAACGGGTAAAATCTCTGCCTGTTTTCTGGTTTTCTTTCTGGGATCTTTCCCTTTTTTTGTAGTAGCTTGTGTTGAAGAAGACATTTGGCAAAACGGGTCTACCTTTGTGGATGTTGGGACTCAGTGTGGAGCGCCTGCGGGCTGACATGAATCGTTTGCTCGCCTTACTCTTCCACCAGGTTCTCCCTCTCTCTCTCTGTAGGGATTACAAATGGGTCTTTTTTTTGTAAACGTTCGAGTTGTTTTTGTGATTATAGGGAGTATTGGATGAGCAATTCTTACAGCTGCAGCAACTGCAAGATGAATCGTCTCCAAACTTTGTTTCTGAGGTTGTTAACATATATTTCCACGAGTCCGAGAAGTTGCTGAGGAACCTCAGAGGATTGCTGTAACTACCTCTCTTTTTCTCTCATGCACACACAAACACACGCACACGCCCACACGCTATGGTACAAAAGTTGCTTTCTTGATGTTTTTTATGGCCTTCTGCCTGTTAAGCATATTCAAGGATTAACAGAAGGTTTCTTTTCCGTTGTTGGTTTTAGGGTGGATAAAGAGTTCTCCGACTACAAGAAAATGGGAATCCATTTGAATCAGTTGATGGGAAGCAGTTCAAGCATCGGTGCCCAAAGGGTCAGAAATGTCTGCATCGCGTTCCGGGCTGCTTCCGACAAAACTAACCGGGCCGGGTTGGTGCCACCTCTCTCTCTCTCTCTCTCACACACACACACACACACACACACATATTTCCTCAAAATGGAAAGAGCTAAAAAGCCAACAAAGATGCTCTCAGAAATATGTAAAATAGTACAAATTTCACACATGTTCAATCATGTATCTTGTCATGGCTTTTCTTTCTTGCATGTGTGTAAATTCTAGAAGTCCTCATTACATGCTATAGGGAAATGTAATAAAGTGAGCAAGTTGGCTTCAACTTAGGTAATTACGTATTGTACGTCCCAATGATTCTGAATTCTTTCTATCTGAATAAAGTTTTAAAAGATTTATAATTTGTCTTTTAGTTGTCATATTAGACATATTATATGTTCATTAATGATATAATTCAATAAACATGCATATAATTCAAAAAATAAAATGAAATACAAATTAAAAAAAAAAAGATATTAAGAGACGAAAGATCATTCTACATATAATAATCCTTTCAATTTTTTATAATATGAAAAAAAATTCTATAACTAAATTAGGCTCTAGAAAGGGAATCTAATATTATCTTATTGAAACTTAATTGAATTCTGAATTTTTTTCTGCTTCAAAAGTTTGATGATCCTAAATCAAATTAAGCACCCTTATTATCATTTGATTTTGTCTGAATTAACAGGTGCTTAAGAGCTTTAGAGCTGTTGGAATGTGAGTACTGTTACCTTAAGAACAAGCTGCATGAACTGTTCCAGGTACCACACTTCAGCTCACACTAAAATTCCGCACAATTATTGACGAGATCCTCTATTACAAAATCTTCCTATTATCAACACATTATTCGAAACAGATGACGTTATCAAACACACATGGCATTGAACTAAAGGTTTATAAATTAGAACATACTTGCATCAAAGGAATTTGATGGCCATGCAGTTTGATACAAAATTAAAACTCATTTACAACACTAAATCACCATTTTGGGATATTTTTCAGATTGAGCAGCAAAGAATCTTAGCAGGTGCAGTCAGATATCCAGTGCAACATCAGCAGCATCCAAACAATGCTTAAGGAAAAAAGCGGCCAATTGCTATATTTATATTTTCTTTTCATCTTTATTAATCAGCTGCATTCAGAAAAGTGAAGGAAAAAGAGAAGAGGAATTGTTGATGATAGTGACAGAAATTCACCTGGCATTTAATGCATGCAGAGATATACTTGAATGGGGGCTGTTTGGCATCGTTGTTTTCTGGTTGGCAATGAAGCAGCCTCCTATTCTGAGAACAACAAAGTTTACTACAAGTAGCTAGGAGTTCAGCTTTTGGTAGATAGCTAAGCTTATTTAGTGCTTTTTTCTCTAGAAAACTGCCACTTTTCATGTATTCCAATTCCAAAAAAAGTATGTGGTCAATGTCATTTACATTAAAAATATCAGTCTGCTTCAATCAATGATATTGATGTGTGTGTGTGTAGAGTTGTGCTGTCAATCAATCAGTGCAAAAGCATTCAATAGTGGTTGTTCTATTACCTTTGTATGCATGAGTGTTTTCTTTTCCGGGTAATGTGGAAATTTAGGTACGAAATTTTGAGTTTTAAAAGGAATCGAGATACATCGAGCTTAATTCATTAAAATTTGAAATTTAATCATTATTTTTTTACTTAATTCATTTATTGTTTGAAATTAGTTTAAAAAAAAGATTGGTGTTGATTATTTTTTGATCAATTTTAATTTGATGTTTCATTAAAAATAAATGGAAATAAATTGTAACATTGGACTTTACGTTCTGAATGGATAATTTTAGAGTATTTATTTTTTCAAATCAAATTTCGGATGAATGAAAAATTAATGCTGAAAGTTGGCAACTAAAACATGAAAATATTGAAGAGAAAAGATGTGAGGATACGCAATTGGGTATGTCAGACTGACGGGTGTGTGCTTGTGCGAATGGGTATCATAGGCCGAATAGGTTTGAGCCAAGACCAAGGAATGTGATCCACATCACTTCAGCACAAAAATTGTCTTATTTAGTAAGGGGTGTAATTCACACCAATTCGGCCCAAAATTCCTCTATTTGTGAATGAACACCATAACTCTTCATCACATTTCTTCAAATATTATAAATAGATCCCAAATCATTCATTTAACACACTCTACTATAATTGCATATAAAACATTGTAGCATTTGTAGTATCATTTCTCTAAGTCTAAAGAAAGTTTCGAGTATCAAGTAATTTCCCGATAACTTTTGGCATCGTTGTACTGCGATCCTTAAGTTCCTAGTCGTTGTATCTTGGGGATGATTGTCGTAGACCGTGAGTACTGAATACGGGCAATCTCGTCTTATGGAGAAAGAGTCAAACTCTTGCCTCGACTAAATAGTTACATCCTTTTCAAATACACCTACACCAAATTTCATCAACAATCATAAGACGAGATTTAACGTATTTGAATATGACTTCAAGTTCTGTTCCAACAACACTTATTCACGTCGAAAGATCGGCGAAATTTGATGGGAACAAGTTCAAGCGGTGGCAACAAAAGATGTTGTTATACCTGACGACACTTAACCTAGTCTGTTTTCTGAAAGAAGATGCTCCAACTGTTTCAAAAATGGAGACCGACGAGCAAAAGCAGACAACATTGGATGCCTGGAATTACAATGACTTTCTGTGCCGAAACTATATCCTAAATTGGCTAGATGACTCCCTATACAATGTCTATGCGGTTGCAAAAACTGTAAAAGAATTGTGGGATTTTCTAGAAAGGAAGTACAAGACAGAAGATGTTGGAATGGAGAAATTCATTGTCGGAAGGTTCTTGGATTTCAAGATGGTGGACTCAAAGACCGTCTTGGACCAAGTACGAGAGTTGCAACTGGTTCTGCATGACATATATGTCGAAGGAATGCAACTGAGTGAATCTTTCCAAATAGCTGCCATAATTGAGAAGCTACCGCCACTATGGAAAGAATTCAAGAACTACCTCAAGCACAAAGGAAAGGAAATAGGGCTTAAGGACTTGATCGTGAGATAAAGAATTGAGGAAGACAACCAAAAATTTGAAGTCAAGAACGACAGAGCTTTGATGGAAGCAAAAATGCACTTAGTCAAAACAAATCCTAACAAGAGGAGAAAATTGACGGACAATAAGCAGATGTAGTTAGAGCCTAAGAAAAAGAAAGTTGGAAGAATCAAAAGCAACTGCTACAGCTGCAACAAGCCCGGTCATATGGCCAAAGATTGTCGATAACCAAAGAAAGACAATCAAATTCAGGCTCATCTGACGGAGGAAAGATATGTTCCTTCAGAAATGTCTGAGCTAAACTTGTCATTTGTCGTATTTGAAGCTAACTTGGTGGATAATCTGAGAGAGTGATGGGTGGATATTGGGGCTACACGCCACATTTGCTCAGAAAAGAAAATACTTTCATCTTACACTCCAATTACGACAGGAAGCTGTTCATGGGTAACTCGGCAGCGTCCAACATGGTTGGTTTGGAAAAAGTAGTGTTGAAGATAACCTCGGGCAAAGAGCTGACGCTTGTGAATGTACAAGTCCCAGGCATTCACAAAAATTTAGTTTCCGGTTCCATGTTAAGCAAAGCCGGAGTTAGGCTAGTATTTGATGGTGACAACTTTGTACTGACCAAAAGTGGTAAATTTGTAGGAAAGGGCTACTTAGAAAAATAGCTTTTTAGATGAATGTTATGATTGTACACCACGAGATTAAGTAGCTTGATTATAATAAAGTTATTAATTCTTCTTGCTTGATTGAATGTTCTAATTTATGGCATGATATATTAGGACATGTAAATTTAAATAAACTATGAAAGCTAGTAAGTTTAAATTTACTACCTGAAATGGAATTTGATTTACAAAACAAGTGTGAAGTTTGTGTTGAGACAATAATGTCCAAAGCAGCTTTCCATTCAGTGGAGAGAAATACTACGCCTCTAGAGCTAATCCATACTAACATATGTGATTTGAAGTTTGTACAAAATAGAGGTGGAAAAAAGTATTTCATCACGTTTATCGATGATTGCACAATAAATTGTTATGTATATCTTTTGAAAGGAAAGGACGAAACTTTGAAGCTTTCAAAATTTATAAGAATGAAGTTGAAAACCAATTTAACGCAAGAATCAAAATGATTCAAAATAACAGAGGTAGACAATATGTTACTCCTTGAAGAATTTTGCAATGAACATGACATTATTCATAAAACAACTGCTCCATACTCACCTCAGTCAAATGAAATTGTTGAACACAAAAATAGAACTCTAAAAAAGATGATGAATGCTATGTTGATCAACTCAGGCTTACCCCCGAACATATGGGGGAAAGCTGTGCTTTTGGCTAATTACATTCTCAACAAGTTGCCGCAAAAAAAAAAAAAAAAGAAGACAAAACTCCATATGAATTATGGAAAGGAAGGAAACCTTCTTACAATTACCTTAAAGTGTGGAGGTGCTTAGCAAAGGTCGAAGTAACTAAACCTAAACAGTTGAAAATAGGATCCAAGGCTATTGATTGCATTTTTATTGGATATGCACACAATAGCCATGCATATTGATACATAGTGCATAAATCAGAAATTCCTGATATAAATGAGGGAATGACCATAGATCAACGAATGCGATATTCTTTGAGAACATCTTTCCAAATAAAGAAAGGAAAGGCATAAGTTTCAACAAAAAAACTTATGAAGCTGTACGAGGTTCTTTGCAAGATGTAGAGGAACCTAGACGCAGTAAAAGAGTTAAAGTGGCCAAAACATTTAGTCCAGATTTTCTAACCTAAATGTTAGAAAATGAACATAGGTTAATCTAAGAAGCCTTATCTAGTCCAGATGGTCATCTCTGGAAAGAAGCTATTAACAGTGAGATTGAGTCCATTATGTAAAATTATACTTGGCAGATTGTTGATCTTCCACCAAGTTGCAAACCTCTAGGTTGCAAATGGATCTTTAAAAGGAAGTACAAATATGATGGACCAATCGATAAGTACAAAGCTCGGTTGGTAGCCAAGGGGTTCAAACAAAAGGAAGGATATGATTTCTTTGACACGTACTCACCTGTCACAAGAATCACATCCATTAGAGTGTTTATAGCCATTGTAGCACTGCATAACCTTGAAATACATTATATGGATGTAATAACAACATTCCTGAATAGGAAATTGGAAGAGGAGATATATATGGAACAACCGGAAGGGTTTGTTGCAGCTGGACAAGAACATAAAGTATGTAAATTTGTCAAATCATTATATGGCCTAAAACAAGCCCCTAAAAACTGGCACCAGAACTTGATGTACCTAACTAATAGTACATGCCTCGACATTGCATAATCAATTAGTAAGATTTTTAGATTCATGAGCAATCCAGGAAAAGTTCATTGGATAGTATTGACTAGGGTTATAAGCTATTTGAAACATACAATGAACAATGGAATACTTTATACTAGATATCCAGATGTATTAGAAGAATACAGTGATGCAAACTGGATATCAGATACAAAAGACTCCAAGCCCACAAGTGGATATGCATTCACAATAGGTGGCGAAACGGTATCCTAAAAATCGTCTAAGCAAACATGCATAGCTCGATCCACAATGGAGTTGGAGTTTATTGCACTTGACAAGGCCAGCGAAGAAGCTGAATGGCTTAGATATTTCTTATAGGATATTCTTTGTTGGATAAAACCTGCGCCTCTAGTTATGATATACTGTGACAACATGTCAGCAATTGGGAGAAAAGAAAGTAGTATGTATGATAGTAAGTCTTGACATATTCGTAGGAGACACAACACAGTCAGACAAATGATCTCTGGTGGTATAATTTGCATCAACTATGTGAAGTCAAAGGAAAATATAGCGGATCCGTTGACAAAAGGCATTAATCGAGATCTATTGTACAATAAAGTAAGGAAAATGGGGTTAAAACCCACACACTAAAGAACATTCATAGCGGCAACTCAATCATGATAAGTGAAGATCCCACAAACTTGGTTCAATGAGACAATTAAGGTATGAAAGGTTCAGTTATGCACTTGGAACCCATCCAGTGCCTCATTCTCGCAGCTGTCCAAGTGCGAATCTGCAGATGTGTGGTAAGAATAAATATTTATACTTTTAATGATTCCTATACATTTAGGGTGGAGTATTGCAGGATACTCTTTATAGGAGGTTCAACTATATAAGTGTGAAGTTTGACCGCTTCAAATAGAAAAAAAAAAAAAACTAAAAATGAATCCAGGATATGGTCTAGGGCCGAATTGGACACAACGTGAGAATTGAAAGATATTATAATTGTTATTATGTAAATGTTATTATCTTGGTTTACATAAAAAGCTGACCAGTTCAAGACATTGCGATCATTGAGCAATAATTAAATCCGATAACATCTTACTAGTGAAGGTTCAAAGTAAAAAACTACCTATCCCGATGTAATAACAGTTCGTCGGGACCTTCTTAGGTGTCTGTATTCATACATGCATTAATTTCATTCATGTGGGGGATTGTTGAAAATTGGCTTAGAAAAAAATTGGTGTTGACCATTCTTTGATCAATTTCAATTTGATATTCTATTGAAGATAAATGGAAATACGTTGCAAAATTGGAATTTACGTTCCGAATAGATAATTTTAGAGTATTTATTTTCTCAAATCCAATTTTGGATGAATGAGAAATTAATGCTGAAAGTTGGCAACTAAAACATGAAAATATTGAGGAGAAAAGATGTGAGGATACACGACTAGGTGTGTCAGACCAAACGAGTGTGTGATTGTGCGAATGTGTATCATAGGCCGAATAGATTTAAGCCAAGGCCAAATGATGTGATCCACACCACTTCAGTCCAAAATGACCCTATTCATGAAGGGGTGTGATTCACACTATTTCAGCCCAAAAGACCTCTATTCAAGAATGGACACCACACCTCTTCACCATATCTCTACAAATATTATAAATAGATCCCCAAATCATTCATTCAACACACTCCACTACAATTGCATACAAAACATTCTATCATTTGTAGTATTCTCTCTAAGTCCAAAAAAAGTTCCGAGTATCAGGTAATTCGCCGATAACTTTGGCATCGTTGTGCTACGATCCTTAAATTCCTAGTCATTGTATCTTGGGGACAATTGCCGTAGATCGTGAACACTGAATACGAGACAATGTCATCTTACGGATAAAGAGTCAAACTCTTGCCTCAACTAAATACTTACAACTTGTTCAAATATACCTACACAAAATTTATCAACATTTATAAATATTGGGGTCATAGATAAATCAATCTCAACCTACCAACAAGTTGGTACATATCATGTTAAATAAGTGTAATTTGGGTTCGACCTCGAGCTGGTGAGCTCATTAATCACATATCATTCTAAATATATATGATGAAGAACCGACAAATTAATGTAAAGTTCGAGCTCAATTTTTGGGTTGAATTTTGTTTGTTTAGATTATCAAATGATGTCATTTTTTTTTTGAAATCCGGAATTGAATAGTTTTTGAATAGATTGTTTGACAGCATCCCTGTGGAAACCGAACTTATTAATTATTACCTGGTGGTTGGTGGTTTCAATTTTTTTGTTCTTTTTTTTTTTTTTGCAAATGTGTATCAAAATATCTTACTTTTGTGCAAAAAAATTCAAATGAATATACTTTTGAGTTTATTTTAATAAAATTAAAATCATTTTATGTCTCTTTCTATTTTACATCGTCTTTTTTTTTTTTCATCTTTTCAGTCAATAAGGAAAGTAACACTCCAGCTATGGTTGTTTATAATTTGGAATTTAAGCATATTAGAGATCATCTTCCTACCCCAAATTTAATAATGAACAAAATTAGGCCCATTAATTTTTCCTTTCTTAAAAAATATGAAATAATTTTTTTTCTATAAATAAGATTAGTTTTACACATTTACGAAAAAAAACAAAAAAAACATCCAGCCACACATTCATTCATTTACAAAGACACATCACATCACCTACAATTATTACACTTTTTCATTTTTAAAAATACTCTTATTTTCTACTATTATTTCTTACAAATAAAAAAAACCACCTTCAATTATTTTCTACTATTATTTCTAAAATTTACTAGACGCCAGATATTTGCAGGGTAGCACCTAATGTCTAAGCGGGGCCTATGCAAACGTACTAAAATAAATTAATTTACAGTATAAATTATACTACCTGTAATATATTTTTGGTACATCAAATTTTACCAATGATAATTCAAATATCAAACTTTTTAAAACCAAAATATTACAACAAGATAATATACATGGTGTCCTAATATCATAATATAAGTCAAAAGGTCAAAACATATCATTTGCCACCTAATTAATTAGTTATAATAACAAATTAACAACAACATCAAAGTAAAAATGTAAATCTCACAAGTCACAAGTTCTAGTTCTAAATATCAAAGATGACAAAATAAATAGACATTTCCAAACGGGCCCAAAAATTTCAAACGTGCCAAAAAATTGTTATAACTTCATCATGAAAAATGAAATATTTAGAAGAAAAAAAAAAGAAAAAGAAAAGAGAAAAGGCCTATACGGTTGTGCGGGCCCAGGCGGCGTTTAGTCGCTTGACCATATATATTGGCCGATTTAGGGTATTTCGGCTCGGCCTAGGGGTGCCTAACGCCTATGCGGCCGTCTAGGCCGAATTGTAGAACATTGAAATATATATATATATATATATATATATATATATATATATAATTGCATCCTTACTTTTCTCCATCCAAATTTAATTATCTTGTTCTTTTAGGGACCTAAATAATTTTTGAGATGATTTTATATTAAATTCGAAATCATATTATATTGTTAAAATTGCTTCTATGAAAGTAATAATGATCATAATTTCATGATTCATAGTATGAAAATTTTCTAAGATTTCATGTGAGAATTCTATAACTTTATAATGAAATATTCTAATTGATATCGTTATGATTTTATTTGTGGAATTGAAGTTAGAGCATGATTAAGTTATTCAATATAAATTTTCATGATTTTATGTGCACCTATAAGATCTTGATTTTCATGGTTTATGTATGACTAATTGAATTAACTTAATAGAATGATAATTGGGACTCTGAAATGTTATTATATATTAAATTTTATGATTTCATGGTTTTATAAAATTATTCCATGATTTAATTTGCAACTTATGTAATGATTGCAATTAAATTATTTTTTATGATGATATAATTTTTATGTGGAATGAAATTAAGAAAAAGCATTATTAAGTTATTTATTTAACATTGGGTCATGATTTAAATTTATATAGTATACATATTATAGGATTTTCATGATTTATGGTCATGTGTAAGTGCTTCAATGTACAATGTGCTTATATACGATGATCATTGCTATGTTTTCATGTTTATGTGCTCTTGTGGGTAAAAGAGAGCCCATGGAGTGTTTTCCAACATTTACCCCCTCACCTTTTTAGGTAAAGAGGTCATGAATGACGAGTTTGGCCATGGTTTCGACTCCGACTATGTAGGCTTCTCCAATTAACAAATGTTTTAAAATTTAATTATTTTATCAAAACTGTTTATGTTGTGTAATAAAAATCTTGCACGAGCTATATTATGTTCATTTTTACCATATGATTTCTCAATGAAACTTTTTCCTTTTAAAGTTACATTTTTTGAAATATTGAAAAATATTTAAATTAAGTGTCACTTAGTAATGTTCTAAATATGAATTTGGAACGTTACAAGTTGGTACCTGAGAGCTGACGGGATTGGTGGAATGGAGATATCAATGGCGGTGGAATTGTTGGCTAGTGGAGGTGAGTTTTCTGACGCTCTTGAAGGAGAAACAACGGGCGTTGTCGAGACCTTCTCATGACCGGTCACAATCGCGATACATGTGGTGTGAAAATGGGAGATGTGGGTGGAAGATCGTTGGTCAATGGAGTTGGTGACAGTGACGGTGGTTCTTTTCCGACGGGATTTTGAGGTGGAGCATTTTCCGATGGAACTTCACCCAAATTTATGGGATTTTGAGGTGGAGCATCTTCCAACGGAACTTCACTTGGATTTCCTTTTCTGATGAGATTTTGAGGTGGAGCATCTTCCGACGGAACTTCACTCGAATTTTTTTTTTCTAACCGGATTTTGAGGTAGAGCATCTTCCGACAGAACTTTACCTAGATTTTCTTTTCCGACTGCATATGGAGGTGTAACATTGGTCAAACAAGGTTCGATTGGAGGTACGGTTTCAATGGTAAGTTGACTTGACTTGAAAAATGAAATATTTAGAAAGAAAAAAAAGAGAGAGAAAAAACTTATGCGATTGTGCGGACCCAGGCGGCGTTTAATCGCTTGACCATATTTATTGGCCGATTTAGGATATTTCGGCTCGGCCTAGGGGCGTCTAATGCCTATGCAGCTGTCTAGGCCAAATTGTTGAACATTGATATATATATATAATATATATATATATATATATATATATATATATATAATTGCACCCTTACTTTTCTCCATCCAAAGTTAATTATCTTGTTCTTTTGGGGACTTAAATAATTTTTTTGATGATTTTATATTAAACTGCAAACATATACCTATGGAAAGTAAGAATCTGTCATATGTCGTCGCTATAAAAAGTTTATACTTAATATAAATAAAAAAAATCCCTAAAAGAATATGCTAGAATAATACATGTCACTTCTATAAAATTTATGTATTTTTTAAGGTATTCCAGTATCGTATCATGTTTTTAAAGATAGCATCATCACAGGGAACGTCGTGCCGAGCAAGTTAGTTTATGATGTGGGGTGTGAAGAATATTTCGAAACGCCTTTTGTACGTAGAGAATGTCGTCGCAGTGAACGTCGTGCCCCTAGTAATTCAGATATTCTAAGTTATTCAAATTATCAATATTGTACGAGGTAACACCATCGTAATCAGCACCGTTTCCCAAATTACTTTAAATTAACTCTTAATTTTATTTTTTTTTGCAGCTATTTTCCATTGATACACACTTTCAAGTGGTATCAATTTTCTTCTCTTGGAAGCCAAGGTGGATAAAAGTAACTAACTGGG
Source organism: Caryopteris x clandonensis (assembly GCA_028749325.2). Classification (NCBI taxonomy): domain Eukaryota; kingdom Viridiplantae; phylum Streptophyta; class Magnoliopsida; order Lamiales; family Lamiaceae; genus Caryopteris; species Caryopteris x clandonensis. The sequence goes on along the minus strand of JAPYKT020000003.1, from coordinate 4,465,420 downwards.
CTGCAGAATCACGGGCCTTGTAATTTCAACCACTGTTAAATTTGGATAATATATAGATCCATTAACTGGTGGGCTAGGCTCGAGGCCCAATTAGCCGAGTAATGATGCATATTGTTCCATACCAGCGGATTTCTGACCCGGGCCACATGGAGTGATAACAATACATTTCATACAAGTTTTATCTTTGATAAAATGATTTAATGTTGAACATCTGTGTTTTGGGACTGAGCCACGAAATTTTCCAGGGTGTGAAATTTAATTTTTTAATAAATATTAAAAAATTTGGAATTTGAAGGGACAAAGCACATATTTATAACTATAATTTATCTATCAATATATATAATAGTTGACATGTGACAAAAACTGAAACTAAGTAATTTCCCAAAATTAATCATCAAAATTGTAAACATATTTATTTAATTTTTGAACTTTTAAAATATAATATCTTTTTTATTTTCAATTCATTTTTTCATGATATTTAATATAACATTATTATTGCATATATTTAAAAAATTAATTTTCTTAATTCTAATAGATCAATCGTGATACATCCATAGAAATTATGAATTTATACCAAATTATTGAAGTAGTAAAGTTTTATTAATATTTTTATCAAATTTGTATTTTAATTAAATAAAAATTGCATTGGATAAATTTAATACAATAAATATACTAATTTAAGGAAGTAAAAAATAAATTATTTTTAAATTAGTATTTTGGTTGTTTTAGTTGTGTTTGATTTTAATAATAGCAATGTAGTAGATTATTTAGATAGATTTGAGTTGCAAATATGAAAAGTATCTTAAATTAGAATTATATTAAAAAATATAATTTATGTGATTATTTTAAAAAAATTAGGCTATTATATTTACGTTGAATTTTGAATTTTTGTTTCATAGTAGTTGAGTTTTTTAAATGGTATTAATGTGGAACTTATTTTGTTACAGTTTTACTCTATTTTCTCAATTTGAAAAGAAAATATATATAGTGACTATATATGCCTTTTTCTTTCTTTTTTTAATATTTTTATCCACTCTCCAATTTGTCTTTTCCCCATGTTATTTTTTTTAAACTATTCATTTCTATTATTGTACTTATAGGAGAAATGTCTTGTAATTCTAGGAGATCAATGGAATATTAATAATAAAATAAATTTCAAAATTTTTAAATATTTATTATATAAGTTTGATAAATTTTTTATCAAATATTTTGAATCTTTTTGTAATTTATAATATTTAGTTGCTATTTTCTGAAATTTATTTCTAATTTTCAAAATAATTTCTAATTTTTCTAATTTATTTGGCATATTATAAAAAATAAACATTGATTTTCTTAATTTATAATAGAATATATTTTGTATGTATAGATATATATATATATATATATTTCTAATGGAATTATAAGTTTTATACTTATTTATATGATTTTAAAATTTATTTTGTTATTACCATTTTCCTATTAATATGAAGGACCTAATGAGAAATTTGAGGAAAAGAGTAAAATCGTCAACTCTATTTCGATTAAAGGGAGAGTTAGCTTTATTAATTTAACCATAAGAAAATTTTGCGAATTTTGAAGAGTCTAAACTGCATTGCATAAATATATTATACTATAATTTAAAATACAAATATATGTTATAATATTTATTATAGTGCAATATAAAGTACACTATAAATTATAAAATGTTATAGTATAACAGATTATATGATATATAGATTTCTATATATTCTACTACATGTGATTTATAGTTTATATTGTATTGTTATATATAGTTTAGAATTTATTTAGTGTACATGATAAATGAGGTTTATGTATGTATTTTGGTTGATTTGAAATAATTGATTTGGCCCAATTCTTTTTAATAATTGATCATATTGCTTAAATACATAACAATCTTTTCTAATAACACCACAAAATCTTCTTTAATATCACTATTTTCCACCTCCTAGATCTCTAAGATTTTAATGTTCATCACCATTCTTTCTGCTGCTAATTAACATCATTATGTTTTTTTCTTTCTTCTGATGAAAGACACGTTGGGGATCTGGGTCTTACTACCCCGCCAAAATGACCCCCAATGTGGAGTTCTTCCGTCTAAAATAAAGAATTAGAGATAGAAGGTGTTGGGTATCGTTGTGAAGACCTTCGCCTAGCTCAAGTTGTGGTTTCTCTTGTTATTGATTAGTGATATGGTAATTCACTATCACTCTCTTACACACAAAGTATATCTAACTGGTCGAACACAAAGTAAGAAATTGGAGAATACTGATTTTTCGTACAGTATATGGGGGCTAGTGAATATCATTACATATATATAAAGGTATGTGAGTTAACCTACGGTTGCTATGAACTTGAAATGGCTTAGGAAATATATTATTGGACCACATCAAGTGGGCCATCAGAATAACAGAAGGCTTATCAGCGTAGAAGGTTTTTTTGGCTTGATGAACATTAGCAATTAGTTTGAGGCAAATCAACGATGGTCATGGAAGCCTGCGTTGTAGAGTATACGTAAGATAGAAGGAGGAGGAAAGAACTAAAATTTATTTTTCAAATATTAAATAAGAATATTTTTATCATTATATAACTATTTATTTTTATTTTAAAAATTATGTGGTATAAAAAGAGGATTTTGTGCAGTTAATAGAAACACCCATTTTTTATTTAAAGGGAGCATCTTGTGCTTATTTTTTGTAATGTACTTTCTTTTCTTTAATTGGATTTTTTGCCAAAAAAAACAAAAACAAAAAAAAAAAAAAAAGAAAAAGAAAAAGGACCGTGTTAATGTATTTTGTTTGTTGGGTATTTTCTGTGACCAATATTTTTGGAGTTGTTTATCGCTTTCTTGCTTTAGTTTGGGTAGGTATCATTGTTGTGGGTCTGGATCAAGTTTGGCAACTTCTATTGTATGAAACAAATTCTTTCTTATCCAAACCTCACAGGCTGTCTGATTTATAGACTTTTAAATTAATTATATCATAAATAGGCTAAATACGGAGATAAACTACATATTGAGAGACAGTTTGAGTAAAACACTTATTTGAATCACGTTGTTCACCACAAGATTCTTTGGGTGCAATGAAGGAATGTCTCTATGTAAGCACACATGCATGTGGACATAAATTGTTGAACATTATTCATAATTGATAGAGGCTAAACGTTTGAATATGAAGTACTCTATGTAAAATCATATATCTATATTATTGTAGAAAATATTAATTTTCTTAAAATATGCCTTCATAATGATCCTTTTGCACAGTCATTGCTGGGTCATAATTGTTATATTGAGCTTTCGTTTTTTTGTATTGATCCAATTTTCAGGTCAATCTAGTTTTTAATTTTTTGTAGCAAAAAAGTTCTCAAACCAATAAAACTTCTCTTGTGAATGTGGCCAATGCATTGTTTGTCACCCATGTAAATCTATATTCTTTATTATTAATAATATATATATATATATATATATGTGTGTGTGTTACTTCCACAATAAAATGATAATTGTACTTTTGTGTATTGATGTTATTTTGGTCACCGGTGATGATACCTCTTAGATTCAATAACTAATCTCTGACCTCGTCCAAAAATTCTCCTTAAAACACTTAGAGAATGCGAGTTATTTTTTTTGATTTGGAAGCTCATAAAATTGTTCAAGGCATTCATCTTCCTCAACCAAAGTACATTAGAGATTTTCTACATCAACATGATATGGAAAGATGTAAGACTCTACTTACTCCTTGTTGTTCTAGGATTAAATTACACTTGCGAGACAATCTTCCTTTTGATCAACCATCTAGATACAACAGTCTTGTTGGTGTATTGCAATATCTTGCTATGACTAGACTAGATATTTCTTATATTGTAAATAAACTGAGCCAATTTCTTCATACTCCCACTGTCAATCATTGAAAAGCTAGAAAATGGATATTGCAGTTTTTACAAGGCACTATTTCCACCAGTTTGTTCTGTAAACCTTAATATAGAATGGTGCTTGAAGGTTTTGTTGATGTGGATTTTGCGAGTTTTGTTGATGATAGGAGGAGCACCGGTGGTTTCTGCATATTTCTAGGATCTAATCTTATATCCTGGTCTTCTAGGAAGCAGCATACTGTGGCAAGGAGCAGCACCGAAGTTAACTATCTGGCTCTTGCCATGACTACCACTGAAATGGTCTGAATTCGTAGTGTTTTTGCTGAACTTGGTCTGCCTATTATTAAACCTTCAGTTTGGTGGTGTGATAATTTGGGAGCAGTTAAATTGGCCTTTAATCTGGCTTTCCATGCTCGAACTCGACATATTGAGGTTGATGTTCATTTTCTTAGAGAGAATGTGCAAAGCAAGGATTTGGATATCAGATTTGTTCCATCTGAAGATCAAACATCAGACATACTAACCAAAGTCTTGTCCTGCACTTGATTTCAGTTCCTAAATTCGAAGTTATCTATCTATTATGAACCCAACTGAGTTTATAAAGGAGCATATTAGATATACGTGTTACTCGCACGGTAGTTAGAAAATTCTTTAGAAATTTGTTAGACGGTTATGACGCTTGTGTGGTAGTTACAAACTTATTTCATAAGTAAAGAAATTAGTTAAGAATTTGTTAGATGCAGTTCCTAAATTCGAAGTTATCTATCTATTATGAACCCAACTGAGTTTATAAAGGAGCATATTAGATATACGTGTTACTCGCACGGTAGTTAGAAAATTCGTTAGAAATTTGTTAGACGGTTATGCCGCTTGTGTGGTAGTTACAAACTTATTTCATAAGTTAAGAAATTAGTTAAAAATTTGTTAGATGGTTATGACACTTGTGTGATAGTTACAAACTTGTTTGTAAGTTAGTTTTGAGTCTTCAATCTCGTGTATAAATATGTGACACCTGTTATAGCTGTTTTTCTTGATAAATCCAACATATTTTTCTTTTATATTTTGATTTTGATATTTAATAGTTACTTTAATTTTCGATTATTTCTTGCATATGCTTATAACAAATTTATTTGTAATATTAGTGCATGAGGTATTCAAATGTGCATCCCCATTTAATTTACGATTTTAATTTATCGTTTTGGCTGTATATTCTCTGTGTTCCATCCATAATACTGTAATGTTCAAATATCATCATATATATATATATATATATATATATATATCATAAAACAGAATAAAAAAACAAATTATTTTAATTATAAGTTACATCGTAATCTGTCGGGAATCACAAGCGTGTCTTATTGATTAGTCCAATTCTTTTTATATTGTTGTTATTTCATACATTTGACCAATATGTCATGTTTGAACTGTGTCTTCAAATAGTAGTAGTTGTTATTACATCATTGTGATACTGGATATCGTTGGTGAGATCTGCTCAGCTATCATATAAGGAAATTCTTGTCAGATTTGTTTTATTAATATTTTATATCAGCTAAACTATAAAAAAATATCTGATTTTTTTCTTACATATTCTAAAAGCTATAAAAAATATCTGATTGTTTTACAAATTTTCTACTCGAGTGTTAAAATAAGACCTGTGTTTACAAAAATAAATTTGATGATTTTTCATCATATGTACATTATTTTATAAAATATCTAGTATATAATTGATTAAATATTAATTACACAATTCGAAAACTTTATTAAAACTAGAATTTTTCCACCTTATTAAAGAATAACAAATAAATATAAATAAATTGAAATGTTTATATATTTCAAGAATTAGAGAATTATGAATTATCTAATAAATGTTATTCATAAGAAAATTATTTAATTTATTTTATATAGTACTTAAATTTAATACAAATCGTTTAACTCATAATGAATTTCAAAATTATTATTACATCATATTATATTTCATATATATGCACCTTTCTTTTTTACCAAACAATAGTTAAATCTATTTTTTTATGTATGATATACAAATTATATATTATAGCAACATATTACATCTAAAATATGAAATATATTTTTATGGGTTAAATTAGTTATTCTTATTTCGATATATGTGTTGGATTAATTTACTAAAATTCATTTTTCACCTATAATATATCAAGTCCTCTTACCGTGATCTTCAATTTGTTACAAGTATTGCATATATTATGATATATATATATAACTTTTAATGGGATGAATTATTTATTTTTATTTTGATATATGTATTGGATTTAAATAAATAATAGATTAATTTATAGTAGGATAGACAATTTATATTCAATTTGGACTCTAAAATTAATGTAGAAACATGTCGTTCAATTTATATTTGGCAGAGATAATTGTAGAAAGGACAATATAATACAATATAACACATATAAAAATATATTTTAAATCGAATGATATTATGTAAAACTATGAGTTATGACAAATGTAAAGCAGGAAATAAATTTGACATTTTTTTTTTCTTTTGTGCTGCAAATTGGCAAATTAACAATTATATGGTTTCTTTCTCTTTTTTTTTAAAAACTTTTTTCTTCTTTTCTAAACGTAGATAACATTATATTTATAATTTGTTTTTTGTGTATAATATATTGATCTTAATTCAACATCTTATATTATATATTGAAATAAAATATTAGATGTAAAAGATGCAATTGTATGTTGTCGATTATTATTTTAAGTTGAACTATTTCTATACAACTTAACTTTATATTTAATAAAATCTAATACATTTTATATTTTAAAAGTTGATAATTAATTTATTTTTTATCTTTCAAGATATTAAAGTCACTCTATATATTTTAATTATTTTATTAAATTTAAAATTTTAAATAATTATATCATAAATCGTTCATAATATTGCATAATAAAAATTCTAGTTTATATAATAAAGAAATAGTATATTTCATACATTGTACCTTAATTTAGATATGTTAAATGATTTGACCAAAATGATATATAATTCCTAATGCAATCCAATAGTTTGACTAAAATGGTCTAGAATTCCATAATGAAATACACTTTTCTTTCTAATTAATGCTTTCCTTTTACTGCATTTGCCATAAAAGTGTCTGATCTTTTTCTTTCACCTTTTTGGTGTACCAGAATTATTCAAAAAGAATTGTAACCATATAATAAATTATATATAAAAAAATATATTAGTCACATCTTAAATAGAAAATTGGTCAAATATTATATAATTATATCTATTTTACTATATGTTCTTCAAGTATTAGGATATTAGGATTTGTAAATATATTCGTTGATTTGTGTTTGTATGCATCTTTGAATCTATTTCCTTTCCTCCTTTTGTGTAGATTATATATATTTTTAAAATTGATTTTCTTTCCTTCTTTTGTGTAGAGCAGGGCACATTTGTGGTGTATATGCTATAAAATAAAGTCTCCCCTCAAACTTTATATGGTATCGAGCCACCCAAGGAAGTGATTCCTCTTTCTCCTCTTAAATTTTTTTCCGCTTTCCTCCATAACTAAAATCATTGCCATCAATGTTGTTGTTCAATCCCCATTGAAACCTACTCTGCCAAATTACACATGTTGGAAGTTTCAATTTGAAACAGCTCTCATGGGATATGATCTTCTTAGATTTGCTGATGACACGAACCCTTGCCTATCGACCACACTCATCGATAAACACAACGACCAATCCGAACCCTTAATTTTCGATTTGGCTTCATAAAGACAAACTCTTCCTTAGAGCGATTATTAGTGTTATTCAACCAACGATGTTTTTTTTTTCCATTGCTTCTATAAAAACATTCAAAGTAGCATGGGATATCCTTGCTCAAATTTATGGTCGTCCCTCCTGATGCTGTGTTATGGCCCTTAAAAATCATCTGTTGAATCTGGCCAAGGGAACCAAGTCGATTGATGATTTTATGCATAAAATTAAACAATTGGTTGATGATCTTGTGCATCTTGGAGTTTCTATCAATAATGATAATTTTGCTATCAAGGTTTTGAATGGTCCCGACGATGATTATCATGAATGTTTACAAGTTGTCCAAGACTATGATTCCTCGATATCCTTTGATGAATTTTATAATAAACTACTCAGTCTCCTAGATCGGGTTGCATCTAGCGGTGCCATCTTCCTAGCATGTTATGGCCTTTGCCACTGATCAAGGCCTCTCCAAGCAGTTGTTCAATCGACCCGTACACCAACAACATGGTTGTGGGCTAGAACGACAATGCCCACACCAATCCATGCCTCCCCACACTCTTTTTGGCTCCGGCCTGCACAAGTACATGGGCAAATGTCAATGTTTTGACAAGCAAGGACATTCAACCAAACGATGTCCCAATTATTATGCCTTTCTCTGGAAGTAGAACAGCCAGTAGCGACCAACTTATACTTAGCCGTTCGCTCATACGGCCACACGCCACTAAGCTAATCCCTTAGCTTCCGAGCCAATCCCTCAACTTTCGAATGGATTGTGGATTTCGGTGCCTCATATCATATGACAATGGACCTCACTAACTTGTCACTTCGCTCTCCATATGTTGGTCTAGCGACATCATTATTGGTAACAGTGCACTTTTACCCATTACGCATGTTGGTAATCTTCAATCTTTGACCATTTTTAAATTTGCAATTTGTATGTGTCCCTAGCATATGAATCTTATTTATGTGTCTCAATTGTGCTCCAATAATGATGTTAATGTTCTCTTTGTTGATATTGATTTTCAGGCGAGGGCTCGTCGCATGGGGATCTAGCTTCTATCCAACAATTTAAATCTTTGGTTGAAAACTATTTCCATTGCAAAATCGATACCTTCTTGGACAATGGAGGTGAATATCTCGCCCTTTGTTCCTTTCAAAGTACTCATGGCATATCTCATCTTACTTACCCTCCATATACACTCGAGCATCATGGCTTTGCTGAACGTCGTCATCGTTATATTGTCGAGATTGGCCTCACTCTTCTATATATTGCCTCAATCCTTACTTCCTTCTGGCCATTTTCCTTCTGCACTGCAACTTACATGATTAATCCATGCTATAGAAAAATTTATCCACGACATCTTCCTTTAAATGACTCTATGGCCGTCCCCCTAATCTTTCCAAACTTCGAGTGTTTGGTTATCCCTGCTTTCTTGGCTTCGGCCATATATGATAAACATAGGATTTACGTGCAATTCGGGGTTATTATTTATAATTTTTAGGCAATTGCATGTACATATTTGACGATTTCTTGATGATTTTGTTATATTTTGTTACGTCACGTGTTTGTTGAAGTTTTGACAGAAAACAGACAATTAAGGGTGTATAGACCACATCTCAAGTCACATGAACCGAGGACGAACCACAGAGACACGATCAGAGCACAGCCCGTGCTATAGATCAAAATGACGCATATTTGAGCTTCATGAAGCACTGGCCGTGTGTGGTCCCTATTACGGTCCGTGTAATATACCTCCCACAAACTTGAGCCTAGATCGTGTCCGTGTGTATTCTTAGGACACTCTCTCATGTAAGGTGCATATCTCTACTACAATCCTTCCACCACAAAAATCTTCAACTCTTGTCGTCTTTAGTATGATGAATCAGTCTTTCCACTCTGCGATATTCCAATCTCCACTCCATCTAGTGACCTTCCATCACCCGGTTCATCACTTGCTAGACTTCCTATGCCACCAATTAAGGTCTCGGTCCTGTTGTTCCCCCATCAACACACCATCACCTATTCCTGTGGTTCCTTCATCACAAGCTTTTGACCTTGCACCACCATCAGTTTATGTGGTTCTTTTGCCAGAGGCTCATGAATCTGCACCACCAGATGCTACTTCAACCCATCCCATGAGCACACACCTTCAAAATAACATTCAGAAGCCAAATACGAAGTATGGCCTTGTGGCCTCGTCTTTTGCAATTAACACTGAGCCAATCTGAATCACACAGGCCCTCAAAGATTCTTGATGGTGTAATGCTATGTTTGCTGAATTTGATGCATTGTTTTGTAGCGGGACTAGGGACGTGGACCCTTCTCAGTCATCTCTGAATGTTGTTGGTTGCAAGTGGATCTTTCATGTGAAACATAAGCCTGATTGTTTGCTTGGAAAATTTAAAGCTCGCTTGGTTGCAAAGAGCTTTCACCAGCGTCTTAGCATGGACTACTTGAAACATACAGTCCACTTGTCAATCCTTATTCAGGAAATTTCATTTTCTTGTTGGTGGTTCATTCGATAAGTTGATGTCAAAAATGCATTCTTGCATGGGCCCTTGCATGAAGAGGTGTATATGGCCAACCCCCTAGAATTTCAGACGCCATCTTTTCTCACTATTTCTGCAAACTGCGGAAGGCAATCTATGGGTTAAAGCAGGCTCCCCGATGCAATTTCTAAAGGACTTTGTTCCTCTCTCCTACTTCTTTGGAATTGAAGTCTAATATGATTCTTAGGATTTTCTTCTCTGACAATGGAAATATTTCACAGAACTTCTCGTCTTGTACAACATGCTTGACTCCAAACCCATCAGCACACCACTGGACACCACCTTGGGTCTCTCTAAATTAGATGGAACTGCATCCTCTAATTCCATACTATATCGCCAAGCGTAAAGGACCATTTTAGTACTTGTTAATCACTCGTCCGAACATCGCTTCTGTGGTCAACAAGTTGTCAAAGTTCATACATGTTCCATCTGAACTTCACCGGCGAATCAGTCAAACGCCTATTTTGCTATTTGAATTGCAATATAAAATGTGGCTTGAGTCTTGGATTTTATACCTCTTTACTACTCTATTATTTCTCTAATGTTGACTCATGGTGATTTTGATTATTGTATCTCTACTGGTGCGTATGTGGTTTTCTTTCGCCCAATGCCATCTCTTGGTGCTCAAGGAAGCAATACTCTGTTGCTCGATCATCAATGGAAGTTGATTACCGTGTTATTGCAAATGCAGTTGCCAAACTTTAATGGATTCGCTCACTTCTCCATGAACTTCATGCGGTGCTGCCTACTCTACTTGTTGTGTATAGTGATAATATTGGAGCGACCTATCTCTGTCCCAATCCGGTGTTTCACTCGATGATGAAGCATATTACGATTGATTTTAACTTTGTTTGTGACATGGTTTAAACTTTTCAGCTGAATGTAATTCATATATTGTCCTCAAGTCAACTTGTGATTTTCCTTTCTAAATCCCTCTCAAGCCCTCGACTTCATCTCCTTATGACAAAAATTGGTGTTACCTCTGGATCATCATCTTGATAGGGCTTATTAGGATATTAGAATTTGCAAATATATTCGTTTATTTATTTTTCTATACATCTATGAAATTGATTTTCTGTCATTCTTTTGTGTAGATTGTATAAATCTTTCAAATTGATTTTCTTTCCTTCTTTTGTGTAGAGCAGAACACAAGTTTTTAGTGTATATATATCCTTGGTGGTTAATAAAATAAAGTATCCCTTCAAACTCTATCGCTAGTTAACCCTAGTTAAAAGCAACAACAACTTGGGCTACCATCCCACCAAGAAAACCATTAAGTCGCTCGGTAGTGCCCTCTCTAGCCCAAGAAGGCTCTGACATCATCATCCTCCTCATCAAACCCACATGTATTCTACTATTATTCCGACTTTGGGCCATGGTGGGACAAGAAGAGAGGCGATACGAGTTCGGGTAATGGTTGTAACATGCTCAGAGATACTGGGGATGGACCTGAAAACGAGATTCAAGCATTTACAGCTCCTCAGATTATTGAGGAAGACTTTGATTGTGTGGGGTACGATAATGACGAGGATGATGAAGAAGAAGAGATGAGAGATAATGGGAAGAAAAGAGTGAGAACGCCGATCAAATCTAGGTCTCTAAAATGCAATCCTAATATCATGTTACATTATTCTTTGAAAATACCCAATATCTTTCAAAAGCCTGCTCGTTTTGATGTACGTCGCGTGATTCCCAATTATGCAACCAATCAATCACTGATGTATTATTTTTTTCACATGCTTCATTAAAATTAACATTTTATAATAAAATAATTTTAACTTCATTAAAAATTAATATAAAAATGCAAGTTAAATAAGTAACAATATTCCAATAATATATAATATGATATTTTCACTCCCAGATGAAATGTATTGCTATTGATTATCACTTTGGTTGTAACTTGGTCTAAAGTTCTCACTTGCACATACCTCATGTCTCATCCTTAGATCAATTAGCGATTTCCCTTAGTAAATCGGTGTCGAGCCCTTGACTTCCTCCTTATGTCCAAAATTGGAGTTACCTCCGAATCATCATCTTAAGAGGGCTTATTAGAATAGTAGGATTCACAAATATATTAATTGATTTATTTTTGTATACATTTTTGAAATTGATTTTCTTTCCTTATTTTGGGTAGATTGTATATATATCTTTCAAATTGAGTTTATTTCCTTCTTTTGTGTAGAGTATGACACAAGTTTGTAGTGTATATATACCCTTGTTGGTTAATGAAATAAAGTATCCCTTCAAACTCGATCCTCAGTTAAAAGCTACAGCAACTTAGGCCACCATCCCACCTTGAAAACCATTAAGTCGGCGGAGGAAGCTTCTCCACATTGCCTTCGGCAAAAGAAAGCTCTAGCATCATCATCCTTCTCGTCAAACCCACATGACTTCTACTATTATTCGAGCAATGGACCACAGTGTGGGGAGAAGAGAGGCAAAATGGGTTAGCATAATGGTTGTAACAAGCTCAGAGATGTTGGGGATAGACCTGAAATAGGATTAAAGCACCTGCGGCTCCGCAGATTGGTGAGGAAGACTTTGATTGTATGGAGTACAATGATGACGAGGATGATGAAGAAGAAGAGGTGAGAGATAATGAGAAGAAAAGAGTGAGAAAGTCGATCAAATCTTGGTCTCTAAAATGCAAATCCTACCTGAGGAGGTGCATATGGCTAACCCCTCAAGTTTTGAGATGTCAAATTTTCTCATTATGTCTACAAACTGCTACGGAAGGCCATCTATAGGTTAAAGTAGGCTCCCCGTGCTTGGTACATTGAACTTCATAACTTTCTACTTGGTATGGGTTTTGTCAACACTCAGTTTAACACGTCTCTCTTTGTCTTTTACCATTCGAGAATCACGGCTTCCTTTCTAGTCCATGTTGATAACCTCATCATCATAGGGATCGACTCTACCTTTATCACTAGAATTATTGATGCATTGGCCTCACGGTTCTCTCTAAAGGACTCTGGTCCTATCTTCTACTTCCTTGGAATTGAAGTCCAATCTAATTCTCAGGGTTTTCTTCTCTTGTAATGGAAATATGTCACTGACCTTCTCGTGCGGTATAACATGCTTGACTCCAAACCCGTAAGCACACTCCTAGACACCACCTTGTGTCTCTCTCGATTAGATGGCACCACGCCATCTAATTCCACACATTATCACCAAGAGGTTGGAGCCCTTTAGTACTTGTTAATCACTCGAACGAACATCGCTTTTGCGCTCAACAAGTTGTCAAAAATCATGCATGTTCTCTCTGAACTTCAATGGGGAACTTTCAAATGCTATTTCATTATTTAATTACACTATAGCATGTGGCTTAAGTCTTCATCCTCATGCCTCTGTACCACTCCATTATTTCTTTGATGTTGACTGGGGGGTGATTTTTATGATTGCACCTCTACCGGTGTGTATATTTAAACAATCCCATATCTTGGTGCTTGAAGAAGCAATGCTTTGTTGCCCGATCATCATTGGAAGTTGAATATCTTGCTATTGCAGATACATCTACCAAACTTTAATGAATTCTCTCACTTCTCCGTGAGTTTCATGTGGTGCTGCCTACTCTACTTGTTGTGTATAGTGATAATATTAGAGTGACTTATCTTTGTGCCAATCCCGTGTTTCACTCAACAATGAAGCATATTGCGATTGATTATGACTATGTTCGTGACTTGGTCTAAACTTCTTAGTTGAACGTAACTTATGCCTCATCCTCAGATCAACTTATGATTTTCTTTTCTAAATCCCTCTCGAGCCCTCGACTTCATCTCCTTATGACCAAAATTAGTGTTACCTCCGGATCATCATCTTGATAGGGCTTATTAGGATATTTGGATTTGCAAATATATTCATTGATTTGTTTTTCTATACATATTTGAAGTTGATTTTCTTTTCTGCTTTTGTGTAGATTGTATAAATCTTTCAAATTAATTTTCTTTCCATCATTTGTGTAGAGCGGGGCACAAGTTTGTAGTATATATATCCTTGGTGGTTAATGCAATAAAGTATCCTTTCTAACTCTATCCCTTGTTAACCCTAGTTAAAAGCTACAACTTGGATCACTATCCTACCAAGAAAACCATCAAAATTAACAAGGGAGGCTCGGTAGTGTCCCCTCCGGCCCAAGAAGGCTTTGGCATCACCATCCTCCTTGCCAAACCCACACGTATTTTACTATTATTCTGGCTTTTGGCCATGGTGGGGCAAGAAGAAAAGTTAAACTAGTTAGGGTAATGGTTGTAACATGCCCAGAGAAGTTGGGGATGGACCTGAAAATGAGATTGAAGCACCTGCAGCTTCGCAAATTGGTGAGGAAGACTTTGATTGTGTGGGGCACAATAATGACGATGATGATGAAGAAGAAGAGATGAGAGATAATGGGAACAAAAGAGTGAGAACGCCGATCAAATCTAGATCTCTAAAATGCAAATCTTTAATCAAGTTACATTGTTCTTGTGTGCGTCCTGTGATTCCTGGTTATGCAACCGATCAATCACTGATGCATCCTATTTTTCACATGCTTCATTAAAATTAACATTATATAATAAAATAATTTAAACATCATTAAAAATTAATATAAAATGCAAGTTAAATAAGTAACAATATTCCAATAATATATAATATGATATTTTCACTCCCAGATGAAGCATATTGCTGTTGATTATCACTTTGTTCGTGGCTTGGTCCAAACTTCTTAGTCATGCATATCTCACTGTCTCGTCCTTAGGTTAACTTGTGGATTCCCTTACTAAACCCCTCCCATGTCCTTGACTTCGTCACCTTATGTCTAAAATTAGTGTTACCTCCGGGTCAACATTTTGAGGAGGCATATTAGGATATTAGGATTTGCAAATATATTCATTGATTTATTTTTGTATACATCTTTGAAACTGATTTTCTTTCCTTCTTTTGTGTATATTGTATATATCTTTCAAATTGATTTTTTTTCCTTCTTCTGTGTAGAGTAGGGCACAAGTGTGTAATGTATATATACCCTTGGCGGTTAATGAAATAAAGTATCCCTTTAAACTTTATCCCTAGTTAAAAGCTACAACAGCTTAGTCCACTATTCCACCAAGAAAATCATCAAGCTAGCATGGGAAGCTCCACCACCGCGCCGTCTCCGGCCTAAGAAAGCTCTAGCATGATCATCCTCCTCGTCAAACCTACTCAAATTCTACTATTATTCGGACTTCGGGCCGCGGTAGGACAAGAAGAGAGGGAAAATGGGTGCGACTAATGGTTGTAACATGCCTAGAGACACTGGGGATGGATATGAAAACAAGATCGAAGCACCTGTAGGTCTGCAGATTGGTGAAGAAGACTTTGATTGTGAGGAGTACAATGATGAAGAAGAAGATGAGATGCAAGATAATGGAAGACAAGAATGAGAAAGCCAATCAAAGTCAGGTCTCTAAAATGCGAATCCTAATATCCTAATATCAAGTTAGATTATTCTTTTAAAATATCTTGTATCTTTCAAAAGCCTGCTCGTTTTACTCTGCGATCTGTGATTCTTGGTTATGCAATCGATCAATTGCTGATGTATCTTATTTTTCACATGTATCATTAAAATTAACATTTTATATTAATTTTTTTTTTCAAATACAAGTTAAATAAGTAACAACATTCCAAGAATGTATAATACGATATTATAAATTGTGAAAATAAAAATATAGAAAATTGAAAATAAATTTAGAACATATAAAATAAATGATAAAAATTACTAAAAGAATTGAACATAATAGAAAATTATAAATAAAATTGGAAAATTACGTTCATAAAGTTTAAAATAAATTCTGAAAAAACACAAATAATTTTGGAAAATTGCAAGAACATTTTGGAAGTAAAAATGAATTTAAACACTTATAACAAAATAAAATTATATATTATAAATTTTAAATTTCTAAAAATCTATGAAAATAAAAAAATAAATTTTTTAAAATAAATTACAAATAGATTCATAAAATTATAAATATATAGGAAATTACTAAATATTTAAGAAAACGCCACAATATATTAGAAAATTACATATAAATTTCTAAAATTACAAATAAATTCAAAACAAATAAAATAAAATCATAATTATTAATAAGATCTAAACTTGGTATATTGTGAATTGGATGTTTTTATCATAAATTTATACACACACGCTCCCACATTTGTTAAAAAAAATTTGAAGCACCATTTATCGTATATAACTTGGAACTGAAACTATGTGTTGCCTCAAATTCCGTAGATTTTCAATTTTTATTGTCCTCATTATTATTTAATATAAGGCAAAAGCTTGAGTTTAATCCGTTTAATTCCTATGAAAAGACAACAGCAACAATAAAAATAAAAATAATAATAACAATAATACCACCACTCCAATTAATAAAGACAAGGGTATCGCAATCGTGCCACAACACCTTTTTTTAATTATTTTTTTGGAACTAATGCATATAAATAAGCTCCACATGTTAGCCTCCTTCCCATCTCTGCTCCAGAATTTCATTCACTTCCTTTTTCATTAAATATAATATAATACATACATACATACATACATACATTTGCCCTCTCCTCCAACCACTCATACATTTTCTTCATATTCACAAATTTCCCTGCTCCATCACTTTGTTTATGCTCGAGCCACAGACTGCCATGAGGATTGGGGCGATTGTCGAACAAGGATATGTGTACCAAGAAGAAACTCATCTCACTGTGCTCAAAACCTCCCTCTTCTTCACCGGCGATGGCTTCACTGCTTATGATTGCAAAGGCCAACTCGTCTTCCGAGTTGACTCGTACGGTCCCGACGCCGGTGAGAGGAGTGAAGTCGTTCTCATGGACGCCATTGGTGGATGCATCCTCACCGTCCGTCGTAAGGTTAATCCTACGATTTTTCTATTCGTCCTAGTGCGGCGTATTACTATTAGTGTCTTTTTGGGTGCAAATTTACCGTTTCGACCGAGTCAATTTGTCTGGTCGACAATAGTAAAATGAACTGATTCATTTTGAGATTTTAAATTCATATCTGTCAGAAATGGAAATTGTACTAGGTTGAGTTGTGAACCAACGAGTTAACTCACTGATCTCTTTTTTTCTTTTCGAGTTAGAGGCCGAGCCTGCACCAGAGGTGGGAAGGGTTCATCGGCGAGGGAACCGAGGGGAAGAAGCCGATCTTCAGCGTGCGTAGATCCTCGATAATTGGACGGTCGAGCATGACGGTGGAGGTGTACACCGATCCCAGCGAGGAGTACCAGATCGAGGGTTCCTTCGCTTGCCGGAACTGTACCATTTTCAACGCGGAGAAAGAAGCCGTGGCGGAGATCCGCCGGAAGGTAGATGCCTCCACCAACATCGTGCTTGGAAAGGACGTCTTTGTACTGTCACTGAAACCGGGTTTCGACGCTGCGTTCGCCATGGGGCTGGTTCTGGTGCTCGATCAGATTCACGGCGCCGATAATGATGACGGCGGAGAGAATGGGAGCAAGGTTGGTGTGGAACCCACCATAGAGGATTCGGATCTCTCTCCTTAGTTTAAGTATTTTCAGTAAATTACACTTTGACCCCGGACAATTGGCCGTGTGCCAAAAGCTCCCTCGAACTCACGAAACATGTACACTTTAGCCCATCTTTGACGCACTGTCCTAGAAATCCGTGTGTATTAAATGCCTTCGAGTTTGAAACACCTTAATACTACATGGACGTATTTACCCTCTAAGCAATGTATAAATAACTTGTTAACCAATTTTTATTTTCTTCTGCCTTTAAGCTTCTTCAAAAGGATCTAAATTAAATATAAGTAGTCCACTAAAGAAAAGCAGTAGCAGTACCTGCATTAACAAAGCTGGCTATACATATTCCACTAAAAAGGGAAAATAACATCAATACAATATATCATATATGCATATAATTAAGTTGGCATGTTTTCTTTATTATATTTTCTTATTATTATTATCTTGTTGTAATCCCTAATGAAAAACTACATTTTTCTTACGTTATATATATAATCTATACATCTCAATCCGAAAAGAATGAAGAAAAAAGAAGAAATAAATGGATTATTATTATTATTATTATTCAATTAACAAAGAACTTCAATTAAAAAACGTTCGTGTTAGTAATTTGGTAAAAGTATTAAATTGAAAAGTATTGTTTGATTGAGCCAAATAAGAGCTTCTGTTACCAAATCCTGTCGAACCGACTAACCTAAAACAATGAATTAATTAAGAACGTTGTAAATGTTGGTGGGTTGTGCCACAAAGCAGTTGATCCACCTTTTCTTTTTTTTTTTTTTTTTTTTTTTTAATTCAACGCAGTTTACGTTATGAAATTTTGAAAAACTTAAAAATGGTGCAACACATAACCGTTGAGATACACTATTGTCTTCTCTCAAAACAAACAAACAAATAAATAATAATAATAATAACAACAATAATAATAATAATAATAATTATTATTATTATTATTATTATTATTATTATTATTATCATTATATTATTATTATATAATATGTTGGGAAATGCACGGACAAATTGGGATCAGCTGGAATGATAATGCCAAATTTAAAGCTCCATTTAAAAATTTTGTATTTTAAAATTTGTTTATTATTATTTTTGTTTGGATATTAAATTTAAAATGAGTGAATTGTTTAACATTTTTTTGATTTATTTTAAAAGTTTGTGGCATTATGTGTGTATATTTATATACATATATGTATGCTTATACATGCATAAATATGTGTATATGTATGTTTATACATGCATATATGTGTGTGTGTGTGTGTTGTGTGTGTTGTACGTGTTGTGTTTGTACAATTTGCGTATTTGTGTAGTTTTGTTGGAATGTAATTCCTTGCATGTATTCATTTGACAATAATCAATATATACAGATTTGCAGTCCTAATATGTGGTGTTAATTAGGAAATTAATTATATTATATGGTGCTAATTACGGAGCTAATTATACAAGAGAATATTTACTAATATATAACATATTATGTCACACCCCTACAGAGGTTGTCAAACGCATAAGCTGTCTTGAAAATTATTAAAAAGTATGTGCAGAAGCCCTTTACTGAATATGTCGGCAATTTGAAACGGGACGGCACATGAAGGACAGAACGTCACTATGTGTAACTTTCTCACGAACGAAGTGAATATTCATCTCAATATGTTTAGTAAGTTGGTGTTGAATTGGGTTACCTGATAGATAAATTGCACTTACATTGTTACAATAAACCAAGGTTGCCTTACGAATGGGACAATGTAGCTCTAGAAGTAGGTTCCTTATCGATTCCTAGACAACATTCGCAGCACCTCTATACTCAGTATCAACACTAGAACGAGAGAGAGCGGAATGCCGTTTGGATGACCAAGAAATGATGTTGTCACCGAGAAAGACACAATAGCCGAAGGTCAATCGTCTAGTGTTTGGAGAACCACCCCAATCTGTATTTGTATAAGCGATAAGTTTGCCAATAGAGGACTTGTAGAGATGCAGACCAAAATCAAGAGAACCTTGAACGTAGCGCAAAATGCGCTTTAGAGCATTAATGTGATCACTTCTCGGATCATGCATGTGAAGACACACTTGTTGCACTGCATAAGAAATACCAAGTCTGGCATAGGACAAGTGCCACAATTAGACATACTTAGGGGGATATTGCAATGCACCTGCCAGTTGGCGATACTTAGAGGGATCCTTATATGGGTCATCCTTAGAAGCCCCCAACTTTTGTTTAGTATTGACTAGCATAGGACAAGTGCTACAATTAGACATTCTAACCCTGGCAATAATGTCTTTGACATACTATTTCTGTAATAGAAATAGACCATTTGGAGGACGAGTAGCAGCAATCCCTAAAAAATAACTCAGCGGGCCAAGATCCTTCATAGCAAATTCTGCTCCCAAAAGAGTCATAATGGACTTACAGAGAGCATCAAAAGAAGCTGTAAGAATTATGTCATCAACATATAGCAAAATGTAAGCAATGTCGGAGCCTTTGCTATAAATAAACAATGAGTGATTGTATTTATTATGAGAAAATCCAATAGTGGCAACATAGTCTGTAAAGTGTTGGTACCAAGCTCTCGGAGCATGCTTCAGTCCATATAGAGATTTCTTCAACAAATAAAACATAGTCAGGATGACTTGGGTCCTTCAAACCTATCGGCTTATGTATATAGATTGTCTTATTGAGATGACCATAGGGAAAGACATTCTTAACGTCCAACTGATGAATGGGCCAAGAACTAGACAATGCTATGTTCAAAACAACTCGAATATTGTCGATTTAACCACGAGGCTAAATGTTTCATCACAATCCACTCCCTTTTGCCAAGACCTTCCAGCACCTACAAGACGGGCTTTGTACCTCTCAAAAGAACCATCAAATTTACGTTTATGACAAAAAATCCACACATAGAACGAATCACATTCACATCAGAAGGACGAGGCACTAGCTCACATGTTTTATTTTTAATTAGAGCATTATATTCATAAAACATTGCATCTTTTCAATTTGAGTCACGGAGAGCACTAGCATTTTTGGAATAGGAGAAATGGTGGTAGTGGTGGGCGTGTTCAAATTGGTAGGATACTTGTGGTTTGGTTTGAATATACCATTTTTGCTCCATGTGGTCATTATATGTAAAATGGGATTATTTGGGCTAGAATTGCTTCAAAGTGATTGTGTTATATGCGACACTCATTTGAGGAGGTGGAGTAGGCTGCAGATTGTAGGGACTGTTGGGTGCAGGTGGTGGGGAAGCTGGGGTTGTGTGGGATTGGTCGTAGGGGCTTGATTTTCAAGTTTGGCTGTAGTAAATGGATTGGTTGGAGTGGCTGCATTAGTGGAAAATTTTGGCACTATGGGTGGTGGTGCCTTGAGATAGGGCTTTGTGAGATTTGCCAGCTAGAGGTGGGCAGATTTGTGAGTGTGTCACAGTTGGGCTCCTGTATGAAGTAGAGGAATTTATGGAGTTGTGTTGTGGTGTGTGATTCGGGGCAGAATTATTTTTGTTTGAAGACAATTTATGCATTTGGTGAATCAAAGATTGAGAAATTCCTTCATCTAATAAATCATACACGTGTAGTTGGAGAAAGGATTTTAGGGAATGGGATGCACATGGCAACAATAAATGTTTTTACCACTCGATGTATCATAACATCTATACCCACGATGATTGGAGGGATATCCTAGGAAAACATATTGAGTAGACCGAGCTTGTAATTTGTTAATGGAGGTAGAGGAAAATAATGGAAAACATAGAACCCAAATATGCGAAGATGAGAGTAAGTAGGGTTCGTTCGATAGAGAACTTGAGTTGGAAAAGAATAACTCAACTTTGGAGGGTAGAATTTTTGATAAGTAAGTAATCATATCAAGTGCATAATGCCAAAAGAAAGAGGACATAGATGCATGAGTAAGCAGGGTTCAAATAATGTTGTTTATTGATTTGATATGTCTTTCGAATTTTTCATTTTGAGGGGAAGTATAAGGACACGATAGTCCGAACTGCATCCCATGGAGTGCACTTAATGTTTGAAAGGAGCTAGTGACAAATTCAGAACCATTATCACATTGGAGATTCTTGATGTTTCACTCAATTTGAGTTTTAATAAGTGTTTGAAATGCCTTGAAAAGAGAAAATACTTGGGATTTTCTAGAAATTGGGTATTTCCACAAGAATTTGCTAAAGCCATCAAGGAATAAGACATAATAATGATGCCCAAAATTACTAGCAATTGGCGAAGTCCAAAGATCACTGTGAACAATATGAAAAGGAAAAACAATATACGACATTGAATCATTACATGGAAGTTTAGTGTGCTTTACAAGAGGACAAGAACAACAAGAAAATGTACGTGTTTTATTATAGTTGATTAACTTGTTACTACAGAGAGAGCTAAGAACGTCTCCCAGATGTCATAATCAGCAATGTCATAGATTAGAAGACAATATAGTGAAAGCTGAAAGGACTAAAGAAGTGGCTCGATTTTTGGTGAAGATAGAATATAGATCACTCGTGCTATCACATCTCATAATTTTGCTTCCCGTCTATAAATCGTTCACAAAAAAATTCAAATGCAACAGAAACCATATTGTCAGTGGTAAATTTACAAACAAATATAAGGTTTTTAATGAGCTTTGATGCATGTAGAAAATTATTTAGGGTTAATGGTGGGTGAGGTGGGGGCAATTTATGATTAACGTAACCATAAATCGGAATTAAATGTCCACTACCAACAACAATGTTATCATTTGAGTTGCTTGAATTAAAATAATATGAGAGTAAACCTTGCTCTGTTGTCATATAAGATGTAGCACCAGTATTTACATACCAATTTTCATTCGGTTGAGAGAGAGTCATAGTATGCATAGCAGCCTCGATGTTGGTTGGGGCATAGCCAATTGATGACAAAGCAATTGAGGCAGTGTATGCTTGTTGCAGCCGGGGTCCAAGAAGGTCGGACTGTCAAGGCATAGGGGGACGTTGTTGTTGCCATGGTGTACTTGGGTATGGGCAGGGTGGTGTGGGCCACTGTGGACCCCACGTTGGCTGCCAGCCGCCCCAGAAAGGCTACCACTTCTGTTGTTGATTTCCGTCGTTGCTGCCTGAGGTGTGACCTTTCCACCACCACCAGATTTTCCCCATTTATTATTTTTTCCATTAGTTTTCTTTTTCTGTTTATTATTTTGCCTGCTGTTATAGAAGGTAGAATTTTGGTGAGTTGAAGAGGTTGAACTAATTGCTCCGCCACCGGAAGAGGATCCGTCTGTGGTGGCGATAAGGTCTATGGTTGTGCCTCCAGATTTGCATGTGGCTCGATTCTTGATTGTGTGTTCAGTCAATTTGAGACGAGAACAACAACTTTCAAAGGAAGGAAAAGGATCGAGGTTCTGAATAAAATCAACACACCCTTCGTACGCTTCCGGCAGGCCACTAATGAGCTTCAAGACTAGGTGACTATTGGTTAAGGGTGCATCAACGTGTGCAAATTGTTCCAAGAAGGACTTGACGTGATTGCAGTAGGCATCGACGGAGGGAATATTGTCGAATTTGACTGCAACAAGTTCTTCTTTGAGATGAGTTGCCCTAGAACCTTTGCTATCCTGAAATATAGCTTCCAACCTTTTCCATGTTTTTTACGTAGAGTCGTCTCTAAATAGAATGGCTTGAAGAAGATCAGGGGAGATGGTGCCATATATCCATTGCAGGATGGCAGCGTCCAAGCGATCCCAAAGTTCCGGATCAGTTGCCTTGGTGGCTTCATATTTTTCTTTGTTGTCTCCTCCGTAGGAAGAAGAATGTAATGAAGAAGGTTATGAATACGAACTTGAACTGTAAAAAGGGATGCCCATGAATCATATAATCTAGTGTCATTGTCCAACGTAATGGGAATCACAGACTTGACGTTGGTGATGGAGAGGGCCGGATGGAATTTTTCCTTGTTATCGGACAATGGCAAGATTGAAGATGAAGTCAAGAATGTAAGAAGAAGAAGAAGAAGAAGAAGAAGATACCATGTTGGAATGTAATTCTCGGCCTGTATTCAATAGTGAATATATACAAATTTGCGGTCCAAATCTATGGTTTTAATTAGGGAACTAATTATATTTTATGGCGCTATTAGGAAGCTAATTATACAAGAGAACATTTACAAATATATAACATATTCGGTCAACTTTGTGTGTATCTATGCAATGTGTTACTTGCAATGTGTTACTTGCAATGTGTAATTCTTCCTTTTTTATTTTTGCAACTTTAAACCCTAAATTTTCAATTTTCGCAATTTAAAGTATATAATAATTTTTTAAGAAAATTATATTTTTTTTTCTAGGGAGCAAAATACAAAATTTGTCCTGTAACTATAGAACATTTGCAATTTAGTCTTGATCTAATTTAAATTCACAATTATATCCCATAACAATTTTAATTTTGTAAATTTAGTAAAATTAGAACTAAATTCGCAAAATTAAAATTGTTAGGAGACATAATCACAAATTTACATTTAAACAGAAGTAAAATTGCAAATATCTTATAGTTATTGGACTAATTTTGCAATTTTTATTTTTTTAAGGTTATGTTTCTTCCATATGTAGCTTTGTAAATAAAAAAAGGACCAATCCAGCGTATATATGCGTACCCAAATCTTATTTCTTTTGTATTTTTAATTACATTTAAGAAGGAGTAAACTATTTATTTTCTAAAATCTAATTTTTTATTTTTTTATTTTAATATTAACTAACTGCAGACTAGCGTAACACCTGTGCGATGCACATAATATATATTTTTTATTTTATAATTTAAGTATATATTTAAGTTATATATATATATATATTTATATATATAGTGAATGAAATTATTCAAGCACATAAATTCAACAATAATATTGAATTTACAAAAAAGTTTTTTAAAGAATCCAACTTTAATGTTGGATAAAAATATAAGATATAATTTACATAATATCAAATTAAATAGACAAATGAAAATGTACCTACTATTCAAGAATCAAATGATTGTACTGAAAGAATTAAGTAGAAAGTTACCTGTTTTTCAATCTATTTATAACTGAATAAAATGAAAATATTAATAAACTTGATATCTATAATTTATGAAAGGATGAATAAAATCAAATATTTTTGTAATTAAGATTTATCAGAAATAGTGATTTACACACAAACATATTCTAAGTAATAGATACCAAATTACTTTTTATTAGAAAACCCATTTAGGCAGGAAAATGAAAATAAAATAAAAATTATTTTACTGTTATATATATAAATTTGACATTCTAGGTGGCAGAGGATATCGGCACCAATGGTACACATCACTTAATATTCATTCAAAACTTGTTGCATGCTTTTAATTAATGAGGTATTTGAAATTAGAAAAATAAAAAAAATATCAATTAATATATATTTTACGAAAAATTGTGATTTTTCTGCAGTTAACTCATTTATAAGAGAATGATGATATATTTCAAGTGATTTAGCTGTAGAAAGTTATAAGAAAATTAAAATTCATTAATTAAATTTTTAGTCAAACATGTTGAATGAAAAAACAAGTTTGACTAAAAATTAACCTTAATAATATATATATATATATATTATTAATTTGAAATGCTTTGTACAACTAAATAATGAAATGATAGTGAAGTATGTTAATGGAGAAAATGATAGTGAATCATATATCCTTATCTTAATGAAAAGTTGTTTTTATATCTGAACGGTTTAAAGATATTGTAAAATATTCAGTACACGTGCATGGGCTACGCTATTCATTCATCTTCCACTTATTTAATAATATATGAGCCTCATTTAAAGAGGGGGTGATATATCTATCCATCTATATTATAAAATTTTGAATAATTTTTAATTCTTCTTTAGTAAATATTAAAATTTAGGGGTACATAAGTAATTTAGGATTACATATTTTATTATAAAATAAAGAGCCTTCTATATTTCAAACTAGATCAACTTTCTGTGTACAACGTGTATTCAATTTACATTATTGTTTATTTAATTAAAAAATATTATTTAATTATGTGAAAAATATTATAATTTTTTAAAGTAATTAATCAATAATAATATTTTTTAAATAAATAAATAATATATTTTAGTTAAACAAATAATAATGTAGCCTAGATTGCACAGTAAACATGATACATCCAAGTTTTTGCATTCAAACTATTCTTACAAAGTTAGTACTTAGATTCTTTTTCTTAAAAAGTCTTGAATTTTTGAATTATGAAAATACAGTTTCAAATTAAAATAGATTTAGAAGGATTTTCGAGGATATGCTAAATTATATATAAAGTAAATAATCATAATAGATACTTTTGATTATCTAAAGTAGGCTTTATGCAAAACATAATAATAAAAAAATTCTTTTTATTAAAATAGTTGTAAGCATTAGGTGGAAAAATGCTAGACAATTTTAAAAAAATAATAAAATGTTTTTTTTATTATCAGTAATATAACATGTAAAATTATGTAAACAACAAGAAAAAGAAAAAAAAAACGGGGATGCTTACCAAACATGATTTTTACATAAAAAGAAATAAAGTTTAAAAATATTTAAGTTTATATTATTATTAGATTAAAAATAAAAAGCAAAAGTAAGTACCGATTGAAAAATTCTCATTAATGTCTTCATTTACTATGCAATCATATCAACTAAGAGCTTTTCAATTATATGTTATATGATGTAAAAATAAAAAATCCTGCTTTTAAGGCACCGTATAATCTGAAATCGTGTTGTTATTATTATTTATTATTAATATATTAAATTCCAATAAAAACTAAGTTGGGATTAAATATATATATATATATATATATATATATATATAGTGTGTGAAAATGGTAAAGCAATTTTATTTATACACTAAAAACGATATTATTTTATCATTATTTAAAGAAAATTGATAACATGTGTAAAGAACGAGTTGGGCGTGTTTTAGGCATTGTGTGAAGTGATTGAAACGTAATGAGGAGCGGCGTAATGCACCGACATTGCTTCTTTTTTCTAAAGCAGACTCATTACCTTTTGAAACATTGAAAATATAAAGAGATCCCCAACCCAACTACCTACCTACAACTGTACACCTATCTTTAATTACCTTCCATCAAAAAAAAAAAATATATATATATATATATATATTGGGGGAGGGGGGGGGGGGGGGGGTAATTGGGCTACGAAGAAACAAAAAAATAATAAAAGTTTTCGAGAATATTTAACATATAATTTTATAGGAAAATAGAATAAATGTGTTATGTACGTATTTTATTAAATACAGAAAAAAAGTATTGAAGTAGAAAAGTCAGTCAGATTTGTTTACCTTTCATTTCAGCATTACATATTTGAAATCCATTAACTCATGAGGAGGAGATCCTATAAATCAATTCTATTTTTTACCAAATACAAATTATGTTTTCCAATGTTTTTTTTTTTCAATTCTATCAAACATATTGTTAAGTCATTTTATGACACTTCACCATCCGACTTTCAATTTTATTTTATATATACATATTATTATTATTATTATTATTATTATTATTATTATTTAGTTTCAAATTAGAATGATGAAAATCACGTCTCACCTAAAAATTGTTTTATTAAAAATTAAACTAAATAAATAAATAAATTGGCATAGTTAAAAGTCCATATGTACAAGGAAGGCATAAAAAAGGAAAAAGCACATCGTCTAATATGTGTTATTTCAATTATTATGAAAAAGGTATGGTATTTTGTAATATATATATATATATATATATATTGAAAAATAATTAAAATAAATATGAAAAGATTCGTTTCTAATCACATATGGTACATTTTTAAAATAAAGTAATAATGAGAAAAAGTTTTTCGTCACTCGATTGTTATTTGCTAAAATTTAAAAACAATTGTATTCATTTCTAAAATTTAGTGACCAACTTTTCATATTTTATATGAAATTGGAGATCAATTATTTGTAGAATTGGATTTGGATTATTTCGTTTCTAATATTCGATTGTTAATTCACCGTTCACTGAAATGTAGAGAAAATGTTTCTTTTCATCACTATTTTGTTTTCTACTTTTTGTTGGTTTTTAATAATTGGTATTATTCATCACTAAATAGCATTTTTTTTTTCATGTTTACTCAATTCTCCGTACATCTTGATATTTCATTTTTAATAATATGTTCCTTATTAATATTTTTCCCTGTTCTTTTTAAACATTTAAATTGAGATTCGCTAGAATTGAAAATATCTATGTTATATTTTTTTAAAAAAATAAAATAGACTTTTCTATCTTCCAATATTTTTAGACATTTAAATCAATCACATACAATCTCGTCTCTTGAATCAAAATCATGGGTCTGGGCCTGATTGCCCATATATCTTTTTAGTTTGTTGGAGAAAAGAGAATAACTTTAGTGATTTATATGGTCGTTATGTATAGAATACCTAAATAAACAAATTGTACATAAATAAATAAATAAATAAAACATTTACCTTTACATTCCATTAAGTAAAATAAAATTATACTATCTTCCAAGTTGTCATTATCTCAATATAATATAATTTTTTTTACAAATGAATGAGAGGCAGAGAAAATTACGAAGCATATTCCGGTTTAATTTAGTGATGAATAATACCAATTATTTGTAATTCCAACATCTTTTTTCTTTTTTTATGGTAAATATATAGTATAGTTCATTAGAATTATTCTTTATTAATAGATTAATGCTTTGTGAATTCATCAATTGATTTGTTTTTCAATAAATACTAATAAATAGGGCGAGTATCATGTGCATCAGGTACATATTGTTCATAATCTACAATATTACTTATTTATTTGAAATTTTTTGTAAGGTAATAAATTATTAGTACTATTTTTTAAAATAAAAGAGTAATATTTTTTTTAATTAAACAAGTAATACGATAGATCAGATTGTACCGTGCACTTGATGTACTAAAGTTTCTACGTACTAAATATTGATCTAATTTAAATTTTAGTAATTATCATTTTTATATACAAAATAAAAGGAAACAAAAAAACCTGATGTCCTTACATCTTCACACCGACATGGGTATAATTAACATATAATTAAAAAAAAAAATGTGCCTCTTTTACATCAAATACATCATAAATTTGATTTGCAGTTATACAAGTTCAACTAAAAAATATTACTTATTTACTTAAAAACTATTACTATTTCTTTAGGGTGATAAATCATTAATAATATTTTTACAATTTTGTAAATTACTTTTCAGTTTATACAACTCACTGTATAGTTTTACAAATTGGTGCAAAAATATCATGGGAAATCAAGAGACAACAATATAGTTGAATTTAAAACCCTTTCATATGTATGATAGCCAAAACCAAATTATATTTACGTTCTTCGTTCTCTCTTGCATTCATATACGTTATATTCTATAATTAATTACACACACACATATATGAAAGGCTGCTACCCTCATCAGTTTGGCGTATGCCAGGCAGATAAAACCAATATTATTGATTGCATTTTTTCTTCTTTAATTAGTATTATAGGTTAAATATAAGGAATACAAACTAATATTTAATGCATTGTAAATTGTAATTGGCGCCTTGGTAACTCTCAAGGCAAACATGATAAATTTGTATTTTGCTCCACAGAAAGACCTTACCTATCCAACATATAAGATTTTTATATTTTGATTTAGTTTTGAATTTTATTTACTTTTTTATGATGGGTCGAACTATAATTTATCCAAATATTATAGTTTAAGATAAATATCAAAAGTGTCATTTTAGATACAAATGAGCCTCATGTGTCAGATTCATGTAACTGAATTGATCGATCTAACAAAAGGACCTCAAAAACTCATGAATTTGACATACAACTCATGAATTTTTGGAGTGTGGAACCTTGATTCTCAATCTATCTATGCATAGCTTTCTTTAAGGAAGTTAATTCAGTGTCCACTATGAGGTGAGAACACCCTAAATGAAAGTACCAATAATACAACTCTTACTAACAATGAGAAACTCTGGACTTGAAAGGGAAATTATATGTTAGCAAAAAACAAAGAATTACAGTAACCATTACCTTCTTCGAATGGTGCCTACTCCCTATAAAACAACAAGATCAATTTTCAACATAACAAACTCAAGGGCCAAAAATGCCTTTATTTTATACTCTCCCACGCGCTGTTATGACACCCTATCATATTGGATTTTCTAAATTACTCTCATAGATATTTGTTTCTATCTTATAGTCTTTCAACCTATCATGGGATAACCTTCTAATCTTTGGGAATGTTCGAGATTAGGAGGGATCTCTTAAATGAATTCCTTTGCTCTTGCAAAACCCCGAGATTGGCTATCTGTGATGCAAGAGGCACGCATACCCCAGGAGTGTCAGTGCACAACGTGCAGCAGAGAAAGGCGTTGAGCAAAGGGCTTTAAGAAAGAAGTTTTCCAAAACTGTTTAAGTGAGACCTTCCTTGAGGTGTTGGAATTGTGTCCGCATAGTTTCACCAAGAGATGCATCTGTTGGAGTGGATCCGGTGATGAGTTGTAAAGTGTGGCAGCCCAGTGCCAATGTTGTTGTTCATTTTGTGGACCACCTTAGACGAGAGAGTATATTGATACCGAAAGATATGCTACATACTTTGCAAAAGTAAATTTGAAGTTCGAACAAAGAATTTAAAAAAAAAAAAAAAAAAAGGACGTTTTCTATGGCTAAATAATGTCTAGTGGTGGAAAAATGAAAATTTTCATTAAGAAGGACATGCTCTTTAGGGCAATGGTGGGCAAGGACACGTCTTCTCTGTGCTGTCAAGTACTACGTGTGCACATCCCTATGTAGCAATATGTACTCGCCTAGGAAACTACTATGCTGACCTAAAAGAAATATTCCAAGTATGATCTTTATGAATTTAAATAAAAGTTTTAAGATATTTCATCTTTATCGTATTTATTTGCATTATATGTTACATGATATTGAAATCTCATAATCTTAGTAACTAGGAGACTTGGCCACTAATGGATTGGTGGTAATAGAATAAGTCTCGATGATTGTCATGAATGTTCCAAGTCATAGAATATAGGAGAAGTGATATCGTAGGATTCAAATAGATTTGCATTAAGAAGTATGTCATGCAAAGAGTGAATATCATGTTCCATAGATATTGGTGCAGAGACAACATGTAGGCTGGTGGATGTGATATTCATCCCAAATGATAATATTGAACTGATCCCATGTATGAACTCAATCCATTTGGTAGTAGTAGTCACAGCTGAAAAATTGAAGTTCTGATTTATATAGGTGTTTTAATAAGTCCTTAAATTGTACGCATCGATGTGATCCTGCATGAAGGAAGCCTTATATTGGGATGGTTCCTTAAGCTTCTCTTGAGAGGCCTTACGGGGGCCCATTGGTTAAGTGGAACTATGTTCAAGATCAATGTAGCAGGCAAGACAAAGTTCGCTAACTCGTGGAGTAATCTACTAGGACTGTTTCTCTATATTTTCTATAAACCTTGCGCAAGGTATGAGCCATAACATAAGAAATAGGATGCATTGGTCAAAGTATGTGAGGATCATTATAGTTATAAATTTTAAGTATAGGTCCTTATTAAAATGACCAAGCCGTAGACATTAATCAGAGAATCGAGCGAATGGACTATACCTCACGCTATGGATGAAAGGTTCACACATCGAATTCAACTTTTGCCTATGAGTCCCTCTAACAATGTTTGCTGGAGTTGAACAAATAGATGTCTTGAGTACTTAAGGATTGGAAAATCTAAAGGCGATTAAGTAATTGAATTAATTAATCTTGCAATTGGATTGTTTAAATATGTACTAGGTAAAGTGATGAACCTAAGGGATCACATGCTTAACTAGATTCTAGTGTGTGGAACGAAGATAAATGAATAATTAATCAATATTAATTATTTGGCTAATAATATTTGTGTGCGGAAATGGCGATTGATATATGATATCGTCAAATTAATTATTAAACCTAAGTAATTAAATGATCATGGGGAGAATTAATTATTGTGCTAATTTTATATATTGATCAAAGTGAATTGTTCTTTGAAGGGATTCTAACCCACAATATGCGGTGTACCGAGATTATCAGGATTTCTAAGAGGTGCAATCGAGTTTGAGTTAATCGGAGCATCATGCTTCTTACATACATTAAGTAGTTTGAGGTTGAACAATTTGATAGTTTTTTAGAATCAAGGTCGACTAAAGTACCTAGCTCCTTTGAAGGTTGCCATTGTTGATAGAGTGCATGTTGAGATTGGGACATAAGAGGTGTGGTTCAAAGTAGAAGAGAAAGACTTTCCGTATTTGAGCTAAGAAGATTCCCCCAAGTTATTTTAAAGCTTCATTATGGGGTGTTGTTGTAGACATTTCTGAGAGGAACTTGTTGAGTTGAAGGATGGAGTTTAGTGGTATGCTTCATTTGAGAAATGTTAACTACGTAGAAGTGTAAGTTCACAATCGTGCATCGCATGTTGATGGGTTCTATAGGAGGAGTGGTACCAATGGTTGGTTGGAGGCCCCAAGTTTGTTTTGTGGGTCAAGGTGGGATGAGTTGTCCACCACGATAAATTGGGTGTTGCGGGGACAATGACGCCTCCAATGTGGAGGGTGTGTGAAATACACATGCTTTTCACCAAATTTGAATTGAGTATTCAACAGAGTTGGCCAAAATTGAGGGCCCAATATCAGTGTTCTCTGAGTAGACATGAGTGCTTCCTTTCTAGAGCTTGCTAAAGGATGTTTTCCAGAGGAAACCAAGTTTTGCAAGAGGCTTACTTTAATGAGTAGCCATACAATTTTTTCTAGAGTTATTTTAGGGGGTAATATTTAGAGGAACATATATACTGTGCAAAGACACATTTGACGTTTTAGATGAAATGAAGTTACATCTGGTGCTAAAAATTGAGACTTGAGAGTGCATGCATGCACTTAGAAGTCAGGGAACGTTTGTATGCGTCAACAAGGTTGTTGACAAATCGAGTTGAGGATAATTTCACATGATAGTCTTCTTATCTTTGGGATTGTATGGGATTATGTGATGATAAACATAGGATATACATACAATTTGGGTTATTGTGTATAGTTATTAGACAATTGCATGTACATAAGTGATGAGTTCTTGCTGATTTTGTTATATTTTATTACATCACGTGTTTGTTGAAGTTTTGACAGAAAAATAGACAGTTAAGGGTGTATAGACCATGTCTCAAGTCACATGAACCATGCACGCAAACTTAGTATAGACCCTGGAGGCACGACCAAGAGCACGGCCCATGCAAGGCCTTGTGCAACCCATGCTTTATATTAGAATGACCCATATTTGAGCCTCATGAAGCATAACCCGTGCTTTATATCAGAATGACCCATATTTGAGCCTCATGGAGCAAGCCCGTGCTTGTTCTTGCACGGACCGTGCGTGGTCCCTTTCACGAATCATGCTTGCCTTGCACGGACTGTGCTTCATCTCGAGATACGATCTTAACCGTTAAGATTTAACGTGATTCATGCATATCTTCTCATTTCAAAATAGAAATATGACGGCTATGAAAACCCTAGTGATTGCCTATAAAAGAAGGAGCTTGGGAACTACAAAAGATCATCATATTTTAGAGCTAGAAAGAATATACAAAGAAGGATTAAACAACCAAGTCATCAGATAGAGAGAGAGAGAGAGAGAGAGAGAGAGAGAGAGAGAGCAAAGAAGATCGTTTCGCTTCAATAATCTTCTTTTATTTTGTTCTTATTGTTAGCTATGAGTATCAATATGTTTCCCGTGGATTATGTATTGAATATGAGTGGCTAAACATCTAGTGAATATAGGGCCTGCATGATTATGGATTCATCTATTTTTCTTTAATGATATTATTTCATTTCCTATATTTGTTTATGTTTTCTAGATTTAAATGTCGTATGAAATTATGTGGAGAATAATTACATATGTGTAATTAATCAATTATTGCTCGGGAGGGAGTAATTAATTAATGGATTAGGAATACATAACATGAACTTACTAGATCGAGAGATTGGTAAGTATCGTGGTGAGAATAGATCATATGCATGATTAGGAGTTAGATAACACTGTGTGATCGGAAGATGATCAGTGTAGTCTAATCTACTTTTGGATCTTGCTCGAGAGAGATGATCCAACTATATTAGTGATTCACCTACAATATATGAATTAAAGATGGTTTAATACATTAAAGGAACTTATATGAACCATATGAATGCATGTCTCTAGAATCGATATAATTGCTGAATTTCTTTAGTTATTTGAATTTGAGTTGATATTGTTTTATTTCTTATTTGTTTTATTTTAGTTTACAAAACCAATCACAATTATTCAATTCTTTAGATAAAGGATAATATTATAAACGAATACTTAGTTGATTTTACTAAATACATTCCATGTGGATATGATACCTGTTCTCACCAATATTTTACTACAAATTGCCTCGTGCACTTGCGAGTCATATTTTAAGTAAAATAAAATAGCAAACATATAAGATTACCTAGGGTTGGCTATCTTTGATGTGAGAGGCACGCATACTCGAGGAGTGATGGTGTGCAGTGTGGTTCAAAGAAAGTCATTGAGCTGAGGACTTTAAGAAATGAGTTTTCCAGAACCGTTCAAGAGTGACATCTTTTGAGGTCTTGGGATTGTGTCACAAAGTTTCACTAAAAGACACATTCATTTGAGTAGGATTTGGCCACGAGCTGTAAAGTGTGGCAGCGAAGTGATATTGTTATAAATGTTGTCCATTGTGTGGGCTGCCCTTAGATGAGGGAGTATTGGATGGGGATAAGATTTGAAGTAGAGGATATGAATATCGGAAGCTATGATATGGACTTTTTGGAAAATAATTTGGAGTTGGGACGATTGAGTTATAAAAAGTTATGTTCCTTGATAAAACAATATATAGTGGTGGACAAAGAGAAATTTTCTTAAAGCCTATAATATAAAGGAGGCATGTTTTTCAGGGGTAATTGTGGGAAGCGACTTGTCCTATCCATACTGTCAAGTATTAAATGTGCACATCCCTAGAGGTATGAGAGGGACATGTAGGGGTCAAGTCTGGGCATTTGAAGGGTGTGAAAAGTTCTTAGTAAAGTTTAGGATCAATCGAGTGGCATGCGACTATGGGGTTTGTGTTGGGCATTCCCTTAAGCCATGTTGTGAGTGAGTTGCAAAGGTGCCCCACGAGTTGAGGAAACTGTCGGGCATTGCTTCTAGGTTGAGAGAGTTATTCAAGTAAAGATATGAGCCTCATGAGCTTACTTATACCATGCGATATTGATTTTAGCTATGTTGCGAGGGACTGTTGGCTTATGACATGCAATTGCATAGCAGTGTTGTATTGTGGGCAAGTTGTGGGCATGAGCCGAATGCAAGGTAGAATGTTATGAGCATCATAAGTTGCGAATATGAGAAAATGGCATTATCTAAGCCAAAGTTTGCGATGTTTCCCATCTTGGGTGAGGCACAAATAAGGAACCTTAGGTACAACGCCAAAGACATCTGAAGTGAGCGACAAACACGAGGAGTTGCTATGGGCATGCGAGTGACTCTTAATGTTTTGATGGAACATGAGTGCCACCATACCATAGAATAGACTTGAGAGTGTGATTTGGGCAGAGCAGGCATGTTAGCTAGTTGGGGTTGATTACAAGAAATATAAGATGTTCGATACTCGCATCCTCAATGAATGTGGTCATTCAGAATAGATGAGTCTTGCACAAAACGTAGAGCATGGATGTGTTCTAATGACTATGGTAGTGAGCTTGATATGTTATACCAAGCAATAGATCATCATGAGACTCTCTGATGTGAGAAGACTAGACAAAAGTTGTGGGAGTCTTTGTTCCGCTGTGCGAAAACATTATGGCTCAAATAAGGTAAGAGTGCCTCCTGTAACACCACCACAGTGGTGGGTTACAGGTTCTCTTCGGGCGTGGATCATCCACTTTAGTTGACTGGGTTTCATCATGCGTTTGGGTCGTAACATTATACTATTTTGACAAAAAGTAATATTTTTAAAATAAAACATATTATTTTTTTAAATTGTTTAAAACATAGTACTTTCAACGATAATAGAATTGTTTTTACTGGACCTTTTTTATTGTGCGATGCACAAAATATTTAATTAAATAGTTTTATTTTTTATAAATAAAGAATTGTAAAGTATGTAATAATTTTTATTTATAAAAAATATTTAATCTAATTTTGAATGCAACCCAACTCCATTACAAATTGTCCACCCACAATAGGATATTTAATCTCACTCAAAATTTTAAATTACAAACAATTGTATTTTTTGAATCTAATATTTTATTTTAAAATATGAAATAGGATATTAATTTAAAGATAGTGAAAAGATAATTAATTTCATATATTATACATCAATTTTTTTTTATAAAAACAAAATGTTATCTGAATTTAAAAAATAAAAATAAAAGAAAAAATATGAACAAATCACAAGATGCCAGCTACATAATCATATATTTTACTTTCTTTTACAGAAAATTGTCAAAAAAAAGTTCCATAGTTGAAAGCTGTTCTATTATTATGTTAGTTAGATATCAAAGTTCATCATATATTTAATAATACATAATGATATTATATATAGAAGAGATTATGATTTAAACAAATAAAATATGTTATTATTTATTATATTGTCTGTGCATATTAGAGGTGATACAGACTTACCAAAAAAATGAAATTTAATTTTTGGTCGAAAATTCAAAATACTCTTTTATAATAGGAAAAATATTTATGTGCCCTAAGATATCAATTTTGCTCTTAATGAAGAAGATGATTTCACGATTAACATAATCGTGAAAGTCTTTCTACCTTTCAGGATTAATGATAATCGTAAAAGCCATCGTGAAAGACTTTCACGACCTATCTCTTCATTTTTCTGTCTCCTCTCTCTTCTCTTTACTATCGTGGTTTTCCTCTTTCTTTGTCTCGTCATTTTTTTCTCTTCTCTCTACTTCTTTATTGTAAATTCTTTTTCTTTTTTGTCTCTTCTCCATTCATGTAAGTTCATCTGTGAAAGCTCATTCTTGCTTTCACGATTGGATTTCACGAGAGAAAGCACGAGATAGTTGAGAAAGGAAAAAAAAGAGAAGAGATAAAAATAAATAAGGATGCATTGGTCTATAAATCATAAATATGGGTAAAAAAATTATATTTTTAAGTTTTGGGTATAGAAGAATTTTTCTTATTTTAAATCGATACACCAACTAGTTTCATCTCTTTATTTTTATGAGTTATTATGGGTAATGCATGTTGTTTAATTATTAGGTGGAACTCACATTCTAGATAAACTAGTTATGGTTCTTAGGCGGAAATACAAAGCCAATTTTGTGTTTACATATATTGTCCTACCACTCTTGCCGCCGACCACGCTATCAGTTTTGGGACACAGAAATTGAGTAACAATTCAATTGCTTAATTTCCCAAATATAACACTTCCTGCGTCACAAATAAAGTCCTATTTTCGTACTTAGAAAAAATAGAAATATTGTTATTTTTTAAGCAAAAACAACATTATATATGGCTCCCAAGATTTCTTGGGCTGATTTCACTTTTCAAAAATTTATTCCAAATAAATTCTTATTTATAAAATAAAATTAGCTGTTGACTTAATATAACTTTATTTGTTCTTATACATAAATATAAACCACTTTCAAGGCGGGGTTAGACAATATCCATACCTACCTACTCAATTAAAAAAAAAAAAAAAGCAAGTTTCTTGTGTATCGAATACATTATACACTCGATCTGCAATAAAAATTAATAATAATACTTCTCAAGTAAATAAATAATATTTTTTAATTAAACAAGTAACATTGTAAATTGACTGGTACATATGCACAAAAATGTTTTGGGTATAGAAAATAATTAAAAGGTCAAATATTATGTGGTATGTATTTGAAAATTGAAATCCAACTAACTTTACTTTTTTGAACAGAAAATGAAAGTTTGGTCCACAAATGTTGGAAGACTTTTGGGAATATTTAAGGAGAAGAAGAAGATTGAGCTACTTATGGACATCAATGACCACACTGTCCCATCTACATCTTACTATTATTCAACTATGACCATTTCTTGGAGACTCCAAGCACCGATTTTCAACTAATTTTGAAAAAGGAGGGTCATTAATTTTAAGTTTTGAATTTGACTTTTTAATTCATATTTACAATTTGCCAGCTCTAATGATAATTTTGAAAAAGGAGGGTAATTAATTTTAAGTTTTGAATTTGACTTTTTAATTTATATTTACAATTTGCCAGCTCAAATGATAGGTCATGTACATTTTTTAATAATAATACTAATATAATTTTGTTATAAAATATTAATATAATAAATATATTATGTCACATCCATTATACGGGAGGACATCTAATTTTAAAAAATAAAAAAATTACAAATTCAAATTACATGTAACGTGTATTTTATGTATTAAAAATAAAGTAATAGGGCTTTTCAGGTAATTGGTATAAATAAGCTGCAACTTCATTTTCCACTATTAAATCTTGGCCAGTTTATTATATAATTTTCAGGTAATTGGTATTTAAATATTTTATTAATTTACTGATGTTAAACAAATATTGTATTAAAAAATATATTTTTTCATCCTAAATCAGAGTCATTTATTAAGTGTACAAAAATGAAATTATTTAATAGATTTATAAAAAGTATTAGTCCATATTTATTTTTGGATGGAAAAATAAATTCATGTATCTATTACTGGTAATAATATATGATTTCTTGATTTTCTTTTCATTTCTACAAAAAAAAAAAAGAATAATAATAATAATAATAATAATGTTAGTATCCTCCATTGGCATGGTATGAATTGAAGAAACAGAAAAGTGAGATTTAATTTGTCTGTTAAAAAGGTTGTTTGGTACAACTAATTGCTCATCACAACTAAGTTTAAGAAAAGAAAAAGAAATGGTGCAAGATCGACATTTTTCGTCTCTTTGAAAAAAGAACAAAAAGAATTATGAGGTCCATTTTTCATTTTCTTTATTGTGTGTCATCGTCTTTTCAATGATGTCCCATTTTGTCTGCTAATTTTTCACTTTCATACATTCATTCAACAACAAATTTCATGTATAAATAAATAAATATCAAAATTTAAATAGAGTCAGATGAATAATAATAATGTGTTACAATTTCTAGATATCCCCTTATTCTATCACTCCAAGATTTTGGGAGTTGAACTTCAATCAAATCTTCTTTGGATTTGGGTATTCAAAGGGTTGGATGGATGCCTGTATCTTCACTTAAATGTTAATTTTGAGATCTCCGGGAACAATGCTAGATTTTTACTTAAAATATCATTAAATTTGACTTATCTAAGATTGCTGGGATCGAATGTCGAATCACCTTGAATTATTCCAGATAAATTTGTAGGAATTCTCTAAACCCTTTTGACTTCTGAATTCTGTCCTTGGAATTATAATAAGTTCCTATTTATAATAGGTATGAATTTCTTTGTACGATTTTATTTTATTTATTACAGAAAAAAATTGATAATTCATTCCAAATTTATATAATTAGATCTTGATTACCAAAACAAAAGATTTGGACCCTTGATAAAAATCAATTGGCTCGAAAATATTTTTATTAAAATATTAAGTATTTATATATTTAATTTAAATATGAATCTAATTATATCCCTAAAATACTCATAGACTCAAAATTAATATTTAAAATATTAAATTTTATGCAACACTATTGGATTCGGCATGAAATTTGTATGTTTACACCTACGATTTTTAAGTGAGTTTATTTTTTTTATTTTTTTATTATTTTTTTTTTTTTTGTGGTGGATTTGGAGTAGAATTAAGTATTTCCTGTATGAGCTACAAGACAACCTTAGTTGTAGATTTATGTTTCGGTATTTCTGTAAGAATTCAATTTTATGATAATTTTGGTTCTCCATATTCATTGTTTGTTTATACTCTTTTCTTTAGCAGAGGTGGAAATGACTTCAAAAAATCACGTATGCTGCACAATAATATGGACAAAGATATTTGGAAAGACGAGAGCTAGATGTGTGCAAATATGGTATAGACACATATACAACTCTCTCTAGATAAGTATTATTCTGAGATTATATTCATAAACTAGTATTGCTTATGTTGATAAATATAGTTTATACATGTATTTTCAGTGCATTTGAGACATATATTATGTACCAAAATGAGTATAATTATTTTTTTAACTCAATTTTACTATATCAAGTGAATATCACTTATTTGTTCATTTTGTACTCATCTTACTTTAATTTCATAATATAGAACTTGAAATAAAAATATGAAAAGAAGAACGAACAAAGATCGGGATAAAATTTGAAGAAATAGACCAACAAAATCAAGAAAGGAATGCAAATTGCTGAAACCGTCGGTATTAGAAGTTGAAAAATGCAAAAAACAACAATTAGGAGCTGGCGCTTGATCAAACGAATGTTGCTTGATCGAGCGGATTCAACCTGTGCATTTTGGATGGGTCGAGTGAAAGGGCCACTAGACCAAGCCATTCCTCAAGACTGAGCGAGAGTAACATCTAAAGACAAGCACCTTCTGGATGGGGTCGAGCGATTGGGCACTCGACCAAGACAATTTGATTGACTGAGCGCTCTCTCGCTCCACCGAGCATCAAAAGTGGTTTTGAAGATATCTTCCGATTTTCAAAAGTTTGGAGATTTCGAAGAACCTTATATCATTTTTCCATATATATGTGATCTCTAAACCTAGAAAAAGATATATCGAAACACGTTGAAATACAAGAAATATCTAGGGCTAACAAAGAAGAGGCGATCCACCATCCATTCTACTTGCTTCAAGGGGCGCATCAACAGCTTCAAGGGATGCATCAGCAGATCATCCTACGAAAATTTAGTATTTTCATGTTTTCTTTTCGTTGTTTTATGCTAGAAATAGTTGAATATATATAATTCATTTATGTTTTGTTAAACATCCGTGTAATCATAGGGCATCTTTTAAACTATTTAATGATTTTGATGGATAATTAATTTATGTTTAAGTTCTTCTTCGCATTTCTTATTTTTATATATATTGATTTATGTTCCTTGTTCAATTACACGACCATTAATTAATCATGTATGATATATCAAATCGAGATTCTGGAGAGATTATATATTAGATCTTATATATATAAGACATAAATATTTAATGGTTCATTGATCTATAATATTTAAGAGAAATTATCAATCTTAGGTGTCTTTGGGGTTAAATACTCATGTGGAATGAGAATATCGATATGAGTAATTATTCTACAAATTACATTCACTTCAGGTGGAAGGTAATTTAATATTCTGAGTGTCCCATAAGAAGAAAGAAGAATGAACATAAATTATTTTAATTTGATAACATACTCGTTGAAAGTTAAAGCATGACATTAAAATTCATTTTCTCTCATTGCATTTGTCCACGCTTCTATTTGTTTAGTCACCAATTGTTGCTTGTTGCTCATATTTATTTCATCAGTTAAATGTTAGTTAATCAGTCATTTGTTTTTAATCATCAAGATAAAGTACAAATAAAATCATAATACTTAGTAGTTCACCGATCCTTATATGATTCAATCTTGTTCACTATTATTTATAACTACTCCGTACACTTGTAAAATAGCTTTTAGATTTACGCAAACACATGTGCGATTCACAATTTATAATACATTTAAATAAAATAATAATATAATTTTGAGTTATCAAATTTAAGAATATCCAAAATATTTTATTATTAATGATAAAGACATGTAAGAAAATATAGTTTTGCATAAAATATTTATTCCCTCCTCAAAATAAAAATCTTATTTCTATAAAAAAACTTGATTAATTGTATCATAATTGAATTATTTAAAAATTTTATAAAAAAATATTAATTAATATGTATTTGTTGTTCAAATTCAATGCAAATAATACAATACACAA
Source organism: Caryopteris x clandonensis (assembly GCA_028749325.2). Lineage (NCBI taxonomy): Eukaryota > Viridiplantae > Streptophyta > Magnoliopsida > Lamiales > Lamiaceae > Caryopteris > Caryopteris x clandonensis. Next base: position 4,423,766 of record JAPYKT020000003.1, on the reverse strand, counting down.
TAAATATTAAAATATAATCTCAAATAATCAATCAAAATAATTATGGTTTTGGCATCTAATAGCTCATTTTAATGTATGTAATATTAATATTAAATTAAAAATTATGAAAAGGGGATTAATTTAAAAAAAATAATGCATGGAAGATTTGAATATAAATAATTAAAAATCTTGATTGGTTATAATTAATTAATAGGCTAAATATTTTCTTATATATTTGCATATGTGATTGTCAAGTCATATTGAAGCAAGAAAAATGGGAGTACACAATGTAATATTATAAACTGCAATATAAAAAATAAGTTTGAATTTAATAGGTGAATTTGCAAGATCAGACAACTTCAAGTTTATTGGACATGCCTTTGTATAATCCGTTATGGGTTGTACATAATCCTAGACGTGTTTAGACACAGTTGTGGATTGGGGATCGATCCAATCCACAACAAAATCAAACCTACCCTGCCGACTCCACCCTCTGCAAGCCTACCCTCTTCCCTGCTCCTTTCCCTACTCTCTCTCTCTCTCTCTCTCTCTCTCTCTCTTTCACTGCCCTCTTCTCTGCTCCTTTCCCTACTTTTTTCCCTCTCTCTCTCTCTCACACGTGGTTATGTTTGTTTGCCCTTTCCATTACTTTATCGATATTTGAGATTGATATTACTGCTATTACTATTCCAGTTAATCAATTTCTCTATCACTGCACCATCCAACTTAATTACTCACTGCCACTTTCCCCTATCCTATGCCAACCCCTTTTCCTTTCTTTTCATCATTATTCACTTTCTCTCCAAGGCCTCTTTTCGGAACTTTCTTCTTGCTTCTCATTTCTCCCTCTTTCTTCTTCCTGCCATTTCTCTCTTTATCTTTAGGGCTCTCACCTTTTCATTTTTTCTCTTTCCTCTCCAATCAAGCTTTTTTTTTTATTTTTTTTTTTTTTGTCTTTTTTCTCCGATTTTATAATTTTTGGTTAATGTCCCACTTTTTCTGGTTCACTTATTGCTTATGCGATCTCCTTTAATGTCCGACTTCTATATTTATATTTCTTTATTATTGAGATTCTGCAATTTTGACTGTATACCTTTGAATTTTTGGGGTCTTCCTCTAATTAAGGCATGACTAAAGTCTTGTCTCTAGTTTTCTTGCAACTTTACACTATTTGCGGGTCATAAGTGGCAAGATTTTGGCAAAGAATATATTCCCTGTGAAAGCTGCTCTCCTACGCCATATTTGACGGATATCTACTTCTTTATTTTTATTCGTTGCTGATAGCTGTAATTATTCATTTGATTATCTTTTCTGTAATTTATTCTTTTCGGTCATCATATTTATGACCATTGTAAGCAGTTTTTATATAGTGGGTGCGATGGTTAAATTTTCACACACACCTCACACACTGTGCGCTAGATCTTCTATATCAAAGTACAAACTTCGTCCATTGAGTTTGAAGTGTGGTTGTGGCTGTCGTTTCGTCAATGAATCGGTTGGGAGCTCCAACTCTCATGTTTTCTACTAAAAAAAGGTAACATGTTTCGTGTGGTAAATTGTTTGTTTCTTGCTGAACATTGCTCTCGTGATTTTTTTTTTTTATTTGTTACAACTAGGAAGGCATGTTAGTTGATTTCAAGTAATCTTGTTTGTGTTATAACTATGAAGGCATGTTAATTGTTTGTTTCTGTAACTATGAAGGTGGTTTTCATTTCTGGTAATTTTTCTATTTTTCTAAATTCTGTCTTTATCATGCATGGATTTTTATCTTGGTTTCTTGAAATTTTAATTTCGTATGTGATGTGTGAGATTTTAATTGTGTATTCTGTCTATATTATGCCTAATTTTGGTATTCTCATTTCCTGAAATTTTTATTTTTGTTATGTATGTCGTATTATGCCTCTCCTATGCTATATGTTATTTTCCTGTTTTTGTGGTTCATGGTCCTCTTTTTTTATTTTACAGAGTGTATTTTTAAATGAATTAAAAAATTATCTATGATCAAAAGCTAGCAAGTTCTTTAGTTTTTTTTTTTCTCTTTTCGTTTTTATGTGTATTTAACATTAATTTTGGAGATATGCATGTTTTTAATTATTTGCTTAAACTGATTATTTGTTTTTATCTTTTTCATAAGGGTTTTTCTTATTGTGATCGCTTATATCAATGGATTCGTTCTTTCATACTTATTAAACTTTTTCATAGTTTCATAGATTAATGAACAATCCAACATTTTTTTTGGGAAATCATCACATTTATATCTATGCCTTGTAAAAAGTGGACAAAGTTTGGTGTACATTGTAATTTTTTATTTTTTTTAAGTATCTTTCAATGTAATAAATGTTGGTTATATTAGTCCATGACTCAACTTTGAATAAATTTTGGATAATTTTTATTACTTATGTGATGATGTGGACCCAATTATTTATATATTACCATAATATATATACGATATTACCAATAAAAAAAATAAACAAAAAAGTCAAAATTTGAATATAGATTGCAATAAATAATTGAACTTCGTAAATAATTTTTATTATATTATAATTAACATAATTTTCCATCGCTTTCCTGAGTTCGGAAATTAAAGACTGCCTAATAAGCTTGTATGTAATAATACTGCTACAATGAAATCATTCACACGTTAACTCATACATAGACTTTTATTTTTATGCAATTGTATGAATTCGTTAGGTAAAAAGTTCTTGAATGAAAATAGTTTCTTTAATTAGTTGGTTATTATGAAGTTCTTAAATAAATACTATTATTTCTTCTGCACTTAATAATTAATGATTATCTCTATTATAATAATTAATAATTTTTTTTCTTAGATGGCTAGGAGTATTATAGCCGAAAAAGTGAGTTGGACTCGAGAAAATGAGTCTCAATTTATCGTATTTTGCCACCAAGAGTACCTCAACAATAATCTCATTTCCTTGTCCTTCTCTAACCCTGTGCTGCAATCCATTTGTGACAAGTTGAATGCTATCACAAATGATCGTTCTTGCTACACTCTGCAATTGTGTCGTAACAAATTGAAAAATCTAAAACGCACATGGAGATTATTGTACGATCTGAGGTACAAGCGGGGGTCGGGCTTACAATGGTGTTATGAGAAAGAGACGATGATCGGGCCTAAGGATATTTTGGTACAAATATACAAAGTAATTCCTATTACCTTTTTTTCATACAAAAATAACAACTTGACATAAAACAAAATCAAATATATTTATTTCGTTAAAAACTTATAGGAGCATCGTGACAGCAATGGCTTTCTTAATTAGGGATTTCCGTACTTCGACTTGTGTACCGATTTGTTCGGTAACAACACAACTACTGGTGACGAGGCGCGGTCTAGTGCTTAACTCCCTACCGAGGATGAAGTCGAAGATGAAATCTCTACTCCTAGAGTCGTTCCCACCCAGACTGGTGGTACCAAATTTGGTGCTGACTTGAGTCCGGAGTTGGACCCTCAAGATGGTCTAAGTGTGGTCCGACAATATGGTCAAAGACGTTCCTCTGTGATGGCTGAAAAGGATGAGGCGCTTGTTCGAATGCTGAACCATTTTGATGAGTACCTAACCAAAAAACTGGCTCAACTAGCGGCTGATGATAACGACTTCTAGCAGTGTTATGCTGCAGTGTGTGCAATGGAGAAAGTCCTACTTTGCATCCAGATGAAGGCATGCGAAAAGTTACACGACCGTGCGATGCGTCGTATGTTCCTTTCTTTCATCGATGATGACAAGTGCGCTTGGGTGGGAACTTTAGCTTGAGATGGGGTGGGGGTGTATTATCTATATAATATTATATATGTTGTTAGTTGTGTTTGTTATCAGTTGTGTTTGTTTGTTATGACTTTTATTTAGGGGGGTGTCTTCCCCATTTCAAACATCATTAGATGTACTATTACATAATTATTATATGATCGTGATGTTCACGAAATTTTCCAATCATATATTAACAGTTTAATATAATATTTATATAGTTTAGATATATATATATATATATTGTTTGTATAATTTACGTTTTTATATTATATAGGTATTATATAAAACAGTTTATTATAGTATTTATATGTAATATATATAAATAAATTAATATATTCACATAATTTATATTATTAAGATTTATTACATTAGGAATATATATATATATATATATATATTTCATCAATCATCCATCACCAATCATAAATCAACAAATTTCAATTATATCTTTAATCATTAACCAATCATCTAATCATTATACATATCACTTCCCATAATATAAAAATACTAAAACACATCACTAAAACCTACTGATTTGATATCTACATTAACAATCTAACCTATCACAATCCAAAACAAACACTAATTTTTACTATGTATTTAGTTGTACACAGCAAGTTGTACACAACAGGTTGTGCTACGGAGGCCTACAGCCTAGTCCAAACATCCCCATAGAGTTTTTTATTCTTTTTTATATACAAAATTTGTTGCTAAGTAATGAGAAATGTTCAAATAATATTGCTTAATATGTTTGACACACTAATTTCATTTATAATAATTGTTATACCAATTCATGTTGGTGATTTGGTACTAACCCTCCGCCAACTATAAATGATTGAAATTTTTGATATGTTTCGATGATAAGATTCAGAGAAATATGGCAAAACTATAGAATTCTAAGCATTTTGTAATGTTTAATTTATTATTTGTTCCAATGATTATTATTATCATTATTATTATTCAATAATTTTGTGAACTAATGTTATGTTGACTTAATATGTTTAATGATTTGAGTTTTGGAATACACAGATATTTTTATATTTTTACATTTATATTATAAAAGGATATAATAAAAAATATCATGTTTGAAGAAGTATGCTATATTATGAAAATATTATACTTTCATAATTTTTATATGTATAATATTAATTTTGTTTTTTTGTAATCAAATTGTAGATTTGGATATTAACTATATTTACTATATAGTTAATATATTTATTATATATAAGCTATATTTACTTTGTTTTAAACTGTAAGATTGTTTAATTTAAATAAAAAAAATTGTAAGTGATATTTAGTAAACTTGATGAGATTTTTCTCGTTATTTTGACACAATTAAGAAAAAAAAAAAACCAAATGGCAAAATCTAATATTGTCATGAGAAAAAGGAAATTGTGACACCAAATATGGTCACAAATTAATATTTATCATCATGCAATTTGAAAATTAGTGACCATATTAAAATTTAAAGATGGGCAACAAACATAGGGTGGGACTATTCATACCTCCGAAATCTCTAAACATACCCCGAAGTCTAAATATACCCCATTAAAAATTAATAATTCTCCTTTTTCACTAAATATACCCTATTATTATTATCTTTTATACCCTTTTCACTAAAAAATAAAAAAATAAGAAATAAATTAGCATCCCAACCTGACTGCCCAACCCTCCATAATTCCCAATACAAATTGACAAAAACCTCTCTGCTTTTCCAGAAAAAAATTCTAATATTTTTCCTCTCAAATTTCTCTATCTACCATAAATTTCTACACATCCTTTCTTCTCTACCTAGAAATCCAAAAACAAAACCTCCTTGTTTCTCAAATCAGTAACAAATTTAGGTTTAGCACCAAAATGTTGCGGCACCTGGCGCCAATGGAATGACAGCGCCTGGTGCAGCAACGATAGTCCAATCATAGACAATTTCGCTATATGTGGGTGACTTAGATTTCAATGTGACAGACTCCATTGAGTTGCTGATTAAAACCATCAGGCGTGTCCACATACAACAAGTATATATATATATACATATATATATATATATGTATGAATCCTTATACATAAAGTTCTTAACAAAATCAAGTTTAGAAAAAAAATTATTTAAAGATGGGGAAAAAAAACCATTTAAACAATAGTATTAAGTGTATGTTCCTTATCAAGTTTAGCCGTGAAAGGTTTGTAATTTGGAGCCGAATATCAAGAAAGCCATAAATTTGCAATTTCAACTACTCTATATTGAAGAAACATGAAGAAGAAAAAGTTTCAGATTTGGAGCCGAATCTCAAGAAAGCCATAAATTTGCAATTTTAACTTCTCTGTATTAAAGAAACATGGAGAATAAAATATTCTGTGTTGAAGAAACATAGAGAATAAAATGTTTCAGATTAGGAGCCCAATCTCAAGAAAGCCATAAATCTGCAATTCCAACTTCTCTTTATTAAAGAAACATTGAGATGAAGAAGAAGATAAGACAAGATTTTTGCAGTTGAGAATATGAAGAAAATAAAAAAAAAATAAAAATATATAAGGGTATTTTAGTCAATTTATTAATGTCTAATTTTGTCATAATTATTATGAAGTATATTTAGAGGTTTTGGGGATATGAATAGCTGCACACATAATTTTGTTTTTCATTAAACTGAATTAAGTGACACAAAATAATTCGTCAGTTTAAGTAACATTTTGTGACAAAATTTGTGCGTCACCAAAAAATCGTCAAAAATTGTGTGATTTTTTGTAGTGTAAATTATACCAAATAATACGTCTATTAACTTTAAAATTATATATATTATATTTATACACACATATTTAAAAATATAATATTATATATTTCAATATATGTATATAATTGATTTTTAATATTTAATAACTGTGCAGCACATGGGTTAAGTATTAGTAATATAAATGGCAACAACACATTAATTTTCATATGTAATTGAACAATAAAATTTATAACATTGTATGTGTAGTTCTGGGGGAGATGGCCCAAAACCATAAAGCAAACCTCAAATCAATAAATTAATTTCTGAGTGTAAGCCCAACTGTCGAAAATAATAATGCTTATGGATGTAGGATTAATTAATCCCAAAGTGAACAAAAATAATAGTAGTCAACAACAACAATAATAGTTTTCTACTAAATTGAGACTGTAATAATTGAGAAACATAAATATGAATTCTCGATTATGAGAAAGTAACTTTTGTTTGATTTAGTTCACCAATTCTTGATTATTTTTTTAGATTACTATTAGAATGCTTAAGACTATATTTTTATTTAATCATTTTAAATTTCTTAAGGCATACTAATTATGTTCTTACTTTTTAACTAGATTGCTCGTGAGATGAAGGTGATATAATATATTTTATTATATTAATAATTTATTAAATAATTATGTTATTATTATTAAAAAAATGTACATAATCTATTATTATATCAATTAAATTTATATAAATATTATTTAATTTGAAATATAATTTGTTATGTTAAATTTCAATTCATTTTCTAAAGTTAGTTTATTAAATATTTAATTGTACAACATTTTGAAGTGAATTTTAAATTATCCTTGAACTAAATATAAATATTTTAATTTATCAAAAATAATTGAACTTAAAAAATAAACTTATATTTTTTAGCTTAAATTCATATAAAAATTTGATATACTATTTATTCAAATCCATCACATTTATCAAAATTTTAAATATAATTATTCAATGCATAAAAAAAATTATTTCTATAAAAAAATTATTTATAATTTTTAGCTTAAATCCATATAAAAGTTTGATATACTATTTATTCAAATTAATCACATATATGAAAATTTTAGATTATATAATTCAATGCATAAAAAAACTATATTACATCCATAAAAATTATATTCCATAATTTAAATATAAATATTTATTTCAATATACAATATTATTGTCAAATTAAAGATCATAAAAGAAAATTATTTGATATATCATATATTAAAACTGGACTTAAAACAAAAAAAATTATTTGAATTTTTAATTTTTTAGTGAAAAATAAAAATAGAAGATGGAGAAAATAAGAAAGTGTGACACATGCCAATTAAATATAAAGACACATTTAAGGAAAAGAGAAAAACTCTCGCTGTTCTTGTTTTATATTATAGAAGGATTGAAGGATGTATATGTGTAATTTAATATTTACTACATTAAATATTTATTATTATTGATTATTTTAAACATACACTTTAAGATTTGATTTAATTTAATTTTATTATCTTATAAATATTTGGAAAAAAAAATTAATTACTACACGACATCAAAATTGACTAGTATAAAAATTCATAACAAATGTTAGGACTTTTGATTCTTGTTTTTATGAAACTTGAGATTTCATAACAAGAAACAATTCATATGCTAGACGCCGCTCCATCCTCTGCTAATTAGTATAAAATGTGCCACAAACTGAGAAGGTGTAATAAACTCAAAACAAAATTTAACAAAAAGTAATGTTCGCACAAAACGAAGGCTATTACGACAGACATTATAACCAAGAAACTGTTGACTGGCGAAGTTGAGGCATAATTAGCAGGAGGAGGAGGAGGAGGTGCAGCACGTGGGGTCGGCGCAGTCATCGGGCTCCCTGCATTGGGCTGAGGGGAAGGAGTGGATGAGCCTACTATTATGGCTAACTTTTGTCCGGATTGGCAGTGGCGGCCAAAGGTGCAGATGTAGTAGCGATCACCAGCGGAAACAAGGGTGATGTTTGCCGGTCCGGTGGTGATAATACTGCCTATGGTGTTGTATCCGGTGCATGCGTCGTACGAGGCTTGTGGCACCCGGACGATGTCGTCCTGATTGATCATGAAGTTGAACACTGAAAACATATAAATTGCATATTAATTGGTAGCTATATATATAAAATCTAAAAAGATTATATTGCAAAGAATATGAAGAGCAATTGGTTAATTATTCTCTTACCTAGGGTATCACCAACCATGAATGTTTTGCCAGAAACCGAGTTAGGGTATGGGACAGAACTGTTTGGGGTATATCCCATCCCAAGCCATCTCCCACTATATGCCCAATTTGTGCTTGTTAAATATATTGTATATATTAGTGATCTAATGTAAATAATTAATTTCTTAATTATTAGCTGTTATATATTTTACATATATTTAGTGGTCAATGTAAATAATTAATTTATAATTATTAGCCTAATTTTTTGTCTATAATTAGGCATTTTATCTTGTAAATATGATAATTGAGTAAATGAGAATCAGCAAGGATTATGATTCTTTCATGGTATCACGAGTTTAGAGTTTCACGTTCTTCTTCTTCCGCTGCACCCTACCACTCAGCCGCTCACTTTCTTCTTCATTCTTCCTTCCTCTAGCAGCCCTATCCTCTTGGCTTCCCAGAACTCTTTTCACCATGTTCTTGCAATGTCATATCACCATTACCCTTGAAATGGTTAATGTTCAATATTCTACGTGGGCGGAACTATTCAAGATTGCTGCACGATCTCTTATGGACTTACACCATATTATTCCCTCTCCAAAGGGAAAAAGAAGGTTTCTTCCTTGACCAGGGATGATGATAAACTATGGTCGACCCTTGATACAACAGTCGTTTGGTGGATTTATGCCACCATTTCTAATGAACTTTTGCGCAAAATTTTTGAACATGATGCTACGACAATGGAGACTTGGAATCGTTTGCGAGATATTTTCCAAGACAATAAACATTCTCGGGCTATTACTCATAAATATGATTTTTCCACTCTCAAAATGGAGAATTTTCCTAACGTATTGGCTTATTGTCAGAGGCTTAAGTCTCTTGCTGATCAGTTAAAGAATGTTGGTGCACCGGTGTCGATAGCTGGCTTATTCTCCAATTAGTTTCAGGTCTCGCTCATGCTTATAAGGGTCTGGGTATGCTTATTCACTAAAGCGATCCACTACCTCCGTTCTACCAAGCTCGTTCCATGTTCAACTTGTAAGAGGTCGGAATGGCCAAGGAGGCGGCAATGGGATCGGTATCTACTATGGTGGCAGCCTCCTCTGCTGAATTTGATGACTCTACTCCATATTCTGATCAATTAGGGCACGCTAGGGGTAAAAGTCAGCGCAAGAATTCAGGTGGCCAGAAGAACAATGAGGGTGGTAACCGGAACAACAATGGTGCCAGCGACAGCAAGACTGGCTGTGATCGTGGGAATCCCGGTCAGCTATAGATGCAGCTGTAGTATACGGGTTGGCCTCATACCCAAATTGGCAGCAACAACCATATTTCAATTGGGGTTGGATGCCACCTCACTGGGCCGCCCCTTCTTGTTCCTTTCCTACACAGGGATGGGCTTGTCCAACTCAAGGCCCACGTCCACGGCTAAGAATTTTAGGGCCTCAACCATAGCAAGCTCATATGACCTTTCCGGGGCAGCCCACTTCCTATACTCCGACATATATTGAGTCAGCAATGCATACAATGACTCTCACTCAACCGGATCAGTCTTGGTACATGGACATCGGGGCTACTTCTCACATGACATGCTCACTGGGTAATTTCTTGTCTTATTTTAATTTGAGCAATCATAATAATGCTATTATTGTCGGAAATGGTCATTCAATTCTAATTCATGGTTATGGTTACTCGTGTTTTCCTTCTCCTAATCCACCTATGTCCTTAAAGAATATCGTTCATGCCCCCAAACTTATTAAAAATCTCATATCTGTTATAAAGTTTACTACGGATAATTCTGTGACAGTTGAGTGTGATCCTTTTGGGTTTTCTGTAAAGGATTTTCAAACGAGGATGCCAATAATAAGATGTGAAAGCCGAGGTGACCTTTATCCTGTTACTTCTTCTATCAATAATCAAGCTACCCATTCCACTTTTGGAGCTATCTCTCCTACACTTTGGTAAGATCGACTGGGTCACCCCGGGTGTTCCTATTCTAGATGTTGTTATGGTCAATTAAACATTGATTGTAATCGACCTTCTAATTCAAGTACTTTTCGTTCTTGTGTTTTCGGAAAACATATTAAATTGTCATTTGCGTCTTTGACTTCTAGTACTACTATGCCTTTTGATATAATTAATAGTGATCTTTGGTCATCCCCTGTTTTTGAGTTCTGCAGGACATAAATACTATATGTTGTGGTTGGATGATTATTCGAATTTTGTTATTGATTTTTCTGTTGGCTAGGAAGTCGGATATGTTTGACAAGTTCTTAATTTTCAAGACTCATATTTTCACTCAATTTGAGCGAAATATAAAAAATGTTCAATGTGACAATGGGAGGAAATTTGACAATGGTCTTTTTTGGGGGTTTTGAAAATCAAATGGCATGTCTTTCTATCTTTCTTGCCTTTATACCTCATCTCAAAATGGTAAAGATGAAAGAAAAATTAGAACTATAAATAATATCACTCGTACTCTTCTTGCTCATGAATCTCTTCCTCCTTCTTTTTGGCATAATGCTTTGTAAATGGACATATATCTCCTTAGTATTCTACCGAACAAGAAATTAGGTAATTCTTCTCCTCTTCAAATGCTTTACCAATGACATCCCTCTTACTCTCACATTCAGGTTTTCAGGTGCTTGTCTTATCCGCTTATCCCTTCCACTGCCATTAACAAGTTGCTACCTCGCTCTACTCCATGTGTCTTTTTTGGGATATCCTCCAAATTATCGTCACTACAAATGTTATGATTTATCTTCCAATAGAATTATCATTTGTCGCCATGTTATTTTTTATGAGCATGTTTTTCCGTTTGCTAAATTGCATACACCGTTTTCTTCTACTTATGATTTTCTAGATGATGGTATATCTCCATATACTATCCACCATTTTCAGAATCAACCTACATCTCAATCCTATTTCACAAATTTATCCTCACAGCACGTCCCTCCATCTGTGACAATGCATTTGCCCCCTACTAGTCCAATTCCAACCAGCCCCTAACCTGCTTATCATCTTCCTAGCCCACAAGGTCTTGCTGGGCCGCTCAAAGCAAGCCCACCAATTGCTTCTGTTGGCTCTTCTCCTCACAACCCGCCTCTCTCACCAAATATCCACATTCCTCCTAATTCCATCTCACCCATGGCCCAAACACAAACCAACCCCCAATCATCTCCATTCTCCATTCATCTAATTAAGCAGCCCCAAATGGTGACCCGAAGCCAAAACGGTATTTTTAAATCTAATAAAAAATATCATGCTTTGCAGGCTATTGTTACGAGATCACCTTTGCCTTGTAATCCAATGGCAGCTCTTCGTGACCCGAATTGGAAAATGGCTATGGATGACGAATTTAATGCTCTTATTAAAAATAAGACGTGGTAGTTGGTGCCCCGTCCATCCAATTTGAATGTGATTCGGCCTATGTGGATTTTTACTCATAAAGAAAAATCTAATGGTGTGTTTGAGAGGCATAAAGCCCGTCTTGTGGGTGATGGAAAAACTTAACAGGTTAGTATTGATTGTGGTTAGACATTTAGTCCAATTGTGAAACCGGCTCTGATTGAGACAGTGCTTAGTCTTTCTTTCTCACAAGCATGGCCAATTCATCAGTTGGATGTTAAAAATGCTTTTCCTTATGGTCAGCTTAAGAAGACAGTATATATGTATCAACCTTTGGGGTACGGGGATCGTACCCATCCTGATTATGTGTCTTTTGCGTAAGTCTTTATATGGACTTAAGCAAAGCTCCCCAGGCTTGGTTTATGCAATTTGCTGATTTTGTCCTGTCTATTGGTTTTACTAATAGCAGATGTGACAACTCATTGTTCATTTACAGCAAGGGGACTGATATGGATTACATTATATTGTATGTTGATGATATTATTCCCACTACCTCTTTTGATACTCTCCGATGCTCTAATATGTATCTTCTTAGTTCTGAATTTGCTATGAAAGATTTTGATCTCTTGAATTATTTTATTGGTATTGCTGTGACTCGAAATAAACTTCCTATGTTTCTTTCACAATGCAAATTTGCTGAAGAAATAGTTGAGCATGCCGGAATATCATCTTGTAAACCATCTCCCACTCTGGTTGACACCAAGTCAAAGATTAGTGCTACTTCTAGTTCTATATTTGACCATCCCACTCTTTATCAGAGTCTTGCAGGAGCTCTACAATATCTCACTTTCACTCAACCGGATATATCTTATGCGGTCCAACAGGTTTGCCTAGATATACATAATCTAAGAGTTGATCATATGTCTGCTCTCAAGCAGGTTATTCAGTATGTTAAGGGTACTTTGGATCACGGACTTCGTCTATACTCGATTGTCTCTTATACTGATGCAGATTGGGGTAGATAACCTGTCACGAGGCGATCTACATCAGGTTATTATGTATTTTTTGGGAGACAACTTGGTCTCATTGTTGTCTAAGCGACAACCCACTTTGTCTCGTTCTAGTGCCGAGGCCGAGTGTCATGGGGTAGCAAATATTGTCTTTGAGTCGTGTTGGCTTCGAAATCTTCTCTTGGAGTTGCATTGTTCGATTAAAAAGGCTATTCTTGTTTATTGTGATAATGTAAGTGCTATTTATTTGTTGGGAAATCCTGTTCAACATCAACGCACTAAACATATTGAAATTGATATTCATTTTGTTAGAGAGAAGGTTGCCCGTGGACAAGTCCGGGTTCTTCATGTGCCATCACGGTATTAGATTGCGGATATATTTAGTTAGGGTCTTCCGCTAATATTGCTTGAGAATTTTCGAGACAGTTTTAATGTCAGTAAACCTCCTGCTTCGACTGCGGGGGTGTGTTAAATGTATTGTATATATTTAGTGGTCAATGTAAATAATTAGTTTTCTAATTATTAGCTGTTAATTATCTTGCATATATTTAGTGATCAATGTAAATAATTAGTTTCTTAATTAATAGCCAATTTTATGCCTACAATTAGACAATGTAGTTTTTATATATGACTATTGAGTTAATTAGAATCAACAAGGATTATAATTCTTTCAGTGGTGCTGCAAAATGCACACGTATGCCAAAAAATATAGCAAATAAACAGTAAAGAATGAACCTTGTTCCATTTCTCTCTGCGCTTCTTGCTTATAACAAAAGCAGTGAAGTTTGTGCTAAAAATGGAAATTGGAGAAGTTGCAAAATGGTTGTAGAGAGAGAAGACTATATATATATATAGTGAAAGATTCTTGAAATTGTATAGATGGAGGAAAGTTGAAGCTGGGATTGGAGGGTAAGGTCCTACGTATTGTTGGCTCTAGGAGCTAAGTCGAGTCCATAGTATAATATCTAAGCTGAAAGTTGGACCAGATCACCAATGTGATGTAGGGTGTGTAATTGAAGAGGAAAAATCCATTTTCCAGCGCTTGACTCCTGTATATTTGATAACTAAGATTGACTTCTCTGCATCCCCCCCCCGGCCCCTCCCAAAAAAAAACAAAAAAGAAAAAAGAAAAAAGAAAGCTTGACTTTGCTGCTTATAATGCTGCAAAAGTCTGTCTTCCCAAAGGAAAAACACACAATTATATTATTTCATCAACTATATATACACACACACAGTCATGTATATATATAGTGCTATCTTATCAGGTTTTTTGTAATATTTTGATTGTGGGCAGAGCAATATTATATTTTCATAATATATAAATTGTATTTGAAACGTTCACATTTATTTTTCTCATTTTTGAGACACTGATTTACCACTAATTCAATGATGTTAAGTTTTATTTTTTTTAAGTTTAATATTTTTATATGATCATGTATTCATTTCTAAAATAAAGTAATTAAAAATTTGTTAGCATGTTGATTTGTAAGAGCAGAAACTGGAGATTCAAATTTATTTGTAATTACTCTACAGACCCTCTATCAACTCACACAAACTCATTCTATATGTTTATCTAAACTTTATTAATAGACTCGTATAAATTATGTTTGTATTCATCATTAAATTTTTATCACTCTTTATAATCTTCCCTGCAATTGGAACATAATACCTAGAAATTTAATTTTAGTTGTAAAAATCAAAACATCCAAAAATTTAGATATCAGTCATAGTGTAAACAACGAAGGAAACCAAAATCATTGAACAAATTAAAATTATTAAAAAAAATCTTTTTTTTTTTCCTCTAAACCTTTTTATAGCGGCATAGAGAAAAAATAGATATACATAGAGAATATTGAAGGATAATGTAGAGTAAAATAAAACCAAAATGTCGAAAATGAAATGAAACGAAGTTCCCTTCAAATTTTAGTAGGCAAAATGATCAGATAATGAATTATTACTTATATCAAATTAATTGCTCTGGTAATTATAGAACTAAATTAAAATTAAAATTACTATTATAAATTCATATAAATGACCAATAGTGGATTAAGAGAGATTCAAAAATTCCACTTGCTTCAGGAGAGACCCAACCCCACTTTAGAACATATAGATTATAGGTTCCCCATTTGAGTTTATATATACGATCACCTTTTAACATGCTATCAGCTCTATAATCAATAATTATATAAAGGTAGAATACTCATTTATTTTTAATTATTAAATATAAAATATATTTTGTTATATTTTATGTGCAAAATAAACAATTTTTAAAAATATAAAATAGTTTTGTCAAGTCAATTTGATATATTTTAATATTTCAAATATTTTACATAAAAATTGTGAGATTATTTGAGAAAATTAATTATTTTGGAATAAAAAAGATTATTTTTTACTTTTTGTTTTTGTATCTTAATATTTTTTTGATTATTTGTTGTAAAGAAAAATTGATAAAAATGACATAAATTTTAGAGTTCACATTAAAGTCCGGTTAAACTGATCTGTCAAAATAATTAGTTAATTTAATTAGTTTTCTTATGAAGCAAATATGTTAACTATAAAAAATACAAGCCTCAACACGAAAACATGAAATCATAATCCGAACATGATACAATAGCAAGATTTATCAACCTTATTCTTAAGAGATTATATATGATTGTGATTGTCCATGCCAATTTTATTAAATTTAATACATGTAAGTTAATTAATAATTATTATTAAAAGTATTTAACATTGCTTCGCCCGTACAATCAATTTACATTTATATTACTGTTAGTATTAATTCACTATTAAATTATTATATATATTACAAATTGTGTAACGAATGGGATAAATATTAGTCTTATATTTTATCTAAAATTTCAACATGTTATGAATTTATAGTAATTTACTGTATTTAGAACAAGAAATATTTTAAAAAATGACCATAGTTTCCTTTTATTTTTTGTAAGATGGAAAAAGTATAAGAAATTAGATCCTTTTAGTTTTTGAAGTTTAACCAAGTAATGTCATCTGCATTTTTTGTGGTTTGGCATGCTACAGTCAGTAAACATTTATACTGTGACTCTTTCCCAGTCCCTACTCAATATAATAAACTGCTTCCCCATAACTAATATCTCATTAATCTGTAATTGATCCCAATACCACTTAAATAACTCTCTATCTTCACTTATTATTAAAGCAAGACAGTTCCAAATTAAAAAACATTCTAGTTCCTTAATATAAACTAGCTCCTCTAATTTTCAGTAATATCTAAATTCTTATAATAATCCAAATCAACCATAGTAATATTAATTATGTATAGTGGGATCGATTTATAGATATATATGTTTATGTCGGGATGTAGAAGTCTGTAGCACATGCATATATGTGATGAAAACATTTGTATCTAAATAAATACTTAAAGGTTATGTTTGTATAATAATAGAGTAGGGTACAATGAGAACGGCATATCTCAAATCAATAACATTGGATAGATGTGTAGATTTCAATTTAGTGATTTCGTAAAAATTTGCAAAACTGAAATTTGCAAAAATTGGGTCACAAATCCATTTCTTGTGAATATTTTAACATGATTTGCATCACACATAATTTCAAATCAAAGATATCAAGCTTTTATGAGTGATATAACAAACTTCAATTTTGGAAAAAACCACTAGGCAGCGGTACACAAGTTTTCGTATAAATTTGCAAATTGAAATTTGCATAAATTGGGTCACAAACACATTTCTAGTGAATATTTTATCATGATTTGCATCACACATTATTTAAAAAAAAAATATCAAACATTTATGAGTGATACAACAAACTTCATTTTTGGAAAAAATCACTAGGCAGCGGTACACGAGTTTTCGTAAAAACTTGCAAAACTAAAATTTGCATAAATTATGTCACAAACACATTTCTACAGAATATTTTATCATGATTTGCATCACACATAAATTAAAATTAAAGATATCAAGCTTTTATGAGTGATACAAAGACTACATTTTTGGGAAAAATTCCTAGGAAGCGGTACACGAGTTCTCGTAAAAATTTACAAAAACTGAAATTTGTGAAAATTAAGTCACAAACACATTCCTTGTAAATATTTTAGCATGATTTGCATCACACATAATTTAAAATAAAAGGTATCAAGCTTTTAAAAGTGATACAACATATATCATTATCTAGGAAAAATCCCAAAGCAATAGTACACAAGTGTTCTTAAAAATTTGCAAAACTTAAATTTGCATAAATTGAGACACAAACACATTTCTAGTGAATATTTTATCATGATTAGAATCACACATAATTTAAAATCAAAGATATCAAACTTTTTTTAGTGATACAACAGACTTTATTTTTTGAAAAATATTCCTAGGTAGCGGTACACGAGTTTTGTAAAAATTTGCAAAACTGAAATTTGTGTAAATTGGGTCACAAACACATTTTTTGTAAATATTTTATCAAGATTTGAATCACACATAATTTAAAATCAAAGATATCAAGCTTTTATGAGTAGTACAATAGACTTCATTTTTTTGGAAAAATCCCTAGGCAGCGGTACACGAGTTTTCGTAAAAATTTACAAAACTGAAATTTGCATAAATTGGGACATAAAAACATTTCTAGTGACTATTTTATCATGATTTGCATCACACGCAATTTAGAAACAGAGATATCAAGCTTTTATGAGTGATACAACATACTTCATTTTTAGGAAAAATCTCTCAACAGCGGTATACGAGTTTTCGTAAAATTTACAAAACTGAAATTTGAAAAAATTGGGTCAGAAACACATTTGTTGTGAATGTTTTATCATGATTTGCAACAGATAAAATTTAAAATCAAAGATATCAAGCATTTATGAGTGATGCAATAGACTTTATTTTTTGGAAAAAATCCACAGACAGAGGTACACGAGTTTTCATAAAAATTTGCAAAACTGAAATTTGCGAAAATTATGTGACCAACACTTTTCTTATGAATATTTTATCGTAATTTGCATCACACATAATTGAAAATCAAAGATATCATGCTTTAATAAGTCATACAACATACTACATTTTTTGGGAAAAATCTCTAGGCAGTGGTACACGAGCTTTCGTAAAAATTTGCAAAACTAAAATTTGCATAAATATGATCACAAATACATTTCTTGCGAAAATTTTATCATGATTTGAATCACACATAATTTAAAATCAAAGATATAAAGCTATTATGAGTGATACAACATAATTCATTTTTTGGGAAAAATCCTCAGCGGTACACGAGTTTTCGTAAAAATTTGCAAAATTGAAATTTGCATAAATTGGCTTACAGACACATTTCTTATGAATATTTTATCATGATTTGCATCACACATATTTTAAAATCAAAGAAATCAACCTTTTATGAGTGATATAATAAACTTTGTTTTTTGGAAAAAATCCCTAAGCAGCGGTACATGAGTTTTCGTAAAAATTTACAAAACTAAAATTTGCATAAATTGGGTCACAAACACATTTCTTGTGAATATTTTATCATTATTTGCATCACACATAATTTAAAATGAAAGATATCAAGGTTTTATGAATGATACAACTGACTTCATTTTTTGGGAAAAATCGATAGGCAGTGGTACACGAGCTTCCCTAAAATTTTTCATACCTAAAATTTACATAAATTGGGCCACAAACACATTTCTTGTGAATATTTTATCATTATTTACATCACACATAATTTAAAATGAAAGATATCAAGGTTTTATGAATGATACAACATACTTCATTTTTTGGAAAAAATCCCTAGGCAGCGGTATACGGGTTTTCGTAAAAGTTCGCAAAACTGAACATTGATAAAATTGTGTTACAAACACATTTCTAGTGAATATTTTATCATGATTTTCATAAAACATAATTAAAAATCAAAGATATAAAGTTTTTATGAGTGATACAACAAACTTCATTTTTGAGGAAAAATCTTTAGGCAACGATACAAGAGTGTCCGTAAAAATTTGCAAAACTAAAATTTGTATAAATTGGGTCACAAACACATTTCTAGTTAATATTTTATCATGATTTTCATCACACATAATTGAAAATTAAGAATATCAAGCATTTATAAGTTATACAACATACTTTATTTTTAGGAAAAATCTATAGACAGCGGTACATGAGTTTTCATAAAAAATTGCAAAAATGAAATTTGTGTAAATTGGGTCACAAACATATTTATTTTGAATATTATATCATGATTGGCATCACATATAATTTCAAATCAAAGATATCAAGTTTTTTTTAAGTGATACAACATATTTCATTTTTTGGGAAAAATACCTAGGCAGCGGTACACGAGTTTTCGTAAAAATTTGCAAAACTATCCTTTGCATAAATTAGGTCACAAACACATTTCTAGTAAATATTTTATAATGATTTGCATCACACAGGATTTAAAATCAAAGATATCAACCTTTTATGAGTGATACAAAAGACTTCATTTTTTAGGAAATGTTCTTAGAAAGCGGTACACGAGTTTTGTAAAAATTTGCAAAACTGAAATTTGCGTAAATTGGGTCACACACACATTTCTTGTAAATATTTTATCATGATTTGCATAAAATATAATTTAAAATTAATGATATCAAGCTTTTATGAGTGATACAAAGACTACATTATTTGTGAAAAATCCCTTGGAAGCGGTACACGAGTTTTTGTAAAAATTTGTAAAACTGAAATTTGCAAAAATTAGGTCACAAACACATTTCTTGTGAATTTTTTTTATCATGATTTGCAGCACACATAATTTAAAATCAAAGATATAAAGCTTTTATGAGTGATACAACATACTTCATTTTTATGAAAAATCCCTAGCCATCGTTACACGAGTGCTCGTAAAAATTTGCAAACTGAAATTTGCTTAAATTGGGTCACAAACACATTTCTAACGAATTTTTCCATCATGCATAATTTAAAATTAGAGATATAAAGCTTTTTTGAGTGATACACAAACTTAATGTTTTGGGAAAAATCCCTAAGCAGCGATATACGAGTTTTCGTAAAACTTCGTAAATCTGCAATTTCCAAAAATTGGATAACAAAAACATTTCTTTTCAATATTTTATCATGATTTTCATCACACTTAATTTAAAATGAAAGATATCAAGCTTTTATGATTGATACAACTAACTTTGTTTTTTGGGAAGAATCCCAAGGCTATAGTGCACGAGTTTTCATAAAAATTTGCAAAATTGAAATTTGCGTCAATTGGGTCATAAACACATTACTTGTCAATATTTTATCATGATTTGTATCACACATAGTTTAAAATCAAGGATATCAACTTTTATGAGTGATACAACAAACTTCATATTTTGGGAAAAATCCCTGGGCAGCGATACATAAGTTTTCGTATAAATTTGCAAACTGAAATTTACATAAATTGGGGTACAAACACATTTCTAGTGAATATTTTATCATGATTTGCATTACACATAATTTAGAAACAAAGATATCAAACATTTATGTGTGATACAACAAACTTTATTTTTTGGGAAAAATTCTTAGGTAAAGGTATACGAGTTTTCGTAAAACCTTGCAAAACTAAAATTTGCATAAATTGGGTCACAAATTTATTTCTAGTGAATATTTCATCATGATTTGCATCACACATAATTTAAAATCAAAGATATCAAACTTTTATCAGTGATGCAACAAACTTCATTTTTTGGGAAAAATTCCGTGGCAACGGTACACGAGTTTTCGTAAAATTTTACAAAACTGAAATTTGCATAAATTGGGTCATAAACACATTTCTAGGGAATATTTTATCATTTTTTTCATGACACATAATTTAAAGTCAGAGATATCAAACTTTTATGAGTGATACAACATACTTAATTTTTTGGAAAAAATCCAAGGCAGCGGTACACGGATTTTCGTAAAACATTTCACAAATGAAAATTGTGTAAATTATGTTATAAACACATTTCTTGTGAATATTTTATCATGATTTGCATCACACATTATTTAAAATCAAAGATATCAAGCTCTTATGAGTGATACAATAGAATTCATTTTTTGGAAAAAAAAATCCCTATGCAGCGATACACAAGTTTTTGTATAAATTTGCAAAACTGAATTTTGCCAAAATTGGGTCACAAACACATTTCTTGTTAATATTTAATCATGATCTTCATCACACATAATTTAAAATCAAATATATTAAGCTTTTATGAGTGATACAATAGATTTCAGTTTTTGGGAAAAATACCTTGGCAGCGGTACATGAGTTTTCGTGAAATTTTGCAAAACTGTAATTTGCATAAATAGGGTCCCAAACTCATTTCTAGTGATTATTTATCATGATTTGCGTCATACATAATTTGAAATCAAAGATATATAGCTTGTATGAGTCATACAACATACTTCATATTTTGGAAAAAATGCCTAGTCAACGGTACATGCGTTATCGTAAATTGTTTCCATAAGCTAAATACTATTGAAATTTTTTTTCGTAAGATAAATCTTCACTTCTGTCAATTTTAAGAATTTTTCAAAAACTGTGATGGCACCCGTTTGAAAATTCTCAAATAATGGAATCTGTAAAATTATTCGTTAATCCTTTATTTCCTTCACTTTGAATATATTTTGTTGTACTCCCAAGTTAAATACTCATGAAAAATGTTTCTTTAAGCCAAAACTTAACTTTTGTCAAGTTTTAAGAATATTCAAAAACTGTGATGGTACCCTGTTGAAAATTCTAAAAAAAAGAATACTGTAAAATTATATGTTAATCCTTTATTTTCTTAATTGTGTATATTTTTTGTTGTACTCCCAAGTAAAATACTCTTAAAAATTATTTTTGTAAGATAAAAATTTCACTTTTGTCAAGTTTTAAGAAATTTTCAAAAACTGTAATGGTACCCCTTTGTAAATTCTACAAAAAATGGTGTCTATCAAATTATATGTTAATGCTTAATTTCCTTAACTTTGAATATATTTTTTTTGTACTCCCAAGTAAAATACTATTGAAAATTGTTTATGTAAGCTAAAACATCACTTTTATCAAGTTTTATGATATTTCCAAAAACAGTGATGATACCTCTTTGAAAATTCTCAACAAAGAGAGTTTGTAATATTATATGGTAATCCTTTATTTCCTTAACTTTGAATATTTTTTTGTTGTACTCCTAAGTTTTTGAAAATTATTTTTGTAAGTTAAAACTTCACTGTTGTCAAGTTTTAAGAATTTTTCAAAAACTATGTTGGTACCCCATTGAAAATTCTCCAAAAATAGATTCTGTAAATTTATATGTTAATCCTTTATTTCTTTAACTTTGAATTTTTTTTGTACTCACAAGTTAAATACTTATGAAAAATCTGAAGTTTTAAGAAATTTTCAAAAACTGTGATGATACCGATTTGAAAATTCCCAAAAAAATGGAGTCTATTAATCCTTTTATTTTCTTTACTTCGTTATTTTTTTTTGTACTCCAAAGTTAAATACTCTTGAAAAACTTTTTTGTACGCTAAAACTTTACTTTTTTCAGGTTTTAAATATTTTTCAAAAATAGTGATGATACCCCTTTGAAAATTCACAACAAATGCAGTCTTTAAAAAAATTATATGTTAATCCTTTATTTCCTTAATTTTAAATTGTTTTTCTTCTACTCCCAAGTAAAATACTCTTCAAAAATTGTTTGCATAAGCTGAAATTTCACTTTTGTCAAGTTTTAAGAATTTTTCAAAAAACTGTGATGGTACTCATTTGAAAATTCTCAAAAATGTTAGTCAGTAAAATTATATGTTAATCATTTATTTCCTTAACTTTGAATAGTTTTTGTTGTACTCACAATTTAAATACTCTTTTAAAAATGTTTCTATAAGGTAAAACTTCATTTTTGTAAGTTTTAAGAAATTTTCAAAAAACTATGATTGTACCCCTTTGAAAATTCTGAAAAAAGGGAGTTTGTAAATTATATGTTAATCATTTATTTCCTTAATTTTGAATATTTTTTGTTGTACTCCCAATTAAAATACTCTTGAAAATTATTTCTATAAGCTAAAACTTTGCTTTTGTCAAGTTATAACGATTTTTCAAAAACTGTGATGGTACTCCATTGAAAATTCTCCAAAAATAAAGGTTATAAAATTATATGTTTATCCTTTAATATCTTAACTTTGAGTATTTTTTTGTTGTACTCCCAAATTAAATACTCTTGTAAGACTTTTCTGTAAGCTAAAACATCACTTTTTTCAAGTTTTAAGAATTTTGCAAAAATTATGATGGTACCCCTTTGAAAATTCTCAAAAAATAGAGTTTGTAAAATTATATGTTAATCATTTATTTCCTTAACTTTGAATATTTTTTATGTACTCCCAAGTAAAATACTCTTGAAAATGTTTCTATAAGCTAAAACATCACTTTTGTCAAGTTTTAAAGAATGTTTCAAAAATTGTGATGGTACCCCTTCGAAAATTCTAAAAAAATTGCGTCTGTAAAATTATATAGTAATCATTTATTTTCTTAAATTTGAATATTTTTGTAGTACTCTCAAGTTAATTACTCTTGAAAGATTTTTCCGTAAGCTAAAACTTCACTTTTGTCAAGTTTTAAGAATTTTAAAAAAAACTGTGGTGGTACCCCTGTGAAAATTCTCCAAAAATGGAGTTTGTAAAATTATATGTTAATCCTTTATTTTCTTAACTTTGAATATTTTTTGTTGTACTAACAAGTTAAATACTCTTGAAAAATGGTTTTGTAAACTAAAACATCACTTTTGTCAAATTTTAAGAATTTTTCAAAATCTGTGATGGTACCCCTTTGAAAATTCTCCAGAAATGGAGTCTATAAAATTATATGTCAATCCCTTATTTCCTTTACTTTGAATTGTTTTGGTTGTACTCCCAAGTTAAATACACTTGAAAAATATTTCTGTAAGCTAAAACTTCACTTTTGTTAAGTTTTAAGAAATGTTTAAAAATTGTGATGGTACCCCTTTGAAAATTCTCCAAAAATAGAGTCTGTAAAATTATATGTTAGTCCCTTATTTTCTTAACTTTGAATATTTTTTGTTGTACTCCCAAGTTAAATACTCTTGAAAAATGTTTCAATAAGCCAAAACATCACTTTTGTCAAGATATAATAATTTTAATCTATAAATGATACTCCCAAGTTAAATACTCTTGAAAAATGATACACTTTTGAAAATTCATAAACAATGGAGTCTATAAAATTATATTTTAATCCTTTATTTCCTTCACATGGAATATTTTTTTTGGTACTCCCATATTAAATACTCTTAAAAAATGGTTCTGCAAGTTAAAAGTTTACTTTTGTCAAGTTTTAAGAATTTTTCAAAAACTGTGATGATACCTCTTTGAAAATTCTCTAAAATTATATGTTAATTCTTTTTTTCCTTAACTTTGAATACTTTTTGTTGTACTCCCAAGTAAAATACTCTTGAAATTTTTTTCTGTAAGCTAAAATATAATGTTTGTAAAGTTTTAATAATTTTTTAAAAACTGTGACGATATGTACCCTTCGAAACTTTTAAAAAAATGTTGTCGGTAAAGTTATATGATAACTTTATTTCCTTAACTTTGAATATTTTTTGTTGAACTCCCAAGTTAAATACTTTTGAAAAATAACTCTATAGGCCAAAACTTCACTTTTGTCATGTTTTAAGATTTTTTTAAAAACTACGATGGTACCCTTTGAAAATTCACCAAATATGGAGTCTGCAAAATTATATGTAATCATTTATTCCCTTAACTTTGAATATTTTTTACTTGTACTCCCAAGTTAAATACTCTTGAAAAATGTTTCTCTACGCTAAAAATTCACATTTGTCAATTTATAAGAATTTTTCAAAAACTGTAATGGACCCCTTTGTAAATTCTCCAAAAAGGGAGTCTGTAAAATTATATTTTAATCCTTTATTTCCTTAACATTTAATATTTTTTGTGGTACTCCCAAGTTAAATACTCTTGAAAAATGTTTCTACAAGCTAAAACTTCACTTTTGTCAAGTTTTAAGAATTTTTCAAAAATTGTGATGGCCTTTGAAAATTCTCAAAAAATAAAGCCAGTAAAATTATATGTTAATCCTTTATTTCCTTAAATTTC
This sequence comes from Caryopteris x clandonensis, assembly GCA_028749325.2. Classification (NCBI taxonomy): domain Eukaryota; kingdom Viridiplantae; phylum Streptophyta; class Magnoliopsida; order Lamiales; family Lamiaceae; genus Caryopteris; species Caryopteris x clandonensis. The sequence continues at coordinate 4,398,648 of JAPYKT020000003.1, read as the reverse complement.
AATATTTATTGTTGTACTCCCAAGTTAAATACTCTTGAAAAATGTTTCTGTAAGCTAAAATTTCACTTTTGTCAAATTTGAAGAATTTTTCAAAAACTATGATGGTACCCTTTCGAAAATTTTCAAAAAATTCGAGTCGGTAAAATTATACGTCAACTTTATATACTTAAATTTGAATATTTTTTGTTGTATTTCCATGTAAAATAATCTTGAAATTTTTTTTCTGTAAGATAAAACTTTAGTTTCGTCAAATTTTAAGAATTTTTCAAAAACAGTGATGGTACCCCTATGAAAAATTCTCCAAAAATGGAGTCTATAGAATTATATGTTAATCCTTTATTTCCTTAGCTTTGAATATTTTTTGTTGTGTTTCCGTGCTAAATATTGTTGAAAAATATTTCTGTATACTAAAACTTCACTTTTTGTCAAGTTTTAAGAATTTTTCAAAAACTGTGATGGTACCCCTTTGAAAATTCTCCAAAAATGGACTCTGTAAAATTATATGTTAATACTTTTTTTTTTTTTCCTTAGGTTTGAATATTTTTTGTTGTAATCCCAAGTTAAATACTCTTGAAAACTAATTCTGTTAGCTAAAACATCACTTTTGTCAAGGTTTAAGAAATTTTCAAAAAATGTAATGTTACCCCTTTGAAAATTCATAAAAAATGGAGTCTGTAAAATTATATTTTAATCCTTTATTTCCTTCACATTGAATATTTTTTGTTTTACTCCCAAGTTAAATACTCATGAAAAATATTTCTGTAAGCTAAAACTTCACTTTTTTCAAGTTTTAAGAATTTTTCAAAAACGGTGATGGTACCTCTTTGAACATTCTCCAAAAAATGGAGTCTGTAAAAATATATGTTATTACTTTATTTCCTTAGATTTGAATACTTTTTATTGTACTCCCGAGTTAAATACTCCTGAAAAATATTTCTGCAAGCTAAAACATCACTTTTGTCAAGTTTTAAGAATTTTTCGAAAAATGTGATGATACCTCTTTGAAAATTTACATAAAATGGAGTCTGTAAAATTATATTTAATCCTTTATTTCCTTCACAATGAATATTTTTTGTTGTACTTTCAAGTTAAATACTCTTGAAAAATATTTCTATAAGATAAAACTTCAGTTTTGTCAAGTTTTAAGAATTTTTCAAAAACTGTGATGGTATATCCCTTTGAAAATTCTCCAAAAATAGAGTCTGTAAAATTATATATTAATCCTTTATTTTCTTAACTTTGAATATCTTTTTCTTCACTCCCAAGTCAAATACTCTTGAAAAATATTTATGTAAGCTAAAAAATCACTTTTGTCAAGTTTTGGGAATTTTTAAAAACTGTGATGGTACCTCTTTGAAAATTTTAAATAAAAGTGGAGTCGGTAAAATTATATATTAAATTTATTTCCTTAACTTTGAATATTTTTTGTTGTACTCCCAAGTTAACTACTCTTGAAAAATGTTTCTGTATGCTAATACTTCACTTTTGTCAAGTTTTAAAGTTTTTTCAAAAACTGTGATGGTACCCCTTTGAAAATTTTCAAAAAACGGAGTTTATAAAATTATATGTAATCATTTATTTCCTAAACTCTGAACATTTTTTTCTTGTACTCCCAAGTTAAATACTCTTGTGAAATGTTTCTGTACGCTAAAACTTCACTTTTGTCATGTTTTAAGATTTTTTCAAAAACTGTGGTGGTACCCTTTGAAAATTCTAAAAAAATGGAGTCTGTAAAATTATATGTTAATCCTTTATTTCCTTAACTTTGAATATTTTTGTCATACATCCAAGTAAAATGCGAAAAATATTTCTGTATGCTAAAACTACATTGTTGTCAAGTTTTACGAAGTTTTCAAAAAATGTGATGGTATCCCTTTGAAAATTCTAAAAATGATAGAGTCTATAAAATTATGTGTTAATCCTTTATTTCTTTAACTTTAAATTATTTTTTGGTATACTCCCAAGTTAAGTACTCTTGAAAAATGTTTTTGCAAGCTAAAGCATCACTTTTGTCAAGTTTCAAGAATTTTTCAATAACTGTGATGGCACCCTTTGAAAATTCTCGAAATATGGAGTCAGTAAAATTATATATTAATTCTTTATTTTCTTAATTTTGATTATTTTTTGTTGTACTCCCTAGTAAAATATTTTGAAAAATGTTTATGTATGCTAAAACTTCACTTTTGCCAAGTTTCAAGAATTTTTCAAAAACTATGATGGTACCCCTTTTAAAATTATATGTGAATCCTTTATTTCCCTAACTTTGAATCCTTTTTTTTTTTTTTTTTTGTACTCCGAAATTAAATACTCTAGAAAAATGTTTTTGTAAGCTAAAACATCACTTATGTCAAGTTTTAAGAATTTTTAAAAACTGTTATGGTACCTCATTGAAAATTTTCAAAAGATGGAGTATGTGTAATTATATGTTAATCCTTTATTTCATTAACTTTGAATATTTTTATTGTACTTCCAAGTTAAATACTCTTTAAAAACATTTCTGTAAGCTAAAACATCAGTTTTTTCAAGTTTTAAGAATTTTTCAAAAAATGTGATGCTACCTCTTCGAAAATTCTTAAGAATTTTTCCTTAACTTTGAATTTTTATGTTGTATTCCCAAGTTCAATACTCTTGAAAACTATTTCTGTATGATAAAACTTCACTTTCGTCAAGTTTTAAGATTTTTTCAAAAACTGTGATGGTACCCCTTTTAAAATTTTCCATAATTGGTGTCTTTAAAATTATATGTTAATCCTTTATTTTCTCAACTTTGAATATTTTTTGTTGTACTCCCAAGTTAAATACTCTTTAATAACATTTCTTTAAACAAAACCATCACTTTTGTCAAGTTTTAAGAATTTATAAAAAACTGTGATGATACCCCTTTGAAAATTCTCCAAAAATAAAGTATAAAATTATATGTTTATCCTTTATTTCCTTAACTTTGAATATTTTTTTGTTGTAGTCCCAATTGAAATACTCTTTAAAATTGTTTTGTAAGCTAAAACTTCACTTTTGTCATGATTTAGGAATATTTGAAACACAGTGATTGTAACCATTTGAAAATTTTCAAAAATGGAGCCTGTAAAATTATATTTTAATGCTTTATTTCCTTAATTTTGATTTTTTTTTTTTTGGTGTAGCCGAAGTTAAATACTCTTGAAAATATTTCTGTAATGTAAAACTTCACTTTTGTCAAGTTTAAAGAATTTTAAAAAAACTGTGATGGAATCCCTTTGAAAGTTCTCCAAAAATGGAGTCTGTAAATTATATGTTAATAATTTATTTTCTGAACTTTGAATATCTTTTGTTGTACTCCAAAGTTAAATACTCTTTAAAAACATTTCTATAAACAAAACCATCACTTTTGTCAAGTCTTAAGAATTTTTCAAAAACTGTGATGGTACTCCCTTGAAAATTCTCCAAAAATGAAGTGTAAAATTATATGTTAATCCTTTATTCCCTTAACTTTGAATATTATTTTTTGTATTCGCAAGTTAAATACTCTTGAAAAATATTGATGTAATCTAGAACTTCACTTTTGTCAAGTTTTAAGATTTTGTTCAGAAACTATAATGGAACCCTTAAGCAAATTCTCCAAAAATGGAGACTCTAAAATTATATGTTAATCCTTTATTTCTTTAAATTTGAATATTTTTTGTTGTACTCTCTTGTTAAATACTCTTGAAAAATATTTTTGTAAGCTAAAACTTCACTTTTGTCAAGTTTAAAGATTTTTTCAAAAACTGTGATGGTACGCCTTTGATAATTCTCCAAAAAAGGTGTCTCTAAAATTATGTGTTAATCCTTTATTTCCTTAACTTTGAATATTTTTTGTTATACTCTCAAGTTAAATACTCTTGAAAAATATTTCTATACGGTAAAACCTTACTTTTGTCATGGTTTAAGAATTTTTCAAAAACTGTGATGGTACCTCTTTGATAATTCTCCAAAAATGGAGTCTTTAAAATTATATGTTAATCCTATATTTTCTTAACTTTGAATATTTTATATTGTACTCACAAGCTAAATATTTTTGAAAAATGTTTCTGTTCACTAAAACTTCACTTTTGTCAAGTTTTAAGAATTTTTCAATAACCGTGATGGTACCTATTTGAAAATTCTAAAAAAAAATGGAGTTTGTAAAATTATATGTTAATATTTTATTTCCAAAACTTTGATTATATTATGTTGCACTCCCAAGTTAAATACTCTTAACAAATGTTTTTGTAGGCGAAAACATCACTTTTGTCAAGTTTTAAAATATTTTCAAAAACTATGATGGTAACCTTTTGAAAATTTTCAAAAAATGGAGTCTGTAAAATTATATGTTAATCCTTTATTTCCTTAACTTTGAATATCTTTTTCTGCACTCCCAAGTCAAATCTTGAAAAATATTTATGTAAGCAAAAAAATCACTTTTATCAAGTTTTGGGAATTTTTAAAAATTGTGATGGTACCCCTTTGAAAATTTTAAAAAGAAAGTGGAGTCGGTAAAATTATATATTAACTTTATTTCCTTAACTTTGAAATTTTTTTGTTGTACTCCCAGTTAAATACTATTGAAAAATGTTTATGTAAGCTAATACTTCACTTTTGTCAAGTTTTAAAGTTTTTAAAAAAACTGTGATGGTACCCTTTGAAAATTTTCCAAAAACGGAGTCTATTAATCATTTATTTCCTGAACTCTGAACATTTTTTGTTGTACTCCCAAATTAAATACTCTTGTAAAATGTTTCTGTATTCTAAAACTTCACTTTTGTCATGTGTTAAGATTTTTTCAAAAACTGTGGCGGTATCCTTTAAAAATTCTGAAAATATGGAGTCTGTAAAATTATATGTTAATCTTTTATTTCCTTAACTTTGAATATTTTTTGTCATACGTCCAAGTAAAATACTCTTGAAAAATATTTATGTATGCTAAAACTTCACTGTTGTCAAGTTTTAAGAACTTTTCAAAAATTGTGATGGTATCCCTTCGAAAATTCTCAAAATAATAGAGTCTATAAAATTATGTGTTAATCCTTTATTTATTTAACTTTAAATTGTTTTTTTGGTATACTCCCAAGTTAAGTACTCTTGAAAAATGTTTCTGTAAGCTAAAGCATCACTTTTGTCAAGTTTCAAGAATTTTTCAATAACTGTGATGGTACCCTTTGAAAATTCTCGAAATATGGAGTCAGTAAAATTATATGTTAATCCTTTATTTTCTTAATTTTGATTATTTTTTGTTGTACTCCCTAGTAAAATACTTTTGAAAATGTTTCTGTATGCTAAAACTTCACTTTTGCCAAGTTTTAATAATTTTTCAAAAACTGTGATGGTACCCCTTTTAATATTCTCCAAAAATGGAGTATATGAAATTATATGTGAATCCTTTATTTCCTTAACTTTGAATATTTTTTTTGTACTCCGAAATTAAATACTGTAGAAAAGTGTTTTTTGTAAGCTAAGACATCATTTATGTCAAGTTTTAAGAATTTTTTAAAAACTGTTATGGTACCTCATTGAAAATTTTCAAAAGATGGAGTATGTGAAATTATATGTTAATCCTTTATTACATTAACTATGAATATTTGTGTTGTACTTCCAAGTTAAATACACTTTAAAAACATTTCTGTAAACTAAAACATCACTTTTTTTAAAGTTTTAGGAATTTTTCAAAAAATATGATTATACCCCTTTGATAATTCTTAAGAAATGGAGTCTGTAAAATTGTATGTTAATCCTTTATTTCCTTAACTTTGATTTTTTTTGTTCTATTCCCAAGTTCAATACTCTTGAAAAATGTTTCTATAAGCTAAAACTTCACTTTTGTCAAGTTTTAAGAGTTTTTCAAAAACTGTGATGGTACCCCTTTTAAAATTTTCCAAAAATGATGTCTTTAGAATTATATGTTAATCATTTATTTCCTTAACTTTGACTATTTTTTTGTTGTACTCCCAATTGTAATACTCTCTACAAATATTTCTGTAGGCTAAAACTATACTTTTGTCAAGTTTTAAGAATTTGCAAACACTGTAATTATACCCATTTGAAAATTTTCAAAATATGGAGTCTGTAAAATTATATTTTAATGCTTTATTTCCTTAACTTTGATTTTTTTTTTGTTGTAGCCGAAGTTAAATACTATTGAAAATGTTTTTGTAATGTAAAACTTCACTTTTGTCAAGTTTAAAGAATTTTAAAAAAACTGTGATGGAACCCCTTTGAAAGTTCTCCAAAAATGGAGTCTGTAAAATTATATGTTAATAATTTATTTTTTGAGCTTTGAATATCTTTTTATTGCACTCCAAAGTTAAATACTCTTTAAAAATATTTCTATAAACAAAACCATCACTTTTGTCAAGTTTTAAGAATTTTTCAAAAATTCTCCAAAAAAAAGTGTAAAATTATATGTTAATCCTTTATTTCCTTAACTTTGAGTATTGTTTTTTGTATTCGCAAGTTAAATACTCTTAAAAAATATTTATATAATCTAGAACTTCACTTTTGTCAATTTTAGGATTTTGTTCAGAAGCTATGATGGTACCCCTTAGAAAATTCTCCAAAAATGGAGTCTCTAAAATTATATGTTATCCTTTATTTCTTTAAATTTAAATATTTTTTGTTGTACTCCTATGTTAAATACTCTTAAAAAATGTTTTTGTATGCTAAAACTTCACTTTTGTCAAGTTTTAAGAATTTTTAAAAAACTGTGATGGTACGCATTTGATAATTCTCCAAGAAAGAAGTCTCTTAAATTATGTGTTAATACTTTATTTCCTTAACTTTGAATATGTTTGTTATACTCCCAAGTTAAATACTCTTGAAAAATATTTCTATATGGTAAAACTTTATTTTTGTCATGTTTTAAAAAAATTTCAAAAACTGTGATGGTACCTTTTTGAAAATTCTCCAAAAATGGAGTCTTTAAAATTATATGTTAATCCTATATTTTCTTAACTTTGAATATTTTATGTTGTACTCACAAGCTAAATATTCTTGAAAAATGTTTCTGTTCACTAAAACTTCACTTTTGTCAAGTATTAAGAATTTTTCGAAAACTGTGATGGTACCTAATTGAAAATTCTCAAAAAAATGGAGTTTGTAAAATAATATGTTAATCCTTCATTTTGTAAACTTTGATTAATATTATGTTGTACTCCCAAGTTAAATACTCTTAACAAATGTTTTTGTAGGCGAAAACATCACTTTTGTAAAGTTTTAAGAATTTTTCAAAAACTATGGTGGTAACCTTTTGAAAATTCTCAAAAAATCAAGTCTCTAAAATTATATGTTAATCCATTATTTCCTTAACTTTGAATATCTTTTTCTGCACTCCCAAGTCAAATACTCTTGATAAATATTTATTTAAGCTAAAAAATCACTTTTGTTAAGTTTTGGGAATTTTTAAAAATTGTGATGGTACCCCTTTCAAAATTTTAAAAAGAAAGTGGAGTTGGTAAAATTATATATTAACTTTATTTCCTTAACTTTGAATATTTTTTTTTGTACTCCCAATTTAAATACTATTGAAAAATGTTTCTATAAGCTAATACTTCACTTTTGTCAAGTTTTAAAGTTTTTTCAAAAATTGTGATGGTATCCCTTTGAAAATTTTCCAAAAACGGAATCTATATAATTATATGAAATCATTTATTTCTTGAACTCTGAACATTTTTTTGTTGTACTTCCAAGTTAAATACTCTTGTAAAATGTTTCTGTATGCTAAATCTTCACTTTTGTCATGTGTTAAGATTTTTTCAAAAACTGTGGTGGTACCCTTTGAAAATTCTGAAAAATGGTGTCTGCAAAATTATATGTTAATCCTTTATTTCCTTAACTTTGAATATTTTTGTCATATGCCCAAGTAAAATAGTCTTGAAAAATGTTTTTGTATGCTAAAACTTCACTGTTGTCATGTTTTAAGAAGTTTTCAAGAACTGTGATGGTATCCCTTACATAATTCTCAAAATGATAGAGTCAATAAAATTATGTGTTAATTCTTTATTTCATTAACTTTAAATTGTTTTTTGGTGTACTCCCAAGTTAAGTACTCTTGAAAAATGTTTCTGAAAGCTAAAACATCACTTTTGTCAAGTTTCAAGAATTTTTTAATAACTGTGATGGTACCCTTTGAAAATTCTCGAAATATGGAGTCAGTAAAATTATATGATAATCCTTTATTTTCTTAATTTTGATTATTTTTTGTTGTACTCCCTAGTAAAATACTTTTGAAAAATGTTTCTGTATGCTAAAACTTCACTTTTTCCAAGTTTTAAGAATTTTTCAAAAACTGTGATGGTACCCCTTTGAAATTTTTTTAAAAATGGAGTCTATGAAATTATATGTGATTCCTTTATTTCCTTAACTTTGAATATATTTTGTTGTAATCCGAAATTAAATACTCTAGAAATTTTTTTTTGTAAGCTAAAACATCACTTATGTCAAGTTTTAAGAATTTTTTAAAAACTGTTATGGTACCTCATTGAAAATTTTCAAAAGATGGTGTATGTGAAATTATATGTTAATCCTTCCTTACATTAACTTTGAATATTTTTGTTGTACTTCAAAGTTAAACACTCTTCTAAAAAAAAATTGTAAGCTAAAACATCACTTTTTTCAAGTTTTAAGAATTTTTCAAAAAATGTGATGCTACCCCTTTGAAAATTCCTAAGAATTGGAGTCTGTAAAATTATATGTTCATCCTTTATTTCCTTGACTTTGAATTTTTTTGTTGTATTCCCAAGTTCAATACTCTTGAAAAATGTTTATGTAAGCTAAAACATCACTTATGTCAAGTTTTAAGATTTTTTCAAAAACTGTGATGGTAGCCCTTTTAAAATTTTCCAAAAATGGTGTCTTTAAAATTATATGTTAATCCTTTATTTCCTTAACTTTACTATTTTTTGTTGTAATCCCAATTGAAATATGCTCTAAAAATATTTCTGTAGTCTAAAACTATACTTTTGCCAAGTTTTAAGAATTTTCAAACACTGTGATTATTCCCATTTGAAAATTTTCAAAAAATTGAATCTGTAAAATTATATTTTAATCCTTTATTTCCTTAACTTTGAATATTTTTTGCTGTAGCCAAAGTTAAATACCCTTTAAAAATGTTTCTGTAATGTAAAATATCACTTTTGTCAAGTTTAAAGAATTTTTAAAAAACTATGACGGAACCCCTTTGAAAGTTTTCGAAAAATGGATTCTGTAAAGTTATATGTTAATCCTTTATTTTCTCGACTTTAAATATTTTTTGTTGAACTCCCAAGTTAAATACTCTTTAATAACATTTCTTTAAAAAAAACCATCACTTTTGTCAAGTTTTAAGAATTTATAAAAAACTGTGGTGGTACCCCTTTGAAAATTCTCCAAAAATAAAGTATAAAATTATATCTTTATCATTTATTTCCTTAACTTTGAATATTTTTTTGTTGTAGTCCCAATTGAAATACTCTTTAAAATTTTTTATGTAAGCTAAAACTTCACTTTTGTCATGTTTTACGAATATTTCAAACACTGTGATTGTACCTATTTGAAAATTCTCAAAAATGGAGCCTGTAAAATCATATTTTAATGCTTTATTTCCTTAACTTTGATTTTTTTTTTTGTTGTAGCCGAATTTAAATACTCTTGAAAATGTTTTGTAATGTAAAACTTCACTTTTTTCAAGTTTAAAGAATTTAAAAAAAAACTGTGATGGAGCCCCTTTGAAAGTTCTCCAAAAATGGAGTCTGTAAAATTATATGTTAGTAATATATTTTCTGAGCTTTGAATATCTTTGGTTATATTCCAAAGTTAAATACTCTTTAATAACATTTCTATAAACAAAACCATCACTTAAGTCAAGTTTTAAGAATTTTTCAAAAACTGTGATGGTACTCCCTTGAAAATTCTCCAAAAATGAAGTGTAAAATTATATGTTAATCCTTTATTTCCTTAACTTTGAGTATTGTTTTTTGTATTCCCAAGTTAAATACTCTTCAGAAATGTTTATGTAATCTAGAACTTCATTTTGTCAAGTTTTAAGATTTTGTTCAGAAACTATGATGGTACCCCTTAGAAAATTCTCCAAAAATGGAGTCTCTAAAATTATTTGTTAATCCTTTATTTCTTAAAATTTGAATATTTTTTGTTGTAATCCCATGTTAAATACTCTTTAAAAATGTTTTTGTAAGCTAAAACTTCACTTTTATCAAGTTTTAAGAATTTTTCAAAAACTGTGATGGTACGCCTTCGATAATTCTCCAAAAAAGGAGTCTCTAAAATTATGTGTTAATTCTTTATTTCCTTAACTTTGAATATTTTTGTGATCCTCCCAAGTTACATACTCTTGAAAAATATTTCTATACGGTAAAACTTCACTTTTGTCAAGTTTTAAGAATTTTTCAAAAACTGTGATGGTACTTATTTGAAAATTCTCAAAAAAATGGAGTTTGTGGAATTATGTGTTTATCCCTTATTTCCTAAAATTTGATTATATTTTGTTGTACTCCCAAGTAAAATACTCTTAACAAATGTTTTTGTAGGCGAAAACATTACTTTTGTCAAGTTTTAAAAAAATTTCAAAAACTATGATAGTAACCTTTTGAAAATTCTTAAAAACTGGAGTCTGTAAAATTATATGTTAATCTTTTATTTCCTAAACTTTTGATTTTTTTTATTGTACTCCCAATTAAAATACTCTTTAAATTTTTTTTTGTAAACTAAAACATCAGTTTTGTCTAATTTTAAGAACTTTCCAAAAACTGTCACGGTACCCTTTTGAAAATTCTCAAAAAATGGAGTTTGTAAAATCCTATAATTTGAATATTTTTGTTTTATTCCCAAGTAAAAAACGCTTAAATTTTTTTCTATAAGCTCAAACATCACTTTTGTAAAGTTTTAATAATTTTTCAAAAACTGTGATGGTTCACCCTTATAAAATTATCCAATGTCTGTAAAATTATATGTTAATCCATTATTTCCTAAACTTTGAATATTTTTTGTTGTACTCCTTAGTAAAACACTCTTGAAAAATGTTTTTGTAATCTAAAACTTCACTTATGTCAAGTTTTAAGAATTTTTCAAAAATTGTGATGGTTCCCCTTTAAAAAATTTCAAGAAATGGAGTCTATAAAATTATATGTTAATCCTTTATTTCCTTAACTTTGAATTTGTACCCCCAACTTAAAAACTCTTGAAAAATGTTTCTATACGATCAACCATAACTTTTTTCGTGTTTAAAGAATTTTTCAAAAACTGTGAACGTACCCTTTGAAAATTCTCAAATAATGGAGTCTATAAAATTATATTTTAATCCTTTATTTCCTTAACTTAGAATAATTTTTGTTGTACTCATGAAAAATGTTTCTGTGCACTAAAACATCACTTATATCAAGTTATAAGATTTTTTCAAAAACAGTGATGGTACCCTTTGAAAATTCTAAAAAATGGAGTCTGTAAAATTATATGTTAATCCTTTACTATCTAAACTATAAATATATTTTTTTGTACTTCCAAGTAAAATACTCTTAAAAAATGTTTCTGTAAGCTAAAACTTCACTTTTGTCAAGTTTTAAGAATTTTTAAAAACTGTGATGGTTTCCCTTTGAAAATTCTAAAAAACTGGAGTTTGTAAAATTATATAGTAATCATTTATTATCCTTAACCTTGAATATTTTTTGTTTTACTTCCAAGTACAATACTCTTAAAAAATATTTTTGTAAGTGAAAACTTCACTTTTGTCAAGTTTACGAATTTTTATAAAACTATGATGGTACCCCTTTGAAAATTCTCAAAAAATGGAGTCTGTAAAATTATATGTTAATCCTGTATTTCCGTCACTTTAAATATTTTTTTTGTACTTCCAAGTTCAATACTCTTGAAACTTGTTTTTTTAAGCTAAAACATTACTTTTGTCAAGTTTTAAGAATTTTTCAAAAACTGTGATGGTACCCCTTTGAAAATTCTAAAAAAATGGAATTTGTAAAATTATATGTTAATCCTTTATTTTGTTAACTTTGCATATTTTTTGTTGTAACTCCAAGTTACATACTCTTGAAAAATATTTCAATATGGTAAAACATCATTGTTGTCTTGTTTTAAAAAAATTTCAAAAACTGTGATATGTACCCCTATGAAAATTCTCAAAAAATGAACACTGTAAAATATATGTTAATCCTTTATTTCCTTCAATTTGAATTTTTTTTCTACTCCAAAGTTAGATACTCTTGAAAATGTTTCTGTAAGCTAAAACATCACTTTTGTGAAATTTTAAGAATTTTTCAAAAACTGTGATGGTAGTAGCCCTTCGAAAATTCTCCAAAAATGGAGTCTGTAAAATTATATGCTAATCCATTATTTCCTAAACTTTAAATATTTTTTGTTGTACTCCCAATTACAATACTCTAAAAAACACTGTTTTTGTAACCTAAAACTTCACTTTTGTCAAGTTTTTAAGAATTTGTTTGAAAAATTGTGATGGTTCCCCTTTAAAAATTCTCAAAAAAAGGAGTCTGTAAAATTATATGTTAATCCTTTATTTCCATCACTTTAAATATTTTTTTGTTCTCCCAAGTTAAATACTCTTGGAAAATATTTTTGTAAGCTAAAACATCACTTTTGTCAAGTTTTAATAATTTTACAAAAACTGTGACCCCTTTGAAAATTCTAGAAAAATGGAGTTTGTAAAATTATATGTTAATCCTTTATTTCCTTAACTTTGATATTTTTGGTTGTAACCCAAGTTATATACTCTTGAAAAATGTTTCCATACAGTAAAATACATCACTTTTGCCAAGTTCTAACAATTTTTCAAAAACTGTTACATTATATGTTAATCCTATATTTCCTTCACTTTAATTTTTTTTTTGTACTCCCAAGTTAAATACTCTTGAAAAATATTTCTATAAGCTAAAACATCACTTTTGTCAAGTTTGATGAATTTTTCAAAAACTGTGATGATACCTCATTGAAAATTCTAAGAAAATGGAGTTTGTAAAATTATATGTTAATATTTTATTTCCTTAACTTTGAATATATTTTTTTACTCTCAAGTTAAATACTCTAGAAATTTTTTTATGTAAGCTAAAACATCATTTTTGTCAAGTTTTAAGAACTTTTCAAAAACAGTGATGGTACCCCTTTGAAAATTCTAAAAAAATGGGGTCGGTAAAATTAAATGTTAATCCTTTATTTCTTTAAACTTAAATATTTAAATATTATTGAAAAATATTTATGTAAGCTAAAACATCGCTTTTGGCAAGTTTTAAGAATTTTTCAAAAACTATGATGAGTAACCCTTTGAAAATTCTCAAAAAAAATGGAGTCTGTAAATTATATGTTAATCCTTTATTTCCTTAACTTTGAATATTTTTAGTTGCACTCCCTAGTAAACTACTCTTGAAAATTATTTCTATAAGCTAAAACATCGCTTTTGTCAAGTTTTAAGAAATTTTCAAAAACTCTGATGGTACTGCTTTGAAAATTCTCAAAAAATGGAGTCTGCAAAATTATATGTTAATCCTTTATTTCCTTAACTTTGAATATTTTTGGTTTTACTCCCTCATAAAATACTCTTGAAAATTGTTTCTATTGGAAAAATAATCATTTTTGTCAAGTTTTAAGAAATTTTAAAAAACTGCGATGGTATCCCTTTTGAAAATTATATGATAATTTTTTATATCCTCAACTTTGAATATTTTTTGTGGTACTCCCAAGTAAAATACTCTTGAAAATTATTTCTGTAAGCTAAATCAACACTTTTGTGAAGTTTTAAAAAAATTTCAAAAATTGTTAATCCTTGATTTTCTTATCTTTGAATATATTTTGTTGTTCTCCCCAGTAACATACTCTAGAAATTTATTTCTGTAAGCTAAAATTTCACTTTTGTCCTGTTTTAAATTTTTTTCAAACAACTGTGATGGGTACCACTTTGAAAATTCTCAAAAAATGGAGTCTGTAAAACTATGTTAGTCCTTTATTTCCTAAAATTTGAATATTTTTTGTTGTACTCCCAAATAAAATACTATTGAAAATTGTTTCTGTAAGCTAATACATCACTTTTTTCAAGGTTTAAGATTTTTTCAAAAACTGTGATGCTACCCTATTGCAATTTCACTCTGTAAAATTATATGTTAATCATTTATATTCTTAACTTTGAATAATTGTTTTTGCACTTCCAAGTAAAATACTCTTGAAAATTGTTTCTACAAGCAAAATCATCACTTTTTCAAGTTTTAAGAATTTTTCTAAAACTGTGATGGTACTCCTTTGAAAATTCTATAAAAATGGAGTCTGTAAAATTTTATGATAATCCTTTATTTCCTTAACTTTGAATATTTTTTGTTGTACTCCCAAGTAAAATACTCTTGAAAATTATTTATGTAAACTAAGACATCGCTTTTGTCAAGTTTTAAGAATATTTGAAAAACTGTGATGCTGCCTCTTTGAAAATTCTAAAAAAATCGAGTCTGTAAAATTATATGTTAATTTTTTATTTCCTTAACTTGGAATATTCTTTGTTGTATTCCCTAGTAAAATACTCTTGAAAATTGTTTCTATAAGCTAAACATCACTTTTGTCAAGTTTTAAGAATCCTTCAAAAACTGTGGTGGTACCTCTTTGAAAATTCTCAAACTATCGAGTCTCTAAAATTATATGTTAATCCTTTATTTAATTAATTTTAAATATTTTTTGTTGTAATCCCTAGTAAAATACTCTTAAAAATGTTTATGTAACCTAAAACTTCACTTTTGCCAAGTTTTAATAATTTTCAAAAACTGTGATGGTACCACTTTAAAAATTCTCAAAAAATGGAGTTTGTAAAATTATATGGTAATCCTTTATTTCCATAACCTCAAATTTTTTTTTGTACTCCCTACTGAAATACTCTGAAATTTTTTTCTATAAGCAAAACATAACTTTGGTCAAGTTTTAATAATTTTTCAAAAACTTTCATGGTACCCGTTTGAAAATTCTCAAAAATGGAGTTTCTAAAATTATATGATAAACCTTTATTTCCTTAACTTTGAAATATTTTTTGTTGTACTCTTAAGTAAAATACTCTTGAAAAATCTTTCTATAAGCTAAAACATCAATTTGTCAAGTTTTAAGAATTTTTCAAAAACTATGATAGTACCCCTTTGAAAATTCTAAAAAAATGGAGTCTGTAAAATTATATATTAATCCTTTATTTTCTTTACTTTGAATATTTTTTGTTGTAATCCCTAGTAAAATACTCTTGAAAATTGTTTATATAAGCTAAACATCACTTTTGTCAAGTTTTAAGAATTCCTCAAAACTATGATGGTACCTCTTTTAAAGTTCTCAAAAAATCGAGTTTGTAAAATTATATGTTAATCTTTTATTGCCTTCACTTTGAATAGTTTTTTTTTGTACTCTGTAGTGAAATACTCTTAAGAAATGTTACTGTAAGCTAAAACTTAACTTTTGTGAGGTTTTAATAATTTTTCAAAAACTGTGATGGTATCTACTTTAAAAATTCTCAAAAAATAGAGTCTGTCAAATTATATGTGAATCATTTATTTCCTAAAATTTGAATTTTTTTGTTGTTCTCCCTACTAAAATACTCTTGAAAATTGTTTTTCTAAGTAAAATCATCACTTTTGTCAAGTTTTAAGAATTTTTCATAAACTGTGATGGTACCCCTTTCAAAATTCTAAAAAATTGGAGTTTCTAAAATTATATGATAAACATTTAATTCCTCAACTTTGAATAATTTTTTGTTGTCCTCCAAAGTAAAATACTCTTGAAAATTGTTTCTATACGCTAAAACATCACTTACATGTTTTAAGAATTTTTCAAAAACTGTGATGGTACCCCTTGAAAATTCTCAAAAAATGGAGTTAGTAAAATTATATGCTAAACTTTTATTTCCTTAACTCTGAATAATTTTTTGTTGTACTCCCTGGTAAATACTCTCAAAAATTGTTTTGGTAAGCAAAAACATCACTTTTGTCAAGTTTTAAGAATTTTTCAAAAACTGTGATGGCACCCCTTCAAAAATTCCCACAAAATGGAGTACGTAAAATTTTATGTTAATCCTTTATTTTGTTAACTTAGAATATTTTTTATTGTATTCCCAGGTAAAATACTATTGAAAATTGTTTCTGTAAGGTAAAACATTGCTTTTTTCAAGTTTTAAGAAGTTTTAAAAAACTGTGATGGTGCCTCTTTGAAAATTCTAAAAAACTGGAGTTGTAAAATTATAAATTAATCATTTATTTCCTTAACTTTGAATTTTTTTGTTGTACTCCCAAGTAAAATACTCTTGAAAACTGTTTTTGTAGGCTAAAACATCACTTTTGTTCAAGTTTTAAGAATTTATCAAAAACTGTAATTATACTCCTTTGAAAATTCTAAAAAAATGGATTCTGTAAAATTCTATCATAATCCTTTATTTCCTTAACTTTGAATATTTTTTGTTGTACTCCCTAGTAAAATACTCTTGAAAAATATTTTTGTAAGCTAAAACTTCACTTTTCTCAAGTTTTATTAATTTTTCAAAAACTGTGATACTTTAAAAATTCTCAAAAAATGGAGTTTGTAAAATTATATGATAATCCTTTATTTCCTTAACTTTGAATATTTTTTGTTATTCTCCCAAGTAAAATACTCTTGAAAATTATTTCTCTAAGGAAAAACATCACTTTTGTAAGGTTTTAAGAATTATTGAAAAATTGTGATGGTACCTCTTTGAAAATTCTCAAATAATCAAGTCTGTAAAATTATATGTTAATCTTTTATTTCCTGAACATTTAATACTTTTTGTTGTACTCCCTAGTAAAATACTCTTGAAAAATGTTTATGTAAGCTAAAATTCCACTTTTGTCAAGTTTTAAGAAATTTTCAGAAACAGTGATTGTACACCTTTGAAAATTCTCAAAAAATGGAGTCTGTAAAATTATATGTTCTTCCTTTATTTCCTTTACTTTGAATATTTTTTGTTGTACTCCCAAGAAAAATACTTTTGAAAATTGTTTCTGTAAGCTAAAAAATCACTTTTGTCAAGGTTTAATAATTTTTCAAAAACTATGATGGTACCCCTTTGAAAATTCTCAAAAAATGGAGTCTGTAAAATTATATATTAATCCTTTATTTCATGAACTTTGAATATTTTTTGTTGTACTCCATATTAAAATAACCTTGAAAATTGTTTCCATAAGAAAAATCATCACTTTTGTCAAGTTTTAAGAATTTTCAGAAACTGTGATGGTACCTCTTTAAAAATTCTAAAAAACTGTAGTTTGTAAATTATATGATAAACCTTTATTTCCTTAACTATGAATAATTTTTTTTTGTGCTCCCAATTAAAATACTATCAAAAATAGTTTTGTAAGCTAAAACTTCACTTTTGTCAAATTATAAGAGTTTTTCATAAACTGTGATGGTACCCTTTCAAAATTCTCAAAAATTGGAGTCTGTAAAGCTATATGTTAATCTTTTATTTTCGTAACTTGTAATTTTTTTTTGTACTCCCAAGTAAAATACTCTTGAAATTTTTTCTGTAACCTAAAACATCAGTTTGTTAAGTTTTAAGAATTTTTCAAAAACTATGATGGTACTCCATTGAAAATACTCTAAAAATGAAGTCTGTAAAATTATATGATAATCCTTTATTTCCTTAACTTTGAATATTTTTTGTTGTTCTCCCAATTAAAATACTCTTGAAAATTATTTCTGTAAGATTAAACATCACTTTTGTCAAATTTTAAGAATTTTTAAAAAATTGTGATCGTACCTCTTTGAAAACTCTAAAAAATCGAGTCTATAAAATTATATGTTAATCTTTTATTTCTTTAATATTGAATACTTCTTTTTGTACTCCCTAGTAATATACTCTTGAAAAATATTTATGTAAGCTAAAACTCCACTTTTGTCAAGTTTTAAGAATTATTCAAAAACAATGATTGTGTGCACCTTTGAAAATTCTCAAAAAATAGAGTTTGTAAAATTATATGTTAATCCTTTATTTCCTTATATTTGAATATTTGTTATTGTACTCCCTAGTAAAATACTCTTGAAAACTATTTCTATGAGCTAAAATTAACTTTTGTAAAGTTTTAAAAGAAATTCAAAATTTGCAATGGTACCGTTTTGAAAATTCTCAAAAAAAGGAGTCTGTAAAATTATATATTAAACCTTTATTTCTTTAAGTTTGAATATTTTGTGTTGTACTCCCAAGTAAAATACTCTTGAAAATTGTTTCTATAAGCTAAACATCACTTTTGTTAAGTTTTAAGAATTCTTCAAAAACTATGATGGTACCTCTTTCAAAATTCTCAAAAAATGGATTCTGTAAAATTATATGTTAATCCTTTATTATCTTAATTTTGAATATTTTTTGTTGTAATCCCTAGTAAAATACTCTTAAAAAAAATTCTATAAGCAAAATCATCACTTTTGTGAAGTTTTAAAAATTCTACCAATTGAAAATTCTCAAAAAATGGACTATGTAAAATTATATGTTAATCTTTAATTTCCTTAATTTTGAATATTTTTGGTTGTATTCCCTAGTAAAATACTCTTGAAAATTGTTTCTATAAGCTAAACATCACTTTTGTCAAGTTTTAAGAATCCTTAAAAAACTGTGATGATACCTCTTTCAAAATTCTCAAAAAATGGACTGTAAAATTATATATTAATCCTTTATTTCCTGAACTTTGAATAATTTTTTGTTGCACTCCCTAGTAAAATACTCTTGAAAATTGTTTTTGTAAGCAAAATCATCACTTTTGTTAAGTTTTAAGAATTTTCAAAAACTGTAATAGTACCTTTTTGAAAATTCTCAAAAAATGGAGTCTGTAAAATTATATGATAATCCTTTATTTCCTTAACTTTGAATATTTTTTGTTGTTCTCCCAAGTAAAATACTCTTGAAATTTATTTCTTGAAGATGAAACATCACTTTTGCCAAGTTTTAAGAATTTTTGAAAAACTGTGATGGTACCTCTTTTAAAATTCTCAAAAATTCGAATATGTAAAATTATATGTTAATCTTTTATTTCCTTAACATCAAATTTTTTTTGTTGTACTCCATAGTAAAATACTTTTGAAAATTGTTTATGTAATCCAAAACTCCACTTTTGTCAAGTTTTAAGAAATTTTCAAAAACAATGATTGTACACCTTTGAAAATTCTCAAAAAACGGAGTCTGTAAAATTATATGTTAGTTCTTTATTTCCTTATATTTGAATATTTTTTGTTGTACTCCCAAGTACAATACTCTTAGAAAATTGTTTTTCTATAAGCTAAACATCACTTTTGTTAAGTTTTAAGAATTCTTGAAAAACTGTGATGGTACCTCTTCGAAAATTCTCAAAAAATGGATTCTGTAAAATTTTATGTTAATCCTTTATTTCCTAACCTTGAATTTTTTGTTTTTGCTCCCTAGTAAAATAATCTTAAAAAAATTTTCTATAAGCAAAGTCATCACTTTTGTCTAGTTTTAAAAATTCTTACAAAACTGTGGTGGTAGCTCTTTGAAAATTCTCAAAAAATGGACTATGTAAAATTATATGCTAATCCTTTATTTCCTTAATTCTGAATATTTTTGGTTGTAATCCCTAGTAAAATACTCTTGAAAATTGTTTCTATATGCTATATATTACCTTTGTCAAGTTTTAAGAATTCTTAAAAAACTGTGATGGTACCTCTTTGAAAATTCTCAAAAAATGGACTGTAAAATTATATATTAATCTTTTATTTCCTGAACTTTGAATAATTTTTTGTTGCACTCCCTAGTAAAATACTCTTGAAAATTTTTTCGGTAAGCAAAATCATCACTTTTGTTAAGTTTTAAGAATTTTTAAAAAATTGTCATAGTACCCCTTTGAAAATTCTAAAAAAATGGAGTCTGTAAAATTAAATGATAATCCTTTATTTCCTTACCTTTGAATATTTTTTAGAGTTCTCCCAAGTAAAATACTATTGAAAATTATTTCTGTAAGATAAAACATCACTTTGCCAAGTTTTAAGAATTTTTTAAAAACTGTGATGGTACTTCTTTGAAAATTCATAAAAATTCGAATCTGTAAAATTTTATGTTAATCTTTTATTTCCTTAACATCAAATATTTTTTGTTGTACTCCCTATTAAAATACTTTTGAAAATTGTTTGTGTACGCTAAAACTCCACTTTTGTCAAGTTTTAAGAAATTTTCAAATACAATGATTGTACACCTTTGAAAATTCTCAAAAAATGTAGTCTTTAAAATTATATGTTAGTCTTTTGTTTCCTTATATTTGAATATTTTTTGTTGTACTCCCTAATAATATACTCTTGAAAAATATTTTTGTTAACTAAAAATTCACTTTTGTAATGTTTAAAAAACAATTTCAAAAACTTTAAAAAATAATTTCAAAAACTCTGATGGTACTACTTTGAAAATTCTAAAAAAAAAAAAGGACTCTGTAAAATTATATGTTAATCCTTTATTTCCATAACTTCAAATTATTTTTGTTGTACTCCCAAGTAAAATACTCTTGAAAATTGTTTCTGTAAACTAAAATACACTTTTGTCAAGGTTTAAGAATTTTTCAAAAACTATGATGGTATCCCTTTGAAAATTCTCAAAAGATGGAGTCTGTAAAATTATATATTAATCCTTTATTTCCTTAATTTTGAATAATTTTTGTTGTACTCCCAAGTAAAATACTCTTGAAAATTGTTTCTATAAGCTAAACCTCACTTTTTTCAAGTACTAAGAATTCTTCAAAAACTGTGATGGTACCCCTTTGAAAATTCTCAAAAATTATATGTTAATCCTTTATTTCCTTAAATTTAAATATTTTTTGTTGAATTTCCTAGTAAAATACTCTTGAAAATTGTTTCTATAAGCTAAACATCACTTTTGTCAAGTTTTAAGAAATCTTCAAAAATTGTGATGGTACACCTCCGAAAATTCTCAAAAAATGGAGTATGTAAAATTATATGTTAATCCTTTATTTTCTTAAATATGAATATTTTTTGTTGTATCCCCAAGTTAAATACTCGTGAAAAATGTTTCTAAACGGTAAAAGATATCTTCTGTCATGTTTCAAGAATTTTTCAAAAACTATGATGGAACCCCTTTGAACATTTTCAAAAAATAGAGTCTATAAAATTATATGTTAATCCTTTATTGACTTAACTTTGAATATTTTTTGTTGTACTCGCAAGTAAAAAAATCTAGAAAATTGTTTCTATAATCTAAAACATCACTTTTGTCAAGTTTTAAGAATTTTTAAAAAATTGTGATAGTACGCATTGAAAATTCCAAAAAAATGGAGTTTGTAAAATTATATGTTAATCCTTTATTTCCTTAACTTTGAATATATTTTGTTTTTCAACCTAGTAAAATACTCTTGAAAATTGTTTCTATAAGCTAAAACATCACTTTTGTTATGTCTTAAAAAAAATTTCAAAAACTGTGATGCTACCTCTTTGAAAATTCTCAAAAAATGGAGTGTAAAATTATATGTTAATCCTTTATTTCCTTAACGTTGAATATTTTCTGTTCTCTCTAGTAAAATACTCTTGAAAATTGTTTTTATAAGCAAAATCATCATTTTTCTCAAGTTTTAAGAATTTTACAAAAACTGTGATGGTACCCATTTGAAAGTTCTCAAAAAATAGAGTCTGTAAAGTTATATGATAAACTTTTATTTCCTTAACTTTGAATATTTTTTGTTGTAATATAAAGTAAAATACTCTTGAAAATTGTTTCTATAAGCTAAAACATCACTTATGTTATGTTTTAAGAAATTTTCAAATACCGTGATGGTACCCCCTTTGAAAATTCTTAAAAAATAGAGTCTGTAAAATTATATGTTAATCTTTTATTTTCTTAACTTTAAATATTTTTTATTGTACTCCCCAGTAAAATACTCATGAAAGTTGTTTCTTTAAGCTAAACATCACTTTTGTCATGTATTAAGAATTCTTCCAAAACTGTGATGGTACTTTTCTGAAAATTCTCAAAACATTGAGTCTGTAAAATTATATATTAATATTTTATTTCCTTAACTTTGAATATTTTTTGTTGTACTCCCAAGTAAAATACTCTTAAAAATGTTGTCGTAAGCTAAAATTTCACTTTTGTCAAATTTTAAGTGTTTTTTCAAAAATTGTGATGGTACCAATTTGAAAATTTTCAAACAATAGAGTCTATAAATTATATGTTAATCCTTTATTTACTTAACTTTGAATATTTTTTGTTGCACGCCCAAGTAAAATACTCATGAAAATTATTTATGTAAGCTAAAACATCACTTCTTTCAAGTTTTAAGATTTTTTTCAAAAACTGTGATGGTACCTTTTGAAAATTCTCAAAAACTGGACTCTGTAAAATTATATGTTAATCATTTATTTCCTTAACTTTGAATATTTTTTTGTTGTACTCCCCAGAGAAATACCTTTGAAAATTGTTTCTATAAGCAAAACCATCACTTTTGTCCAAATTTAAAAGTTTTTCCAAAACTGTGATGTTACCCCTTTGAAAAATCACAAAAAATGGAGTCTGAAAAATTATATGATAATTATTTATTTCCTTAACTTTGAATATTTTTTGTTGTACTCTCAAGTAAAATATGCTTGAAAAATGTTTCTGTAAGCTAAAACATCACTTTTGTCAAATTTAAAGAATTTTTCAAAAAAGTGTCATGGTTCTCCTTTGAAAATTCTCAAAAAATGTAGTCCATAAAATTATATGATAATCCTTAATAACTTTGAACTTTTTTTGCTGTAATCCCAAGTATAATACTCTTAAAAATTGTGATGGTACCCCTTTAAGAAATTCTCAAAAAATGGAGTTTGTAAAATTATATGTTAATCCTTTATTTCCTTAACTTTGAATATGTTTTATTGTACCCCCAAGTTAAATACTCATGAAAAATATTTGTATATGATAAAACATCACTTTTGTCATGTTTTAAGAACTTTTCATAAACTATGATGGTATCCCATTGAAAATTATCAAAAAATGGAGTCTGTAAAATTATATGTTAATCTTTTATTTCCTTAACTTAGAATACTTTTGTTGTATTTCCAAGTAAATTATATGCTAAAACATCACTTTTGTCAAGTTTTAAGAATTTTTCTAAAATTATGATGGTACCCCTTTGAAATTTCTCAAAATATGGAGTCTGTAAAATTATATGATAATTATTTATTTCATTAACCTTGAATATGTTTTGTTGTACTCCCTAATAAAATAATCTTAAAAATTGTTTCAATAATCAAAATCATCACTTTTGTCAAGTTTTAAAAATATTTCAAAAACTGTGATGGTACACCTCTTTGAAAATTCTCAAAAAATGGAGTCGGTAAAATTATAAGATAATCCTTTATTTCCTAAACTTTGAATATTTTTTGTTGTACTCCCAAGTAAAATACGCTTAAAAAATATTTTTGCAAGCTAAAACATCAATTTTGTCAAGTTTTAAGAATTTTTCAAAAATTGTAATGGTACCTTTGGGAAAATTCTAAAAAAATGGAGTTTGTAAAATTATATGTTAATCCTTTATTTCCTTAACTTTGAATATTTTTGTTGTTCTCTCTAGTATAATATGCTTGATAATTGTTTCTATACGCAAAATCATCACTTATGTCATGTTTTAAGAATTTTTTCAAAACTGTAATGCTTACCCTTTGAAAATTCTTAAAAACGGAAATTTTAGAATTTTATGTTAATCCTTTATTTCCATAAATTTGAATATTTTTTTGTTGTACACCAAGTTAAATACTCTTGATATTTTTATACATATGGTAAAACATCACTGTTGTCATGTTTTAAGAACTTTAAAAAAACTGTGATACCCCTTTGAAAATTCTCAAAAAATGGACTATATAAAAATATATGTTAATCCTTTATTTCCTTAACATTAAATATTATTTGTTGTACACCCTAGTAAAATAATTTTGAAAATTATTTCTAAAAGCAAAATCATCACTTTTCTCAAGTTTTAAGAATTTTTCAAAAACAGTGATGGTTCCCTTTTGAAAATTCTTAAAACATGGAGTCCGTATAATTATATGATAATCATTTATTTCGAAAACTTTGAATATTTTTTGTTGTACTCCCAATTAAAATCCTCTTGAAAATTCTTTCTTAGGCTAAAACAATCACATTTGTCAAGTTTTAAGAATTTTTCAAAAACTGTGATGGTACCATTTGAAAATTCTCATAAAATGGACTTCGTAAAATTATATGTTAATCCTTTATTACATTAACTTTGAATATTATTTGTTTTACTCCCTAGTAAAAATACTTTTGAAAATTATTTCTATAAGCAAAATCATCACTTTTCTCAAGTTTTAAGAATTTTTCAAAAACTATGATGGTTCCCCATCGAAAATTCTCAAATAATGGAGTCCGTATAATTATATGATAATCATTTATTTCGATAACTTTGAATATTTTTTGTTGTTCTCCCAATTAAAATAGTCTTGAAAATTTATTCTCTAAGCTAAAACATTACTTTTGTCAACTTTTAAGAATTTTTAAAAAGTTTTGATGATACTCTTTTAAAATTTTCAAAAAATGGAGTTTGTAAAATTATATGTTAATTCTTTATTTTCTTAACTTTTAATATTTTTTGTTGTACCCCCAAGTTAATTACTCTTAGAAAATGTTTGTATACAGTAAAAAAAATTTTTTTTTATGTTTTAAGAATTTTTCAAAAACTGTGATGGTAACCCATTGAAAAATATTAAAAAATGAACTCTGTAAAATTATATGTTAATCCTTTATTTCCTTAACAGTGAATATTTTTTGTTGTACTCCCAAGTAAAATACTCTTGAAAATTGTTTTCGTAAGCTAAAACATCACTTTTGTCAAGTTTTAAGAATTTATCAAAAACTGTGATGGTACCCCCTTGAAAATTCTCAAAAAATGGACTTTGTAAACTATATGTTAATCCTTTATTTCCTTAACATTGAATATTTTTGTTGTGCTCTCTAGTATAATACTCTTGAAAATTGTTTCTATAAGCAAAATCATCACTTCTGTCATGTTTTAAGAATTTTTCAAAAACTGTGATGGTTACCCTTTGAAACTTCTTAAAAAAACGGAAATTGTAGAATTATATGTTAATCCTTTATTTCCTTAAATTTGAATATTTTTTGTTGTACACCAAGTCAAAGACTCTTAAAAGTTTTTTCTATACAGTAAAACATCACTGTTGTCATGTTTTAAGAAATTTTAAAAAACTGTGATGGTACCTCTTTGAAAATTCTAAAAAATTGAACTCTGTAAAATTATAAGTTAATCATTTATTTCCTTAACTTTAAATATTATTTTTTGTACTCCGTAGTAAAATAATTTTGAAAATTATTTCTAAAAGTAAAATCATCACTTTTCTCAAGTTTGAATTTTTCAAAAACTGAGATGGTTCCCTTTTGAAAATTCTCAAAAAATGGAGTTCGTAAAATTATATAATAATCCTTTATTTCTATAACTTCGAATATTTTTCATTGTATTGCAAAGTAAAATACTCTTGAAAATTGTTTCTGTAAGGTAAAACATCATTTTTGTCAAGTTTTAAGAATTTTTAAAAAATGGAGTCTGTAAAATTATATACTAATTCTTTATTTCCTTAACTTTGAATATTTTTTCTTGTACACCTAAGTTAAATACTCTTAAAAAATGCTTCTATATGATAAAACATCACTTTTGTCATGTTTTAAGAATTTTTCAAAAACTGTGATGGTACCCCTTTCAAAATTTTCAAAAAATGGAGTCTGTAAAATTATATGATAAACCTTTATTTCCTTAACTTTGAGTATTTTTTGTAGTACTCCCAAGTAAAATACTCTTGAAAATTTTTTATGTAAGCTAAAACATCACTTTTGTCAAGTTTTATAAATTTTTCAAAAACTGTAATGATACCCTTTGAAAATTCCAAAAAATGGAGTCTAAAAAATTATATGTCAATCCTTTATTTCCTTAACGTTGAATATTTTTTGCTCCACCAAGTAAAATACTCTTGAAAATTATTTTTATACGCAAAATCATCACTTTTGTCAAGTATTAAGAATTTTTCAAAAAACTGTGATGGTACCCATTTGAAAATTCTAAAAAAATGGACTCTGTAAAATTACACGATAAACCTTTATTTCCTTAACTTTGAATATTTTTTGTAGTACTTCCGAGTACAATACTCTTGAAAATTGTTTCTGTATGCTAAAACATCATTTTTCTCAAGCTTTAAAAAAATTTCGACAACTGTAATGGTACCCATTCGAAAATTCTAAAAAAATGGAGTCTGTAAAATTATATGTTAATCTTTTATTTCTGTAAGTTTGAATATTTTTGTTGTACAGCCTAGTAAAATACTCTTAAAAAATGTTTCTGCAAGCTAAAACTTTACTTTTGTAAAGTTTTAATAATTTTTCAAAAACTGTAGTTGTACCAATTTGAAAATTCTAAAAAATTGTAGTCTATAAAATTATATGTTAATCCTTTATTTCCTTAACTTTGAATATTTTTTGTTGTAATCCCTAGTAAAATACTCCTAAAATTTTTTTCTATAAGAAAGATTATCACTTTTGTCAAGTTTTAAGAATGTTTCAAAAACTGTGATGGTACCTGTTTGAAAATTATCAAAAAATCAAGTCTGTAAAATTATATGTTAATCCTTTATTTCCTTAATTTTGAATATTTTCCGTTGTACTGCATAGTAAAATACTCTTAAAAAGTGTTTCTCTTAGCAGAAACTTTACTTTTGTTAAGTTTTAATAATTTTTCAAAAATTGTGATGGTACCCCTTTGAAAATTCTAAAAAAATAGAGTCTTTAAAATTATATGTTAATCCTTTATTTCCTCAACTTTGAATATTTTTTGTGTACTCCCAAGTAAAATACTCTTGAAAATTGTTGCTATAAGCGTAACATCCCTTTTGTCATGTTTTAAGAATTCTTCAATAACTATGACGGTACCTCTTTGAAAATTCTCAAAAAATCGAGTCTGTAAAATTATATGTTAATCCTTTAATTCCATAACTTTAAATATTTTTTGTTGTACTCCATAGTAAATACTCTCGAAAAATGTTTTTGCAACCTAAAACTTCACTTTTGTCAAGTTTTAAAAAAATTTCAAAAATTGTGATGGTACCACTTTGAAAACTCTAAAAAGATGGAGTCTGTAAAATTATATGTTAATCATTTATTTCCTTAACTTTGAATATTTTTTGTTCTATTGCCTAGTAAAATTCTCTTAAAAATGTTTCTGTAAGCTGAAACAACACCATTGTCAAGTTTTAAGAATTTTTCAAAAACTGTGACGGTACCTTGTGAAAATTCTCAAAAAATGGAGTTTGTAAAATTATATGTTAATCCTTTATTTCCTTAACTTTGAGAATTTTTAGTTGTAATCCCTTGTAAAATACTATTGGAAATTATTTCTGAAAGTACGGTACCGGATGGAAATGGACGAGAGTAATCCGAAATAAAATATTCACAAGTCAAGAATGACTTGTGAAGCCAACAGAGCGAAAATTAAGCACTAATTTGAAGTGAATTACAAAAAGGAATCGAATATCTCTTCAACGATTCTTAACGTGCTTGAAATTCAATATGAATTTCAAGTTGACTGAACTAACTAAGAAAGTAAACTTAAAGATACAGTGTATCACTCATAAACTCTCACTTGGAAATCGACAGCAACAAGATTAGAGTAATCTGTTGCTGATCAGTGCAGAATGTTGGAGTCAGAGTGACGGCAACTTTCTTAGTAACAATGTTCTGCTGTTTTAGAGAATTGATATCGTGTTCAGTGTTTTTTCTGCTTTCTTCCTTCGTTGTATTTATAGAATGCTTTAGTTTCCTTTCTCTCCTTCTTCCACTGCCCTACGTTCATGTAATGCCTTTCTCCACTTCTCATTTATTTTCTCAACTTTCTTCTCATAGGATAGAGTTTTGACCCGATCCTCAACTGCTTTCCTAGTTTGTGGGGATATTGCTTGATGCCCAATCTTCTGATTCTTATCTGTATCTTTCAAAATGGAAGAAACCGGTAAAATAGATATTCTAAATAAATTTGACAAGTTCAAATTTTAACAATCTCCCCCTTTTTGCCTTTCTTCCCAATTTCCCAATATTTTCGACTGAAGGCAACAATTACTTAAGCGATCAGTTTTGCACATGTCATTATCTCCCCCTGTATCCATATATCCAATATTTTCTTATAGCAAGAGTTGAAACAATATATCTCCGCCTAACTTCAAACTCCCCCTTAACATATGTCCAATATAAGACAAGCATACAAATGCACAAGTATAAACATGTCTACTTCAATTTCAGATTAGCATTCCATCCATAAGTGTAAAGATGTTTTCTTCAATTTCAAATCAGCATTGCAAGCAAAAGTATTAGCATGGCTTCGTCAATTTCAAGTTAGCCTTCCAATTCAAGTCAGCATTCCACGCATAAATAACTTTACTAGAACCAATCAGTCTAGCATAACTATTTCCATAAGCACAATCAAATAGGCATAATCATTGGCAGCAGCAAGCAAAATATCAAGCATTATATATCAACATATCATATATCAACATAAGTTCCTCAAAGCATCAGCAAAACATAGCAAGATAAACATAATCAAATGTTAATCAAAGTCAAACACCAATGTACCCAACAAGAACAAATGTACCCATACTATCACATAGTCCCTTCAACTGCGTCCATTATCGTCACTTGCGGTTTCATCAGCAGCATCAGCATCATCGGCAGCATCAGCAGCATCTTCAGCAGCATCAGTAGTAGTTGCGGTTTCATCAGCAGCATCAGCATCATCGGCAGCATCAGCAGATCAGCGTCATCGGCAGCATTAGGAGCATCTTCTCCCCCTAATTGGGAAGAAAGGACATCTAGTATGACAAGAAGGTGTTGAATCAGGTCATCAAGAGCCCGGACCTGTTGTACGATAAATTTACGGGAAATAAAGATGGGGTTAGCTGCTGGCGGGGTTGGATAGGTTGAACCGGAGGGATCATCAGACAGCCAGGGCATGTCACAGCGTCGATCTCCTTGGAGGAATCCTAGATTGACTGTCAAAAGTCTTAGAGATTTGGAGAACACATCTGTGGAGGTGGGCTGAAATACCTGCTTACATAGAATGGAGTAAATCAGCGAGGGAAATGGTAAGAAGCCTCCTGATTTACGACCAGTTGTAGACCATTAGTTTGTGAAGAACAGAGAACAAGGAGGATAGATGATCGGTGCTGGTGATTGGATGGGTGGATCGGTGTGACTGGGGTTTCAGCGAAAGGCGAGGAACCCTGCTATGGAACTTTGCGAATGACCTGTGCGAGGAGTTCCATGATTTGAGCGAGGATTCTTCGTGACGCCTTGTCCACCATTGAAGCCAAGTTGAACAGGAAACATTGATTAGTGAGGAAAGTGATGAAGTCAAAAATGAAGAAGGAAGCATTTATTCAGTGCACGGTGACTGTGTGTTTAAAGGAGGCATGTACTTCCTCTTCTTTTTCAGAGCAGTGACAGTTAAAGAAGGCCTGAAGTAGGGGATGCCTCTTTTTTTTTTTTTTGTGAATAGTAGGTAAGAATTCCAGGGTCTCATCAAATTTTTCAAGGTAGCATCGTCGTAGCGAACATCATGCCCCCCAAGGTACTTTATGATGTGAGGTTGGAAGAATAATTTGGAAACACTCTTTTGACGTAGAGAACATCGTCGCAGCGAACATCGTGCCCCTAGTTACTCAAGTATTTTGTGAATTATTCAACTCATCAATATTTTACAAGGTAGCATCGTCATTGCAAGCATCGTGCTTGGTCTTAAGTAAACACGATTTGAAATGTGACAGGCAGTATTTAAGGCTTCAGCCCAAAAACTTTTAGAAAGGTTTTTTGAGCTAATCATCATACGAGCCATCTCTTGCAAAGTTCTATTTTTTCTTTCAACTACACCATTCTGTTGTGGCGTCTTAGGTGCAGAGAATTCATGTAGCATGCCTAGTTTTTCACAAAAATCAGAAACCAATGAGTTTTCAAATTCCCTACCATGATCTGATCTTATGCGTGATATACAAGAACCATTCACATTTTTGAACCTAGCATGCAATTTTCTAAACACTTCGAACGTTTCAGATTTCTTTCTAAGAAAGTTTATCCAAGTGACCGGGAAAAATCATCAACTAGCACATATGAGTACCTTTAACCATCTAAACTTTTGATCTCAATTGGACCCATGAGGTCCATTTGGATCAGTTCAAAGTTTCGAGTAGTACCTATAAACTTCATATGTTCGTGAGAGGTTCGAGTTTCTTTACCTTTTTGACATTCTCCACATACAATTTGTTTACCTTTTTCAAGATTGGGCAAACCTTTTACAGCATTTAGTCTTATCAATATATCAATGTTTCTAAGGTTTGCATGTCCCAGCTTTTGGTGCCAAAGGATTGTTTCGTCTGTCTGAGAAGTGTTGCACATCAGGCTCTTTCTAACAAGATAGCAATTATCGCTTGATCTTTTACCTGTCATCACACAAACATTGGTTGAGTCAAACACTTCACATTTGTCTTTGTTAAATTTTACCTGAAGTTCATCGTCACATAGTTGACTTATGCTGATTAGATTGGCCATTAATCCGTCCACATGCAGAACATTTCAAAGGTTAGGAAAACCATCTACAGAGAGGGTTCATTTTCCTATGATTTTTACTTGAGCTCCTCCACCATACCTCACTGTGCCTCCTTGGAATGATTCATAGTTTGTGAGATACTTTCTTGAACTGTCATTTGTCTTAAGCAACCACTATCAAAGTACCAGGATTCTAAATGGTTAGTTTTCAGAGTAGTAAACACAACATTACAGGTAGAATTCGATTTACAGACCCACTTCAGTTTTTGACAGGTTACTGTGTTTTTCTGATTCACGATGTTGTAACGAATGTTGTGCAACGTTCGTGGCAACATCTGTTTCAGTGACAGATCAGATTTTAGTTTTTGACAGTAAGGTCGTATATGTCCAGGTTTGAAGCAGTAATGACAGAAAAATTTTCTTTTTCTTATGGTCATTTTTTCTGTATCTGTTTTTTACAGTTCTTTTCCACTTTCTTTAACAAAAATGATAGGATTTTGATCACAAAATAAATTAGTTGACAAAGTAGCAGCAGTTTTGTGATAACTATTCCAGAATTGCCTATATTTCCTACAGTCAAAATTTCATCGGGCTTAGAAGTACCTGTATTCAATTTCTTGAACTTTTCATTCGTAACTTGAAGATCGATCTTGAGTTTACTAAATTCAACATCCTTCTTTTTAAGAGAAACTTCCAGCTTTGCAATCATCCTCTTGTGTTCTTCATTTTCTTTGCACAGACTTTCTGCTTCTTGCTGTTTTAATTCCATATTTTTTAGAAGTTTATCCTGAACAACTTGAATTTCTTTGAGTATTCGATCATCTTCTTCTCCCTCAATTAATTCTGCATCACTTATGCATCCATTAAAACAATTAAAATCAAAATCAGTTAAGAAATTGTATCTATCAAACATGGTGTTTGAACTTGAAGGTGTAAGTATTTCTTCATCATAAAAAAATTCATGAATGGAAGTCAGCAAGGCAGCAATTTTTTATTCCTCTTTTACCGGATGCATTTCATCAATTTCTTCTTCGCTCAATGACACCCAAATTAATTTTCCATGTCTACGAAGGATGTTTGCACATTCATTTGCGTAGTGACTAAATCCTCTACATGCTCAACATTGAACATCGTCAAAATTTTCTTTAGAAAGAAACGGAGAACGTGGAAGACTCATAATTTCCATTGTAACACCAAAACTCCAGAACCACACTTAGTGTATCAAGTGATGGCTCTGATACCACTTGAAAGTACGGTATCGGATGGAAATAGATGAGAGTAATCCGAAATAAAATATTCAGAAGTCAAGAATGACTTGTGAAGCCAACAGGGCAAAAATTATCCACTAATTTGAAGTGAATTACAAAAAGGAATCGAATATCTCTTCAACGATTCTTAACGTGCTTGAAATCCAATATGAATTCCAAGTCGACTAAACTAACTAAGAAAGTAAACTTAAAGAAACAGTGTATCACTCATAAATTCTCACTTGGAAATCAACAACAACAAAATCAGAGTAATCTGTTGCTGATCAGTGCAGAATGTTGGAGTCAGAGTGACGGCAACTATCTTAGTAACAATGTTCTGCTATTTCAGAGAATTGATATCGTGTTCAGTGTTTTTTCTGCTTTCTTCCTTCGTTGTATTTATAGAATGCTTCAGTTTCCTTTCTCTCCTTCTTCCACTGCCCCACATTCGTGTAATGCCTTTCTCCACTTCTCCTTTATTTTCTCAACTCTATTCTCATAGGATAGAGTTTTGACCCGGTCCTCAACTGCTTTCCTAGTTTGTGGGGATATTGCTTGATGCCCAATCTTGTGATTCTTATCTGTATCTTTCAAAAATGGAAGAAACCGGCAAAATAGATATTCTAAATAAATTTGACAAGTTCAAATTATTTCTATAAGCAAAATCATTTCTTTTGTCATGTTTTGAGAATTTTTCAAAAGACTGTGATGGTACCCCTTTGAAAATTCTCAAAAAATTGAGACTTTAAAATTATATGTTAATCCTTTATTTCCTTAACCTTGAATAATTTTTGTTGTACTGCCTAGTAAAATACTCTTAAAAATGTTTTTGTAAGCAAAAACTTTACTTTTGTCAAGTTTTAATAATTTTTAAAAAACTGTGATGGTACCCCTTTGAAAATTCTCAAAAAAGGGGGTCTGTAAAATTATATGTTAATCCTTTATTTCCTTAACTTTGAATATTTTTTGTCGAACTCCCTAGTAAAATACTCTTGAAATTTGATCATATAAGCTTAACATCACTTTTTTCATGTTTTAAGAATTCTTCAAAAACTGTGATGGTACCTCTTTGAAAATTCAAAAAAAATCGAGTCTGTAAAATTATATGTTAATCCTTTATTTCCTTAACTTTGAATATTTTTGTTGTACTAAATAGTAAAATACTCTTAAAAAATATTTCTGTAAGCTAAAACTTTACTTTCGTCAAGTTTAATAATTTTTCAAAAACTCAGATGTACTAGTTTGAAAATTCTCAAGAAATGGAGTCTGTAAAATTATATGTTAATCCTTTATTTCCTTAACTTTGAATATTTTTTGTTGTAATCCCTAGTAAAATACTCCAGAAAGATATTTCTATTAGAAAGATCATCACTTTTGTCAAGTTTTAAGAATGTTTCAAAAACTGTGATGGTACCTCTTTGAAAATTCACAAAAAATCGAGTCTGTAAAATTATATGTTAATCCATTATTTCTTTAATTTTGAATATTTTTTGTTGTAATGCCTCGTAAAATCTCTTAAAAAATGTTTATGTAAGTTAAAACTTAACTTTTGTTAAGTTTTAATAAAATTTCAAAAACTGTGATTGTACCCCTTTGAAAATTCTCAAAAAATGGAGTCATTAAAATTATATGTTAATTCTTTATTTCCTTAACTTTGAATATTTTTTGTTGTACTCTCAAGTAAAATACTCTTGAAAATTGTTTCTATAAGTGTAACATTTATTTTGTCATGTTTTAAGAATTCTTCAAAAACTGGGAAGGTATCTCTTAGAAAATTCTCAAAAAATCCAGTCTGTAAAATTATATGTAAATCCTTTTTTTCCTTAACTATGAATATTTTTTTGTTATACTCCATAGTAAAATACTCTTGAAAAATATTTCTGTAAGCTAAAACTTCATTTTGTCAAGTTTTAAAAAAATGGAGTCTGTAATATTATATGTTAATCCTTTATTTCCTTAACTTTGAATATTTTTTGTTGTACTGCCTAGTAAAATACTCTTAAAAAATGTTTCTGTAAACTGTAACAACACCTTTGTGAAGTTTTTTAGAATTTTTCAAAAACAGTGACAGTATCCTTTGAAAATTCTCATAAAATGGAGTTTGTAAAATTATATGTAAATCATTTATTTCCTTTACTTTAAGTATTTTTTGTTGTAATCACTAGTAAAATACTACTAAAAAATTTTCTATAAGTAAAATCATCACTTTTGTCAAGTTTAAAGAATTTTTCAAAAATTGTGATGGTACCACTTTGAAAATTCTCAAGAAATTGAGTATGTAAAACTATATGTTAATCATTTATTTCTTTAACTTTGAATATTTTTTGTTGTACTGCCTAGTAAAATACTCTTAAAAATGTTTTTATGAGGTAAATTGTTACTTCTATGAAGTTTTAATAATGTTTGAAAAATTGTGATGGTACCTCTTCGAAAATTCTCAAAAAATGGAGTCTGTAAAATTATATGTTAATCCTTTATTTCCTTAACTTTGAATTTTTTTATTGTACTCCCAAGTAAAATAGTCTTGAAAAATGTTTCTATAAGCGTAACATCCCTTTTGTCATGTTTTAAGAATTCTTCAATAACTGTGATGGTACCTCTTTGAAAATTCTCAAAAAATCAAGTTTGTAAAATTATATGTTAATCCTTTATTTCCATAACTCTAAATATTTTTTTGTTGTACTCCATGGTAAAATACTCTCGAAAAATATTTTTGTAACCTAAAACTTCACTTCTGTCGAGTTTTAAAAAAATTACAAAAATTGTGATGGTACCACATTGAAAACTCTAAAAAGATGGAGTCTGTAAAATTATATGTTAATCCTTTATTTCATTAACTTTGAATATTTTTTGTTGCACTGCCCAAAAAAACACTCTTAAAAAATGTTTCTGTAAGCTGAAACAACACCTTTGTCAAGTTTTAAGAATTTTTCAAAAACTGTGACGATACCCTTTTGAAAATTCTCAAAAAATGGAGTCTATAAAATTATATGTTAATCCTTTATTTCCTTAACTTAGTAAATTTTTAGTTGTAATCCCTAGTAAAATACTATTGGAAATTATTTCTATAAGAAAAATCAGCTCTTTTGTCAAGTTTTAAGAATTTTTCAAAAATTGTGATGGTACCCCTTTAAAAATTCTAGAAAAATGGAGTCTGTAAAATTATATGTTAATCCATTATTTCCTTAACTTTGAATATTTTTTGTTGCACTGCCTAGTAAAATACTCTTAAAAAATGTTTTTGTTAACTGAAACAACACCTTTGTCAAGTTTTTAGAATTTTTCAAAAACTGTGACAGTACCCTTTGAAAATTCTCAAAAAATGGAGTTTGTAAAATTATATGTTAATCCTTTATTTCCTTTACTTTAAATATTTTTTGTAGTAATCACTATTAAAATATTACTAAAAAAATTTCAATAAGTAAAATCATCACTTTTGTCAAGTTTAAAGAATTTTTCAAAAATTGTGATGGTACCACTTTCAAAATTCTCAAATCATCGGGTCTGTAAAATTATATGTAAATCATTTATTTCCTTAACTTTGAATATTTTTTGTAGTACTGCCTAGTAAAATACTCTTAAAAATGTTTTTGTTAGCTAAATTTTTACTTCTATGAAGTTTTAATAATGCTTGAAAAACTGTGATGGTACCCCCTTTGAAAATTCTAAAAAAATGGAGTCTGTAAAATTATTTGTTAATTCTTTATTTCCTTAACTTTGAATTTTTTTGTTGTACTCCCAAGTAAAATACTCTTGAAAATTGTTTCTTTAAGCGTAACATCCCTTTTGTCATGTTTTAAGAATTCTTCAATAACTGTGATAGTACCTCTTTGAAAATTCTCAAAATATCGAGTTTATAAAATTATATTTTAATCCTTTATTTCCATAACTCTAAATATTTTTTTGTTGTACTCCATAGTAAAATACTTTCGAAAAATGTTTTCGTAACCTAAAACTTCTCTTCTATGAAGTTTTAAAAAAATTACAAAAATTGTGATGGTACCACTTTGAAAACTCTAAAAAGATGGAGTCTTTAAAATTATATTTTAATCCTTTATTTCATTAACATTGAATATTTTTTGTTGTACTGCCCAGTGAAATACTCTTAAAAAATATTTCTATAAGCTGAAACAACACCTTTGTCATGTTTTAAGAATTTTCAAACACTATGACGGTACCCTTTTGAAAATTCTCAAAAAATGGAGTCTGTAAAATTATATGTTAATCCTTTATTTCCTTAACTTTGAGAATTTTTAGTTTTAATCCCTAATAAAATACTATTGGAAATTATTTCTATAAGCAAAATCAACTATTTTGTCAAGTTTTAAGATTTTTTCAAAAATTGTAATGGTACCCCTTTGAAAATTCTAGAAAAATGGAGTTTGTAAAATTATATGTTAATCCATTATTTCCTTAACTTTGAATATTTTTTGTTTTAATCCCTAGTAAAATACTCCAGAAAACTTTTCTATAAGAAAAATCATCACTTTTGTCAAGTTTAAAGAATGTTTCGAAAACTGTGATGGTACACCTTTGAAAAATCTCAAAAAATCGAGTATGTTAAATTATATGTTAATCCTTTATTTCTTTAGTTTTGAATATTTTTTTATTGTAATGCCTAGTAAAATCTCTTAAAAAATGTTTCTGTAAGTTAAAACTCAACTTTTGTCAAGTTTTAATAAAATTTCAAAAACTGTGATTGTACCCCATTGAAAATTCTAAAAAAATGGAGTCCTTTAAATTATATGTTAATTCTTTATTTCCTTAACTTTGAAATTTTTTTGTTATACTCCCAAGTAAAATACTCTTGAAAATTGTATCTATAAGTGTAACATCTATTTTGTCATGTTTAAAGAATTCTTCAAAAACTGTGACGGTATCTCTTTGATAATTCTCAAAAAATCGAGTCTGTAAAATTATATGTTAATCCTTATTTCCTTAACTATGAATATTTTTTTTGTTATACTCCATCGTAAAATACTCTTGAAAAATGTTTTTGTAAGCTAAAACTTCATTTTCATCAAGTTTTAAAAAAATATTAAAAACTGTGATGGTACCACTTTAAAAACTCTAAGAAAATAGAGTATGTAAAATTATATGTTAATCCTTTATTTCCTTAACTTTGAATATTTTTTGTTCTACTACCTAGTAAAATACTCTTAAAAAATATTTCTGAAAACTGAAACAACACCTTTGTCAAGTTTTTAGAATTTTTCAAAAACTGTGACGTTACCCTTTGAAAATTCTCAAAAAATGAAGTTTGTAAAATTATTTCTTAATCTTTTATTTCCTTTACTTTAAATATTTTTTGTTGTAATCACCAGTAAAATACTACTAAAAATTTTTCTATAAGTAATTTCATCACTTTTGTCAAGTTTAAAGAATTTTTAAAAAACTGTGGTGGTACCACTTTGAAAATTCTAAAAAAATCGAGTCGGTAAAATTATATGTTAATAATTTATTTCCATAACTTTGAATATTTTTTGTTGTACTGCCTAGTAAAATACTCTTAAAAATGTTTTTGTGAGCTAAATTTTTACTTCTATGAAGTTTTAATAATGTTTGAAAAACTGTGATTGTACCCCTTTGAAAATTCTCAAAAAATGGAGTCTGTAAAATTATATGTTAATCCTTTATTTCCTTAACTTTGAATTTTTTTATTGTACTCCCAAGTAAAATACTCTTGAAAAGTTTTTCTATAAGCGTAACATCCCTTTTGTCATGTTTTAAGAATTCTTCAATAACTGTGATGGTACCTTTTCGAAAATTCTCAGAAAATCAGGTTTGTAAAATTATATGTTAATCCTTTATTTCCATAACTCTAATTATTTTTTTGTTGTACCCCATAGTAAAATACTCTCGAAAAATGTTTTTGTAACCTAAAACTTCACTTCTGTCGAGGTTTAAAAAAATACAAAAATTGTGATGGTACCACTTTGAAAACTCTAAAAAGATGGAGTCTGTAAAATTATATGTTAATCCTTTATTTCATTAACTTTGAATATTTTTTGTTGTACTGCCCAAAAAAATACTCTTAAAAAATGTTTCTGTAAGCTGAAACAACACCTTTGTCAAGTTTTAAGAATTTTTCAAAAACTGTGACGGTACCCTTTTGAAAATTCTCAAAAAATTGAGTCTATAAAATTATATGTTAATCCTTTATTTCCTTAACTTTGTGAATTTTTAGTTGTAATCCCTAGTAAAATACTATTGGAAATTATTTCTATAAGCAAAATCAACTCCTTTGTCAAGTTTTAAGAATTTTTCAAAAATTGTGATAGTACCCCTTCGAAAAGTCTAGAAAAATGGAGTCTGTAAAATTTTATGTTAATCCATTATTTCCTTAACTTTGAATATTTTTTGTTGTAATCCCTAGTAAATTACTCCAGAAAATTTTTTCTATAAGAAAAATCATCATTATCGTCAAGTTTTAAGAATATTTCAAAAACTATGAAGGTACACCTTTGAAAAATCTCAAAAAATTGAGTCTGTAAAATTATATGTTAATCATTTATTTCTTTAACTTTGAATATTTTTTGTTGTAAAGCCTAGTAAAATCTCTTAAAAAATGTTTCTGTAAGTTAAAACTTAACTTTTGTCAAGTTTTAAAAAAATTTCAAAAACTGTGATTGTACCCCATTGAAAATTCTAGAAAAATGGAGTCCTTAAAATTATATGTAAATTCTTTTTTTCCTTAAATTTGAATATTTTTTGTTGAACTCCTAAGTAAAATACTCTTGAAAATTGTTTCTATAAGTGTAACATTTATTTTGTCATGTTTTAAGAATTCTTCAAAAACTGTGAAGGTATCTTTTTGAAAATTCTCAAAAAATCGAGTTTGTAAAATTATATGTTAATCCTTTATTTCCTTAACTATGAATATTTTTTTGTTATATTCCACAGTAAAATACTCTTGAAAAATGTTTCTGTAAGCTAAAACTTCATTTTTGTCAAGTTTTAAAAAAAATTCAAAAACTGGGATGGTACCACTTTGAAAACTCTAAAAAAATGGAGTCTGTAAAATTATATGTTAATCTTTTATTTCCTTAACTTTGAATATTTTTTATTGTACTTTCTAGTAAAATACTCTCAAAAATATTTCTGTGAACTGAAACAACACCTTTATCAAGTTTTTAGAATTTTTCAAAAACTGTGACAGTACCCTTTGAAAATTATCAAAAAATGGAGTTTGTAAAATTATATGTTAATCATTTATTTCCTTTACTTTAAATATTTTTTGTTGTAATTTTCTATAAGTAAAATAATCACTTTTGTCAAGTTTAAAGAATTTTTCAAAAACTGTGATGGTACCACTTGGAAAAATCTCAAAAAATCAGGTCTGTAAAATTATATGTTAATCATTTATTTCCTTAACTTTGAATATTTTTTGTTGTACTGCCTAGTATGAAGTTTTAATAATGTTTGAAAAACTGTGATGGTACCTCCTTTGAAAATTCTAAAAAAATGGAGTCTGTAAAATTATTTGTTAATTCTTTGTTTCCTTAACTTTGAATTTTTTTGTTGTACTACCAAGTAAAATACTCTTGAAAATTGTTTCTTTAAGCGTAACATCCCTTTTGTCATGTTTTAAGAATTCTTCAATAACAGTGATGGTACCTCTTTGAAAATTCTCAAAATATCGAGTTTGTAAAATTATATGTTAATCCTTTATTTCCATAACTCTACATATTTTTTTGTTGTACTCCATAGTAAAATACTCTCGAAAAATGTTTTTGTAACCTAAAACTTCTCTTCTATCAAGTTTTTAAAAAATTACAAAAATTGTGCTGGTGCTACTTTGAAAACTCTAAAAAGATAGAGTCTGTAAAATTATATGTTAATCCTTTATTTCATTAACTTTGAATATTTTTTGTTGTACTGCCCAGTGAAATACTCTTAAAAAATATTTCTGTATGCTGAAAAAACACCTTTGTCAAGTTTTGAGAATTTCCAAAAACTGTGACGGTACCCTTTTGAAAATTCTCAAAAAATGGAGTCTGTAAAATTATATGTTAAGTTTGTGAATTTTTAGTTGTAATCCCTAGTAAAATACTATTGGAAATTATTTCTATAAGCAAAATCATCTCTTTTGTCAAGTTTTAAGAATTTTTCAAAAACTATGATGGTACCCCTTTGAAAATTCTCAAAAAATGGAGTCTGTAAAATTTTATGTTAATCCATTATTTCCTTAACTTTGAATATTTTTTGATGTAATCCCTAGTAAAATACTCTAGAAAATTTTTTCTATAAGAAAAAATCATTACTTTTGTCAAGTTTTAAGAATGTTTCAAAAACTGTGATGGTACACCTTTGAAAAACCTCAAAAAATCGAGTCTGCAAAATTATATGTTAATCCTTTATTTCTATAATTTTGAATATTTTTTGTTGTAATACCTAGTAAAATCTCTTAAAAAATGTTTCTGTAAGTTTAAACTTAACTTTTGTCAAGTTTTATTAAAATTTCAAAAACTATGATTGTACCCCATTGAAAATTCTCAAAAATGGAATCCTTAAAATTAGATGTTAATTCTTTATTTCCTTAACTTTGAATATTTTTTGTTGTACTCCCAAGTAAAATACTCTTGAAAATTATTTCTATAAGGGTAACATTTATTTTGTCATGTTTTAAGAATTCTTCAAAAACTGTGAAGGTTTCTCTTTGAAAATTCTCAAAAAATCGAGTCTGTAAAATTATATGTTAATCCTTTATTTCCTTAACTATGAATATTTTTTTGTTATACTCCATAGTAAAATACTCTTGAAAAATGTTTCTGTAAGCAAAAACTTCATTTTTGTCAAGTTTTAAAAAAAATTCAAAAACTGTGATGGTACCACTTTGAAAACTCTAAAACAATGGAATCTGTAAAATTATATGTTAATCCTTTATTTCCTTAACTTTGAATATTTTTTGTTGTACGGCCTAGTAAAATACTCTTAGAAAATGTTTCTGTAAACTAAAACAACACCTTCGTCAAGTTTTTAGAATTTTTCAAAAACTGTGATGGTACCCTATGAAAATTCTCAAAAAATGGAGTTTGTAAAATTATATGTTAAACCTTTATTTCCTTTACTTTAAATATTTTTTGTTTTAATCACTAGAAAAATACTACTATAAATTTTTCTATCAGTAAAATCATCAATTTTTTCAAGTTTAAAGAATTTTTCAAAAACCGTGATGGTACCACTTTGAAAATTCTCTAAACATTGGGTCTGTAAAATTATATGTTAATCATTTATTTCCTTAACTTTGAATATTTTTTGTTGTACTGCCTAGTAAAATACTCTTAAAAATGTTTTTGTGAGCTAAATTTTTACTTCTATGAAGTTTTAATAATGTTCGGAAAACTGTGATGGTACCCCTTCGAAAATTCTCAAAAAATGGAGTCTGTAAAATTATATGTTAATCCATTATTTCCTAAACTTTGAATTTTTTTATTGTACTCCCAAGTAAAATACTCTTGAAAATTGTTTCTATAAGCGTAACATCCGTTTTGTCATGTTTTTGATAATTCTTCAATAACTGTGATTGTACCTCTTTGAAAATTCTCAAAAAATCAAGTTTGTAAAATTATATGTTAATCCTTTATTTCCATAACTCTAAATATTTTTTTGTTGTACTCCATAGTAAAATACACTCAAAAAATGTTTTTGTAACCTAAAACTTCACTTCTGTCAAGTTTTTAAAAAAGTAAAAAAATTGTGATGGTACCACTTTGAAAACTCTAAAAAGATAGAGTCTGTAAAATTATATGTTAATCCTTTATTTCATTAACTTTGGATATTTTTTGTTGTACTGCCCAGTAAAATACTCTTAAAAAATGTTTCTGTAAACTAAAACAACGCCTTTATCAAGTTTTATGAATTTTTCAAAAACTGTGACGGTACCCTATTGAAAATTCTCAAAAAATGGAGTCTGTAAAATTATATGCTAATCCTTTATTTCCTTAACTTTGAGAATTTTTAGTTGTAATCCCTAGTAAAATACTATTGGAAATTATTTCTATAAGCAAAATCATCTCTTTTGTCAAGTTTTAAGAATTTTTCAAAAATTGTTATGGTACCCCTTTGAAAATTCTAGAAAAATGGAGTCTGTAAAATTATATGTTAATCCATTATTTCCTTAAGTTTGAATATTTGTTGTTGAAATCCCTAGTAAAATACTCCAGGAAATTTTTTCTATAAGAAAAATATCACTTTTGTCAAGTTTTAAGAATGTTTCAAAAACTGTGAAGGTACACCTTTGAAAAATCTCAAAAAATCGAGTCTGTAAAATTGTATGTTAATCCTTTATTTCTTTAATTTTGAATATTTTTTGTTGTAATGCCTAGTAAAATCTCTTCAAAAATATTTCTGTAAGTTAAAACTTAACTTTTGTAAAATTTTAATTAAATTTCAAAAACTGTGATTGACCCTTTGAAAATTCTCAAAAAATGAAGTCTTTAAAATTATATGTTAATACTTTATTTCCTTAACTTTGAGAATTTTTAGTTGTAATCCCTAGTAAAATACTATTGGAAATTATTTCTATAAGAAAAATCATCTCTTTTGTCAAATTTTAAGAATTTTTCAAAAACTGCGATGGTACTCCTTTGAAAATTCTCAAAAAATGGAGTATGTAAAATTATATGTTAATCATTTATTTCCTTAACTTTGTGAATTTTTAGTTGCAATCCCTAGTAAAATACTATTGGAAATTATTTCTATAAGCAAAATCATCTCTTTTGTCAAGTTTTAAGAATTTTTCAAAAACTGTGATTGTACCCCTTTGAAAATTCTAAAAAAATGGAGTCTGTAAAATTATATGTTAATCCATTATTTCCTTAACTTTGAATAATTTTGTTGTAATCCCTAGTAAAATACTCCAAAAAAAAATTTCTATAAGAAAAATCATCACTTTTGTGAAGTTTTAAGAATGTTTCAAAAACTGTGATGGTACACCTTTGAAAAATCTCAAAAAATCGAGTTTGTTAAATTATATGTTAATCCTTTATTTCTCTAATTTTGAATATTTTTTGTTGTAATGCCTAGTAAAATCTCTTAAAAATGTTTCTGTAAGTTAAAACTTAACTTTTTTTAAGTATTAATAAAATTTCAAAAACTGTGATTGTACCCCTTTGAAAATTCTCACAAAATGGAGTCTGTAAAATTAAATGTTAATCCTTTATTTCCTTAACTTTGAGAATTTTCAGTTGTAATCCCTAGTAAAATACTACTGGAAATTATTTCTATAAGAAAAATCATCTCTTTTGTCAAGTTTTAAGAATTTTTCAAAAACTGTGATGTACCCCTTTGAAAATTCTAAAAAAATGGAGTCTGTAAAATTATATGTTAATCCTTTATTTCCTTAACTTTGAATATTTTTTGTCGAACTCCCTAGTAAAATACTCTTGAAAATTGATTATATAAGATTAACATCA
Source organism: Caryopteris x clandonensis (assembly GCA_028749325.2). NCBI lineage: Eukaryota > Viridiplantae > Streptophyta > Magnoliopsida > Lamiales > Lamiaceae > Caryopteris > Caryopteris x clandonensis. The sequence continues at coordinate 4,355,425 of JAPYKT020000003.1, read as the reverse complement.
CTTTTGTCTTGTTTTAAGAATTCTTCTAAAATTGTGATGGTACCTCTTTGAAAATTCTAAAAAAATCGAGTCTATAAAATTATATGTTAATCCTTTTATTCCTTAACTTTGAATATTTTTTGTTGTACTGAATATTAAAATACTCTTTAAAATGTTTTTCTAAGCTAAAACTTTACTTTTATCAAGTTTTAATATTTTTTCAAAAACTGTGATGTACTAGTTCGAAAATTCTAAAGAAATGGAGTCTGTAAAATTATATGTTAATCCTTTATTTCCTTAACTTTGAATATTTTTTGTTGTCATCCCTAGTAAAATACTCCTTAATATTTTTTCTATAAGAAAGATCATCACTTTTGTCAAGTTTTAAGAATGTTTCAAAAACTGTAATGGCACCCCTTTGAAAATTCTAAAAAAATCGAGTTTGTAAAATTAAATGCTTATCTTTTATTTCCTCAACTTTGAATATTTTTTTGTTGAACTCCCAAATAAAATACTCTTGAAAATTGTATCTATAACCTTAACATCACTTTTGTCATGCTTTAAGAATTCTCCAATAACTGTGAAGGTACCTCTTTGAAAATTCTCAAAAAACAGAGTCTGTAAAATTATATGGTAATCCTTTATTTTCTTAACTTTAAATATATTTTTTTTGTACTCCCTAGTAAAATACTCATAAAAAATGTTTCTGTAAGCTAAAATTTCACTTTTGTCAAGTTTTAATAATTTTTCAAATACTGTAATTATACCACTTCGAAAATTCCCAAAAAATGGAGTCTGTAAATTATATGTTAATCCTTTAGTTCCTTTACTTTGAATATTTTTTGTTGTAATCCATAGTAAAATACTACTTAATTTTTTTTTCTATGAGTAAAATCATCACTTTTGTCAACTTTTAAGAATTTTTCAAAAACTTTGATGGTACACCCCCTTGAAAATTCTCAAAAAAGTCTGTAAAATTATATGTTAATTCTTTTCTTTATTTCCTTTACTTTGAATACTTTTTGTTGTACTGCCTAGTAAAATACTCTTAAAAATGTTTTTGTGAGCTAAAACTTTACTTTGGTAAAGTTTTAATAATTTTTCAAAAACTGTGATGGTACCCCTTTGAAAATTCTTAAAAAATGGAGTCTGTAAAATTATATGTTAATCCTTTATTTGCTTAAATTTTAATATTTTTCAACAAACTCCCTAGTAAAATACTCTTTGAAATTGATTCTGTAAGCTTAACATCACTATTGTCATGTTTTAAGAATTCTTCAAAAACTGTGATGGTACCTCTTTGAAAATTCTCAAAAAATCGAGTCTGTAAAATTATATGTTAATCCTTTATTTACTTAACTTTGAATATTTTTTGTTGTACTCACTAGTAAAATACTCTTAAAAAATATTTATGTAAGCTAAAATTAACATTTATCAATGGTTAATAATTTTTCAAAAACTACGATGGTACCAGTTTGAAATTTTAAAAAAATGGAGTGTTTAAAATTATATATTAATCCTTTATTTCATTAATTTGAATATTTTTTGTTGTAATCCCTAGTAAAATACTACAGAAAAATTTTTCTATAAGCAAAATCATCACTTTTGTCAAGTTTTAAGAACTTTTCAAAAACTATGATGGTACCCCTTTTGAAAATTCTCAAAAAATCGAGTTTGTAAAATTATATGTTATTCCTTTATTTATTTAACTTTGAATATTTTTTGTTGAATTGCCTAGTAAAATACTCTTAAAAATGTTTTTGTGAGCTAAAACTTTACTTTTGTCAAGTTTTCATAATTTTTCAAAAACTGTGATGGTACCCCTTTGACAATTTTCAAAAAATGGAGTCTGTAAAATTATATGTTAATCCTTCATTTCCATAATTTTGAATATTTTTTGTCGAACTCCCAAGTAAAATACTCTTTGAAATTGATTCTATAAGCTTAACATCACTATTGTCATGTTTTAGGAATTCTTCAAAAACTGTGATGGTACCTCTTTGAAAATTCTCAAAAAATCGAGTCTATAAAATTATATTTTAATCCTTTATTTATTTAACTTTGAATATTTTTTGTCGTACTAACTAGTAAAATACTGTTAAAAAATGTTTATGTATACTAAAATTTACTTTTGTCAAGTTTTAATAATTTTTCAAAAATTGTGATGGTACCAGTTTGAAAATTTTAAAAAAATGTAGTTTGTAATATTTCTTGTTTTAATCCCAAGTAAAATTCTACTGAAAATTTTTTCTATAAGCAAAATCATCACTTTTGTCAAGTTTTAAGAACTTTTCAAAAACTATGCTGGTACCCCCTTTGAAAATTCTCAAAAAATCGAGTCTGTAAAATTATATGTTAATCCTTTATTTCCTTAACTTTGAATTTTTTTGTTGTACTGCCTTGTAAAATACTCTTAAAAATATTTTTGTAAGCTAAAATTTCACTTTTGTCAGGTTTTAATAATTTTTAAAAAATTGTGAGGGTTCCACTTCGAAAATTATCAAAAAATGGAGTTTGTAAAATTATATGTTAATCCTTTATTTCCTTAACTTTTAATAGTTTTTGTTGTACTCCCTAGTAAAATACTCTTGAAAATTGTTTCTGCAATCCAAAACATCACTTTTGCCTAGTTTTAAGAATTTTTCAAAAACTGTGATGGTATCCTTTGTAAATTCTCAAAAAATGAAGTCTATAAAATTATATGTAAATCTTGTATTTCCTTAACATTGATAATTTTTTGTTGTAAGCTCTAGTAAAATACTCTAGAAAATTGTTTCTATAAGCTAAAACTTTACTTTTGTCAAGTTTTAAGAATTTTTCAAAAACAGTGATGGTCCCTTTGAAATTTCTCAAAAAATGATGTTTGTAAAATTATATGTTAATCCTTTATTTCCTTAATTTTGATATATTTTTGTTGTACTCACAAGTGAAATACTCTTGAAAATTATTTATGTAAGCTAAAACATCAATTTTGTCAATTTTTAAGAATATTTGAGAAACTGTGATGGTACCCCTTTGAAAATTCTCAAAAAATGAACTATGTAAAATTATTTGTTAATCCTTTATTTTCTTAACTTTGAATATTTTTGTTGTAAGCCCTAGAAAAATACTCTAGAAAATTGTTTCTATAAGAAAAATCATCACTTTTGTCAAGTTTTAAGAATTTTTCAAAAACTGTGATAGTACCCCCTTTGAAAATTCTAAAAAACTGGAGTCTGTAATATTATATGATAATCCTTTATTTCCTTAACTTTCAATATTTTTTGTTGTACTCTCAAGTAGAATACTCTTGAAAAATATTTATGTAAGCTAAAACATCAATTTTTTCAAGATTAAAGAATTTTTCAAAAACCGTGAAGTTACCTCCTTGAAATTTCACAAACCATGGAGTCTGTAAAAGTATATGTTAATCCTTTATTTCCTTATATTTGAATATAATTTTCTCTTTTGGCAAGTTTAAATTTTTTTTTTAAAAAAATGGAGTCTGTAAAATTATATGTTATCCTTTATTTCCGAAACTTTGAATATTTTTTGTTGTACTCCAAATTAAAATACTCTTAAAAATGTTTTTGTAAGCTAGAACTTCACTTTTGTCAAGTTTTAATACTTTTTCGAAAACAGTGATGGTACATCTTTGAAATTTCTCAAACAATGGTGGTTGTAAAATTATTTGTTAATCCTTTATTTCCTTAACATTGAATATTTTTTATGTACTCCCAAGTAAAACACACTTGAAAAATATTTTTGTAAGCTAAATCATTAATTTTGTCAAGTTTTATGATTTTTATAAAAACTGCGTTGGTACCCCTTTGAAAATTCTCCAAAAATGAACTCTGTAAAATTATATGTTAATCCTTTATTTTCTTTAAGTAGAATATTTTTCTCTTGCATTTCCTAGTAAAATACTTTTGAAAATTGTTTTATAAGAATTTTTCAAAAATTGTGATGGTACCCCTTTGAAAATTCTCAAAAAACGGAGTCTGTAAAATTATATGACAATCCTTTATTTCCTTAACTTTGAATATTTTTTGTTATACTCCCCTGTAAAATACTCTTGAAAATTATTTCTCTAAGATAAACATCACTTTTGTCGAGTTTTAAGAAGTTTTCAAAAACTGTGATGGTACCTCTTTGAAAATTCTCAAAACATCAAGTCTGTAAAATTATATGTTAATACTTTATTTCCTCAACTTTGAATATTTTTTGTTGTATTCCCTAGTAAAATACTCTTGAAAAATGTTTCTGTAAGCTGTAACATCACTTTTGTAAAGTTTTAAGAATTTTTCAAAAACTGTGATGGTACATACCCCTTTGAAAATTCTCCGAAAATGAAGTCTTTGAAATTATATGATAATCCTTTATTTCCTTAACTTTGAATATTTTTTGTTGTACTTCCAAGTAAAATACTCTTGAAAATTTTTTATTAAGCTAAAACATCACCTTTGTCAAGTTTTAAGAATTTTTGAAAAAACTATGATGGTACTCCTTCGAAAATTCCTAAAAACTAGAGTCTGTAAAATTATATGTTAATCTTTTATTTCTTTAACTTTGAATATTTTTTTATGTACTCCCAATTAAAAGAATCTTGAAAATTGTTCCCATATGCTAAACATTACTTTTGTCTAGTTTTAAGAATTTTCAAAACCTGTGATGGTACCCTTTGAAAATACTCGAAAAATGGAGTCTGTAAAATTTTATGATAATCCTTTATTTCCTTAACTTTGAATATTTTTTATACTCCCTAGTAAAAAAAACTCTTGAAAATTGTTTCCAAAAGCTAAACATCACTTTTGTCTAGTTTTAAGAATTTTCAAAAAACTGTGATGGTACCTCTCTGACAATTATAAACAAATAAGTCTGTAAAACTATATCTTATTCCTTTATTTCCTTAAATTTGAATATTTTTTGTTGTACTTCCTAGTAAAATACTCTAGAAAAATATTTGTGTAAGCTAAAAATTCAGTTTTGTCAAGTTTTATGAATTTTTCAAAAACTATGATGGTACACCTGTAAAATGTTAAGTTAATCCTTTATTTCTTTAATTGTAAAAATATTTTGTTGTACTTCCTAGTGAAATACTCTTAAAAATTGTTTCTATAACTAAACCATCACTTTTGTCAACTTTTAATAATTTTTCACAAGCCGTAATGGTACCCTTTTTAAAAATTCTAAAAAAATTGAGTATGTAAAATTATATGTTAATCCTTTATTTCCTTAACTTTGAATATTTTTTGTTGTAATCCCTAGTAAAATACTCTTGAAAAATGTTTTTGTAAGCTAAAACATCACTTTTGTCAAGTTTTAAGAATTTTTCAAAAACTATGATGGTACCTCTTTGTAAATTCTCAAAAACTGGAGTCTATAAAATTATATTTTAATCCTTTATTTCTTTAAATTTAAATATTTTTTTGTTGTACTCCAAAGTTAAATACTCTAGAGAAATATATCTATAAGCTAAAACATCACTTTTATCAAATTTAAGAATTTTTTTAAAAACTGTGACTGTACTCCTTCGAAAATTTTCAAAAAACAGAATATGTAAAATTATAAGTTAATCCTTTATTTCCTTAACTTTAAATATTTTTTGATGTACTCCCAAGAAAAATATTCTTGAAAATTGTTTCTATAAGCTAAAACATCACATTTGTCAAGTTTTAAGAATTTTTCAATAACTATGATGGTACTCCTTCGAAAATTCTGAAAAAAATAGAGTATGTAAAATTATATTTTAATTCTTTATTTCATTAACTTTGAATATTTTTTTGTACTCCCTAGTAAAATACTCTTGAAAAATGTTTCTGTAAGCTAAAACATCACTTTTGTCAAGTCTCAAGAATTTTCAACAACTGTGATTATACCCCTTTGAAAATTCTCAAAAAAATGGACTATGTAAAATTATATGTTAATCCATTATTTCCTTATCTTTGAATAATTGTTTTTATACTCCCTAGTAAAATACTCTTTAAATATTTTTCTATAAGCTAAAACATCACTTTTGTCAAGTTTTAAGAATTTTTAAAAAACTGTGCTGGTACCCCTTTGAAAATTCTCAAAAAATGGAGTCTGTAAAATTTTACATATGTTGATCCTATATTTCCTTAAATTTGAATATTATTTGTTGTACTCCCTAGTAAAATACTCTTAAAAATGTTTTCTGTAAGCTAAAACTTTACTATTGTCCAATTTTAAGAATTTTTCAAAAACTGTGATGGTACCCTTTTCAAAATTCTAAAAAAAAGGAGTTTATTAAATTATATGTTAATTATTTTTTTCTTTATTTTTAAATATTTTGTTTTGTACTCCCAAGTTAAATACTCTTGAAAAATGTTTCTGTAAGCTAAAATATCACTTTTCTCAACTTTTATGAATTTTTTAAAAACTATGATGGTACTCCTTTGAAAATTCTTGTAAAATGGAGAGTATAAAATTATATGTTAATCCTTTATTTCCTAAACTTTGAATATTTTTTTGTTATACTCCCAAGTAAAATATTCTTAAAAATGTTTTTGTAAGCTAAAACATCAGTTTTGTCAAGTTTTTAGAATTTTTAAAAAACTGTGATGGTACCCTTTTGAAAATTCTCAAAAAATGGAATCTGTAAAATTATATGTTTATCATTTTGTAAGATAAAACATCACTTCTGTCTAGTTTTAAAAAATTTCAAAAACTGTGATGGTACCCTTTTGAAAATTCTCAAAAAATAGAATCTGTAAAATTATTTGTTAATCCTTTATTTCATTACCTTTGAATATTTTTTGTTGAACTCCCAAATAAAATTCTCTTTAAAAATGTTTCTGTAAGCTAAAACTTCACTTTTGTAAAGTTTTAAGAATTTTTCAAAAACTGTGATGGTACGTACCCCTTCGAAAATTCTAAAAACATGGAGTTTTTAAAATTATATTTTAATCCTTTATATCCTTAACTTTCAATATTTCTTGAGGTAGTCCCAAGTAAAATACTCTTGAAAATTGTTTCTATAAGCTAAACCATCACTTTTGTCAAGATTTAATAATTTTTCAAAAACTGTGTTGATACCCCTATGAAAATTCTCAAAAAAAGAAGTTTGTAAAATTATATGTTAATCCTTTATCTCCTTAACTTGAATATTTTTTGTTTTACTCCCTAGTAAAATACTCTTGAAAAATGTTTCTGTAAACTAAAACTTCACTTTTGTCAAGTTTTAAGATTTTTTCAAAAACTGTTGTGGTACCCTTTGAAAAATCTCAACAAACGGAGTGTGTAAAATTATATTTTAATTCATTATTTCATTAATTTTGAGTATTTTTTGTTAAACTCCCAAGTAAAATACTCTTAAAAAATGTTTCTGTAAGCTAAAACTTCACTTTTGTCATGTTTTAATAATTTTTAAGAAACTGTGTTGGTACCCTTTGTAAATTCTCAAAAAATGGAGTGTGTAAAATTATATGTTAATCCATTATTTCCTTAACTTTGAATTTTTTTTTGTTGTACTCCCTACTAAAATACTCTTGAAAAATATTTCTTTACGCTAGAACTTTACTTTTGTCAAGTTTTAATAATTTTTCAAAAACTGTGATGGTACGCCTTTGAACATTTTCAAGAACATTAATACCCTTTTAAAAAATTTCAAAAAATGGATTATGTTAAATTATATGTTAATCCTTTAGTTCTTAAGTTTGAATATGTTATGTATTACTCCCAAATAAAATACTATAGAAAAATTTCTCTATAACTAAAAGTTCACTTTTGTGCAGTTTTAAGAATTTTTCAAAAACTGTGATGGTACATCTTTGAAAATTCTAAAAAAACAAATAAGTCTGTAAAATTATATGTTAACCCTTTATTTTCTTAACTTTGAATATTTTATGTTGTACTCCCAACGAAAATACTCTTGAAAAATGTCTCTGTAAGCTAAAACTTCACTGTTGTCAAGTTTTAAGAATTTTTCAAAAACTATGATGGTAACCCTTTGAAAATTTTCAAAAAAATGGAGTCTGTAAAAAATATATGTTAATTCTTTATTTCCTTAGCATTGAATATTTTTTTATGTCCTCCCAAGTAAAATACTCTTAAAAATTGTTTCTGTAAGCTAAAATATTACTTTTTTCAAGTTTTAAGAATTGTTAAAAAACTGTGATGCTACCCCATTTGAAAATTCTCAAAACATAGAGTTTGTAAAATTATATGTTAACCCTTTATTTTCTTAACTATGAATATTTTTTTGTTGTACTCCCTAGTAAAATACTCTTGAAAAATGTTTTTGTAAGCTAAAACTTCACTTTTGTCAAGTTTGAAGACTTTTTAAAAAATTGTTTTTGTATCCCTTTGAAAATTCTAAAAATCAAGTCTATAAAATTATATGTTAATCCTTTATTTGTTGAAATTTAAATATTTTTTGTTGTACTCCCAAGTCAAATACTCTTGATACTTATTTCTGTAAGCTAAAACATCTCTTTTGTCAAGTTTTAAGTATTTTTCAAAACCTATGATGGTACCCCTTTGAAATTGTCAAAAAAATGGAGTTTGTAAAAATATATGTTATTCCTTTATTTCCTTAACTTTGAATATTTTTATATATCTCCCAAGTAAAATACTCTTAAAAAAATTTCTGTAAATCAAAACAACACTTTTGTCAAGTTTTAATAATTTTTCAATAACTATGATGGTACCCCTTTGAGAATTCTCAAAAAATTGAGAGGGTAAAATTATTTATTAATCTATTATTTTCTTAACTTTGAATATTTTTGTTGTATTCCCTAGTAATATGCTCTTGAAAAAATGTTTTGCTAAAACTTCACTTTTGTCAAGTTTTAATAATTTTTCAAAATCTGTGATGGTACCCCTTTCAGAATTATAAAAGAAACAAAGTCTATAAAATTCTATGTTAATCATTTATTTCTTTAACGTTAAATATTTTTTGTTGTACGCCCGTAAAATACTCTTCAAAATGTTTCTATAACCTAAAACATCACTTTTGTCAAGTTTAAAAAAAAATCAAAACTGTGATGGTATCCCTTTGAAAATTTTAAATAAATGGATTCAGTAAAATCCTTTATTTTCTTAACTTTGAATATTTTTTGTTGTACTCCCTTGTAATATACTCTTGAAAAATGTCTCTGTAAGCTAAAAATATATAATTTTACTAACTCCATTTTTGGAGAATTTTCAAAAAGGTACCATTATAGTTTTTGAATCATTCTTAAAACTTAACAAAATTGAAGTTTTAGTATACATAAACATTTTCAAGAGTATTTAACTTGGGAGTACAAAAAAAAATCTTCAAAGATAAGGAAATAAAGGATTAACATATGATTTCACAAACTCCATTTTTGGAGAATTTTCAAAGAGGTACCATTACAGTTTTTGAAAAATTCTTAAAGCTTCACAAAAGTGATGTTTTAGCTTACAGAAATATTATTCAAGAGGTTTTTACTTGGAAGTACAACCAAAAATATTTGAAGATAAGGAAATAAAGGATTAACATATAATTTTACAAACTCCATTTTTTTGAGAATTTTCAAAGGAGTACCCTCACAGTTTTTTAAAAATTCTTAAAACATGACAAAAGTTATATTTGAGCTTATAGAAACAATTTTGAAGAGTATTTTACATGGTATTACAAAAAAAACAATTCAAGGTTAAGGAAGTAAATGATTAAAATATAATTTTACAGAATCCATTTTTGGAGAATATTCAAAGGGGTACCATTACAGTTTTTGAAAAATTCTTAAAATATGACAAAAGTGATGTTTGAGCTTAGAAAAATAATTTGAAGAGTATAAAACTTGATATTACAATAAAAAATTTTAAAATTAAGAAAGTAAATTATTAACAAATAATATTACATACTTGATTTTTGGAGAATTTTCAAAGGGTACCATCACAGTTTTTGAAAAATTTTAAAAACATGACAAAAGTGATGTTTGTGCTTACTGAAACAATTTTGAAGAGTACTATACATGGGTGTACAACAAAAAATATTCAAAGTTAAGGAAATAAAGGAATAAAATATAATTTTACAGACTCCAGTTTTTTAGAATTTTGAAAAGCGTACCATCACAGTTTTTGAAAAATTCTTAAAACTTGACAAAAATGAGGTCTTACCCCAGAAACATTTTTCAAGTGTATTTAACTAGGAATTACAACAACAAAAATTACAAAGTTAAGTAAATAAAGGAATAACATATAATATTAAAGAATCTATTTTAGGAGAATTTTCAAAGAAGTACCATCACAGTTTTTGAAAAATTCTTAACACTTGACAAAAGTGAAGTTTTAGCTTATAGAAACATATTTCAAGAGTATTTTAATTTGGATTAGAACAAAAATATTCAAATTTAAATAAATAAAGTATTAACATATAATTTTAAAGACTCCATTTTTTGAAAATTTTAAAAGGGGTACGTACAATCACAATTTTGAAAAATTCTTAAAACTTGAATAAAGTGAAGTTTTATCTTATGGAAACATATTTCAATAGTATTTTACTCTTCAGTACAACAATAAATATTCAAATCTAAGGAAATAAAAGATTATCATATAATTTTACAGGCTCCATTTTTTGAGAATTTTCAAAGACGTACCATGATAGTTTCTGAAAATTTCTTAAAATTTGACAAAAAATGAACTTTTACCCTACAGAAACATTTTTCAAGACTATTTATCTAGGAAGTACAACATAAAATTTTCAATAAATACAACATAAAATTTTCAAAGTTAAGTAAATAAAGGATTAACATATAATTTTACAGACTCTATTTTCAGAGAATTTTCAAAGGGGTACCATCACAGTTTTTGAAAAATTCTTAAAACTTGACAAAAGTGAAGTTTTAGCTTACAAAACATTTTTCAAGAGTATTTAACTTGGGAATACAAAAAATATTATTCAAAGTTAAGAAAATAAAAGATTAACATATAATTTATAGACTCCGTTTTTTTAAAAATTTTCAAAGGGGTACGATCATAGTGTTTTGAAAAATTCTTATAACTTGACAAAAATGAAGTTTTACCTTACTGAAATATTTATCAAGAGTATTTAATATGGGAGTACAAAAAAAAAATATTTATAGTTAAGGAAATAAATGATTAACGTATAATTTTACAGACTCTATTTTTGGAGAATTTTCAAAGGGGCATCATTACAGTTATTGTAAAATTCTTAAAACGTGACATAAGTGAAGTTTTAGCTTACAAATACATTTTTCAAGAGTACTTAATTTTGGATTACAACAAAAAAATTCAAAGTTAAGGAAACAAAGCATTAACATATAATTTTATTGAATTCATGTTTTAAGAATTTTCAAAGGGGTACCATCACAGTTTTTGAAATATTCTTAAAACTTGACAAAAATGAAGTTTTACCCTATATAAAAATTTCTCAAGAGTATTTAACTAGGTAGTAAAATAAAAATATTCAAAGTTAAAGAAATAAAGGATTAACATATAATTTTACAAAATCTATTTTTGGAGAATTTTCAAAGAAATATCATCACAGTTTCTAAAAATTTCTTAAAACTTGACAAAAGTAAAATTTTAGCTTACAAAAACATTTTTCAAGTGTATTATACTTGGGAGTACAACAAAAAATATTGAAAATTAAGGAAATAAAGGATTAACATATAATTTAATGGACTCCATTGTTTTTTAAGAATTTCAAAGGGGTACCATCACAATTTTTCAAAAAAATTTAAAACTCTACAAAAGTGAAGTTTTAGCTTACAGAGACATTTATGAAGAGTATTTTACTTGGGAGTACAACAAAAAATATTCAAATTTAAGGAAATAAAGAATTGACTTATAATTTATAGACTCCATTTTATTGAGAATTTTCAAAGGGGTACGATCACAGTTTTTTGAAAAATTCTTATAACTTGACAAAAATGAAGTTTTACCTTACAGAAATATTTATGAAGAGTATTTAACATGGGAGGAGAAAAAACAATATTCATGATTAAGGAAATAAATGACTAATATATAATTATACAAACTCCATTTTTTGAGAATTTTCAAAGGGCTACCATTAAAGTTTTTGTAAAATTCTAAAAGCTTGACAAAAATGAAGTTTTGCCCTATAAAACATTTATTCAAGAGTATTTAACTTGGGAGTACAAAAAACAATATTCAAAGTTAAGGAAATAGATGATTAATGTATAATTTTACAAACTCCATTTTTAGATAATTTTTAAAGGGGTAACCATTACAGTTTTTAAAAAATGTGATGTTTTAGCTTACGAAAACATTTTTCAAGAGTATTTTACTGTGGATTACAACAAAAATATTCAAAGTTAAGGAAATAAAGGAATAATATACAATTTTACAGACTCCATTTTCTGAGAATTTTCAAAAGGGTACCATCACAAGTATTGAAAAATTCTTAAAACTTTACAAAAGTTATGTTTTAGCTTACAGAAAAAAATTCAAGAGTATTTTAGCTAAACCAAAATAATTTCAAACTTAAGGAAATAAAGGATTATTATAATTTTATAGACTCCATTTTTTAGAGAATTTTGAAAGGGGTACCATCATAGTTTTTGAATAATTCTAAAAACTTGACAAAAGTAAAGTTTTAGCTTACAGAAATATTTTTCAAGAGTATTTTACTAGGGAGTACAACAAATAATATTCAAACATTAGAAAGTAAATGATTAACATATAATTTTATAGACTGCATTTTTTGAGAATTTTCAAAAAGGTACCTTCACAGTATTTGAAAAGTTTTTTAAACTTGACAAAAGTAACGTTTTACCTTATAGAAATAATTTTTGAGATTATTTAACTTACGAGTACTACAAAAAGTATTCAAAGTTAAGGAAATAAAGGACTAACATATAATTTACAGACTCCATGTTTAGAGAATTTTCAAAGAGGTACCATCATAAGTTTTGAAAATTTCTTAAAACTTGACAAAAGTGATGGTTGAGCTTAGAGAAACAATTTTCAAGAGTATTTAACTTAGGACTACAACCAAAAGTATTTAATGTTAAAGAAATAACGGATTAACATATAACTTTATAGGCTCCATTTTTTTTAGAATTTTCAAAAGGTGCCATCACAATTTTTGAAATTTTTTTAAAACTTGACAAAAGTGACATTTTAGCTTACAGAAACAATTTTTGAGATTATTTAACTTAGGAGTACAACAAAAAATATTTAATGTTAAATAAATAAAGTATTAAAATATAATTTTATAGGCTCCACTTGTTTTAGAATTTTCAAAAGGTACCATCACAGTTCTAGAAAAATTCTTAAAACTTGACAAAAGGGAAGTTGTAGCTTACAGAAAGTTTTTTCAAGAGTATTTTACTAGGGAGTACAACAAAAAATATTCAAATTTAAGAAAATAAAGGATTAACATATAATTTTATAGACTCAATTTTTTTCAGAATTTTCAAAGGAGTACAATCACAAATTTGGTAAAATTCTTATAACTTGACAAAAGTGATGTTCTAGCTTATAGAAACAATTTTCAATAGTATTTTACTAGGGAGTAAAACAAAAAAAAATCAAAGTTAAGGAAATAAAGGATTAACATATAATTTAGTAACTCCATTTTTTTTAAATTTTCAAAGGGTACCATCACAGTTTTTGAAAAATTCTTAAAACTTGACAAAAGTGATGTTTTGGCTTACAAAAATAATTTTCAAGAGTATTTTAGTTGGGATAGCTACAAAAAAATTTCAAAGTTATGGAAATAAAGGATTAACATAGACTCCATTTTTTTGAGAATTTTCAATGGTGTAGCATCACAATTTTTGAAAATTTCTTAAAACTTGACAAAAGTGAAGTTTTAGGTTACATAAACATTTTTTAAGAGTATTTTACTAGGGAGAACAAAATAAATATTTAAACTTACGGAATTAAACGATTAACATATAATTTTACAGTGTGCATGTTTTGAGAATTTTTAAAGGGGTACCATCACAGTTTTTGAAAAATTCTTAAAACTTGACAAAAGTGAAGTTTTAGCTTAGAGAAATATTTTTCAAGAGTATTTTACTAGGGAGTACAACAAATAATATTCAAACTTAAGAAAATAAATTATTAACATATAATTTTACAGACTACATTTTTTTAGACTTTTCAGAAGGGTACCATCACAATTTTTGAAAAATTCTTAAAACTTGACAAAGTTGACGTTTTAGCTTATAGAAATAATTTTTGAGATTATTTAACTTATGACTACAACAAAAAATATTCAAATTCTAGGAAATAAAGGACTAACATATAATTTTACGAACTCCATCTTTAGAGAATTTTCAAAGAGGTACCATCACAAGTTTTGAAAATTTCTTAAAACTTGACAAAAGTGAAGTTTTAGCTTACAAAAATATTTTTCAAGAGAATTTTACTAGGGAATACAACAAAAAAATATTCAAACATAAGGAAATAAAGGATTAACATATAATTTTAGCAAACTTCATTTTTTGAGAATTTTCAGAGCGATACCATCACAAGTTTTTGAAAAATTATTTAAACTTGACAGAAGTGATGTTTTAGCTTACAGAAATAATTTTCAAGAGTATTTAACTTAGGATTACAACCAAAAATATTTAATGTTAAAGAAATAAAATATTAACATATAACTTTATAAGCTCCATTTTTTTTAGAATTTTCAAAGTGTGCCATCACAGTTTTTGAAAAATTCTTAAAACTTGACAAAAGTGATGTTTTAGCTTACAGAAATAATTTTCAAGATTATTTAAATTAGGAGTACAACAAAAAATATTTAATTATAAATAAATAAATTATTAAAATATAATTTTATAGGCTCCATTGTTTTTAGAATTTTCAAAAGGTACCATCACAATTTTTTAAAAATTCTTAAAACTTGACAAAAGAGAAGTTGTAGCTTACAGAAAGTTTTTTAAAGAGTATGTCAATAGGGAGTACAACAAAAAATATTCAAAGTTAAGGAAATGAAGGATTAACATATAATTTTACAGACTCCATTTTTTTAGAATTTTTAAAGGGGTACCATCACAGTTTTTGAAAAATTCTATAAACTTGAAAAAAGTGATGTTTTACCCTATAGAAACATTTTTCAAGAGTATTTTACCAGGGAGTATAAAAAAAGATTCAAAGTTAAGGAAATAAGGGATTAACATATAATTTTACAGACTACATTTTTTTAGAATTTTCAAAGGGGTACCATCACAGTTTTTGAAAAATTATATAAACTTGAAAAAAGTGATGTTTTAGCTTACAAAAATAATTTTCAAGAGTATTTTATTAGGGAGTACAACAAAAAATATTCAAAGTTAATGAAATAAAGGATTACAAAATAATTTTACAGACTCCATTTTATTAAATTTTCAAAGGGGTACAATCACAGTTTTTTAAAAATTATAAAAACTTGTCAAAACTGATGCTTTAGCTTATAGAAACAATTTTCATGAGTATTTTACTAGGGAGTACAACAAAAAATATTCAAAGTTAAGAAAATAAAGGATCAACATATAATTTTAATGACTCCATTTTTTTGAGAATTTTCAAAGGGGTGCCATCACAGTTTTTGAAAAATTATTAAAACTTGACAAAAGTGATGTTTTAGCTTACAGAAACAATCTTCAATAGTATTTTATTTGGGAGTAAAACAAAAAATATTTAAATCTAAGGAAATAAAGGATTAACTTATATTGTTAATGACTACATGTTTTGAGAATTTTCCAAGGGGTACTATCACAGTTTTTGGAAAATTCTTCAAACTTGACAAAAGAAATGCTTTAGCTTACACAAACAATTTTCAAGAGTATTTTACTTGGGAGTACAACACAAAATATTTCAAGTTAAGGAAATAAAGGATTAATATATAATTTTAGTAACTCCATTTTTGTAGAATTTTCAAAGGGGTATCAACACTGTTTTTTGAAAAATGCTTAAAACTTGGAGAAAGTGATGTTTTAGCTTACAAAAACATTTTTCAAGAGTATTTAACTTGGGAGTACAAAAAAAATATTTAAAGTTAAAGAAATAAAGGATTAACATATATTTTATAGACTCCATGTTTTTAGAATTTTCAAGAGGGTACCATCACAGTTTTTGAAAAATTCTTAAAACTTGTCAAAACTGATGTTTTAGATTATAGAAACAATTTTCAAGAGTATTTTACTAGGGAGTACAACAAAAAATATTCAAAATTAAGGAAATAATGGTTTAACATATAATTTTAATGACTTCACTTTTTTTAGTATTTTCAAAGGTGTAACATCACAGTTTTTGAAAAATTCTGAAAACTTGACAAAAGTGATGTTTTAGCTTGCAGAAATAATTTTCAAGTCTATTTTACTTGGAAGTACAATAAAAAATAGTCAAAGTTAAGGAAATAAAATATTGACATATAATTTTACAAACTCCGTGTTTTGAGAATTTCCAAAGAGGTACCATCCCAGTTTATGAAACATTCTTAAACCTTGTCAAAAGTGATGTTTTAGATTACAAAAACATTTACAAGAGTATTTAACTTGGGAGTACAACAAAAAATATATAAAGTTAAAGAAATAAAGGATTAACTTATAATTTTATAGACTCTATTTTTTTAGAATTTTCAAAGGGGTTCATCACAGTTTTTGAAAAATTCTTCAAATTTGACAAAAGTGATGTTTTTGCTTATAGAAACTTTTTCAAGAGAATTTTACTAGGGAGCACAACAAAAAAAATTCAAAGTTAAGGAAATAAAGGATTAAAATATAATTTTACACACTCCATTTTTTTAGAATTTTGAAATGGGTACCATCACAAGTTTTGAAAAATTCTTAAAACTTGACAAAAGTGATGTTTTAGCTTACAGAAATAATTTTCAAGAGTATTTTAGTTTGGAGTACAACAAAAAGAATCTAAAGTTAAGGAAATAAAGGATTAACATATAATTTTATAAACTCCATGTTTTGAGAATTTTCAATTGGGTACCATCCCAACTTTTGAAAAATTCTTAAAACTTAACAAAAGTGATTTTTTAGCTTTCAAAAAAAAATTAAGTATTTTACTTGAGTACAACAAAAATATTAAAATTTAAGGAAATAATGGATTGACATATAATCTTAATGACTCCATTTTTTGAGAATTTTCGAAGGGGGTACCATCATAGTTTTTTGAAATTTTCTTAAAACTTGTCAAAACTTATATTTTAGCTTATAGAAACAATTTTCAAGATTATTTCACTAGGGAGTTAAGCAAAAAATATTCAAAGTTAAGGAAATAAAGGATTAACATATAAATTTAATGACTCCATTTTTTGAGAATTTTCAAAGGAGTACCATCAGAGTTTTTGAAAAAAATTTAAAACATGTCAAAAGTGATGTTTTTGCTTACTAAAACAATTTTCAAGAATATTTTACTTGGGAGTAAAAAAAAAAAATATTCAAACTTAAGGAAATAAAGTATTGACATATAATTTTAATGACTCCATTTTATGAGAATTTTCAAAAGGGTATCATCACAGTTTTTGAAAAAATTTAAAACTTGACAAAAGTGATGTTTTAGCTTACAGAAACAATTTTCAAGAGTATTTTTATTGGGATTACAACAAAAAATATTCAAATTTAAGGAAATAAAGGATTAACATATAATTTTACAATTTCCATTTTTTGAGAATTTTCAAAGTGGTACCATCACAGTTTTTTGAAAAAATCTTAAAACTTGGCAAAAGTGATGTTTTGGCTTACAGAAACATTTTTAAGAGTATTTAACTTGAGAGTATAACAAAAAACATTTCAATTTAAAGAGATAAAGGATTAACATATATTTGTAGACTCCATTTTTTTTTTTTTTAGAATTTTCAAGGGGTACCATCACAGTTTTTAAAAAATTCTTAAAACTTGTCAAAACTGATATTTTAGCTTACAGAAACAATTTTAAAGAGTATTTTATTAGGGCTTACAACAAAAAATATTCAAAATTAATGAAATAATGGATTAAAATATAATTGTAAAGACTCCATTTTTTTTAGAATTTTCAAAGGGTGTACCATCACAGTTTTGGAAAAGTTCTTAAAACTTGACAAAACTGATGTTTTAGCTAACAGAAACAATTTTCAAGAGTATTTTACTTGGGAGTAGAACAAAAAATATTCAAACTTTAGGAAATAAAGGATTGACATATAATTTTACAGACTCCTATTTTTTGAGAATTTTCAAAGAGGATCCATCACAGTTTTTTGAAAAATTATTAAAACTTGACAAAAGTGATATTTTAGCTTACAAAAATAATTTTCAATTGTTTTTTACTTGGGAATACAACAAAAAATAGTCAAAGTTATGGAAATAAAGGATTAACATATAATTTTACAAACTCTATTTTCTTAGAATTTTCAAAGGGGTACCATCCCAGTTTTTGAAACATTCTTAAAACTTGACAAAAGTGATGTTTTAGGTTACAGAAATAATTTTGAAGAGTATTTTACTAAGGAATACAACAAAAAATATTCAAAGTTAAGGAAATAAAGGAGTAACATATAATTTTATAGACTCCATTTTTTGTGAATTTACAAAGGGGTACCATCATAGTTTTTGAAAAATTCTTAAAACTTGACAAAAGTGATATTTTAGCTTGCAAAAACAATTTTCAAGAGTATTTTAATTGGGTGTACAACAAAAAAATATTCAAAGCTGTGGAAATAAAGGATTAACATATAATTTTAATGACTCCATTTTTTAAGAATTTTCAAAGAGGTACCATCACAGTTTTGGAAAAATTCTTAAAACTTGACAAAAGTGATGTTTTAGCATACAGAAACAATTTTGAAGAATATTTTACTTGGTAGTAAAACAAAAAATATTCAAATTTAAGGAAATAAAGGATTAACATATCATTCAACAATTTTTGTTTTTTAAGAATTTTCAAAGCGTGACCATCACAGTTTTTGAAAAAAATTTAAAGGGTACCATCTCAATTTTTGAAAAATTCTTTAAACTTGACAAAAGAGAAGTTTTAGCTTACAGAAGATTTTTTCAAGGGTATTTTACTAGGGAGTACGACAAAAAACATTCAAAGTTAAAGAAATAAAGAATTAACATATAATTTTACAGACTCCATTTTTTAAGAATTTTCTAAGGGGGTTCCATCACAGGTTTTTAAAAATTTTTAAAACTTGACAAAAGCGATGTTTTAGCTTATAGAAACAATTTTCAAGAATATTTTACTTGATAGTATAACAAAAAATATTCAAATTTAAGGAAATAAAGGATTAACATATAATTCAACAATTTTCATTTTTTAAGAATTTTCGAAGGGTAACCATCACAGTTTTTGAAAAAAATTTAAAACTTGACAAAAGTGATGTTTTAGCTTACAGAAACAATTTTCTAGAGTAATTTACTTCGAGTAAAACAAAAAATATTAAAAGTTAAGGAAATAAATGATTAACATATAATTTTACAGACTATATTTTTTGAGAATTTTCAAAGGGTACCATCACAGTTTTTGAAAATTTCTTCAAACTTGACAAAAGAGAAGTTTTAACTTACAGAAGATTTTTTTCAAGAGTATTTTACTAGGGAGTACGACAAAAAACATTCAAAGTTAAAGAAATAAATGATTAACATATAATTTTACATACTCCATTTTTAGAGAATTTTCAAAGGGAGTTCCATCACATGTTATTAAAAATTCTTAAAACTTGACAAAAGCAATGTTTTAGCTTATTGAAACAATTTTCAAGAGTATTTTACTTAGTAGTACAACCAAAAATATTTAGAGTTAAGGAAATAAAAAGTTATTAACGTTTAATTTTAGTGACTCCATTGTTTTAGAATTTTGAAAGGGTGTACCATCACAATTTTTTGAAAAATTCTTAAAACTTGACAAAAATGATGTATTAGCTTACAGAAATAATTTTCAAGAGTATTTTACTTAGGAGTACAAAAAAATAGTCAAAGTTAAGGAAATAAAGGATTAACATATAATTTTATAAACTTTATTTTTTTGAGAATTTTCAAGGGGGTACCATAACAGTTTTTGAAAAATTCTTAAAACTTGTCAAAACTGATGTTTTGGCTTATAGAAACAAATTTCAGGAGTATTTTATAAGAGAGCAAAACAAAAAATATTCAAAGTTATGGAAATAAAGGATTAACATATAATTTTAATGACTCCATTTTTTTGAGAATTTTCAAACAGGTTGCTCATAGTTTTTGAAAAATTCTTAAAACTTGACAAAAGTGGTGCTTTAGCTTACAGAAACATTTTTTAGGAGTATTTAACTTAGGGGTATAACAATAATATTTAAAGTTAAAGAAATAAAGGATTAACATATA
Organism: Caryopteris x clandonensis; assembly: GCA_028749325.2. Lineage (NCBI taxonomy): Eukaryota > Viridiplantae > Streptophyta > Magnoliopsida > Lamiales > Lamiaceae > Caryopteris > Caryopteris x clandonensis. The sequence continues at coordinate 4,335,218 of JAPYKT020000003.1, read as the reverse complement.
ATTTTATAGACTCCATTGTTTTGAGAATTTTCAAGGGGTTAACATCATAGTTTTTCCAAAATTCTTAAAACTTGACAAAAGTGAAGTTTTAGCTTACATATTTATTTTTGAAGAGTATTTCACTAGGGAGTACAACAAAAAATATTCAAAGTTAAGGAAATAAAAGATTAACATATAATTTTACAAACTCCATTTTTTTAGAATTTTCAACGAGGTACCATCACAGTTTTTGAAAAATTCTTAAAACTTGACAAAAGTGATGTTTTAGCTTACAGAAACAATTTTGAAGAGTATTTTACTAAGGAATACAACAAAAAATATTCAAAGTTAAGGAAATAAATGAGTCACATATAATTTTACAAACTCCATTTTCTTAGAATTTACAAAGGGGTACCATCATAGTTTTTGAAAAATTCTTAAAACTTTACAAAAGTGATGTTTTAGCTTACAGAAACAAATTTCAAGAGTATATTTACTTGGGAGTACAACAAAAAATATTCAGAGTTAAGGAAATAAAGGACTAACATATAATTTTACAGACTCCATTTGTCGAGAATTTTCAAAGGGGTACCATCACAGTTATTCTTAAAAATTTTAAAACTTGACAAAAGTGATGTTTTAGCTTACAAAATCTTTTTTCAAGAGTATTTAACTTGGGTGTACAACAATAAATATTTAAAGTTAAAACAATAAAGAATTAACATATAATTATATAGACTCCATTTTTTTGAGAAATTTCAAAAGGGTACCATCACAGTTTTGGAAAATTTCTTAAAACTTGACAAAAGTGAAGTTTAAGCTTACAGAAAAAATTGTCAATAGTATTTTACTAGGGAGTACAACAAAAAAGATTCAAAGTTAAGGAAATAAAGGATTAACATATAATTCTTCAAACTCCGTTTTTTTAGAATTTTCATAGGGGTACCATCATAGTTTTTGAAAAATTCTTAAAATTTGACAAAAATGATGTTTTAGCTTAGAGAAACAATTTTCAAGAGTATTTTACTTGGGAGTACAAAAAAAAATATTTAAAGTTAAGGAAATAAAGGATTAATGTATATTTTTACAGACTATATTTTTTGAGAATGTTCAAAGGGGTACCATCGAAGTTTTTTGAAAAATTCTTATGACTTGAGAAAAGTGATGTTTTAGCTTACAGAAAAAATTTCAAGAGTATTATTTGAATTGGAAGTACAACAAAAATTGAAAATGTGGTGCTTGAAATTGCAAAAATTAGAAGGTCATGATGAAAATGCAAATTTTATCAAAGATCATAATTTTTTATACGATTAATTTTATATATTCTAATTTTGTATTATATTTAAATAATAAGGTCTTTTGAGATATGTTTTAGATCTATTAAATACTTTTTAGATTATATTATTCTTATCATTCTATTTTAATAATTTCTTGATTTATTTAAATATATTTCTAATTTATTAAATAAATTTTACATTTATTTAGTTATTTTAATTTTTTGAAATAACTTATTTGTTTGGTAATTAGATTTTTTATGCGTTTAAATATATGAAATGGAATGAGATGTGATGTTATTGAATCGGTCCAAACATATCCTAATATGAGGATGTGAATAAAAATAAGACTAGGGAAAATCGATCACAATATCACGTTTCTATGCTTATTTTATTATTATATTGTTTTAATAGTATTATTATTTATAATATCTCGTAACTTTAAAATATTTATCCGTAATGTCTTGTCACAAGTCTATATATATATAATAAGAGAACCGCACCAAAAACTATTCTCGCCCAAAATACCTTTCTATATTTAGAAAGTCCGGTAATCAATCAGAATTTTTCTCTTTCTTTCTTTTTTTCACCTTCAATTTTTAAAAGCTTATAACGTTTTCATCTCAACTTCATATTTTTTGAAAAATATTTCAAATTAATCATCTTTTCATTATCTTTAATCTGATATCCATATTGCATATATAAAAATATAATATTATTTTTTAATTATAAAATATATTTTCATAGATTCATTGTGGTATATTTTAATATTTTATATATCTTTATATTTTGAAATATTTTATTTTAAATAAGTTTTTATTAAAAATGTATTTTATATAATTATGTATTTTATTTTTAAAAATTATATATTATTATATTTATAATTATTTAATATATTATTTTATTATAAATCATTCCATGCACAGGAGAAATACTAGTTATAACTAATAATACAACTTCTAAAGCGCTAGTTTGGCCTCTTTTTAATATAGATTTAGTATTAAAAAATTACATCTATAATAAAATAAATTCAAGAATTATTTAATAAATATAAATATATTAATTTAATAAGAAAAATAATGTAAAGAAATTATATTATAAATTACTTAAATAAATTTATATAATATGAAAAATTTAAAATAAATCATTAAAATAAATTCCAAAAATCATTTAATAATATAAATAATAACTAAATATGAAAATTTAATAAAAAAATATAAATAAATTATATATAGATTCTGAAAATCTAAAAAACAAAAATTAAAAATATATTCAAAAATGAAAACAAATTAGAAATATTTTTAAAAATTATTTAAATAACCATAAAATTATAATTAACTAAGAAAATATATTTCAAAGACTATTTGTTCAATTATAAATTCTGAAAAATATAAATTATTCAGAAAATAAAAATATAATTGAAAAGGCTTTTAAAAAATTAGAAATTAATTTATAAAATTACACTGACAAAAAAAATGAAAATCAGTTAAATGAGTACAAAACTTAAAACTAAATTAGAAGGAAAATGTCACAATAGCAATTTACTGGTTACGTTTTTATTGTAAGAGACTAAAAGACCTAATTCAGAAAAAATTTAAAGTTATGAAATATTTTTACGAATGATTTAAATAAAAGTATATGATAGTAAAATAGGTATATTTAGACCGTATTTTTGGCCAATTAAAGTAGAATCTTTATTGATATATTATTTTAGAGAAAATTCTAAAGTAAATTCATATGAATTCAATTCAAAGTGGATAATGGTATAACAATAAAGGCCGTCACCACCCAACAAGACTGTCAAAGCCTGTCAATCAAACCTCGCCCCTTGATACAGAACAAAGATGACACGCTATGGAGACACGATTAAGGGGGGTGATCAATTTTCTAGTGTGATGGAAAACCATGGACTCAGATTATCTCGAGCAGTCTACACAACTCTAGTACAGATTTTCTACTAATTTAGTGTAAAATTTGAATTTCTTCTCAAATAGCTTAAAAAGAATATTTCATAATATTTCTTATATTTTATTTATTTATAATATTAATTTTAATTATGTCATATTTGTTAAATAATGTTATCTATTAAAAACAATTTTTTTATATATAACATTTTACTTTATATTTGGCAAATTAATTATATATAAAAATATATATATAGAATTTTATGCATTTTTATTAATTTTTATAATGATAATTTTACATGTGGTATTTTAAATTTTATTGTACTATTTTTATTTTAAACCTTTTTCATTATTGATTTTTTTATTGGATTTAATTAAGATAATTTTAGAATTTATTTAATTAAATTAATGGTGATATAAAAAAATATGTAATTCAATAGAAATATATATAAACTAATTGCTCCAACAAATTAAAGAAAGTAAAAAAAAAAAAGAAACAAAAAAAAGGTGGTGTAGTGGGCTCCAGGATGGGATAAAGTACCATGAAATTCAAGTAATATGTGGAATAGACATCAGGTACGCCATGGACACAATGATAGTCTTTATGTGCACAAAAAGTTATATACATTGGGTGTATATATATATAATTTTATTTGTTTAACTTAAAAATGTTATTACTTATTTGTTAATTTGAAAGAAAGTAGAATATGCACCTCATGCACTCTTTTATGTAAGACGCAAACCGTCCAAATTTTCAATGATAAGAAATGCAGTCAATTAGATGAAATAGGGTGCCAAACAACGATAATCATGGAGGGTTCCGATTGTGAAATGGAATTCATGTAAGACATAGGCTACAGATGCTGTGATAGTGGATGTCGACAAAATAAAACATTGATCTTCACCAAAGAGAATAGAGTTTGAAACAACAGTAACCATAGAACTTTAAAGAAGATAATAATAGCATCACCTAAGGCGCGGATCAAAGATACTTGAGGCACGTTCTCTTCTGTTAATTTGGCATGTGACAATCTGTTCACTTTTTTATATTTTTCTTCGTCAGATCTGTTCATGTAGGCATTATACATCCACTCACGTCTAAAACAAATATACTTGGCTGCCTATAGAGATTGATCTAAACATCTTTTAATTAAAATAATAGCACTGAATACATTCATCTCATAACAATGGTAAAGTAGTATTCAACCTGATACAAAATTGAGAAAAGTACAATGAATTCACTCCACATTTATTGTAGGGTTTTATAAATAAAATTTAGTAACTACCCGAAATGAAAACGATTCTCAGAAAACTAAGGCTATGCCAAAAGACATTATAACCATCAAGAAGCTGCCAGCAAGAGAGGTTGAGGCAGAAACTGGTGGAAGGGGTGCAGCACGTGTGGTCGGTGCAGCAGCTGGAGTTGATGAGGAAGGTGTTGGTGCACAAGCATCCGGTTGAGGGGAGGCGGGTGAAGGGGTGGCTGGAGGAGCGGTCATGGGCGGATTGGCAGCACCAGGTGTTGATGAGCCTACTGCTATGGCTAACTTCTGTCCGTTTTGGCAATGGCGGCCAAAGGTGCAAATGTAGTAGTGATCACCAGCAGAATCAAGGGTGATGTTCGCTGGTCCGGTGGTGATAATACTGCCTATGGCGTTGTCTCCGGTGCATGCGTCATACGAGGCTTGGGGCACTCGGACGACATCGTGCTGGTTGGTCATGAAGTTGAACACTGAAAACATATAAATAGCATATTAATTGGTAGCTATATATATAAAATGTAAAAAGATTATATTGCAAAGAATTTGAAGAGCAATTGGTTAATTATTCTCTTACCTAGCGTATCACCAACCATGAATATTTTGCCAGAAACCCAATTAGGGTATGAGACAGAAGTGTTTGGGGGTATATCCCATCCCAAGCCATCTCCCACTACATGAGTAGTTTGTGCTGCTGCAAAATGCTCAAGTAGGCGAAAAAATATAGCTGAATAAACAATCAAGAATGAACCTTTTGCCATATCTCTGTTTGTTTGCTAACAAAGATGGATTATTTGAAATGTTTGTGGTTTGCTAAGTGCTGAGACAGGAGAGAGAGTGGGGTATATATAGTTTGAGAGAGAATTGGAGGGTAAGAATAGTATGGCTTCATCGTGGAATTAATTTGAACCCACAGGGAAAGCAATTAGGCTTGAAGGTTCCAAGAGTTGGAAAAAATCAACTAATTTGTAGGGTGTATATTTTATGACGAAAACTTCAATTCTTCAGAGCCTGACTCCAATAACTACGACTGACTTCTTGGCATGGGACAATATTGTGGTGCAAAGTCTCCTTTAGACACGAAGTCTCCTTTACACACAATATACTACCGTGTCTCAAAATAACATTCATGATTTTTTCTTTAGATGCAATTTTTATTTTTCGTCAGTTAATTGGATCTTTTAAAAACAATAACTTCTAACTTATACAACTTCATTTATTTATTTTATTTAACTTATTCCATCATGTGTAACTTGTTTGTGAAATTAAATATTTTATTTTTTACTATAAATAATACAAACGAGACATTAAATTTAAAATGACTCTTATTTTTATTAGATTTTTTCCTTAATTGCAATATTTATTTTTGGTAGTTAGATCAATGAAGTACTATCTTCGAAGAACGATAAAATCTAACTTATACATATAGATATAGGCAAACATTGCAGTTACCCTTTTAATTTAAAGGAATTAAGATGTATTGACAAAGTTGAGAGAGATTGGGATGTATTCACAACTTAATTGTGTAATTAAAAATCACATCTCATTTTTTATGCCTGATTTGTAAATTCAAATTATTTTAAAATTTTGTTGAATGAATCTTCATTTTCATCTTTCATGAAAATTAAATTTTAGTTAAAATAATTACTTGCAATAATCTCTTATTTAAAGAGCATATCTTAAGGAGTTTCTTAGTTATTGTTTCATATTATTGAAAATTGTGTCAAAGAAATATATGAAGATCATGATTCATAGAAATTGATATTTTTTCTGATTTTTTTTTGAAAATTGTGTCAAAGAAAATCGATATTTTTTCTGATTTAGAAATCAATTTAGGCTAAAAAAAATTGCTAATACTATTTTAGGGTGACAACTATTTTTCATATACTAGAATGTTCTCCCGTTCGATGCACATAAATATTATTATAGTATAATATTTTTTTCATAAATACATAAAATTAATATTTTTAAAATATATATAATTATGTTCAATAATTTTTATATGTACCATGATTATAATAAGGACATAAAATTATATATGTGCACATTAGTTAATTTTATTTATAAAATACAATCATCAAATTATCAAATATATAGTATTTTATTTTGAAATCAAGAAAATTAAATATAATATAATATATCAATGTGAATATTTTTTATTATTATATATAGTATTGAATCTACTACAATTTCATAATTGATTTGTTGAAATCAAGTATTTATAAAATATATATGAATCATTTTATTAGTTTTTATCAAATTAGTAACATTATCAATATTAACAAATAAAAATATACAAAAATAAGATAAATGTTTATTAGTTAGCAATATAACAATATTATTTTTAATTGCATCTTTCTATTTGTGAGAAAAAATTAAACAGAAAAATAATAATAACAAATATAGAAACCTTCAGTTTACTATTATATACATATATATATATATATATTGGAGTTAACAAATTTTTTGGTTATGATTAACTTCTTAAAATAGATCTGGATCCGGTTTCTGATCGAGTATACCCAATATATATACATACATATATATATATATAGAGAGAGAGAGAGAGAGTAAAATATCTATAAATTACATTCTCTATGTCATTTTAAATGTTGCTTTAGGGTTTTTAATTGTATTGTAAAATTAATTTTAGACTTTGATATCATTTTGTATTAACTTTACCCCTACCACTATCCTAGTAAAAAGACAATTGGCCAAAATGTTTTGTAGATATATCTATTTTACTATTATGTATTTTTAATTTAAACAAGTTTTTAAAATGTCCTCTAAGATTTAAATTTTGTTTGTTATGTCATGGGACATGTTATAACTGAAAATACAACCAGTAAAGTGTTGATGTGACCTCTTTTTATAGATATGGTATCAAAAATTGAATTTTTCATGTTGATCCAGCATAAAAAAATTATATTAAGAAAAAATAATTTAAATGAATATAAAACTAGTAATTAAAAATAGACTTTGAAAATAAAATATATATTATAAATTCTAAAATTCCTAAAAGATGAAAAACTCAGAAACAAATCAACAAAATTACAAATAAATTGAAAAATCATAATTAAATATGAAACATTATTGGAAAGAAAATTATATATGAATTCAGAAAAAATTAAAAATATATTCAAAAAATTCTAAAAACTTAGAATAATTAAAATATTATTCAAGTGACCATAAAATTATAATTAAATAACAAAAATGCTTTATATTAAAAATCTGAATAATCTAGAAATTCTAAATAAGTTTAAAAATTAGAAAAAGATTCTAAAATTACAAATTCATTTATTAAATAGCTATAATGAGTAATAAAATTATAATTAAATGGAGATTTTATTTTAAAAATAAAAATAGCTGTACTTTATATTTTAAAAACTAAAATAAATGATATAAAAATTCAGAAAGTTACATATAAAATTACAAAATTAAAAATACATTTAAACAAATACAAAAAAATACGAATAAATTCCTAAACCCCTAAAAATATTCTGAAAATGCAAATGAATACTCAAAATTATAATTCCTACAATATTGAAAAATGAAAAGTATTAGACTTTAAAATCAGATAATCTAAGAAAAAAACTAAAATTAAAAATTAATAACAAAAATTGAACCTGAATCAAAAGATTAAAAATAAATTTAGAAAATTAAAAAATAACTATAATATGTTAAGTGAACAAGTAAATTAAGAAGATTACATATACAATTCAAAACTTATAATCTTAAAAGTTTATTCATAAATTTTAAATTTGTTTTCTAAATTTATAATTCAATAGTACTTTTCATTATTTATTTGATACTTTTTGAATTTATTTGATTTTTTAATTATGGGCAATTTAATGAATTTATATTTAATTTTTGGAATTTAGGTGGAATTTTCTGAAATATTTGGTAATTTTATATTTATTTTTATTTTCTGAATTTATTTCTTAGTTTTTATATTTATTCTTAAAAAATATAATTTAACTTTTCGCTTTTTTTTTTTAGATTTTTCAGAATTTAAAATATATTATAATTTAAATTTTTAATTTCATCTTTTTAATTCATTTGTATCATTCTTATATATTTTTTTCAGAATTTATTTCATATTTTCTGAGTTTATTTGTATTTTTAAAATTTATTTATAATTGTTTATTTTTTTCTAAACTTTCAAATTTGTTTTTATTTTTTATTATCAAGTTGATATTTTATAATTCAGATTTATTTTTTGATTTTTTTATTTTGAATTTTTTTTAGTTTCAGAATTTATAATATAATATTATTTTGAATAATTTGCTTAGTTAATTATTGTTTTTTTTATTGAAAGTTATGAAATATTTTAAAAATGATCAAAATAAAAGGTAATGATAGTATATCTACATGACATTGTGTTCAATTTTCTCCCAGTAAAATCTTTACTTTTCTTAAAGAATGCAACTTGTTTTTTTTCTTTTAAATGAAGACTAGGTTAAAGTAATACGACAACTATGAGGAAAGAGAGTGAGAGGAACTAATAGGGATATTGTGGATTAATTAGTGGAGCATTAATCATTTTCTAATAAACAGATGGTTTAGATGTAATTTCACCCATTTCTATGTAGAAATCCAATGCAGTCAAGCGTCCACTTGTTATTGTTTCTGAAATTTAACATTACGTTACACAACCCAAAAGAAAATAAAATAAAATATAAATAAATAAATAAATAATTGCTGTGTTTCAAGTTTAGGCCTTTTTTCTTGGTGTAGTTTATAGGGCTGACAAATAGGCCGTTTAATTATTCGTGTCAAAAATTATAACCCGAATACAATTTATTTATGTTGCGGGTTGCCCGACCAACTCGATTGATCCGAATAATAAAAAAATATTATAAAAATTTATGAAAACTTATAAAATATATATATATATATGATATTCGTCAATGTAAAAATTCAATAATTTTACAAAATAATAATTGAAATTAACAATATATAATAGCATGTGATTAAGTTATTTTTCTATATATGTGATTTTTTATAATATTACCATTCAAACTTATGAAATTACAATAAAATATATATAATTTTTTTTAAAAAAGTAATAATTATACGGGTCAGTGGGTTGACCTGCGGGCTGATCCGACCTAACTCGTTTTTTATTCGGGTCATTCGGGTCTGACTCGTTTCTAACCCGAATCCATTAAGGATCATCCTAGTCCGCTATATTTGTGTTCGATTCGTGTCGAATTATCAAGTCAAATTGACACTCTTGTATTGAGTTTATGTGGATAATTGGCACAACAAAAAATGCTCTAAATTGGGGGAATTGTTCCGCGTTTCTAGTTCTTCTAAGTGGAATGACCACTTTATCAAAATGACTAACTAATTCTTTAAATATTAAAGGTTGATAATTTTTTTTTAAAGAACAATCCATGAGAATAGGGATTAACGTGGGATCTAACTTGAATATAATTAGAAAAAAATTGTGTGTACATTTTGCCGAGCCAGAAGTGCAATAACCCAAAGAAATCCTATCCAAAGGCACAAGGCCTTCAAAATGGCCAAAGTCAAAAAGTAAAAGCCTATACTGAAAATCAAATGCTAACCTATCTAAAACCATAATGTGGAAGTATACATCCTCTGTTAGATTATAATTTGTATTGTACATATGTACTATGTTCGAACAAGAAAGAACATAAACAAGTAGAACCTCAAAATAGAAGTGTAAGCAATACTTAATTACTTAAACTTTCAAGATTAAATCCCATTTCTCTCTACTAGCCTCTTTCTTTAGAAAAGTGTTTTATTACAACAAAGTACAACTTGGATATACTAGCCACTAGATTCCCTCTATAGCTAGACAACACTATACCACTTCCTCTAACTACTAGCTCGACTACCTGATGTATTTCATGTTACCTTTAAACCTCTTTATATAACTAATACTTCACCATAGTATTTAGAACAAAAATATTTGAAACACAGATGTTTTCACAGGATAACAACTCTATATCACACTACTAAACAATATAATCAAAATTTAATACAATAAAATCAATATTTTACATCTTTAGATACTCGTTCTATATATTTAAAAAAGTATGGATGGCCTCTAGACCTAAATTAATTTAATTAGAATTAATTTATACCAACTTAATTCTTTTAAACCCCCCCCCCCCCCCCAAAACACATTTGGATCGAAAACCAAAAAGTTAGTATCCTCTATCTTGTTTCTTCTTCTTTTTTCTTTCTTCCCCCTTTTCAATCTAGAAACCAAATGATCGATAAACTTCTTACCCAAGGGACCAGCATACTCCCCGTCAAAATCTAGATCAAAATATAATTTTTCCCATTCTCCTGGAGATTTCAATCTCTTCTATGTTCAAACATTACATGAACAAGGATTAGTGCAGAGAGAAATTTAAAGAGAAAAGTGAAGTAATTCAAATAAGAAAATCATTTATGTATTTTTTTATTGTATGAATAAATACCAAGGACTCTTTGTTGGGATAAACACACTTAACCAATTCAAAAGACAATCAATTGACTACACAGTAGATACAATAATTATCTTTCTCTTGTGTGAACATGTTATGAAGAAATATCAAATAGGATAACCGATGCCAACAATGCACAACCAAAAAGAACAAATAAAACTAATCAGCAAAAACATAATACAACAATCGCATTTACAAAAAAACTGTACTAGGCACACCTTCAAGCCAAAAATTCTCTTTTCTCTCTTCTTTTTCTCCAAACTTGGCGTATGATTTTGTTTGATCTTTTACCATATATATCAACATGTATCTAGTGTATTTAGGTCAAATTTAATACACTAGATGGTCTCTCTCTTCTTCTAGTATTTGGGCCAACACATGGGCCTCAATTAAGTTGAGTATTGCGATCTCCACAAGTTGGAAATCCAACCAAGTAAAAATTGCTGGTGTCTATTATGTTATTGTTGATTGGTTTTATTTGATCTTTTTGTGCATCGTTAGTATTGGTTATCATATTTGATATTGTTTCCTAATAGATTCACACAAGAAAGGGATAATTATTGTTTAATTGTGTCAATTGATTGTCTTTTGGATTAGTTGAGTGAGTTTATCCCAACAAGTTTAACATAGAAAACCTCCCCAATGTGAAGAGTAAAACCACGGGACCGGAGTCCACCCAAAATCTCCACTATAATCAAATATAGGAGTGCACCAAGTTTACAATCTATCACAACAAATATTCAATGACAAGATTCAAGATAATCTTATCTTGATATCAAACAAGAGTTAGAGAGATCTCACCAAAAATATCACATTGTCCATCGTTGATTCCCAACTTTAGGAGAATCAAATCTCAATCTCCATCTTACAGAATATGCCTCAATGTGTCCTGAATGTGTTGTCCAAATTTTAGCTCGATCCAACGGTTGGTTCTCCGGACAAGTGCATTTTCAAAACTTCTGGACTGGGCATACCTTCAAGATCCAAAAATTCTCTTTTCTCTCTTGTTTTTCTCCAAACTTGGCATATGATTTTGGCTGATCTTCTACATTATGTATCAACATGTATCTAGTGTATTTAGGTCAAATTTAATCATTAGATGGATCTCCCTGCTTCCAGTATTTGAAACACCACATGGGCCTCAATTAAGTTGGGCACTACGATCTCCAAAATTGAAAATCCAACCCAACACTCTTCATATGCCAAATCCTCCTACCACAAATTGTTCAATAAAACATAGCACACTTGTTCGGTAATATTCAAAATATATGAGTTCGACGAATAAGAAAGATTTGCGGTTACAGAAAACTTTATCCAACTTAAAAACACTTAATCAGTAATTTTTATCCAATTTAAAATTAATTCTAACTCAACTGCTTTGCAAAGGGTAAGGAAGGAATATGCCTAAAAGATAAAAATTACACAGTATAAAATAAGGTAGATGATATTGAGAATATACAAAGTAAAATCCACACTCTAACTCCATAGAACATTCTCTTAGTGAAAATTAAGTCCTTATCTCTCCAATTTTAATGCTCTTGTGTGGTAGCTCACAAACCACACAAGTTTATACCACACTAGAAAAAGTCCTGGTGTGATGAGCTCTGGTTAGCCTTATAACCCCTTCTAATTTATGTGAGTGATGGTTCATGTTCATGTAAGAACATTAACAGGATGTCAAGAGTGTCTTAGTAGCTTTCGCATGTATATCATTTTATGTGTTTGTTGCTCAATCCTACTTCGGATAGCTTTACACCACGTCATTTGAACACCGTAAATCTTTCCAATAAATATAAAGACTTCTCACTTTGAAATAATCGTGGAGGAAAAAGGGCTCAAAGTTCAAAACAAAATCATCTTTAAACCTATTTTTTACATGGAACCAAAATAAAAAATAATACACTGATTTTTTATTTTTTTATGAAATAAAATCTAAAGAAGCAGAATCAGATGTTACATATCCCTAAGAATTTTCTTAGAGAAATGTACCTCTGAGAATCAAATGTTTTGGTAAAATATCATCTAGTTGGTTTAAAGAAGGAACATGTTCAAGAATCGAAGTTCCTTCCTCAACAAATTCTCATATAAAATTGTAACATATGCTAAGATGCTTTGTTCAAGAGTGTTGGGTAGGATTTTCAGATGTATTATTAGCACTTGCGTTATCACAAAATAACTAGACTGATTTTCAATCAAAGTCATAATCACTCAACATATGTATCATCAAATTCAATTGAGAACAAGACAATATATTCAACTTTTGTTGTGAAGAGCGAAATGTTATTTTGTTGTTTGCTCAGCCAAGGTACCATATTATTTCCAATTGTTCTAATATCATCAGATGGAATGTCAATGAGAACATCGGATGAAGTAATATTGATAGAGCCAATCAATCTCGGCCATTTTTGGTTTACACTCGCAGAAGGAAAGTAGGGGCAGATTTGGGGAAAGATATTTAGAGTTTATTTAGCAGCAGATTCTTGGGGATACTAGTAGTTTAATTAAAGGGCTAGATTGTAGTATAATGGATTATAAATAAGGGGAGATTGGAACAATGAGAGGCATTCAGAAAGTTAGTCATCTTCTTCGATCGGCTTAGAGCTGGGCAGCTAGTCTGTCGGGATAATCTTCCCGGAATTCTGTGTTTTTTCCCTATTTCAATAAATACGTTATTTTCTTTTTACTCTTTACTCTATCAATTTGGTCCGACCTGCCGACCAAAAAAAAAAAAGATGACCAATACCAGAATGGAGAACCGAATGGATACGGTAGAGAAGAGTGTCGAAACTATAACAAAAGATCTAGCCCATCAACGGAAGAAATTAGAACATCTGGACAGCAGGATAGAAGAGGTGCTGGCCATATTATCAAAAGGGAAATTTGTTGAGGAATCCAGTGGCAACTTCCAAGCTATCGACAACGGTGAGGGAAACAGTGGCTCTTTACCATTCAATCAGCCACCAAATTATGCATCATCCCACAATGAGTATCAACTCTCTGCTAAAAGGGTTGAGCTCCCGAATTTCAGTGGTGGGGACCCAGTCGCTTGGATCTCAAGAGCCGAGCAGTACTTTCGGATCCAGGGAACAAAAGAGGAGCTAAAAGTCGAATTAGCCCTGGTCTGCATGGAAGGAGCGGCCCTACACTGGGTCCGTTGGATGATCGACCGATCTCCCAAGATGACTTGGAATCAATTGACGTATGAGTTAATGAGGAGATACGGAGGAAATCCCTTGGCGAATCCGTTTGAAGCTCTTGCTGCCACCAGACAATCTAGCAGCGTGGATGAATATGTTGATGACTTTGCATCCCGAATGGCATTGGTCCCACGAATCACCGAATCACAATGTTTGGGATTATTTCTCAATGGCTTACGTGATGAGATTAGGGTAAGAATCAGATCGAAAGATGCTGTCGAGATTTTTGACACCATACACCTGGCGAGAGAGATCGAACAAGAACTCGCTCTTGAAGCGGGATTATACTCTCGAAATAAAGGCTGGAGAATAAGACAGGGATTTAGCACTACCAACATGGGCTCAGTCCCACAAAAATCAGCAGCCCTACAAGAAGGAAATAAAGCTCAAGTAACAAATAGAGTGGGGACTGGTCCAATTTCTCGTCCCAACATTCCAAGGGTTCATTTTGATGCTGCCAAGCAAGATCCACACACAAACAGAAACCGCGGAACACGGCAAATGTCACACTCAGAGTTCCTTGATCTTCGAGCTCGTGGCTTGTGCTTCAAGTGCAAAGAACCCTACCATCCTCTTCATAATTGCGCACACAAGACGTTGAGAATACTCATTGGCAGCGAGGATGAAGATGATACGGAGTTGAATGGTTCAGGAGTGGGAGAGACGATGGAAGCGTTAGAGGCCCCTGATGAGACACGACTCCAACACTTGGAGTTATCTCAAACTGCAGCTGCCGGCTTTGATGGGTTCCAAACAATGAAACTTATGGGCAAGATCAATGGGGTGGATGTCCTGGTGATGATCGATAGTGGAGCTAGCCATTGTTTCATCTCCGACCAAGCAACAAGGCGACTTGGGCTAAACATAAACCCTAGATCCAATTTCAAAGTCCGACTTGGGGACGGGCGACAAACAGAATCATTTGGAGATTGTCCTGACATCTCGATTGAGCTGGAACCTGCTAGCTTCTCAATCAAATGTTATGTATTTCCTCTAGGAGGAATCGACATCATTTTGGGTGTATCATGGTTGTCACTGTTAGGTGATGTACGTGCCAATTGGGCAAAATTGTCGATGGAATTCACTTGGGGCAATGAGACGGTGGTCCTAAGGGGAAATCCAGCGTGGATCCGGAGCACAATTTCTGCTGCCTCTTTACATAAATTGGAGGATATTGAGTTTTGCCTTGTTCTATGGGCAATAGACAACGCACCTCTAGCAGCAGGGCAATCAAGTGAACTAAATTTTCAGCAAGAGAACGATCTCCAGAAATTGTTGCGTCAGTATTCTGAAGTATTTGGAGAACCTCAGTTCCTTCCCCCACATCGCTCTTCAGACCATAGAATTCCTCTTAAGCCAGGTACCACACCGGTAAATGTGAAGCCGTATCGATACGGACATATGCAGAAAGAGGAGATAGAAAAACTAGTGAGCGAAATGATTGCTGCTGGAATAATACAGACAAGTTGCAGCCCCTACTCCAGCCCAGTTTTACTTGTTCGAAAAAAAGATGGAAGTTGGCGATTTTGTGCAGATTATAGAGAATTGAATAAAGTCACTATTCCAGATAGATACCCAATTCCTGTCATCCAAGAGATGTTAGACGAACTGCATGGATCAAAATTTTTTAGCAAGCTTGACCTTCGGTCCGGATACCACCAGATTCGAGTTGCTCCAGAAGATGTCCCAAAGACTGCATTTCGAACACACTCAGGGCACTATGAATTCCTGGTAATGCCATTTGGGTTAACAAACGCACCGGCAACGTTCCAAGCGACAATGAATGATATTTTTCGGCCTTACCTACGTAAGTTTGTTTTAGTTTTTTTTGATGACATATTAATTTACAGCGTTGGATGGTCTGAACATTTGAACCATCTAAGAGAAGTTTTGGATATACTGCGCAACAACTTGTTCGTAGTCAACCGAAAAAAATGCTCCATTGGACAGCGAATGGTGGAGTATCTGGGACACATGGTATCTGAGCTTGGAGTCCAGATGGATCCCAACAAAATAACAGCAGTTTTACGATGGCCGGTGCCAAAAACGGTCAAAGGAGTGCGTGGCTTCCTAGGCCTAACAGGTTACTATCGGCGGTTCATAAAAGATTATGGGAAGCTAGCTCAGCCACTAACAGCGCTTCTTAAAAAGGACTGTTCTAGCAGCCTCCAGTGGAATGAAGAAGCTGAGAGGTCCTTTCGTGGTTTACAGCAGGCCATAACATCAGCCCCAGTTCTGGCCATGCCCAACTTCTCCCAAACATTTGTGATAGAATGCGATGCTTCTGGACGAGGGGTAGGAGCAGTACTAATGCAGTCTGGTCGTCCCATTGCTTTCTACAGCAAGGCTATCTCCGAGAAGGGCCGAACGAAGTCTGCCTATGAGCGAGAATTAATGGCCCTGGTGCTCGCAATCCAACATTGGAGGCCTTACTTGATTGGGAGAAAATTTTAGGTTCGCACCGACCACCGAAGCTTACGACATCTGTTAGAGCAACGAATCACTACACCGGCACAACAAAATTGGGTGGCCAAGCTTATAGGGTATGATTTTGAAGTTATTTATAAAACAGGGGCAACTAATCGGGCTGCGGATGCCTTATCTAGGCAAGAGGAAGATGCCGAAATATCTGCGATTTCACTTCCCCAATGGGTTGATTGGGAGTCTCTTAAGCTAGCAATGAGTGAAGACCGGGAGATACAAGAGATTGTGCAGCGACTAAAAACTGACAGCAACTATCAAGGGCCTTTTGCGGTCATTAACGACAATCTGTTTTTCAATGGACGGATTGTGGTACCACGTTCAGCTTCATGGACCACTAGATTGATTGAGGAATTCCACTCTACCCCTCAGGGGGCCACTCGGGTGCTTATAGGACTTATCGCCGGCTAGCTGGCAGTGTGTATTGGAAAGGTATGATGAAGCAAGTACAACAGTTTGTCGCCCAGTGCTTGGTATGTCAAAAAAATAAATATGAGACCCTCTCCCCAGCTGGGCTTTTGCAGCCGCTGCCCATTCCATCACAAGTGTGGGAGGATATAAGCCTGGACTTCATATCGGGCCTTCCACGCTCCCACGCGCTCGACTGTGTATTGGTTGTAGTAGATCGTTTCACTAAGTATGGGCATTTTATTGGGCTCAAGCACCCTTTCACGGCCAAACGGGTGGCTGAGTTATTCACTAAAGAAATAGTGAGACTGCATGGGATTCCTCGATAAATTATCTCGGATCGAGATCCGCTCTTCATGAGCAATTTCTGGACAGAACTCTTTCGGGCCTCCGGAACAAAATTAAAAATGAGTTCAGCCTACCACCCGGAAACAGATGGACAGACAGAAGTTTTAAATCGCTGCCTGGAGACTTATCTACGGTGTTTTGCTTCAGAACAACCACAACAATGGGGGAAATGGCTGCATTGGGCTGAATATTCGTACAACACAAATTTCCAATCAGCAGCAGGCCAAACACCTTTTCTCAGTGTTTATGGTCGTCCACCACCAACATTACTTCAATTCCTTCCGGGAGAAATTCGTGTTAAGGCTGTTCTTGATGAACTGCTAGAACGAGATGAAATGCTGAAGCAATTGAAGAGCAACTTGGAACGTGCACAACAACGAATGCAACGAGCA
Source organism: Caryopteris x clandonensis (assembly GCA_028749325.2). Taxonomy (NCBI): domain Eukaryota; kingdom Viridiplantae; phylum Streptophyta; class Magnoliopsida; order Lamiales; family Lamiaceae; genus Caryopteris; species Caryopteris x clandonensis. The sequence continues at coordinate 4,317,512 of JAPYKT020000003.1, read as the reverse complement.
GCCAATAAACATCGGTGGGAGGTCAGTTATCAAATTGGGGACAAGGTACTCTTGAAGGTGCGCCCTCATCGACAAAGTTCTTTGTTGCGCAAAGAAAATCCTAAGTTAGCCCCTCGGTTCTATGGGCCTTTTGAAATTATTGAGAAGGTGGGAGCGGTTGCGTATCGCCTCCGCTTGCCAAATTCAGCTCGCATACACCCAGTCTTTCATGTGTCTCAACTTAAACCAGTGGCTGGAAACCATGTTGTTTCAAATACCTTACCATCTCATTTAGCCACTGATGCGCAAACATTTGCACCAGAACGCATAATTCAATCCCGCATGGTGTGGAGGGACGACAATCAGGTTTGCCAAGTGTTGGTCAAGTGGCACGGTCGAGCAGAAGAAGAGGCAACTTGGATGGATGACACTGATTTCAGGGGCCAGTTTCCGAGCTTTAGCCTTGAGGACAAAGCTGTTTTGAATGGGGAGGCAATTGATAGAGCCAATCAATCTCGGCCATTTTTGGTTTACACTCGCAGAAGGAAAGTAGGGGCAGATTTGGGGAAAGATATTTAGAGTTTATTTAGCAGCAGATTCTTGGGGATACTAGTAGTTTAATTAAAGGGCTAGATTGTAGTATAATGGATTATAAATAAGGGGAGATTGGAACAATGAGAGGCATTCAGAAAGTTAGTCATCTTCTTCGATCGGCTTAGAGCTGGGCAGCTAGTCTGTCGGGATAATCTTCCCGGAATTCTGTGTTTTTTCCCTATTTCAATATATACGTTATTTTCTTTTTACTCTTTACTCTATCAAATATGATCATCAAGGACAATGTTAATGTTTGTATAACAGTAAACCTTAGTTGATTGAAAACTTTACAAACTGTATTGTTTATTGAATATCCTAAGAAAATGCTTACATCACTTGTGAAATCAAACTTACCAAGTTTTTTTGTTGTTATTGTAAATGAAACAATTACAATCGAATACATCAAGATGATTGGTGTTTGGAATTATTTCCTTCCAGATCTCTGTGGTACTTGTTATTGCGGATTGTCAAGTTAATTTTCTTTCAACAAGATAAAATTTGTCTTCAATTCTTATTCTTGTTAGAACATTGGAATTATCTTGATGAAGAGCAACACATTTTTTCTTGTGAAAACTAGACGTGAAGTCCTTGAACACATATCTGATTAATCATCACCAAGGTTGCTTTCAAACTGTCAACAAGAAGAACATTTGTAATGACAGGAAGCCCTTTGACATTGAGTATTCCCTTACCAATAACTCTATTGCTTACCCCAACAAAATTCAGCGATACCCCTTTTAAGGTTTCATAATATCTGGCAGTCCCAGATTATACCGGAATTGACGGGTTCAGCGATAATTTCTGGCAATCCCAGGGATGTTGATGCTGTGCCTTATCTCCATTGCCAGGCGAGTTTATTTGCAGTTTCCTGCCGACTTGGCTGATGCAATCTTGGTCGTGGTTCCTGCTGCACTCTGGGTATGTGTGGATAATGAAGCTATCATCTGGCAGTCCCAGATAAATGTCTACTGGAACCTGCTGCCAATCTGGATATTGCGGGAGCACGGATGATACGATCTGGCAGTCCCAGATGATTAAAACCTGCACATATGTTCAGCATTAACCCTGGCACTCCCAGGGGTATTCTGTCGATTGCTGATGCAGGCTGGATGTTTCCTGCTGTTGCTGCTCTTGGATGGTTCTATCTGAATGCTCTTGCTCCTGCTTGATCGTTGCTGCTGCATTTTGTAATGTGGAAGGGTGAATATGCTGATCCCTGATACCACCTCCAACATATATTGCCTTGACGTTTCGGATGGCAATTGGCTGCTTTAGTATTAATGGAGGTGTTGCTGCCAACCTACCTGTGATGTCAATTGCTGTGATGCCGTGCTGGTTTCTGGTTGGAAAAAAAAAAATTGCTGTAGTTGCTGGGAATTTCCGGTATAAATGCTGGATGTTTCATGCTGTTGCCGCTATTGGATGGTTCTATCTGAATGTTCTTGCTCCTGCTTGATCGTTGCTGCTGCATTTAGTCAAGCGGAAGGGTGCATATGCTGATCCTTGATACCACCTCCAACATATTTTTCCTTGACATTTCGGATGGCCGATGGCTGTTTTAGTATTAATGGAGGTGTTGCTGCCAACCTACTACTGTCAATTGCGGTGATGCTGGGCTGGTTTCTGGATGAATAAAAAAAAAAAAAAGGGAAAATTGCTGTAGTTGCTGGGAATTTCCGGTATAAATGTGAGTAGTTATTTTACTGCTCTTGCTTGCTCGTGCTTGCTGATTCTGGGGGCTTTTTACTCCTGCTGCCTGGTTGCTGGTGACCTGCTGGTATTGCTGCTGCTTTGAAGCAAAACTGAATTGAATTTTCTGATAATTGTGCTTTGGACTTGCTGCTGTGTGGATGTGCTGTAGCTGCAGGGTAGTGATGTTATTCCTGTTTGCTTCTCTTGTTGATGCCTCTTAGCAAATTATATATAATTAAAAAAAAAAAAAACAGAGTTCTGCTGTTCCTGCACTCCTGGGGTGTAAAGCTGTTGCTGCCCAATTGGGCAGTTATTAATATTTCCGGACTGATGCATAAGGGATGGTTTAGGCTGACTTTGATAAGTTGGGTATTGGGTTTGCCTTAATTATCTTGCTGTATTGGAGGTTGTTGGCATGATGACCATAGTGCTACAACGTTGCTGGCGGTGTTTTTTAGCTGTTCAAGTGGCATCCCTTGCCGTTGCTGGGATTGATGTTGGAACGGAAAAAAAAATAAATAAATAAATAAAAAAAGATGGGGGGTGCCTGAGGGTCATACGTTGCCTCATTGCTGACTGATTTTTAGTGATGTTTTCCCTGCCATACCTGCTGCGTATTTGGCCTGTTTTGTGTGTTGGAATTGCTGCTGCACTCCTGATATGGGGATGTGCTGATGTGTAATGCTCCTTTGTGGGCTGCTCGCAGAGTCTCTACTGAGGGAATGCTGCTGGACTGTTTTTTATTGCTGGTGTAAATTTGCTGATGTGCATTACTGCTGCTAATTTTAAGTGAGGGTACCCCAGTTCTTGTGTGCAATTTTGCTGCTCAGCTCTGGTGCTGGCAGCCCATCACCTGGACGTGTCTGCTGGGTTTGTGATAATTCACCCCTGCTGGGTTGGATGGTTACAACAGCTGACGGAGATTGCTGCTGTTCGCTTGTGTTCAATGCAATATTGCGCTGCTGCTATTTCTTGGACAATTTTGGAATGGTTCCCCCTGCTGAACTGGTGGCTACATTCTTGAGATGCTGCAGTGCTATTTTTACACAATTTGCGCTGGCTGAGCGCTGGTATTTGTGCGTGCTGGGATTGTTGCTGGATGCTGTTCTCTCTCAGTGTTGCTACCATAATAATGCTGTTCATGCTGCTGTTTTGCTGCTGAGTTAGTTGCTGGTTTCTGCTGTACCGGTTCCTCACTACTGAAAATTGCTGTTTTCGTGCTGGTCTTGCTGCTGTCTTGCTAATGAGTTAGTTCCTGCTGCCGAACATTGATGCTCTCTGGGTCCTGCTGTTCCTGCTGCTGTCTTGATGCTGCGTTAGTTGCTGGTTTCTGCTGTACCTGCTGCCGACTGCTGAAACTTGTTGTTCACTGCTGCCTTGGCCTTTGGGCTTGAGGATACCTGCTGCCGAAAACTGATGCTCGCTGGTTGTCTTGCTGCTATTTCCCTGGCTGAGTTTGCTGGCTGATGTAGCTGGTTTTGGCTACTAATTAAGGCCTGCTGATCCAGCTAAAGATTTCTTGCTGCGTTCTTGCGGATCTTACTGATATTTGTTATTCTTGCTGCTGCATTCTTTTAGGGATGTTGAATACTCTACAGAAAATGTTTTTTGCTGCTACTATTACAGTTCGTTTGGGAGAAGTTACCTTGCTGATTGTTTCCCTACTTTTGGGAAGTGTTACTTTGATGTTTCCTGACAGCAATTGCCGACTTCTCTGCTGGTTTGATCTGGGTGCTCGTTGGTTGGCTGCTACATTGGAGTGCTGATACAAGTTTTTTGAAGATACGGTTGGGGTCTAGAGATTATTTCTTGGATGCTGATTATGCTTCTGCATATTAGCCTTCTAGAATGTCATGTTGGCCTTTGTGTTTTTAGGGTTTCTTTAACATATTTATAGTTTCTTTTAGGATGCTTGTTTCCGTTCCCGTTCCAGTGTTGGGCTTCGGGACTAGTTTTATTTTCTTCTGGTATGCCCGAGTATTGGTGTACTACAAATTTTTTTTACTTTATTTAATTCCGCGGTATCAACCAAAAATAAAAAAAAACAAAAAAAAAAGTAACATATATGTATCATTTTTAACAATGTCAATAAGATTAACTTTTTCTCCAGTCATATGACGTGAGCAACTTGTTAAAGTATATGGCCATAGATCATACGAAACACGCAGTGGTGAAAGTAAATAATTAAAATTATTTCTACGATCCATATCTATTCTTGCACAATCCCATATGCATAATTTAAAAAAAAAAATAAAAAAAAAAAAAAAAAAGTTTAACAATTATACCAAGCGATTCACGTTGTTAGTGGGAATCCTTCGGATGAACGGATCGAACGTTTGATCAAGGACGCTTGTAACCTCTTCTCCAAGTTTATCCACGTCCATTCGTGATGCGTAGATATACGGTATAACTTGGTTCCTGTATACCTATATAGAACAAGATGTATAATCTAAAACCAAAATATAACTCAGTATTTCCACAGACGAGAGGAGAGAGATAAGAGAACATAAAAGTAGAATGACATTTTTCCTTATTATTGGCATCGTCCTCTCTTTCGATCCTCTCTTTGGGGATCAATTTATCTCTATTTATGGGCTTAAGAGTGCTAATTATTGTTGGCTTAGGAGTTCCACTCCTTGTGTGTTGAGTCTATCTTAAAGATGAGGCTTTAAGTTATCAAATTGGGTTGATTTAATTTCCAGAATTAATTCTAAGCCCAAAAGACTACTCTTCCATTAATTTATTTAATTCTAACATTATTTGGGCTTAATTAATTATTTTTCTAACAAATAAAATTAACCCAATAATTAATTCTCTCTATGATTAATTAATTACTTTGGCTTAAGTAATTAATTTGTACAACAAATATTAGTTAACTGATTAATTAATTTATCCATGATTAATTAATTATTTATCTCCGTTCTAATGCACCAGAATTTAGTTATGCATGTGGCCCTTAGGTTCATCACTTCTCCCATGAGCAAGCAATCTAATTGCAAGATTAATTAATTCAATTAATTAATCACCTTTCGATATCTCAATCCTTAATGTACTCAAGACATCTTTTTGTTCTCGTGCAGCAAACACTACTAGCAGGACACATAGGTAAAGATTGATTCAACGTGCGAACCTTTCATCCGTAGTTACCGTACAGATACAATCCCTTAACTCGGTTCTCCACTTAATGTCTAGGGCTTGGTCATTTCTCACGGACCCATGATTGACATTATTAACTATAATGATCCTCACATAGTATGTCGATCTGTGGCCAATAACGACATCCCATCTCTTTTGTTCTGGCCGGGTGCCTTGCGCAAGGTCTTTACACGACGAGTGTAGGAAATATAGAGAAACAATCTCAACAAGTTACTCTGTGGGCCAGCAAATTTTGTCTTGCCAATACACTGATCTTAAATATAGTTTCACCATAACTAACAAGCGATGTTTGGCCTCTCAATAGAGGTTTAAGGAACCCGTCAAATATACGGCTTCCCTCATGCAGGACTACATGCATGCGTACAATTTAAGGACTAATTAAAGAACCAACAGAAATCAGAATCTCAATTTTTCCATTGCCACTACGACTACTAAATGGTTCAAGTTTTGATGCAAGATCAATTCAATGTGATCGTTTAGGACCAATATCACATACACTAGTCTATGTAGGGACTCAGCACCTATATCATGGAACGGGATATCTACTCCTTGAGTTATGTACCGCTCAGTACAAGTCTATTCGAATCCTACAATATCCCATCTCGTAGATTCTATGACTTGGAACATTTATGATCTCAACCACTGAGACTTATTCCATGACCACCAACCCGTGTGTAACCAAGTCTCCTAACCACCGAGATCATGAGATTTCAATATCATATAAAAATAAACACAAATAAGTAGAATAAAGAAAAATATCTTAAAATTTTATTTATATTCATAAAGAATGTATTTGAAATTTATCTTTTAGACAGTCTAATTATTTCTTGTTAAGCACATATTCCTACACAACAGTTCAAATTACCGAGTTCTTTCATAGTTGGACCAAAGAGAAAGTAATAATGATAATCCCGAATCTTCTTTTGAATATGATCAATTGTTCTTCTAGGAAATGAAGATTCATGAATTTGAAGAGGAATATCATTAAATTTTCATTCGTTTATATTTTCAGTATATATATGACATTACATCTTATAACATTTTGGATGAGTATAATCTACTCCACCGTAGTGACATACTGAAATAAACTTGAGAGACTATTGTTTATGATTGGTAATGGTTTTCTTTTGAACTAGATGCTCATAAGCTGCAGGAACAAAAACTCTACCTGAAGATATTGTACACTAGTAAACCCAGTCCCATTTTTCTTACGAGGATGTTGTACACTACATACACTTAATATGGTTATTTGTTTGTTATAGCCCCTAATTATGTTATGTTCTATTATCATTGTTTCTTGATTGGATAAAATAATGAATCATGCTAATTTTTAATAGTGAAAATTGGAGAGTGGACCACATGATTTGATCAAGATAGGTTGTTTTTTTTTTTTTTTTTTTTTAATAACCAATTGGATTTTTCCCTACAAAATCTTCAATTAAACCCATTTCCTGTAATCTTCTTTTCAGTTTTTATGTGCAATTAAGCAACTAGTTATACTTTCGTTTATTGTAATTAACCAATTAGTTGTATTGAACTTTAAGTTTTTTATTTACTTTTTTTGGTGTAAGTTATTTGCCTTTCAAATTTAATTATAGCAATTTTTATTGTGGATTTTTGCTCAGGAAGATAATATGCGTGAGGATGGACCTAATGAAAAATCTGAACAAGTTAGCCAGCTTCAAACACACACACAAAGGCGTAAAGAAATGCAAAAAAAAAAAAAAAGTCAGAATGATGGGATCACTTTCAACATTTTTTGTATCTGAAATGGTGATACAAAAGCTAAGTGTCCGTATCGTGGTAGAGAGTTTCATTGTCACTCCACAGCCCTTGGAACTGACATTGAGACCTGCAAGAAAATAGAAATTTTGTAGTGCTCCAGAGTATTAGAATCTAATAAATTTTAAGTATTAGATTTTCAATATTTAATAAGAATTCTTCAATTATATGAACTACAGATTACTCATTTTATATATATTAGGATTAAAATTATTATTTTCATTTGTCAATTAAGTTTTGACCAACTTTCAGCCGGACATATTATAATATTTTTTTCTTTAACTTTGTCTTATTTTATTGTTAAATTCATTTTTCTTTAATTTTGTTTTCTTTTACTTCTAATTTCACGTACTTTTTGTTTTTCGTTTTTTTTTTTTTTTTTTTTTTTTTTTTGCTTTGCTTATTTTGTGGTCTATTTTATATTTCTTCATTTTTCTTTTTTTTAGGTCTATTTCCATTTGATTTTTTTCAATCATCAATCTTTTTTTTAATGTTAGATTTTGTGAAGAATATAATTATAATAGCCTTCAATAAAATAAAATATAGTTCAGATATATAAGTTATCTATATTAAATTAATATATGATATTTAGAATTTTATACACTTATGTTATTTGGGTAGGTCGTACATATATTACATTTTAATACTATAATTTTTTTATTATGGAAGGTTGTTATACAGTTCACACATAATTAAGTTTAAATTTTAGTTTGATAAATATATTTTAAACATATAATAATAGGCATGGGGCAATAAGATCGAACCACAATCTTAAAATTTATGCAATTCAAAAAATAGTTATTTCTTAATATAATACTTTTTAATAATTCTAATGGGAGGTTAAATTTTCAATTATATTTATCTCACTATCACATGAATAATTGCATGAAATGATTAAATGAATTACATGAATTACAGAATAATACCTTTGGGGATTTTCTAACAATTTTTATAAGTTGTATCAAATAAAAATAAAAATATAAAAAATGGTCAATGTGTAAGATATCACTTATAATGAGAGTTAAATTTTTTTTTTGCCGTATAATTATTATTTATAAACTATTTCTTTATTGCATATCTTATTTATTTATAATTTAAAGGATATAACATATTAAATTCAAAAAATTAAAATTTTATACTCAAAATTTTAGAAGTCCACTGCCCAAAAAAAACCCCCACAAACTTATAAAATTGTTATAAATTATTAATCTGGTATAACAAGTAAATTTTTCTAGGATATTGGTACCCTGGGCAACACTAAAACCCTCACAAGAAAATCTCTTTCATAGGTACTAAGACCGTCTTCAACAGTCTGCACAACTCTAGTGTTGATTTTGCACTAATTTAGTGCAAAATCTGTTTTTCTCTCAATCCATTTGCACTACTTTCTACGCTAAAAAAGAATATTTCATAATATTACTTATAATTTAGTTATTTTTAATCTTTACTTTACTTCATATTTATTAAACACATAATATGGAATTTATTAAAAATATCTTTTATATGTGTAAAAAACATTTGAACTTTTTATATATAAAATTAGTTATATATACAAAAATACATATAGAATTGACCAATAATAATGAAAAATTTAAATTGAAATTCATAATAATAGTACAATACCAACATACATTTTCAAGATTAAATTTTTGAATTCAATTATTCTGTCCACAATGCTCAATTAATACATTTCGTTGTAATTTTATGTTTTGTCCTTTAGTAATTTATGTATTTTTATTTATTTTAACTTATACTTATAATTTTATGAGTAGTATTTTAAGTCTAAGTAATTTTTTTATTATGATTGAAATTACACATTTTTTAATATTATTTTTTATCACATTTAATTAAAAATATTTTTAAATTAATTTAATTAATTGTCATACAAAAATATATTACTGAATACAAAATATTAAGAAGTATCAAAATAATATATTAAACAAAAAAAATAACGAAGACTTTTACAGCTGAATGCAAAAAGAAATTATAATAATGCAAGCTTCAACGCACTGTTGAAACCTGTCTTTCCCACTTCAAAGCCATAATAGCTAGCACATTATTGGAGTTGGTCTAAGTAAGCATTGTTAAACTTTCTTCCGAGCAAGTGTAATGTTGTTGGGGTAAGGACTCTGAAGTACTTGGAAATATGACTATGATGTTGTGAAAAAAGTTGTAGCATTCATAGATATTGTGGATGAGTTGCCTTTTAAATTCATTCGAAAAGAGGAATTTCAATACTTAATGTTTCTAGCATCTCTTAGGTTTAAATAGAGTAAAACATACTAATAATATGACAAAAATGTAAACTTTAATACGTTTTTAGTATTTACAAGAAAATTAAGTTCAAATTTTATGGACTATCAACAGAAATTATTTGACTTTCGTTTGTTAGGGTCGCGCCTGGAGTTCAGAGATAATCGATATTGGATCAAATAAATTTAAAAAAGAAGAAACAAATTATTGACTATTTGACTTTTTCAACATTGAACTAAGCTCATTTTGATTTTGGTATAAATTTAGATAATTTAAGACTATCAAAATCTAGAATCATACCGAACAAAAATCAAATTATACTATAGTGTTCTAAATCAAATAATCAAATAAATTACAAATTAAAAATAATTTTTTATATAAAATCAGTTGAAATATGAATAAAAATGAAATTATTAATAATTCTCAATAGTTAGTTTAACATAAATAATACTAGGGAAACCATTCCTTATATTTTTTTAAATATTTTTAATTTAGAAATATCATACTTTTATAGAACTGCCTAATTATTCATAAAATATTAAAATTATTTTTTTAGTTTAAAGAGGAAAAAAAAAACTTCATATCTCCGAACTCTCCATTTATATCCATTAGTATTGAATATCCGTATCGAATCATACTAAAATTTTGATAAACTAATAATTGATGTTTAATACTATAGTACACTACAAATATTTAATTTTAAAAATGTTCAAAGTTCAGTACAATGAATATATTTAGATATTCGAACTTGTCCGTATCGTACACATCCCAAATTTATGTGCATTGGATAAAAATGATATATATATATATATATATACAAGTTTGCTTCGGGGATGAATTAAAGGACTAGTTGTTAGGTTTGGAATCACTCGCTTGCTCGTTCTAACTTAAAATATATATATATATATATATATATTGTGCACTAATTGGGACCAAAAGAAACAACAAATTCCTTGAACATATAGATGTACTCCAAAGATTTGGATGCTCTTTTCCAATATTTTATCATATTTTACTTCTAGTTAAATAATAATGATTAAAATAGGAGTAAATATATTTAGTATAAGGTACCAATATATCAACTTTTTAAAACAAAATAGAAATATAAAGGCAGTTCAAATTAATTTTGTGTATTATTTGAAAAGTGCCACCTTTACAAAAGTATGTATAAATAGGTAACGTAACTTCAAAGGTTTGCATTACAAATTTAAACAGACAACCTATGTTCTAAGTGGCCCAAAAAGAATTTATTTTAGACTCAATTTTCACTTGATCTACGGCTTGTAATAAGCCATCAATTTTGATGTATGTTCATTCATTTCTTTATTAGTTTGAATTCTTCAACAAAATTTGAGTTATAAACATCTTTTTCATAAGGGTATTTTAAATAAGAAAAACTTTGATTTATGTAAGAAGAAATGCAATTAGATGTAAGATGTTTCAGATTTGTATGTATACATTAGTGTATTTGATCACATGTATTCACAGCTGAAAAAAGTAAGAATTTCCCTTACGGTTACATAAGAAAGAATTAATTAATGAAAGTAGGATACAAACAACTATCTGGACTGCACAGATGGAAACTCCCTCATCTCTTTTAACTTTTTTTGGCTTTTTTGTTACGAAATCAGAATAAGCACCCCTGCTGCACACATTACACGAATCAGCAGCTGCAAATTCCCAATCCAATCTTGTCTGTTCGCCTAACCATTTCAAGAGAGTGAGAGAAAGAGCCCTTTTCGTAAGGTTTATCACAGAAAGAACCAATGCAAGAATTAAAAGTTTTGTGCAGAATGATCATACCTTTATGGAGCCCAGAAAAGAGGAAGCGGAACTTGGAACAAGCCCAGTGAAGCCAATATCATAAGAAACACTCCCATCAGCCTTAAACAGCCCAAAGTTCCTCTCTGATGTCGGCCCGGGCTTTGAATTCTCATTAAACAGAGCGAACACATAAGCCTTCACTGCCACTTTTGGCCTGTAAGGAGTCCCCTTCTTCTTCAGAAGCCTCTTCCTCAAGTTAAGGTTATACGTCCTGGCGTTCTTCAAATTCGCCCCAGCCTCGTTCTCATCCCCCTTCGAAGCCCAGCCCGTCTCTGAAACAATGACTTCCATCTTCCCAAAACCAACCTTCTCCAACGCAGCATAGGCCGCATCTACCATTGCATCAAACATGTTATCATAATGCAGCCTTGTTTTCGCATCATAAATCCCCGGATTCTTCAAAAAAAGGGCGTAATTCAAATCAATGTGTGATGGATCACTTATATAGGCCAAGAACGGATACGCATTGATGTAGAAAGGGGAGCCAATCTGAGAAAAGAACTGAAGGAGTGGCCTCATGTAAGGCAGGACACTTTCCTTGAATGCCCCTGCAGACGGAGGGTACGTGGTGGCGAAAACGGCCTCAGAATGTGGGCTCGACACCTCTATTCGTCTGGCAAGACCGAGGCGATCAAGTGCACTATATACATTCTTCACCGCGGGGACGAGAACCTCCCACAACTCCATGTCGCCACCTCCAAGAATCTCGTTGCCTACTGCAATGCCGGTGATCTGCGTGCCGGGTAAGAATGGCTCGACGTTTTCTTTGAGCCATTCGATGGCGCGGTCTTCGTTTACGCTGATGTCGCGCAGGAACTCGTTGCCCAGGCCGACGATTATACCGATTCCGGAGCCCCGGAATGCTTGGAGAACTGAGTGATCGGCGTCGTAGATTCGGACGTTCTTGATCTTGGCGGCCTTGAGGAGGGTGACCACACTTTCCGGGGGAGGGATGTCATCTGCTATTCTGCCGTAGTTGATTCCGTATGTGCCTGTGAATGCATTTACTACCAAAACTGCAGGAACAGGAATCAGTAGTAGCAGTTCTATGTATTCATCACAAACAAAAAGGCTTTAATTTTGAACATTATTAATTCCTTTGCAGCATATTTTCAGGAGTAGGAATTGTTGTCAGACCAGGCCAAAAAGTTATTTAGAAAGAAAAAACTAACATTTATGAGATTTTATCATTGTTTTCTACTTTTTATTTTAATAAACTTATCCATACAGCCATAATTTTGCTAGTTGGATGCAACTTTAGTCAATTTATATTGAGTGCGAGATTAGGTTACCGTGGAATTTTTTTGCATTTTATTTAGATAATAATGTAGAATTGAAAATCATTCAAAAGGGTTTCTTCATGATTAGGCTAGTATATATAACATAATACGAACATAAAAACAGTGAAACAATCCGGATGTAAAATGTTTGATCAAAGATGAATTTAAGGAGAAAGGGACGTACCGTGTGATAAAGGAAGAATTAATAAGAGAAAGAAGCAAAGAGAAGAGGAAAAGAAGGCCATCATCATAGAGAGGAGTCTTCTTAATTCATGATTTGGGGCCAAATTAAATAAAGATTGCAATAGTGATGACCATAAGTTGAAGACAATAATGGGTGCAGAATGCTTGGTGAGAAGGCTTGCCATTGTCGTGGGTGAGAGACCAAATCATCCAAGATTCTTAACCCTAATCCAGAGATGGGTTTTCTCATCAAGTAAATCATGTTTCACTTTGTGGGATTGGAATGAGATTCCTAACTTTCCCAATGTTCTTTTGTTGATTAAAACTTTGTGCTTTCCTTTGACCCCTTTTGTTGCGATTCTTCGTGGACGTAATATTATTTTTGCATTTGCTTGATCGTTTTATTTTTCTTAAACCTACAAAAGTATAAAGTACTTATTTATAATAAATAAATAAAAGAAGAAGAAGAAGATCAAAATTAAAAAGTTTATTTTTTTAATTAAAAAAAAGGTCATGTTTTAATTAAACAAGTACAGCAAACGTTTTACAGATACCCAGCTTTCTGCAGTTGGGAATACACTTCCACCACTTCTCTCTCTTGCATATGTGACAGAATTTTTGTGTCATCGTCGTCTTTCCTTCCTCCGTCCTTTAATGATTTTCGAAGAAGGGAGCAAAAGTCAGTAAACAACTATTCCTGAACAAAAGAAATAATGAGAGGAATATTATGTATAAGCCAATTAACTGCTGCCATATCATCAAAGGGAAACATGTTTTCCAGCAAGATTTTGAGCAGTCCAAGCAGATTGTTTCACTGCATGCCATTTCAAATTATAGGAAATCAGAGGATAAGTATATATTTCAAAGAAAGCAATCTGCAAACTAATGAAATAATGCAGCTAAACCATTTTTGTTCTTTGCTGATCAACCCATTTTGAACCAGGGATCTAATCCTTTCCCCATCACAACACCCGGAAAAGAACTTCGCCTTTGTTTATTTATGTTTCATATTGTACTCAGAATCAAATTAATTATTATGTTCCTTATATTTTTTCCACAGAGCTGGGGGCCACCAATAATTCAGACATTAAACTATATCTGAAGAAAAGACTACACATATTACATTCTTTTTACAAGTTTATGTACGCAAGGCAGAAATGCATCTATTAAAAATACAATTCTTTCCATTCCAAAACAAGAATGTTATGCGAATGGACAAGAAAAGAAAAAAATCCTGTTTAAAAGTAGTGTTTAATACAGAATGATTCTTTTTAAGTGTTTGCTATGTACTACTAAAAGACATGAGAACATATTTCAGAAACAACAGTTGCCCTCACAATCAAAGCCGTCAGCATCCACCATGGATCCTTTGAACAGCGGGAAGGGATACATAGAATGCATTCATGCGGCTCATTAAATGAGTAGAAAGACAGCAGGAAAGTTTCATCAAAAAATATATCACCTGGAAAGTTACAACCATGTACATACCACATTTAAGCCTTTTCTATTCTAGGTACATATATAATTCATGTATATCAACCAAAAATCCCAGATCATGTCCTTTTTCAACTTTACTAGTTCCCATATTCAAGAAAAAGACATACGATTTGTGTAGAAGTTTGCTGGCATCGTCAATATTGATTATTAACTTTTAGATGAATGAAAAGAAGATCAACCAGTATTACTGGGAGAAAATGCATCAACCGAAGTGCACCATTATCTATTCAAATATTTCACATAAAAAAATTGTGTGGTCTCGAGCAGCATAATGTATAAAGGGAAATCAGTATCAACGTGAACAAGTTGAGAATGAATATACAGTCAATTAAAGATTGAAGGTCTAATGCATAATTCAGTTCTTCATACTGATTGTGTCTTTATAAAAGGCTTTTGTCAGTGTAAACTTTTGATGGACATTATAAGACAAAAGGCGGTCTTTATCAATTCATGACAGTGCATGTTGAAGTACCTTTCAACTATAAATTTATAGGATTTTCATATTTCAGTATATTATCGAACTACTTAAGACAGTATTTAGTTACCCTTAGCTGATTATGACAAACTGAAACACTCAACTTAACAGTAACAGGACCTATATTCCCAACCAAATATATGAATTTCATCTAGCTTTTCGGTTCGCATATGGCTAAATCTCGTGGTTAAATGAGTGAGTTAAACGAAACTGCTAATTATCAACACTTTCAAAAGGAGAACAGAGAACATCGACTCCAGATCATTAAAAAGTTTTTGTGTCTGAGTTTTGGTTAGCTCTAATTTTGTTACTTAATAACATGGATTTTTATTTTTTTTTAATAGATTTGCATCGGTTAAAAGCAATTTGGAAGGCTCCTGTACCTAAGAAAGTTGGAAGTATTTTTATGGTTGATGGTTAAGGAGGTTACCCACCTGTGAGTTGCTACAAAGCCGCTTACCGAAGTATCTTATATATCTCCAAATTGATGTGTTTTGTGCAGGTGCAGCTCGGAGGATATAAACCACTTGTTCCTGCATTGCTCATTTGGACAAAATCTTTGGATTAAATATCGGGAAGCTCTTTAGTTATCAAGTCGTAGGAGATAAGAATTTTTCATATAATGAATGTAGTGAGACATGTTTTAATTAAGAATTGGAAGTTAGTGGAAGGGATTCCTCACCCCTTATACCCTTCTTTGAATATCGATTAAAAAAAAAAAAAATTTGTTTAAACAAAAGGATATATCCAACCATAGTGCTTGGTAGTGTGGACTGTGCATCCGTTGTTTTATTAGTTCAAAAAGTTTATAGATCAAATCTCACCAGGTGAGGGATTCACAAAGATTTCATACTGAGGATGTGTAACGTTTACTAGGTTGGATTTTATTTGTAGATTGACTTATATACCCTTGAAACAAATTATAAAAGAATGGCAGCTTTTTTATTTTGCGCTAACAAGAAATCATTGATATTGTCCAAAAATTTTGAGGTTTGAGAAAACAAACATAAATTATCAGAAATCAGTATGACAACATACATTCTAATAGCGTTGTCAGCTACTGAGTCCTTTTGGGGTAAGGCTTCTGGCCACCGTGGATTTAGGCGCAGGTGAGGGTCGAAGCAGTGCCTCGTTGGTGACTCATGAGGTCGGTGGTGATGTTGCGGTGGACGTTGGGGCATGCAGTTTCTGGAGGGGCGAACTTAAAATTGAGAGTGGGCATAGCCAACTTGGGTCCTTCAAAAGAGAGGATTTGGAACTGTGGAAGCCTACAATAGGGGTGGGGCTGGGGTTTGAGGAAATGGAACTTTGTGGTGGAAGGGTTCCAAATGGAGAGGGAAATTAAGGAGGAGAACGAGAATGATGAAGGTGCCATTGCTGGAGAGAGCTGATAGTATTTAACAGGCGATGAAGCCAAGGAAAAGAGGGCAGTAGCAATACATTTCCCAAAGGCAAGCAGTTGCAGTAGCCACATTTTATGTTACAAAAATGTTGTCGGTGATGTAAGTCACATGCTCCCATTTTCCCATCACAACCATACATACATACATATTTACAAGAACTAAAGAGAGATAATCTCACGCACATATGATGAAATAATCTTTTATCAAATAATTACTGTTGGTACCAAAAGGAGAAATGTAACCATAAAATGTCATACACAGAATCTTTCACCAAAACTAGTGATAATATAAAAAGGAGAAAGCCAAGTCTAATAAAACTAAATAATCCACACACCACTGAATCTTATCAACTGTATGTCTTAAATGAGAACCTGATGTTCTTTGAAAGGAGAAAAATCATTACCTGCTTCTTCAAATAACTAAGCCTCAACTTCAGCTTTGCCTACGCAAAAATGAGCTTAGTTTTCCACCTTCCGTTGGATCTCGAAAACAATCCCATTGCGGTAATAGAAGCAAATGGACAGCCGTTCCTTTAGGAAAGCCTTGAAAGATTCATAGTGCTCATCATCAGAACGCTGAGGAAGAAAACACACAAGGCAATTAGCTATGGAGACACAAAAATGTTAGACCAAGCACAATAGTGTCAAGACATACTTCCGCAAACAAAATCTTGAGATTAGGTGCGCTGTTCAAAAAGGCTGGAAGCATTGCCCACCCACACAAATCCATATAATTTACCATCATATAGCCCAGTTGTGGAAACCTAGGCAGTGGGTGAGGAAAACTGTACAGTATCTGCATGAGAAAGTAAGAACACTTCTTAGATCAATAACATTAATCCTCTAAGCTTTCAAAAGATGTGGATATGGAGAAGCTTACCCTCATGAATGTATCTGAGAACCACAACCTCTCAGCACCAGAGCAAGCTTTTACAAGCTCTATTGCTTGTCCATCAATCAGAAATAGATATTGAACGACAGAAGGGTCAAGATCTAAACGAGCCACCCTAAGAGACTTCAACTTTTGTATTGTATACCGACTAGCAAAGAAGCCATCATAACTCAGATATTCAAGTTTTGGAGCATCAAGCTCAACTTCACCCTGAAGACCATGGACACCATACACCAATTTCAAAGCTTTCAGTGAAGGGATGCAGATCCGAAGTTTTTCTTCAAATGAGCAGACACAATTATGTACCACTAAATACTGAAGCAAAGGACAGGATGCTAGGATAGCATTGACCACATTACATTTCATATACTGAACAGAAAGCATATTAAGATTTGGTAAACTAAATCTTAACTCATGGCTATCATCAGCAAAATCAAGATACAGATTTAGTGAGACAATACTGCACCCAAAAAGACTGTCGAGCAAAGAGTTTGAGTTCTTAAGTGGATGGTTCCACAAGGTCACCCTCTTGACATTGAGGCGTAGTGCAGCATGAATCCAATTAGCAATGTCTTGTCCGTCATCGCATTTTCTACAAATTAGACGGAGCGCATGTATGGAAGATGTGTCATGTAAAGTGACATTTAGCAGCCTATTCACAAACTTTATAAAGCTAACCAGGCTGGTGCTGGAAGCTGATTCTGGGTGTAAGAGTAATGAGTCATCTAACTGGAGTTTCAGTTTAGGGATCAACGGGAAAAGATTTTTCCACCTGGTGGAGAGAATACAGGTGCCAACAGCATATTTAGTGGGGAGGAATGATAAGATATGACAAAGAATGTCCCTCGGTAGATTGCTTATTCTATCTGTTCCACTAGAATCAACACCATCATCATCCATGGTTTCTTCATTGACCGGGCCACATTCAAGACATCTCATACGTTTTTGGGTAGTATCCATTGGCTTATACAGGCTTCGATCTTTAAAGTTTAAACAACACTTGACAGAGATAAACAAGCCTTCAAATGGAGATTTGCATCTCTTCACCGATCAGTGCGTATTATTAGATATGCTATGTTTCTTGACTGCGCATACGCTGCTCAAGCAGAAATGTTCCAGACGCTCTCTGAAAAAATCAAAAGGTAAATTATCCCGTCATGTCTTGGCAACAGACATCAACCCAAATATGAGTGAAATGGTGAAGAAACCCACCTTGATTGTCAAAATAGGCTTGTTAAAGTCTGCCTGCTTTTTTTAGTCAAAACTTTTACTAAACATAGCGCATTAAGGCAAATGCATCTTGATTCACTTTATGAAATATGACATGAAAGGATATACCTGCAATATTGCTACATAACCGCAGGATTAAATTATATAGCTTCAGGAATAACAGCTTACAGAACAAATGCTGATTAAGAAAGGAAAATAAATAAAAATAATATATATATGGTGTATCACACCCCAGATGACAAACGAGTGAATAATGAGTTCAGGACTCATATTTGATAGAAAATGTTGAGGTATTCACTACATAACATATGACCAAACGCTTTTATTTGAGAAAACTTAGTTACAGTTCACAAGGTCAAAAGTAAGAAAAACTCATTCTTTATCAAATCATATGTGATAAAAAACTGATTCTGATCATGCAACCATGTGTGCAGTTTATAAATCTTAAATAGACGTCAAACTCCTATTTACATCAGCTGTGTTAATCCAAATCCTATTCATCAAAAAAATGGATGCTTAGTTATTCATTTACAGGCATGACAGTTGGGAGGGAAAACAAACTAACAGACAAAAGTCAACAACAACAAAATTGTGTTTATTCATGAAACCTACTCTTCTCTGTAACATCTTGATACTGATTTCTATTACAAGAGAAATAAAAATAACCTGTTTATGCATAATCATATATTAACAATAGGAATCCCACACTTCTTAATAACCATAATCATAATTCTCCAGAAAAGTAAAATTATTTAATCAAGAAAAAAGAAACACACATTAATAGAAAAATAAGCAGAAGTCCATCAAATGCACATTTAAAACTATTGGTTCCATAAGATTGGTAGTTGATTCTCAAATTAATTAAAGATCTGTGAACTAGTTCAGCAAATTCATTAGCAGACCAGAAACACATACAAATATACCAATAAAATTCTCTAGTCAAATTACTTAATCAAGAGAAATAAACACAAAATGCACATTAAAAACAATCAGTTACAGATCGGTAATTGATTCTAAAATTAATACGATATCCATCAACTTGTTTCAGAAAATTCATCAGAAGAGAAGAAACGTACATGCAAATCTAGCGAGAAGACACAAATCTAGCGAGAAGTATTCTTTTCCAATTGCTCTTACCCATTCTC
The DNA here is from genome assembly GCA_028749325.2 of Caryopteris x clandonensis. Taxonomy (NCBI): domain Eukaryota; kingdom Viridiplantae; phylum Streptophyta; class Magnoliopsida; order Lamiales; family Lamiaceae; genus Caryopteris; species Caryopteris x clandonensis. The sequence goes on along the minus strand of JAPYKT020000003.1, from coordinate 4,298,128 downwards.
ATTCTTTCTTCGATCTCTGACTACTCTAATCCGCCAAACATCTGATATTTGCTCCTTCTTTTAGGTTCTTTTCCTAATCTTATTCCTCTCGGCCTTTATTTACCTCTCCAACCAAGTAAGTAATTCCTTCAGGCTTCAGCCACCAAGTATTCCTTGCAATAGTATCAACACCGCCGCCTTCTATAGCACCCACTACTATTGTTTTGTTTCCAGGATCCAACCCTGGTGGAGTGTTTCATATATATATATAGCTATAAATTTATTTTCCACACATGTAACGGAAGACACGTGACAGCCACGTGCCTATCAAAAAAGCAATTTGGTGGCAGATGGGCCTCTTTATTTTTCATAACTGCACAATGCCTTAAAAATATGCATTCACACGCAGATTTGAGAAAGATTTGGCCAATATTGATTTCCGTCTCCAATCATCATCAAGTTTATAATTTTTCAACATTTTAATATTTACTTTCCCATTCTTTAACTATCCTAGACAACATTCTAAAAAGCATCAGGTGCCATGCAGGTGGGCCTAGCACCATGGAGGCATAGGCTGGGCCCTGAAAGTGGGAGCACTTTTATGTATCTTCTACTAGTAACGCCTTGTTGTTTCTTATTAGACCTTATATTTTACCAATATTTGTGTTCTAGCAGATAGTTATTATATATTTCAGGTTACAATCGAAGTTATGTGATTATTACAGCTAAATAATAATAAAAGAAAACAGAATAATCCTACAAGTGTCTTTACCAAAAAGAAATAGAAGTTGTGTATTTTTACCTTTTTGAGACTTGAGATGGATGTGGTTAAGGTATCGTATGCATATCATGATCAAAACAGCATCACTTTAGTTTTAATATGTTAAAAAGAATTAAAAGGCCCATGCAGTGCCTTCCCACATTCCCCCCCCCCCCCCCTCAACACACACACACCAAGGCAAGATGAGACCTTTTTAGGCTTATTTGGGCAAGAGCAGACAGCCCTTCTGACTGGCTGATGCAGCAGCCTTTTAGAACACGATCCTAGGAATCAAAACCTCAGGTTAAATCAACATATTTCTAAAGAGGCTAAAACTAAGATTCTCAAAATCACGCACTATTCACAATTACTTCAACAATGAACAGCAATGAAAACTCATAAGCAAACGTAGTATTTCATTTGAACTACTCAGAAAGAGGCAATGCTTATTCATGATATGGACAACTTGATGCCTATTTGTGCACAATTGTAGACCATCAAATAGTTAAATGACATACCAAGATTGGATTACAAACCATTTTCAGTTCCCTTTTCCTCCTCCTCAGAGAGAGAGAAAGGAGAATACAAAGATCCAACACATAAAGGAAGAAGTCATGCATAGCCAACAATAATTCAATAGTGAACAAGGATAAAAACTAACATTAAAGTTTCTTGGGAAATAAACATTCAATAGTGCATATTCTCAATATGAATATGGCGATGCCTAACAATAGTGTAATTTTCCAGACCACCAGATGTGTAAGTGACATGAAAGATTGTATCATAAATCATTCTCACTTTCCTTTTAGTGCAGGACAACGAAGATAAAAATAAAAATGAGAATGCCCTAAAAGGAACGAAAAAACAGCTAGCAGATAACCGAGTTTAAATTCATCCATTGAAACTCTTTTGTGTCACCTGATTTGGTACTCCACAAAATTTATCATTCCATCCAACTGCGAAAATCCCTCCTTCCGATTACCCGTGCCTAATCAAGAGAGTACTCCTCCACATTCACTGCCACAGATCTTCCTTTCTACATAAAAATAATTAGTACTGGATTTCTGCAAAGTTTAAATAAACCTTTGCTTTGATAGCAGGAGAGTATGTCTCCAAATAGTATCTACTGTAAAGTTTGTAAATCATTCACACTAAAAATTCCTAGTGAAAAGGAAAGAGAAAATAATTCATTAGAGAATAATATTTAACCAACCAACTAAAGTGTTAACTTCGACATGACTCGTTTTCATTTTTTTTAGAAGGATAAGTTCACATTTCTCCTCCAAATGATCTAATGTAAATTAAACTATTATTTAAACAAGTAAAAAAAATAAACAACAAACATATATGCCATACTATATATGCACTTTACTGTATCATCAATTGCAATACAAAAGGCTTACCAGTTTGTGAAAATGCCACATAAGAGATGCTCAGAAATTACAGGGCCTGCCATTCATACATCAATGCATAGTGAACTAGTTATGTTATGTTGCTTACAAGACGCACATCATATCCCCGATTCACATTAGCAACATTATAAAATCACCTGAAGTACTGAAACAATTTTGAGCAGTCTTCTCCAAAAGTTTGTTCAGTACTTCTTTAATCTATATAATCCAATCTATCAAGAAACATTTGGTAAAGAAGCTTCTCCGAAAGTCAACCACTCTGTAATATTAATGGTTAAAAATTTCAATAACAGACCATAGAACACCAAAAATCTGCAAAAGAGAAAGCTATCCACCATGTTACATCCAATACTATTCTAAAAATCGAAATACTTTAGGTTCTTGCATGAATAGCATCCAAGTTACAGCATTCTTAAGATAATATGTAAGGAACACAGCTGGTAAACCTGTATACACTGACAACATATCTTGCTCTAAATACTCACAGCATCGACATATGACTTCTACTTGAGACCATTGAATACAATCTCCTGAAATAATTACCTATACCAATTCCAGGATTGGTCCTCGGGACCACTATATGCAACAAGGGAGAACCTCTCTTTCATGTACAGTTGCTTGAAGCTTAATGCTCCTATTCATCACAATCTTGGAACAGGAAGGATGTATAAATTTCAAGGAAATTAAAACAGAAATGTTTGTAGGATGACTCTGATTCCCAACATTGATAGTTCAGTTCTGCTGCTAATGCTTCTATGGAATCCCATGGTGAAAAGAAACACTTAAGACACAAAATAAATAAATAAACACAGATAGGCCCTGAAGAAAGAAACTAAGCAGTAAATGTAGCTGTTTTTACAAGCCTTTGTATTAATTTGGTTGTCCCTGAATTTAGCAAGGCTAGCTTCCTATTTCAGCAAAGTGGACGCTCAAAGAAAATATTGATGGGACTGCTTACAGCAAAACTATGTTTCCAAAATTGCATAAAAGGAAAGATCATATAGTCTTAAACATATACCAATTCAAAACAGTGTATGTACTTCTACTAAATAAGACAGCATCAACTTCCCAATATGCATAAGAGAGATTAAAGAGCACAGTCAAAACTTATCCATAGTAACAGCTCACCATAATTATTCCAAAAGGACAACTACTGAAACTTGAAGTTTTGGCTAATAAAACCAAATAATGAGTTTCTAAAGGCTAATACAATTCACATTATGTACCAAATCTAAAGGGAGTATTGGTTAGTAAGAATGAAATCAGAGATTTAATGAAACTATTAAACTTCAGAACAAGATATAAGCTCTCCACTGCTGCATGTCACAAGAATATGCTAATTAGTATGCAAAACGCATTCATTGAGTGAGAATTGACAGCTTAGCAAGCTAATACTTTGTATAAGCATTGAACCAACATTAAAACCATACCATTGATATTGCCCGGTCACAACGAGTGCTTTTCATACTCATCATTAAGGACAGATATAGGACTTTATTTTACGAAAGGAACACAGTTAAATACCAAATATAAACCACATTTAGAACAATTCTTCAGCATAGCAGTTACAACTGAACTATTCTTAAATAAGATTTTTTGGTTCTAGTGAGTAAAGAAATGGTCGTTTAGAAAAACAAAAGAAAAGGCGAAGAAGTGGAAAAATGATTGATGATAGCTGCACAATATTATTTTTTTACCTAATTAATATATTAAATGTGAAAGATAAATAGCAAAAAATGAAAAGAAAAATGGCTTTTTCTTTTTCTTTTTTTTTTTTTTGGGGGGGGGGGGGGAGGGGGTTTGCCCCATGTGAGAGCTATAGCGATTTGGAATTGACTTATTTGTTGTGTTACATCAATGATGGACACTTTAACATTGAAGTAACGATCAGAGGCACATTTCCCATGGAATGAGATGGTGAAAACATATGACAACAACTACTCCTTTAAGAATTCCAAGAGGTCCATTCCAAATTACATGAAATGAGGGCCAAACCACTTATATTCGAAACATCAATTTTCTTGCACTAACTCGAAACAAAGGGAAGACCACTCACTGTAATGCCATTATTGAAATGGAAAGATGTTACAGTCAGAATCTTGTTTCTCTTTTATATTTACAATACAACATACCGAGAAGCAATATTCTTACATATGTTAGTGAACCCTTTTCTTCCTCCGACTTACACACGCAGCGGAGGCATTAGATTAAGAGGCTGCAGCAAGAGGAGGCCAGTGAGATCTGTCTTGGAAGAACGACGTATTGTTCCTGTCCATTCCATATTGGCTTGTTACCTCTTCCTCTTCTTCATCATCCTCAGCATCCCACAAGAATCGAGCGTATGAAGCCAAAACATAACTGCAGGAAATCAATTTGGGTTAACTTTGACCAAAGTCGAGTTCAAATGGATACTAAGTAAATCATGCTATGTTTGTGTCTAGATATTGATCATGTTTTCCTTTTGGACAAACTCTATATTGATTTCAAAATTCTGACATGAAATGGTCTTCTTTAGCTTTTTCCACAGAAAATTCGAGTTCCAAACTAAACATGAAAAGCTTGAATCTATTATGTGGTTAATAATCCTTCATTATGCGACACAAGGCTAACAAAATTTTCCAGCCTTTCAATTGGAAATCCATGTAAAGGACTCATAAACATCACCATCTCAATTGAATACGACTGATCAAGGTTGTTCCTTGCATATCTTCACCACAAATTCATGACCAAAAAAATCAAAATTAAGAATCAAGATTTTTTCCAATAACCCAACTCCACATAAATCCCAACCAAAACACTCGATGGACCACAAAGGTAATTCCATGGCATGCCACACTAGACGATATAAGAAATAAGATTATCGATATGTCCTTGACAGTTTTAGCCTAACCCAATAATCCAGGTATTATCGTGGTGTTTGATTCATTGCACAAATATTCAAAACTTGACCACTCTTAATCAACTTATACCCCACAAATTAGCCACAGAAAGAAAAGTATAACAAATGTTTACTCAAAACTTAGATTAACAACTGGGAAAAGTATCCAATCAAATAAACAAGAAGGGAATTTCAAGTTCTCACCAGTCATTGGGGTCAGTTTTGACAGCTTGATCAAAATAAGACTCAGCTCTAACAGCATCTCTTTGAGTCTGCCAAATTAGATCAGCATAAAGTGATAATACATTGCCGTCGCTCGGGTTCACCAGAATTGCCCTTCCACAATACTCCTCTGCTTTTGCAAAGTCTCCCTTCACCTATATACAGCACATGAAATAATTCCGAATTCAAAAATTTCAAACTAGAAAGATTATAACTTAATGAAAATGTAATCTTTGAATTCAATCCAAGAAGAAAGCATAAAAGTTTGTTCGTTGTAAAGGGAATACAAATTAGTGAAGAAGTAATATAGCATTTAGATACAACTGATAATAAAAAGTAGAACTTAAAACATATAAATCCTTATGATAAAATTAAAAACCAAGAAAAACAGTAAAATCCCATTGAAGAAGCTAATTGCAATCTCAAAATTATTCAACATGTTCCTGATAAAAAGAAAGTACCTCTTTTAAGAATTTAGCATAATTGGCAAGCAAGAGGGGATTTCCCGGATTGGCTTGTATCATCGTCTCATAGTACGCGTCTGTGCTCTCCCGCCCATGCCAACTCCCCGGATCCTGTGAGCCCGAACCCGACCCATCATCGGAGCCCCTTCCACCACCACTCATACCCCCACCTCCACCTGCGCACCCCCCGACACCTCCCCCCACCACCAGCGTCTGAGGCATCTTCTCCCTCTCCCGCACCGCCAAACAACCCTCCTCCGTCGCCGGGGCGCCTAATCCGGTCGTTGACAGGATAATGGACCCCACATCCTGTCCTTCACTCCTCTCCTTAATTTTCGCCGGTTTAGGCGTCGCCGGCAACCGCAAACTCTTCTTAGGCTTCGCTGGATCTTTGAGATCAGACTCAAACGCTTTCCGGGTAGGGGTACTCCTCCCCAAGCTGTCCTCAGACAACATCGTCAAGCAAAACGACCGGGTTCTCGTTAACTGCGGCAGGGTATCGGACTCCGGCGATGACCCTGACCCGGTTGTTGAATTGGGTAGCCATGAATTCAAGATTGGCGTCGAAGCGCTTCTCAGTAGCATTCTACCTTTTTCCCGATTCCTAAGGAATATTAGTGTGTCAGTAAATGATGGATTTGGAGGCTGTGCTCCTCCTTGAGGAAGATGGCGGAGTAGATGGGGCTTTATAGGAGAGTGTACGGATTGGGTGATCTGAATACTGCTTGGAATGTAGTGAGAGAGATGGACCAAGATTTTTATCGGCTGATCAAATAAAATTATCAATCAGGATTCAAGATGTCACTGTAACTGTGCAAGTGCTCACGTGAATATGGTATAGGTGGAGGCGAGAAGCGCCGCTGGCGACCAGTGTGGAGGGGCCCTGTTTTCAGGGATTCTTACCCACCGCAAAAATTCAATTAATTTTATTTTTTATCGAGCAGTAAATTTGTATTACTCCTTTAAACTACTTTAAACTACTTTATGATATCTCTTTTTTTATGTAAATATATATCATATTTATATTTATATATATATATTATAATATTTAATTTTTTAAGTAAATATCTATCAATATATATTATAATATTTATTTTTTAATTAAAATTTATATCAATATCTATCTATATATATTTGATTTATAAAACTACAATATTTATTAATTTTTAAGTTGTTATTGTCAAAATATGTTTATTTGATTTTTTTTTATTTGTTACTAAAAACATCAAAAGCTTATAACTTTTGTTTGTTTTAACTTCAATTATATATATATATATATAATTATGTTTTTATGATCTTTAATTTGACATTCATATTGTGCACACATATATATACATATATATATACATTAATATTTACCTACGAAATATAAAATATTTTTTTCTTAAGTTAATTGTGATATACATAAAGAGAAATAGTGTCTTAAATATTAATAAAAAATTGTTGTCTATATATCAATATCTATCTATATATGAGATATAATAAAATAATTTTGATTGATATCGCAATAAAAATAATTATATTATTTTTTTATTATTTTATTATAAGAGTATATCAAACAAACTTCTCAATATTCTGTAAATATAAATTGTAGTTTAATTTATATCCTATAATTTCGTAAATTTTGAGATATAGATAACCTATACATCTGTATATAAAATTTAGATTACAATAATTCAATTTATATATATATATAGAGAGAGAGAGAGAGATTTATATATAATTATATGATATCAACTAAATTATCAATTATTATCTAATTACAGTCTTATACGATTTAATAATAGGAGAATTATATGTAATTACTTAAATATTTGTACTAATAGTTATTATATTTATTTATTATTTTTAGCAAATTTTTAGTTAGATATTTTAGAATTGTATGATATCTATAATATATTTGATACATATGATATCAAATAAGTTCGAAAATTAAGAGATTTGAATCTATAATATTATTTATAATTATATATATATATAGAGAGAGAGAGAGAGAGGTTTATATATATCTATATATATATATATATGTGTGTGTGTGTGTGTGTGTGTATAATCATATGATATCAACTAAATTATCAATTATTATCTTATTACAATCTTATACGATTTAATAATAGGAAAACAATTATCAGATTATCTTTAACATAATTTTCAATACTAAAATTTTAAATAGGCAAAGATTGATATAGATTGTAATTATATTTCCATAATAGTATCTTTAATTATAAATAATAAAATATTTAATTTATTTAATATAAATTTATTATATATTTTTTGCATCATATTTTAAAGGTTGTCATGTAGAAGAAGAACAAAATTTTATTTGAGAAAATAAAAGAGGAATTGTGTGGCAAATAGGCAAGATGGAAAATTGTTTTCTTTAATATAAAATTGGTGTTTCTGGATAAATCTAATATGTTCTAATATTTTGAAATTTTCATAATAACAAGAGATGATGTGGGCAACCATTAGTTGACGATCAACTGTTAAGATGTGTTGAATGATTGATAATATTGTATGAGTTTACTCATATGCAACTTTAAAATATCATAAATTTCATATGATTTTGCTTATATTGAATTACATATGATTACTTTCCTTCGTACCAAAACTGCACATTGAAAGAAAATAAAGTGTTATCATTTTAAGTAAATTTATTTTATTTTACCTATTATATATTTTTTTAAAATTAATATTATTCATTTTCTTAAATTTAATAATATTATACTATAATAATTTGTTCGTGCATCGCCCAGGAAAACTTTTATGATTCAACTTCAATTTTCAAAAAAATATATCTAATTAATTCTCTTTTCACAATCTTTAATTTAACATCCATATTGCACACATATATACGCATACATACATTAAATTTAATTATTAATAATAAGATATTTTTTCTTAGGATAATTGTGATATATATATACAAGTATCATCTTAAATAGAAAAAAATTAAAAAGTTTCTACCTAAATTACTTTTAATTATGATATTTTTTTTATACAAATCTATATCAATATCTATCTATATATAAGATAAAATAAAGTAATTTGATTGATACAACCACGATTTAATGGTTAAAATCACAATAAAAATCATTATATTATTATTATTATAATTATATTATTATGAGAATATATCAAAACAAACATTAAAATATTCTGTAAATATAAATTGTAGTTCAATTTAAATCCTATAGTTTCACAAATTTTTGGATATAGATAATTAATTTATCTATGTATAAGTTAGATTACAATAAATTGATTTGATATAATAATTAATATTTAAAAAATAGAGTAAGATTAATCTGTGTAATTTTATTTTCATCTCATTTATTTTAGAAAAATTGTCACAAAAGAAGAAAATATTTTATGTTACATGTCATTTTGGATAGATTTAGCATCTATACCTATATGTATATAAAAAGAGAAACACCATGCTTTCTAAATTTGAATATATATATATATAACCATATATAATATATTTTCAACTACTACATAATAATAATATTATTAATATTAATAGTAAATAACTACTCCACTGTACATTAATCTTACAGTTAAAAATTGGGAAGTGATTTTAGGATTATGAAGATAATTAACATAAATTTTGAGATTATGTAACTCATTAACATAAATTTCAGGATTATAAAATTGATTAACATTATTTCTCGAATATATCAAAAACTGATGTCTCAATTATTCTGATTTATATTTAAGTTTCTCTAAAAATAGTAATATATTAAAATAAATTTTAAAAATAGAAGTTCTTCTCTCATCTTCTGCTAAGAAAAATAAATATAAAAAAATTATCTCACCAATCTCGGCTTCGGTCACAACAAGATGATAAGAAAAAAAAATTAATTAGATTAGCACAAATTTCGTTAAATCTATATTTCTTCTTCACCTTATCATTTTCTCAAAACTTAAAAAATCTATTATTCCTAAATCATATATATATATATTCATATAAAATATTTTTCGTTACCTACTATAATATTGTTAATATGGAATGTGTTTGACCGGATCATAGGCTGGCTGTAGATATCTCTAATAATTTATTTTTTGTTTTTCTAATTTCTCCATAACCTATTTATCGTAAAAAAATATATATAAAATAATACATAGATGTATCCTAAAATTAAGAAGATATTGTGCTTAGTCAACACTTAATAAATAAGGCGTCACCAATTATGCTATGGAGTATCTCATTTGATAGCAAATATAACACTAATCTAGCATTTGATTGTGTTAATAATGCTAAAAAATCATCCAATTATCTTTCCTATGCAAAATCTTTCAATTTAACATTATTAAATAAAATAGATTATTTAGGATAAAAAATGAAAATCATGAGTATCATATTATATTAGGATATGACCCTGGAAAACTTTTTGTGTTGAAAGTAGGCCTTAAACACTCTTTTCGCCATTAAATATTTATTTGACTTATATTATAAGCATAATTTATATGGTTTCAACTTATGGTGTGACTTATAACAAATTTATTTTTAATAATTCATTATGAAATACTATAAGTAGTTATAATTTGTTTAAGTTAGATATAAGTTATAATGTAACTCTTTAATTTTTTTTTCATCTTTGTTCGCTAGAATTACATTCACTATAGAAAAAAGAATAAAAATAAATACTGGCAAAATCAAGAAAACATTAACAAAGAAGTTCGTTCGATAAAATAATAATGTTCAAATATCCATCATATTCAGATAAATTTGTTTAATAGCTTAGTGTTTTTCGTTATATAAATCAAACCGTGTTTATTATTGAGCGTGTAATTAATTAATGTCTATAAAATAAAATTTTGATTTTAACAAATTTAGCATTTCATATACTTTTTTAAATACAATTTCTCAATTTAAACCATAAATAAATATTTGGATTGGGACCAAGAGTCTCAAGTTGAGACTCCTAATCCTATTTATTTAATACTTTAAATTTTAAATTTAAAAACTCAAAATTCTCTTACTTAATAAAATCGTAAAAAATTAAATTAATAATTAATAAAATAATAAATAGCAGTGCAACGCACGGGAGAAATTACTAGTACTAATATAATAATTAAACAATATATAATTTTTCAACTTATTTTTTATTTTAAATATATTTTTTAATAAAATATTAAATATTAATTATTTATTATTATTTTATTATGTATAATATATAAATTCATTCTCTTTTCACCATCTAAAATTTCATATCCATATCGTATTTATTAAAATGAGATACCAGATGTGAAAAATATAAATATTTTTTTATTATTTGAAATTAAGAATTTTAATATTTATTGTATATTGAATTTAAATTGAAAATAAATATTAACTAGTATTTTTAAATTATTAAATAATTTAATTTTTATACAATTAATGAATTTATTATACAGACGAAAACTTTATTTTGGAACAGATAGAATATTATTTTTATAAAAAAAATGTACTTTTTATATGTCATTACCAGTAAAATAATAGAATATGTTAAATAATTTTAAATTTTTATAAACTCAATTATAATTATATTATATTATATTTTATTCTTAAAATATATTACAAATTACACATAATACAGAAGCAATATTCATTACATTTAAGTATAAGATTTAAACTATCGCCTTTAGATTTTGAAAATTATATTATATATTTTAGTCATGATTCATATTTTATGATTAAGAGAGTTCGTAGTTATTTTATTAGAGTTCATATATCATAGTGTGAAGTTTGATTAATCTAGTGGAATATATATGTAATATGAAAAAAATGGTACAAAATATAAAAATTAAATGAGAATATTAGAAATCATATATCAATTTATTATTAAGATAGAATCCATGAATTTTAGAGGAAATTAAAAAAACAATGTGTGACACTCTCTCCAATAATTAAAATTATTATACTATAATAATTAAATTAATAAAATATTAACTCAATAGTGACAGTCTCTCCAATTATATCAATGTATTGTAAATATATCATAATTTTATAAATATAGGATCATTTAGAATGTTAGCTTTTCTCAAACAACATATTATTTATGTTTTTAAAATATATTTTATTGTTGGTATTTTGTACAAATTATTATATTTGGATTAATATAAATTATTTAAAATATATCTATCTTATATTCCTAACTAGTAAGTTCTCTCGTGCGATGCACAGACCTATTAATTTCTTTATGAATTATTTTTATATAATTTTATAGTGCACTATTATTAAATTTAAAAATACAAAACATTGATATTTTAAATATATATATATATATATAATTATATTCAATAATTTGTATATGTAGCATGATTATAATACGAGATATAAATATTATATATAAATCATATAACTATATAATGGGTAAAATAGTATAAATCCATTTTTGAGATTAAGGAGTATTATATATAGTTTACTTAAAAGTAAAAGTATGGATACAAGCAAAATTATATGAAATTTATAATATTTTAAGATTGCATATGAGCAAAGTTATATGAAATTTATAATATTTTAAAGTTGTATATGAGCAAAGTTATACAATATTAATCAATCATCAAACTCATCTCAGTAGTAGAACATCAACTAACTATATATTACCCATATTCCACCTCCTAAATTAGCTTGTCATGAACATCTAAGCAATCATAAAAGTATGAAATAAGAACTATCATCCCCTGTCATTTCGAAAATTCTATAATATTAGAACATATTAGATTTATTCAAAAACATAAAATGTATACCAAAGGAAACAATTTTCAATCTAGCTCATTTGCCGAAGGACTCCTTTATTTTTTCGAATATGATTTTCTTCTTCTTCAACATGAAAACTCATAATGTACCAATCACCTATAAGCATATATTCTCAGTCAGGTTATCAAGCAACAAATAATGAAAATTAGAATAAGAACATAATAAATTAAAGAAAATTATAGGATGGGAGTCACAGACACGGGCTTCTAAAATAATATATTTCATCCTTTATAATGATACAAATCTACAATCGAAGAAAGAATATATATATATTTTTTTTTGGTGAACGCTGCTTAAATCATGTACAATCAAAGAAAGAATTCATTTCTCAACATTTTTCTTAACTCATAACCGAGGCCCAAACAATATCCAACCAACTGAAATCACTTCGATGGTCGAGACATGAAAATATATCTTTCTCTTTTAGAAAAATAAAAGATATCAATAAATTAAAACGTTCCACGAAAAAAGAAGATCAGAACAAAAAAAGTAATCATATTTGTTATGAACACATATATATTTCTTGCCTTTCTCTTTATTAGTTAGTTCTCCCCAACTCTTAAAATATCCTTTAGATTGAAAACACATAAAAAAATAGTTGAAGCATCAAAATTGATGTAAATTAAAATTACAGCCATACAAGTCTATTATTATACAAAAATGAAAATCATATCATCAAAAAGAGTCAAAAGAGAAGGAACATTTAAAAGGCCAAGGCCGTCCCAGTAAGAATTTAGATCATGTCATACCTTCTTAGAGAAGCTATGGTGCTACTCTGCTAAAACATATCCGAATTAACTGCATATGATGAAAGGGAAAAGAGAAGTATGGATCATGTTTCCATTAGTTTGATCAAGAAAATTCTAGAAGGAATTGGGGAGAATAAAAAAGCATCAACAAAACATTTACATTATAGGTGTGGTTTAAAGATTGTTTCTCAAAATTTAAAATTATAATAGAAAATCATCTGAAAGAATTATTGCCATAAAAAGTACACTAATTAATTTAAAGTTTGCTTATCATCATATTTAAAAGTTTCTAGATGACCATACCTCATGCTACATATAAATCATACCAATAGTATCAAAACATTAAACAAATTACCAAGCATTACATTGACAAAATTACTTTTCATGGTTGTCATGGCTCCCTTTCTTTGCCATTTGCTGCAACAGTCGCTCTCTCGATACCTCTATTTCATCCATGGTTACCGAGTAAAAGAAGAGAAGGGGGACACATTTTAGGGTCTTTGACGGCATAGGGTTTTAGTAGATTGAAAGAGTAGTCATTTTGAATCTCTCATACCTAAAAGATTTGAACAATTTTTTTTTTAATTATTTTTAATTTGATTGGAGTCTGTTGAGAAAAAAGAGGGTGCAAATTTTGTTTTTCCTTTTTTATCACATTTTTGTTATTATAAGAAACATATATTCGCAACTATTTAAATTTTCAAAAGCAAAAATTAAAAAAATAAATATTGACTTATTTATCTCAACTAATACCATAAATTTCGGACTATTCACGTTAATTAAAAGATGATATTAGATTATTATTCTTCCATCTTATTTTAATTTATTTTTTCTGTTATAGTAATCATGTTTCGGTCACAAAGTATGACAACTATAATGAATAGTTGATACTTCTCTTTATATATATATATATATATATATTTTAACAAATTATTAAATTATATTATTTTTTGAGGAAATTAAATAAATTCCGAATTATTGAGCCATCACTTTTCGATATATTCTAGAATTAATGTTAATCCATAATTCCAAAATTTTTTGTTAATTTGCTTCATAATTGCAAAACCACTTCCAATTTTTAGTGTGAGATTAACTTTCTTAATTTACAAATGACTTAATAATAATAATAATAATAATAATAATAATAATAATAATAATATTGTTCAAGAATTAAAATATATTAATTATGGTTTAAAAAAAACATATCCAAATTTAGAAAGTTAGTACTTCTCTTTTTATATTGATATAACAATATATAGATTATAGTAGATAAAGAAAAATATTATATATATACACATATCTATATCTATATCTATATATATATATAAACAAAATGATTTTTTCCAATTTTGTTTTTCCGCCTAAACTTCATTACTTATTTAGAATAATTATATTATTATTAAATTAAAAATAGACGTTTTTATTCTAGAAATGTTGATTCGATTTCAAAATCTAAATTATTCCACAAATTTAGGTGTTTCAAAATTAGATCATATCAAGATGAATATATTGCAATATTTAATACATGATTCGAAATCTATATATTTTATCGAATATTAATCAAATCACTGAATTATGAAATTAAAAAAATATATAAAATCTAACATATATATGACTCAATTTTCTCGATTCATTTTATCAAAAAAAATCTATATATATATATATAAGTAAAATTACTTATTTAAATTTTGTTTTTTCAGCCTAAATTTCAACCATATAAATGTAAAACTATATATATTTATGCAACTCTTTTAAGATACATTATTACAATTTAATTGAAGAGATTAATATCAACAATCTTCGGGATTTGCTTAGTTTCTGTTGTTCAACATAAATAAATTCGAATTTTAAAGAATTTTTGTTAACTCATAATATATTCAAAATAAGAAATAAATTTGTTAGGAAGGTGAAATCATTGTAGTTTCATTATATTATGGAAAATCATTAACAATTTTCCTATAATTAAACTATCAATTATTTAAAATCACCCAATCATGTAGATAAAATCTGATTTTGTCAAATATGAAATTAATTTTTAACAATCTTACCATAATTCAAAATCATTTCTCATTTTTGTCTCTCTCTTCTTTCTATATATTTTATCAATATTATTACTAAATATCTTAAGGTCTCTCTTTTTTTTGTTCTCCCTCCTCTTGAAGTGTATTGCGTTTTCTGTTTTGAGAAAATAAATGGTAAGACATGTACGATAATATGTATCATATTTCAATTGTCACAAAATCCTACACTCTTCAAAATATTATTTTTAGGTTTATTTTATTTTAAAAAAAAATTATTCACATATTGCTTTCAATTTATCATAAACATATTTAATTTTCTTAACTATTTTTCTTTCTTATTTTTAAACAAAAAGTTTGTCCATCTCTTTCATATTTCGTTTGATTATTCTTGTAATTTTCTGTTGAGATCTGCTAATTATTTCGACATATAAGCACCATGCGATTTTTCATTAGCTTTCAAAGTATTTGTTTCTATCAAATTTTAAATTATAGTAATATTATTACATTTAATTAGCAATTTGCAAAATATTTTTGTCCTTAAATTGACTATGTAATTGGCAAATTTTACGAGTTCTATACAAATCTTTATTTTCTTTAATCTGCTGATATGACTATTTTTTCAATTTAATTTAATTCAACCTTCTATAAATCATGGATATCATGCTTATCAATTTGTGAACGAGGCTAATTCTAATAGAAGAAAAGACAAAACATAAAATCACAATAAATTTCTACTCATTATACAAAAAAATAATCACTGAATTACAAATCTACACCTTCTATAATATACTATATAACTTGAATATATAATTATATTACAAAATATATGAAAAAAAATATTGTGTGCATCGCATAGGTCTCACACTAGTATATATAAAAATAAAATAATTTTTTTCCAATTTTGTTTTCCCGCCTAAACTTTATTACTTAATGTTGAATAAATATATTGTTATTAAATTAAATTTGAACGTTTTTATTCTAAAAAATTTGTTTCGATTTTGAAATCTAAAATTTTCCACAAATTTAAATGTTTCAAAATAAGATGATATCAAAATGAATATACTACTGCATTTAATATATGATTTGAAATCTAGATATTTTATCGAATATTAATCAAATCACTAAATTTTGAAATTCAAGAAATATATGAAATCTAATAAATATATGATTCTATCTTCTTGAATCATTTTATCAAACCAAATAAAATCGCACGATCTTATAAAATCTATGAAACAATAATCTATATATATATTTATATATATATACATAAAAGTAAAAAAAATTGTTTTCCGACCTAAATGTCCACCCTATAAATTTAAACTATATTTATTTGTGGAACTCTTTTAAGATAAATTATTACAATTTAATTGGATAGATTAATATAAAAAATCCTCGAGATTTGCTTAATTTATGTTGTTCAACATGAACAAATTTGAATTTTAAGGAAATTTGCTAACTCATAATATATTCAAAATAAGAAATAAACATTGGAATATTTGTTAGGAACCGTAAATCATTGTAGTTTCATTATAATGTGGAAAGTCATTAACAATTTTCCTAAAATTTAAGCTATCAAAATCACCCAATCACATGAATAGAATATGATTTTGTCAAATATGAAATTAAACTTTCACCTATCTTACCGTAATTCAAAATTATTTCTCATTTTTGTCTCTCTCTTCTTTCTATATATTTTATCAAGATTATAAATGGTAAGACAAGTATAATAATATGTGTCCTATTTCAGTTGTCGCCAAAACCTACACTCTTCAAAATATTATTTTCAGGTTTATTTTATTTTTAGATTTTTTATTCATATGTTGCTTTCAATTTATTATAAACATATTTTATTTTCTTAACTATTTTTCTTTCTTATTTTTAAACGAAAAGTTCGTTTATCTCGTTCATTTTTCGTTTGATTGTTCTTGTGATTTTCTGTTGAGATCTGCTAATTATTTGACGTATAATCATTGTGCGATTATTCATTAGCTTTCTAAGTATTTGTTTCTATATAATTTCAAATTTTGTGATATTATTATATTTAATAGCGATTTGCTTGATATGTTTATCCCTAATTTGACCGTGTAATTGACAATTTTTATGAGATATATACAAATCTTTATTTTCTTTAGTCTGCTTACATCTCTATTAAAAAAAAAAGTTTCATTCAACATTCTATAAATTGTAGATATCATGCTTATCAATTTGTGAACAAGAACTGAATTACAAATCAACACATTTCACAATATATTATATAACTTGAATATATGCTAATATTACAAAATATAAAGAAAAAATATCTTTGGTACGCGCACAGGTCTCACACTGGTATATATAAAAACAAAATTACTTTTTTTCAATTACATTTTCCCGGCCAAACTTCATTACTTATTTAGAATATTTATATTATTATTATATTAAAATTATACGTTTTTATTCTGGAGATTTTGATTCGATTTCAAAATTTAAATTATTCCACAAATTTAGGTGTTTCAAAATTAGAAGATATCAAGATGAATATACTGCAATATTTGATACATGATTCGAAATCTAGATATTTTTTTGAATATTAATCAAATCACAGAAATATGAAATTAAAAAAATATATGAAATCTAACAAATATGACTCAATTTTCTCGATTCATTTTATCAAACAAAATATAGATATATATATATATATATATATATAATTAAAATGACTTTTTAAATTTTATTTTTTTCGGCCTAAATTTCAACCATATAAATGTAAAATTATATATGTTTATGTAACTCTTTTAAGATACATTATTACAATTGAAGAGATTAATATCAACAATCTTCGGTATTTGCTTAGTTTCTGTTGTTCAACATAAATAAATTCAAATTTTAAAATTTTTTTGTTAACTCATAATATATTTAAAATAAGATATAAATTTGTTAGGGACGTGAAATCATTGTACTTTCATTATATTATGAAAAATCATTAACAATTTTCCTATAATTAAGCTATCAATTATTTAAAATCACCCAATCACATGGATAAAAATTGATTTTGTCAAATATAAAATTAAATTTTCAACAATCTTACCATAATTCAAAATCATTTCTCATTTTTGTCTCTCTCTTCTTTCCATATATTTTATCAAGATTATTACTAAATATTTTAAGGTCTCTCTTTTTTTGTTCTCCTTTCTTTTGAAGTCTTTTGCGTTTTCTGTTTTGAAAAAATAAATGGTAAGATAGGTATGATAATATGTGTCATATTTCAATAGTCACAAAAACCTACACTCTTCAAAATATTATTTTTAGGTCTATTTTATTTTTAGATTTTTTTATTCAGCTGTTGCTTTCAATTTATCATAAGCATATTTAATTTTCTTAAATATTTTTCCTTCTTATTTTTAAACGAAAAGTTCGTCCGTCTCTTTCATGTTTCGTTTGATTATTCTTGTGATTTTCTGTTGAGATCTGCTAATTATTTTGACGTATAAGCGCCATGCAATTTTTCATTAGCTTTCCAAGTGTTAGTTTCTATCAAATTTCAAATTTTTGTAATATTATTACATTTAATTAGCAATTTGCAATATATTTTTGTCCTTAATTTGACTATGTAATTGGCAAATTTTACAAGATCTGTACAAATATTTATTTTCTTTAG
This sequence comes from Caryopteris x clandonensis, assembly GCA_028749325.2. Classification (NCBI taxonomy): domain Eukaryota; kingdom Viridiplantae; phylum Streptophyta; class Magnoliopsida; order Lamiales; family Lamiaceae; genus Caryopteris; species Caryopteris x clandonensis. The sequence goes on along the minus strand of JAPYKT020000003.1, from coordinate 4,279,264 downwards.
TCTGCTGATATCGCTATTTTTTTTAATTTAATTTGATTCAACCTTCTATAAATTATGGATATCATGCTTATCAATTTGTGAACTATGCTAATTCTAATAGAAGAAAAGACAAAACATAAATTTACAATAAATTTCTACTCATTATACAAAAAAATAATCACTGAATTACAAATCTACACCTTCTACAATATACCATATATCTTGAATATATGATTATATTACAAAATATAAGAAAACAATATCTTCTGTGCATCGCACAGGTCCACACTAGTATATATATATTTAGAAATAATAAGTTTTAAGTTTAGAGAAAATGATAAAGCTAAAGAAGAAATATAGATTTACCAAAATTTGTGCTAATCTACTTAATTTTTTTCTTTATCATCTTTTTGTAACTGAAACCAAGAATGGTGTAATTTTTTTATTTTTTTCAGTAGAAGATAATAGAAGAAATTTTGTTTTTTTATTTTATTTTAATATATTGCTATAATATCTTATTTATGGAGGAAATTAAAAAATTATAATAATTGAGGCATGAGCTTCTGATATATTCTAGAATTAATGTTAATCAGTTTCATAATCTTGAAATTTATGTTAATCAGATATATAATACCAAAATTTATGTTAATTAGCTTCATAATCCCAAAATCACACGATGGAGTATTTATTTACTAATAATAATAATATTATTATTATTACTATTATTCAGTAATTAAAAAGATATTATATATGGTTTAAAAAAAGATGTATTCAAATTTAGAAAACTATTTTGAGCGGAAAATTTTGTTAGCTTCTAAAATTTTATGGTACTTCTCTTTATATATATATATGTATGTATAGATATGTTAAATCCATTATAAAAGATCTTCAACATAGAACATTTTCTTCTTTCTGTGATAATTTTTCTATCAAAAAAATAATCTTAAGTTTTGCGGTTGTTTACAATTTAAAAAATAAAATATTAAATATTTGTTTTTTTAACGTTAAATTCGATGAAAATAAAATTATACAGATTAATCTTATTGTATTATGTAAATATTAATTATTTTAATTTTTATATGAAATCGATTTATTTTAATATAACTTATTAGATATATTGGTTATCTATATCCCAAAATTTGTGGAATTATAAGATTTAAATTGAACTACAATTTATCTTTATAGAAAATTTAGAATTTTGTTTTGATATACTCTCATAATAAAATAATTAAAATTAAAATTAATAATAACATAATGATTTTTATTGCAATTTTTAGTAACCATTAAATCGTGGTTCTATCAATTAAATTAATCTATTATATCTTATGTATAGATAGATATTGATATAGATTTGTATAAAAAAACATCAAAATTAAAAGTAATATTTAGGGAGAAAAAAATTTATTTTTTTATTTAAGACGATACTTCTCTCTCTATATATATCACAATTAACTTAAGAAAAAATATTTTAAAGTTAATCATTAGATTTAGTGTATGTATGTGTGTATATATATGTACAATATGTATGTCAAATTAATGATCGTGAAAAGAGAATTTATTAGATATCTTTTTTTAGAAACATGAAGATGGAACAAAAAGTTGTAAGCTTTTTGAAAGTTTTAATGAAAAAAAAATATAATTAACATATTTTGACAGATAATAATTTGAAAGTAAATAAGTGTCGTAGATTTATTAATCAAATATATATCGATAGATATTGATATAGATTTGTATAGAAAAATAGATATCATAATATATACACATGTATATGATATATATTTGCATAGAAAATAGATACCATAATTGGAAAGCAATTTAGGTGAAAAAATTTTATGCTTTCTATTTATGGAGTTACTTATGTTATAATATATATATATATATATATATATATATATATATATATATAGATGGAGTTGCCAAATGTGCCAAATGGTACAAAATTGAAGCACCTCAATTCCATTGTTCAATTAAAAAACAAAAATATTATATATGTCTGCCTTGATTTTAATGTCATATTATTTACATAAAAACAATTTGATATAATATGAGAAAACATTAATTATATTGATTGCGATCATCTTATTTAAATCTAGGATCTTGGTATGCATTTCTTTTTATTTACATGATAAGTCTGTCATTTAATTGAGAGTGCGACTATTCATACTCCCAAAACCTTTAAATATACCCTATAATAATTATGATAAAATTAGACATAATAAGTTAACTAAAATATCCTTATATATTTATATTTCTTTTATTGTGTTCTTATTCTCAACTGTAGAAATCTCACTTTGTCTTCTTCTTCTCCATGTTTCTTCAATAAAGAGAAGTTGTAATTGCAAATTCATGACTTTCTTGAGATTCGACTCTAAATCTAAAACATTTCACTTTGATTGTCAAACTTGATAAGTAACAAACACTTAACATTATTCTTTAAATATTATTTTCCCCAACTTGATTTTGTTAAGAATTTAGTGTACAAGGGTTTGTATATATATTTATATCTATATGTTCGCTCTATTTTGTCTTCTTCTTCTCCATATTTTTTAATATAGAAATACAAAATTAAAATTGCAGATTTTTACTTTTATTGTTTTGTTCTTCTTCATGTTTCTGTAACATTGAAATGAAAAGCTTTGCAAATTCATTCATGAAGTTGTTAAGAATTTTGTATACAAGGTTCATATATATATATATATATTGTCTTCTTCTTCTTCTTCTTCTTCATATTTTTTAAATATAAAAATACAAAATTGGAATTTCAGATTCATTCATAACTTTCTTAAAAACTATATGTACAAGGGTTCATATTTATATATATATATATATATATATTCCTTCGTCTGAAAGGATTGTAGAACTTTGTGTTCATAATAATCATCAACTATACTCCTTCCTTCAAGTAACACAAATCTGAACAAATTTTCCACCATTTCCTTTTCATCACCAGTTTTTGGGTGCTTAGACGTATACATGGCCACAAATTATAACAAAGTGCCAACCCCATTCATCTGAGCAATGATTTGCCACTGTTT